>CM051831.1:3067068-4549352 GCA_028451465.1 Erethizon dorsatum | reverse complement strand
TGATGCAATTCCAGCTGACTCCTTGGAGGACCGGCGTAGGAGTTTACCCGTAGGGGTGGCACCTGGGAGCACCTCAGCCAGCTCCCCAGCCTTCACCAAGAACAACTTCCTGAGCTCCCTCTAGCTTGGGCTGGACTCCTCTTGGGGTCCCCAGAGAGAGGAGGCAGGAGCACTGGTTGGGCCCTCAGCATCCCCTCTCCCAACTTGTGTGACCCCATTCATGCCTTCCCCAGCCCAGGGAAGCCCTGCAGGGAGAGGACCCTGAGCCCCTCCACTGGGTTTTCACTTGGCCTGGCAGACAGAAATGCAGGCCTCTCCCCCACAGCACCCCAAGGCCCCTTATCTCCAACCCCTGAACCCTATTAACCTCCATCACTGCTCAGGCCCCAGCCTGGCCCAGTGAGGAGGTCCCCCCACATACACAGAGATGCAGAGGGCACTCAGAGCACCTGGGGCCCTGCCCACGCACCATGGCCTGTAGCACACCGGGTAGTAGGACCTGCACCCCGCCTCTGCGACTGGCACAGGGAGAGCACAGTGCCTTCCCTGCCATGCCCTGAGGGGAAACGGTGGGGTCCCTGCCTGTCTGCCTGTCCTCACCCACAGCATCCCTGCGCAGGGTCAGGAACAGCTGTGTCCTTGCAGGCCTTGGCCTGCTGAGCCTCGCATTCCCATTTTGCAGTCCCTTTTATCTGTGTGACTGCATTCATTCCCTGGGGCTGAGGGAACAAATGGCCACCGTTGGGGTAACTTAAAAGCCACAGCAGTGCGTCCTCCCCATCGTGGCCGGGCTGTGCTCCTTGGGCTGGGGGCTGGGGCAGGGGGTCCTTCTTTCCCACCGCCAGTTCCTGGTGTCCTTGGCTTGTGGCACCCTTGCCCCAGCCTCTGTCCCCGGGCTTTCTCTGCCCTAGTCTTCGTTCTTCTCCTGTAAAGACACTAGTTTCTGTCTGCTGTCTCCATACCAAGATCCTTAGCCATCCCCTCTGCCCACACTTCTTTCCCAGTCAGGGCTGATGAATATCTGGGGGACATCATTCTACCTGCCACGTGACCCTGGGTACACCCCCACATTCCCTGCACCCTGTCTCCTCATCTGGACACTGGTTGAAAGTATGTAGCTTGCTCTGTCGTGAGCGGAATGGGGCATTCGGCCAGGCATTCATTCATCCCTCCATCCGCCCTGTGTGCTGGCACCGCGCTGGGCCCAGGGCATGGGTTCAGCAGAGAACAGGGCTCCTGGGCCAGAGGGAGGAGCCAGGAAGTAAACAGACAGGTTGGCAGAGGAGTAATTGCAGGTCACGGCGGGCATTGGTGAGATGAGCTAGTGACACTACCGCCGGGGCGCTGAATTCCACCCTGGGAGCGCCAGGGCTGCGGGAAGCGTGCTCAGTGGGACGAACGCCAGGCTGGCCGCCAGTGGGACCTCCTGCAGACTGTAAACCAAAGCCACCCAAGTCGTTTCCTATGCGCCTGCTGCCGCTTCGCTGGGTGGGTTTGGCCCCCTTCCCAGCCTGGGCCAGGCCTGGCGCTGAGGTGTGTACCGTAGGGCGCTCCCAGGGTGGCAGGGTGACAGGAGGACACGAGTCTCTGGAGGGCACACCTGCCGCCTGCCTGGGGTCCACTCACCTCTTCAGGGCCAGAAGGGGTCCCTGTCTCCCTGGCAGCCCCAGTTCACTCCCAGCTGGGTCTGACCCTGTGTTCACTGGAGGCTTCTGGCTCTGTGAAGATCGTGCCCTTGAGCCGAGGGGCCGCATCCATCCTGGGGGTGGAGGAGGAGGAGGAGGTGGGCCCTGGAGGAGCCCTTGCTGTGCCCTGCAGGACGAGGAGGAGGGTATCCAGGCACTGCAGGAGCTGGGCATGGGGACGGCATGCTGGAGGGGACCAGGCAGCCTCGTGACCTAGGGCCCAGCCCCTGCCTCCTGGCAGGGTTGAGCTCTCCCAGCCACATCTGCCCCCACCCAGGGGGGCTCCCCAGCACCCTCAGAAGATGCGTGAGATTCCCAGCAGTCAGCCCAGGGTGCTGAGGGACACATGGGTATCCACAGGGGACCCCTCCCCACATAAGCCCCTTCCATTTCCACGGTGGGTGCAGGGAGCCTGGGTGGCAGGGAGGTGGGGTATGCACTCCAGGCAGCAGGCACAGGGCGGGCCTCTCACCGTCCCCTGTCTGCCTTCACGGCTGTGCTGTCTTCAGCCAGAGAAGGAAAGGGACCGATTGGAGTCCCCACCTAGCCTGAGGCCACCCACCAGAGATACACGTGGGCTCACATCCCCGCTGGGGCCAGGGACAGTGGTGTCAATAGGAAGAGCTGTCTGTGTTCTGTAGCCAGTGACCATCTCAGGTGAGGGACAATAGCAGGGCCTGAAGGACCTTGTCTTCACTCCCCTGGTTCTAACCAAAAGATGCTGGGGCCTTGTCCACTCCAGCCACCAGCCCCAGCCCTCACAGAGTACCCAGCACCCGATAGACACTGGGGTGCACACTCCCACCTTAGCCTGCATCTCCGAAACCCTTAAGATGAGTTCAATGTGCTCATTTTGCAGATGAGCCCACCGAGGCCCAGGAGGGGCAAGCACTGCCCAGGTTCAACCCCACGCCCAGCCTGGGGGGCGTTTAAAGGGCCATAGAACAAGGGCCAAAGGTCCCAGGCTGGGTCCCTGGTTGGCAGAGTGGGGCAGAGGCCGTGGGGTCTGCGTTGATCCCCAGCACCCTTGCCTGCTGCTGTGGGTCAGGTTGGGTCCTAAGCCCCCTCCTTGGACCAGTCAGGTGTGGTCAGCAGCAGCAGGGCCCCCAGGACCCTCTGCGGTCTGCTGTCAGGACACACTGGGGGGGGGATTGCACCTGGCAGAAGGCCACAGATGCTGTCCAGTTAGGGGCTTTGGGCTGGGAAGGTTGTGCCAACCTGTCTGCAAGGCCCCGTGTAATCACAGATCTGCCCGAGCGTGCCAGAGGGTCCCTTGGTGACGGAGGTGTGATGGGGAAGTGAAGACCTGAAGGTGCCTCCCGTGGGCCCTGGAGATGGAGGGGGAGCCAGGAGCCAGGGGGCTCAGGCATCTCAAGAAGCTGGCAAAGGCAGGGACCAGGACTGGGCCCCACCGACACTTCAGCTCTAGCTGGATGAAGCTGACTTAGAGCTGGCCACCCCCGCGCTGGCCACAGGCCCCTGCCATACACGCAGGGCTCCCTGCCAGCCAGAACCCAGCCTCAGTGGGGAGGGCAGGGCTGGGGTGGCAGCAGCCAGCGGAGGACACGGCCACTCCACTGTCCCTGCACGCTGGCTGCATGGGCTCAGGTGCCCGCTGCCAGCCAGGGCCGGCTGGAGCCCCCCAAGAGAGGCTCCAAGTCCCCGCCAGGCTCCTAGAGGACAAGGTCACTCCCTGGCCACCTCGGCCTCTTCCCATGGGTCCTGACAGGGGCAGGTTGGCTCATGGCAAAGCACTTGCCTAGCATGCTCCAGGTCCTGGAGTCCATCCCCAGCACCAAAAGAGAAAAAGAAAAATGACCCAGTGTCCCGGGAGGAGCCAGGTGGTGGGGGCCAGGTCAGCCTCGTGGGGACGCCGTGAGGAGGGTGCCTAGCAGAGACTCTGTCACCTCTGGGTCCTCTGAGGCCCCAGAAGACCCGTCCACAGTGGGGCAGGGGCCCAGGAAGATGGGGTTCGTCTCCCCACATCCCTTCACTCTGTCAGTTTCCTATATGAGCCAGTGACACCCCAGAGAGCCCCCCCAAATCAGGGTGGCCTCAGCAAATGTCCCCAGGAGCCCCCATCATGCCCCTAGGGGACTCAGGCGCACCCTCCAGCGGCCTGGTGTCCCTGCCTCTCCCTGCCCTGTGCTCTCCAGGGCCATCTGCGGGCCCCCTGACAGCCTGCTGGGCTCTGGTCTCAAGGTTTCACTTCTCCCTGGGGGATGACAAGTTACACGAGGCCCCAGGCCTCCCCTCCCAACCTTTCCAAGTGCCACACAAGGTTTCTCTTGCTTGCCCAGCATGGACTTTGGAAAGAGCATGGAGCGGCCCAGCCGGGGCATGCCAGGGTCTGGGGTGCCAGGGACACCATGGGCCAGGGCCCCAACCCAGCTCTGGCTCTGCTGGGCAGCAGACGTGTGACTCTGGGCAAACCCCGGGGCCTCTCTGAGCCTTCATGCGTTCTCTCCCCTGGGGTCTGATGTCCCCACCACAGGTGGCGGTTAGCAGGAGGGCAGGGAGGATGAGGTGGGTGTGGCCATTCACACACCTCGCTGTCACGCAAGCCCAGGACCTCCTGCAGGTTTCGAGATGCCCGGGGAGGTGGGCACCATACTCACCCACCACTATGTGGATAGGGACACAGAGGCCACGTGGCCACACACGGGCAGCTGGTCAGGGCTAGGCCTGCAGCTGGGCCACCAGGCAGCTGGAGCAAGCTGGGGCTACCAGGGTAGGAACGGGCAGTGGGGGTGGACAGGGTGGGGTTCACAGTAAGCCACAGGCCACCTCCTCCTGGGGGAACCCAGCCAGAGCAGCTCCACACAGGTGTGGGGGGACAGGGACAGATGGGGGCCACAGGCCCTGAGGCAGGAGGGTGGCGTTGGCCAGGATCCTTCTGGAGGGTGCCGTGGGGGGGCGCCTGAGAGGCTGGGGAAGGGCAGGTCCCCGAGAACAGCAGGACTGGAGGCCCCTGGGTATCTCCCACACCAGCATCTCTGGCTCCTTCTGCTTCCTCCTGCCTCAGCCTTTAGCTGTGCTGGCCCTTCCACCTGTCCTCCCTCCCCTAGGCCGGCCATGAGGCCCAGCCCTCAGCCTGGTGGGGTGGCAGCTGCTGTGGGACAGCCACCTTCATGGTGGCCCTCAGACACCCACGGATCTGTGGCCTTTTTACTCTGCAATGGGGAGCGGCTTTCCTGGGACTGGGTCCCTTTGGGGATTGGAACAGGTGCCCCACAGCCCAGCCAGGAACGAGCCAGCCACCACCCTGGGCCCTACTTTCATCCTTCCAGCCTCTGAGAGTCTGGGAAAGGAGCCTCCCCTCCTGGTGATCCTCCTGCCTCAGCCTCCACGCTGTGTGAGCCACCATACCAATGAGAGGGTTTTAAACACTCTCAGAGGTGCACTGTTTATGCTCCCTGGGCCATAACTTTGGGGGTGGCAACAGAAGTGGAAAGGCCAGAGGCAACAGATGTTGTAAAGGTTAGCCGGTCATGGTGGTGCACACCTGGGATCCCAGCACCTGGAGGCTGAGGCAGGAGGATTGCCACCAGTTCAGGGCCAGCCTGGGCTACATAGTGAGTTCAGAGAACTACAGAGTGAGACTCTTGTCTCAAAAAACAAAACAAAGCAAAACAAGGTTGAGGTCCGTAGAACGTGGATGTGTCGGGCAGGAGAGGCCAGTGGAAGGTCCCCAGAGTTTCTGGCCCTGCAGGGAGGAAGAATCAGCGGAGGTTTGACCACAGAGCGTGGGCAGGGAGGGGGCCCAGAAGTCCTGGAGAGATGACTAGGACCCTCGCAACCAGGCCTTTGCTCAGGCGGGCCAGGGCTGGGGTTGCGGCACTGTGGGGTCTTGCGGGGAGGCTGCTGGCCCAGGCCTCGGGTGTGGACGCCTTTCTCTCCCCGCCTGCAGCATCCACAACGGGGTGATCGCTGTCTTCCAGCGGAAGGGGCTGCCAGACCAGGAGCTCTTCAGCCTCAACGAGGGCGTGCGGTGAGTGCCAGACCCAGACCCGGAGCCCCCGGGACCCCGGCCAGTGCTCAGGCCGTGGGTGTGGCATCTCCAGGGCATTCATCCTGCCCGAGAGGAAGGACCCACCTGCTTAAAGGCCGCGTGTCATTCCCGGAAAAGCACTCACAGTCGTGGACGCCCCTCATTTCCTGTGACTGGCAGGAAAGAGGGGCTGTGAGGCGGCCGGGAGGGATCAGCTGTGACCCAGGCAGCCATGGCTTCCAGTCATCATTTGTAGCAGAGGAGGCTGAGCCCAGAGCCGTCGAGCTGTTGCCAGAGTCACAGAGCTGGTACAAGGAGGTGTTTGCCTTCAGCCTGACCCACCCTGCCCGTTCCCCTGTCAGAAGCTATGGCATGGGGCCAGGGATACAGCTCAGCCACACAGTACCTACCTGGCAAGCGCAAGGTCCTGAGTTCGATTTCCATTACCCCCAAAAAAACTTTTGCAGCTGGAACCCAGCACTCAGGAGGCTGAGGCAGGTGATTGCCTCGAGTTTGAGGCCAGCCTGGACTACACAGTGAGATACTGTGTCAAAAAAACAAAACAAAACCAAACAGCTTATCAGAAAAATAGGCAGCGGACCTTCCTCTTGTTTAGGGCGGGATGAAAGGGTAAGTGGAATGGGAGTTGGATTTTACACGTGGGCAGTGCATGCCCACTTCAGTGGCCATTACATAGGGTAAACTGAGGCTCAGGAAGGAGCTGGCCAGAGTCTCAGAAGGAGCATGATGCCCTCCCTAGGCCTGGCATGTCACTGTTCATGGTGTCCTGCTTTTCTCCTCTCAACTGGGCCACCCGTGGAGGAGGGGACCCAGGCAGTCCATTTTCTTAGTATGCTCCTGCTTAGAGAAATGGGTTTATAAAGACTCTGCTGGTGTAACAGCCGCCCAAAAAAGTCAGGCGTGGTGGTGCACACCTGTAATCCCAGCACTGTGGGAAGCTGAGGCAGTAGGGCCACAAGTACAAACTGGGCAACTTGGTGACTTCGGGAGACCCTGTGTCAAAATATAAAAATAAAAGGGGCTAGGGATGTAGCTCAGTGCAAAGGCCCTGGGTTCAGTCTACCCCCTCCTTCCAAAAAAAGCAGGAAAAAAAAAAAAGGAAATACTGCCAAATTCCCAGATTTCTAGCACAGAGGTTGCTCACCCAGCCCCTCAGCGACCGCTGGGCCCTGTGTGCTGCTGTCCCTTTTTCTGGGCCCCACCCTGGGCCACACTGCTCCCTGGAGCATGAGCTCGGGCGGGGCACAGGGAAGTGCTGGGGGCCATCTTCCTGCCCAGGAAAACAGGCCAGCGCGAGCTGGGCTGACCCAGCTAACTGCAGATGCTGACGTCCTTTTCACTCTGCCTTGTGTGTATACGTTTGTATCTACGTAGTGTGGCTGGCTCAGCAGCAGGAACACGCTCAAGAAATGCGTCACGTGGCCATTTCACTGCGTGCATACGTCATGGCGGTCACTGATGCGCACCTGCGGGTGTGGTCCCTGTGTCGGGCCTGTGCAGGACGTCACTGCCCAGCACTGGCTGTGGGCTCTGTGACACAGTGGAAACAGGAACGGTGTGGTGACAGCAAACACAGGCCACCCTTAGAGACTGCTGTGTCTGCAGCTGCCGTTGATGTGCGGAGCCTGGCTGGATATCAGTTTTCACCGAGAATTCTCACACCATGGAGCTCACTCTTTGAGTCGGTATAGTTCAGAGGTTTTTAGCTAGCTGTCCCCCGCTACCCCCCGCCATCCCCAAGTCACACGTTGGGCTGAGGTGCCGCATAACTTTAGTGCCAGGCTTCTGTCCCTCGGAAGCACTCTGAGGCTCCTCTGGGTGGAGTGCAACGTTGTGCCCATTTCTGTTCGTGCCGAAGGTGTCGCCCTGCCCCTCCCTCGGGGACACGCGGCCTCCTTGCACCTGGTGGCTGTGGTGAGTGTGGTATGCAGAGTTTGACTTGAATGTGTAGCCTCGGGCATCCTGGTGTGAGGGCTGGGGCTGCTCGGTCCCCTGTGATGTTTTGGGGAGCCGCCGCTCTTTCCCACTGCAGCTGCCCCCCTTACAGTGTGCTGGGTCCCCGCGCCCTCACCACCACCTGTTGTCCGGTTCTGTGTTCAGGGATGCTAGGGGGTGTGCGAATCCCTGGTGACAGTGGCACGGGTCCTCTCCATGGTGCACACGGGCACTTGAGAGTCTTGGGAGAAACGTGTCCCCGTCTCCTGCCCACGCGGTGCTCGAGTTGCCTCGGTTGTAAAGCGGTCTGGACCTCACCCGTGCTGACCCGCATATGTCCCCTCTGTGGTGCCCTTTGAGGCATGGGGTTGGGTTTTGGGGAGCTCTGCTGTCTGGCATCTTTCTTGGTCCCCTTCTTCACACTTTGCACGATAGTTGTTACAGTTGGTGCTGGATGTGATGGTGCACCCATGTAATCCCAGCACTTCGGGTGGCTGAGGCAGGAGGATCACAAGTTCACGTCCAGCCTGGAGAAAACGCTCAGGGAACAGATTAGTCTGGGTAGCAGCAGGCACCTGCTGGGGGCCCTCACCTCTCCTGACTCAGTGGGTTTTTCTGGTGATTTTCCCTGAGGGCTCACCTTGTCACCCCCTTGGAGCCTGAGCCCTAGGTGCCCTGGCGATGCCCAGCTGTGGCGGCGTCTTCCCTGTGCCACGTGGCGCACCTACTCTGTGCTCCGTGTCCTTGTGCAACTGGGGCAGCCTCTGTCACGCGCCTGGGGTGCCACTGGCGGCCTTGGACAGGGAGGAGTGTGGCCAGGTCCTCCAGCTGCCCGCTTTGCTCACGTGAGCGCCCCTCCTCCTGATTCTGGCTGCGTGGCGATCACCTGTCCCTGCCACTAAGGGGAACAGTGCCCCTCCCCATCACTGTCTAGGGACACCACCCCCCCGGACTCCCTGCTGTGCTTTGCTGCTGGAGCCGTCCACACCTCCTTCCCCCTCCCTTTCCTTCATTCCCACCGTGCGCAGGGCTGGCCGGTCGCCCCACCCCCAACACCTGCTGTCCAGGGGCCCATGGGTGGCTTGGCTCACGCAGCGCAGGGTAGGTTGCTTTAACCTGTTGGTGGAAACCCATGGCACACGTGCCCCAGCGGGCTCTCAGTTTCATGTACCCCACAGGCTGGGCAGGCCCCTTCTAAGATCCTAGGAAGGACGTCAAAGAGGTCTGGGTTTTTTTGGTTTTTTGAGACAGAGTCTCTGTGTTGCCCAAGCTGTCCCCGAATTCCTGGGCTAAAACAATCCTTCTGCCTCAGCCTCCTGAGCAGGTGGGACAACAGGTATGCACCACCATGCTTTGGCTGTTTTCTTGGTTTGCGTTTTGTTTTTGAGACAGTGTTTTACTATGTAGTTCAGGCTGGCTTTGAACTCACTGTGTAGCCCAGGCTGGCCTCAAACTCACAGTGATCCTCCTGCCTCAGCCTCCTGAGTGCTGGGATGACAGGCATGTGCCACCATGCCTGGCTTGGCTGTCTGTTTTTAATCTGCAGATCTAGGGACCAACCTTGGGTTCCGTCGCCTCACCTTTGACTTCATCAGGTGCCCTCCCTGTGCCTCAGTTTCTCCATCTGAAAATGAAAGTAGTTCCTACCTTGCCTGTGTGGCTGGAGTTTGTGTATTCGACCCCCATCATGTCTGGAAATCTGGCCTCCCAGGAGGGGACCCCAGGGTGCTGTGGACTGCTGGATGGAAGTCTCCCGAGCGCACACAGTGAGCGCCTGCTACGTGCAGGCCCTGGAGGTGCTGCCCGAAGCTCTGCACTCCCGTGACAGCTGGTGACCAGGGTGTGGGCACCGCCTCCATCACAATGGCTGGGTGCTGGTCACCTTGTCCAGGTCCCTGATGTCTCTGGACTTCACGCAGGCCTCGAGGCCCCCAGGTTGGGGGGATAGCCAGCCCTGAGCGGGGGCCACTTGCAGCTGCTTGGAAAAGGCCTTGGGGACCGGAGCGCCCCCTTCCGGTGTCCAGGGCACGCTCAGTTTACGGCCACCCGCCCCACCCCAGTCCAAGATTGACACAACTCCTGGGGGAGGAAGTTAACTTTGTCATCTCTGACCCCTGGGGGCCCAGGACGTGGCAGGAAGGGTGGGACTCCTGCAGAAATGGGGCTTTGGGGGCTTTTCCTTACATGTGTTGCTTTTGCCTACAAGTTGTCTTTTTGTTCAGCAAGACCTGAAAGTGGCTGTGCACGTTGAAACTGTGCAGAGTGATTTTAGTAATCCGTGGGGAAGCTACGGTTGTCCCATGATCCTTAAAAACTTGTCAGAATATTAAAACCTGTCATTCTGTTCACTGTAAATGTATAGACAAATGAAAAAGAAAAGAAAGTGAGCATTTGTTTTGGACGTTTTATTTAAAACATGAGGAATAGCTGTAGTGGCACACACCTGTAATCCCGGCACTCAGGAGGCTGAGGCAGGAGGATTACTGTGAGTTGAAGACCAGCCTAGGCTACATAGTGAGACCTTCTTTCAAAAAAAAGAAAGGAACATTCAGATGTGTTTTCTTTGTTTAAAAACGTTACCAAGGGTCACTTGAACACTAAGAGGATTGTTGCTTTGCTTTGTTCTTACTTTTCCTTTCTTTGAGACTAGAGCTTACTAAGTCGCCCAGGCTGGGCTCTAACTTGGCGACCCTCCTGCCTCAGCCTCCCTGAGTGCTTGGGAAAGCATTATCCCTTTTCATTTATGAGTCAGCCCCTGGCTTTCACCTTAACATTTTTCAGCACTACAGTGGTGCTTAAGTGCACCTGTGCAGGCACTGTTTTCATATTCAGTACCATATTCAATAAATGATCAGAGCCACTCATCATGGGATAGGTGTTGCATGAGGTGGTTTTGCCCAGCAGGAGCTAATGTGAGGGTCCCAGCACCTGCAGGGAGCACCAGGCTGAGCTGTGAGGGGACAACAAGGCAGCCACTCATTTTGCAGTCTGTGGAGCTGAATGATAGGTTCTTGGACCAATCATAGAGCAGCTCTGAGAGAAGTACTGTGATTGGTCACAAGGATTGAGGTACATCTGTTAGCTGTGTTGTGATTGGTGGCCTGGAAGCCAGCGCTAGAGACCTTAAAGTCATTAGTGCTATGGGAACTGAAACTTGAACTGTGTAGTTGGGCAGCTGGAGTTACTCAAAGCCTGTTCACTGAAAGCCGTGCATATCAGAACCACGCGAAGTGAGAACAGCCTGCAACTCAGGACTGGGTAGAAAGTTCCCCTAATGGAAACAGCATAGTAAAAATTAAAGTTGGGGGTGGCTTAGCGGCTGTGCCTTCAGCCAGCGGTTGGCATGGAATCTGCCCCTTCCTCCGCACCAGGCCAAGCAGGTGGGGCCCCGCTGCCCGGTCCCCGCTCACTATCGTCTCCCTTCCCATGCAGGCAGCTGCTGAAGACGGAGCTGGGGTCCTTCTTCACTGAATATCTGCAGGTGGGTGGCCTTGCCAGCCAGAGGGCCAGGGCACCTGCTCCTGGTGCCAATGGTGGCCCTGGTGTCACCTTGCGTGAGGCCTCCGTCCCAGCACTGAGTGCCCTTTTGTGTGTGGCTTCTTCCCCTGGGCATCGTGTTTTAATGTGTCCACATCGCAGCTGGTGATGCCACCACATTCCCCTCTACAGGCGGACACCATTCCCTTACTCGGTTGCCCCACATTTCCTTTCCTATACGTTGTCCACTGTCCCTGTGTGGACGCTGGGGTGTCGCCGCCTTTGGCCAATGTGTGCAGCTCTGAGGCTGCAAGCTTCCGTGCTCAGCTGTGCGGCCCGCCCCATGTGCAGGTCCCCGTGTGGCTGGGGTGACAGGCCAGTTGGCACTGCAGCACCCACTTTCTTCAGGGTCCGCTTCACTAGGGCTCCAGGTGTGTGGTCTGTTCCTCAGGATGTCCCTGTGGCCACCGCCCCTCTTATGACAACCTGAGAGGGGTCCAGCCTGGTGTGAGTCCAGGCTTTGCAGTGGGCCATCAGGGTGTGGACATTTGGGGCCCCCACAGGGCAGTGACGATACCTCAGGTCTGCTTTCAGAACCAGCTGCTAACGAAAGGCATGGTGATCCTTCGGGACAAGATCCGCTTCTATGAGGGTGAGTGGCATCCACAGTGGGCATGCTGGGCACCGTGCTGGGTGGCTCGGGCTGGGGGGGCTCTGTGAGGAGAGCTGGAAGGGTGGCAGTGACAGCAGGGCGAGGTCTCACTGAGGAGGGACTTGGGGAGAGTCCATCCCACACTCAGGAGCCCAGGAAGGCCCTGGCTTCCCCTCACTGCGGTGAGGAGCTTCTGTCCCGAGGACTCCTGACCACAGCCGTGAGAAGCCCCAGCAGGGTCTCGTGATTGGAGAGGGATGGGTTGAGGGTCTGGGGGCTTACAGGAGAGCTGGTTTAGGAGCAGGGTCACCCTGGTGTTCCTAAAGGGCGGGGCAGGGCCAGGGAGGCAGTCGTGAGGTTTCTCTTGATGCCCACACCCACCCGGTGAGGCCTTCCGGTCTTGGTTCCCAGATGGGGACAACACAGTGGAGGCTGGCAGTTTGTCCTCAGCGACACTACAGGGACAGACAAAGACAGGCCCAAACCCAGGTCTGTCTTCTGCAGGCCACACCGCCTGGCCCTTGCTGAGCCTGTGGTCCCAGTGTTGCCTCCTGGGGATCGTCAGGGGATAGAAGCGGTGTCCCAGGCCCGGGGGTAGCAGCCCCGGCACGTGCTCCCTGCCTGAGTGGGGGCCTTCGTGAAGTTCTGCTGTGCTCCGCCCGCACTGGCTCCAGGCTCCTCAAGCATTTTTCGAGCACACGCCGTGTGCCGGGTCCCTGTGTGTGCTCACCCTGCTGGGCTCCGCACTGGGTATTTACACCCGCTGCTCACAGGATGCCCGGGGCCGGATGGAGGGGCAACAAGCACCCTGTCCCTCACCTGGGCTCCTCCTCAAGCCCCCACTCAGACCCTGGAGCCGGATCTCAGCCCATCTCTGGGAGGCTGAGGCCCTGGGGGAACTCAGAGCGGCGGGTCTCATGTTCCTCCAGCACCCCCGCTGCATACACTGGGCAGTGCCAGCTGAGGCGGGAGCGTAAGAAGAGCCAGGAGAACACAGCCACGGGGCGGCGGGGTCGGGACAGCCTCGGGGTGGCCCTGAGCCCTGGCACCTGGGGAGGAGCCATCCCACACCCTCCCGACTCAGCACATTCCCACAGTGCCTGCGCCCACCACTCGGCCCCGGGCACAGGGTCCTCAGAGGAGGTGGCCTTGTGCAGCTTGGTGGAGCTCCATGCCCGGCGCCACGTCCTCCCAAGCAGGTCTGCTGCAGGTGGCAGGAATGAGGGCGACCCTAGGCAGCCTCAGTTGAGCACCCCAGGCCCTGGGGATGGGCAGTGAGCTCCCAGCTGGGCGCCACAGATGTCCTGTCCTTTCCGGCCTGGGGTCCCTGTCGCTGTACTCTAGGGTGGGACACTCTCCATGCACAGGATGCTCACTGCATGTCGGGCCCTGATAGTATCTGGGGATCTGGAGATGGACCGGTGGAGTGAGCAGCAGGGTAAAGAGCAGCCCTGGGGAAGGAGGGGTTACTTCCACCTGGGGGTGCTCTGTGGAGGCAGTGGCTCTTGAGCATGGTCTCTTCAGGAGGCCGCCTGGCCTGCAGCCTGGGCCTCAGAGCCACCCCACCTAGCTCCTCCCTGGGACCCACAGCTCCATGGGGCCATGTTGGGGCAGGGTGGGGCACCTCCTAGGGAGGAGAGGCTGGTGGCATCCAGGAAGCAGCCTGTGGTCCCCTGCCACACGGGCTGTGTGGCCAAATCACTGCCTGATACCCTTGGCCCCGCTATTTGGGCCCCACTTGTGGCCTCTGTGGTCATCGCTGTCCCTGGGGTGCCCCGACAGGCTGTGAGGCCCAGGCAGCTCAGACAGGACCAGGCTTGCGCTTAGCATCTGCTTCCTGCAGTTTCCGCCTGTGGGCTGGGGAATGGCCTGCTCGGCAGAGCGCAGCCTGGCGCACGCCCAGGGCCACCCCACGGCCAGCAGGCACTGAGCATCTTTTCTTCCCACGGGTCAGCGGCCCTGAAGGGGCTCTGTGCAGGCAGGTCTCCCAGGGCTGCGAGCATCTGCCTGCTGGACTCCTGTGGCCACCTCACCCTAAGCCAGGTGCAGGCCACACACACAGGCCAGGCCACCGCATGGGCCAGCTGGATAGGGCTCCCGGGGGAGACAGGGCCCAGGGAAAGTGAGGTGGGGCCAGGCCCAGGCCCTCTGTCTGGCCTCTACATGCCCACAGAGTTGGGAAGGCAGCTGGTGGCACTTGGAGACCCTCCCCACCTTGCTCAGACATGTGCGGGCCGCGAGCTCTGCGGGTTGCTTTTCCTGGCGGAGCGCAGAACCAGCTTGGGGACTTAAGCTGTCCTGAGGCCAAGGTGCCTACGGAGTTATCCATGCACCCACTTTCCACTACCTGCATCGGGTGTTCTCAGTCAAGACGTGCCCCCACGCAGCCCCTCTGGCAAGCCATTTCCTACATCTGGCCTGGACAGCACCTCCAGGAAGCCCCCCTGCCTGTTCACCCCCTCCTGCCTGGGTTGGGGTGCTGCCGTTGGGGATGCTCTCCGGCTCCCCCAGATCCACCCCTGGCAGGCAGGCAGGCAGGCTGGCAGTGCGGCCTGGCCTTCCGGGGAGGAGGCCTGGAACCACAGCCTGGGTTGCTGACCCTAGAGGTCATCTCTCACCCTCGTCCTCCCAGCCACCATCTGCATCCTGTCCCTGTCACCTGATGGGTCTGGAAGGTGTTGGGGATCAGTTGGGTCCCAGTGCCCAGCATGGAGCTGGCCTAAAATGTGTGCCCTGTAAATGATTGTTGGATGAACAAACAGGCAGATAGGGGCAGATAGACGGAATCCTGGGCTTGGGTTAGGAGGGTCTGGTGACGCTGGGGCAGGGCTACAACCCCTGTGTGGCACCAGAGATAGCACGGGCACGCCCGTGACAAAGGGGAACTGGCCACCAGTGTTCACCAGCACCAGACCCTGAGCTGAGTACCTTGTGATTTAGTGTCGTTGGGTCCTCCAGGTCTGGGAGGTGGCCCTGTCACTGTCGCATTTCACAGCCGGGAACACTGAGGTGCAGAGCAGCTGAGTGACAGGCTCAGGCCATGGAGCTGCTGCTCTAGGGGCAGACATCGGCCTTGGCAGGCCCCTGTGGGCTCAGCACAGGACCCGGCCCCTTGTCCTGAGTGTGTGGAAAGGGCCAGGGCAGGAGGTGACAGCTTCTTGTCCCACAGGACAGAAGCTGCTGGACTCGCTGGCGGAGACCTGGGACTTCTTCTTCAGCGACGTGCTGCCCACACTGCAGGCCATCTTCTACCCCGTGCAGGTGCGCAGGAAGGCAGGGAGCTGCGATGGTGACGGCCCTCTCCTGGGAAGAAGGCTGCCAGGCTGGGCTGGGCACCGCTGTGCTGGGCTGCCCTCCGTGGGCCTTGGAACTGCACTCAATCCCCAGGCCTGTGCAGGGGTCTGCGCAGGAACCCTTTCCTTGCTGGAGGACCCAAGGGGCCCCTCGCCTGGGATGGGGCCATCTGGGGAGGGGTGGGGCAGGGGCCTGAGGGTCACAGCCCCAAGCAGGCAGGAGGAAGGCGAGTATCCCACTCATCACGCACTCTGTCCCCAGGGCAAGGAGCCGTCAGTGCGCCAGCTGGCCCTGCTGCACTTCCGAAACGCCATCACCCTGAGCGTGAAGCTGGAGGACGCGCTGGCCCGTGCCCATGCCCGCGTACCGCCCGCCATCGTCCAGATGCTGTTGGTGCTACAGGTGGGGGCGCCAGTGTGGGCGCAGGGCCAGGCTCAGGTGCCACAGGCCGGGCCTTTACAGGGATTTGGGGACCTAGGGAAAATCTGTTAGGCAGAGAGGGAGAGATGGGCAGGGAAGATGCCAGGCCAGGCTGTGGGTGCCTGGGGGTGTGAAGGGGACCGTGGTAGTTCCTCCAGAACACTGGGTCAGTCCCTGAGGCCGTGGACACCACGCCACATGCACACACAGTAGCTGCAGTCCTTCCACCCAGGTGGCTTTTATATCTGGATGGTTCTGGGAAAGGGAATGCTGCTGGCAGCCCACACACAGCAGCTGGGGCGGGGGCCGCAGCAGCAGCTGCTGCAAACTGTGCCCCTGCAGCCTGCTGTTTCCCCTGCCCTGCAGAGAGCACAGTGGCTCAAGGTGCCAGCCTGTCTCCCGGGTGCAGGACAGCAGGGAAATATAGTCCGTGCTTGCCGGAGCCCACAGGGCCAGCCCCACCCTGCTTCTCAGGCTGCAGAGTCCTGTGTGTCTTCCTGAACCCTGTGCATTGGAATCCCTTTAGGGTCAGGGACACAGGGTTGGCCCCGGGGGCCGAGGGCACCTGTGAAGGTCCCAGAGCCGGGAGGAGCTGGAGCGGGAGGAGTTACGGGTCACCTGGCAGCCTAGCCGCATGCCTGCCTGCGGGTGGGATTTCCAGGGACCTTAGGTGTGGCCTGGCTGTGGGGTACCTGGGCCTTGGTGTCCCCGTCTGTTTGACAACAAGCCCTCCTACCTGGTAGGCAGGTGCAAGGGTTGTGGGGAGAAATCCCAGGAAAATCCCCTGGGGACTCCCCCAGGGGCGCTGGGCTGTGACGTACCCACAGAGGTGTGTTGGCGGCCAGGGCCCATTGGTGCTGCCTCCTGGTGGTTGCACCTCCTACAGCTTCCTGGATGGGCTTCGCTGTCCCCCAGACTGTGCCCTTGCCCTGACCATAAACCTCTGCCATGATCCCCACTTTGATCTATGAGTCACTGCTGTTGCTGGACACAGTACCTGACACCCACAACTTGGAAGAGGAGGAATTTAGTCTGGTTCGCAGTTTCAGGGGATTCAGTCCATGGTCGGCTGGCTTCAGTGCAGGAGCAGCATGGCAGAAGGGCCTGGTGGATCAGAGCTGCTCGGTTCATGGGGGCCAGGAAGCAGAGCAGGGGAACCATGCCAGAGAGGAAGAGGCCAGGGAGCAGATTTAGTACCCAAGGTCACACCTCTGTGACCACCCCGACACACGCAGAAGTGAGCCCCACCAGTTCCAAGGGGTCCCAAGTCGATCAGCTTAACCATCACAAATGACCTTGTCCATGCCCCTGGCGCACCTGTCACCAGTGAACTTGGCCTGAGCTATCTCGGGTCTGGAGGGGGGCTAAGGTCATGGCCACTGCTGAGGGCCTGCCATGCACCCAATTCAGCCCCAGCACCACAACGCCTGGCAGGGGCCCCAACACAGGGCAGGGGACGTGGGTCTTACAGGTCCTAAAGATTGATGGCAGAAGGTCCATGAGACACCTGGCCTGGCTCCAGAAGCAGCGCTGGGGCTGTTGTCACCCACATGGCCTCTCCACTGCTGTGGGCAGAGACGGCTCAAGGGGTGTGGGGACACCCACCACCACTTCTGGGCCAAAGTCCTGGCCAGGCTCAGGAGTCTCCGCCAGCCCGGCCACCCTGGGCAACAGGTGACTTCTGTCCCCACGTGAGTCACAGAGCTGTGTCCGGCCTGGTGCCAGGTCTCCTGCATCCCATCTCGAACACTGGCTGTCACCTCTTGCTGATGTGACTATCACTTAGCATTTTCTCTGAGGGTCAGCAGCTGACAACCCTTGAGCCATGCTGTCTGCATTCATTCATTCACATATCAATCATTCATTCAGTAAGCACTCGCTGGAGCTGCCCCCTTGGCCCTCCACCAGGATGCTGGGACAGCGTGCAGCTCAGCCCACCGCGGGGGAAACACCCAGGTGGCACATGGCAGCCTCATTTCTTAACCTCAAGGGCTGAGAGGGGCTTTAGTGGTCCACTGGGTGGAGGGCAGTGAGGACGAAAGCCAGCCCAGGAGCATCCGGGAGGGCCAGGAAGGAGGCTGAGCAATGAGGAGGAGGTGCTGCTGCCTCAGGACACTGGCGTCCAGGAGCCTGCAGGTGGGCTAGGGGAGGCCGGGCCTTCTCTGTCCACGGTGCCCTTTGCACAAGGCATCCCTGACCACACAGCTGGCAGCAGGCAGCGCAGAGGGTGCTGGGGCAGCAGGGTGGGGAGGGGCAGGAAGGTTGCTATGGGAATGGGAAGAGGCAGGGACAGGCTGGGCAGAGGTGTGTCACACACACACACCTACCTTGCTCTCTTGCAGGGTGTGCACGAAGCCCGGGGTACGACCGATGACTACCTGCGCCTGGAGACACTGGTCCAGAAGGTGGTGTCGCCATACCTGGGCACCTACGGCCTCTATTCCAGCGAGGGCCCCTTCGTCCACTCCTGCATCCTGGGTAGGGGTCACCTGGGCCCTGGGTGGGGGCGGGGTGGCCACAGGCCCAGGTCCACAGCTGAGAATGGCAGGACCGGGGTTCCCTAGGGCAGCATCAGTCCTGCAGCAAACCCCCAGCTGTCAAGCCAGGGCACTCAGGGATGGGGCAGGGAGGGCTTGCAGACCCACGAGTAGCCATGTGGTGACACCCGAGAGCCACGGGGACGCCCCATTCCCAGGAGGTCACAGCCCAGCTCAGTCTTGCAAGTCTGAAGAAGGCACAGCTCGTGCAAACGCCCGGGCCTGAGGAATCCCTGCTTCTAACCAGGGAGCCGCATCAGGGTGGGGAGGACACAGGGTGGGCGGTGCCAAGCCTATGGAGGGGTGACGGGGTGGCCTAGTGTGTCCACCAGAGCTGCCACGTTGCTCCTTTAGTTTGCTCCACAACATCACGTGGGCACCAGAGGCCAAGCCCCACCCTCCTGGGCTCTGGACAGCAGGGACGGTGGATGACTGAGCCCCATGGTGACCACAGGGCTGGAGAGTGGGGAGCATCCTGCCCGAGAGACAGCAGCCATACAAGGACCACTTGGGAACCCCTCTCCCCCATCTGGAGTGGCAGCCTGTGCCCACCTGCTGGGACAGAATCCCCTTCCCCCACCAGGTGACTCAGGCAGGTCCCACAGCCAGTGAGCATGGCCCTTCCCCAGCCCATGTGCCCCTGGACCGTGGACAAGGGGACCCCAACCTGTCTTCTGGCCTCCCCTTCCAGGAAAGGCCACTCACTGTGCTCCACCCTGCCACCTGGTGGTCACTGTGGGGAACTGCAGGGACCCTGCAGTCCACTGCTCTCCACACCAGCCAGGGAGGCCTCCTTACAGCCCTCACCATGGGCTCCGTCCACACTCGGAGCGATAGTCCTCCCTGACAGCCCCTGCGGGGCCCTTGTCACTCACCCCCTCGTAGCCCATGCCACCACCACCCCTGAAGCTTGCCCTCTGGGTTTGTGCCCCGACCCCCGGGACCAGGCCTAGGAAGGCAGGAGCTGAATCTGCCTAGCAAAGCGGCAGCCCCTAAGATTCACAGGTTGCACAGTGGGAAGCTGAGGCATGGGGCGTTGATGTCACTGACACAGGTGCGGATTTGAACCCAGGTGACTGACTGGAGGTCCCGCTGCCTGGCCAGGCTGAAGGTGGCCCATGCGCTCTCCCCAGCTGAGGGCTGGGCGCACATGGGTGCCTGGTGTGGGGGAGCCCTGCATGTGACCTCATGTCTCTCCCTCCAGAGAAGCGTCTCCTGCGCCGCTGTCGCTCGGGGGACGTCCTGGCCAAGAACCCCGTGGTGCGGTCCAAGAGCTACAACACGCCGCTGCTGAACCCCGTGGCCGAGCACGAGGCAGAGGGCGCGGCAGCCGGCGGCGCGAGCATCCGCAGGCACTCGGTGTCCGAGATGACGTCCTGCCCTGAGCCCCAGGGCTTCACCGACGTGCCTGGCCAGGGCCCCGCAATGCCTCACTCGGGGCCCTGCCCCAGCAGACTGTACCCCCCGGCCCAGCCCCCCAAGCCCGGCCCGGCCCTCGGCTCCCCGCCCACCCCCAGCCCCGAGACCCTGGTAGACCAGACCCTGGAGTCGGCGGACTCGGATTCTGAAGGCATCTTCATTGACTTTGGCCGGGGTGGCGGCTCCCGTGTGTCCGACTTCGAGAGGACCGGGGGCCGGCAGAGCGTAGTGTGAGGGGCAGGGCCAGCGGAGCCCTTTCCTGACCGTGTGAGTGCGTATCCCTGTGGTGCGGGCGTGTGCGGGCGTGCAAGAATTTTCTATTGCCCCAACTCGCCAGCCCCGTAGCAACCTCATCACTGCCTTGGTCACTTTATGCTCCCTGGTCCCATCCAGTGAAAGAGCTGTCACCTCAGTGTCACCAGAGGCACAGCGAGCGTCCGATGTGGGGGTCACTGCACCGCTGCCTGCCGCGCCGGCATTGTCTACGTCCATCACAGAGACTGAGTTGGTGGCACCTGCCGGCACGGTCTAGCTCAGTCCCCAGGAGGCTGGGCTCTGCAGCAGACCCGCGTCCTCATCCCCACAGGCCTCCTCAGGCCACAGCCTACCCTCCCTCCGCCTGAGGTGGCCCTGGGCACAGGTGGGGTGGAATAAAATGTGTTTGCCCACTCTGTGGCTGTGTCTGCCCCTGATGTCCAGGGTCGCAGCTCTCATAGACTCCTCCCCATCTGCGGAAGGCTTATCCTGGGCCGTGGCCCTGCCAGCTGTCCTGCCACTGACTGGCTTTGCACAGGACCCCTGCAAAGTGGGGGCAGGGAGGCTCTCGAGGCTGTGTGTGGACTAGCTGTGTGTGAGCATGTGTGGAGGTGTAAATGTGTGGTCATGTGATTGTGTATCTGTGTACAAGTCGCATGTGCATGACAGGGAATCTATGTGAGGTATGTGACTTAAAGCCCAGGCCTCAGCCAATGCACTGATGCCACTGCAAGGACAAGACAGGGAGCTTTCCAGCATCCATCCTGTAACCCATAGAACTGGAGCCCAGGCCTCGGCACAGGTTGGGGCTGCCAGGGCCCCGGGAGAAGTGCAGACCGAACCTGCCCATGGAGTTAACCAGGGCTCAAGCTTCCAGGCTTGTTTTTCATCCACAGGCCAAGAGAGAACCAGGCAGCTCCAGGCCAAGCTGTGTGCCCAGTAGATGTACCCAGGAGGACGCCCCAGGTGTAGGGAGAGGGAACAAGAAGGGACGAGTGGAGGGAGCTCGTGTGTGCCATGTCCTTGTGCATGGGCTGGGCCAGGAGTCAGGGCAGAGGCCCCTCCCCGTGAGTGGCCTTCAACACCAGGCCACTGAGCTGGCTTCTGCTCCAAGGGCCCTGGGCGTGGGTGATGTAAGCCCTCTACCTGTCCTTGGGCAGCTGGGCTGCAGGAGGCCAGATGCAAGCTGCTGTGGTCGCTGGAGGAGGAGGTGGCTTGGGAGCCAGGCAGCCCAGCAGGAAGTGGAATGGCTGGACCAGGGGCCAGCTGGGGATGGGAGCAGAGGTGTCCAGGGTCTTCCAGGTTGCAGACAGTCCCGAAGTGGGGAGGAGGAAGTGTCTGAAGGACAGTTGTCAGCCTTCCGTGGCCTCAATTCTCAGTTCCTTCCACGGAGCCCCATCTCCAGCTGGGGTGGGCTCAGGGTAGGAGGGCGGGTGGGACACACCAGTCCATCACGTTGTGGATGGGTCAGCAAGCTCAGGCCTGTCCCAGAGGGAGAGCAGGGTCATCTGGAGCTGGACATGAGAGCCTTGTCCCCACAGCTGCAGGGTCCACTAGGGAGGGGGCACTCAGGAAAGCCCAGCTGTGGGTCCCTGTGTGCAGGAGACCTTGCCTGCACCTTTCCCCAGAGCTGACATGTGGGGTGCGTGTGTATCCATGCATGTGTGTCATGTGCACCTGTGACAGCAAGGCTCCCTTCTTGAAGTTCTCCTTGGCCACCTCCCTTACGTGCACTGCCCCATCTGTCCCATGGGCCCTTCTGCAGAGCCCCAGTGGAGGGGAGCAGTGTTTCATCGGGGACCCAACCCAGGAGGGTGCCACGGAGATGCTGGGAGAAGCAGGACCCAGTGGGTGGGGTGGAGGAACCTCCTCCAGGGCCAGGACCATTGCCAACTGCTGGCAAGACCCCCCAAATCACGAGTGCTCCTGCAGGCGGCCCCTGCTGTCTATTTCCTGTCCTCTAGTGGTTTGGAGTGGGGGGGTGATGAGCCCAGCTCTGGCCAGTGAGTTCCAAGCCAAGGAGAGAGGTCTTTGGAGCTGGAGCAGTTTGTTGCCAGGTGGAGGCCTTGGCGGGGACAGAACCCCAGGGAGAGGGCAGCATGTGTGAGACACTGGCCTGTGCAAGCCAGAGCCCCGGAGCCTGGGGGATGTTCGTTACAGCAGCGTTGCCTGGCCTTGCCTGACAATGCCTGCGTCTCTCCCAGGACACTAGAGCCAGTGGTCCCCAAGTGAAGACAGGGCTGATGCAGGATACTGCATTGTACACGCTAAGCGTCTGGCACACCCTGTACGCAGAGCCAAGCCTCCAACGTGACTCAGTTGGTTGCTCTGTGACCTTGGGAAGGTTACCCAGCCTTAGTCTCCTCATCTGTAGCAAGGATCTTCCCAAATATCAAGTCTGAACGGTGGTGGTTCTTTGCTCCCCACGCACGTGCAGACACACGGAAAGCAGGGGCTGCGGGTTATAAACCTGTGGCCCTGCACAGGTGATGCTGGGTTTGGGCTGAAGGTGGCAATGGCTTAATAATACACATGGTTTTGCTCCCAAGAATCTTTATCTGTATGAGGGATGGGTTTTGTCCCAAGACCGACTGCAGGGCATTCTTGTATTTACATCTCCCTGGTCGTCATGGGGTCCCGTCAGCCTGTGCTGAGCGGGGCAGAAGGGCACCGTGGTGTAAAATACCAGGATGTGGGACCAGGCGAGGCTGCTGCAAGCTGCTGGAGAGGACCAGGCTGATCACGCAGGAAGAAGGATCTTATTAACGCACAGCAGGGCCTGAGGTTGTCAGGAGGCAGGAGCCTGGCTCAGGGCGTAGCTTCAGGGAACAAGGTCCCAAAGTACCCCGCACACGGGGACAAACTCAGCCAGCGTGCAGATCCTGCACCTGCACCGCCACACTCCCACCACACCTGCAGGGATGCTCACGTCGCCCTGGACCACATTCACCACCGCCACCACGGCGACACCCATTGAGCCCTAGGCCATCCCAAGCTGACTGCCACTGCTGCAGACACCTTCTCCAGGGTGCGGATCCGGGACCACCCTCCCCTGGTGGGCGGTGTCACAGGGATAGAAGCTGTCACTGTCACTGCCTGGCGTCATGGCAGAGGATGCTGGGTAGACCAGTTGTCTGGCCATCTTGGGGCAGTGAGATTAACAAGGTGGGGAATTCTAACACAGCAGAGGTATTTGAAAGGTGCTGGTGCCGGCGTATCCCACCCCGATGTCAACAGGGGCATCGGGAGCGGGGTCCGTCAGCTATGAGTCAAAAGGGTTTAAACATCAGAGCCCAAGGGTCCTGGAAAGCGTGGTGTAGAAAGCACACCCGGTTTCATCCACACTAATTACCCAATGCCTCTGCTCTAAAACGGGGCCGGGGCGCCCCTTCAGGGCTTGGCTGTGCAACAGTAAAGCAAATCCTAACCCCAGGGGTCCAGCGTCCTGACCCACAGAGGGGGCGGCTGGAGGATGACCTGCGGGATCCCTTTTGACCCAGCCTGGCTGCTTCACCCACACAGGGGCAGGGAAATGTTGGTTTCATGGTTTAATCAAGTTCAAAGCGGGACAGGCATTAGCTGCCGCAGCTGGCAGTGTGAATAATTTGGGAGAAAACAAACAGCAAGCCCAGACCTTGGACCCGAGGCTTTCCTTCCCCCGGGCTCACCACGCCATCCCCCAGCAGTTATTATGTGGAATTCGCTGCTTGGGGGAGAACCCACTCTCTGACTCCATAAACATGTGTAAGAGTAAATTTAATAAAGCCGGGAATAATACCCTTCAAACGTAATACCTTCATTCCATGTTGTTATTCTTTTTCTTTTCTATTGCAAAGCATTTGAAATGCAAGGAGTCATTGTTATAGCAACAAAAGGAAATGACTAACTGGTCGATTACCGATTAGACAGTGCTTGGGGAAAAACAGAAGAAAGAAACTAAAGGGAACCAGCCTGGGTCTTACGGTTCTTGTATCTGTCTTTTTTTATTACGAATGGCTGAATACACCAGCATTCTCCGTCGCACAATCACTGTTATTGCTTTATTGCACATCTTTTAATTCCTCTAAGCTATGGTTGTGGAATCCGTGTGAAATTTTCACAGGACACAAATGCCGGGAGGGAGGCGTCGCCCATCATCTCTGAATGCCGTGAAATGGGACGGCCCACAGGCAAGGACGGTACCGATTCCTGGTACAGAAAAAGGCTCTTATCAGCAAGCTGCTGGGATGGACACTGGCCGATTATGCAGAGAAGGAGCTGTCTTTAGCTGCACTGTCATGCCTGCCTCGATGTCCTCAATCGATTCAAAATGTTCCCCTTGCATGGTCACCGTGACTTGTGCCAGATCGGTGAACAGGGTGATGAGGACACAGCGTCGTGGTTTTGCGAACCTGCCTTTCCACCGGATGGCAGTGGCAGCAGCGGTCACTGTGGTTTTGATCACACGTGGAAAGGATACTCAGGAAAGAGGACCCCTGGACTGTGAGAAAGTCGGGGTGAGTGCGTTCTAAGCGAGGTGAAGGTTTTTTTTTTTTTGTGGGTACCGGGGGGTCGACCTCAGGACCTCGCGCGCCAACAGGCGCCCGTGCCGCTGAGCGATATCACCGGCCCCTTTTTCGTATGTGGGAGCCGGGAGTCGAACTCGGGCCCTCGCGCTTGCAAGGCAGGCGCTTATGCCGCTGAGCCATCTCACCGGCCCCAAGGTGAAGGGTTTTGAAGGGGATCCGTGGCAATGTGTCTTTTACTGTGATACATTTTAAAATGTAAACATTTGCCACATTTTCCAATCGCCCCTTGTATTTCATGGTTATCTTTAGCCAAACTAAATGCATGAAAGACCGTCCCGACTGTGAGGAGGGCAGTGTCTGCCTGTCTCTGCCTCACCCGAGGTCACAGTGTGTCTCGGGCTCAGCCACTTACAGGTCTTCCCTGGGATATTTTTTCTGCAAGTGTTATCAGGAGATGCTAACTTGGCGACTTAGTGGAAAGGGATGCTTTGGAATGGTGGGAAACAAAAAACTCAAGTTAGTTTAAACAACAGAATTTCTGGGTGTTCTTAGCTGAAGTCCAGAGGTAAGGTAGGCTTCAGGGCAGGCTTGATCAGGGCTCTGCAGGGTCACCAAGGACCCAGTTCCTGGCCGTCTCTGCTTCGTCCCAAGCCCGGATCCCTTCCTGGTCACAGGATGGCTGCCAGTGATGGAGTGCAGGACTCGCTACCCAAAACGCGCAGCTGGGCTTTTGAGGACATGAAGCAGGGAGCTCGCTCTCACCCTCCGGTTTTACCGTCCCCTGGTCAGGTCCTAAGAGTCTAAGAGATGCCCTCCCTGTGCCCAGAGGAAAGGGACATGCTTATCTCCAGGGCAAGGTGACACAGAGGAACCTGAACAAACAGGCCTGGATAGCTCCCCCTGTTGGTCACCCCTCTACCAGGACCTCTGTCCTCATCACATTCTCCACAGTGGACCTGGCTTCATCAACCCTAAGCATAAACACACAAGCACCTGTCTCTTTGGGTCTGCATTTCCTGATGAAGAAGTTTCCGGAATCATATAAAGCTTACATTGACTAAATTGCTGGGCGAGGCGGCACACACCCCAGCGCTAGGGTTCCCAGAGTCCCCAGGGCGGGGAGCGGGAGGCAGGGGCCCCACCTTCCCCAACCATCCAGGCAGGGATCTGCGGGTCACTCCGGGCCAGCCTGCGCTGCCCGGTGGCCTGGGCTGGAGCCTGAGCGCAGGCACCGGGGGTGATTTATGCCACGGTCCTTTGTGATCAGATCACCTCCATACCCATTGTCCTGGCTGCCATACTCTGGTACCAGAGGCCCGGGGACCCTAGAGCTGCAGCAGCCAGGCCCCTTCTGGGCAGGACTTGGGGACAATGAGGCCCACACACACACCAGGAGGGAGGGGACAGTGGCCACCGGAGCAGGGCCCTAGGGACCCTCAGGGCCCTCTCCACCCCAGCTGCTGGATGCAAGCATATGGAGGGGCAAGGGCAGAAGTGAGGGGTCACTGCCCTGAGCCATGGGAAAGGTGCTGGGGGCCTGGACCCCCGGGGCCCCAGGAGGTGGGAAGTGCTGGAACTGTGTGACATTGCGTGACAATTTGAAGGAGGAGCCATCAGGCCGGTGATGGACCACACACGGGGCGCGTGACCGGGCCAGTGGGAGAATGGGGCGTGGAGTGGTCACCCGCGCTGCAGGCTCCAGGCTGCGGGCGGAGGAGCAGGAGGCCGAGCTGGTGCTACAGCTGGGGTGCAGGGTGTCGAGGTCGGGAGGGGGAGGCTGGGGGGATGGGGCCGCGTGGAAGGAGGCAGATCCAGCCCTCTGGGGGGAAGGTGGGCGACGCCCAGATCCCCATAAACCCACCTCAAATCTCCGCAGTAGCCGCTCGGAGTCCCAAGGAGGCCCCCTGGCGGCCCGGGCAGGACGAGCACCTCCGGGAGACCTGGCCCAGCCTGCGTCCGCGGGGAGGGACAGCGAGGCCTCCAGGAAGCTCCCCGCCCCGGCCTAGGTCGGGCCGCCTGTGGCATTGCCGGGTCCCTGTCCCCGTCGGTTCCGCGCACCACACACGGCCCCACGCGCGCGCCCTGGGGCGCTTGCTGGCTCGGTGCCCTCTCCGCGGGCGCAGATCTCACCCCGTCCCGCCTCACTTGGCGCAGCCCCAAGGTGGGCGAACGGGTCGCGCGGCAGACAGGGGGATGCGGGGGACCCGGGGGACCCGGGCAGGCTCACTCCACGCTCCCGGCCGGGGACGCGCGGGCCGGGGCGGGGCCAGGTGGTCGGGGCGGGGCCACGTGAGCGCGGGGCGGATTAGGGGAGCGCGGGGCGGGGCCAGCGAGCGCGGGCCTCGGGACCCGGTGCGGAGCAGCGGCTGGGTGAGTCGGGGTGCGTGGGCGGGCAGCACGGGGATCCGCGCGGCCGGCAGGGCTGGCTGCCCAGCTGGGGACTCCCGCCGGCCCCGGGCCTGTCCCCTCGTCCCCTCCCTTCTCCTGTATCCCTCCCTCGCCTCCTCCCTTCCGCGGTGCTCTGAGATGGGCTGCGTCCGCCCAAACTCTCAGGTCCCCTGTCCCTCGCCCGGGGCACTCGGATCGCGCCGGTCAGAGCGCGCCCCGGGCCTGGCTCCAGTCCTACAGGCGGGCGGCTTCGTTCCGTTGCACAGATAGGGAAACTGAGGCAGAGCAGGTGCTGCGCTGCTGCACACGGGGGCCCGGACACTCCCGCTCCCTGGGGGGACCCCAGAGTCAGGGCCGCTCCAAGACCGTCGACCTCTGAAGCCGCCACTTTGGAGCCGGCGCCGGCTGCTTTCGTTTTTTCCGCAAACCTGTGGGGGGGGAGGGGCGGAATTCCTGCGTTCTCGGGTGGCCCGCGGGGACAGGGGCGGGGACAGGGCCGCCCTTCTGGAGGCTGAGCTTGGAGGTTGTCTGCAGGGCGCGTAGATCCCTCCGCCCGCCTGTGAAAAGCAGGGTGACGTTCGTCCAGGTGAGAACGGAAATAAACAGCTTTGGGCTGACCTCTCTCGGGGTGTTCGGGACATGTCCCAGTTCCTTGTTTTGTGCCTTCTGTGAAGAGCTGGTCAGTGGTGACCCCCCTGCCTGGTCCCTGTCCTCTTGCGCAGTCTTCTGGTAGCTGTGTGGGAGAAGTAAGGGGCTTTCAGGAGGCAGGGAGGGCTTCCTGGAGGAGGCGCTGGAGGGTGGGTGGGAGGCCGGCAGGGAAGGGTGTGGCCCTTGGTGGCTGGAGATGGCTCCCAAGTGCAGGTGCAGGTGGAAGTGCCGCTGCGTACGTGACAGATGGGGTATGTGACAGGGTGCGCAGAGAAGGTCCTAGAGTCACTGAAATGTGCCCAGCGAGGCTAAAGTCTGGGGACTCGCTAGCCAGTGGCGTTTACTAGGCCACGCCCAGCTGGTCTTGGGCGCTGTGCACCGCGAGGGAGAAGGGGGACATGAGCAGCTCAGTCACCCTGGAGGTGCCTGACAGTAGCCTCTGACCACATTAGCCTGCCATCCCATTCCCTGACCCCGCCTTCCCGTCACTGATGGAGAAACTGAGGCACAGGCAGCCCAAGGGCGGGAAAGCCGCAGAAGTTCAGAGAGCTGGTGTTCCCAAGCAGGTCACCTTCCCTCTGGAGCAGTGGCTTCCACTCCGGTAAAAGGACCTGCTGGCCATCCTCCCCCCCCCGGGGTGGCCACTGTCCTTAGAGACCACCAAGCCCTACCCAACGCCGATCGCCCCTTCCACCATCACACCTGGCTCCCAGGCAGGGACTGTCACTGTCCGCTTTTACAAATGAGGAAACTGAGTCATGAGGGTGTCACACAGCCAGCTGTCTATAGCCACAGAGTCCACTCCTCTGCACCCCGGGTCAGCTGGCCGTTTGGTGTTACAAGAATTTGAAATTCTCATGAGGATAGAAAGCTGATGTTTTCCATTTCTTTCTAGATAAATTAACTCCTCCTTTCAATTCTTTGATTCAACTTGGTGCCCAAGAGAGATACACTGTGGGTGTCCAGAGGCCTCCCAGGCCCCCAGGGGTGCTTTTGAGGGGAGCCCTCCTGGCGATGGCCTCGAAGGTGCCTGTCGGGGGCTGGGCCACAGATTGTCCCCTGCTCTTGTGTTCTGTCCCAGCCGTCTCTCCCTGGGGTCTCCTTGAACTTCCGGCAGCAGATTCTGTCCAATTTTCTGGGTCCTTGAAGCCAGAGGACCTGACTGAGTGACTCCCAAGTCACTTCTCTGGCTCCCCGAATGATTTCTCTCATTAATGGGCACCTTAGCCAAAGCTTGTCCCAGAGCCCTGGGGAATGAAGTCAGGGCTCAGCAGATTCTGCGCAGGGGGTCGCAGTGGGGCACACAGCCCGGGCCCCTGCCTGCTGGTTGTGTGACTCTACCATTCTGCAGTTTGGATTCTCCTCATCCCTCAGTCGGGACAACATTAAGCCTCCATTAGATCACTGCAGAAACCAATGAATTGTCTTGTGCTAATGCAGGGCCGGTTCCTTGGTGCAGGGCCTGCCCGTTCGAGAGCCCGGCATTTGGTGGTTATACCCGAGGCAGTGAGGCCTGGATTTGGGCGCAGCCTGTGCCCTCCGCGCTAGGGACCAAGCCCTTCCTTCTTAAGGGCAGAGAGTGACTTTCAGCTGGTGGGGAGTGGAGCTGTGGTGCTGTTGGAAGGAACTGGTTGGGCGGGTGAAGGTTCCAGAAACTCCCTGGAGGCACTGGACCGTCCCCTCCTCCCCCACCTGGACATTAATTAGAGCAGCTGGAGGGGCCCTGGGGGGAGGGGTATTGTCTGGGCTGTGGTCGGTGGGGTTTGGTTTCTGCAGGAGGCTGAACCCCTGGGGTGCTGGAGGGGCTCACGGATGCCTCGTCTTGGGCCTTGTAGGAAGCCGAAGTCCAGAGCTGGGGGTGGCGCTTTTACAACACCCCGCGCTTTGTAGAGAGGGTTTGTTTACTCAACTTTTTTTTTTAAGTTTTGGAGAATTTCAGGTATTCGCAGGGAAGCAGGGTGCACAATGCGCTGGCAGCCTCCCCCAGCCTGGGCCCACCCCGTGGCTCACCCCTTCCTGGCTCCCTGGGCGTTTTAGAGCAGTTCCCAGACCTCAGACTCCCCACATATTGCAGTGCAGATCCCTGTTTTTGTTTTTTAACTATTTCCCCCAGCTTTTTTAAGGTGTAATCAGAAAATAAAAATGGTATCTATTTACAGGATGCAGGATGCAGTGCGGTGTTCTGATACAGGAGGGCATGGTGAACTGGGTAAATCACACAAGACAGGCTGGCGCACTCTCTCCCTCTCCCTCTCCCTCTCCCTCTCTCCCTCTCTCTCTCCCTCTCTCTCTCTGAGACAAGTTCTCATTATGTAGCTGTACATTTGGAGTGCACCCACTTTTCAGTGTGATGTCACCGGGTGGCTTGATTCAGCCCTGGTCGTGGCCTCGGGCGTGGGAGGACAGGGCTTGTGCCCATTTCCTGGATGTGTACCTGGGAGGTGCCGGGGTGGGTCACAGAGGGTCTCAGAATAGGTCCATATCCCCAGAGGCACTGGGTGGCCTGGACTCCCTGTGGGACCTGCGGCACTTTCCTCTCCAGTGACACTGGGGTAAAGTCTTCATTGGCCTGGCCCAGTGCAGTGGATCTTTCTGCAAAGTGGGGTCTGCAGGTCACAGTTGAGTTGACTGAGCCCCAAGGATGCTCCTCCAGCCCCCAAAGAGGCCAGGTTCGCATTCAGCGTGAATTGGGAATTGGAGCTTAGTCAAAGATGACGATAAAACCTCCCTTGGCTGGGTCCACAGGTTCCAGGCGGCAGGGACAGCGGCACATGCAAAGGCACTGGGGCGGGAGCAGGTGATATGTCTGAGGGGTAAAGGGCCAAGGTTTCTGGAGTGTAGCAGCACCAGGCGCGACCGCAGGGGTTGAGTTTTGTCCCAAGAGCGATAGGGAGCCCCGGATGTGGAGAGGGTTGCTGTGGTTGGTGGCCGGATGGTGGGGTATGGGGATGGGGAGCGGTCTGGGCCTGAGATCAGGGCTTGGGGATGGAAGCAGACCTTGGGCAGGAGAGGAGGGGCGAGGGTCCCCCAGATGGCTCTGAGTGCGGCTGGTGGAGACTGAGGCAGACGCCCCACGGTGACTGCCGTGGGGCAAAGAAGGGGTGGGCAGGGCAGTTGGCAGGAGTAGCCCCAGGATGTGGGGTGGGACCAAGCCAGGCCCAGCCCCATGCCCTCTGGCTGCTTCTATCCAGCAGCTCCTCCAGGCCCTCCTCACGCCGCCTGTCCGGTGCTAGGACAAGGACACACGGGCCCATGCTGCAGACCAGGGTGGGCAGTGATGGTGTTGAGAGCTGCTGAGCCCTGGGAAGCCCTGTCCCCACCTGGCGGAGGGCACCTGGGGCAACAGAATGTTCTGTAATTAACAGACCTCCAAGCTCTGGGACGGGCTGGGCAGGGTTTGGAGGTCAGGTACGGTTTGCTCAGGGCTTGGAGAGGCCCAGCCTTCGCTGCAGGCTGCTGGCTCTTTAGGGAGGGTGTAGGTTAGCTGCCGCCGTCCAGGCTGCATCTGCACGTACAGCTGTGTGGACAAGCTCCTCCTGTGGCGGCTCTGGAGAGCAGCATCTTCCTTTCCAGAAGCTGGAAGACTTCCCGGTGCCTCGGGGGCTGGAATGAACCCACCCCAGTGGCCAGGGAAATTGCCAAGTGCCGATTGGCTTAGACTTGTGTCCCCAGACATACCTTCGAGAGGGGCGATAGGATCATTCTGGCCCTATCAGGCCGGCCTTGGAGCAGTGTGTGTGTGTGTGTGTGTGTGTTCAGTGCCTTGCAGGTGTGAGGTGCCCACCAGAGCGAGCGCCTGGGGATGAGGACACTGGAGGTTCCGGGCTGGTCTTCGCGCACCCAGAGGCTGGGCGGAAGCCCCACGTTGTGACATTGGTCTCTATGACAGTCACAGGAGAACTGGTGGCCCTAGCAGCTTTAGAGACCCCCGTGCCCTTTCAGAGTGCCCGGCCCTGGGGTCTGTGACAAGCACGTGCAGTGGCCCCAGGCAGCTGTTTGACCATGGTGTCCCCTTTGGCTGTCTCACCCAGGGATCATGTCCACCGCCCTTCTGGGGCTCCCATCCCACACCCGGCCCAGCAGAGTGCACGCGTTGTCCACCAGCACCGGGGACCTCGTGGTACTGGTGGTGAGGAGTGGACAGTGTGTGTGCAAATGAGTGGCATCATTGAGACAAAAGTGTGAAAACTGCTTGTTGTGGGGTCTGCCAGGGGACCCTGCCATCCCAGCTGGGGGAACAGGAATCAGGGACCCTATGGAAGCCTGTTTCTCCTAGCCCTCAGAGGGTCAGGCTAGGGTGACATGCCACCCTCCGCCTGTCCCCAGGGCCCTTGGTCACATGCTGAGTCCTGAGCAGGGCACAGGTGCTGCCCATACCGCCCAGCCCTTCCTCTGTGCACCCTGCACATTGGATTCACTGCTCTCCATTCGCTGCTAATCTGCCTGAGGTAAGGAGATGTAAATTTGTTGCTACAGCATTAAGATAATTGCTGCGAGGGGTCTATTTGTGTAAGGTGCAAATATATTTTTACAGCAACAAACCATTTTGCTATGAATTATAAATAGAGCAGTTGGGTGATTTGAAACCTGTTTTGCATAACGTGCATGGTGCAGGCTCTGATGCTTGGCTCCGACAGAGGCCCGTGGTCAGCCCCACCATGCATGTCCCCAAATGCTGGAGGCTCCTGAGCCCCTGGGCCAGGTGTGGGGGGGCAGGGGTGGCCGTGAGAGCCCTGAGCGAGTGCCAGCAGTGTGAGTTGGGCTGAGGCAGGTTGGGGATGGTAGAGCTTCTGCCTAGAAAAAGATTAATTTGCAGTATGTGGTTATTGTCCCAGAGCACCCTGGGGGTGAGTGCCCGTCTGTGCCAGCCCTGTACTGGGCTCTTGGATGCTGTGCGAGCCAGTCCCACTGTGTGCTCCGCCCTCATGAAACCTTCGGTTGCTGGGGAGCGATGGAAACATTAGCCAGAGGGTGACGAGATAAGAGTCTGCTCCTTCCCTGGCTGTGAGCGGCTAGAATTGGACCTCAGGTGCAGGAGTGCGGGGCGCCCGGTGCATGCTGGGGTAGAAAGGGAGACTCCTGAGCAGAGGTCGGGAGGACTCAGGGTGGGCCTGCAGGTGGGGGCGGTGGGGTGACTAAAAAATCTATATTTGGTTGCTGGGGTGTGTGTGGCTTGGTGGTAGAGCTCTTGTCTAGCGTATACAAGGTCCCGGGTTCCAGCCCCAGCACCACAAATATATATACGGTGAAAGCGAAAATATAGTAAAAAACACACTGCCACGAACCCTCCCCCCAAAACCCTCCCCCTCACTTCTGACACTTGTCCCATCCTTCTTGCCACTTCCTGAAGCAGCTCTGGAAGTGCTCTTTCATGAGGGTCTTGCTGAGGTGTGATCACAACTATGGTGAATGCTGCTGCCGAGAGCCAGCCGACACAGGCAGAAACCGGACGCTGCGTCCTCATCCACCTTATTCATCAGATCTGACACTGTGCGAATTCTGACTCTTCCACAAAGTCAAAATGACCGTGACAGGGAAACGTTTTGAATTGACTGTGGGGACATTGAAGCCACCTCCAAAGCGCAGCACTCAAGCCCTCGGGGCCACACCTGGCTTTATGTTGATGCGGTGATTCCAGGTGTCCCTGGACGGCTTCAGATTGCTGCTCTCCGAGGAGCCAGCCTCGTTATTGGGCTGGGACCTTTGCGGGGTCTTCACTGGCAGGACGAGGGCCTTGCGCTGACTCAAAGTCACCTGGTTTAATGCTAATCTCATCCACGAACACCTGCACCACACTGTGAAGAGTGATGTTACCGAGCACCTGGACATCGGTCCCCCAGCCACGCTGTGTCGTGAAAGAGTCGGTCACAGGCCTCACCCTGGTGCAGGTGCAGTTCCCGGACCCTCCGGCCAGCCTGTGCGGCCCTGCCTGTGGCTCCAGTAGGGACAGGACATTGGCCCCCGCAAACTCCTGGGTCCCCCTCTGTGGCGCGGGCTTCCTTCTGGGGCCTGGCCAGGCTTCCCCACTGTGGGGTCCAGGGAGGTAGGTGAAGGGGGCCGCCCCTGGTCCAAGCCCACAGTGCATCGCCGAGACAGCCTCACTGTATTCCCCACAGAGGACTGCAGGGGTGCCTGGGATGTCCCCTACAAACCCCTTCCACCCAGTGCCAAGGCAGGGCCTGAACGACAGGTGGCACGCTGGTGCCAAGTGCGCGAACTTCAAAACAAAGAGCCCCATCCTTGCTTTCTGAGATACGCGACTGGGGCAGGAGGTTTTGAGTTTGTGGAGGAAAAAGGAGTCACTGTCCTGCTCTTTGGCTACAGCAGAGGTGGGAGGAAAACAGCTTTCCAGCCTCAGAGGTCGCGGGCGCCCTGGCCCTGTGGCTGGTGTGTGGTCCCAGGGGCGGCAGCTGTTCCAGGGCCTCACCGGACCCTCGGGCTGTGCCCCTGGGATGTTTTCATTTTTTTCACTGAGCAGGGGGACTGTAGGGAAGGGAGGTTGTCAGGGCGGTTCACCCCAGTGGGTAGTGTCTCCTGCAAGGCCTTGAAGCAAGAAGGTCAGCTGGGTGGTGCCCTGCATCTTGAGGGGGAGACTGTGTCCACTTGGGACATGGCACCCCCAGAAGTTTGTTTTCAAGCTGTTTGGTGACCTGTGACAGGTTTGTCCTTGACAAAGGCCACAGCAGGGCTCTGGGAGCGCTGAGGTGGGTGGTGTTGAGGGCTGAGTGTGGTGGAACCCGAGGCTGTGGTGGGGTCCAGAGAGGCAGGGAGCAGGGACAGGGCCTTCCCGAAAAGGGGCGCCTCCTCTGCCTATCCTGGGGTTTGTTTTGGGTTTTTTTCTTTCTCTTTTTTGAGGGGTGATACGGGGGATTGACTCCAGGGCCTTTGCACTAAGCTCCATCTCCAGCCCTTTTTTTAGTTTTCACTTTGAGACAAGGTCTTGCTAAGTCACTAAGTTGCCTGGGGTGGGCTCCAATTTTCTACCCTCCTGCGTCAGCCTCCCAGAGTGCCTGGTTTGTCCTGAGGTTTCAGTGGGCCGACAGGTGGCAGTGAGCTCCCCCCCACCCCCAGGGCAGAAGCAGCCCTTGTCACTCCTGTGCCAGGCTTCCAGGGCTTGCTGGGTGGCCGAGGGGCCGATGACTGAGTACGTGAAATTCCCAGCTCACCGGGCTTCTGAGCCACGCACCTTCCTAGCCAGCTGCCCGGCTGCAGCCCCGCTGTGGGCCTGGAGGACGGAGGGCCTCTGATTCTTTCATAGTGGGCAAGGCTGGGTCCCCGCTGGGGGTGCATCCAGGGTCCCCCTCAAGAGGTGGCCTGATGCAGCCCAGGTGGGACATTGGGCCTCCCCTGCCTGGCACTTGGTTCCTGACACTCTGCTAGGGAGGCGAACTGGATCCAGAGTTTGTGCCTAGCCTTTATGGCCTCCTCCACCCCTGGGAGCTGCGTCCTCCAGGATGAGGTGATGGAGGAAATGGGGGTGCCACCCTGGGAGGCTGGGGTGCAAACCGAGTGCCCGTGTGAAGTACTATGGGTCTTTGGAGGGACTGATGAGGAATCAGTTTTCACACTAAGAGACCCAAAAATGCAGGATGGAGGAGCCGGGACACATGTGTGTGTGTGTGTGTGTGTGTGTGTGTGTGTGTGTGTGTGTGCGCGCGTGCGCGTGCACATGTGTATGTGCACACGTGTGTATGCACCTGCCTCCCCCTTGACCCATTGCTGCCTCCCTTGGGCCTTTGCCCCGCTGTCCTCCCTTCCCGTGCTGGGCCCCTCCTGGCCCTCTGCCCGGGGATCTCCTGCCAGCACCGCCCTGGCAGCCCTGGAGACTTGGCAGTGAGTCATCGAGCAGCAGCGAAGGCTCCTGCTCCATCTCCCAGCCCAAAGGGGTCAAAGCCCTGGGCTGAGCTCCCCAGTGGCTCGAAGGGGAGTCCAGCCCGGGCAAGCAGAAGGCTGGGGGCTTCAGGAAACGGTCACTACGGATCCCGCTGGACCCGGGGACCCTCTTTAAGGACACTTTGCATTGGAAGGAGGCTTCAGCAAGCACATTGGAGGGACAAAGCGTAGCACAGGGGGAACTATCAGAAGCCAAAGTCAAAGTCCAGGCCAACCTGCACCGAGGTACAGGAGAACGGAGCAGACAGAGGCAGGAGTGACGCAGGTGGCCCGGGACTTGCTGTGGGATCCTGGGCAGGTGTCTGCATCTTGGGAGCCTGGGTTTTGATCTCTGATATCGTCAGGGCACACGAGCTGGGTAGGGGCTGCCTCCTCCCGCCCTGCACCATCCACTGCGGCTTTTATGGAAATTGTTCGGGCTATAGGAACATTTAAGAAACGTTGCCGCCTGGCCTAATAGTGCACACCTGTGATCCCAGCCCCCTGGGAGGCTGAGGCAGAGGATGAAAAGTTGGAGCCCAGCTGGGGGAATTTAGTGACTTAGAAAGACCCTGTCTCAAAATAAAATGAAGAGGGCTGGGGATGTAGCTAAATGCAAAAGCCTTGGTTCCATCTCTAGGACTCCCCCACCTGAGAAAGAAAAGAAACCTAAGGTCACACACGGAACTACTTATCTTTTTTTTTTTTTTTTTTTTTGAGGTAGGGTCTCACTCTGTAGCCCAGGCTGGCCTCGAACTCACGACGATCCTCCTGCCTCAGCCTCCCGAGTGCTGGGATTACAAGCATGCACCAGCATGCATGGCCTATCTCCTAATCTTGATTCAGAACTGGTAGCATCCGTTCACTCAGGAATGTCTCCCTTCGGTCTCCTCTGAGCTGCTGCGGAGGAACTGGCAGCCCCCTCCTTTCCTGCTGGATGTTGTAGGGTGCATCTCCTGAACACAAGGCACTCCCCCAACACCATTGTCACACCCAAGAGGCCAGCAGTGACCCCCTCTGTCCCCAGCTGCCCAGGGCACCTGCACATGTGCCCCTTGCCACGGAGTGTTTGGGCCACTCATCAGAACCCAAATGCCTGGAGGTGCACAGGACCCGCCCCGCCCTGCCTGTTTCCGCAGCTGCATCACTGGTTACAGGGGCCGGGCCAGCTTTCTGCTGTCCCCTCACCCAGCGTGCCGTCTCTCCCTTTCTGGATCCCCTTGGGGTCTTTCCTGTGAACTGGAAATTAGTTCCAGAGGCTGAATCAGACTCAGGTTAAACCTTTCAGGCAAGAATTCTTCATCAGCGGGCGTCTTTCTAGTCGGAGCGGCTGCAGCGCACCAGGAGGGACAGGTGACTTCAGGTTGTCCCAGGGTCACAGGCAGAGCTTGCTGGCCGACTGAGGTGGTGGTCTCCAGACCTTCTGTCCCTGAGGTGCGTTCTTCCCATTGCGGCCTGATTGGAACCTGGGGTGGGTACTGCCCTGGTCCTGCGCAAATGTCGTGTTCTCAGTCACCGCCCGCCTGGTGACTCTGGCACCGCCCCACAGGCTCTGCCTGAAACTCTGCTTGAAACGCAATTGAGGGCCAGGGATATAGCTCAGTGGCACAGCGCCTGCCTGGCAAGCGCAAGGTCGTGAGTTCAATTCCTGGTACTAAAAGAAAGAAAGAGAGAGAGAGAAAGAGCACTTGAGCACATATGTGTGTGACTCTCTGGACATTTCATTCTGCTATCTGGTTCTACACGTCTCTATGGTGACGCCATGCCATCTTGATGACTGTCACTTTACAGTAGGTTTGAAATCAGAAAGTCTTTCAGCTCTCTTTTTCAAAATTACCTTTGCTAGTCTAGGTCCTTTTTAGTTCCAAATAAATTTTGGAATCAGTTTGGTAATTCCATGAGAAAGCCTGTGGAGGTTTTCTTTGGGACTGTGTTGGATCCTGTACATCGGTTCGAGGAGAACTGACATTTTTTATTTATTTATTTATTTTTTATGTGGGTACCAGGAGTCGAACTCAGGATCTCGCGCTTGCCAGCAGGCACTTATACCACTGAGCAATATCACTGGCCCACTTTTTCCTTTATGTGGGTACCGGGAGTCGAACTCGGGACCTTGCGCTTGCCAGGCAGGCGCTTATGCCGCTGAGCCATATCACCGGCCCAGAGAATTGACATTTTTAAAGTGTTGTTATCTTTCAGGCCGTGAGTGCGCCATATTTCACCAGGATCCAGGCCCCTTTAATTTTGTTCGATAATGTTTTGTTGTTTTGCCGCGTTAAGATTAGGCACCTTTTTTGTTTAATCCCAAGTATTTTCTAATTTTGATGCTATTGTTGATGAATTTTAAATTTTTAGTTGCCAGTTTCTTCATTGTTTGCATTCAGGGTACAATTGGATTTATTTATTTATCCATTTTTGGTGCTGCTGGGATTAAACCCAGGACGTTCACCCTGAGCTGCATCCCAGCCCTTTTCTTATTTTGAATTTTGAGACCATGTCTCGCTGAATTACTAAATTGCAGTATGGGCTGGAACTTTCAGCCTTCCTGCCTCAGGCTCCCACAGTGCTGGGATTACAGGTATGCACCACCTCGCTCAACTAAAACACAACTGATTTTTATGTATTGGCTCCCCCCACCCCTTTTTTAAACATCTTTATTGGCTCAAGTAGCTCTTTTGTAGATTGCTTAGGATTTTCTACTTAGATATGTTACTCATAAGTAAAATCTGATTTATCTTCTTTTCCAATCTGTCTGCTTTTTATTTATTATCGATGGCAGTAGGAGGCCTTGGGTATAAGGTTGACTAAAAGAGGTGAGAGGGACCCTCGTTGTTCCGAAAGCCTTCAGTCTTCCACTGTTGAGTATGAGGTTCCTATAGACTTTTCGTAGTTGCTTTTTATTGGGTTTAAAAAATTCTCTTCTTAATTTTGCTTAATTTTGCTAATAGTTTCTATTATGAATGAGTCTCGATCTTGTCAAATCTTTTTTTCTGTGTTAATTGGGATGCTTTTTCCCCTTGTCTGTCTGTATCTGTGGTGAACTACCTTAATTGTGTTTGTTTGTTTGTTTGTTTGTTTTTCTGAGACAGGCTCTCACTCTGTAGTTGGGGCTGACCTTGAACTCACAGTGACCCTCCTGCCTCAGCCACTTGAGGGCTAGGATTACAGGCATGCATCATCATGCCTGGCATTTGACTAGTTTCTTTATTGCTGTTTCTTAATAGTTTGAAGGAGAGGTATTTTCAAACAGAAATTCCAGGCAGTCTCTTGGGGCAGGACACATAACCAAAGACAAAAAGTGTGCTCGAAACAGTCCTGCCACTTGGCACCAACGTTTGACTTGCCATATAAGCTGGCCCGAGTTTACAGCTCATAGAGGTACCAGGGTCCATCTGCCCAGATGTCAGCCTCTGCTGGACGTGGCTACTTCTCTCCTCAAAGCCTCCTTGGGTGGGAGCTGGGCCACCACCCATAGCCTGACCATATTCAAGGAGCCAAATTGCTCTGAACTTTGGACAACCCTAAAGGGGTGGCCGAACCCTGAGGGTCTCTACTTTTTTTTGAAGGAGAAAAGGTTTATTTGGCTCATGGTTTCAGTGATTTCAGTCAATGGTTGGCTGGCTCCAGGGCACAAACATGGCAGAAGAAAGGTGCTCACATCATGACAGCCAGGAAGCAGAGAAAGCAAGGAAGAGCCAGAGTAGATGGGACCAGGGGCCAGGGACCAGACATAGTCCCCAAGATCATGCCCCCAATGACATAGTCAGACACCCCCCAAAGTGTGCCCCATTAATCCCCCAGGCATCTCTCAAGCCAATCAAGCTGACAGCCAGGATTAACCATCAGAAATCTACTCCTTGTCAACTTGACACCCAAACACATCTCTTTCAATCGTACTTAATCACCAAATACAGATTATAACAAAACCATAATTCAACCCAATATGATATAACTATCCTGCTTACAATTGAAAATACACTAATTTCTTTCCCAACATCTCAACAGTTCTAGCACCGCTCAAAAGTCCAAGCCCAAAGTCTCCTCTGAGACTCAAGGCAAACTTTAAGCTGTGAGTCCATAGGTCCCTACTCTTAATCAGAGGGTGATATTTAGTATTTGAATTCTGTTTTCACCACAGCGTGTGTGTGTGTGTGTGTGTGTGTGTGTGTGTGTGTGTGTGATTAAACTCAGACCTTCTGCATTGAGCTACATCCCCAGCCCTTTTTAAAAATTTTTATTTTGAGACAGGATCTCACTAACTCATTAACTTCCCTAGGTGGGACTTGAACTTACGATCTTCCTGCCTCAGCATCCTAGAGTGCTAGGATTACAGGTGTGCACCACCATGCCTGGCTCACAAATCTCTCTCTCTCTCTCTTTTTTTTTAATCAGTTCATCCATATTCCATAGCTACTTTTGATTTTGGGAAAAATCAGCTTCCCTGGCAATGTGAGGGCTCATCCTCTCCCTCCAAAAGACCCTGTCTTGAGTTTGCTCTGTGTTTGAACCTGGGCCTCGTGGCCTCCTGAAGCCAGCAGCCCCCTAGTTTGGCTGCTCTGTCCCTGGGTGGGTTAATCAGGGGTGAGGAGGTCACCCCCAGATTCCAAGTGCCAGCTGCTGAGTTTTGAGTCTGAAACTTCCAGGAGCATCCTGTCATCTGAAGATGTCACAAAAGCAAGGTGTTCAGAGGGGCGTCTGCAGCTCTCGTTACTATGGTGACATCACAGTGGAGCTGTCCTTTGACTACATCAGGGCCTCTGAAGGCCATGTTCCCTCAGTGCCACTTGTCCTTGGGAAAGCCGTAAACCACTTCCTGTGTCCCCACACCCCTCGGTGGACCCAAGGCTGGTGACTGCTGGCACCAGGTCCTGAGCTATGGGACTAGCGCTGCCCCTGCGTGATCCCAGATGCATGCAGTCACCCCAAGGTGGTGAGCTCTGTGCAGGGCCGGAGGTCGTTATCCCTCTCGCTCTCCTCCGGCCTCACCACAGTCTCTTTAGTGAGTGCTGCCATTATCGTCCCCACTGTGTAGGTGTGAAGCAAAGCCTGGGGACACACCAACCCACCTGGTGACAGCACCCAGCCCTGACTCATCTCTGGGTCCCCTCTGGTTGCTGCCACCACCCCAGCTGTCTCTGTGGGAAAGTCTCGGGCTGGGAACTCACGCTGAGGTGGCTGGGACCAGGGCTGCCCCGGGCTCTGCTGCTCACTCCCGCCCAGCACCCCCACGCCGGCCCAGCCCCCTACGCCTGTCTTGGCTTGAACCCTTCTCTCCTATCAGCTACCAAACAAAACCTGTGCTCGCCTGCTTGGAGCAAGTCCCAGCAAGCGATCCCGCGGTAAAATCCCGCGATGAGGGCGATGAGGTCGTGGCAGCCCTTGGCCTCCACCGGGTGTTAATTTAATTGAAAGCTGCCCTGACCATTTCCTCTGCACAGAAATGCACTCGGTCCCCGCAGAGGCTGGTGTCTGCCGCCGGGCTCTTTTCACCCCGCTCCTTCCTCAGCTCTGATTCTCGCTTGGCAGCTGCCACCGCCCAACACCACGGTGTCCCTTTCCTCCTGGAAGGACGTCAGGGCCCACATTAGAATCGGTGTCGAGGCTCGGTTTCCTGTGCCCCGGGAAGATGGGGAGGTGGCGGAAACATGAAGCTCAGTGGTCGGCGCTTACCTGGTGCGTCTCACGCTGGTGCTCTACCAGACCAGATAGGAGGTTCCTGCACTTTGTCTGGGATCCTTGACTGTGCAGCCCAAGGAGTCATTTAACAAACACGCGTAAATGTACGGTGCAGCCTGGCAAGGGGGAGGTGCCTAACTCACAGCACTGGTGAGTAAACTGAGGCATGGGCTGACTGGGGCTTGTACAGAGCTGCCCAAACACTGGGGAGACCTGGGAGCAGGCTGAGGGACCCCCCCACCTCTGACCAGCCTTGTGACCTTGACCTTGGGCTGCCAGCGTCCTTCACTTGCTGGACCTCAATTTTCTCATCTTTAAAATGGGGACATGGGCCAGTGAGATGGCTCAGCAGCATAAGCCCCTGCCTGGCAAGCGCAAGGTGCTGAGTTCGACTCCCGGTACCCACATGAAAAAATAAATGGGGAGAATTGTGGCTTCGGGTTGGGGAGGATGAAACACGAGAACCCCACACACTGTCTAGACCCAGGTGGGCGGCCCCATTCCTCACGGACCCCCACTCTGCCTCCTTGAGTCCGCCGGGCCTGGGCCTGGTGCCAAGTGCGGGCTGGGGACATGCTGCACAGTGGAACACGGACAGAGTCGACCCAAAGTGAGTGTGTGACCTGCTGGTGACACCTGAGTGCCAGGGGAAGGAGCTGCAGGGGAGCCGCCCAAGTACGGTTCGCAGCACGGTTGGGGCAGACCTTCTCCTTGGATGTCACTGTCACTGTGGTTGCTGTTTAGAAACCAGCTGTGGAGCAGAGGGAAGTCCTGGGCACTGCAAAGCAGCAAGATGGGCTGGCTGAAGGGTCGTGTTATCTGCGCGCAACACAGCAGCTCGGGCCAAGAGGACAGCAGTCCCAGGCACCTTGCGGGGCGAGGCAGCTCCCCTTTCTGTAACCATCCAGTGGGGCCAAGAGCCAGGGCTGTATCTGGGGCCAGGGTAAAGTCAGCTGCCAAGTGTTAAACCTTGGATGTTTAAATCAGATTCCCTCCAGAAGATGTTTTTTAGAAATAAGCTTCTTTACTTGTGCAGAAATAATTTTCTCAATGCATTCATTTAGTCTCTTCGAGTAGAGCATATCGGCTCAGTATGCGCTGAGTGTTTGCAAAGCAAAAGTCGCGTTCGTTTTGTTAGAAGGGAGAGGTCCTCTGTTACCCAAACTAGCTGAAGCAGAAAAGGGATGCGTTAGATGGGCACAGTCAGGCACGGCAGGGTCCAGGTGTGCAGTCCTGGGGGCCTGGTGTTTATCGTCGCTCAGCCCCATCTTCTGCCCTGACTTCCTCCTCTCAATGTGGTGGCCGTGGGTAGCGCCGGGTTTAGGCCCAGCAGGAGAAACTTGTTGAAAGTGCTCTCTCGGTGCCTAGGATAGAAGCTTGGGATTCGCCGTGACTGGACCAGGGGTCATGTGATCACTGCTGTGCTTGGGAATTTGGTGCTGGGATGGCCGGGCCAGTTGCATGGAGAGAAAGTGGGTGTGGCACTGGCAGAGGGTCAGGGATGCTGGTGGCTAAAATAGGGCGCATCGCCCTCTTCCCAGGGGAGGGCTGCAGGCCCAACTGCAGGGGGTAGCTCACCTCCGTGGCATCGTCCTGCTGGACACATGGTGGGCGGGGCCGGTGGGGAGGCTGCATCTCTGGTGGCCACCCCTCCCCTGCGTGCCCTCGGCAAACTCTTCATTCTGTTTCTGCAAGTTTCGGGGGAGGGCAGCTTCTTTCCTCGTGGTGATCATTCTGCATTTGGGACCCTCAGCCTGCAAACTTTATGATTTTTTTTTTTTTTTTTTGGTGGGTACTGGGGGTCAAACTCAGGACCTCGCGCGCCAGCAGGCGCCCCTGCTGCTGAGCAATATCACTGGCCCTTTTTTCATATGTGGGTTCCGGGAGTTGAACTCAGGACCTCGCGCTTGCCAGGCAGGCGCTTATGCCGCTGAGCCATCTCACGGGCCCTATTAATTATTTTTTAATTTTTAATTTTTTGTATTGTTGAACCCAGGCCCTTCCCACTGAGCTATACTCCCGGCCCTTTAAAAAATTTTATTTTTTTAAATTTTGAACTGAGATCACACTTTGTCACAGGGTTGCTCAGGCTGGCCTCAAACTTGATCTTCCTGCCTCAGCCTCCCAGAGTGCTGGGATTGTAGGTGTGCACCTGGCACCTGGTACCTGAGCACTTCTCCAGGGGCTCAGAACTGCTGGGTCCCTCAGGTGGGGAACCCCCTTGCTGTACCCACACACGCTGCCGAATGAATGAGGGGGGCCCCCAGGGGCCGCTCCCCATTTGTCCATCCACCTTCCTGCTGTCCACTGCGCTTCAGTGACCCTGTTCCCTTGTTGCTTGCTCACTCCTGACCTGGGGTCCCAACCCTTCTTCCGGGGAGTCTACATACCCTGCCTGCTTCCACGCCGTCACTCCCCAGCCAGCTCCCAAAGTCACTGGGTTCCACAAAGGGGCCCACACAGGCTGTCTGGAGGTAGGAGGCGACCCCTGCTGTCCCTCTGTGTCCAGGCGCCTCCACCCCCGCCCCGTCACCGTGGGCCCTTGCCTGGCTTTGAGACCCGTCTGTCAAGGGATTAACAGTCGTGGCCTTTTCTGTCTGTCCTTTTGTTGAACACAGCCGGGCCACCCGTCCTGGGATAAAGCCGCAGCTCTCGGTGCCCTCCTTCTGGCTGGTGGTGCCACTAGGTGTGCCCAGCAGGGGGACTGCAGTGGTGCCCTGCTTTGCACACACCAGTGCCATCCATGGTGCATGAATGATCACGTCTGGGGGGCGTGTGCAAGAGTGGGATCGCTGCAAGCCGGCTGTGGAGGTGAACATCTGTAATCCCAGCACTCAGGAGACTGAGGCAGGAGGATCACAAGTTCAAAGCCAGTCTGGGCGATTAGTGAGTTCAAGCCCAGCCTGGGGACTACAGAGTGAGGCCCTGTCTCAAAGAAAGGCGGGGGAGGCGGGGTTTCTGAGTCTTGGGTATACAGATCTGCTTAAATTAGATTCCAGTGTTTCAACATTGGCAGCTTGTGTCTCATTTGGAGGAGAGAAGTCAGAACAGTGAGGGGCTCCCTAGAAGGGCATTTCCTATATTTCTTATGGTGAAATGCACCCCTGGGCTCTGTATGCTTCTCCCTCAGGACCTCAGGAAGGACCCTCATGCCAGGGTCCCGAGTTGGTGGTGGCCTCAGGACAGTCCAGCCAGGCCACCCCACTGTCAGGAGAGCTCGTCGGTCTGAACCCTGAGGACCAGGCCTACAGATGATGCTGCGTGGTGTGCACTTACTATTTTGATTTTTTTTTTTGAGACAAGGTCTCTCTATGTAGTTCAGGCTGGCCATGAACTCAGTACGTAGCCCAGGCTGGTCTCAAATTTGTGTTGATCTTCCTGCCTCAGCCTTCCGAGTGCTGGGATTACAGGCATGCACCACCACGCCCGGTTGTTTCGCCGATCTGATCACGTGTCCCCAAACCACGCTCAGGGAAGTCTTCCTTTCAGCCTTCCCCAGGTCCTGTCCCCACCTGCCACCCGAGGGGACAGTTCATCTTTCCAGAAAATCTCTGGGGAGTGTGGTGTGTGTGTGTGTGTGTACTGGGGGGGCATTGCTCAAGGTCTCAGTGAGTCACACCCTCATTCATTGCTCACGGCCACCTGGAAGATGACAGCTCTGTGCCTCCCTTTGACAGGCAGGGAAACTGAGACTCCGAGGGACAGGGAGGGTGAGGGCTACATGGTGGGAGTGTGTCTTACTTGGGGTACACGGGGAGCCGCAGCTCAGGGCTGCCCCACTGGGCATCTGGGCGGGTCACGCGAGTGCAGTGGGCGCAGTGCTGGGCCAGGCGCTTCGATCCCCTCTGGGGTATGGACTCCTCTCTCCGGGGTGTGCATCGGTGAAGGGAGACCTTCAGACTACAGGGGCTGCAGCCCTGAGCTGGACACCTCTGTCCAGTGTCGAACACCCGGGCACAGGGTGCCTGGACAGGTTCTCGCGTCCACTGCCGCGTCCCAGAACTCGTCATTTTCCCTCTGGTCACGGGCCGTGACCCATGAAGTCCTCGCTGGGTTCGGGACCTCACAGTCAGATGACAGCCATGCAGCAGTGAGGTCCCGGTTCGGGCTGCGTTTCTTGGTCCTGATGGTCGGTTCGGTCCTACAGTCTGGCTCGCTCTGTCTTTCCAGTTGTGCTGTAGCATTTTTTCTTTTCTTTTAATTTAAGTGAAATCCACATGACATGAAATTAACTTTTTCTTTTGTTTTCTTTCTTTCTTTTCTTTTTTTGACACTGGGGATTGAAACCAGAGCCTTCACACTGAGCTACATCCCCAGCCCTTTTTATTTCTTGTTCTGAGACAGGGTCTTGAGAAGTAGCTGAGGTGCCCACACTGGGCTGGAACTCACGATGCTCCTGCCTCAGCCTGCCAGAATGACAGGTGTGGACCACCCTGCCCAGCTGAAATGAACCTTTTTTTTTTTTTTTTTGTGGGTACCGGGGTTCGACCTCAGGACCTCGCGCACCAGCAGGCGCCCGTGGCTGCTGAGCGATATCACCGGCCCCCTTTTCGTATGTGGGATCCAGGAGTCGAACTCGGGCCCTCGCGCCTGCTGGGCAGGCGCTTACGCCACTGAGCCATCTCACCGGCCCTGAAATGAACCATTTTAAAGTGCACAATCCAGTGGCCTTTTGTCCACTTACAGCATGGTTCACTGCCTCTAGTAGGTTCCAGAGTGTGTTTGTCACCCGAGTAGGAAACCCTGTACACATAGAGCTACTTCTCTGTTCTCCTCTCCCCCAGTCCTGCCTCCCCTGCCAGCCTGTCTGGACTTGCCTATTCTGCACACTTCCGGTCAGTGAGAGCGTGCAGGGGGATGGCCATGCCAGGAGGACCCCTCACCCCTGCTCGGCCTCAGTGGGGCTCCGAGGTGGAACACATGGATGCACAGTGTGCACTTGCAAGGCCGTGCGTGGCTGGCTTCTTTCCATCCATGTCATAGCAGGTGCCTGAATCCCCGCCCTCCTGTGGCTAAGGGACAGTCCACTGCGCACACAGGGCATCCCGCTGATCTGTCACCATTTATGCCCGCGGGGCTGTTTCCCTCTTGTGGCTCCCGTGGACAGCTCGGCTTGGAACGTGCTCGCACCTGTACTTGTTTGAGCCTTGTTTTCAGTTTTCCTGGGCACGTACCCAGGAGAGAGGAATAGAGCGTTGCTTAGCTCATGGCTCTGGGAAGCCCGAGGGCCCTGTGCCGACACCTGCTGGGTTCTCGTGCTGTGTCACGACATTCACCAGTGACAGAGCAAGTCACTGCGGAGCTGCTTCTGGGACAGAGCCACTCCCACCATACCCCGTGATCCATTCATTCAGAGCTGCCGATCCCCTCCAAACACCTGGCATATATTTGGGGGCTGTTTTTAGCACATGAATCTGGGGCCCCATTCTGGCCATAGCTCTGGGCATAGTGACTTACATTTATCTTCTGGAGGACTGCTCAAATCCTGAACGCAGTATGACCCAGGATGCTCTCATGGCGTGGTGGTGCTCGAGAGTCTGCGTAGCTCACCACAGGCCACGGTGGGTTTCAAGGCGAGTGGTCTTCAGGGGCCATGGGTGCCCAGCTCCATCTGTGTGCCAGGCTGCCCCGCCTCCTCCTCTTCCCTAACCTCCTCCATCCTGCTGTGACCTCCCAGGGCCTCCTGGGTAGAGCTCAACTCCTCATCATGGTTCCTAGGGCTCAGGAGTGACCACAAACTTCGTAGCTTAATATGATAGGAAATCACTCTTTCACAGATCTATAGGCCAGAGTTCAAAATCGAGATGTGGGCAATGCCATGCTCCTACCAAAGGCTGCAGGAAAAGGTCCTTCCGGCCTCTGCCAGCGCCTAAAGCTCCAGGTATCCTTGGGTTATGGCCACATCTTTGCCACCTTCTCACCCAGCAAGGTCTCCAGTTTCTGCCCTTTCCCCTGTCCTTCTGGGCTTCGATGCCTGCCAGCCACAATGCCAGCATCTGTCAAGGCGGCCTGGGTCAGGATTTGCCAGTTAGCAGTGTGGCCTTGGGCGAGTCACTCTCTGGGTCTCAGTTTCCACTCCTGGCCATGAGGACAGAACTGAGCCCCTACGTCTCCTTTTTCTCCCTCAGGGCTACACCTTGGGTGGGCACACGGTGGGTGCACCAAGTCTGGGTGTGTCGTGGGTGCCGGGCAGGGGTGAGCTCGCAGGGGGCTTGCAGCAGAGCCTGGGCGACTGTTTACAAACGTCCCAGGAGGACTGCGCCTTTCTCGAGAGCTCCTCTCACACCACTGCCTTCTGCAGAGCTACAGAGACCCCAGGAGGAAGCAGCCGTGCTGGGTAGAGTGAGAAGACCCGCAGTGGTGGCCATGGCTGACAAGGACCCCACGCTGAGCACTAGTCACTCTTTCTATGACGTGGCCAGGCATGGCATCCTGCAGGTGGCAGGTAGGTCCCCGGCTGCATGGTCCCTGAGTGGGGGGGTACTAGGGGGCTGTGCCCCAGGATCAAAACATGTAGTGGGAGCAGGGTACCTGCCAGTGTCCTGAGAGAGCAAGGACGTGCTTGTCACCACATTGCCGGGTGCTCTGAGAAGCCTAGGGTGGTGGGAGCCCTAGTTAAATGGGCTGTCGTGCTGACGGAGGGCACTGTGCTGCGGTTTCACAGCCAGAGCAGCACTTGTCTGTGAAGCTCAGTGGACCGGCCAGCCCACACCCACTGTCGAAGTCCTCTCCATCAGAGAAGGGGACTGCATTGCTTTAATGTAGCCTGGGGATCAGAGCCCCTCCGTGTGCCGTCTCCTGCAGGCATGGCCTTACTCTCACCTCTAGGTCCTCAAACCAGGCTTCTTACCATTGGCTGTCACCTCCAAGGAGCTGGCATCCTGTAGAGGTGACAGACACAAAGGGTTACAGCTCTCCATCCAGTGAAGCCCCCCGGAACACACAGAGTTCATATGCCCCAGGTACAGAGGAGGGGCCAGAGGACAGGGTTTTCTACGAAAACCTTTGAGGCCTAGGGAGAAAGGGTGCTGGGCCAGATGTGGGGGACACAGATGCACAGTTCAGGTGCCAACAAAAGGGAGGCAGGGAAGAGTTCTTTTTGTAAGATATTAGAAGTATATTAATTATGCTAATATTCATTTAAACATTTGAACAGATATTTTAAGATATTCTGTTTTAGGTTTCTAATATGGTAAATATCTACAGCTATAATCCCCATGTTTTTAAATCTTGAGGTTCTTGATAGTAGCCACTGTGAAAGAGAGAGCACACCGGGCAAGAACTCAATGGCAGCCATCTTTGTACCTCCCAGGCCTCAGGCTGAGGTCAGGTCTAGGCCGTCCAATCAAAAATCTGCTTGAGTTCTCCTGAGAAGAACTGAAGATAGCATTCTCTGATTGGTCCAGGCTCAGGGCTTTGGGAGCTGTTTTTCTGTGCATTTCCTGGATTCCTGTTATTGACAGGTCACGCCCACTTGCTCAGCCAGTTTTGCCAGCCCCTAATCTCCTGCCTCATTGCTCCCTGAGAGACATAAATCTCCTTTTTTTTTTTTTTTTTTTTTTTTTTTTTTTTTTTTTTTTTGTGGGTACCGGGGGTCGACCTCAAGACCTCGTGCACCAGCAGGCGCCTGTGCCGCTGAGCAAAATCACTGGCCCTTTTTTCGTATGTGGGTTCCGGGAGTCGAACTCAGGCCCTCGCGCTTGCCAGGCAGGCGCGTACGCTGCTGAGCCATCTCACCGGCCTAAATCTCCATAATTATCTCTGTGGGCCCTCTCTACTGGGAAGAATGTTCTCTCTAACTGGGGTATTGTGCTCACTGGCTGGGCTGAAGACATAAAAATCTCCTGGCTGGCTTTGCCAAAATAGGTTACCGGGTTCTGGGGTGCTTGGGGACTCCTTCTAGAGATGCTTTCCAGGTTCCTATCCTCCTGAACAAAGAATTGGTCAAGACAAGTACAAAAGGTAGCAAGGATTTACAGTTATTAAAGATAGGAAAAGAAACATGATCTGTAGAGGGAGTGTGAATTTTTATTTTTTATTTTTTGGTTTATATATTTATTTATTTTTTAGACAGGTCTTGCTGTGTAGCCCAGGCTGGCCTTGAACTTGAAACAATCCTCCTGCCTCAGCCTCCCAAGTGCTGAGGTTACAGGTGTGCACCACCATGCCTGGCTGAATTATTTTTATTAGTCCGTGTTTGTAGTACATAATGATTATATTCCTTGTGGGGAGTTGGTACATGGACACAACACTCTTAATTCTTTTTTTGTCCCCTTCCCCTCCCACCCCTCCCTGCTCCCTCCAACTCTTGTTTCCCTTCCCATTTCCAAAAGATCTGTTTCCAGTTTTTTCAGTTCTCTTTTTTAAATCCCTTTTCCCTTCCTTCCTTCCTCCCTCCTTCTGTCTCTTGTTCCCCTTCCCATTTGGGAAAGATCCCTACTTCTTATTATCTCCCTGTATCTTTTATTTTGCTCTTTATTTGTGTTTTGGGTTTCTCATAGAAGAGAGTTTTTGTCTCTTATGCAATATTTAAGCTAGTGAGTCTGATTTATTTCACTTAACATTATGGTCTCAAGATCATACATTTTCCTAGAGACGACTCAAGTTTATCCTTCTTTATGGCAGAGTAGTGCTCCATGGTGTGTAAACACCACCTTTCTTTATCCCTTCACCTGTGGATGGACATGGAGGCCACTTCTAAGATTTAGCTACTGTGACTTGTGCTGCTGTAAACGTGGGTGTGCAAGGATCATTGTGCTAGGATGACTTTAACTCTTTCAAGAAGATCCCTAAAAGGGAAATGGCTGGGAATGGAATGGAATTTTTAGTTTCAGTTTTTTGAGGAATCTCCATGCTGATTTTCAGAGTGGTTGTACTGGTTTACATTCCTACCAACAATGGAGAAGGAAGGTTTCCCTTTTTCCCTGCAGCCTCGACAGCATTTGTTATTATTTGATTTCTTGATGATGGCCATTCTCTCTCAGTGTTGATGGAATCTCAGTGTTGTTTTGATTTGCATTTCTCTGCCCTCCAGCAATGTTGAACATTTTTTTCATGCACTTGTTGGCCATCTTGTACTTGGGATTTTGAAGTCTGATTGTTTCCTGGGCTGGCGCCAGATGACACAGCACCCTTTCTTGTTGCTGGACGAGCAGAAGCGTGACCAGCGTCCGAAGGAGCCTGGGAGAGGAAGGCTGTCTTTGGAAACTGCAATTCCTCTGGGTCCCAGACAGCAGCATGGCTTCCAGCCTCCTGCAGGAATGAGATGCGTGTCCTAAACAACAAGCGGCTCCCCGGACGGGTGGCAGGGAGGGACACTGGAGAGCTCACGCCCACGTTGTCTGAGTGTGTGCGCATGTGTGTGGGTGTGTGTGCACACGTGTAAACGCAGTTCATTGTTTCCAGTCTCGGGGTGGGAACTCTGCTGTCATTTCAAGGACTGACATAAATACTTTACGACTGGAAGTTCCCGTCCCTTTCTAGGAGGGGATCCTTGTTTGCTCTGGGTCCTGCTAAGCTTCCCGTAATCAATGATTGCTGGGCGCACGCGCACACCGGGCTGGGCTGGGTGGGTTGCAGGGATGGGTGAGGGGGTCAGGCGGGGTCAGAGGAAGCCCAGGGACAAGAGAGGAGGTGGCACCCAGCGACCTGGAGGATCTGGGGTGAAAGGATGTGGACTGCAGGGGCGAGGACAGAGGAGGGTGGGGCGCATGGCCCAGTGAGCAGCTAGGGACATCAGAGAGGCAGCTGCTGATGGTGGTAGTACTGGGGACCCAGGACCCTGCGTCTGGGAGACTCCCTGGGTGTCCACTTCATGGTCCCTGGCTGGCGGGCAGGAGGGGCCCCCATCCAAGTGTCCCTGTCCCCTGGAGCCACCAGACAAAGTGCCATGAACCAAGGAGCTTAAAACAGCAGATGTAGGAGCCGGGTGTGGTGGTACACATCTGTAATCCCAGCACCAGAGAGGCTGAGGCAGGAGGATCACTGTGAGTTCAAGGCCAGCCTGAACTACATAATGAGACCTTGTCTCAGAAAACCAAAAATAATAGATGTTGACTGTCTCGAGGTTCTGGGGCCAGAAGTCTGGACCAGAGGTGTGGGCAGGGGGGCTCCTGCAGGCTCTGGGGAGGACACACCCCGGCCTTGGTGGCCCTTGATGGCTGTGTCACCCTGACCTCCCCCTCACCCCCGGGGCCATCGTCCCTCCTGCGTGTCCCTCTCTGCCTGTCACACAGCATTAGTCTCCGGGATTGGCATGCACCCCAAGTTAACTAACAGGCCTGCTGTTACCCTCTTTCCAAATAAGGCCGCATTCTGAGGCTGCGGGCTGAGGGCAGGGTTGTGTCCTGGAAAGGAGCCCTGCCAACCCACTGTGCCAGGTGGAGGTGGGCAGCGCTGCCCCCTTTGCCCTGAGGGCCAACTGGCCACCTGCGCTGGGTCCACCTATGGCCACACCTGGTCTCCACCGAGGACAGTGCTGCCCAACAGAACTCACCCCTGATGCAAATGTCCCGCAGCTATGGTGTGCAGTAGGACCACACGCTGTAGTCGAGGGGTGACTGAGCCCCTGCAGCCAGTCCCTCCCTGCTGTCGCATTTGCCAGTGTTCCAGCGGGGCGGTGGCAGCCTGCACAGCTGTGGGAAGGACAAGTGGGCTTGGCGGGCAGGGATGGAGTGGGGAAGGAGGGCGAGCATGCAGGTGGCTGAGTGGCCAGTGCAGCCTTCCCGTCACCCAAGAAACGACAGAAGGTCCCTGCGGCCAGACCCCAGGAGCCCAGGGGAGGCCGGCGGGGGCAGCGCCTCTGTCTGCAGACCTCTGTGTCTCTGGCCTCCTGCCCCACCACCCCGGCCTCCTGTCCTGTGCGCTGGTGCCCGTGCTGGCCGTGCTTCCCCATGTCCTTGTGTGTTTAACCGTCACAAAGAAGTTGTGTCGGGCTTGGTGACACAGCCTGTGATCCTGGCCTTCCGGGAAGCTGGACGGGAGGACCGCAAGTTTCAGCCCAACCTGGGCAACTTAGTGACTTAGCAAGGCCTTGTCTCAAAGTCAAAAATGAAAAGAGGTGGGGATGCGGCTCTGTGTGAAGGTCCTGGGTGTTCCGTCCCTGGTGCTGAAGACGAAGAAGAGGGGAGGAAGAGGAAGAAGAAGAAGAGAAGAGAAAAGAGAAAAAAGAAAAGGGAAAGAGAGAGGAGGAGAAGCGGAAGGAGGAGGAGAAAGGAGCCACTGCCCTCCCAGGCAGTGTCCTTCGGGCCAGGCCACAGGTTGGGGGCACAGCACGGCAGGCGGGGTCTCGGCAGCTGTTCTTTACCTCACTAAGCGTCTCCCCTGTTCCTACCCCTGAGCCCCAAGCACCTTCCCCGTGTGGCTGTTCCCGCAGGTGGGCTCAGCTGTGCAAGGAGAGTCAGCTCAGGGCCACTCAGGGAGTCGGGACTTCCAGGAGGGTCCCAGCCCCCCTCGCCTCCTCCAGGCAGGCGTCTGGGGAAGGTGGGCCTCAGGGGCTTTACTGTGCGGGCAGGAGGTGGTAGGTCAGCCAGACCCTAGCTTTTGAGGTCAGATTGTTTAGATTCAAATCCCAGGTGCCCTCAGCCAAGGTGTGGCCTGGCACGGGTGACCTTGCTTGGGTGGTAGCAGGCCTCAGTTTTCCATCTGTAAAATGGGAGATGTTTCCATCACACAGGTCGGTTGTGACGATTAAGTCCAATAACATGAAGGACGCTTTTTCTTCTTCTTTTTTTTTTTCCCCCAGAACAAAACTCAGAACCAGGGCCTTTGCATTGAGCTACATCCCCAGCCCTTTTCTTTTTATTTTTTATTTTGTGATAGGGTCTGCCTAAGTTGTCCAGGCTGGGCTCAAACTTGGGATCCTCTTGTCTCAGCCTTCCTCGGTGCTGGGATTACACCATGCCCTGGTGTCCCTCCCGGGCCTCCTGTGTGCTTAGGGGTTGCTGGGGCAGTGGAGGCTGAGGCCTGTGTCTCTCCCACAGGGGAAGACTGCTATGGGAGACGCGTGGTCACCTTCAGCTGCTGCCGGATGCCGCCCTCACACGAACTAAACCACCAGCGCCTATTGGAGTGAGTTCCATCCCTGTCCCCACCCTGCATCCCTGTGTCACCACTGCCCCCACAATGCCTCCTGCCTGGGTTTCCTTTGCCAACTTTGGAAGTTGAGTCCCTCTGGGTCCTCAGGGCTCCCATGGCTGTCACCAGTGCCATGGTACAGTACAGAGCTGGGTTGGTTTCCTTTCAGCGGTGGGTGCCCTCCCTTGAAATCTGGGGACGGTCCTGCCCCTGGTCCTGGGCAGGGAGGCCAGCCCTCCAGACTCGATAGCCACAGACCACACCATGCTCTTCCTTTGAGGCCTCCCTGGGACGCCTTCCGGAGCCATGCAAGGGTCCCGTGGCCACCACTTCCAAGCTGGCCACATAGAGCTATGTTGTCCAGGGCTCCAGGGTGGGGTCCTTCCTCCTCCTTCTCTGTGTCCATGTCCACTTGCCATTGTCCCTGAGTGTCCTGTCCTCTCTTCTCAGCCTCAGGACCGGGTCCTCTCCCGCAGTCACCTGTTCAAGACCCATTTTCCCCCAGGGCCACCTCACAGGGTTCTGCATGGAGGGGATGGGAGCCCAGGGGCTCCACCACTGTTGTCCTTGCCCCTGGGCATTTACTGGGTACCCTGTGGCTTGGGGGGACACTATGGCCAGGAAATGACCCTGAGACAGAAGGTGGTGGGATGTGGTGATGGCCACAGGGAGTCCCGCACCTTCTGCAACCCTGCGTCACCCAGGGGTGCCCGGGCTCAGAGTCTGGCACAGCGGGGGGGGCTGAGCAGGCCCGGGGAGCTGGGGGACAGTGGGGCTTCTGCGGCTACTGGTTGGCTTCATGTCATCACCCAGACCCGCTGCAGTCTGTGTGACAGACTCTACTCTGGCCTCGGGACCTGACCTGGGCCCTGCAACTCTGGCGCCCTCCACAGCCCCAGCGCTGAGCTGCCGCCGGGACCTTGCCCGTGCCACTCCCCCACCCTGCTCCGCAGACCTCCCAGGACTTAGCCTTGCATCCCCCAGGGGTTCTCGCTGGGAGGCCACCAGGTCCAGGAGGCCTCCTAACTGCTTTCTGTGCAGCTCTTGGCCCTGCTGCGGTCCTATCTCCTCCCCCATGCCTCTTCTTGTATGGCTTGGGGCCACTCGGTGCCCAGTGTCCAGGCCGGGATGGTGTCCTCTCCTTTAGCACTTGAGCATGGCCTGTGGGAGGGACGCCATGAATATTTGGGCAGTGAAGTCATGAAATATTTGGGGGATGAAGTCATGAAGGTCATGCGGAGGCCCTGACCATGCAAGTCCCAGCACCTTCCCTAGCCCACAAGCTCCCGGGTGTTGGGGGTGGGGCACCCGGCTCCAGGTGCATCCCTTCCAGGCAGACCTGTCCCTTGCCTTCTCTGGTTTCCAATGTGTCTGCAAATCCTGACCTTCCCGGGCTGGGGCTGCATGGTCACCCCTTTGGCCGCGGTCCCCCCTGAATCCCTTCTTTGTGTCTGTCTTGTAAAGACAGGTGTGGCTGCATTAGTCTCCTGGCCAGTCCAGGACTGGTTCCTTCTCCTGAGAGCCCCACTCTAACTACACCTGCAGAGGATTTCTTACAAACAAGGCCACTCCCTGGGGTCCAGGGACTTGGCGTGGGTGTCTGGGGAGGGTCACACTTCACCCTGCCACATCCTCCGAGTAGCTGTGTGACCTTGAGCAAGGGACCAAATGCCTCTGAGCTTCAGATCTCATCTAGCAAACATCAAATGGCTCGGTCCCTGGCAAGTGGAGTCTGCAGGTGGCCCTGGATGTGACCGTGTGTGGCTCCCGCGGGTGACACAGCTGCCGTCACGGGGAGAGCTCTCCGTGGGGCGCAGGCGGTTTTCGTGACGAGTCTGTCTGTGCACAGATACCTGAAGTTCACGCTGGACCAGCACGTGGAGCACGACTACACCATCGTCTATTTCCACTACGGCCTCAACAGCCGCAACAAGCCCTCCCTGAGCTGGCTGCAGAGCGCCTACAAGGAGTTCGACAGGAAGTGCGTGCCCGGGGCCGTGGGACTCGTGGGGTCGTGGCTGCGCGGGGTTGCGGGGGCGGCACAGGGAGCCCCGTGTGGGGTAGCAGCAGAAGCCCCTGGGGTTCAGGGCAATGACTTGGGAACAGGGACAAAGCGAAAGGTCACACCACCAGCTTGGTGGCTGCCCTGGTCCAGCATGGCAGCCCTCCAGGTGGGGAGACGTGAGGTGGTGACTTCCAACCAGTGGTCATTTGACTGGGCCACAGGCACGGGTGGGAGGAAGGTCCTAGTTGGTCTTCAGTGGGTGCCACAAGGGAGTGAGTTCCCCACCGCCAGAGACATGCAAGCGGAGCTCCACATCCGGTAAGATGGGATTCGTGCTGAGAGGGTTTCCTGGCTGCTTTCCCACCCTGTCTGCCCGTGGCTTCTCACGCTCCCGGTCTTCTTCCAGCTCACTCCTGTGAAGGACAAATCCGCTCGCACCCTGGTGTCCTGACCCCTTCCAGGAGTGCTGATCCTGCCCTGGGTGGCACCTGGCAGGGACCACAGCCTCCGGGGTTGGACATGGTGCCTGCCGTGCTATGGGCTCCCGGGTAGGCCAAAAGTCCTCACCCCAGCCCTGCAGCGAGAGCCCCTTGGGAACGGCTCACCGGGATTCCTAGCAGGGGGCGCGCTGGGGGCCCGCATGGCACCTGCCCTCCTCAGCCTCAGGCGCCAGCTTTAAGCTCCGTGGCTCTTGGGCTTGCTTATTACCGCGGCAGCTGCCGGACAGTGGCAGGCAGAGCAGTGGCGTCCACTGAGGCAGGGCTTCCTCTGCGTTGCTGGTTTGTGGCGGTGTGGACGCATGATGTCCGGTCCACTCCAAACTGATGATCTGTTCAAACCCTTCTCCGTCGCTCAAGTTGCTCCTTGTTTGCCCCGAGAGCCGGCTCCTGGGCCCTTGGGACGCATCCCCCTCCATGTTGAGCCCTGTCCCCGCCCACCCTGGGGCTGTCTTACTTCTGGCTCCGTGCCCCGGGCTCCTCTGTTTCTCTTGCCCTTGCTCAGCAATCAGCCTTTTCTCTGAGGACCCTGCTTCCTCCTAGTGGACACCTCCTCCTGAAGACCCTCTCAGGATGGAGTTAGGGTGCATGCGTGTGATCTCCCTGCACCCCTGTGGCCCCGAGTCCACTGTCCCTGCCCAGCTCCTGCTCACACTGCAGCTGTCTAACGTCTCCCCACCACCGTGATCCTTTGTCGCCCACTCGGGCTCCGATGTCCTGCCCAGGCCACGGCTCCCTTCTCACTGCCTCCTGGCTCTGTCTCTGAGTCCACACCGCCGCCCCCCGGCTCTGTCCCTGTGTCTACACTGCTGCCTCTGCACCGACACACTCCTCACCCTTTCTGGGCTCAGGCGCCTCCCACCAGCCCTATGTCGCATCCCCGTCCCAATCCAGCCTGGGGGCATCAGGGCAGCCATGTGGTAGGGTGTGCAGAAATCCATGCTCCAAGTCCTGCCCGACCCCAGCCCAGCCCTGAGCCACCAAGGTGATGTCCCTGGATGCAGAGTCAGGAAGAGCTATGTCAGGGCCACCTTTATGCAGGTGCCCACCCCACAGATACGTGGACTGAAAGGACCTCACGAACATCGAAGTATATAAACCGTGAGCGAGCGATGAGTCTGGATAACCACGAGCTTTATTCTCTCAATATTTCATGTGTAATAATAGCTGTTTTCACCACCAGCCACTGTAATCGCTGACATTCTGACAGTGGGGCTTGGGATGCTAAGCGTTGGCCCCAGCATCACCTTGGCTGGTCCCTTGCCAGACACAGTGGGCATCCTTGTCCCCAGGGGCTGGGACTCCCCCATACCACGTGTCACCCTGCTGGAGCATGACCCTCTTGGGCCCCAGCACACCACTTCCCCTGTTCCCACCCCAGCTGGACGCCTGCCTTCCTTGTTTTGTCTGCCAGCCTTGCGCTGAAGTGTCTGGAAGGGGGACAGAGCAGGGATGCAGGCAAACTGAGAAGCCTCGTGTCCCCTGGGCCACCCGAGGTCTCTCATGTAGCGTGCAATTGCCAGCCTTTGCCTGTGCACGTGGCACAGCGAGCTTCCTGCTGCCTGAGGCGTCTCCAGGCGGAAGGGTCCATGCAGCCTCAGTTGTGCCAGCTGTTGGTTGCCACGCTCCAGGCCCTCCCCAGCAGGGAGCAGCTGCAGACTGGCGGTGGCCGTGGGCACGGAGGACTGGTTTTCCCTGCTTTTGAATCCCTTCTTTTTTTGTAGTACTGGGGGGTTAAACCCAAGACCTTCACATTGAGCTCCATCCCTGGCCCTCTTGAAATGGTTATTTTGAGACAGGGTCTTGCTAAGTCACTAAGTTGCCCAGGCTGGGTTTGCACTTGTGACCATCCTGCCTCAGCCTCCCGGAGTGCTTAGATTACAGACCTGTGTTACTGCCCCCAGCTACCGCTCCTATTGGTTTGTTTGTTTGGCATCCTTACCTGGATCTTACTGAGACCCAGAGCCGCTCGGGGTTCCCCCCACAGGTACAAGAAGAACCTGAAGGCCCTGTACGTGGTGCACCCCACCAGCTTCATCAAGGTCCTGTGGAACCTCTTCCGACCCCTCATCAGGTATGTGTCCCTGCGAGGACCCTCGGAGCCAGGTCACGCTTCGCCATCTCTGGGGTGTCCATGGAGGGGGTCACTGTGCTGAGTCCCAGCACAGTGCCCTGACCCTCTGAGGGTCGTGGGCAGGAGCTCCCACCACACCTGTAGGGTTTGCACTGGCGTTTTTAGCTTCCTGTGAGGAGAACCCCACATTCTGCAGCTGTGTTGGGGTCCCCTGAGCATTCTCAAGTTCTATGGTTCACTAGAAGGAGTCGGAACTTGGATAGTGCTTTTCCTTGATGCTCGGCCTGTCACAGGATGGGGACAGGGCACAGCATGGGCCTGGAAGGCAGGCAGAGGCCCCTGCCCCATGGGATTGCACTGGACGCTTCCAGCAGCAACTGTGGCCTGCGTGGACACTGCTCCCTGGGGAGGCGCCTGAGCCTCAGCATCCAGGGATTTCCTTGCAGCTGGTCCTACAGGCCTGGGGCCACACAGCTGACCCCAGTGACTGTTTCTGTTCCCACTGGGGTCAGACAGTGATAGCCCAAGGCCCCCGCTAGATCCCACAGGGTGTGGCCTGTGGGCCAGGGTGCAAGGCAGATGCTCCAGGAGCTCAGGGGCCTTGGGAGCTGGCCAGGGCCAGGGCCAGGCCCTCCATTTTAGCCGCACACATTGCCACAAACTTTGCAGGGCCAGGTGGCAGGTGTAGAGCGATGTGGTGTGGTGCCGTGCCCAGACCTGCAGACTAGGTTCCTGCCTGGTGGCTCTGGCCCAGTCCTGGACAGGCTCAGTCCAGAAGGGCCCAAGTGTGCACAAGGGAAGTTAGGACACTTGGGTGAGGTGGTGGCCTCTGTGAGAAGGTGCATCCATCACTTTCCCATCTCTGGGACAAAGTACTTGACATAAGCCACATTATGGTGGGGGAGGTATTTGGCTCATGGTTTCAGAGAGTTCAGTTCATGGGCAGATGTGTCCCTCGAGCGGTCTCCCTTCCTGGACATGCATGGCCCTCGCAAGCCTCTGCTGCTTCCCTGTGTGCCCTTTAGTCCTATCACCTCCTAAAACCCACCATCGGTGGCTCAAAGGCCTGTGGCTCCTGACCTCTGTGGCTTCCGAAACTCTAAGCCACCCTGGGAGATGGGTGTTACATGCTGCGTACAGGTGAGGACTCAGGTGGAGCTCACAGTGCCAGGGCCACACCCACACCCGTCCTCCCACCTGACTCCTGGAAGTGGCCCAGACCCCCACAGCAGGGACAGCTCTGGCCATCCAGCACCTGCACCACCACCTGCCAGCCCCTTCCTGAGGGCTGAGCTGCGGCATCCCACCCTGTCCCTATGTCTGCCATCATGCCAGCCCTCAGAATTTCCATCAAGACTTGGTCCTTGGCGTCTTCAGCCCTTCCTCACAGTGTGGTCGGCGAGATGATGGCCCCAGCAATGTCCACACCAAGTCCTTGGAGCCTGTGACTGTGCAACCTTTCATGGCAGCAGGGACTTCGCAGATGTGGCTAAGCTAGGGACTTAAGCTGGGAAATTACCGGGGTTACTTGGCTGGGCCTGAGGGGCTGAGGACAGAGGAGGAGGTGGATGAGGCTCAGAGCTGCAACACCACTGACTTGCAAGATGAAGCCAGGTGACCTCAGTCCAGGGACACCACCAGAAGCTGGAAGGGCAGAAAGATGGGCCTCACTCTGGAGCCCCTCGGGGACCAGCCCTGTCACATCCTCATCCCACTGAGACCCGTGCGGACTTCTGCACCTCGGGACAGCAGGAGAGTGAGTGGGCACTGTTGGGGCTGTTCGGTTTGTGGGATTTGTATCAGCAGTCGCAGGAGACTGGCATGGCCAAATCTTGCTGAAGGTACCCAGGCTCACCCTTCCTGTCTCACCAGATGCTCATGTCTTGTGTGCCCACACATACACATGCCTGCTGCCACGCAAATGTGTGTACACATGTGCCCACCTGCACACACGCCTCTGCACACACAAGCTCAAGTGCACGCCTCGTCCGTGGCTCCTGGCCAGCATCATGGTCCCGTCTCTGTCCCCACCTCTGCCTGCCTTTCCCAGGGGTCTCTCCTCCCACACGCACAGGCATCAGGAGGCCCTGGACGGCTGCCGAGGGTGCTGAGGATGCCGAGGTCTGGTCTGGAGCTGAGCTGCTTCTCAGAGGCCATGCGAGCTGCCCACTGGGGCCTGGGACCGCACTCCCCAGCTGCCAGCTTGAGGCTTCTGCTGGAGGATTTGGGGACGGTGGACTTAGAGATCCTCGGGGCAGAGAGGAGAGCTGCTTCTATTTCACCCACGTCCCCTGTGGTCTTCTTACCCCACACCTGAGCTGCAGCCGCCACCGTGGGAGATGGATTGTGTGCCTGTGTCCCAGCATCTGGGTGCCGTGGACAGTGAGGCAGCCACTCGTGGTCACCTAGGATCCGTGGATAGTGTCTGATGCCAGCTCCGCATGATTTCCCTCACTTTGGAAAAGGGCTCTGGAAACTTCTCAAGTTGTCAGAAAATACCCTCGCCTGCCCCCACCATTTGCCACTGCAGCTGAGAGCATGGCAGACCTGGGGCCAGGATGTCTGGGCTGTCTCTGCCTTGCGGCCACCCGTTCAACCGGGGAGGAGAGGCAGCTGCCCCGCCTCGGTTTCCCCATGTGGCCGGCAGTGCTCTTAAGTCGCCCACTTGATCCGCACGGAGTGCTGCGAGCGGAGCCTGCCGGGGACGGGCAGGCACCCAGCATTAGTGCTGATGCTGTTTGAGTTTTCTTTCGCACGTTATCCTCCTGGGATGGGTCGGTGACAGCGTCTTAGGCGCCTTTCTGTGCAAGTGGGCAGCTTTCCTTATCCAGAGAAGAGGAGCTTGATGCTCAGAGCGGTTAAGCAGCTTTTCCCGGGCCACACAGCAAGGACTCTGTCTGGGAAGCCAGTTCCAGCCCGTGTGGTTCGCCCCTCATCCTCGCCCAGGCCTGGACTCCCCTGCCTGTTGGCTGTGTGTGGTTGAGCAGCCACCTGACCGCTCTGAGCCGCAGGGTCCCCGTCTGAGTTGGAGGAAGTGGATGAACGTGGTGGCTCTCAGAGGTCCGCACACAGGGAGTCCCCAGGTCCTGCCCAGACCCCTGGACCCACACACCTGAAGTGAGCAACCCAAGTCCTGATGATTCCACCATGGCGTGTGCTGGGGTCCCAGGGTGAGCTGGGCCTGGGCTTTCTCTGGGGTATGAGGGGCAGGAAGCAGGGCCCTGCTTGCCATGCCCACTGGAGCCTGGCACAGCAGATGCCTGGCAAGAGGTCTTCGTGGGTAGCATGCCCAGGAGGCCTCTGTCTGGACAGTGCTGTGGCACAGCCAGGCCCCGTGGTCTCGGTGGACGCTCTGGTCCATCACACAGGCTGTCGGCAGCCCTTTCCTGCTCAGGACAGCCTCTGGGGTCCTTCCAGCAGAGGCCAGCTGTCCCCAAGCGCTGCACACTCTGAAGCACAGGGGACAAGTCACTCCCACTGGACCTTGTCCTTTGGGTGCCGGGTACCCTGCATTTCTGGCCTTCAGCCCAAGTTCCTGGCCTCCTACCCAGCAGCGTCCTTGAATGCCCCACCAAGGTCAGTAGGTGGCCGCGGGCCAGGACACCCAGGTCTGGTTCCCCTTGGCCACTAGGGGGCACCGGAGCACACAACTCAGCCTTCCCTGGGGTCTGAGCACAGACTGAGGTGGGGGATCCCCCAAACCTGCTCAGGATGCGACCCATGGCTGGGGCCCACACTGGGCTGAGCATTTGAATCTTTCTCACCCATTTATCCTAACTCACAGTATCCATTTTGGGGGTCTGTTTTTTTTGCAATGGTAAATTGGATTGTTTTAATTTTACAGTGTATACAACATTTAAAACACGGGAATACTTATTTCAGCGCCCGCAAATTATCCTAGCAGCGACAAAACGCATTTGGCCTTGCTGAGTACATAACTGTCTCTGGCAACTGTGCAGTTCCTTCCCCACGTTCCTAGTTGTACAACTTAAGGGTGTACAGTCAGGAAATAACGCTATTCTAAAAATTAATAAAATAAAACGAGAGCAAGTTTTGCAATGGAGGAAACTGTAATTGTCGCCGGAAGGAGTGACTCGTTTGTGCAAATGCTCTCACTCTGTCTCTCTCCAGCCCGGGAGGGACAGCTCCCACGTTTGGAGGGGACCCAGACTTCGGGAGGTGGAGCAAGTCGTTATCCTTCCATGCCAGAGGCAGAGGCTGGAGTTGCTGATGTGGCCAAGGCTTGTCCACCCTTCTGGCTTCCTGGGGTCACCAGGACAGATGTGGACAGGGACGTGTGGGGGAGGACAGTCAAGTAACGAGCCTCTTCCCCTCACTGCAGCTGCCCAGGCGGGTCGGCCCTCCGTCCTTCTCCCGTCCCCACGCAGGGACGGGAGCGTTTCCTGTCCTCCGGCACCACCTCCTATATCTATGCAAATTCGTCCATTCCCAGCGAGGCAGCTATTTATTTGCATGCAGATGAGCGCGCACTCGCTCCTGCAAGCCAAGCATCTCCCGACGTGCGCTGCTTCATTATGTTCTGCTTTTAAGGCGCATCAGCATTTACATTTTCTTAATGTGAAAAAACGCCTGCCTCGCTCTGTCAACACCCCCAGCCCCCCGCCTCTCTGCTGCCCCCTAATTCTCCTCTGGCTTCTGCTTTCTCAGCCACAAGTTCGGGAAAAAGGTTACCTATTTCAGCTATCTGAGCGAGCTCCGCGAGCATCTCCAGTGCGAGCAGCTGCCTATCCCCCAGGAGGTACTGCGGTGAGTGTCCCTGGCCCACAGAGTGTCCCGACCCGCTGAGTGTCCCCAACCCATGGAGTGTCCCCAACGCGCGGAGTGTCCCCCGACCCACGGAGTGTCCCACAACCCAACCCCATCTTGCTGAGGCTTCACCTCCAACCTGCACTAGGCTGGATTCAGCTCAGTAATCATGGTTTCCACAAAGACTGCGCTGTCACAGAAGTGAAGTGCTGACTCGGGGACAGGGAGCGTGAGGCGAGTGCGGGTAGATGTTTTCCTCGTGGCAGAACTGACTGAAAACCCGAGGCACAGCCCAGCAGCCGCTGCTCACTGGCTCTGTGTTTGTCGTTTCTGCTTCTGAATCGGGAATTTCGCCGGCGCGTGGCTCACGCCGTGCGCAGTGAGTTCCCAGGCGCTTGGCAGGTGTGCCGGAAAACAGCCCTTCCCGCATCTCAAGCTCGTTGCTGGAAGCTTAATTAGGGGGTCCCAGGAGGGGCAGCTGAGCAGGGCATGGCACTGGCCACACGGCCTGGGCAGGGTGGGCCACGTTCTGGGGGTCTCTTGGGCCCCACCTGGGCCCCCTCTGCCCCCTGCCTCCCTGCTTGGAGCCAGCAGGGCCCTCACCATGATGTGTGAAGGAGGTGGCGTCCCCTCTGGACTCCAGTGACGTAATGAGGCTATGGAAGTGTGTAGGGAGTGTGGTCCCTGTCCTCAGCACGCTCCCAGGCTAGCAGGGGTCACTGAACCCAGCTGGGGAGAGGACCAGTGCTGTAAAGGAAATCCTGGAAGACTTCCAGGAAGAGGTGAGTCTTGAAGTGCATTTGAAAGGGGCAGTCGGCCAGGATGAGGCAGGGAAGGAGGTTCCCATGGAAGTGGGAAGGACTGGGGCCAAGCAGAGTGTCTTGGGCCGGGGAAGGGGTCCTCGAGGAGTGGGAACTGGACACCAAGGCCCTGGGGGTGACAAGGAGACCCATGGTCCCCTGTGGGTTTTGACGAAACCCCACCCAGGATGCACTGCAGATGCACTGTGTTTTTGGAACTTTCGGTGAAAATGATCAGATCTGGTGATTTGAGGCCAATCTTGCATCCCCTTGCCTGTGAAAGTGATGATGTAGGGACAGGCTGGGCCCTGTGGTGACATCGAGGGACAGGTCCTGTGGGTCAGCAGGGACGAGGTCAGGAGGGACTGGGCTTGGGCATCAGGGTCACAAATCTGACCTGTGGGGGGACTGTGAGCCGGTTCTTCACCCCGCACCCCAGTGGGTGCAGGAGACCCTGGCTGAGGGGAGGACAGGGGGCGCTGTTGGGATCAGGGTTGTGTCCCAGCTCCTGAGTAGGAGCCAGTGTCTGGCCCCAGCCGAACCTTAGTTTCCCCACCTGCCCCCTTTGCCCTGGCTGGGCCACACTTCCTGGCTTCTGCATGGCCACCAGGCAGTGGGGCATTCGAGGGTGTGTGCATGTGCGAGGGTACGTGTGTGTGTGTGTGCACGAGAGAGATCGCCCCCTCCCCCAGGATGAGACACGAAGGTGTCTCCGCCGTCCCAGAGCGACCGAGCACCACGTGGCACCTGGAGTTGGTCCCCATGGCCCTGGGTGTCCCCCACAAGGTGTGACTCCGTCTCTGTCGTGTCGCAGGTATGACGAGAAGCTCCGCAGCCTGCACGAGGGCCGGCCGCCCCCTCCCACCAAGACGCCACCGCCAAGGCCGCCCCTGCCCACGCAGCAGTTCGGCGTCAGTCTGCAGTAGTAAGTGAGCCTGGAGGCTGCTCCTGTCCCTTGACCCGGGACCTGCTTGTGTCCGGGACATTCTCCCCAGACTTTGGTCCCCCACGGCCCAGCTTAACACGCAGGAATGCCTAACCCTAACCCTAACCCTAACCCTAACCCTAACTCTAACCCTAACCCTAACCCTAACCCTAACCCACCGAGCCACAGGCAGAGCTCAGGTCTCCGCCCTCCAGGCCAGTCAGTCATTTGCGTTCCCCTCCCCCTGTGTCAGGGACACGGACACCTCTGGTCTCACGCTGTGTGCACTGGCGAAGCTTGCTGACCCTGAGTTGTCAGGAAACACCAGGGCTTCTGCTGTCCCTGCTGCCGTGCTGCAGTCCCTTCCTATTCTAGGGCCACTTGCACCTCTTCAAAACCAGTTCACTAAACAGAGCTGGAGCCAGATGTGGTGGTGCAAGCCTGTAATCCCAGCACTTGAGGAGGCTGAGGCAGGAGGATCCGAAAGATCCAGCCCAGTCCGGGCTACCCAGGGACTTAGTGAGACCCTGTGATAAAATTAAAAAGTAAAGATGGCCATGGATGTAGCTTGGTGGAAAGACCCTGGGTTTGATCCGTAGTACTCCAAAAAATAAAATAAAATAAAACTTAGCTGGGGGTGAAGCTCAGTGTTGAGAAGCTGCTTCGCATGCACCAGCCCCAGGGTTCTGTGCCCAGCACCAAAAAACAAACTAAAATAAAACTAGTTTGTTATCGCTTCAGGGAACGATGAGAAGTATCGGATAACAGTTGAAACATTCTGCACGTGCCACTTTGAGAGAGAATCTGTGATTGCTCTTTAAATTAATATTTTATGCTGTTTCATTGCCAGTGACTATAATAAAATGGCAATAAACATATTAAATAAAGCACCCGATATGTAATTTGTTTGGACTGTGAATGAATGAAAGTCATTAAAATTCATAACCAAGCCCTATTCACAAATGTTAATTTGCTGAGTGAAGTTCAAAAGCGCCCAACAGAACGCCGTTGCCTTGGAACGAGAAAACGGCCTCGGTGCGGGACAGTGATGCGAGGGGTCTCACCTGCCGTCCGTCCCAAGGAAAAGCCTCGTCCCCTCGGGGCAGCTGTGGGGCCCCACAAAGCGGACAGAACCTCCTTATCATGGGGGGCGGTGACGTCCAAGCTCTGGTACTTTCTGGCTTCAGGAAGACCCACCGGTCACTTACCTCTTGTCCCCGTTTCTTTCTCTGTAACTGGAGGTGAAGCCCTGTCCTCCTCCCCTTGCTGGGTTCTGGGACCAACCGCAGAACATGCAGATAGCATGAGCCTGTCCTGCACCTGGCTCTTCCATCTCCTTCCCCACTCCTCCTCCAGGAAGCCTTCCCTGATGGCTGCACGCAGCCTGAAATGTGTGCTGCTCCTGGGATGCCTGTGACGCGCACACACACACACACACACACACACACACACCCTGTGTCATCACGACCAGGAAGCAGAGGCAGCATTCAGTGACTGCACGAGGACAATCCTACAAGTAGGACCAGGCCCTGTCCCAGCCTGGGATTATTTTTCCTCTTTTCCTATCTAAGCGTGCAATTCTGTGGTTTTAGTGTACTCGCAAATCTGTGCAACCATTACCTCACTGCAGCACATTTCCATCACCCCCGCAAAAACCCAAATCTATTAGCAGCCCCTGACGAACACTGGTCTCCTCTGTGCCCCCGGCGCTGCCTATTCCAGGCCTCCTGTAACTGGACTCTCACATCCCCAGCCACGTCGAGCCTTATTCTGTTGCCTGCCTAGCATCGTATTTTCAAGGTGCGCCCACGACGTGGCTGAACACATCCTGTTGTGTGGGGAAACAGTTAATGCACACGCAGCTGGTTCCACTTTCTGATGATTATGAACAACGCTGCTGCGAACATTCACGTACAAGATTTTGTGCGTACCTGTTTCCTCTTTTTTTGGGTGTATTCCTAGGAGTGGGATTGCTACACCCCACGGCAACTCTCTCTCTGTAACCTTTGGAGGATCTGGCAAATTGCTTTCCATTTCACATTCCCACCAGTGATAAAGAAGTGAACTTATTTCCCCACGTCGTCACCAACACTTGTTGTTATTTCTCCTCTTTATTCTGGGTACGGCAGTGGGGGTGATGGTAGTTTATTGGCGTTTTGATTTGTGTTTCACTCAGGGCTAATAGTGTCGAGTATCTTTCCATGTGCTTGTGGCCATTTGTGTATCTAGATTCTTTCCCATTGTTTACTTGTGTTATTTGCCTTTTTGTTGTTAGTTGTACACGGTGTTCTCTCGAGTCTGGGCACTCCATCCTTAGGAGACGCTATCTGTGGGATTTAGGTCTTCGTTTGAGTAGATCTCTATCCCTGTTGTAGGGTCCAGCTTCATTCTTTTGCACGTCACTGAGAAGACTCTTGCTTCCCCCACCAAATGTTCTGGAACTCTCGTCAGAAACCAATCCACAGCCACACACACCTGTTAGGGCTTTTGCCTCTCAACGTCCCGCAGCTGCACAGGGCATGTAGACGGCCGTGTGCTGGACAGAGTTCCTAGGATCCGTCGGGCGCGTTTGTGCTGTGTATCCTTTCGATATACTGTCAGATTTGCTGGCTAATGTTTTGTGTCTATACCCATAGGAGATAGTTACCTCTAGTTGTCTTGTCTTGTGACTTTTTTGTCCATCTTAGGTAGTCAGCCCCTCACGGAAAGAATTGGAAATGTTTCTGGAAGAGTTGGTACAGGCTCAGTTAATCTTTCTTTAAACATGTAGCAGCCTTCACCAGTGAAACCATCTGATCTTTGGGCTTTTCTTTGTGGACAGTTCTTTCTTTACTTATTTTATCGATTCAAATTTTACATTTCTTCCTGAGTGAGTTTCGCTAGTTTTTAAGTTTGTATCTTCCCAGGAATTTATCCGTTTGCTATAGGTTTTCTAACTGGCTGGCCCATGGTTATTCATAGTATTGCTTTACAGTCCTGTTATTTCTGTGATGTAACTAGTAATGTCTCCTCTTTCATTTGTGATTTTACTTGATTTTGTTTATTTATTTTGGTTTTTTGAGACAGGGTCTTACTATATAACCCAGGCTGGCCCCCAACTCTTTGCGATCCTCCTGCCTCAGCCTCCCAAGTGCTAGGTTACCAAGGCATGCCCACCACTTAAGTAGGATGCAAAAACTTTGCCCCCCCTTGACGCTGTTCCTAGTATCCAGATTTCATCTGTGTTTTGTGCCCAGTACACAGTCTTACAATTCTTGCTGTAGGCATTGGACTTTTAAATCAGGTAGCGAAGGGAAAAAAGAATTGCAGAGGTAATCCTACATTTGCACGCCCTTTAGTTACCTTGATGTGTGTTCCTGATCTCTTCGTGTGGAAGTGAGCGGCGGGGGAGGTGGGAAAGGAAGATGGGGGAGCTGTTCAACTTGCCAGCTCGAGGGAGAAGCCAGCTTGGGGTGCTGCGCTCCCCACTTCTCTCTGTTAGAAGAAACGGGATCCGAGGGTGACAGATGCAGGCTGCCCCTCGGGCTGCTTCCCAGCGAGCGGGACTGTGTGTGGCCCTTTGGCTGCTGCGTCTCCCCCAGGGCCAGCTTTTAGCAGAGCCAGGGCCACTTTTGCCTGGGAGAAGTGGACAGGAGCTCGGCGCCCCCTTCTCTCCTGCCACTTGCTGGGGACGTGCTGGTCTCGAGTCCCCTCCCCTGGGAGTGTCCCTGGACGGCCCCTGATGTGCCGTAACCGCCGTGCTGTGCTGTGGCTCGAGTGCCCCGGGCCCATGTGTGGGGACTTGGGTTCCTGTATGGCTGCGCTGGGAGGCGTGCAGGTCGCCAGGTGCCACCCTCGCCTGTGGATTAACTCTGTGCTCCTCGGAGTGGGATCCTTGTCACCAAAATAGGTGGCCGCAGAGCCAGCCTGCCCTGAGGCCAGTGGCAGTGAGCTGTTTAGAGCTTTCAATGATATAAACAGCCCGCACTGTGGCAAGCGTGCCACTGGCTTGCTGCCACTGCCCCAGGCTGTGTGACTACAGGTATAATGGTCGCCTCTCTGAGCCTCGGTTCTGACATCTATAGACCTGGGGCGCAATGGTACCATGAGGGGCTTCTTAGCTCACTTGCACACAGTAGGACCTCAGCCTGCCGAGCTCTCCGCGTGGCTCACCCAGCACTGTTGGCGTCCAGGCCTCCCTGGCTGACCCCGTCCCCAGGGCAGTGGGTACTTATCGCTAGGTGCTGCTGCTCCACCCTGCAGGCCTCTCTCTGAGCTGGTGGGAGGGGCTGGGAGAGAGGAGAGACCCAACCCAGGCTCTGCTCTGCAGTCCGTGGTCTCTCCGTGCACCCCAGCCGTGGCCACCTATGGGAGGTGCGCGCTTGGTGTACTGTCCCCACAAGGGTGGAGGACCTTGATTTTCTGATCTGCCTGAAGAGGGTGCTAGGTGGTCCTGTGTAGGCTTTTATTCTTATTTTGTTTTCATAAGACAGGGTCTTGCTATGGAGCCCAGGCTGGGCTTGAACTCACAGCAATCCTCCTGCCTCAGCCTCCTGAGTGCTAGGATCACAGGCATGCGCCATTGTGCCGGGAACTAGGTGCTCCTTTCCCATGGGGGTTCCGTGGGGTGCCCAGGCCAGCCAGGTCTCAGCCCACCCCTGCGTCTCGCCACCTGACACCAGGCTGGGCGGGGCCTCCGTCTGCGACCTGCCATTGGGGGCACTGGAGGGGCCTTGGCCATGCCGCTTGGCCGCCCTGGACGAGGCATGGGTCCTGTCTGCTTGCATCCTGCAGTGGGTGTCACACGACTAGCCCAGGGTCACTGTGCAAGTGAAACGAGGCAGGGACAGGTTTGCCTGTCAGCAGATGCTCCGATGTCCTGCTCTGTGGGGCCCAGTGGGTTAGGGATCGGGGCGCAGCGCTCATCTGCCTCACATCGCCCCTGAACCTGTGCTGCTTCCTAGACCTCAGGCCAGGCCTCTGTCAATTTTGCTTTTAACTGAGGTCTCTGTAGCCCTCCCACACAGCCAAATCTTCTCGTGCTCCGGGGCTCCCCTGAGCATTTCTCTGTCTGGACCTTCCTTCTCCCTTGTCTTCTGGCAGGCTCCTACTTATCCCTCAAAACCCCACTCTGAAGTTGCCCACTAGGGAAGCCTTCCACTCCTCACTTGTCCTATGTAGGGATGGTGTTCTGATGCTGGGGTGTCATTTTTATTGTTTCAGTCTGTTTTGTCCACTTCTTGGGCACTGAGGCTGCTTCTTTCCCTTTGGACAGCTCCTCAGTGAATGTTTTCATGAGCCTTATGCTCATCAAGCCCTGTGTAAGCTGCCACTTTCTTTTCTCTCCCTTCAGTCTCAAAGAGAAAAATCAAGGTGAGCTCATCCCGCCGGTGCTGAGGCTCACTGTGACATACCTGCGAGAGAAAGGTGAGGGCTGGGCCCGGCCAGAGTTTTGAGGGCTGGAGGCACCCACCCAGGGAGGTCCATGCTCAGGCCGTGGGGGTAGGAGGGGTGGGGACCAGGAGTGGCAGGCGTGGGCACAGTGGCCCACGAGTGGCCTCTGGCCAGCTGTCTTTGAATCCTGGCTGCCAGGGCACGCAGAGACGTGGGGCACTGGGTCCCAGGCCGCAGTGCACCGACAGCTGCTGGGCCCTGGTGCTCCATGCCCCAGCGATGGTGTGCTGTGATCATAAAATGTTCTATGAGCAGGGCATAGTGATCCCAGCACTCTGGGAGGCTGAGGCAGGAAGGTCACCAGGCAGCCTGGTTTTCGCACCTATCTCTGCTCTGGGGAAGAGGGAGTTGAGGGGTCTGGGAAGGATTTAAGGGGCCTGAGAGAAAGCGGGGTGACAGAGAGATGGGGAGCTGGCGGTCGCGCCCTGCCAGCCCCAAGAGCACAGAGCTTCCTCCAGCCCTGGGTGCTGGCACCAAGACGTGGGCTCCCTCCCTGCAGGGCTGCACACCGAGGGCCTGTTCCGGAGGTCGGCCAGTGCCCAGACCGTCCGCCTGGTGCAGCGGCTCCTGGACCAAGGTGAGTCTGCCCAGCTCCACCGGAGCCCCCACCTGGCCCCGGGAAAACTCAGGACGGGCAGCTGCCGAGGCAGCCGGGGATCCCCACCCACAGTCCAGAACAGCGCCCTTCCCCCCACCAGAGCCCCAGCCAGCTGGGGCCAGGTGACCACACGAGGCTACTTTGCCTCTGAGCTTCCTCCAGTCACGCCAGTGGACACAGAGTGTAACTGACACTCTGAAAGAGGGGCATTCACTGTGTAGGGTCTTCATTAGGCAGCTTCCCCACCCCCTGCAGCTGGGAGAGGTGGCATCCGAGCTGAGGGTGCTGTCACTCGCAGTCACTCATCAAACATAAGGTCCATGGGGTGCTTGTCTTCCTGGCGGGCCCTGAGGGACTCCGAGAACCAAGACTCTGACCTCAGAGAGCTCGCACCCTGGTCAGGGACAGGACCACCCCACGAGGGCATCAGTAGTCCTCCTGCAAAGTCCAAGGCACGTGGGAAAAGGCAGGGAGGGTTGGGGCTGGCAGGAAAGAGCACCTTGTTTCCAGGTGGGTAAGGATGGTCCCCAGGCCGTGGGCTACCCCTGAGTGTTTCCCCCTGGAGTGCCCAGGCCAGGCCTGGGCCTCAGCCGTGTCCATGTCTGCATGCAGGGAAGCCTGTGGACTTTGACGACTACGGGGATATCCATGTCCCGGCCGTGATCCTGAAGACCTTCCTGCGGGAGCTGCCACAACCGCTGCTCACCTTTGAGGCCTATGAACGGGTCATGGGCATCACCAGTGCGTGCCCAGGAGGGGGCGGTGTCGAGGGCTGTCCTCTGGCACTGGCCCAGCATCAGGCTCTAGTGTGGCCGAGGTGGTGCCCGCAGGCGGGGTGGAAGAGGGGACCTTGGGGCTGTCCCCACTCCACAGCAGGGCCCTCGTGGAGGTGGAGCAAGGGTATCTGCAGATTGGGGGCTCCTTGTCAGGGCAACATCCTGCCTCTGTCCACCCCTGGGCACCCACAGGAGTCCCTACTCCGGGGTCCCCCATACATCTCCCTACTTACACAAGTGACACTGTGTGGGGATGAGGGTGTGGCCTCGTGATGGAACATGGGCTCCTGTGGCCATGGCACAGGCTGGTGGCTCAGTGGTGAGGCAGCGCTGGGAGGAGACATGGAGCCATTAGGCCTTGGCATCAAAAGCACTATCACATTCAAATGGGCAGCTCTGCCTGCCTGCTTCTTAGAGCACCATGATCCCGAAGGAGCCTGCCTATGTGTTGTTTGTTTGGGAGCTGGAGTGCAATGTCTGCAACACTAAGGAGGAGAGGTGTACTTTGGCTCACAGTTTATAGAGGTTTCAGTCCGTAGTCGGCTAGCTCCAAGGTAGGATGGCATGGCAGAGGGGCACTGCAGAAGAGAAACAGTCCATGGCAGGCAGACATGAAGCAGCGAGGGATCAAGGGAGGAGGAGGGAGATATACTTTTAGGCTACACCCCCAGTCACCCACCTCCTCCCACCAGGTTTCACCTCCCAACCTTATATTTAGCTCTAAACTCAACAGTGGACTAATCCAGCAATGAGTATCACACCCCCATGATCCAGTCCCCTCTCCAAAAGCCCCACCTTGGAGTACACAAGCCTTTGGGGGAACATCCAGATAAAAACCATAATAGATAGGGGAATAACTTGTTACTCGTGGGGGCTGGGGAGGTTATGGTAGTTTTGGTTAGGGTGACTCAAGGCCAGGGCCTACATTCCACAAGGACCAGCCCTGTGGTTGGAGGGTAGGGTCTGTCAGCTGTGTGGCACCAACACACCTTGGGGGTCCTTGGCCATCTCTCAGGATCCAGGACCCCGACTTCCTACAGAGGGAGATTTACCCTTACCAGTCCCTTACCAGGCATCCCCCACACTGGTGGGGCCAGGCCCAGTCTGTGACAGGAAAGGGACTGTCCCACAGACTGCGTGGTTATGAAGGATGAGAGGACCACCTCGGTGTGGGCAGTGGATAGGATGCTGGGCAGTGTGGAGCCCAGTAGCCTCATGGAGGTGGACCTGACTGGGCATGCAGCGATGATCTGGGGAGGCCGTCTACGCGGCATGCAACCAGCAGGCAGGATGCACAGCCACACCGTCATCCGGGCATGCTGGGCTCCATCCTACAGACAAGATTCCCAACTCCATGGGCCCTGGAGCTCTGCCTGGGGAAACAGTGCCGCCAGGAAAGTTGACTGCTACTGACCTCAGTGGGACAGTTACACTGAGGCCCCGGGAGTGGGCACTGCCTTCCCTAAGAGCAACATGACATGGGGGTTCACGTACTGAGAATCGTGACAGGAAAAGTCAGTCTAGAGCAGGGTCGGCAGGTTTTTCCTGGAAGGGCCAGGAAGTGTTTCAGGCCTCTGGGGCCCTGCTGTCTCAGCCGTAACCCGCAGAGGACAAAGCGTCAGAGAGTGGCTGTGCTGTGTCCCGGTAAAACTTTATTGACAAAAACAGGCGCTGGGCAGGTTCGGCCATGGCTGCAACTTACCCCTGGTCCAGACCTTGCGGTTTAAAAAGTGCTCGGCTTCCTGGGAGGCAGCAGTTACTCTGCCATTGTATGGACGAGGAAAGTAGGAGCTGGAGAAGAGGGTGCTGGGTTGTCCTGTTCCTGCCACTTCGTTTCCTCGCTGCTGCCAGGTCAAAGGAGGCTGTTTGTTTTCGGGAAAAGGAAAAAGGCTTTGTTCAAAGCTGGTCCCAAGGCTCATCATCCCGTGTACAGCTCTTAGGGTCTTTGACACTGGACGCGTCCAGACCTGTCCCAGACGGGGGCCTCTTCCTGCCTTTCCTGTGGGGATGAAACTGGACTTGACCTCTGGGGCCAGCGCCTGTGTGTTCTGTCCATTCGGCTGGGCCCAAGGTGGGGGCGGCAGTTTATGTCCGAGGCCTGAGGAAGCTTCGAGAAGCCTCTTTTCTCTAAAGAAGAAAAGAGCTAACTTTTAAAGTGCCACTTTGCTGCACGTCACCCTCAGAGTTGTCATCTCCAAGCCTGTGCCTTCCCAGGGGCGCCGTGCCACCCAGCCCCTCTAAGCCAGCTCAGGGGGACCCTTGTGTTGCAGACGTGGAGAGCAGCCTGCGTGTCACCCACTGCCGCCAGATCCTGTGGAGCCTCCCTGAGCACAACTACGCTGTCCTTCGCTACCTCATGGCCTTCCTGCATGCGGTGAGTGGCTGAGGTCCCTCCCGCTGCCTACCGGGCCTGGGGTCACACCTATGCGACACCACTTCCAGCCAGCAGAGGACTGGGGCAGTGGGGACACCCCTGTCCCATCCCTGTCCCGATTCCCGGAGGCCCCCAGTGTAGATTTTGTATTGAGGCAAGGAGAGAACAGATGGGTCTGCATGGGCCCTGCATTACCTGGCCGCATGACCTGGGCATTCCCGGGCCTGAGTTTCCCCAGGAGTAATGAATTCCACTCCCTGAGTTTGCTGTAGCAGCTGGGACAGATGGGGAGCCCCCCAAGGGGGTGGGGAACTCTACATACCTACCACCCTCCCAAGGAACCTCTGGTAGCTGGCCTCAGGAGTCCCCAGGTCACCAACCCTGTCCTGGAGGTCAGAGGTCATCCTGCCCAGACCTGCTATGCTGGTATGTGTGGGCTTTCTGAGCCTGCTGAAGCAGAGGGGAGAGGCAAGGGTGTTGAGGAGACCCTAGGAGGCAGATCACAGAAGGTCAGAGCCAGGGGTCTCCCAGAACATCAAGTTCAATCCCTTCCTTTTACAGATAGGGAAACTGAGGCCTGGAGCGGGAGATGGCTGCACAAGGCCTCAGCACTGGCTGGTGGCTTCCACTCCAGGGCTCTTTCCTCCACCCAAATCCTTCTCTGGGGTTAGGATGGAGTCCGGGCCGCTACAGTATTGGGTTCATGCCCCTTGTCCCATGCGGTGTCGTGCAGGTGTCCCAGGAGAGCATTCTCAACAAAATGAACAGCTCCAACCTGGCCTGCGTCTTTGGGCTGAACCTGATCTGGCCGTCCCAAGGCACATCCTCGCTGAGTGCCCTGCTGCCCCTGAACCTGTTCACCGAACTGCTGATCGAGTACTACGAGACTATCTTCAGCGCCCATGAGGCCCCTCGGGAGCGAGGCCCGGGCACGGTGGACACAGGCGGACAGGGCAGCCACCTCATCAGAGGATGCAGGGGGACAGATCCGCCCCAGCCCTCACCAGGCCTGTCTGGCCTCCGCGTCCCCTGATGGCAGCCAGGAGTCATCTCTTGTGTTGCAGATGTCCTGTCGAAGTTAATGCAGCTGTGTCCTCATTGTGGGTTTTGCAAACTTGCTGTCTGTGAAAATAACCAGCATTAAATGAACTCAGAACCTTCTAGCAGAAATTTCCTGCTTCTGATTCTAAGACTCTTCTCCATGGTTCCTGGGCTGTGGCTAGAATAAAAGAATGTGTCTGTTAAAATGACTCTTTTGAATTATAACCCGGCGTGGCTTAACTGAAAATAGAAATTTACAGTTGAAGATTGTGTAGTGGTCAGTATTGCTGCCACAGTGCTGTGTAACAAGCCAGCCAGACCCAGGGGCTCCACACGACTGTTTAGGGTGCCTAGTGCATGTGTTAGCTTCTCACCACTGTGACAATACCCGAGATAAACCATCTTAAAGGAAGAGAGGTTTATTTTCACTCATAGTTTCGGAGGTCTCAGTCCGTGGTCCCTTGGTGCTGTTGCTTTTGGCAGGTGGTAAGGCAACAGCGTGGCAGAGGGCGTGGTAGAGGAAATTGCTCCCTCCTGGTGACCAGGAAGCAGAGAGAGTGAAGAAGGGGGCGGGTCTCGATAGCCCCTTTCAGGCCACACCCACAATGACCGACCTTCCTCCCGTGAGGCCTCACTTCCTGAGTTTCCACCACTCTGTGCTGCAGGCCTTTAGCATATGGACCTTGGGGACATCTAAGACCCAAAGACAACCGTGGGTCAGCTGACTTTCAGGGGCTCCCCCATGTGTCTAGGCTGGGTCTGCTGTTGCCTGGGGAGTCTCAGCCCCTGCACTGTCACCTGGTAGCCACGCAGTGCATCCTCCCAGCAGAGGCGGAAGAGCCTGCACCAGAGCGAAGGTGAGGTCTCTCTGGCACTGGCCGGAGTCATGAGCTCGGATGCCCCTGGCCAAGCCCTGGGTCACAACAGAAGACTGCAAAGGCCTCCGGGGAGGGCACAGCCCTGGGCATGAAGCAGTTGGTCTGCCACAGGGCCTGGAACATGCTGGGCCTGCACCATCTCAGACAGAGTGGCCCCTCAGGGCCAACAGACGGGCCCATCCATGTCCCCGTGAAATGCAATGCAGAAGGAAGCGACCTCTGGGTTCCATGTTCCGACAGAAAGTCCCCAGCATTGTCCTGATTGGGCCCACTGAGGTCACATGCCCACCCCGGACCTGTTGCTGTGGCCAGGAAGTACTCTGATTGGCCAGCCCTGGGGCTGGGGTGAAGCCCTGGCCAGACAAGGTGGTGAGGGCGAGCAGGTCCCTGGGCTGTGCACTGTCACCGCAGGGCCACCCATTTTTCCCTGTCACAGGGAGAAGATGCTGGGAGGAAAGGACGGGTGTCCACTGCGGACACACTGCTCCTGCTATGCAGTGGACCCCTGTGCCCCTTTGCAGCCTTGGGGTCACATCTGGGGCTCCTTTCTGGAATGCGGAGGTGCTGGCTGCACACTCATCCCACCCCCACCCCGCTTCCGGGCTGTGTTTTCTACCCCGGCTGTGCTGCCCGTCTGTAAGGAAGGGACCAGGTGACTCCCGGGCTGCTCCCAAGGGTGGCACCTTGCACACGAGGACGGACGTGATCTGCAGACAAGAGCGCTTCACTCCTTTCTCCTGGTGCTCCTGTCTCACTGGTACTGTCCTGGTCCAGGACACGGCTCAGTGTCCCCGAGGCTGGGCCGCTCAGCTGCTCGGGACGCAATCCTGGCAGCTTGGTTGAGGGCCCAGGGCTGGGCTCCTGGATGCCGGGAGAGTTGGCCCGGCCCGATGGGACAGCTCACTGAACTCTTCTTCCTCCAGGGACACAGGACAGCTTGCCAGGTCCCACCTGTGGGATGCAGGTGACACAGGGCCATAGCTGGCGAGGAGACGGCCACCGCCACCCTCGCACGGGACCCCGCTGTGGGGCGGGAGGAGCAGCTGACCTTCACACCTGCCTGACAGCCATCCCAACTGGGGGTTCTCTCTGTTGGGGATTGCGGGGACCCCAGTAAATGGCACCCCTCTTCCTTGCCAGGAGTGAGGTAGACTCAGGGGTCCCCAGAGAGAAGAGGCCAGACGGCCCCCTGCAGTGACCAGAGACCTGGGGCTGAGGGCCTCTGCCAACCGGTTACCCTGGTAACCAGCCTGGCCCCGAGGACGGGCTCAGCTGACCACACCAGTGTGCTCCCCTGGACAGGCCACCTAGAATGTCCCCTCCTGCTCCCCGGGAAGGGAGTCTAGTACCAAGCCCCCTGCATGTGGTATCTCCCCGTGGGGACATGGAGTGGGCCTTTGTCCACCGAGGCTCTTATTCCTAACCCACATATGGAGACCCTGTGGCCCCAGAGTCACGTGGCTGGCGAGTGGCAGGGCCGGGATCGAACAGTGCAGTTTTCTGCTCTGCCACCTCAGGGGACCCAGCCTCAGTCTTCCCATCTGTATGATGGGGACCCACGCCACCTGCTCCCTTCCAGCTCTGAGGATGCGGTTCAGAAACCACAAGATCTAAGCCAGAATTGCTCCCTGTGTGCCCAACCTCCAGGAGAGGGCGAGGGGTCAGCGCCCCCATGTGGACAGGGAAGGGCTGTCCACCGCCGCACTGCATCTTGGACAGCATTTCCTGGCTGTCCCAGGACCACCTAGATCTAGGTCCTTCCAGATGGCCGGCCTGGCTGTCAAAGCCATCAGGCCCACCGGGGCAACCTCTCCCGCAGCTGCAGGTGCCGGGCAGAGGGCAGACATCTGCACACGTCCCTGGAGCGTGGAGGTGACTGGGCTGGCAGACTCCCGCCTGGGCTTCCTCTGAGAGGCTCCAGCCATTGCTCACCAGCTGGAAGCCCTGGCCTGTGGCCTCACTGTCCCAGGGCTCCAGGGACAGACTGCAGGGGACCCGGCCCTGAGCCCTGGGCAGTCGGAGGTGCCACCAGCCAGCTGGCCTCAGCAGTGGCTTTGAGACTTCTCTCCCCCATCGCCCCTAGCTGCTCCTTCCCGCCTGGGCTCTTGTCACTGTCTGTCCCCTGCCTCTCTCTATGCCCATGTGTCCCTTCTGTCACCTTCAACAGACTCGATCATGGCCTCTCTGTCCTTCCTAGCTCTGGTGATTGCACCCACCCCAGGCCGGAACGGGCCCGTTGCGCTTCTTAAAAACCGACCATTATTTCATTTCTTTTCTATTCTGCTATGAAGATTTTTTCTTTGTTTTCTTCTTTCTTTGTCCATTGCTTTCATTCTTCCTTACTTTTAAACACAATCCTCCAGCTCTGACCCCCAACATCCAGGCTTGGGGGAGCAGCCCAGTGTGGTCCCAAGGCCATCGGCCACTGGCCACACCTCTGGGAAAGCTGCCACCGGCAGCTGCAGGAAGGCGTCTGCGCTCTCACAATTCAGATCAGCCCCGAACAGCCTCAGAGTTCTGTTGTGAGGAAAAAAATGAAGGGGAAAGAAATAAAAATGATGGCTCCCTTAAGAGAGCACCATTGTGAGCACCAGAATTAACAATGACATTAAATCAAATCTCATGCATTATGCAGAGAGGGTTACAACAAAACGCACGTCTGTGAAATATATGTTTCAAATTTTCCGACTCCGAGAGGTGGCCCCAAGATGTTCTCCCGCGGCTTCTCGGATAACAGTTTCCCTTTTACAAACGATAATTGTGGAATCCCAGCTCCGCGCCACGTGGCCTCGTCACCCTTCCCTGTATCAGAGCACAGTTTCCCGATCGTTTCCACAGCGGAAGAAAGCGATCACGGCAGTGATGTGTTGGAAGCAGATCGGCGCATTTCAGTTTAAGACAATGCAGCACGGCGCTGAAACGAGGACTCCAGGGTGTCGCCATGGACGGGACGTTCGGGATAAACGGTCCAAACACTCGTGCAGAAATGACAGAGATTTTAAGTGACTCCGGAGATTAGGCAGGCTGCCCGGAACTTGGGGCCGACATCCACGGTGAGTTACTGAAACCTGTCCGGACCTGAAAGGTCAGACAGAGCAGCAGGGCTGCCCTGAGGACAGCCAGGCACCCGCTCCCGGTGCCGCTCAGCGTGTGACCTCGACGAGTCCTTCGGCCTGCAGAGGGAGGTCACAATCCGAGGTTCAGCTTGAGCTTCTGTCCCACGTGGGAGCTGCGTGATCCTGGGGTGTCATCAAGCCTCTCCTCCCTCGGCACCCTGCTCCTGTACGCTTCCGGGCAGTTGTGTATTCAGGTGTCACAATTACAGAGACGCCTGGGGGCCCTTCCCGCCCCAGGGGGTGCTGAGTGGAGGTGGGTGTATAAATATATGTGTACAAGAATGTATGTAAGAATGAGCCCAGTGTGGTGGCACACTCAGGAGGCTGAAGCAGGAGGATCACTGAGTGTTCAAGGCCAGCCTGGGCTCCAGAGTGAGACCCTCTCTCAACAAAATAAAACACGGGACGGTGACATAGCTCAGCGGCATAAGCACCTGCCTGGCAAGCACGAGGTCCTGAGTTCGACTCCCGGAACCCTCATATAAAAAAAAAGCAAAAGAATATGTATATATGAATATATAGGTATATGAACATAGATGAATATATACGAGGATATCTGTGCAATCTTGGGGTCCTTCCTGATGGGGCATCTTGTAGAGCCACTCCGCTTTTGCTCTGTCCATCGGTCTATTGCTGAGGGCTGTGAGGATGCACCCAAGACAGCCAAAGTGTGAAGGACCTACACACTGTCCTGCCTTTGATCCTGGCATGTTGCAGAGTTGATTCTCCTCAGTGTGACTGTGAGGAATGAGCAGGACCGGAATTTGAGCACGTACAGAGAAGGTGGCGGGAGCAGTGGCCCGTCTACGCCAAGCAAGACGACAGTAACTCGCTGGGAGGAGAATGGACCTGAGACCCACACAGGAACTGCAAGTGGTCATCGGTGTGCCCATAATTCAGGTGGACATAAAAGCCCAGAGAAAAGAGCAGTGGCGAGGCAGATGGGAGAACTGGAGTAGGTGTCAGTTTTTAAATTCTTTTTCCTTATTTTTTAGGGTCAAAAGATGTTTTATTCCATTTTTTAATTAGTACTTATTTGCCATACGTAATAATCACATTCATCAGGGAATTTGTGCCTGTACATCTTAATTCTTTTTTCCCCATCTCATTCCCCTCCCCTCCCTACAACCCTTCTTTCCCTCCCCATTTATAAAAGCTTTGTTTCCATTTTTTCCCTTCCATTCTTTCTCTATTTTTTTAAAAAGGGCTATTTTAGCCAGGCGTGGTGGCACACGCCTGTAATCCCAGCATTTGGGAGGCTGAGGCAAGAGGATCACTGTGAGTTCAAAGCCAGCCAGGGCTACATAGTGAGTGCAAGGCCAGCCTGAACTACATAGTGAGACCCTGTCTCAAATCAATCAATCAATCAATCAATCAATCAATCAATCTAAAAAGGGCTATCTTGAAGACAAAGAGCCTCATTATAGTGACTTGATGGGAACCAAAGTAATTACTGTACACATAAAATTCTTTAAATAAAAAAAAACTCTTTAAATTAAAGATTCATTGACTATATATAAGAATACATAGGTCCAGGTCTATATACACCCAAGAATATATCTATGAAAACAGACGCAGAAGCGAGTACCCCTGAGGCAGTGTTGCGTGCACGGCTTGACGTGTCCCCAGGGGCTCCCTCCGGCTCCGTCCCCTGGGTGGTCCCGTGTGGCCGTGTTGAGAGGCGGGGCTTCCAGGAAGTGGTTCGGTCTCTGGGGTTTGGACTCAGAAGAATTCGGTTCTTGTGGGAGAAGGTTGGTGTCACATGCGGTCACCCCACACTCCTGGCTCCTCTGCGTGCACTGTCTCCCTGCCCACCTCACTGCCAGCTGTGGCACAGCCAGGAGGCCTGGACAGAGGCTGAACCCAGAGGGTGGCCCAGTCACAGACTTTCAGCCTTCGAAGCTGTGAGCGAAACAAACCTCTTTTCTGTATGAAGTGCCCAGCCTCGGGCAGCTGGCTGTAGCAATAGAAAATGGACTAAAATCACATGCAAGGTAGAGGGAGTGCAGGGAGGGTGAGCAGAGGGTTAGGCTAAATTGCTCAGGCTGGCTCTGAACTTGCAGTCCTCCTGCCTCAGCCTCCAAAGTGCTGGGATTACGGCATATATCACCACACCTAGCGTGAGCCTTTCCTTCCAAGCTGGGCACAGAGCATGCCAGTGACCCAGCACGGCAGGGGCATGTGACTCCTTTCTTAAATCAGCATAGCTGGGGGACGCATAATTTTGTCCCGAATTTACAGGTAAGTGCTGAGTGGGGCGATTAATTTTATGTCAGAGGGGAGGGACCTGTCGGCGCCCTGTGCCCTGTCATCCCCAGTGGACACAGTGATGAGGAGCCGTCTCCAGGCACAGAATCTGCTGGGGTCTCGACCTCAGGCTTCTGCCTTCTGACTGGGAGCGGTCTGGGGTGTATCAGTCACCCCGTCTAAGGTACGTTGAATGGACAGAGACACCCAGTGTGGCTAGCAGAGCTTGGCTAGCTGGTCCTCCTTTCCTGTCCCCTCCCGCCTCAGCTCTGAGTCGCCCAGGAGCCTTGGGCCTCATCTGAGATTCCAGACCAGCGAGGCGGCCCCATCAGGAGTCGTGCGAGAGTTGGTGGGGTGGCCCCTGCTGTCCACCTGTGCACCCTGCTGTGGCCGGTGTCCAGAGGGTGAGTGACCGGGAGTGGGGACACGAAGTCATAGCCCATTTTAGTCCTCTTGGCTGTGTGGCCTCGTGTGTCACTTGAGGTCTCTGTGCCTCTTCTGGCCTGAGAATGGAGCCAGGCGGGTTTCGCAGACAGGTCCCAGGGGTCCCAGCTGCTCGGCAAGAAGGCACCGGGGTCTCCTCCTCCAGAGCTGGGCGAGGACGGTTCTGCTCTTTAACCTGTGTGGTCCCACGGAAACTCAGCTGTTGTCACAGTGGGCAGAACCCCCTGGGAAGCACTGAGTCCCCATCGCCACTGTCACCGTCATCCAGGGACTGTGGGGTGCGGTGCAGGAGGCCTTTGCAGTGACAGAGCTGGGCTGAGGCAGGCCAGCAGGGCTCTGGGGCTCCAGAACAGGTGGGGGTGCAGAGGGCCCGTGGAGCAGGCACCCCTGGCCTGGGCTTCTCCCCCGCCTGCCCAGCCTCCCTTGGCAGTTGGACCTGCCCTGGCCTCTGCTGGGAGGTGGCCCCGAGCCAGGGCCAGTGCTGCACCCCAGTGGGCGCCTTCCTTTATTTCACAGCTGTCTACACAGAGCACCAGTTTTGGGTGCCATTCCAGATGCTGGGATTTGGCGGGTTACAGCGACAGGCAGATGCCTGCACTGCTGACAGGGCAGGTGAAAACACCGGACAGGCCCCAAGTCAAGGGAAAGACAGAGCACGGCGGGACAGGCAGTGTCAAGTCTCGAAGCAAGCTGGGGAGCCAGTCAGGAAGAGAGTGGGGAAGAGCACGCCAGGCTCAGGACACAGCATGTGCAAAGGCCCTGTGGCGGGTGCTTGTCTAGTGGGTGGAGATAGAGCAAGGCCTGGGAAGAGCAGAGTAGAACAGGAAATGAACCAGAGGCCAGGGGATCGGGGCTGCAGAGAAGGTAAGGAAAGGAAGGACTTTACAAGGCATGATTGAAAGATATGGTGAACAATACATAATATATTAATTATTGTTACTCTCCTATTATCTTGTCTTGAAATCACTTTTTTCTTCTTTTTCAGTAAAAAGATAAGGGCCAGTGAGATGGCTCAGCGGCATAAGCGCGTGCCTGGCAAGCACGAGGTCCTGAGTTCAACTCCCGGTACCCACATACAAAAAAAAAAGGGCCGGTGATATCGCTCAGTGGCATGGGCATCTGCTGGCGTGCGAGGTCCTGAGGTGTACCCCCGGTACACACAAAAAATAAAAAATAAAAAATAAAATAAAAAGATAAGAAAGATATGGTGAATGTTTAAATGAAAAACTATCACAATAAAAAGTCACATTGCCATGAACCCCCTCAATCCCGCTACTTCGAACACACTCATCCCATCGTCCTTGCCACTTTCTACAGCAGCTCTGGAGTCCTCTTTCCTGAGTGTCTTTAGTTAGGCTACCACCGTGTCATGTTTTTCTGAGCCTGCCTTTCTGCTGGATGGCACTTGGTGGCAGCAGTCGCTGAATTTGTGGTCATGCCTTGTAGATACTCAGGAAAGAGGACTCCAGAGCTGCTGCAGAAAGTGGCAAGGGTGATGGGATGAGTGTGTTCAAAGGGAGGGGGATTCATGGCCATGTCTTTTATCATAATAATTTTTAAAATTTAAATTCACTGCTTTTGTTCATACCACGTAGCTCCTCTGGGCAGGTGTGGAGGACAGGCTGCTACCAGTCCCTGTCGCACGGGCTGCTGGCTGGAAGAGGTTGTGGGGTGGGGCAGCTGGCGGGGGCTGCAGTGACTCCGGTGAGGTGGGGCCAAGGTGACGCTGGCCTGGGTGGTGAGAGCAGCTGTCCTGCTTTTGTTCTGACAGCAGAGCTGATGGGTTCCCTGTGCTCGGGTGGGGTCAAGGGTGCTCCTGGGGGGCTGGTCCATGCAACAGGCAGAGGCCAAGCTGGTGTAGCCAGCCACACGGCAGCCGTGGGCCACCAGTGCAGACACAGAGTTTGGCAGAGAGCAGAGGCTGGCGCAGAGAAGGGGAGAAGCCAAGGAGCAGAGACTGAGGGGCAGCAGGCCTAGGAGTGGGGGCTCCTTCAAGGCGGGGTCTCATCAGTGCATCACATGCCCTGAGTGTCCAGGGCACGACCAGGACGCCCAGCGGATGGGGACACGGAGTCACCAGTGACGTGGGGTCAGGCGGTTCAGGGGAGCAAGGGGAGGGGTGACTGTAAGGGTCTAAAACAGGAGTGAACTGGGGACACAGCATGGCCTGTCCCCGAGGGGAGGTGTCCTGGATAGAGGCTGTGAAGTCCACTCAGGGTGGCAGCCGGGTGCCCTGCAGTCAGGGGTCAGGAGGCGGCACATGAGCTCCGGGCCCCTCAAACCACGCCCTGGGCTACCGTGCAGCAGGATGTGGTCGGGCGCTCCCCTGGGTGGGCCATCCAGCCCTGTCTGGCCCTCCTGCCTCCTGGACCATGTGTCCCCAGAGTTTCAGGAGTCACCATGACTTGGACCCAGCTGCCACAGCAGCTGGTCCTGAGTGGCCCTGACCCAAGGGCTGACCCAAAGCCCGCTGAAGCACCTGGAGCTTGGACTTGGGGGTCTGACTTCCTGTCCGGCTGCTCTTTAGAAAGGCTGGGGAGTGAGCCCCAGGGTGGCAGTGGGGGCGTATGTGCCCTGCTGCCAGGAACGCAGAACAAGTAGATGACGTCACCAAGCCGAGAAGCAGAAACAAGCACGGGGGACAGCGCCACGCAGCCAGGGCCCAGTGGATTTCTGAGTTTTTCCACCGCCAGCCCAGGTCCTAACAGCTTTGCCCGCCACTTCTGGGTGCTGGCATGGTGGCCAGCGTGGGGAGCACCGCGAGCTGCTCCTTGCCTCCCTCTCTCCCTCAGGTGAGGTGTGGGGGGACCCAAATTTCTGGTCACCCTTTATCCCCTGGGGCTCCCCAGGGCTTCCCCACCAAAGGCACAGACACCACGGGGCTTTAAAATGATCAATCAAGTTTAATGCATCGTACAGAAGGAAAACTACATCAGTATATTTAAGACACACACTTTTTCTCTAGCCTCACTATCCACTGGACGGTCCTCCTTGGTCCAAAACAACTAAGTCTCAAGACACGTCAGCAGCTACCCCTCCCGGGTCCAACCTTCCACATCCTCCCGTGACATTTTGAAAAGATCTGATCCATCCAAGAAGAAAAGCAAACCAACATAAGAGGAACCTGAAGACATTTAGATCGCAAGTCTCGCAGTAATGCATAATTGGCATCGAGAGTAACCAATATATAAGACGTGGGCCTCACGTGGCTCACTTTGTTCATCAATAAAATATAAAAATCTTGTTCAACCCAGTGTTGAGTGTATTAAAATAGATCTGTATTGTACAGCACAGTTTCTCCCGGAGTCGTGGAAATGACAAGAGGGACCGCGTGGCAGGCTGCAGGGCTCCCAGCCTCCCGGCGCTGCACCTACGTCTGTGTACATGCGTGCGTGTCTGGGGCCGGGCTGTGTGCACACGCATACACGCACACGCGCGTTCAATGCAATTCGGCACCATGTGATATGCTGGGGCGGAGCCCGGGCTCCTGGATGCTTATCCTGTTGTGCTGAGTCCCCAGGGAGGGGACAAGAAGCTGGTGGGCGTGGTGAGCCGGCGCAGCTCGCCCGGGAAGCAGGCCTGGGGAGAGGCCAAGGGACCCTCAGCTCGCTGCTAACCGGGACACAGTGAGAAGAGGGACTCTTGAGTTCCTGCAGGCCAGACCGTGCTAAGGCCGCAGCCTGTCCTTTCTCCCCTACTCTGCACCCCAGTTCTTTATAACCCGCCAGGTCTCTCGGGCTGGCCAGGCCTGCAGGGGGTGGGGCGCCCCCCTTCGTACCTCGGGGCTGAGACCACCGGCTGCAGAGAAGGGAGCAGGCGTCCCCTTCACATTAAATACCTCCAACTAAAAACGCCATACAAAAATGTAAAGTTATTTTTTGGCATCGCATCTGTATTGGCAAGAAGAGAGGACCGGAATACTTAACGGCTCTTGGGAAGCAGAAAATAAAAGGCTCCCACTGTAAGTTGAATGATTCAACCCAAAACAGAAACCTGCCAAATGCCTCCTCCGCGTGGCGACAGCTCCTTCCTGCCCGAAAACCCCGCGAGAAAAACACATCGAGGGGGAGCAAAGGAGTCCAAACAGCGGCGGGTGGGCGCCTCCTGGCTTTCAAGTTCAACAGCTGCTTCTCGACCTAGTAATACTGACAATCGCCAGGGGTCTGGGAAGGCAGGCGTGGGAACCCTGGGTGGGCTGAGGGCGGGGCGTTGGAGGACTACCTAGATTTGCTACCCTCTTCTCCTGCCACACCCAACCCAACTACCCTACTACTCAGCTAATGTGCCCGGCTCCCTCTCCCCGCAGGAGGCTTGAGGTGGCACCTGCAGCGGCCAGGCAGAGCCAGTCTGCAGCATCCGACCTCCCCAGTGCAGCCTCCACTCCTGCAAGTGTGGAATGGGGCTGTGGAAAGAGCCAGAACCCTGGGCAGCCCAGGACACCCAAGAATGGGGGCCACCTGTGCCTGTCACGCCCCACCTGGCTTCCAGCTGTCCCCTGGACTGGGAAGGAGCAGGACACCCCCTCCCCCCGGTCACGGCTCTAGGATGTTTGCCTGGCTCCTTCTTCCTTCTCTCCTTGGTTCTCTATCTGGTTTTTTGTCTGAAATTCATAGAATGTATGAATTAAGGCCAACAGAACCCCAAGGTCACATGAGCAGGGTCCAGTAACTTTCCATGGGTGCAAAGACAGGTCTCTGGGGTCACTTGTGATCCTGGGGTTGCTGGAGGGTGGAGCGCATGGCAGCAGCTGAGGGCTTGGTCCAGGGCCCGGCCAGCAGTGGGGCAGGGCTCACGGTCGTCATGGCGACCTGGAGCATCTGCTCGCCCTGTATCAGTCTCAGGAGAGCCCGGAGGCGGTCCAGCGAAGACTGGGTGCCCCTTTGGCGGGCCAGCAGGCTGGTCTTAAGCTCCAAGCATTTCTGTCAAGGGGAGAGAGTTCAGAGAGAGGGATTCAGAATGAAGCAGAATGCAGTCCTGGGAAGCTCCGGCCCACCCTCTGCCCAGGGCCTTTTCCTTCCATTGCAGCGAATGGTATGAAACAGGCAGCAGCAAGACACGGGATGGAACGGCAGTCAGACCCACAGGGAGCTCTGCTTTGGCTACAAGAAGCACATGGGCAGCAGTGAGGGGACGTCCCCTCACAGCAGGCCATATCTCTCCTGCTGCTGGCCTGCTGCGGCAGCCACGAGGTCCTTGGGCTTGCCAGCCAGCTCCCTTCTGTCCCTTCCCGCCTTCTTCCAGCCTGTGTGTGTGGCAGCAGCACAGTAACACAGGGGGACCCAGGCCTGGTCAGAAGTCCAGCCGCTGGGGTTGAGGCTGCTAGCAAACAGCAACCTCCCTCAGGCTGTCTCCAAAACCACCACAGGACAATCAGTCTCTTCCTAGAGCTATCGAGAGGGTTAAAGGAGACACTGCATTAAAGCAACTTCTCCAGGGCCCAGCATGGTGGCCCCCACCACCACCATGAACACCATGACCTTGTTTCTACCACCACCACTACCATCACCATCATCACCACCACCATCATAACCATCACCATCACCATCATCACCACCACCATCACCATCACCACCACCACCGCCATCATAACCATCACCATCACCACCATCACCATCATCACCACTACCATCACCATCATCACCACCATCACCATAACCACCACCACCATCATCACCACCACCATCACCATCATCACCACCACCATTACCATCATAACCACCATCATCACCATCCTCACCACCACCATCACCATCATAACCATCACCATCACCATCCTCACCATCACCATCCTCATCACCACCACCATCATCACCACTGCTACCACCACCATCACCATAACCACCACCATTACCACCATCACCATCATCACAACCACCACCACCATCCCCACCATCACCATCATAAGCATCACCATCACCATCATAACCACCACCATCACCATCATCACCACCACCATCACCACCACATCATCATCACAACCATTGCCATCAATTACCAATCATGGGCACCATCCCTACAACCATCACCGGCCATATCATTACCATCATATCATTACCATCACTGTCACCATCATTACCACCATCACCACCATCATCACCATCACTACCACCACCACCATCACCATCATTATCATACCATCACCATCACCATCACTATTACCACCATCACTACCAATCACCAATCATAGGCATCATCCCTACCATCCCGGCCATCCCAACCATCACCAGCCACACATTACCACCACCACCACCACCACCACCACCATCACTACCATCGCTATCAATCACCACATGATGATCATCATCCCTACCACCCCCACCTTCATCGCCTAGTCTATCAGCACCCAACAGAGGATTCTTTCACTTTAGACAGGAAGAAACTGAGGTTCAGAGAAGCCCCAGAGCCCAGATGGCTCTAATTGCTTGATAAATATCAAATTCATCACAGAGCCGCATCCTCCACCCATGCACTCCCCAGGCGATGCTGGCAATGCTGCCTCCTCTGGCGCTCGGGGAGTGGACAGGGGCTCTGATCTGCCCAGGGCTCTAAGGCTGCACCTGCCCTCGCCTGCACACACCTTCATGGCCGAGGCCAGCTGCCGGTCCCGCTCCTCCAGCTGCTGGTGCTCACTCTGCAGCTCGCTGCCTCGCTGCAGCAGCTTCTGCTTCTCCTCTTCTTTGACTAGGAGAGAGGGGCCATGTGCCACTGATAGGGCAGGTAAGCAGTGACCAAGAGGACACGAGGGCAGAGGGGAGGCACAGGACCGAGCCAGAGCCCTCCTCCTTCAGGGCCAGTGGCTCGGTGGATGCAGGGAACAGGAAGCGCTGCAAATGCTCCACCCAGGACTGGGCCCACCCAGCCTCCCAAAGGCTGTGATGCAAGGGTAGGGGGGTGCCTTACCTGTCTTGTGGGTGACATAGGAGTGCACGATGGCCAGCATGCCAGTCCAGGGCACACCCTCATCTTTCTTTAAGGCCTGGGGGCAGAGGGGAAATGAGAGGGTGCATAGGCCCTGTACCCTGTGGGGCATGCCCAGCTGTGCAAGCCTGAGACTCAGTGCCCCAGCTGTGCCCAGGGGACAGTGGCCACAGGCCACTTAGTGACCCAAGTTGCATCACAAAGGGTATTTTTCTGGGTCTCTCTCCCAAGCAGAGGCCAGGGATGTTGCTAAGCAAACCCCCACATTCACAGGACAAAGCCCCATGCAAAAGGTCAAATCTAGCTGACACCCAAGCCCGTCCTGTCACCTGCTTCTGCCCTCCCTGCCCTGCCCAGGGTGGTGGCCACCAGGACACCCGACCTTCTGCTGGCACTTGGGGCACAGCCACCCGCCTCTGGGTGCCGTCTTGAGGGGTGGGTGCAGGCAGCCGAGGTGGTAGGCCCCTGGGCAGGCGCTGCAGCGCAGCAGGTCGGCTCCCCGCTTGCAGGCTGCACAGCGCTCACCGCGCGCAAGCTCGCTCTGAAAGAGAAGAGAGGCTGGGGTTAGGGTTGGAGTCAGGAGTTAGTGGGCAGCTCTGGGGACGGGGGACAGGTCCTGCAGGGGGACAGTGCAGGAAGCACCTGCGCCCCAGCAGCAGCCATGGTGACCCGAAGGACAGGACTCTGGGCACCAACCACGGCACAATGACCAGGCGAGTCCACACGGTGTGACCCGTGTCCTGACTCTCCATGGCAAGACCTGGACTCCAGGTGTGAGGATGGGGATGGCGTTCCGCGGTGGCCCAGGAAACAGCCCATGCATGGGTCCTATCCTGAGAGCTGGGCCAGCAATTGAGACCCTTTCCTGCTGGCCGAGGCCTGGGGGAGGGGCTGTGGCCTGGCACAAGCTGCCCAGGACCCTCAACAACTCATCCCTCTACACTGGGCCTGGCACCCAGAGAGTCCCACCTGGGTCCGTGTCCGTCACATGGATGAGGACGACCACCACACAGTCGCTGCAGGACTGAATGGGAGAGTGTGTGCGAGGTGCCCCGTCACTGTGCATCCCCGCGGCAAGGGTGAGGGCACCGGCCACCTTGCCAGGCATTGCCACCTCCCAGTGGCTGTGCGTCAAGGGCCCCTCTGACGGGGGCTTCACAGCCCTGTGCAACCTGTGATTTGCAGATCTGGCCAACCTCCCACCGCCCGCAGGCGCCTTCCCTGTAAGCTGTGGGTGAATAGAGCTCTGACTTCAGAGCTGAGACAAGCAGAGGGCTCTCATCTGAGGTGGCCGTGCCACAGGGCTTTGGACACCACAGATGCCCCCAGAGGAGCCACAGCACCTCAGACAAGGCCCTCATTTCGGTGCCAGAGCCCAGGGAGAATGAGGCACGTGGGTCACAGAGTGAGCTAGAGGCGGAGCTGAGACCAGCAACCCGGCTCCTGCTTCAAAGCCAAGGTTCCTCTGGTCGGGGGGCTCACAGGCTTGGGGTTCTGGCTCAGGAGCCCCCCCATCCTGTGCCACCTGGACCAGGCACCAGGTGTCTGTGAACAAGTGGCCAGGCCCGCTGGCTACTGTGGAAGACAACACGGCCTGCCTGGAGGGGCTGGAACCAACTGCCCATCACTGTTTAGTGGCTTAGCCAGTACAAGCATGCAGGGCCCTGAAAATCCATTGAGAATGAGATCAGAAATGGGTAAAGAACATGCTCAGTAAGTCCCAGGCCCACACCTGGGCACCAGGCCATGACCAGTCTAACTCAAGGGGTGCAGGGATAGGCGTGCATGGGTCATAGTGCCCAGGATCATAGAGACATCCATGGCACGTGGGGGGGCACCTGGGGACTCTCATGCCCTGCTGGGATGAGCAACAGAAGACAAGATGGGGCCAGCTCTGCCCACAGTCACACAGTAAGCCAGGCACAGCCAGAGTAGAAACCAGCACTGGCTACTTCCAGAGATCCTCTGTGGCTCCTGGAGTCCCTGTCCCCTTGGCACTGGGCAGGAAGGGCTCCCTGTGGTGATGCCTGGCTCTGCCGGATGAGAGGAAAGCAGGCCCGTGATGTGCAAAGCTCCTGGCACCTAGGGTAGAGCTTAAGGCCTTGGGCCCCGCTCCCGGCCAGGCCTGTCCAGGGGTGACCTCCCTGCACTGTGCAGAACACGTCCCACCCCCAGGAGTGAGCCGGGCACGTACCTTCCAGCAGGGGTCCTCATTGGCTGGCACAGGGAGAAGGGTGAGAACAGGTTAGTGGGCAACTGAGGAACAAAGGGCAAACCCGGGTCCAGAAAGCCTGGCGTGGCAGGGTCCTCTCTGTAGGGAATGATGGGAGCATCACAAGGCCCCAGAGAAGACTGGATTTCCACCCAGGGCATGATGGGAGCCTCATGAGGCCCCAGTCAGGCTTGAGCTCCCCACAAGGGCTCAATGGGACAAAGGGCCTCTGGCCTGGGCACAGGCAGGACCCACCCCAGGCTCGGGCTTGTAGTGCCTGAGCTCGCCAAGGAGGGTGGTCACGGGGAGCTGCCCATTCGAGGCTCCCATTGCTCCAGGGACCCCTCAGTACCTGGTTTTCAGTTCCTTTCCAGCCGTCACCCGCCCTCATTCCAGAATGTGGTGTCTAATCACACACTTTAACGACCACAGAAATGGCTACCATGAGTGCAGTGCTGGGCAGCTCACCAAAGGCCACCAGGCTCTGGGGTAGGGGCAGGTGCAGCCCATTTTATAGTCCAGAAAACTGAGGCCCAAGTAGGTGTCCGAACTATTTGTACTTTTTTTGGTCTTTTTGAGACAGGGTTTCGCCATGTAGTTCAGGCTGGCCTTGAATTCACTTTGTAGCACAGGCTGGCCTCGAACTCGCAGTAATCCTCCTGCCTCAGCCTCCCGAGTGCTGGGATTACAGGTGTGTGCCACCATGCCTGGCTATTTGTACTTTTATATATTTTTCTGACAGTAACAAGCAAACCCCCTGCTGTGTACGCGCGGCGTGGCCCCCGGGGGTCGTGGCCAAGCAAGGCTGGCCAAGATAGGAGGAGCCTCTGGAAGCTCCCAGGGGGGCCTCAGCCCATCGCCCCAGCACCCAGCAGGGTGAGCGGAGCAGAATCCAGGTCCCACGATGAGCCTGGCTTTTTGCCGCCTGAAGCAGGCACAGGACGGAGGAACGGGAGCCCCTAGCCAGTACCCGGACAGTGCCCCATGGGCAGAGGTCGCACGGCCGTGCCCAGGGCTCCTCAGCCCCTGTTCTCCCCACTCACTCAGCCAGGTCCTGCCGGGGCGGCCCAACATCCCGTGGCCCGGTTCCGTCAACCCTATCTAGGCCCCGCAGCTCCGTGGGAGCCCGGCCCAGGCTGCCACTGCCACTTACCTCGTGCTGTGAGGAACAGGGGGCTGTTGAGATAGCTGGACGCCAGCCGCTTCCTCTGCGGGCACAAACACAGTAACAACTCACCGTCCATCTGGAATCTCTCCTCGGGACGCTGCCCCTTCCCAGACACAGGGGGACAGCTCCCTCCTGGGGCTCCCAATGCTGGGCGGGAAGGGGAGCCAGCAGAGGGGCAGGTGACACTCAGCGGTGCTATGCCCTCCCCAGAGAGCCCCCCTCCCCGCGCAAGCTCACGAAAGACGGATGGAGCCGGGGGCCTCACTGGCCCCGTCCCCGCTGGGCGCAGTGGCTTCTCCACCCTCCTCCAGACCCCTCGGAGCTCGAGCCTGGGTGTCCCAGCCCTTCCTGCCTTGGCCCCAGGACTCCACTTCCCTCAGGACAGCATCTGGCTTCTGACTCAAGAATTTGGGATTTAATTCAAAAGGGCAAGAAGACTTCATTTGGGCTCAGCTATCCCGAGGGTCTGTGCAGGAGCCGAGGGTGACAGGAACCCAGGCTCATAGCCAAGTCTGTACCACCTCGTCTGGCCGTCAGGGACAGTGACAGTGGAGTATGGGGTGGGCTTTGGATGAGGGGGAACCTCCTGCCTGGTAAGTCAGCCTTTAAGGTCCTATTCGGCCTGTTGCAGAGGCCCTGGGGGCCAGCGTGGGGTGGAAGCAACGCCAGGGGCACCTGTGTCCAGAGCCAGGGTGCCACCCGCATGTGGACGGTGGGCTCAGGACAAACCAGGGCAGCTAGGAGGTCAGAATCGTGGGTGCCAGGCAGTCCTGGGGTCTCCGGTCCCAGCCAGGTCTCTGCTCAGAGGGCTCCCAGCTTGGGCCACTGCCGGCTCCCCGCTTTTGTCCCCAGGGAGGACAGACGTACCACGTCAGTGTGGGACAAGAAACCACTCCACACTGCACTTGCTCTCAGCCCCTCTAGGCTGGGTGGGCCGGACAGGCTTTGCACAGGAGGCCTGCAGGGGTCCCAGGAAGCGGGGATCCACCCTGTGTGCACCCACACCGCAGGTGCACCCACAACTCAGTGCAACCCCATCCACACTGCTCCCGGGGCGGCTTCTACAGGGACTCAGCTGACAGTTTTGTCAGCTGCACCTTTCCTGTTCACACCCAGCTGGGCCCAGTCCCCACCTCGGTCTCCAGGAGGCCGCTGTAGGCGGGGTTGGCGGTGCTTCTCCTCTTCCGCTCCTGGCGCTTGCTCTGGATTTCTGGAAGGCACAGACAGTGGTTACCGGCTCCCTCCTGCTGGGAACCCCTAGGCAGCCCTGGGCACAGCGCCCCCGTCTGCCTGGCTCCCTGCCCTGCAGTGGCTGGAACAGGGTGGAGCCTCCAGGTGTCACCCCTCACCCCAAGCATCAGACTGGTGGAAGGCGGCAGCCCCACTCCCAGCCCACAGCGCCCCATGGCCAACTCATGGCATCCCTGGATAGCATCAACAATGCCCACCGGTCAGATGCCAGCCTGGCTGGCTGTAGAGCGAGGCTCTAGCTCCCAGCTGAGACAGCTATGGTCTCCCGGGCATTCAGGAGCCCCTGGCCTGAGCGGCCTCCACAGGTGCTGGCACACACGTCCCCGAGGCCAGGAAAGTGTGCTGTGGAGGCCGCAGACTCCCTCGCCTCGTTCTTGCCACTCCTTGCTGCTAGGTGGACCTGCAGCCTGCCTCTGTGCCGGCGGCTGCTGCCTGCTGCCTTCTCATCTCTGCTGCAGCTGTTCCTTCTCTACAAACCTTTCCAGCGCTCTGCTGCGCGCTTCCTGGGAGGCATCGCGGGCCTCCTTGGGAGAAGATGGGACCCAGATCAACATTTACGGTATGTAGGGGTAGGGGAAAGTGTTCAAAATGAGGACTATTCATAAAAACAATCACTTATATTAGGACAGCCCTTGTCTCTCGCTCCTCTGCAATGCTAGGATGCAGTTTTCCTTCTGCTGGAAATGAGGAAGTAGAGGTTCGGCGTGGGAAAGGATTCGCCCAAGATCACCCAGCCGCAAAGTGTCACGGCCAGGACTTGGACATAGGTCCTCTGTCCCCACAACCCCACGTGGTCTCCATGCTCCAAAGTCAGTTTCAGAATGGTTTTCAGAGGCAAGCTGAGGACAGAAGGAACCTTCGGCTCAAGTTCACAGCATCAGACACTGTGGTGGGGATGTGTCACTGTGTCATCGTGATCAGCTTGGGAGTCACCCAGGGGATCAGTGAAGCACACTGTGTATGTCTGAGTGGGTCATGGAGGTGTGACCTTGGGAACTACACATTTCTGATCCCTGGCTTTTTCCTCTCTGGTGCTGTTCCCCGGCTGTTTGTATTCACCGTGCCCTTCTGCCATGATGTTCCTGCCTTAGAGCCAGTCAACCATGGACTGAATCCCCTGAAATCATGAGCCAAGTTAAACCGCTCCTCTTTCAAGTTACAGGTGTCAGGTACTATGACCCAGCAGTGGGAAAGTAACTCATGCAGATGGGAGCTCAGAGCATGCCTTCCTACTCGGCACAGAGGTGAGCCAGGGTGACCAGGACGGGGTCTCCCCACAGGGGCCAGGTCAGCAAGCTGGGGTCTAGAAGGCAGGGCCCCTCCACTGCCCCTGCCATTCACACCACCCAGCTGCTGCCAGGGGGCAGGGGCACCGGGGATGGCACCGGCTCTTCCCTCACAGGCTTGTGGAAGGGCCTGGCCACCTCCCAGCATGCTGGCCTGGCCTCAGCTGAGCTCAGGAGGGCTTGCTCTGAGAGCTGTGTGGCCTTAGCTAGGTCCCCCGCCTTCCCACACGTTTCTCATGTGACCTTACACTGAAGTCTGCAGGCTCGCTCGGCACGGCGGGCTCTCGTTCATGCCTTCCTGTCCCACTTTTATTTATTTACACTTTGTGCTACTGAGGATTGAACCCAGGGCCTTCACATTGAGCTACATCCCCGGCCCTTTTCATTTTTTGAGACAGGGTCTTGCTAAGTTTCCCAGGCATGGCTTTCACTTGCAATCCTCTTGGCTCATCTTCCCAGAGTCTGGGATGACAGGCATGCGCCACTGTGCCCGGCTCTGTTCTGGCTTTTAAGGAGGAAATGTAAACCAGTCTAGCTTCTGCACCCAGGTGCACTGGGCGTTTTCACTTTATGAAATGTCTTTAGCAGGGCAGGGGTGTGGTGTTAGACACTCTAGGCTGGGAGTTGGGAGACCTGAGTTCCAGCCTCAGCCTGACATCAACTGGCTGTGTGACCTTGGGCAGGTGAATCAACTTCTCTGGCCTCGGCTTCCTTCCCCCTACGTGAATGAGAGGCTGGGGCCTGTGCTTCCTGGCTGACAAGTTCCTGGTACCTGCTCTCATCGATAAGTCAAACAGCACCTAGAGAGTCACACCCGTCTATCTGCTCAAACAGATATTTCCACACCTACTGGTGTGTGTGGTGTCATCCAGTGTCCACAGGCCAGGTCCACTCACTAATGCCACATGGTGCCCAGCTGGGGGCAGTGCAGGGCTCCTGGTGCTTTACATCAAGAGGAAGGCTCCATGATCCCATTCTATAGATCAACAAACCGAGGCAGGGGGACTCGAGGAAACTCCTGCTCTTAGAGTAAATGGCAGAAATGCACAGGGCAGTTGCTTCCCATCACTTCACTGTGCTGCCTCCAGGGTGGGGACAGGGACCCATGAGTCCCCGTCATGGAAACAAAGTGACCTGGGGGGTCTGTGCAGCGCCAGGGCACAGAGCTGGAGGGCCTCTCCGTCCCACTGGTCTCTGGTGACAGCCACCCACCCTGCAGTGCTTGGGGCACAGCTCCCGGGAGGAGACACCCTCGACACCTGACCCTGATCTCCCAAAACCAGCTGCTCCTGCTGAGGCCTCTGCCGCAGCACCCGCCCCTGCCCCAGGCCAGCACCCGCCCCTTACCTTCCAGGTGCTCCGTCGTGACCAGGCCGAGCGCTACCATGAAGGCGATTTTCTGCAGGAGGAAGGGGTGGAGTTAGCGTGGCCTCTGACTGTCCCCCAACGCGTACCAGGCGTCCGCCTGAGGCGGCTGCAGGGCTAAGGCTCCAGGTGCCCCCACCATCAGCCACCGCTCCAGACGCCAAGAAAGTGCCCCGGAAATGCTGGGCAACCAGGTTCCTCCACGGCCACTCCACGGGTCCAGTTCGAGGGGCCCCTCGGAGCAGGGGAGGGCACCCCAAAAGGCTGGGAAAGTACACATCTCAGGTGTGCTTAAAGACACCCTCGTGCGGGTGTCACCGTCACGGTCAGAAGCCACTGCACCGCCAGTCCTGTCACCGCTCTTCTTTACCGTTTATTTATTTAACACTAAACCGAGCTCCTGCGAACCACCAATAAACGCGAACTCCCAAACTCACAGCGAGCTGCACCTCTCGTGTCCTCTCATCCTGGCCCCTTTGCTTCCTCTCAGCAACTCTGCTCCTGGGGCTTGGAATTTGTGGTTTCTGGACTTTTTACATGCGCACTCCTGTCACCCTTCTGCATCGATCTAAACGCGATAGGACTTAGTTTGACCTGTCCTGACTTCCCAAAGTGCTGGCAAACTGCACGTGCAGCTCACAGCATGGTGTTTCCCATCCGACACCCCTCAGCTCCTGCTCCCCACCCCGGGCGAGGCCTTCCTGGGTCTGCCCTCTGCCGTCGTCCATCGCGGGCAGGCCTGAGGGTGCCACGGGACGGGGTCACATCCTGGCTCTTGCATCCTATAGGCACTGCCCTTCCACATTCTGGGACACGTCAGAGGCCACCTCCCTGCTTCCCCGCTAAGGAGACCTGCGCCTTCCCTGCCCACAGTGTTTCCCACGTCCATGAGAAGCTGGGAACGTTCCCAGCGTGTCTCGGTGCTGCCCGCTTTACATGGTCCCCGGAGTGTCCTTTCAAAATGGAGATTAAAGTCTTTATTTCAGTGCATTTTTCTAGAATTATCTTTGTAAAGGGAAGTCTCAGCACATTATAAAAAGCGGAGACGGTAAGAGTCAATGCTGTAAGGTGTGTGAGCCTGGGTGACCCGAGTGCTGGAAATGGGGGTCCCAGGTCTGGGTCCCCCAGCTTGGCCAGGAAGAGCAGTCGGTCCAGACTCCCGTTCGCTACCACCTGGCTCATAAATCACTTCCGGGCCACTTGGGACTCTCCTGCTGCATCTGAGCCTGTGCTGGTCTCTTCCTGTGATGGTTTCCTTATCTTCAGCTTCAGGAAGCGAGGAAGAGGGCAGCCTTCCAGCCCCCTGCACAGGCAGGAAATGGGGACTCAACCTTATGCACCCAACATCTTTATTTGGAGGAAGGGCTGGGAGCAGGGAGTGCAAACTCAGGACGGGGGTTTCCAGGGGCATGGTCAGGACCGTCCGGGGCCCCCCTCAAGGTGGTCAGAGGCAGAGGTCATTGCTCCAGTCCTACAGCTGTGGGCGGGGACAGCAGGCTCTGGGTCAGACAGCCCGGCTGCAGCGCTCAGTTTTGGTGGGCTTGACTTCTGTCACTGGCTAGCGTGGATTCTTAGCCCCATGTAAGACAGGGATCAGACCTGAGCTGATTCCTGAACCTGCTGATGACTCTCACCATTGTCCGGTCTCCTTTTCAGGGTCCTAAAAGTGGAGGTCCCTGTAGAGGCTTCCAAGATGTTACCATCAGCTGAGAGTTCTTGCTCAATTTGGACGGAAATTATGACTTGGCAAAGCATGGCTCTTTTAGAGCTAACCACCCTGGGCTGTGAACGCCAGTAGCTACCGGCAGCCTGGGGAACCCTCCCAGCCTCTGGGGATGGCGGCTCCTGGGTGTTCTCAGGGCTTTCTGATGCTTTCTGGGCTGGTGGCCATTGTTGTCACCAGCTCAGCATTCACCATGTCAACAGGCAGAACATGCTACATGGAAGAGGCTTTTTTAGAGCTCATGGTGCAACATAAGAGGAAATGGCAAATGGATTGACCCAGGCTTCCCCGAGGGGCTGCTGAGACAGGGTGGTCATGGTAGGGGCAGGGCCCCTTCGACCTGAGTAAGCAGGGCTGCAGGGCAGTGTCACCTGTCATTAGTCAGTGGCTGATGCCCGCTGCAGCCCAAGCAAGCATCTCCCAGTGCAGCCTGGTCCTGAGGAATAAACATACCTTTTGGGGATCACTGGGTCCCTCTCCCTGCTTCCCTTCTAGCCCGTAACCCTTCTAAGCAACGGGCCAGCACCAGCTGTAGGTGTGCACTGGGTCGCCGTGAGGGCCGCGGCTGACCCACACAAGCACCTCCCAGTGGCACACACCAGTGAGCTGCCCGCCACGCTGGGCTGCAGAAATATCCTGCTTGGAGCCCAGGAACTGCCCCACAGCATCGGCAAACCTGACGCACCTTCTGCTGCATCATTTCCTGTGCCATTTCAGCACTGTCTTGGCAACCCCGGGCAGGTGAGTGGGCTTCCTACGCCAAAAGCCTCGATACTGGCAATTTCCATTTCTCTACAAAAACCAATGTCTCCCCAGTGACCCCGAGCTCCCGCCTGGCTCATCCAAAAAGCTTTCTGGGCGCTGCCGCTCGGCTTCAAGGGTCAAGATGACGCTCCACTAATGGTCGACGCCAGGCAGGTCTGTGCACACCTCTCCACCCTCTTTCAGAGGAAACTTTAATAAAAGTGTTTATGCCAGGATGGGTTGTAACTCAAGTTCTGTGGAAGTCATTACTGTATTTATGCGAATTATGCAGTTAGATGTAATTATTCTAATTGTAAAAATGCACGATAATCGACCAAGATATACACTCTGAGAGCACAAAGGGAATCCACCCAGAGAACCCCCGGAAGGCCAAGGGTGTAGTGCGACCTCGAGGAAGGACAGCAGGGTGCATTGAGCCGGCACAGGGCTTCCCTGTGTATACAGCAGGGCTCAGGCATTGCCCGCAGGATGGAACCGACCGTCTCTGGTGAGGGAAGTGGGGTTGGGGCCATGGAGGAGACGTGGTTCACACTGTGGCTGCATTAGCAGTTGACCTTGTTGGCTTTATACACACACCAAGGACAATCTCCAAGTCATGCTCCTGCTAGAAGACATTCCGTGGCTCCCCATCACCTAAGAAATAAGGTCCCATCCCAGCCGCCTGTGTCCAGATCTTCCAAGATCAGGCTCCAATATCTGTCTTAACGCCGGGCCTAGAGGTTCCCGTGCACATTTGCCACTGTGGTCTGACAGGCCAGCTGACTCCCCAGGGTGGACAGAGTCCTTCCCCGCGTGACAGCCAGCATGGGACCCTCTGCCTGAGGTCTCACCCCCGCACCTCCTGCCTCTGCTGTTCCCTGGTCTCTGCTGACCATGTCCTCCGTCCGCACCCTCCAGGCCCCTGCAGGAGGAAGCCTGGCCCTCTCCTCTCCCTCTGCCTCATCTCCTGCAGCTCCGCTACACACCGGACATGTGTGGCCCACGCTGCAGTCCCTCACGGCCACCTGCTGCCCATGGCAGTGAGCTTCCCTAGGATGAGGACCACATCCGCCCCCTCATGGGGGCCAGCAGGAGGACCCGTGTGCACCTGGACGGAATGGGCAGGCGCTCAGGAGCCCAGGGAAGGGTGGGCAGGGGTGAGCAGAGCATGGAGGATGGGCGAGGACTCCACAGTCAGGAGAGAGGCCTGGAGCAGGGTGAACAGGCTGCCTGGGCCTGGACGGCAGGGGACGTCATCCGACGATGTCAGCCACAGCACTAGGACAGCCACCAGTGTGGCCAGAGCCTCTGAGCTGCTGCCGCCTCCAACTGCAAGGTCGTCAGCGGGTGTCACAACAGCCCCCTACACCCTGCTGTCCCCGCTCCTTTGGGGGAGCTGGGGAGGTGGTGTTATGTGCGATTTCTGGGAAAACCTTTGGGTCCCTAAGGGAGACCAGCCTGAGGGGGCAGCTGACTTCCGAGGCACCCAGGGTCCCGCTCCGGCCACAGCAGAGGACAGGCAGGGCTCCATAAGGGCCACGTGTAGCCAGGCACCACTGTCCCCCTGGACTGAGGACCACAGCCAGGACTCCATGAAAGGGGATCCACACCCCTAATTTGGGGCCCCTTAACAAAGGAGGCCTTGCTGCTCCATTTACAGATGAGGAAACAGGCAACCTGCCCAGGTCCCATGCTGGACACTGGCAGCCCTGGGTCAGGCAGAATGGCGCTGGACACTGCGCTGACCACTGCCCCGACCACTGCCCCACACTGTCACGACACCCGCTCATCCCTGGGCTGGGCGGCCGAGAGCGGGCTCACTGGGTGAGTCCCGGATGGCAGCTGCCCCGCACTGAGCCCAACCCACTGCCTGCGCCCCAGGCAGGAGCCACCTACCTCGGGGCTCTCCTGGCTCGGGGCGTGGTCTTCCTTCTTCCTTTTGGTGGCCTGAGCTCCCTGAGATGGCTCCTCCGTGGGCGGCCGGGGCTCCGCTGAGCTCTCGGGCTGCGTCTGCACTTGAGGCTGGATGATGATGACCTGGGGAGGTGGCAAGGGGTGAGGGCGGGTGGAGGTGCAGGGGCCTGGGAGGACGGGCTAAGCAGCAGGGGTCCCAGGCGCACCCCGACAGGTGCAGCATGAGAGGTGCACCCGCGGTGACCAGAGCTGCATCTCCCAACTGTCCCTTCCACTCTGTGAGCATCTGCACGAGACTGCCCGGGTCTGCGGAGCAAGAAGCCCTGGGACCAAATCTCGCAGCCCGGGCTGGTGAGATAGCTCAGCGGCATAAGCGCCTGCCCAGCAAGTGCGAGGTCCTGAGTTCGATTCCTGGAACCCACATAAAGGAAAAAAAGGGCCGGTGATGTTGCTCAATGGCACAAGTGCTTGCTGGTAAGCGTGAGGTCCTGAGGTCGACTCCCGGTACCCACAAAAAAAAAAAAAAAATCTCGCACCCCAGTTTCCCTGCTGTGTGGGCTCGGGGAGGTCCCCCTGCCTCCTTGAACCTCAGCCTCCTCATTGCCTGAACCACGCCAATGTCTACCACCGGGCGAGCTTGTCTCTTCACCCCCAGCCCAAATGCAGGTAAACCGAGGTAAAGGGCTCAGACGTGTTCCTTGCCCGAGACCGTGGGGTCAGGAGGCAGAGGGGCTGGGTCATTCCCAACAGGCCTGGGGCGACAGGGCTCCGGTCCTACTCCTGCCCCGGAGCAGGATGCCCAAGGTGACAAAAGCTGTCCCTCCCTGGCCACTCCTCCTGCACCTCCTCTTTCATTTCTTTATTCTGGAGAAGGCATTGGGAAAGAATTGTTGTTTTTCATGCATCCAGGGAAGAGCAAGTCACCAGGAGCAGCCAGCCGGGACCTGACCCAAGCCGGGAACGACCTGAACTGTTTTCGGTTTTATTTCCCACAGAACACGTGCAGACCATTTTAGGAACTCGAGGCTTCTAAGCCGGAAGAGGAAAATGTGCTGTTTTTCTGCTGGCTTAACGGAAGTGCTTCATTCTTTGTGTCACATTTTCAAACATCAAATTCGCCACAGAGAAAGCCAAATGCTCTTTTTTTATGTGCCCAAGAAGAAAAACATTAAGTTCTTTAATAGAAAAAAGGGTCCCAAACCTCCTGGAGCCAGTCACAGAGCCAGGATGGGTACAGGCGGAGGGGACGACTCCACCTACTGACCTGGGGAGCCCAGCGCGCAGTGGCCTTTCCCCACCTACGGAGTAAGTGGAGGGGCCGAGGCGACACGGGTACAGCCAGGTGCACTCCGTCCCATCAGGCGCCTTCCGGGGGCACCTGCCATCTGACCCTGGCCCAGGACGACCCCGTGAGCTTTAGGAATCCTTCTGGGTACTGCGGGGGTGGAGGGTGGATGTGGAGCCCCAACACCTGGGCTGGGGAAATTGAGGCCACAGAGGGGAAATGGCAGCAGCCACAAGACCCTGACAGCCTGGAAAGGAGCCGGTGGGGGGACAGGGAGATCTTAGTTTCTGATTTAAACCTTGGCAAGACAGAAGTCAGGGATTTTCCATCCAGGCACCTTGGGTGTGAAACACGAGCCACAGTGGAGATGGATGAGGGTTGCGGGGCTCCTTCGCCACGTGCTTTGTCACCTCCTCAGTCCACGCACAGTGACTGACTCTGCCACTGGCCACTCGTGCTGCCCTGGTGTTAATTCGCTCAGCCGCATTTCTCTCACTCACCCAGGTGCCGATCCCTATGGGCCACCGCTTGGCTCACTCGTTCCGCCCACCGCTCTGCCATCGTGCGTTTATTCTGCTCATTCATGCACTTCCAGCTGTCTGTCACACTCCTTTCATCCACTCCATTCCCGTGGCTGGCACTCACCTTGCTGTCGGCACTGATGAGGAGGGGCTGCACTTTGATGCTGTCACTGACCACGGGCACGGCGGTGCTGGGGGCGATGGCGGCTGCATTGCTGGGGGAGGTGGAGATGATGGCGTAGGCCACCCCGGTGCCGCTCAGGGGCGAGGCGATGGTGGTGGACTCAGCAAGGGCCTGGGGCTGGCTGCCGGGTGTTGGCACATGGCTGACGGTGTTGTTGGCGGTGGGAAGGGCTGGGCTGGGGTTCTTGATGCTGACCACAGTGCCCTTCTGGAATGTCGGGGGCTGCTTGGGTGGCCGGTCCCTGCCCGGGGCGACGGGGAGGCTGTCTGGAATCAGAGTCTTTGGCCTAACCTGAGGGGAGGGGCAGGTGTATAGTCAGAGGCGCGGCATAGCCGCTCAGAGGTGTCCATGTCAGAGGCACAAGGCGGGCCTCGGAATTGCCCGGCAACCCGCGACTCCCAGTGGACAAGGCCTTGACCCTGAGGCTCCCTGGCTGCATGTGTGCTGACTGCCGTGGGGCTCAGAGGAGCCGTTCCCAGCTGGGTCCCTGCTGGATCAACTGAGGGACATGGGGAGGGAGGGGGAAGGAGATGGGAGGTGGCCCCGGACGAGATGGAGGGACAGCAGAGTGCATCAGGTCCCCAAGCACAAAGTCCCCTGGAGCTGAAGTTGCAGGGAGCACTGCCCTCGGGCAGGACCAGGGTCACAGGCTCTGCTTCTCGGGCAGGTGGGGCTGGGCTGCTGCTGTGGTCCTGGAAACCACCGAGCTGTGCCTGTGCAGTCCACAGCGTCCACGCATCGGTCACTCTCTGGAGTCCACGCGCAGGACAGAGTAAAACTGCACAGCAGCCAGCATGGGGAGTGTTGGGCCAGGGTGCGCGCAGGCTGCCCGGGCCCAATCCCAGCTCCTGCGGGACTGTGTGATCCTGGGGACACCTCGATGTTCCTGGGTCCAGTCCCTCACTTGTACAGCAGGGTGACAGGGCCGCCAGTGTGGTTGGGGGTGGGTGAGCAGATGCCCAGCAAGCGCCAGCTGCCACCAGCAGCCCATCATTACAGCCACCGCAGCAGCAGACTGAGGTCACCCCAAATCAGAGGTCCATGTGAGCACCACCTCCTCAGAGATGACAACAAGGGGGCTGGCACCCACCACAGCCACACTGTGGGGTGTTGTCCTGGCCGACCCAGAAGGGCAAACTGAGGCGCAGAGACCTGGCCTAGGCAGTGGAATGTGAGGCAGGACTGTGAAGCCTGCCTGGCAGGTGTGATGGCCACAGAGCACTGCTGACCCCCCTGTCCCTTTGTCCTGTCTCTAATGACACAAGGTAGAAGGGAGAGGTCTGGGCAGCTCTGTGGGGCCCTAAGCCTTGGGCAGGGCACCGCGGTATGGGTGTGGTGCCTTCGGTCAACAGGCACCATGTCTGCAAGCTCCACCCAGTGTCCGGTGGCTCTGTGCCAGCCTCAAGGCTGAGGAATGACACTGGCACCCGCGTCGGCCCCTCTGTGAGGGGAGCCTCCAGCCCCGGAGGCTGGGAGCCAGGTGACCTGTCCGAGCACAGAGCCCATGGCGGAGCCTGGCGCAGAACCCAGGCACCTGGCCCCACATCTGTGCCAAAATGAATCACCCCACATCTGTTCCAAAATGAATCACCTCGTCTAGAGTTCCTTAAATGCGCTGGACTGTGACCCAGGGTGAAAAACAGACACAACAGGGCTGGTGATATCGCTCAGTGGCACAAGCGCCTGCTGGCAAGCGCGAGGTCCTGAGGTCGACTCCTGGTACCCACATAAAAAAAAAAAAAAAAAAAAAACAGACACAACAGTGTGCCCCAAGACAGAAACACAGTGTCCAAGAAATGGCACTTAGATGCACCTGGCCTGGCCGCCTGCTCATCCGTCCAGTCCGGCCCCGCTTACTCCGTTTGGAAAGAAGCCCTGGTCATGCCACTGACCCGGCCGCGCACCCTCTCAGTGTTTGAGCCCCCGATTCCTCCCTGAATGAAACCTGTCCAAAGGGGTGCGCTGATGAATGGCAGAGGAGGCTGGAGAGGGAGCTGCTGCCTGGGGGAGGGACCCAGCTCAGGGACTGAGACCATGGGGACAGAGGGGAACACCCTGGGACCCCTGGTGTCGCTTACCTGAGGTAGCACAGCCGCTCCTTGCCCGGCCAACCTCTGCAAGGAGCTGACCTGAGGACCCGTGACAGGCACTGCAGTGATGCTTCCCAAAGTCTGCAAGACAGAGGCACGCTGAGCCCGGACACGGAGTGGGGCAGACTTGGCCCTGCCCAGCCACCGAGCTGTGGCAAAGTCTACCCTTTCTTTCCCATTCCTTTTCCTTTTTGCAGTGGTGAGGACTGAACCCAGGGCCTTCACACTGAGCTACATCCTCAGCCCTTTTATTTTTTATTTTGAGACAAGGTTTCATGAAGTTGCTAGGTTGCCCAGGCTCGCCTCGAACTTGCCATCCTCCTGCCTCAGCCTCCCACAGTGCTAGGATGACGGGTGTGTGCGACGATGCCCAGCTTAGTCTTCCTTTTCTTATGAGTCTGTTTTTTTTTTTTTGAGTCTTTTTTATAAAATCACAAAGTAATCTATTTTCATTCAAGAAATTTTGAAGAAGAGGGGCCGGGGATATAATTCAGTGGTGCAGCACCTGCCTGGCAAGTGCGAGGTCCTGAGTTCGATTCCCAGTCCTCCCCCACAAAAAAAAGAAATTTCGAAGAGAAAGAAGAAGAATGGTATTACCCAGAAAATCACCATACTAGCTTCCTTTGGTAAGATCTTATGCAGTCAGAACAAATTTCCCTACTTTTACTTAGGAATCTGTGAGATTTTCCATTGTCTATAATCTTCATCAATCATCCCTTGATGGATGAGGACTCTTCAATTCGGCAGAGTGACAGTATTTTCTAGCTCATCACACACACACACACACACACTTCCCCGCCATAACCCATTCTATTCCAGTTAATAAACAATGCCGCAATCACCATCCCCCTGGGTGCCACACCTCAGGGTATTTCCCAAGGCAAGAGTCCAAAAACAGGCATGAATGGGTCCAAATGTGGGAGTACTTTTCAGGTCCCTCACACTTATCCCCACTGGGCTCCTGGTAGGGGCATGCCCTGAGTACAACCTACATGTCCCTCTGATCCCAGCGTCACCCATCGGGGATGCCCCAGTGCATGATGGGACAATCACAACAGCAGTGTGGTGGACGCTGCGGGGGAGGAGATGAGAGATGACACCCCCAGGACTCCAGGCCCACAGAAAGAGAGATGTGTTTGGGGTGCTCGCTTGTCTCAAGCCTCCTTCTGTGGGAGCTACCGTTATGCACAGCTCCGATGGAGAAGCAGTCCTACAGGGCCTGCACCCTGCAAGCCTGGGGGATGTGGGGGAGAGAGGCGCCTCTGCCCCAGGGCCAGCTAAACGGTCAGCGGCCACAATGACCCCAAGATTCTCTCTTAAACTCAGATGCAAACATTCTTCACAGAAATGCTAGCAAATCAATTCCAACACTAATCCAAAGCAGAATACATCACAAACAAGTCAGTACCCTGGGGTACAGGGCTGCTTCACTGCTCAAAAATCAGTCAGTGTAATTTTCTGTAAGAACATATCGAAGGAGAAAATTCATATATTTATCTCAGTAAATGCCAAAAAAAAAAAAAAATGCTAAAACCAATACATGAGTCTTACAAGGTTGCTGGTTATAAGAGTAATATATGATACTAACCACTGACATTCAGCAATTTAAAAATGTCTAAGTCCCATTACAATGGCATTAAAAATAACAATAAGAAATATTTAGGGATAAATCTGACCTTGGCTGTATAAGACCTGTAAACTGAAAACACTATTGATTGTTTTTTGTGTTTTTTTTGTACCAGGAATCGAGCTCATGACCTCGCACTTGCTAGGCAGGTGCTGTGCCGCTGAGCTATATCCCCGGCCTGAAAATACTACTGAGAGAAAATCTGAGAGACCCGAGTGAAGGAAGGTGTACCATAACTATGGAGCAGAAGGCTCGATAGAAGATGTCAGTTCTCCCCAAGTGGAGCTACAGATTTAACACAACCCCAGTCAAACTCTTGGCTGGACTTTTTTTCTTGTGGAAATCAATAAGATAATTTAAAAGCACATATAGAATAAGGGAGCACACAGAGAATAAGCAAAACAACTCTGAAACGAATACAAACACTAACCAAGAGTCACCGCCTCACTCTGGGCCTACTGTGAAGCCACCGTATCAAGATGGCGCGGAGCTGGTGTTGAGATGCACGAACACATCCCTGGACCGGGAGTCCAAACTACACTCGTACAGTCAGTTAATTTTATGCAAAGGCTGAAAAGACAATTTTGTGGGGCTGGTGAGATGGCTCAGCGGCGTAAGCGCCTGCCTTGCAAGCACGAGGGCCCGAGTTCGACTCCCGGATCCCACATACGAAAAAGGGGCCGGTGATATCGCTCAGCGGCACGGGCGCCTGCTGGCACGCGAGGTCCTGAGGTCGACCCCTGGTACCCACAAAAAAAAAAAAAAAAAAGACAATTTTGTAGGAAACGGCAGTCTCTTCACAAATAGTGTTAGAACAAGGAGATATCCACATACTAAAAGCAAAAAAGAATTTCCATCCACACCACCATCCATATTTTTAAAAATATCAAAACAAAATTGACTAGAGATCTAAATGTAGAGACTAAAACTAAAACATTTCTAGAAGAATAAGTAAGAGGAATATTTTGGACTTGGGTTAGACACAGTAACAATAACAAAAGGATAATTCATACAGGAACAGATAAATGAACTTCAACAAAATTTAAAACTTTAGTAAATAAATAAACTTCAACAGAAGTGTCTCTTGAAGGTGAGAAAACAGCATTAGGAGAACGTAGACCCAAGCCACACACTGGGGAGAGATCGCATGCAAATAACCTGATCACAGCAAAGGAAAGAACTCTAGAAACACAACAATGTGAAAACAAACAACTTGTTTACAAAGGGAAGAGTAGATCGAATAGCGACTTCACTATGAAAGATACACATATGGCAAATAAGCAGATGAAGATACTGGGCGTTAGTAAGGAAATGCAGTTTCATTTCCATAATTTAACTGCAATTTAATTACCGCAGTAAGATACTACCGCACACCTACTCGGATAGCTAAGATAAGACGGACGAAATCAACAGCTGGCCACGATGCAGAGCCACCGGAACTCTTTATGCCCCACTGCTGCTGGGAGCATAAAATGGTACGATCCCCTCTGATGGAGTTTACTGGTTCCTCAGAAACTTATCCATGTCCTGCTATGGACTGAATATTTGTGTCTCTCCGTTCAGTGTTGAAACCCTGGTCCCTGTGTGATGGATTCTGGAGCTGGGGCTTCTGGTGTGGTTTTCAGTGCCTTTTCAAGGAGAGAGCCTGCTTCCTTCCTCTCTACCCCCCTCTGCCATGTGAGGACATGGAAAGGTGCCCATGTGCAAAGGGGCCCTAATCTGGCAGCGAATCACCTGGCCCCTTGATTTGTACTTCCCGGGCTTCTTAACTGTGAGAGATAAATGTCTGCTGCCCACACTGTCCAGTCGTGAGATTTTTGTTACAGCAGCTGGAACTGTCGACGTGTCTAGCACGTGATCCAGCCAATGCTATCCCTGGACCTCTAGAGGGGCACGGAAGCACGTGGTCACACAGACACCTGCCGATGAACGCTCACTGCGGCTGCAACCAGCGTGCTCAGCAGGTGAACGGACCTCAGCCCTGCTGCGCCACAGGAGGCAGCTAGGCTCAGTTGCGAAAGGGCATCAAGATGGGGTGCCTGCGAGCACAGGGTCCCCTTAAGCCAGGTCCTAGGGAAGAAGGGGTTTTCACCTACCAGGCCTGCAGCCCCAGGCAGCATGGTCCCCTCTTGCACGGAGGTGCAGACAGAAGCACCTCCCTTGGTCTCGCGTCCCCTCCAAGCCTGGTGGTTTCTCCCCAGAACAGCCCAGGGCGCTCCCCACAGTGCTGACCCGGCTTCTGGGGCTCCCCACTCTGCTTCACTTTGCTCCAAGACCTGCCCCCAAGTGTGTTCCTCCACATCCTTATAAACCTCTCATTAACGAGCTGAAAAGACATTTTATTTGGCAAGGGCTGACCTTTCTGCTCCGTGCTGGAATTTATCGATACGGCAGAAACAATCATCTCAGAGGCTATTTCATGAGCACGGGTATTTTATAGCCACACTTTTGTCAGGATAAATGAGCTCCTGATGACTACGTTTACAGCTCTAAGCATTTAATAGGGGGAAGAAAGGGCCATAAAAGTCAAAGACAACTTCAAATTTTCCTGCATTCGCTGAGTTCCGCTGGCAGCCAGGGAAATGCTGGAGACAGCTGGCAGCAGGTGTGTGCCCAGGAAGGTGCCCTCAAAGCCGGTGAGTGGAAGGCCTGATCCCAGGGTGGACCTGAGGGGCAGGGGACTCCCATCTCTTCTTTTCTTGCTTTTGTTTCCTGGCTCATGAGGTGGGTGGTTTGCCCCTGCCACTGCCACCTGCACCCCACCCAAGGCCCAACCTTTCTCTTCCAAGTTCTCTCAGGAATTCCATTACGGTAAAAGAAGGCTGATGAATGCACCTTTCCTGTCTGGCAGATAGGGGCCACAGCTGCCTCCCGGCGTGGCACTTGCTCCCACACCCACTGACCATACACCGGGTACACACAGGAAACAGACAAGGTGACCGCTGTCCTCGGCACCTGATGAGCACTCGGCAGGCTTCCCGCCTGCAGCCCTCCCTGGGCACCTCCTCGGTAGGGACAGGTCCCCGAGCCGGTCTGTAGCCTACGCTTCCCACTGGGCTGGCCTCAGGTCCACCACTGTGGCCTAACCCTCCCGGTCTTGGGCTGTGGTCTGCTGGGCCTTCCCACCCCAAGGCCAGCACGGGACCCCAGTGCCACCCTCTGGACCTTCAGCACTGACCACCCAGCTTCTTCTGCTCCTGCCTGATGGCTCCCCAACCTCAGGGTGCCCCGCAGTGACTGCCCGCACCCCATCACTGACTCAGCGAACATCAAGGCCGCTCATAGTCACTAGGCACCAGCTCTGCCCGGCTGCTCCCATCCCAGCCGGACGCCAGGGACACCACTGCCGTCTCATGTCCCTACCCTGCAGGACATCAGGCTCCTGGAGGACCCAGGGGAGGTGGCTGATGGCATTGCCCGACGAGGAGCTGGTTCCTCCAGTCCAGCACTAGGGTCTTGGAGCTCCTTCACACCCACAAATGCAGTCACCTGGACCCCTGAACCAAGAGGAGGGCCTGTGACCCTCAACCCCAGCCCAGGCCTCACCCTGCCACAGCTCCACCCGACCCTGCCTGAAGCCCTGCCGCAAGAGGAAATCTCCTCCCCAGGACCCCAGACCTCAGCCACCTCCCAGGGCGACTGCATGTGGGTGCAGCCAGCCCTGGAGTTTGGAGTGGCCACTTCCTGAGCATGTAAGTGTGTCCCCAAAGCAGACGGGGTGCACCCAGCTCACATGCTGGGTGGGGTGGGTCCTGGCTGTCTCCCCAGTCTGGTCTGCCAGGTCTGCCTCAGGTGGCATCTGGGACATCAGAAGCTACACCAGCAGGGCCACCTTGTGGAGGGGTCAATGTGGCAACGGCCACCACAGCATCCCAACTGGCCCAGGAATGGGGTGATTGAGGGGTCCTGGCTGTGGCAGGTTGAGGGGACACCTGGCCCTCACACTCCCACGGCCCCAGACTCCTGTCCACGTCTTCAGTGGGCTGAGCTTCACAATCCCCTGAGCATCCAACAGCAATGAGCGTCCCCCCCGACGGTCACTGGGGAGACACACTCAGTTCTCTGAGCCCCACCCATGGCTGGTGACCCAGCACCAGGCAGAAGGGTTCCCTGGGCCATCTGACTTCCAATAGGGCAACTTCACCGACTTGTGAAACAAACCCCATTCCCCTGTTAGAAAAGTCAAACACGCAGCCTGCAACTCCTGACCTCATGAACATAGAAACCACTGAGCCCCGACTCCTGCTGTACAGATGGGGAAACTGAGGCCCAGCAAGTGGAAGACATGTCCACAGGGCTATGCCCATAAGCCAAAATCTCAGGGCCCTTCCCAGCCTGGCCAGCTGAGAGGAGACATTGTGAAAGAAGGTGCTACTGGAGATGGGGGGCCCCTGACTGGGGGAAGAGGAGACGCTGCATCCAGGAACCTGCAGCCCAGGCTGATGTCCCCCCAGCAGTCCAGCACAGTGTGTCAATTGCCAGACACACAAAGTCAGCCAGGAAGAAGGCCACCAGGAAGCTGATACAACGGCCAAGTCTTGGGTGACCTGAGAGTCAAGCACACGTGGATGTAACAAGGCACTAGGGGTGGCGCAACTGGGAAAGGCACACAGGGCCAGCCCAGCAGGATGCCCCAGTGACCCTGGACAGCAGTGCCCGTCCAGACCAGGACCCAGAGGGCTCCCGGGGAGGGGATGCTCACGCACCATCACAGCCCTCAGTTTCCTCGTCTGAGAAATGGGAGCGCGTAGTTTCTGAGGAACAGAAAGTGATGCTCAGGGAGCTCCGAAGGGACTCATGAGTCCCAGCGTGTGGGGACAGTGCTGGCGGGAGGGAAACAAGAACCACCAGCTGGCCAGGCTGCAGCACAGCCTCCTGACCACAGCGTCCTGGGTGGCAGCCATTGTAGGACTCTCTTCCCAACACGACACGGGCAGAAATCTAGAGAAGCCTCAGTGGGTGACAGCCACGTGGCGCTCTGCTCCTGGGCCTGACTTTGACACCAGGATCCAGTCCAGGACAGGTGCTTGGTTCCGCGCCTCATGCCTCTTCTCCCTGGCGCAGCCCCCCTTCCCACGGGTGACCTGTGCAGGGACCAGGACAGTGTGCAGAAGGAAGTTTCCAGGCTCTCCCGCAGCTTCCCTGTGGGGTCACAGAGCCACGGCTCCACCTCCCATCACTGCTAAACCCAGAAGCTGGATCTGCAGGTCCTCGGTCCCCAAATGTCCCTGCACACCTGCCCTTAGTTCCATCCAGATGGGCTCCCAGGGGAGATGGACGCAGAAGATTCCTGTCTCAGCGGCAAATAGTCCCCTGGAGCCCAACTTCCCTGTCCTCCTCCCCATCGTGAGCACCCAGCAAGCTAACTTGGTTCCAAGAGACCACAGTCAACCAGGCCAGAAGGCGGCATGGGCAGGGGACGCTGAGGTCAGGCCCGGGCAGCTGCGGCTCCCGGGACAGTGGGGCTGGGGCCCTGGCTGCCTCTGCTCGTAGGGTGAGGCCCGTGGGGAGTGGGGGAAGTCCCAGAGGCAAGTGCTTTCCTGTGCCCTCCACACCCCAAGCCACTGCGCACCGAGGTTTAATTGCTTCCAAGGCTGCGATTTCCTTGCATTGTCACAGAACTGCTGCGATGTTCCTTCGTTCGGCAAAGATAACACACAAACTCCCACATCAGCGCCTGCTAATAAATATTAATAGGACACAAGCACACTCCAGCTGTCACAACACCAGTTTAGTGCTCACAGGTGAAACCCAAGGCCACCTTCATCCCTGTGGGGAAGGAACTGGCCTGTCCTCTGCACCCCACTGACCCCCCACTTGCCCACACGGGGCTGGTGAGGGCCACCTGGAGTCAGCGGGAGACCCCAGGGAATTGCTGTGCTCAGGACACGTCCGGGGCACAGCACCAACCTGTGCGTAAACGTCAATCCCGATAGTACAGTCCCCCCAATCTCCTTACCTCCAAAGCAGGGGAGCAAGGGGAGCATGACAGGGATGGGGTGGGGCCCCATGTCCTCACCTCCAAAGCGGGGAAGCATGACAGGGACAGGGTGGGGGCCAGCGGAGGCAGCTGGAACAGAGGTGTGTTAACCAAGCATTCTTCCACAGGAGGTGGGCCTGAGGCCCTCTGTGGAAGCTGGCCCAGAATGTCCCCAGCAGTGGTCAGGGAAGTCATGAGAACTAGAAGGCAGGGCAAGGATGGGGGCACCCGCAGCAGGGTGAGCAGGGGAACTGGGGACTGCAGCTCCCAAAGGCAGGTGGTGGAGGAGGACAGGCATCAGCAGAGGCCCAATCACTGCGGGCCTTGAATGCCATGCCCAGGAGCACAGCCCTGCCCTGGGCACAACAGAGCCAACACAGGGTCTTAGTGGGCACAGCAAGGGCAGCGGAGTGGCTGCCAGACCAGAGCCCACAAAACAAGTGCCAAGCATGAGCAGGTGCAGAGCGGGGCAGAGCTTGAGGCTGGCTCACCCAGGTGCAGAGCGTCTGGACCACACATCTTCCACGGGCACCGGCTGTCCCACGCCTGTGCGGCCCTTCCCACCCCTGCCCCTGGCAGATCCCAGATGTGAGCGACATCTTGGGGGACCATGGGCCTTGAAAGCACGAAGCATCTTCAGAAACTGCCCACTTCAAGCCCATCCCAGCTCTGAGACCGGGTCAGGTGGGGCTGCAGGCGCCCATCCCTCCACGACGCTCACGGTCCTGGTGACCCTGACTGAGCCTTGGCCAGCTTGGGCGGGCTGCCCGGGCCACTTAACCAACCGCAGATGCCCGGAGAGGGGAAGCCTCTTGCAATCAGAACGAGCTGCACACGAGCGATGCTCGGCGCTGACATTTAAAACACCCTTTCGGCAGCCCTCGGTGTCGAGTGGCTTAATTATCTTGAAAAGGAGTAATTTCATGCTATTTAGTAGGAAACACACACTCTAAATGCCACGGTGGACTAAGGATCGGGACTGCGATGGTGAGGTGGGAAAAAATCAGGGCCATGGTGTTCCGGAAACCCCAGAAGCAGGCTGGGGTGCATTCTGGAAACTTCCGCAGGGAAGTGGCAGCCTGGGAAGTCACACTGGCTCCCAGAGTCCACAGCAATTCAATGGGGAAACGGGAACTGGACTCAAAGGCTGCCGGGCATGTCCCATGCTGGAGGGTGGGGGGTGCAGCCTAGAAGCTGTGGATAGGGACAGGAAGGCAGTGTCATCCTGCAGGACCTGCGGCAGGGGCTCGAGGCCTGGGAGGACCTGGGTTTGTTTCTGTCCTCTCCTCTATGCCCTGGAACAACGCAGCAAAACCCGATCCTGGGGAGGGAGGTGGGGCGACTCCTCCCGCCCCCAAGTGGAGCCGGGGACAGAGGACAGGTGGGCCAAATGCAGGTGATTGCTTGTTCCCATTCCCCAGCACCCCCATGCATGGGGGTTTGGGAGTGTTTGCATCCACACCTTGGTGGAAGCCCTGCAGGCAAAACCTGGGCCCTTGGGTCTGCAGAGGTCACCATTGCCAGACCCACGACACAAACCAAACCACAGGAAAGCGCAATGCAGCCAGCGCGGTGACATTGCCGTGGACCTCTAGACCTTGCACAATGAATAGCCATTCAGGAAATTTAATTTCCGCACGTGACTGGCAGATGTGCCCTCCCCGGGACCAGCCTCCTCACCCGCCACCTCCACTGGCTCCAGAATCTGTTAGGGAACTTGTGTCTGTACAGACACCTTGGGAAGCCCCGGACAGCCTGGGACATGCGCCTCTGTCCCCACAGGCCACAGGGAGTTAGTTCGCTGCTGTCCCCAGCTAGCACCCCTCAGAGGGCCTCTGGGAGCTGCCGCCTTGCTAGACTGTCCCAAATCTTGGTCCAGGCGGGGAGGCCTGGTCTGTTGGGGGCAGCACTGGGAAGCTGCCAGTAACCAGCTGTGTCCAAGGTGCGTGAGGACCCACGCTCTCCCCGGCCTGGCAGACATGCTGCTCCCAGCCTGCAGGCCTCATGTTCTCACGGTGCCCCAGCAGCTCCAACCTATCCCGAGTCCTCCCCTCTGAGCTCCAGACCTGGGTGCCCGCCCAGGGGACACCTCACCTCCCGGCACTGTGAGCCCCTGACAATGGCCGATCTGAACTCAGGTGTAAGATACACGTGAGCCTTCAAAGACACAGTGTGGAAGAGTAAAGTAGCTCATTAGTGTTTTAAAACATTAATTACACACCAAAATGATATTGTGGAATTCTGGGTTACATAAAACGTATTATTAAACTCAATTTCACACCGGCCCTGATGGTGCACACCTATAATCCCAGCGCTCAGGAAGCCGATGCAGGTGGATTATCTTGAGCCGGAGGCCAGCCTGGGCTACAAAATGAGTTCGAGGCCAGCCTGGGCTACATGATGAGACCCTATCTCAAAAAAAAAAAAAAAAAAAAAAAAAAAAAAAAAATCAAATTGATTTTGCCTATTTCTTTTTACTTTTACTCTTCTCCCCCCCAGAACTGGGGCTGGAACCCAGAATCTGGTGCACACTGGACAACGCTCTGCCCCCAGTCCCTTTTTCTTCTCGTAAGGACTGAGCTCCGGAAGGTTTCCGAGGGGACGGGAAGCTCTGTACTGTGATTGGGGTGTTACGTGGGTGCACACAGCTGTCAGAACCCATCGAACCCTACAATCAGGAGCTGCGCATCTCAGGGTATGTAAATGATATCTCCAAGAAAAGTGATATATTTAAAAGTCTTCATGGAAAGTGGTGGCAGGAGGAGCACCACCAGGGTGGACCAACCCCGGGGACTTGGATCCGTGGAATGGAATCCACATTCCTCCTAGCAGCAGGGGACAGAGGCACAGTGGGCTCGACCACACCGACAGCATAAGAGTCCCCAGGACAGGACACTGGGGTACATGGAGGGAAGAACACCAGAGGGGGGGCGAGGCCCGGCCCAGCAGCTCCTCCTTGGTCACATCCAGCCCAGAGATGCCACACACCAAACCCTCTTCTTTGTAAACTAAAGGGACAGGGCTTTGCACACACACAGCGGCACGGCCTGTGACGAACCCCCAGGACCGAACCCCACCCACCCACGGTCCTCACCTGGCCTGGGTACACAGCAGGTGTCCAATAAATGCTCAGCCCTGGACTCTACAGCTCCTGAGGGCAGCATGGACTCTACAGACCTGAGGGAAGGAGCAACCCCGGGTGTGGGGTCAGATCAGCTCCCCCCAGCCCTGTCCCCTGCTCTTTCCCCTTGGGTAGGATGCTGAGCCCCAGGGGCCTCAGTTTCCCCTTTGGTGAGCAGAAGTTACAGCTCCGACTGGGGCACGTGCTGCAGTGCAGACACGGAAACTGCAACCTTCCAGGCCTGGGGAGAGGCCAGACATGAGTGTCCGTCCCATGGCACCTTGCCCGTCAGGGCACTGGGTCCTAGGAGTCACGCAGAGCATCCTCTGGATTCGGGGCGCTACGGGGACGTAATGGGGCCTGGAGAGCCCCTGCCCGAGGCCTGCCACTCATGTCGTGGGGCAAATAGGGCAAACAGCAGGCATCGACAGAGTCAGGGAATCCGCTGCACCCCCAGGTCCTCCATTGGCTCCACGGACCTGAGAGTGGGACGGCTGCTTGGAGAAGACCAAGGCGGAGGGCCGCAGGCGAGCTCTGACAGGTGACCGAGTGACGGAGGAACGAGCAGACCCCTTCCCAGCCCATGGCCCAGCTGCTCCGAGTCCTGGACCAGATGGAGGGGCCGGGCCCCGGTCTCACTCCATGCTCTACCTCAGTCGGACGCCACCTCTCCGAGCCCCTGGTTGCTCCTCTGGAAAGCGGAGACTCTGATGTCCTAGGATCACACTCCATATCCTGGAGAGAGGCCTTACTGCACACCTGGAAGGTGCTTCCGACACCGCCCTTCCTTCACGTCCTCCCCTGCAGTGGCCGAACAGGCCAGGTCAGCTCCACAAGTGGTCGCGCGTCAGCCCCACGGCGGGAGCCCCATGTGCTGTGCCCAGCGCGGAAACACTGGGCTTCCCGAAGGTCCCACTCGCGCGATGAGTTCCTAACGTTCTCCTTCACAGCAGGACACCCTAGGGCTCCGCTTCCTCTACCCTGGGAAGTGGGGGATGCAACTCCCTGAGGGACACGAAGCCTGACAGTGCTTCTCCCGGGGACAACCTTGAACCTGGTGGGCAGCGGGCACCCTTGAAGGCTGGGCAGGACGCATGGCCTCTGCTTGGGGCAAGTTTCTGGAGCTGGGACCTCCACCTTCTGCCGTTGGACACAGGGGCCTCAGGCTGGCTCCTCGGCCTCATAACTGCCTAAGCTGTGCCCAGGACAGTATCCTCCATGTCTGCACACATTTTCCTGCTTCCCCTGGTAAGAACCTGAGGCGAGGACGTGGTAGAACCGCGCGCTGACGTGGTAGGTGAGGAGACGGTGCTCAGGCTGAGCATTTCTTCCATTAAACATACAATACGCCCAGGCACCGTGCCAGTTCTGGGTACACGATGAACACAGTTCCCGTCCCTGCCTCCCCCTTGGTGTCCCCCATCAGCCTGTGACAAAGGGAGCTAAGCCTAGTGCATGACACGGCCAGCATCCGTGCAGCTGGCTTTGGTGGGCAAGCTGCACAGAGGGACCGAGGTGTTGAGTGAGGACAAGATGCTGAGTGGATGACACGGTGGGGGGCTGTTTGGAGACGGCCCCCAGCCTCTCGGGCACCGAATTTATGGGGCGGAGGTCTGACCCAGGGGTCTGTATGCTGGGACCTTCTCACCCTGCCGAGTGTATCTTTTCCTCATTACTCAACACTCAAGGGGATGACAGCCAGGATTAAGTAGCAAGTCATCGCCAGCCCCGTTACGGCCCCAGCAAGACAACTCCAAATTAAATCTAACAGTCAATGAAATCGTCAATATTTAATTTACTCATTGCAGGTGGCAATTTAGCCCTGGTGACGGTGTTGTTTAATGGTGGAGATGTTGGGATTTGTCGCACATCACGGGGCTGCGGGACGGTGGGGCTTTTCTCACGAGGAAGAGGGAAGAGGCCTCAAAGGACCCTCCATGAATTATTGGTGAGGACTCAGGCCCAATGGAAACCTGACCCCAAGTGCCCTGGGGACCACCCACCAGGTCACCCAAGGCTGGAGTTTCTGGCTTTGGAATCTACTTTTGAAACAGGAGGTTTAGAAAGAACTAAGGATGGACAGTCCTGCCCTCCCTTCCTTGACCTTTGACCTCCCTCATCCAGTTCTCAGGGGAGCCCCACCCAGATGCTCATGGCAGACGGGATGGTTCAAGCACCACTCACTCACTCACCCGTGCTCTGGGAAGGAAGCAGAGGTGGCTATCACTCTAGTCCCCACCCCAGCCCATCTTCATGACCTTAGAACAACACCCTCCCTCCACCCCACCCCCAGCGCCTGCCTGCCTCATGCTATGTGACCTCTTCCCACCTGCTGCTTTCCTTAGTCCTGGGCATCTGCAGAGGGCCTGGACGCCAAATACCAGTGAGGGACAGGGCCACACAGTATCCCACCAGCCCCGGGAAGGTGGACTTCGCAGGATTTATCCTTTTGGTAAGGGTCTCCCCGGCACCCGGCGCCTGGCTCTTTGTGTGCAAAACCTCACATAGGCGCGGAAGTAAGCTGAGGCACAGAACTGTTTAAGGAGCGAGACAGCCGTCTGTGCAGTGGGGCTGGGGCTGGTTCCTCAAAGCCTGTTTCAAACCCGTTTTTCTTTGTATGTAAATAACGAGCACACAGAATCGGCCATCAGCACCCCCTCCTCACGCAGCGCTCTTCCCTCTGCCTTGAGCTGTCATTTGCTTGGTTTTCCAGGCTCCTGTCAATGATTTTCCCTGGACTTCCCGACAGAGCAATCAGACCCTCTCCGGGGCACACACCGTGGCCGCTCGCCCGTGCCCACCCCAAGCTCTCTCTCCTGTCCCAGCCGCTGTGGGGTTCTCCCACATCCTCCCTTCCACTTTCCCTCCTTCCTTTTTTTCCCACTTTTTTTTCTTAATTGGCTCTACAGATTAGTGGGTTTCATTCTGGCAGATTCATATAAGCACGTAATATACTTTGCTCACTTTCACGTTTGGGGGAATTAATGTGTTTATTTTGGTCATATCCATCCCCCTATCACCCACCTTAATACCCCCCTCCTCCCTCTTATTCCCATTCTCCGGTCTAATGAAAGTCTCCCACTTTCCTGTCATCTTTAAATTCCACATATGAGGGAGAAGAGGCAGCATTTGTCTTTCTGAGCCTGGCTTATTTCAGACAACATGACGGCCTCCAGATCCATCCATTTTCTTACAGATGACAGAATTCTGTTCTGATCCTACTTTTTTTTTTTATGTGGGTACCAGGAGTCGACCTCAGGACCTCGCGCTTGCCAAGCAGGCGCTTAAGCCGCTGAGCTATCTCACCGGCTCCGTGATCCTACTTTTTGAGAGGTTTCTTCAACCTTATCTTCCAACCTTGCCGTTGATTATTTCATGCCAAGACCATGTATTTTATCGTGCTGGTTCCGCGGCTGCTCCCTCCCCTCGTGTCTTTTGGTTTCCTTCATGCAGTTCAATGCCCAATTCCTCAGAAGGAATCTTGCGCCTGCATCCTCCTCCTGCAGCTGGGTTTGTGCACTGGCTGCCTCATGAGAAGCGCCCCGGAACATCCCAAGATACCCAACTGCTTCTGACTCCAGATGAGGCACACACGCCCCTTGGAGGGCCCAGCCATGTTGGTGGCACTAAGCAAGATCTTCTACAAAACGATGACATCCTATCTGGTGCTGCCCCGGGGCACGCCCCACCCCGTGCTCCAGATCTCTGCACCTCAGCCATACGTGAAGTTACCCTGCAAGCATTCCAAAGCTTCAGGGGAAGTGCTGGCCCCAGCAGTGCCTTTTAATACCTGGCTCCTTCCAGGGAAGAGGCCCCAGGCTCGGAGGACACACTGGGTGCAGGGGAAGCATTGAGAAGGGGAAGTCACCCAAGGGGGAGGAGCCCCAGAGTGAACCCTGAAGAGATGAGAACTGCAAAGGAGCGGATTCTGACAGCTGAGCAGGAACGTGAAGGAGGCAGTGTGTGAGGTGCAGGAGGGCGTGAGGAGTGCAGGCGGGCAGGGGTGGCCCCTACCTGAGATTCCAGGAGAAGACTTGGCCCTGGGGCATTCAATGTCCTCTCCACCCAGGGAACCCCATGCACACAGAAGGGTCCTCTCCCAGGTGCCACAGTGACTGATGATAAAGCCAGGAAGAAGTCTGCACAGGGCTCCAGTCTCCCCTCGTACGCTTTCCCTGGTTCCAGCAGCAGCCCTGCAGACGGATTCGGTCATCTTCACTTTGCAGGTGAGGAAGCTGCATTTTGGGGACTCCCCAGGCCCCATTCATGACAGAACTGAGGTCTCGGCTCATCAGGAGGTCACCGTGATAGCTGGGCAGCAGGGATGAGCGAGATGTCGCGCCAGCTGCACCTCGGACACGCAGGGTGTTGAGGATGAGCCAACTCTCGCTGCTCCAGTGCCCACAATTCCAGTTTCATTTTCACCCCAAACAAAGTGATCCTGGGACAGTGCCGCGCAGTTTCTCCAGGCTGTGCTATGGTGTCCATCATCACCCCAGCAAGAAGGGCTGCCTCAGGGGAAGGGCACAGGCATAAAGGGGCTTCCTGCAGACCTAACTCAGAGGCCGCGAGACTGCTCACCCCCTCCTCACATGACTGATGCCTCTGACTCCAATCATGGAATCCCTCCTGATGGGTATGTGCCTCGCACTGGCTCCAGGGCCAGGCAGCGCTCATACATCCTGACCTTGGCCCGTGGGGCTGAGTATGTTTCAGGGAGGGGTCAGAGCCTCAGCTTCCTCTTCAGTGATGTGGAGCCAATAAGCAGGCAGGCCTCAAGGGAGCCAATGAGAATGTGGGCTTCACAGAGGGCCAATGACAATGCAGACCTCACAGGGAACCAATGGAAACAAGGGCCTCAAAGGGACCAATGAGAGCACAGGTTTCACAAGGGTGGGAAGGGAACAAGGCCTCAGGAGAACCCATGAGAACGTGGGCTTGTGGTGGTGATGAAGATGAGGCCTCACAAGGGCCAAGGAGAACACGAGTTTTATAGAGTGTCAATGAGAACAGAGACTTGAGGGGGGTCCATTGTGAAAGTGGGTTTCACACAAACCAATGAGAACATGGGCCTGGCAGGGGGCCTATGAGAATGTGGATTTCACAGGACAGCCAATGAGAACACAGGCTTGCAGGGCACCAGTGGGAACATGGGCCTCATGAAACCCAAGGAAATCAGGTGTTTTACCGGGGCCCAATGAGAACAGGGGTTTGGGAGGTCCAGTGATAAACTGGGTTTCACACGGGCCAATGAGAACACTGGTTTCATGGGGCTGTGGTGCCAAGGACAACAAGGGCCTGAGGGGGCAGGGAGAACAGGCCTGGCAGGGCTGCTGAGAAGGTCAAGAACATATGTCCTGTGCAACACAGATCAGAGGCAAACACAGGTGGGCTTCACACGCACCACCGTTACTGTTAGCTGAGCCCCCAGCCCTCTGTGCCCCTACATCACTGCTTGCTATTATCTCCCTCCGAACACAGGTCCGTCCACACAGGCGTGCTCAGCAGTTATGCCCTCTCCCAACGGAGGCCTCAGCGCTCAGAGATGGTCCCCGCCTCCGGGCCTCCTGCACTGACTCCTGCACCCCCAGATCTTGTCTCCTCCAGAACAGGTGGGGTCTGCCACTCGGCAGCCTGAGGAAGCACAGGGCCACTTCTGCACCTCTCATCTGCAGCTAGCACAGTGTCCCCACTCCACTGTGGCATCTAAATCAACCGATTACGCTAATTTCAGCTAGTGATTAATAACTACATCTTAAAGGGAGATACTTCCCAGGGCAAGATCTTCGGGGGAAACTTTGCCTGTAGCAAATGTTCTAAGGTGACTTTAGACAGAGCAGGGCTATTCCACCCACCCAGCCACTCCTCCACCACACCGGAGCTGACGTCGGGTGCCTGACCTCGGAGCCCAAACAGCAGGCCGTGCTAGTACCAGCTGGGAAGTCAGTGTCGGACATCCCACAGCCTGGGGATGAGTGGGGTCCAGCCACTGCCCGCAGGGCCAGGAGCAGAATACAAGGATTTCCAGGACTCTGCACCTGCCCCCACATTCTCCCCTTCTCCCCACGGGGGAGCCCGGGCCAGACACTCAACTTCCGAATCTCTTCCAGGACACCCCAAAACCAGCTTCACAAACGCACACTGGGTCCTCAGGCCCATAAATGCCTCCACTGTGCCAGCTCCCAGTCAGGGCCGGGAAGGGGTCAGGAGGCCCGGGGTTCAGCCTGGGCCCCCATTTCATCAATTGAAGAGTAGACTTTGAGGGTCACAAGACAGCAGGAGGGGAGGACTAGGACAATGTGGCTCATATACTCGGCCCTCTGTGACCACTGGTTCTGCAGATCCAACCGGTTGCAGATCAAAATATACATGGGGGGGGGCCAGTGAGATGGCTCAGCGGCTTAAGCGCCTGCCCGGCAAGCGCGAGGGCCCGAGTTCGACTCCCGGAACCCACATACGAAAAAGGGGCCGGTGATATCGCTCAGCGGCACGGGCGCCTGCTGGCGCGCGAGGTCCTGAGGTCGACCCCCCGGTACCCACAAAAAAAAAAAAATATATATATATATACATAGGGAAAAAACTGCATCTGCAACAAGCATGTACAGCCTATTATCTCTGCATTATTCCTAAACAGTACAGTGTAACAAGTACTTCCAGCAGCTATTGTAAGTGACCTAGAGGATTTAAAGTGCGCAGGAGGACGTCTGCAGGGTCTACGAGAATGCTGCACCATTTTATACAAGGCACTTGAGCACAGATGTTTTGCAGCCAATACCCGCCTCATACTCAGGGGGACAGTGTGCACCAGGCCTGGTGTAAGAGCTGGATTCCCACCCTCCCACTTGATCCTTTCCACACTTCTATGGGGCCTATATTGTTCCCATTTTGCAGAGCAGGACATGGACACACAAAGAGGTTAAGTAACTGGCCCAAGGACATCCAGCTACTACGCTACTCTGAACCCTGCCTCATTTTATGAAGTGCTCTAAACAGCCTCCAAGGCCACCGCACTACACTCTCAGATTCTCCAGCATCTCAGCAATCACAGTGGGTAAGTTCTGGAAAGGCCCTGTGATCACAGCTCTACCACCAAGACCCAAACTATGACCCTGAACTATGCAGTTCAGGCTGCCCTTGAACTCAAAGCAATCCTCCTACCTCAGCCTCCTAAGAGCTGGGACTACAGGTGTGCACTACCACACCTGACAAAGCTACTGTGCTCTCCACCAGAAGGATGAGCGTTCCTGGGACTGCAAACAGCCACTCCCTCGACCCGAGGCCAGGGCTGCTTTTTGAGCTGGCCACATGTCCTGCTTGGTCCTTTCCTGCATGCTGTTTTCTGAGATCAGATGAGCTTGGGCACGTTCAGGATGCACGCTGTTGCACGTCGTTGCACACTGTTTTCAAGGTCGAGATGGCAGCCACTCTCAGTTCATCCTGCAAAGCCCCTGGACAGATGCTGGTCACCCAGGGAGGCTGCACCAAAGGCGGGACCCGTGCAGGGCAGCAGCCCCACCCTCACAGATCTGCTGCATGGCTGCCAGTGGCTCTCCATGGCTCAGTGCCAGCTGCTCACACCTGCCCACTGTGGACAGCAGCAGCACCCAGGTCCGATTCCCAGCCCATCCTAGCAGCATGGCCTGGGGCGGGGGTGGAGAGCAGCAAGTTAAGGCTTCCCTGGCTGCCTTCAGCTCTGAGACCAGGGTCCTAGGCTGAGACCTCTGCCTCTGTACAGGCAACCAACCGTCTCACCTCCTGGCAGCCCATGGAGAGGGTTTTCCAACCCACGGACGTCTCATTCATAACAATTCCTCACATGCAGCTGGACTCTGTGCGGCCCTCATCGATTCTGATGGAGTTACTAAGCCTGGCCTGCATGGCAGCCCTAGTCGTCTTCTCACCTGGCCAGGCAGCCTCAGATCTCCTCTGTCCTCCCTGGGATCTTTCCTGTCACTTCTCAGATGACATGAGCCAGCACCAAGGCCTGGTAAGTGGCGCATCCACCCATAGCTGGAGGGGCTTTCGAGATGTCAGCACTTTCGCGGGCCTGCAGGGTGGGTGGCAGAGGTGGCGACCCACACCGCCAAACACCTGCTGCTGCGGAAGGGCCAGGGCCGACCTGGTGTCCACCTACCAGACTCATCGACATCCCCCGCTCCAATGGCTCCAGGCCTCCGCACTCTGGGGCCCCACAGCGGGGCCTGGCCTGGGGCAGGTCTGCCTCCCACACCGTCCAGGCTTCCTGGAGAGCTTGCACACCCTGACCTCATCAAGACCCACTGGGCTTCTGGCCCAGACGTCCTCAGACGCACCCTGTGGGCCTCAACCCGCATTCACACTGGGCCTTCCCAGGCCAAGGTGGGGCCTCTCTCCGGGGATCTCAAGCGCCCCTGGACTCCAGAGTTCTCTCCCACGCGCCCTGAACCCCCCAGCCTGGCACAGGCAGGTGTGAAGCAGGCACCCACTGTTGCTGATGGGTGAAGAAGCCAGGTGTGCGGAGGTGAGCGATTCAGCCCCAGCGTGGTGTGGAGGTGGGGGCTCCAAGGGGTGGGGGGCGCTCACTTGCTCCGATGCACTCGCTTCCCTTAGTGGAGGCCACACAGTCTCGGGGAGCCCTCACCAACATCAATGAGAGATAAAGGCTGCGCTTTGAAATTCAAATCTATCTGCGTTCTTCAATAACTTCTTCGGACTATGGCTGCAGACCGGCTTTTCCACACCTGATCGCTTTGATGTCACTAATGAAAATGTGAAAGGTGATTAAGACGGACCCTTCCTTGTTCTCTCTGGGAAAGTGTGTGATGAGCTGCAGATGGGGCACTCCGGTCCATGCGAAGTTTCCTCTTGTGCGGGGGGGGGGGGACCCTGAAAAGCCGAACATGTCTGAAACAGTCTGAGCTGAGATGACTCCTTCAGTGGACCAAGGAAGCGGGGGGGGGGGGGCGCGCGCCAGGTGCTTCAGCATGGGCCATCTCAGGATGCACTCGACAGGCCTAGCACAGCACCCAACCCTCACTCAGCCAGTCTACAAACACTGACAGAGCGCTCTACAAGCCTATCCTGAAAAGTCGACCTCTGGGGACAAGTGTAATTCCACATCCAGCCATCCCCCGGCTGTACATCTGTCCCCTGGGAAGAGGGGCCATGTCTTTGCTGCCAGATGACTCAGGCTGTAGCACTGGGCTGGTACCTGGAGGACCAAGGGAGGGGAGAGGTGGAGGAGAGAGAAGCGGAAGGGAGGAGGGAAGAGGCAGGCAGGACACGCCCTGCTCACCATGCTGGCTGTCTCCAGCTGTGAGAATGACACCCGGTGACCATCACTGTCACTGTAACAAGCTCTCACTCCAGGCTGAGGACTCTCAGCCTTGACGCTTGTCGTCAGCGTTAAGTGCAAATATTTTGACTAAACCGTGCTGCCCATCTCTACTAATCACAGCCCTAAGGAGTCAGTGCCTTTGAGTTTAACTCAGCAGCCCCTGGGGCTGCACCCTGGAGGTCCTCAAACACCTGAAGGGTGGAGGACAGGGCCTGCTGATCTCTAACCCAGGCTTCCGTAAGAGGCAAAGGGGACATTCTCACACCAACTTCCAGATGGGTGGTCTTCACTCCCACCCCAAAACAAGAAGCAGCTAAGCAAACTGGTAACCAGGGTGTTACGGTTTGTCTGGATGTCCCCCCAACGCCTCAGGTGGTCATGGGGGGCGGACTTTTCGGAGGCGGATGAATCTAGAGTTTGTGATTGGTTCATTGTCTAGTGCTGGGATTGGTGATGCAAGTGCTACACCCGTCCTAGGGCAGGTAGCCTGCATACAGTATAAGGGAGGAAAAGAGGCTTGCTCCTCCCCTTTTTGCTTGTTACTTTGGGTATCTTCCAACGCCATGAATAGATGCCCCTCAGCCATGCCACCCTGCCTTGGAGCTAGCTGATTACGGACTGAAACCTCCACAAACTGAGCTAAATAAACCTTTCCTTACTTAATTTTGGATGTCAGGTATTTTGTCTCAGCAACGAGAGAAAAGTAACTAAGACACAGGAACTTCTTAGATTCATTCGAAATCCTGGGACAAACCGGGGGACAAAAACTGAAGTGAGTGCAAGAAGTCGCTGGGGCCAGGAAATTGGAGGATGCTTCCCAGGAACTCCAACCAAGCACTCAAAACTGCATGCAGACTGGCATGGGTGAAAACCTCCCAGGGGCCCACGTTCCCACTCGTGGGTTTCCCCTCCAGGAATCCCAGCTGGTTCTCTAAGCAAAGATCACAGAAGAATCCCCCCATGCTTGGCGGGAGGACAGGAGCATTCCTCCGAAACACGCTGATGCGTACGAAGCACCTGAGTTTGGCAAGACACCGTGAGCTGTGTGGTGAGAGTGCCATCGGGGGGACTGTGTGGCCTCTGCTCTCAGAAGCTGTGGGTCATTTGAGGAAGGCCTAACCCAGGACTTAAGGGATCAGCAGGAATAAGCCAGAGAGGCAAGTAGGGAAAACCAAGCGGAGTGAGCAGGAACAACATGAGTGTGTATGCTTTGACACTGACACGACACCCAACTCTGGTGTCCTGGACCCCCTGGGCCCAGCTGACCTCCCTCTCAGCTCAGCAGCACAATAAACTTCAGATTGGGGCCACAGGCCTATGAACCATGTGTGCTGGTGCCACACCACACCGAGCCTTAGATCCATACAATGGGTGTCGTGTTTTAATGCTGACAAATGTGCCTTACCCACTGCTGTCGCCAACCGGCGCCCACAGCAGTCCAGTGCCGCTGCTCGACAGGGATCAGAGGAGAGGGAGCTCCATAAAGTGTACGCATCCTCCTCCCACACTGGGTCTGCTGCTCCAATCAGAGCGGCCGAGTATGACTAGGGTTTAGATTTAGTAAGACCGGAGTGGTGTGTGGAGATATAGATGTTTCAGTGAATGGAACAGTGTTCTCTGTTATTGAAAGTTCGAGTCATATAACATTGCTCAGTACCCAATCATCAAGCAAGTAAATCAACGTGAAATGTGAATTAACCAATGGGTGCTGTCGTGAGGGGAGCACCGTCCTAGAATTTAAAGCCGGCCCATCTCTGCTATTTCTCCGGCACACAGTCACAGCCCAGCCAGCTCTCCCGGCAGCCAACTCCCCCCGCCCCCGCTTCCCTCTACTCACACCTCCTGCCCCTGCTTCTCCATCTCCCTCCTCAGCCCGGGCCTCTGAGAGCAGAGACTCTTCCAGCGCCACCATCAACCTCCCCCTTCCTTGTGTGTCCCAACCCACCTTTCCTCCTGGGGCTGGGGGTCAAGGACTCAAGTTCCTGGGTGAGACGTATCAGCTCCTCCACCAGTCCCCCTACCTGGACCTGCCTGGCCTTGGTGTCCTCCTCTGGTCCTGGGCAGGCAGTGGTGGTGGGTGGCAGTGAGGCCACACTGGGCTCATGACACCCCCGCCCCCGCCGCCTCCAGCCAGCCTCAGAAGTAGGACGCTGATCATCGCTGATGGGCATTCCTCAGGAGTCCCAAGACACCAACAAGCAGAACTGATCAGGCACTTTCCTGCCCTGCCCCACTCACCCAGCTCCCCCGACCATCTTGCAGCCCCTCCCCTTTGACACGGAACGGGCCTTTGACCATCTGTGAGCTCCGAGCTGGGCACTCTGGCAGTGGCTTCCCACCTCCCCTCACCCGGCCACCCTCTTCCCCAGGGGCCGTCCGCGGTGCTGAGGCCGCGCGGCAGCTTCGCGCTGTCCGTGGTGCTGAAACGGCGGAGCCCATCGGGTCCTTACGCCTAAGGGAGGCCAGGTTCCACTCCTGCCTTACCCAGGAGAGGGCGCTAATCTGTTTCGCTTCACTTCCAGATTTTACCTTGGTTAAAAAAAATGTCTTTGTGTCACTTGCAGGAGCAAAAGGCAAAATTAAAACTCACATTTACACACCTGGTTTCACGCACGACCGTCCTGTCTTGACTCTGAAAGTCACACACCGTTCTTCCTCAGGGAAGCTGGGGTCCTGTGCTTGGGGGCGGTAGGGCCTGGCCAGCTGCCCGCCCTGTGGCACAGCCCCCACTCTGCACGCGGAAGCCCACACCCACAGCCTGCTCAAAACATGCGCACTTGCTTTAGGCTGCACTGGAGAGACATTAAAAACTCTAAGCATGTAATGTCTCAAAAATAACAATGCTCAGCTTAAGAAGAGCAAATCAGCATTAGCTTTGAGACCCCCCCACTACAAGTAACCACTGCCATTTCCTATCTATCATTTCCTACTTTTCTTTGTAGTTTACTATCGATGTATGGCAAACAGTATATTCTATTTTGCACGTTCTTGAACTCTAAAAACAGAATCGTGTGAAAAAGCCTTCTTCAGCGTCCTCGGTGGGCTGCACTGCACATTCCTGAGGTTCACTGGGGTGCTGTGTGCAGCCCAGCACCTGCCCTTTCACAACCACAGCTGTACATGCAGTGCTGACCATGCAACTCACCTGTTCTGTCATCAGTGGGCCGCTAGGTCCCCTCCACTTGTGCTTGCTTGGTTTCATCGGGCTGGCGGGCCTCAGATCCAGTGCGCTGTGTAAGCACTTCCCTAGAGCAGACCCCTAGAAGGGATCCCTCCGGCGGGATGTGTGCACCTACCTGCAACCCCATGGGATGACTCTGAGCCACCTCCCAGGTTCTCCACTTTCCCGCCGTCAGCACTGATTATCACCAGCCCAGACACGGCAGCACTCTCTACTGTGTAATTGGGAGGGACGAGACAGAACCTTGCTGGGTTTTTACCAGCATTTCCTGACACAGGAAGAGCCAGAAAAGGCCCATCCAATCTCCTGGCTTCATCGGAAGGCTCTGGATCACTGTGGCTTCACTCTGAGGAGCAAGGACATGTCCACCAGGGGACTGGCTGGGCCAATGTTCTGTGTGGGCTCTGCGGGCAGCTCCTGCATCTGGAGACCCCAGGAGCACGCATCTCCTCAGCTCTCAGCCTCACTTCCCCAAATAATCACCTGACCTGAGACACTTCAGATTCTGAAAGTCCTCAAGTTTGGTTCCTTCCCAGTACTGCCAAGCACCCCCCCACAAAGCCTCATGCAGCTCAGAACCAATGGCACAGGGGCAGAGCCGGGCTCTTTCTGCTGTGCCCACAGTGCCTGGTGCAGCAGACACAGGTATGGAGCGGGGCCACTGGGAACAGCTCTGGCTCCTTTGGTGTGGACCACCTGACAAACAGCAGCCACAGCCAACCCCGACTGGGACGCTGTGAACACTCCAGCAGCTGTGCAGACTCGGGCACACATCTGAGAAGGTGCAGGGATGTCCAGGAAGTGGCCCTTGCAACAGGCGGAGCTGCCAGCTTCCTCCAGGCCATCTATGGCACATGCCGGCCCTTCCTGCTGCCCAGGAGGGCAGGCAGAGGCAGAGGTCATCTGGTCTCATCTCTGCCCATGTCTCCTCCAGCCACTTCCTCATCCTTGCCTGGGATGCACCCCGGCCTGGGGAGATGTATCCCCACTTCCTGTCTCCTTCCCCTTTCAGAGGCAGACTTGCTATCCACAACACCCCCATTTACCAGCTGCATGTTCAGAAACCTTATCTCACTAAACGCTGAAATGCGCCCAGTTTACTGTGTTTGAGCTTCTAAAATATCTCTTGGCACTTTGCTTTCTTTTTAAAAACTGAGGTGAAATCTGCATTCCACGAAAGTAGCCTTTGGAGAGCACATTCTCCGGTGGCATTTATTACATACACGACGCTGTGCGACCACCACGGCCACCCAGTTCCAAAACATTTCCACCACCCCAAAGGGCGCACTTGGCCCCTTTCTGCAGGGTGCTTGGACATCTGCCCCACTGGAAGATGGGCAAGCAACCCCCAGGGCCAGGAAGAGCGTCTCTCCGTCTCCCCATCCCGGTCTGCAGCCACTGGTAACACTCCTCCAAGCAACTGACGCGTACAGATGTAGTCAGGAACTTCCCGAGTCTCCCAGGTGTACGGCCAACACTGCACCAACAACTTACCGCACGGATGTAACCAAAGGTGTCCCCACTGCAGGCTGGGCCTGGGCCAGGGACACAGCACACGCCTCGTCTCAGGAGACAGCCCTCAAATGTCCCTGCAGGGGGTGGGAGGCTGTGGTATCATGGAGATCTATAAAGAGATGGGGCCACAAAGGAAGCCACGGCCAGTGTCACTGATGGCGCCACATCAGGGCAGCTTGGAAGCTCCTGCTCTGCAGACACGGCGCCCACCCCTACCCAAACGCCACCAAGTCACTGCACACACAACCGGGTGCTGGCGCATGTGTCTCTTCCAAGTGACTAATTAGCTGTTTCTCTAACTTGACAACAACTGGGCCAGGGTCCCAGCCCCCAAGGAGCCGAGTCCCTTCACAAGGATAATGTGCCCTCTCAGTCTAACCTGAGACCAGGAAGCAACATCTGTCACCCCACACCACCGCCTGGAATCATCAGCACAGCTAATTACGCTAATTGTAATATCGTTTCTGTCTTGCTGCTAATACATTTAGACTTGCTAATCAAATCAAACCATTCCACCTTGCCACGCTGCCTTCAAATAAACCTTCCTGCAAAACAAGAAATAAATAACTCCCGAGCTTTATCCTCCCCTCTGTACCGCTGTCTGCAGAGTCATGGGGTGGGAGTAGGTGCCTTCAGTCGCTGGGACCGAAGGCACAGAAGGAGCACGAAGAGGAGGAGCAGCTTGGATTGTCTGAAGCTTCCCACCAAGCTGGAAAGAGGGAACAGAGGGGAGCGAAGAAAGACCTGGAGCCTGGGGGGAAGGAGGCAGGGGGCTGTGGTCATTGGGCTGCACCATGTTTCGCAGCTCCACCTTATGACGCTGTCTCTAGGTGGCTCCTCCTGGGACCCCTCAGGCCTCAGAACTCCTTCTCTCACTTGACAAGCTGGGGTGCATGAGCTTGCTAAGGGCAGGGCCTGGCATCTGGGCCTGTGTTTCCCCAGCACCTCGCCCATGGCCTGGCATGTCGCAGGTGCACAGGAAGCCCGACCAGACAAATCCAATTCCGAGATGCTACCGTTGTGACTGCCTGGCATCTGTGGCCGGTACAGCACAGGACCAAGACTTCCTTGCTGGCAGGTCCAGCCTTGCACCTGTGCTCTTCCAGAAGGGAAGGGAGGGAAGGGGCACTGGCACCTCTGTGGCCCTGAACAATAGCCACGCAGGGGCCAACGAAGAAATGTGACAGGCGACAGCAATATACAGGGCACTCTGCTCAAAGACATGCCGTAGTGACTCAGAGAATTCTGGAATGGAAACTGACAAAAGCTTGACCATGAATTCACACAACAGAGATGCACTGGTTACTATGGCAATCCTGCTGGAGAGTGGACTTACCCTACACACCCACCCCGTGCCAAGGGTCTCATGCTGCCCCAGGGGCCACAGGACTTCCTAGCTGTGGCCCTCGGTGACCCTCTGTGACTTGGCAGTTGCCCAGGGCCTTCTCTGGCTCTGTTAGGAATGGACCAAGTGACTTCCCCACTCTGAGCCTCCAGGTGGCTTTTCCTTTCGTTTTGTTTTGTTTTATTTTGGTACCGGGAATCGAACTCAGGGCCTCATGCTTGCCAGGCAGATGCTGTGCCGCTGAGCTATATCCCTGGCCCCTGTTTTGTTTTTTGAGACAGGATCTCACTGTGTAGTCCAGGCTGGCCTTGAACTTGCAGTGATCCTCCTATCTCAGCCTCCCGAGTGCTGGGATTTCAAGTGTGTGCCACCACACTCAGCATTGAGCCAAGGAGTTTTGCCCGAAGGAGAAAGTCCAGCATCCCAGATGTCTCTGTTTTCTGTCCACTTCTATTTATCTCCTGGCAGAAGTAAGTGAAACAATCCAAGCCTTCCCAAGGCTCCCTGGGTGGGTAGAGTAGAAAGGAAGGCCAGAGCAGGCACCAAGTACCAGCCTGGGCAATCGACCCAGAGAGGCTCGGAACCCCTTTCACAGACAAGGAACCCGAGGCTGCTCTCAGAGGGTGCAGGGCTGCTGGCCAGGACTGGACAGCTCCGAGCCACGTCCACCCCATTCTGCACAGGGCCAGGTGGCTCTGCTGGCCGTTCTGCAAGTTTCCCTGCCTGGCATCTCCCAGCCACTGCTGCCCCAGCACAGCCACACAGCTCACACACATAACTAAGAAATGAGAAGCGCATCCCACATCAAATGAGGCCGTCCACTCCAATTAATCTCAGACTTTGTACGTTTCTGGCAATTATTTGTAACAAGGTTTACGGAGAACATTTAAAATTAATTGTGATTTTTATCTGGAAATCAATGCTTATTTTTTAAGTAGCTCATTAGGGGTGAGAAGTATTACCGAACCGCAGGACTGTCAGTAAGGAGGCAGCTGGGGCTGAGGGGAGAGGCCAGGAGAGGAAAGCTGCCTGGCGGGGGGGGGGGGGGGGGGAGCAAACAAAGCCCGCAGGATTATGAAATGAAGCTCCGGAACAGAATCTGATTTGGATCGAGACGTGCGCACAGGCAAAAAAACGGGGAGGGGTCAGAACCGCTTAACCCTTAAATGGGAAGAGATCGTTGGACTGCCTCCTTCACTTCTGTGCAGGCAAAGCCAGCCTCGGCTGATGGCTCTCAGGGAAGCAGTGTCCCTGGCCAGTCAGGGAGCTCAGTGACTCAGTGGAGGCTGCAGTGTGAGCCCTCCACATCCAAAACCGGGGCAAAGATGATGAAGAGAAGGAGCCACAGTTGGCTCAGGACAGGAAGAGCTGGGACGGAACCAGCCCCAACACCAAGCCAGAGGGAAGGTCATAGAAGTCTGCTCGCTCATCTTTTGTACTTTCTATACTTTCTTTTTTTTTCTTAAAGAAAAAAGTTTTCAGGCCAGTGATATAGATCAGCTGCATAAGCACCTGCCTGGCAAGCGCGAGGTCTGAGTTCGACTCCCGGTACCTACATAGGAAAAAAAAGAAAAAAAAGAAAAAAGTTTTCAAACCTAACTTAAGAAAAGACAATGCAGACGAACAGAAACCTCCAAACAGCAATCATGTAAATATAAATGAAAAGTCTCCCGTCGCGGACCATTTACAAACTGTTCCCACCTTTTTCCTCCCGCTATCAGTCACAGGATTAAAATCACATGTAGTCCCCCGAATTACAATCACAACACCACTAATATCTGCATGGCTTCTACAGCTTCCAAATATACTATTACTTCCATTTGGCAGACAGGGAAACAGATTCAGGAGGACTTCACCTAATCCGCCTTAGCTAGTGTGCGGGACGAGTATCTGAGGACCTGGAGCTGGACCCCTTTTCCAGCCCCGGGGTTCTCAATCTGTCCCTGAAATTAGCAAGGCACGGCAGCTGTCACCATCACCATCATGGCCGCTCCCATCATCACCACCGCCATCCTCATTATCACAGTAACCGCCGTCATCATAATCACAAAAGAAGCAAAAGATCCGAGAAAGACTGAAGAGGCAGGACACCCCAACCTCTCCACGCTATCAGGTGTCTGGGCAAAGCGTTGGCCTTACCCAAGGCCGGGGTTCTCCAACTCCAGGGGCTCAGAATCTCGTGGGAAACATGTTCCACACAGACCCCTGTACCCGGCAGTGGAGAGTCCAGTCCCCTGAGGGTGGAATGCACCAGGCCCATGCAGGATGGAGTCGCTCAAGGGTAGGTGCTAGGGTCCCTGAGCAAAGCTGGCAACTCTGTACTTAGAGCACACCCAAGAGTTTCAAAGTGTATAATTCAGCACGATAACAGAAGTACTGGAAGTATTCACATCTCACTCCATGATTTATCCACTTACTGTGTAGGATGGTGGGATTGTTTACCCTGCTATTTTTTTCACCAAAACCTTTATTTTTTCAAGAAAAAGCATATGAAATGTGTATTCTTTTCCTGATCTTTCCTCCCAGAACCTAGGCATTACCTGCCAGCAGGCAACAGAGCTTCAAGCCCAAGCAGAAGAGGAACAGAGAGCATCCCAGACACTGGCTTGGGATTCGTCACACTTATCAAGCAACCACAAATGTCACAGAAACTTTTGCAAAACATGGAAAGGATGCCCCAGGAAAATGCTACCTGAACACAATCATCTTTAAAAGGATGGCCGCATTTTCTGTTTTATGTTATCTCACCATGAACTCCGTCGGGAGCTTGTGGGAGGGCACCCCCTAGGAACACAAGGGGTCAACCTTACTGACTTTAGAACTCTTAAAACTTTGGCGCGCGCACACACACACACACACACACACACACACACACACAGCATCACGCCCTCAGGAACACAGTCCCATGTTCACTTTGTAAGGCACCTCCACACCCGCCCGGCATTAAGATGTAGCTGTGCAGACAAAACCCGGATCACCCCACCTGATGGACAGGGACACCACAGTGCATCCGGCAGTCTGATCCAAAGCCAGGACTGGCGAGCTTTGACTCTCGATACACACAGACAGAGCCAGTGTATTTAAAAGCACTATTTCCAGTGTTTGTGTATTTTAAAGCACTATTTCTTCCAATGTATAAAGCGAACAGATTTCCCACAGCGATCTGCTGGGAAAGCACTCACGTCAAGCACAGGAAGTGGTCAGTGACTGGTGGTTGTCACTGTCGCCACCATCATCCCCATGAGCACCACCAGCCTCACAGTAACCACCACTGCCGTCACCTTTCCCATGGCCATGAGTGTCACCATCACAGTCATTATCTACTACAACCATCACCAGGTCACCATCAGTCACCATCACTGCCACCAGTGTCACCAGAATCATCACAGCCACCCCCAGCATTGACGCCATCACGCTCATGACCACCATCACCAAGCAGCCCGGTTCAGATGAGCCCAGGTGGAGGCTTCTGATTTCCACGCAGGGGCTGGATCTGTTAAAACAGGAGCGTGCTCTGTGTGGTACGCCCAGCAACCACTGATCGTTTCATGTCTGGAGATGAGGCTGAAGAAGAGACCCGAGGCCAGACCCTGAAGGGCCCGATCTGCCCGCTGCAATAGCTCTTGCACTTTATTCCTCGAGCCACTGGCTTCTGACTGTCCTCTGCTGCCGGTGGCCCCATAGTTGAGGGAAGGGGCGGGTTCTGGGTGGGCTCCAGGCCCCAGCCCCAGCTTCCAGAGGAGCAACCCTTCCTCTATTCAGGACTCCCACCTGGGCCAGGGCCAAGGAAACATCTGGAGCGACTTAGGCAACGGGGAGCTGGAGATAGTGTGGAAGCAGGGAAGAGCAACGGAAAGGCTAACCTTGAGAAAAGCAATGTTGGTAACGGTGTGAGGCAGATGCCGGAGGGAAAGCCCAGCCAGGAGGCCGCTGCACAGCCTCAAGGCAGAGCTGCTGGGAAAGAACAGGGGCGTGGCAGAGGCGGGAAAAATTGTAGACATACTGAGGAGGTGACACTGGCCAGAGGAGGGTGGGGACTGAGGGCAGAGGTGAACCTCTGGGAGACGAAGCTGGGAGCAAAAAATAACAGTCCACTGTTGTGATGGGAATGGCTCTGCTAAGCGCTGACACTGACCGTGGACTCCCGGTTCCATGAGGCAAGCTCCCAGTCGCCCCACCGTGCGGATGAGTACCAAGGCCTCAGGATGCTCCGTAGTAAGCTCGAGGTCACAGAACTAACCAGGGGCCAAGAAGGGCGCCAAGAACTGATGCTGTGAAGAGCGGTGTCCAGGGTTGGGGCGCAGAGCAAGAAACTCCCGGTTCTCCAAGCCCAGACACCAGCCTGGTCGTCACACCGAGCCTCTGCCCAGTCCGCAGAAGGGAAGGAGCAGCTGCAGGCGGCCAGCGGAGGTCTGCGGACCTCTCTCAGTGGCTCCGAGCACTCTGCATGGGCGTCACCCCCAGGCTTTGCTTACTAAGTAAGTGTGACAAATGCTGACTGCCTCCTCCAGGAGTCCCTTCTTGGTCATCCCTGTGGACTGGGTCCTTTTGCCACAAGCAGCTCTCCATCTCCAAAGCAAGGCCACCGCAGGCCAGGACAACTCTGATCTCAGAGGGGTCCACCTTATTCTGAGGTCAGTCAGGTCCTATTCTCCCATCCGCCCTTTATGATTTATGGCCTGATGGAGGGAGGGGGGAGGAGAGAGAGCAAGAGCTCACCAGCCCTCAACAGTGGCTTGTTCACCCATGAAATGGGACATTTCAACAGGTGAACGTGTGTGGCCATGCCTGACATACCAAGACGTGGCTGGACAAACGTCAGCTGTGGCTAATGAATGAGAAGGCTTGGAGGACTCCATCGCACACCTGTGTCAACTCATCATCATAACAGGGAGAAAACGGGGAAGCAAATCACACAAAATGAAGTCAGAACAAACACCACGACCAGCCTCCACGGCCTGGAGGTTGCTGCTGCTGGGCGCTGTCCCCAGAGGAGGACCAGGCAACCTTCAGAATTCTTGCCCTTGAGTTTGTCCAGGAGGAAAAGCAAAAGTCTAAGTCAGCAGCCCCACTTCTGGGTGTAAGGACCCCAAAGAAGCAGAAGCAGCCGCCTGCACACCCATGTTGACGCAAGCACCTCCAAAAGAACCCCAAGGCAGAGTCCACGGATGGATGATAAATAACGTCGTTCGCCTGCACAACGAAATGGGCTTCTGCCCTACACAGGAAGGGAACTTGGGTGCTACCCCAGCACAGATAAGCCCTGAAGACATCATCTGATTGACACACACCACACCATCCACTCCTGTGAGTTTCTACGGTCCCCACGCTCCTAGAGGGCCAGGTCCGGTGGGCTGGGCAGAGCAGAGGGAGCTGCTCAGGAGGACAGTTTCGGCTCTGCAGGATGACGGCCTCCTGGCGGTGGACGGCGCTGACAGCTTTGTATTACGTCTATTTTATCACAATAAACATTTCTGACCAATGTTATTTAACAAAGCCGGGAGGTGTTTTCAAGGAAAAGGCCAAAGTCCACCAGCAGCACTTGTGAGGCTGGGTGCAGAGTTGCCCCAGAAGGCAAGGGGGCCCTGCTAGGCGTGGCTCCTCCGGAGTCCGCGTGGGCCTATGAGATGGAACCCAGCACCAAGAGCAGCCGCCAGGGGCACCACAAAGTCCCACTCATGAGGACATTCTGTCACAAATGCTTGTGATGGTGGCCTTTGTGCACCGAGGGTCAGGTCTGAGTGAGGACAGCCACCTTGGGATGGGAGAATGTTCTGATGTGCGGACTGGGAGAGAATTCCCTCCCGTGGGTAAAGGAGTGCGTGGGCAGAGAAGGGAAACTGCTGTGTGCCAGTGTGCAGGGTCCTGTGGCATCTCTGCCCCAGGGTAGGAGGTGAGGCCCTCAGCCCGGGAGAGATGGAGAGGAGGCCGAGAGCAGGGCGGCCAGGCTTCTGGCCCTGCTGTAGGAGGAAGGGTACGGCCCCTGGCAGCGGCAGCTACTTCGAGAGCTCGGGGACCCAGGCCCCGCTCGGTCTCTGTTTTGTGCCCCGTGGGGAGATCCACGGCCTGACTGTGCTCTGGGGCACCACGCAGGCACAAGCAGGAGGATTCACTTGGGGACAGGGCAGGGGGCAGCTGCAGAACCAGCTTCTCCGGCCAGGCTAAGAGGAAGGGCTGCTGGGAACTCTGTCTCCACTTACCTTGGAATCCTCCAAATGCACTTAGTAAAGAAGCCGCTGAGCACTCTGGGAATGGGTTCTTACAATGATGCTGCTGGCCAGGTCCCGAGATACATGGGCTGGGAGCATTAAAGACTCCAGGTCTGGGGTCTGCCTAGCTGGGCCCACCATCTAGCAGCCAACACCTTTGACCAGTGGGGGCCTCAATTCCACCTCAGTAATGAACAGGGGGTGAGTCACAAAAGAACCAGAAAGTCGGCCAACAGCCAGGCTCTGGCCATGAGTTCTCTGAGCCTCTAGGCAGCAGACCAGAGTTGGATCGAATGTCTTCGGCCAGGACGGAGCCTGTCTGCCCCTGGGCAGGGGTGGGCACCGTCACTGAGCCACTTGGAGCGGGACAGTGTCCCAGGAGCAGGAAGCGCCCCGCCCCGTGGTGTCCCTCCCTACCAGCCCTGCCCTATAGCTGGTGGCACTGATTGTGGCCAATGCCAAGCACAAGAGGCCATCACCCAACATGTCGCCCATAACCCTGAGGACACAGAGGAGACAGGAGCGACTGAGCGGCGGAGGCGTACCCCAGTCTTTCGGCCCCACCGCCTGGCTCCTCAGCAAGGTCTCCTTCGCTCCAGCCTGGTGGAGGCTCGAGGAGCCACAGGTAAGTGGTGGCGGAGGGGACAGGAAGAGGAGGAATCCAGGTCCTGGTCTTGGATGACCCAGGGGCACTCTGAGACACATGCCCCACACCCTGGCTTGCTGGATCCATCAGCCCTGCCCCAGCTGTCCACTCGCAGGCCACATGTGCCCAGGTTTCCCTCGCGTTTCACTGTCACCTTGCCCCATGGAGGAGGCAGCAGGGTCTCAACAAGCCAAGCACCTGCTGCAAAGCAGGATGCGGGGGCCTGAGCTTCCATGCACACTGATGACCTCCAGGCCGGTGGCTTGCTGGCTTCCTGTCCCTAACATCTGTTTCCTTCTAAAATTCCTGCCTGCATTCCTGAGACCGAGTCAGGGCGAAACCCGCAGGCAGTGGTTTCCAAGACGGCACACACAAGTGATTGGCAAACTCCACTGTTGGGGACCCACAAACCCTACTAATGGGTGCACCCAGATGTGGGGGGGATGTTGTTCATTCAATCCAACACCAGGTAACAGGTTCAGAAGTGACAGTTATCGCACTGCTCAGGAAGGAGGACAGCCCCGCAACATGTGCCCCGTGCTCTTGGCCATCGGGGCCTGATGGGGCCCCTCTATCAATTCTGATTCCCCTCAACTTGAGTGTGAGATTTGCATGACCAGCTTCAACCGGCAGGTGTACTGGACTGAGTTGAGTAGCATCCCCCAAAATTCATTCCATCCGGAAGCTCAGGATGCAACTTTATTTGGAAGCACCATCTTTGCAGATGTAATCAGCTACGTTGAGGTTATTCTGGATTAGGTGGTCTTTAACTCCAATGACTGGTATCCTTGTAAAAAGAGAAAAAGAGCCAGGTGTGGTGGTGCATGCCTGTAGTCCCAGCACTTGGGAGGCTGAGGCAGGAGGATAGCTGGGAGTTCAAGGCCAGCCTGGGCTACAAAGTGAGTTCAAGGCCAGCCTGAACTGCATAGTGAAACGCTATCTCAAAAAGACAAAAAAAAAAAAAAAAAAAAAAAAAAAAAAGAAGAAGAGAAAAAGATACCGACACACAGAGAGGAAAGACAACTATGTGAAGATGGACACAGGGACTGGAGAGATGTGTCCTCAAATCAAGGAACTCCAGGAGCCTCTGGCCAGGGTAGGGCACAGGCCTGGAAGACCCTGGACTCCACAGATTCTGGGAGAGGACACACATCCGTTGTTTCAAGCCTCCAGTTTACAGCGGCCTCAGGAAACTCGGCAACAGGGGGGACAAAGAAGCCAAGGTCCGCAGGCATGGGACCTGCGAGCTGGGCTGGAAGGTCCCCCGGCCCAGTGCTCCCAACCTCCTTCCTCTCAGGCGCTGCCCACGTCCACTCCATCCCACAGAGCCTTCCCCGCCCTTCCATACCCACAGGCTGTGGATGAAGAGGAAAGAGCTGCACACATCCCCACTTCCGCCTGCCGGATCCAAATGAATGTCATCAATAGAAAGACGTTCAGATAAAAATACGTGAGCCAGCGAGCACTGGGAGAAGAAGCCACAGATCCGCGGGCAGCCTCGGCTGGGCACCGGACGCCACCTTCCCGCTGGACCACAGTCCCCTCCGTGCCAGCTCCTGCCAGCCAGCGAGGTCCTGGCCCCCAGCGCCATGTTTACCTTTTTCATCAATTAAACAAAGCTGAAGAGAGGCAAACAGCCTCGGGAAAGGGGGTGAGGACAGCCCCCCCAGCACCAAGGAGGGGCCGAGGGGGGATAAATTACTGCACAGCGAGTCCGGCTGCACGAGGATGTAATAAAATGTGTTGCTAAGATACAAGTACCAAAGAAGTTCATTAAAGGACACTTTACACCAGGCTGCCAGAGCCCTCCCCCTTCCAAGGCGGCTTCTTTGGCACCTTCCCTTGTGTTTATAATTAGCCCCGCAGTCAGAGAGGTCAGGATGCCCCATTCACGTCCCCTCACAGAGCACATTAGTAAAATAACTTCAGCGAGGCTGACTCAGGCCCGCGGACTGCAGCGTTTACAGAAATGCTCGGGAGTTCCAGTTACTCATCTAACCAGGAGACAGACGCAGTGGAAGGGCCCGACAGCTGTTCCACCGGGCATGTGCTGGAGCAACTTCACCTCTCCGTTTCACACTCAGGCTGCGAAATCCCTCAGCCTGGGAACTTGGCACCATGTGAGAACCTCAAGTCTCCCAGCCTTTGGGTCTTGGGGCTCATCAGAGTCCGAGGACCTTAGAATCTCACCACATGCGGCTCTGACCCACTCGGCGACGGTCTTAGCACGCTGTGAGCAGCCACCATGCCAGATACCGCACGAGGGACAAGAGGCGAGGGACAGAGGTCACTGCTGTGCCACAAGCCAGTGTGGCGGAGCAACCGAGAGGACCAAGCCCAGAGCAGGGACGCTAGACCTGCCCATGAGCTCAGGAAGGAGCCACCTGATTTCACACGACAGGTAGAGGGAACATGGCAGGGAGACAGAGGCAGCCAGCGAGGGGACAGCCACACCGGCCTGCGGGAGTTACCCCGTGGCCAGCGGCGTTTAGCAAGGCTGCACGCCACTGTCCACGCGCACAGTGAAGAGGTTTCATGCGACACACAGAGCAGGCTGCACGCGGCCTGGGTCACATGAGCAAGGAGGCGAGGCTGTCTTCCCTGCCCATAGCCGAGAACCTGGGGGTGCTCGGGCAGTCACAGAACCCCTGGCTGGGCACCGGGTTCCGAACCCTGACCCTCACCATGAGGGACAACCAGCCTGCTCCAGGTCCCAAGACCCGCTGCGGCTGCCTTTCTGTCGGGAGCTGGGTGGTGGCCGGCAGGCACAGGTCTCCCCAGCCAGCTCTCACAGTGAGCGCTTGTGACCCAGCTGTGCCAACACTGCCCCTGCAAGGGCTGCCCCTCACACGCTGCGATGAAGCTGGGATATCCCCTTCCTGCCACTCTCCGCCAGCCACACTGGCCGCCGTGGGCACCGCCAAGCTCCTTCCTCTGTGCGCCAGCTCCTCTGCTGGGAACGCTCTTCCCACGAGAGCCACGCAGCCCCTCTCGAGCTCCTGCAGACCTTCGCTCCAAAGCTACCTTCTCAGGGGGACCTTCTGGCCACTACACCCCTACACACACACCACACACCCACACACCTGTACACACACCACAAGCTCCTTAAGCTGCTCTACTTTGGCCCCAGCACCTGCCACCTTCTAACCAGCTCCACCTTTCCGTTGCTGTGGTCCTCTGTCCCGTCTCCCCCTCTGACACGGGAGTGCCACTAGGACCCATCCATCCACTGCTGTGTCCCCAGTGGAGCTGACACACAGCAGCACACACTGAACACCAGGATGTGGTCAGAGACTGGGGCTGCTGGCACCCCTCCCCTTCGAGCATCCCCTTCTGGACACAAGGGCCAGTGTCACCAGGCACCTAGGAGACACAAAGGGTGAAAGACTCAGAGAGCTCTGTTGCCCTCAGCTCCCCTCCTGTCACCTATGCGGAACTCCTGGGCCACCTGAGTCCCAGCTCCGGCTTTCAAACACCAGCCACAGGTTGCTCCTCGAAACCGCCCTCCACTGCACCCACATCTGCCATCTCCCAGCCCCAGTGGCTGTGACAACTTCCAAGGTCGTTCCAGACTCGGCCCAGAATGGCACCAGTGGCTGTCTTGTCACTGTCCCTCCTGAGCCAGGACAAGCCCTTGGGGGACCTTGCCGTGGCCTCTGGAGGGAGCTCTGCCTGCCGCGGGCTGTCAGGTACGGGGTAGGAAGCGATCCGGCACTTGCAGGGTGTGTGTCACATTAATCACAGCGGGGCTGATTGTGGGAAATGCTGCCTGTCACTTGGTGAGCTGCAGCTCACGTTAAATTCGGAATCACAGCCTCTAATATGTATATATTTTTAATTACATTCTCAAGTTCATTTACATGTGCAGATTGACTTTCCACCTGAACGACATCAAGGAGGAGCCCCTCTTCCTCTTCTCCCTTCCCCTGCTCCCCTGTCCCAGCCCTGCCCTCTCCCCTGGGATGGAAATACTCTCACACTCCTGCAGCTTCTCCCAGGGACAGCTCGAGACAACCCCTGCTGCCACCGTGCTTGAGAGACCAAAAGGCCAGCATTGTGTCCCCCAAATGAGACTGCCCCCCCGTGACACCTTTGGCTCCTTTGCTGTGTGGGGGGCTGGCTCCCCCTGCCAGGCCTGCCACGGGCAGGTGGACTCGAAAGCAGAGAGGCGGCTGGAGGACAGCCGACGCGCAGGTCTTCGTCCATCTCACCGAGGACACCGCGGCCAAGGAGACCTCCCTCACCTATAGGCCTGCGGCCGGTCTGAGCCAACAGGGTCGCCAATGCCAACTCCAGCATGCACAGGGCCTGCTGCGTGGACACACGGGGAGTCAGCTGCTCTGAGCACCTAACGGCCACTCTGAAAACCACTAGGCTGACACCAGGGTCCCTTCTCGACCCTGTCGGTGGCACACAAGATCATCTCAGGCAGTACCCCGCGGCATTTCTCACACAGAGCTGCTCTCCAAGCTGGCAGCCTCCATCAGAAGCCCCCAGCAAGCTGCACCTGCCATGGAAAGGTGGCCTCGGCGTGGCAGGTGGCAGCTGGATCCTCCGGGCCAGTCCTGATCCCTGCACCCGAGCCCCAGGCCCCACCTCCACCCGCCGCTGTTTCCCCCATAGAAGAGGAGCATCCCCAAACCCGCCCTGGTTTCTCCCATCCGACTCTTTCAGCCATAAGCCATCAGCCGGGTCTGGGCAATGCGTAGCCTCAATTTCTACCAAGTCCCCAGGCTGGGGCCCAACCTCAGCCCTGCGCGCACTGGACTATGGAGACCAAAAGGAGCTCAGAGGTTTCTGCCCTGATGAAAAGCCACAGTTGCCTCTACTTCCCATGGCAATCTTTGTGTCTCTGGGCCCCCAGCTACCTGTTTTCAGACGATGCTCATCGGGGATACAGGTAACCGCTCCCTCCGCTCCCACGCCTGACAGCCGGTCAGGACTCGGCACTGCCCCGCTTTGAGACGGAACCCAGCAACGCCTGCTGCTCCCTTCCTTCCTCAGGCTGAGGCTTTGATTCAACCCTACCCCAAAGCATAAAATATCTCCCAGGCAGGGACAGGCACCTCTTCCTCCTGCGTCTTGGCAAGACTGGCACAAGTGCCAAGCCAAAAAACAAAAGCATGGGAAGCGCAGCCATCTAAGCCCACTGGGGCCCCTGCCATTGGCAGTCAGAGGCTGTAACCAGAAGGAAGCCACATCAGCACTTTCTCCCCATGCGCCAGAGACCGCCACCGCCGAGCAGTGAGTAACCGCCAAAAAAATACCTTTTTTTTTGGGGGGGGGATACTAGGAATCGAACTCACAACCTCCACTTGCCAGGCAGGAGCTGTGCTACTGAGCTATATCCCCGGCCCAAAATATCTTAAGGAAGTATATTCGTTCCTTCGGAGAACAGAAGCCACTGCAAAATGAGAAGCTGCCTCCACCTTAAAGAGTAAAATTATAGCATCGATATAGTAAAAGAACAGCAGCACCCAAGCCACCAGTCAACTCCAGCCCAGTGCTGCTCAGCTGGCCAGGCCCCCAGGACAGGAAGAGACTCGACCTAGGGCTCCTGGAAAGTTCTACGACATCCTGCTTCAGAGGGAACTGACAGCCGTGCCGGTGGTCATCTCCAACACACTCATGCTGCTTACTTTTCTCCAAACATAGGCTGGGAGTTACAGTCCACAGCCAAGTTTTCATACTCATACAAAGTACTGTCCTTTCTCCCCACGCGCAGCCATTGCCAGGTGGCAATCACATGGCCAGGTGTCCATCATGCAGCCAGGTGTCCAAGCCCCTGAGCTTCTCCCCCGCCACTCAGCCCCTCTGGGCTTCTGCCTCGTCCTCCTGAACACAGCAGACACGAGCAGCAGACATCGGGGCTGGGTGAGGAGTGAATGCGCCACCACCTGCCAGCATCCATGGGAAAATGCTACTCCTATGGGCCCAGGGAGGATGGCATCAAAGCCCTGCTCACTGAGGATACAGAAAGGGCCCGGAACTGAATGTGCCCTCTCATTTAGTCTTCTGTTGCCTCTTTTTTTTCTTTTCTTTTTTCTTTTGGAGACAGGTTACCACTATGTAGCCCAGGCTGGCCTCGAAGTCACGGCGATCCTCCTGCCTCAGCCTCCCCCATGCTGGGGTTACAGGTGTGCACCACCACGCCTAGCTCCTGTTGCCTCTTTAATATCACTTCCTGAACACTAACCACAGCCGAGCACTGTGCTAACTGCGGCGCATCATCCCATCTTCCTGCTAAGGAACCCGAATCTCCAAGGGGTGACCGCCCAAGACGGAAGAACCACCAAGGGACAGAGCTGGGTTCACAACTCCAGTCTGTCCACGTTTAAGCCTCTGCCACGGGCCCCTCGGAGACATGAGCTAACTGCCTCTGGGGCGGCACTCTCAGGGAAAAGCTGGAGGTCCCATGACTGGGCCAGCAGACACCGCCAGGGGCCTCCTTAAGCCACACCCCACGGGCACCCACAGCAACTGAGACCCTGCTTCCCGAGACGTCCAGAGCCTCCGCTGCTAGGAAGAGACACGAGGACCAGCAAGCCAGAGCAGGCAGCAGCCACGTTTACCACCCGCTCCCACGAGTAAAATTAAAAAAGGCCCCAGAGCCCAGGACTCCATTCCTGAAGAGACAGGCGTTAGAGGAAAAACTCGTGAAATCACAGGGCTAATCATCGTGGCCGGCAGCCCTAATGAGGCATCGTGGGATTACCGAAGTTATTATCAGAGTCATCTCGTTGAAAAAATTCAAACTTAATTGAAATCAATCCTTCAGTTCCGACAGCAGGTGTTTTAAGAGGCTAAAACATCAAAGCAAATTCTTTGTCTCCATGGTCCTCTCCCAGGGGCAGCAGGCGACAGGACATCTTCAGGGAAAAGACCACCCTGGAAAGGGGACCAGTGACACTGTACTTAGCAGAGTCAACCAAGCCCCAGGGCAGCAACAAGCAGCTTCACACCCCCTCAGTGCTGTGGGGAGACAGGTCACACTTCCACCACCACCTCATGGGTAGGAAACAGAGCTCGAAGCGGCACAATGACCTGCCCAAGGCGACTCAGCCAGACACCGGGATCTGGGACACGAGGAGTTGGAGGTCTTTGCTGTTCCGCTGCATCTTGTTCTACCCAACAATGCAGGACACAGCTGGACAGGAGTGGGGTGCTAAACCAGGGTGAGCCTGAGGCTGGGGTGCAGAATCGCCGCCCCCATTCGCAGTGGTCCTGAGCTGTCTGACCTGGTCACCGGCCCAGCCTGACCAAGTCCCAACAAGTCCCGACAGAAAGATGTCTGCCCAGGAGGCGCTGGCACAGAAAACTGAAGGAGAGAAGGGACGCAGCTCCTTGGAACTGTCCCCCAAACCCTCCAGAGCACACTGTGCCACCACCTACCAGGGGCCAGCTGTGTCATGCCAATACCTCAAGGGACAGCTGCCTCCCCAGCTACACGTAAGTGTGTTCGTGAGCACAGGGAAGCAGTGACGGTGGAGGCTTACAAAGTGAGAGGCCGCTGTTGCTAACGCCATGTCACCCCCCTCCACACGCCCAGCCTGGTGGGGGCTCCTGTTACCAGAATTCACCTGAGCTGCTTCCAGCAGATTCCGCAGTACCATGCTCGTGTGAAAAGCAAGCTGAGGAACAGCGAGACCGGCACATCGGCTTGTGTCGGAGAAGGACACTCGTCCACGGTACAGATGCGCGTGCGGAACGGCAGACGGACACTCCTGGGGACCGTGAGTCCCCAAACAGCATGTGTCACTTTTATGTATAAAACTTTTCTTTTACAAGTAGAGTTCTTCTTTATCTCTTATTACAGAAATAATAGGCTGCTGATCACTATCTTCCTTTGTAAGATCTTGCTTCAGATCAAGAGAACGGTAATTATCTTCCTGACTTCAGAACCGGATCCTTCCTTTCATTTTAGTAACACGATCCTGGACTGGTTTTACACGATATTATATCACACAGATTTCATATATATTATGTTTGGTGGTAAATATCAATATAAATGTCATTTACCATTATATATACTATGTATAGTCAATAAATCGGTAAAAACAAAATGAATAAGAATGAAAATGTAACTTATTCTCAGCTCCGAGGCTGCAGTGCAGCAGAGGGAGGACCCCCCCCCCAAACCCCACCGTCCCTGCTTAGGCACTAGTCCCCGGTGCTCTTGATGCATCCACCACGTAGAGCCTCCCCCTCCCCAAATCAGGCACAGGCCCACCGTCCCTGCAAGAGCCCTCCCGCCCAGGTGACAAACATCTACCCTCGGAACCTGCTCTCCACCACTGCCCACACTTTGCTGCTGCACGCCCTAAGCCCTCGGCCAGGGCAGGATACATGCGGCCCTTCATCCCCGTTCCACACCTGCCTCCCTCAGCCCCAGCTCAAATCTCTCTCCTCCTCTCGCCGTGATTTTACTGCCCCTACCTCCAGCCTACAGGATTTCCTCCAGCGAGCCTGGCTACCAGCTGTCTGACCATTCCCTGGAGCTCCGAGGCCACATCCAGGCCAGAAACGCTGCAGGCATTCCCAAAGTGCCACCCTCACAGCCCTCCCAGAAGTCCTCCCCCATCTCACTCTCTCTGCGATTCACAATGGCGAAGAGCTGGTCCCACCTGTCTGTGGGGCCACCCGCTTCAAACACACGGTTCTGTGATGCTCCTGCGTGCTTGCCATGGTTGGGGTCCCCTAGGGTGAGACCATCACTGCTCATCCTCACAGCCCCCCTTGCTCTGAGAACACGGAATGGGGAGTTGAGCAGACCTCTGGCATGGAGCTTATGTCTAGCACAATGGTGACGAACCTTTTAGAGCTTTCAGTGACACAAACAGCACGCTGCAGCCTGTGTGCTGCAGGTTTGCCACCACTGGATAAAGCAACGAAAAGTAGTCACCAATGGGACTGATCAAGACAGACAATGGCATTACTCCCGGAGACAGGGAAATGCTCAGGGTGGCGGAGGAGCTGCTACCCAGGGGCCACATGGTCAGGTATGGGGTGAAGTGGACCCTCTGCCCCAGCAAAGGACAGCTAGTGTGGACCCACCAGAAGGTTGTGAGCTGGGGACACCGTGGCTGTGTTCCAATGTTAAGACACCCTGGTAAAGAAGTAACAAAGCACAAGAGAGACACAGGACACTGCTCCAAAGAGCCAAAAGATGGAGACCACGCATTGCCCACCAGGAGGTGAAGGGTTAAACAAAGTGCACCCCACCCACACAATGGACTACTGGGGGAAACACGGACCAAGTCAGTACTGACGCAAGTGCAGTTTGGGTGAACCTGGAAACCCCACATCCAGTCACAGTGTGGACTCCTTTCAGGTCAAAGTTGAGAATAGCATCTCCGCAGAGTGGGCGAGCGGTTGCTCAGGGCTGGGCAGAAGTGACAGCCACGTGGTTTCCTTCTGAGTGATGCAAATGTTCTCTGATGGATGAAGGCCATGCGCCCAGCACGGCCTGTATGAAACCCTCAGCAGTGGCACGTTGTCGGTGGGCACGGTAGTGAGTGGTGCCTCCCTTAAGTGGAGGCAGGAGGGGCCCACTCAGTGGAGGACAGAGGAAGGGGGGACCAAGAGGGTGCAGGGTGGGCTCAGAGGTCCTGCCATCCAACCCCACGCTCCTTCCCACGGTGAGAAGCGTGGGGCTTTGGGAGTGGGCATCGTTTTGATCTTGAACCTGTAATGGTGCTGCTTCCAAGAGGCCTGGAACTCTAGACGAGGAAGATGATGGTGTGCGTCCCTGGAGGACAGCAGCTCAGGAGGAGCTTAGGAAACACCGTCCTTTGACCAAGGGACGACAAATCGCCTGGTTGGAGTGGGGGGGCACTCTCGGAATAATCCCACCGCCCACTCCGTCCGGTGGAGGTGGAATCCCTCCAGTGTCCGATGCGGCCAGTGAATCACGCTGAGGACACGACGCAGCACCGGGTGAGCGCCACATACATAATATCTTTCAAGAAGACAGATTTTTATTGCTGCTCCTGAGGACAGCCCCTCGGAATCCAGAGTCCATCAAACGGATGGATCGGGCAGCACGCAAGGCCCCGGGTTCACCTCTGAGGGCTCTCTGGTGAGTCCGCACCAGCGCGGACGGAGTTCAAACACCAGGTGCTTCGCATGCTGTTCCCCTTGGATTTGCACGGAGTCAGGTCTGGAGATGCCGAGGCGCTGCGCTGAGAGTGGGGGGGGCGGTGTTTATGACGGGTCTGTTATTTACACAGAAGTGCTTGTTGCTTGACGATTTAGATAAAAATGTTACTGCCTCTCTGCGTGTGCTGCAAATCCATGGTGTAAAACCACTGGAGCAGCTAATGGAGTCTTCACACATCATATCTTACTGAAAAAGAGGGGTGCAGCCCCACCAGATCCACAAACCAGCACGTAGGGGCGGCTGCACCTGAGAGCAGCCTGGCCGGTCCCCAGGGGGCCACAACTCAGTGTGACCCTACTCCCCACCCCTGCTTTTTCAAGGGAAAAATATGAAGTCCCTTTTCAAACAGCAAGGTCGTAAGGTGGGTGGTTTTGTGTTTAACCTGTAGTCCCCCAATGACGGGAGAAAAGCTAGATGCAGAGCTTATTTATCTACCTGCTTCTGACCAACACCCTATCTACTTCTCCCAGTGCTTTAAACACTTGTCTGTATTTCTAAAAGTAACTGAGAAAATTCCAGTGCTGAGGGCATGAATGAAAAATTGATGGCTGGGCCCTGAAAGATACGACTGCCGCTGTTGTGTTTCTAACCAATGTGGAAAATGGGGTCATCCATTCATTTTACTATCTAGTTCACCACCCCCATGTGCACTTTTAATTGAAACTTAACCTTTATATCTGATATAAATTGGGGACAACATACACACACAAATCCTGGAGGTGGAGATGGTAAGACTTTTCCCCAAATAACCCGGTAAGAGAATTGTAATCTTTTAATAGTCTGTTAAGTTTAAAAAAGAAACTGACACACAAGCTTTTTCGGTCCCACTCCCCCAGTTCGGCTCCTCCTGAGCAAGTTTCGGCGTGTCCCAACACTGCCTCTTTACATCCCAGTTCTGCCCAGAGTCACTGCCAAGCCCCATTGATTGACCTTTCTCCAGCCAAGCCAACCACCACTCAAGTCTCCCAAGGGGAGACAGAGGGGTAAATGTTAAATCCACCCAACCCACCGCCTGAGTGATCCCTTAGAGATGCCAGCGCGCTGGGAAGAGAGGAGGCGGCTTGATTAGCATGCTGAACCCGGCCTCAGCCCGCTCCCTTTCCTCTTTTATGAGCCCTTGTTATATAAAATGCCACAAAGGGAACCGGAAAAGCAACACACTTCCAGTTACAAACACAAGTTCCGATGGCCAGGCCAAACCCTGGCTGCGTACCAGATGTTATTCTTAGTCACCTAAAAGAGAAACATTTTTAAAAGGCCGGAGGACAAAAGTTTTGTTTCTTTTCTGTTAAACTCTCTCTCTCCCTCTCTCTCTCTAACACACACACACACAAAGATGGAGGGAGGCTCGTCTGCAGCCAGCCTCCCGTTCAAATTTAAAGGCAAAGGCAGACTCGGAGCGGGGATCCTTCCCTCCCACCTTCAAAAGGGGTTTTCAAATGTTCCTTTCAGCCTTATCTAAATTCTGGCATGTCGGATAATAAATAGCTACTCATTTACTGTCATCATAAAAATTTAAACAGCCTTGAAACAGTTGTTACCATACAGAAGAAATGATCAAACCTGAGCTCAGAACAGCCGCTCCAAATAGTGAAACTATCGCACGATAAGACGAACATAAAAATACATTGTTGCAAGGGGCGCTACGAGGTGACTGCTCGCTCTCTCTCTCATCTACTCCGAGCGTTAAGAGTCAACAACTTGCCGTTTCACCCAGTGAAAAATCGGCTTCGTAAAACCTCAGCGATCTCACTGTACCAGATCTGGTGATGGATTTTTTTTTTTTTCAAAGAAAGTATCTGATTTGATTCTGCACAGTGATTAAACATCTTTGTGCTCTGCGGAGAAGGGTCTTCCAACCCCTCCCCCTCCAAAAATGGCATCGAAGCAATCAAAATGGTAATGCCGGGCCCGGGTCCCCTCCTCCCGCGAACTCCTCGGGCGCCCCTGCGGCGGGAATGGAAGCTTCCACGCCCGGACGGGGGCGCGCGGCCGGGGCTGGGGGGCCAAGGCACCGGAGAGGGGTGGATGCGTCCGTTCCGGGCCTGCGTCCACCCGGCGCCCCCGGACCTGGCCCGGGCCCCCGGAACTGCCATCTTTCTTTCCGGCCCCCTCCTCTCCCACACGCCCCCTCCCACCACTTTTCAACTTTAAGACTCGATCGGAGCCCCGGGCCTCCGAGTTGTCCCTCTCCAGGATCGCCGGCACCCCGCCAACCTCTTCCAAGCCTCACGGGGGCCCCCGAAAACCCAGCCACGAGGGGGGTGCGGAGGGAGCGGGCGGCCGGCAGGGAGTGGGGGAGGGGAGCCTTAGTGGGTGGCGGAGCTGCCCAAGTTTGGTGCCCGCGGCGGCGGCATTCCGAAGGAAGCGCGATCGATAGCCCGGGGGCGGGCCGGGGCCGGGGGCGACGCAGGGGCTCGGAGAGGGGCGCCCCCGCCCCCCGCCCCGCCGCCTCGGAGAGCCGGGCTCGCCATTGGCTGCGCCGTTCAAAGTTCTCTGCTCGGGCGGCGGGGGAGGGGAGGGGGCGGCCGCGGAGGGCGGGGGCGCGCGGGGGAGGGGCGCGGGGCGGGGGCGCGCGGCCGGCGGGGCTCTGCTGCGGCATCTGTTCGCGGTGCTGAAACCCGGAGCGCTGAGCTCAGCGCAACTAAGTCACAATGGACAACTTTTCCTCCTCGGAGGGGGCGCGAGGGGGGTCGGCGGCCGCGCCCCCCCTCCCGATCGCGGGAGCTTCTTGTGGGTCCTCTTCTACCCCTAAGGCCCAGAGACCAAAGTTGGGGCAGAACCGAGAGGGGGGTCTCGGGGGCGCCTTTCTTTTGTTCCACTGGAGCTGGCGTCAGGTTCCAGGAATAAAAAGTGAAGCCGGCGAAGTGGTGGGGAGGGGGCGCTCAGAGCAAGGGCTTTTACAAAAAGGGGTTTGCAAGAGACCCAGAAATTGCTTCCCACAAGGGCGGCGGCGTCCAAGCCCGAACTGCGGCCCCCCCGGCGCCCCCACTCCCGCCCGGCGTGGTGGGGCGACGTGGGCCCGGGAATCTCCACGTTCCCAAAACCATGGTCACCAACTCAAGATGGACGCCGGCGCCGCGCCTTCGAGGTGCAGCTTGTCCCTCTCGGTCACTGCCGGGTCCCCACGATCCCCCACCTACCCCAGCCGCCGCCACCCGGCTCTTTCTTTGCGGAAAGGAGAAACAGGACGGTAACTTTGAGGACCGGAGCCAGATCCCCGGGGGAGCCTGCGCGGGGAGCGCCCACGCTGGCACTTTATAGGGTTCTGCCAAAGTGCCCGACAACCTCTCCCAGGTCCTGGCCTGGGGGGCGTGGGAGGAACACAGGCCCCTCGCTTACTTGTTTGTCGCTGAGCGCTGCGATCCGCGGCTGCCTTTCGTGGAGCTGCTTCTTGAGGTCGCCGTTCTGCGGAGACACGGGGGAAAGGGCTGAAGCCGGGGTGCGGGGAGGGGGATCCGGTGCGCCCCAAGTTTCCCGGCCGCGTCCCGCACGCGCGCACGGCGGCCGGGCAGTGCCGCTTACCTGTGGCTGCCGCCTCATCGGGGCGCCTCGCGGGGCGGGGCGGGGGCGCAGGCCACCCGGCGGCGCGCCCCGAGCCGTGCAAGTGCGCAGGCCGGGGTGCGTGTGCACGAGTGAGTGTGAGTGTGAGTATGTGCCAGGGGAGGGGGGAGGAACAAAGAGCCAAGTAAACACGGCGAGTCCGTGTCGAGCAAAGCTCATAAATATTCAAGTCGCGTCCTAATCTCCCAACACACACACACACTCGCGCGCGCCGCGACACCGCTCGGGCCCCGGGCGCCACGCCGCCGCCACCCGCCCGGCGACCGTCGCCAAAACTACTTTGCAGCAGCGCGAGGTGTGCGGGCGTGGGGACCAGGAGAACCAGGAGAACCAAGGGGGGCTCTCCATGCTCTCCTCCCGGGGAGAGCTCCCACGAGGCCCCCTCGCGCACCCCAGGCACGCAGCGCTGACCCCGCAGCAAGGACGGGAAAAGCGGGGTTCGGGCCCTTCGTGCCCCCGACCCCACCGTGCAGGATCGCGGGCAGGGGCGCAGGGGACACCAGGTGGGTGCTGAGCATACTTCCCCGCCCCCGGGGGACGCTAGGAGTGGGGCACCAGCCCCAGAGACCCCGCGATCCCGGGAAAGAAGACACGAGACTCGGGGCTCTGGAGCTCCCCTCAGTCCCCTCCCCGACCCGGACCCCCCCACCCGGCCACCTACCTGGTGGCGGGAGAGTTCCACGGCGAGCGCCTCCGGCCGGCTCTGCAGCTCCATCCCGGGAACTTGGACAGCACTTTGCGCGCACTTTGGCCCCGGCTCCTGGGAAGTTGTGCGGCTCGGCGAGGGGCCGGGCCCAGTGGGGGTGGATCGGGACTCCTGGGGGGGTGGGGGACCCGCGCCCCCTCCTCTACTGCCCAGTGGAACGGGGCTGGCGAGGGGTAAGATAGGCGGCCGGGTGCCGAGCCCGGGCCACCCCAACTCCTCAGGCTGCCCGGCGAGTTGCGCCGGGTCCCCGGGCTGCGGGCGCGGCCTGGCTCATGGCCCCCCCCCGGCGCCCCCATCCCCGCGCACCCAGCGCGCGCCCCGCCGCCGGCAGGGACTATATTTCCTCCGGCGGGCGCGCCTGGATCTCGCTGGGCCTCGGCAAAGTTGTGCCTCGGCACGATGCTAATTCGGCAGTGCCCGGATGGAGCGGGCCGGGGCGGCAGGGGGCGGGGCCGGGGCCCACCGCTCGCCCCGCCCACCTCCCTCCCCGCCCCGCCCGCGCGTGCGCACTGCCGCTCCTCCGCGGCCGGGCGCCTGGAGCGGAGAACAAAAGTGTCAGCGTAGAGGGGCGCGAAATCCGGACCCACTCTGGCTGCGCGCGCCCACGACGTCCTCCTCTGCGTCCGCGGCTGATCCCCAAGAGAACGGGGCGCCCCGCTGGACTCCGAGGCTAAGGACACTTTGCCATGGAGGGGACGATGCCCTTTTTTCCGGGTCTTCTCTCCTGGCTCGCTCTGCACCTTTTCTTCCTTTGCTCTCTCATCTGTTTCGTTTTAATCGTCTTCCGTCCCCTCCTGACTCAGTACCGAGCGCTGCGACTTGAGACACAAAATTAGTCTTGTCGCCAGAGTCCCCGGCCGCCTGATGGCCACCGTGCTGCTTAAACAGTATGAAAATTGATCTCTCGCCTGCGCCTTTAATGACTTTTTTTTTACACTCACGATTAAACTCTCAACAGATGTCACTGGACTTTTTAAGACAGTTGTTAAAAATCGTAAACATGCCCGGTCCATGTGACATAAAACAACTATAGCTACAGCTGCGGAGATCACATTTCCAAACTCGCGGCTCCAGGACCCGGAGGTTACGGTCTGGAATCCACATCGCCAGCCTGGAGTTACTGAGCCCATCCGTTCGCGTCGCAGACAGTGCTCGGTGCCCTGTCGGTAGCTCACTGGTGTGTCTGAAAGACGCTGTGAGAAAGGGCTCGATCCTATTTCAAAGTAAATGTTTGAACTGACAAATTATATCTTCGCGTTCCTCCTGAGCACAGAAAGATGCCTGGGCACGTGCATCTGGAAACGCCCCTTTCAGCAGGGGCCACTACCACACGCGTTTCCTCTACTGTCACAGAAATCAGTGGAACCCCCCTCCCCAAGCCCACAGTGATGTTCTACCTCTGCTGGGACGTTGGCCACAAATGACTTACGTGGAGTCCTCCAAATATAAAGGGCCGCTTATCCCTTCCCAGTGCCTAGACTTCAGGAAGTGTTCAGTAGCTTTGTTACTGGGTGCAGAAGGATCCAGAATGCAGAAGGATGCAGAAGGAACACGTGTTCTAGGTGATTAGGATCCATTTAGTGTTTCCCCGACGTGCACACAGAAAGACCGAGGCCAGGTGCCTGAGAGGGCACAGGCTCCTCCCACTTCTGGGGTCAGCCCAGCTCCTGGTGGTGTCTCCCCCTCCTTCCTGTTTTTTGGTTTTGTTTTGTGTTGCTGTCCTGGGGATGAAAGGCAGGGCGTCCCAGGTGCCTGGCCAGTGCTCTGCCACCGAGCTACACCCCCTACTTGGTGCCTTCTCAGGACCCCAGCCTGGGAAAGTGGTCTGCCCCGGGGACAGAGAGAGTGCACGCATGCAAAAAGGATTCCTACTGTAATTTCTGTAAATGTCACTGGCAGTTGGTAAAAATTGAGGGTAATTTCATCATTGGCCACGTGTGGTGATTAAATCCACAAAGAGGACATTGCAGTTGCCCCTGACCTACCTGGACCCCACAGATGCTGGCTAGAGGAAGGTGGTGGAGACTTGGCAGCTTCCTTTGCAAGTTAACAAAAGTTAACTAATGTACGTTTTGGTGATGATCATCTACCCACCTTTTTTTTTTTTTTTTTCTGTGACTGTGTTACCTATTTCCTGCGTGAGCAACCAAGGTTCCTGGAGGGAGTCCTAGGCCCCTGCCCACCAGGCTTCCCTGCCTCGGCCTGGGTGTGCCTTCCCTTTGGAATGTCCTTTCCCTTGTCACCCACTTTTAAAAAGTCCTCCTTGTCCTCCAGGATTCACTTCAGATGCTTTTTGGGAGAAATTTCCCCTCCTTTCTCCCTGAAAATTCCTTATCCCCTGGAGGCCACCAGGCAGCACTGACTTAGCAGTGGGGCTGCGTGTCTTCTGAGGAAGGTGACACCCGGACCCCGAGCCAGCTGGAGTCTGAACGCAGGGTAGTGTGTTAAAGGAGGGGCGGAGCAGGTACTTTCTGGGGGAGGGAGGGACCCGGGGCCCCAGTGAACCAAGGGAGGCTGAGAGCTGCGTTCTGGGTAGGAACAGCAGGTTGCACTGTGGGTAAGGGCCACAGGCGTGAGGGGTGCTGAAGGTTAGTTCCAGTGCCCACCTTCCTCCTCAGCCACAACCTGGTCAAGTGGAAGGGGTGAGATCTGAGACTTGAGCCACCCTGAGCAGCCTCGTGACCTTGGGCACATTCCTCCGCATCTCTTAGCCTCCAATTCCTCGAACGTGGAACCAGATCCACTCAGCTCCTCCTGTGCCCGGCCTTGGCCGCCTGCTCCGTGGAAAGCCTCAGTTGCCGTACCTCTCTGGCTTGGCCTGCCTGTTGGGAAGGGCCGGCCCTCAGCCTGGCCTCCACCATAGGGAGGATCTTTGTGGGCCCCAGCACCTAGTTCCATCCTGTGGGTCCATGGAGGGCCTGGCTGCTCCCTCTGTCTGGCTTGTGAGTGAGGGGTTGCACCCCAGCTCAGCCCTGGCCTCCAGCGGCCAACCAAGGGTTTGGATAACTCAACACAGAGACCCAGGGGGTTGGTACAACATGGCATGAACTTGGACCACCTAGAAAGGATTCAGGCAGGAGCTAGCAAGTCAGCGTCTCTCCTTTCCTGGGGTGACTGGAGTGGCCCAGGCACTGTACAGCTCCCCGAGTCTTTGTCCCTAGCAATCAGCTGTGCCCTGAGGCTGTCCTAACTCCTGGCTCCAGCCTTGCTCCCTGGCCTCACCCTTGCTGCCCCAGTACTGGTTGCACCTCAAGCAGATTCAGGCTTTATTTCGTCCGTTCTCTAGAACGCCTGGCTGAGATGGGGAACGGTAAGCTCTCCTCTCACGGGTTCTCACCATCACTGAGGAGCTAAGGTCCACAGAGGCCCGCAGTGGGCTGGAAAGAACCCCAAGTGCGAATGAGCATTCTGAGGCTAAAAACTGGGTTTTCAGTCTCTCCCCACATGAAAGACCAAGGTGAACCATGAGAAAGGACCCCCAAAGCCACACAGCAAGCATCAATTCGCACCTGTGGGGTGTAAGTGCCCCAGGGCTCAGGGATCCTCAGAGAACCGGGCATGGGAATCCTCATTCAGAGGCCCTGTGCTAAAAAGCACACCCGTGAGGGGACCACACGGCAGCCAGGGAGGGGTCTGAGAGGGAGCAGTCACGCAAAGGTTAGAGCAGAGCAAAATGGCGACACTCCGTCCCAACTTTGCTCACGCCCACAAAGCTTCGGCCCTCTGCATTACCTCACGGACCCTCAGCAAGGCCTGGCGCATGGGTCTGGAACTCCTACTTTACAGGTCAGAAAACTGAGGCCCAGGGCACGAGGTTGTTTAATGAGGCCGAGCGAGCGTGCAGACTAAGGTAGAAGACACTGGGACATTTGTTTAGGCTCTTCCACTGTGGGCGTGGGGGTCCTTGGACAAATGACAGAACATGAATTGGTTTTCAATGACAGAAAAGGAATTCTGGTTGAGGAAACAGCAGAAGCCAAGGTCCTGAGGTTGGCTATAGCAGGGACCTTTGGGGACCTGTGATGTGTCACTGGTGGAGAGAGAGAAACAGGACAGAAATGATGTGGTGTCGGATCCCAGGGGCCTACAACGCCATGCTGGATTTTTAAGTGTGTTATCTGAGCAGGGAACCCGAAGAAGGTGTCTACATTGGTTGGAACCCAGAGAAACCAGAGAAGGTTTGGGGATAGACGTGAACATGTGGTCTGTAGTACGTTCTCAGCGGGGGTACAAGTCCGACCCTGTGTTACGGCTATGGCTGCCATTTGCCTACCTCCTCTTTCTAGAGAAGGTGTCCTTGATGTCATTCGGTCCCAAGGAGGTGAGCGCGATTATCCCTGCTTTACAGATGGGAAAACCGAGGCCCGAAACAATGCTGTAACTCTCCCAAGCAGCACGGCTATCATAGGGGCACTGCACCCGTCAGGGGCCTCTTACCCTGAGGCTGGACGGGTTACGTGGTCAGCCAGCTGTGGGGATGGAGTAGAAGTCACCCTCCGTTCGAGGGACCCCGGAGCCTGCCCTCTCCCCAGCGCTCCACCTTGTCTTCTCTCTGCGCCCTTGGTCCAAGCAGCGGCTGAGGTCTGGAGTCCAGGACACTGGCGTACAGGTGTTCGGGGCCTGAGTTCCACATGGCCAAGCCACAGGGCCAATGGCAGCATCGAGGGCTGTCATTCTCCTTCCGGGAAACTGCAGGCTGGGCCTGGCCAGCCGCTCAGCCCACAGCTCAGAGGCCGCACAGGTACGCAGGGACATCTGCCTGGAGCTAGTGGGAGGCCCCTGGGCGATCTCCACGTGGTGGCCCCGCCACTGAGCATAGCACCCCAAGGCAGCTGAGCATGTCCATTCCTGTCGTCCTCTGCTCTCCCCTCCCGGCCCACCACACGCCCAGCGTCCTACTGTGCATAGTAAAGAGAAGTGGATTTGGGCTCCCTCCTGGTCCTAGGCACAGAGCTCCCCAAACCCCTGACGTTTCCTGGTGGGAGGGATTTGTTATTCATAAGGAGCCGTTCTAGGTCACACCTGAGTTTATTCTAGTGAGGTGACCGGAGGGAGGAGCTTGGATGTCTCAGGAGGGAGCCAGTCACCTGAAAGGGACAGGGGCTGATGACCACAGCCCAGCCCGACCTCTGGGTGGCACCCCCTGAGCTCCAGCGAGCGCCTCCATGGGGAGGGCACAGCGGAGGCTCTGAGGGTCCAAGGCTGAGGCTCCTGGTCACTTGGGAGGGAGGGGATGGGGACTGAGTGGCTGTCACCATGCGTGCCCTGCCCCCTGGCCAATGAACTGGGCCTCTTCCTGCCTGTGGGATGCGGCGGATGAAAGTACTCACTGTTTCTGAAGGACTTTCAGAAAGCTCAGAGAAGCTGGTCGTTTGTACAGGCCAGTCTGCCCTGTCTGATTCCAACGCCGGGCTCTTTGCCCCCTCCCCTGGCCACTTCCCTCTCCTTAGCTGGTCATCCTGATCCTGGAGTGTCCACAAGTTCAGGGTCAGCAAGCTTTGGGGGGAATGACCTGTCCATTTTCAAACACATTTCCTTGCCCTCTTTGTAAGCAACAGTAATTTTAAAAGGCACAATTCAAAAGCCAGAGAAACCAGCCCCAACCCAGGGACATTCAGGAAAAGCTCCAGGAGCCGAGTGCCCACGGTCACCCATGGCAGTCAGCCAGGACAGCGGCTGTCAGCAGAAGTGTCCCCTGGCTTGCCCTGTGCTGTGTGGGGTGACCACACCAGCTGGAGACAGGAACTTCTGTGCCTTCACAGATTCCCCGGTGTTATTCTCTGGGACAGGAATCCTACAACCTAAAGTTTGTAGTTTTGTTTGGAGAAATCAGACGTGGAGTTATGTGTGAAAATAAAAATGATAACAACAGCTAATATTTATATACTGCTCACCACGAGCCAGGTCTCCTTGGAAGCGCCAGCTGCACATGAACGTGTGTAATTCTTGCAGTTGGCCCATTTTATAGATGAGCAGACTGAGGCTTGTCGTAGCTGGGCCCAACCCTGTTCTCTCTGCAGTGCACCTGAGCCACTACCTGTGACAGGTGCGGTTAGGGTCCTTGTTGTACCAAGGAGGAAACTGGGGCACAGACAGGGTGAGGACTTTTGCCCCGGATCAGCTGGCCAGCAGCAGAGTGCGGAATCAGGCCCTGGCTCGCTGGCCCCTGCTGCGCACTGACCCAGGAATGGGGACAGGACGTCTGGCAGCCTTCTGCCCTCCTGCGCTCCTGGGGACTGAACCTGAGTCTTCATGCTGGGCTACAGCTTCAGCCCAATTTTTTTGTTTTGTTTTGTTGTAATTTTGCAACTGGGTCCTCTGAAGTTGCTAAGTTGCCCAGGCTGGGCTCGAACTTATGATCCTCCTGCCTCAGCCTTCCAGAGTGCTGGGATTATAGGTATGTGCCTCCATTTTGGCTAGCTCCTGTTCTTAAAGAAATGATGTTTGGGAACAGAGATATTGACTGGGCTGAGAGGACTAGTACCAGGAGAGGCAGCGGCCAGGCAGGGGACTGGCATTTATTTTGGTGCTTCAAGACAAGGTCTCGATGTATAGTTCAGGCAGCCTTGAGTTCACTATGTAGCTCAGGCTGGCCTGGAACTCATGGTGATCCTCCTGCCTCAGCCTCCTGAGTACTGGGATCACAAGTGTGTACCACCACACCTGGCTCAAGGGGACCGGCATCTACAGAGCAGACTTTCAAGGAACATACTGGCACGGCCTAGGTGTAGTGCATATGTGGTTTTCGTTGCTTCGTTGTTTTGTCCCCTCTCAGGGACTCAGCCTTGGGAGCCACAGCAGATCAGGGCCCAGGGGCCCACAGCTCCCCGTGAATCTGGGTCTTTCTTCTGGGAGGTGCCGGCGCCACAGCCTCTGGGAGCATCCCCGTGCCACCCGCACCTTCTCCCAGGGAAGGAAGGAGCCTTCAGGCCCCACGGGAGGCCAGCCCCCAGAGCCACCTGAGAATGTCTTGTCCCAAGGTTTCTATTATTAGCAGAAACCCCTAATTAGCACCTTGCACCCACATCTTCATGGCTCCCACATTAGCCCTCCGTTCTCCTCTAAGGATGAGTCAGTGCGTTACGCACAGAAGCAGGATGCCCTTTAAGAGAAGAAGAAAAATTCTTTCCCTCTGGAACACACTGAGGTGAGTCTTTATTTTTCTCTCCTTTACGCCTCGAAGCCCCTCAGAACTACAGGAGCGGAATTGGTTCTCTGGTTTTGCTTCTCACATTCGGTTGTTTTTACTCCTGGCCAAGCAGTGACTCTGACCTTGGGACCCTCTGCAGAGAAATAGTGAGAGTTGTTTTCTCCTTGTCTAACCTTGAGCTGATGCCCGCTTCCCTGATTCTTCGTTTCGTGGACATGGGACACAGCGACAGCGTTTCTGAGGAAGGAATTGTTGTGTTGAGGAATCAAGCAAGGAGGAACTGGGTCTCTTTCTTCTTTCTTTCTTTCTTTCTTTTTTTCTTTCATTTTTTCAGGACTGGGGGTTGGACCCAGGGCTTTTACCCTGAGCTGCATCCCCAGCCCTTTTCAAATTTTTTTATTTTGAGACAGGGGATTTCTAAGTCACTACACTGCCCAGGCTGAGCTCAAACTTGTAAGCCTCCTGCCTCAGCCTCCTAGAGTGCTGGAATTATAGGTGTGTGCCGTCACACCCGGCTCTGGAGGAACTGGCTTTCTTTCCACCAGCATGCACCAGGGTCCCCTTCATGTTCGGCAGTGTCCCCAAAGAGATACCAGTCTGACAGGGCAGACAGACCTCAGTGTCTGCCTCACCAGTTGACCCAGAATGGACGCTGTCCACAGATAAGGGGCACTGGGGAGCAGCCTAGAGGGAGCCCCCTTATTCCATTTGAGCCCTACAAATATCAGCAGAGTTAGAGGATATTGCTTTCATCTCCATTCTGCATTGGGAAACTGAGGCTTGAGGTGGTTAGCTTACTTGCAAGTCCCTGCGTTGGTGGGAGTCAGCAAGGACTTAGATTCTGGAGGCGTGGGCTTGAATTGGAAGCCACTGCTTCTGAACCAAAGATATGAGGCCTGGGTGGCTTGGGACAAGGGGCACAGGGCCCTATCGTGGAGGCGTGGATGTGCAGGTGGCCTTGGGCTCAGGTAGTTCAAGAGGAGGAGGAGGCAGGGGCTCACCTTGGATTTAAGCCAGACACCAACCTTGAACTTCTTTGGCGTGAAGGAGCATAGCTAGGAGGTGACCCCAGAAGCACCCCTGGACGTGGGGCACGGACAGGGAAGGCCAGGTCCCGTGCACACAGGCAGGAAGCGGAGGCAGGGTTTGGGGTCAGCCTTTCCCCATCCTGCTTTCTCCCTGCTCTTCCCGCCTGATGCCAGCTTTTGTGGTGACCTCTGAAGGTCACATCCTCCAGAGCCTAGAAATAGCCACTGCAGATACATTCAAGACGAGGTCTTCCCGGATTTTCTCTAGTCCATACGCCAGGTGTCCTTATAGACAAAGGAGGAGAGACAGAGGCCCAGGAGGAGGCCACGGGACAAGCCAAGGGCCACCAGCAACACTAGAAGTCAAGAGGCCCTCACAGGCCGCCCGAGCCGTTGGCTCCAGCACTGCGAGAGACGACACATCCACGTTACCCACGCAGGGCACAGTCACGGCAGCCCGGGGAACCACCACGCTCCCTCTCTTCTGCCTCAGCCTCCTCTTATTTGTGGTTTCCCAGTTCTTCTGGAGCCACCATGATCAAAGTCTTCGATCTCCTTACTGGAGGGCTGGTGGAGGCCGAGCTGTTCTTCTAATTAGCGTTACCCCCTGGCCAGGCGCAAATCTGGGCCTTCGTTAGCTCGGATTTCCCTCTGTCCCCTGCAGGCTGGGTTTAATAGCCTCCCTCTGGTCACCGATGCGGGAGATGCGGGCTTCGATTCGGATACCCGGTTGTTCTCAAGTCTGCCGCACCCCTGCTCCGGCAGACTGCGTTTGCAGATGTAGAAAGTCGGGTTCAATTATTCATTCATGGGTCCAGCACCTACTTTTCCCATAGTCACGGAAGACTTTCCAGGACTTTCGAAACAATCCTTTTTGTTCTCTGTTTTGGTTTGCTGGATGCCAGAGCGGCAGAACAGAACTGCGTCTGGCCTCCTGTCTCCCTTACCCCCAGCCCTGCTTCAGAGCTGAGCACTCAGATTGCAAATTAAGGAGCATTTTCAGGCATTTATTAGGTATCCAGCGCTGTCAGGCACCACAGTAGGCGCTTTAAGCGACCACCACCGTCCTCTGGCTAGTGGTTAGTGAATGATGCGTGTTAACCCTGCATACTGTGCTTGTCACATTGCTGCTCCCTAATCGTTCAGAAAACCCAGACAAGGTAGGCACTGCGAACCCCATTGTATAGATGAGAAAATTGAGGCCAACTGAAGTGTCTAAGGAACCAGCTGGGAAGTAATGGTTTCTCTCCGAGTCTAACCCTGATTCTAACCCAATCCTCCACTCCCCGCCATGCCACAGCTGAGTGGGATTCACAGAGACACAAAGCTGACGCTGGCCGCAGGCCACCCATGGTGACTAGAACAGCACTGTGGGTGGGGAGGTGGGAGGCTGGGCTCGCAGCTCCTGTGAGGTCCCTGCCTAGGGAGGACAGAGGCAAAAATCCTTCTTGCCACCACGTGGCTGCCACTGGTGAGAATCGCGCTGAGGAGTTATGAGTTATTAACATTTATACTAATAAAATGAAGATCGTTATTATAATAATGAGAGGTGCCGTGAGTGAGTACTAATTGCAGTAATTAGTTCTGATTTATGAGGGTGTTAGAAAAACGGTTCAAGATCAGCTGAAGTCAAGAGGGTCGTGAAAGGTAAGTATGTGAAAAAAAATGTGTGAATTCAGAGGTTCCAAATATCAGCCCGGAAGGTGGGTCAGAAAAGAATTTCAAAACAATTGCTTTCCCAAGGACAGTCCCCCTAGGATAGCCGCCGACATAGCAGGGCTCCTAAAAATGCAAAAACAAACTCGATATCACAGCCCCACCATACCAGGGCAGGCTGTGCAAGAAAGTCCCCAGAATGTATGCGACTGTCCAGGGTCAGCAGACTGGACAAGTTAATCACTGGAAAGTCTGGGGCAGTGGGTGGCACAGGAAGCCACTGGAGAGAACTTGGAGTGTCGGGTGGCAGCTGATGGACACTGCAGCCTTCCGCAGTGCCATGTTCCCTACTCACTCCCTGCAGGGAGGGGTTTGTAGAGTAAACTACATGGTGGTGACATCATGAGCTCTTTGTTCCCCTGTCTGACAGTGCCCCAAGGAACTGCTGACTCAGCACATAGGCAGAGCAGAAGTTTTTACACATGGCACTAGTTAGCCTGGGGACATTCAGGTCCCTGTCCACCTACAATGTCCCCTTGACTTGCCAAGAGTCTTGGGACCACTAAAGGTGTGTTTCAGGAACAAGGTGCCAAACACTCCCTGAGCATTGAGATCCTCCCATCCAGGCTACGAGGGCAGCAGTACAGAAACCAAGCAGGGCATCCACTGAGCCCTGAGCAGGAGGGAGGCCCCTTCTGTCCCTTCACTGCCTTCGCCGAGGCACCCAGCACGATGCTCCCAGAGTGACACTTGTAGATGTCGTGACTGCAGTTTTTGGTAGCAGTGTTGTTACAGTGGACACTAAGCCATGGCCTTTCATCCTGGCCCCCCACTCCCAACCAAAGGCCAGGGGAGGCTTTGGTTTGTGTGGCCTTTCACACACATGTGTGCCATGTAGCAGCAGGGACATGTTCTAAGAAATGGGTCACGTTATGGTTTGGTTCAGATCTAAATGTCACAGAATCCCATGTGCACGGCAGGTGACTGGATCATGAGGCACTATATTCATCAGTGGATTCATCCACGGATGAGTGCATGGCTGACCATGCTGTTAGGAGGTGTGGCATGTATAGAAGCAATCATTGTGGCTGTGACTTGGAAAGGGTATCCTTGTCCCTGGCTCCTCTCTGCTCTCTCTACTTCCTGGGTGCTGTAGGATGAGCAGCTTTCTTCCACCAGGCCCTTCTGCCATGCTGGTTCTGCCTTGGAGCCATCAAACCATGGACTAAACCCAATGAAACCATTAGCCACATATACCTCTCCTTCAATTGCAGGTGTTGGGCATTTGTCCCAGCAACAGGAAAGGGACAGATACAGCAGCCCACACACATTACTGCATCCCATTTTGAAATAAGGAACCTGAGCCCATAGAGGTTGACTGACTTTTCTGTGGGTGCACAGCAGTGTGTAGACTCTGGCTCTCACCACTAGATAACCGGAGGATGGGTGAATGACTCCCAAGCTCCGGCACCACCTACCCTTCCCAGCTCCCTCTGTTCCTGGCCCTGTGCCTGCTGGCTCTGACTGCTGGTCCCCGTTCTGTCTGCCCTGCCGCCTGGGCTGCCTGCTGGCCCCTCTGTGACCATCCTGATGCTGCAGGCTAATGTTTTCCACAGCACCTAGCTCCGCCCTCCCTGGGCCCCACAGCGGTTGGTTTGCTGCCCCTGCCTGTGCCACCAAGCACCGCCTGTCTGTCGTCTGTCTGTCTCTCCTCCCAGAAAGCTCCAAGGGTCACAAGCAGTGTCCTCCCTGTTCCTTGCAGAGCCCAGCCAGTCCCTGCGTGCAGGCCACCCTCACAGCTCGTTGGGCTGCCCAGAGTCACGCTGGCTGGAGGGCCACAGGGTGTGGGCACGTTTGCAGCACTGGGTACAGAGCTGGCACCATCTTTTATAAATGGAGTCCAAGGCATAAAAATATATGCAAGAGGAGCACGAGGCAGGTAAGCTAGAGTCAGCTCACTTTCCCCTGCCGGGTGACCAAGTGAGACTGAACGGAACTGTGTCACTCAGCTGCCCAGAAGCCACTTGCCATGCCGATTCTGTGTCCCCCGCCCTGAGGAAGCATCCACTTTCCTGCCAAAGAAAGCCACCCAGTGTGCCTAGAGGGCAGGGACCCCTCTGTCAGTGCCATGCACACACACACACACACACACCCTGGCTCGAGGCAAATCAAATGGAGACAGCCCTGCCAGTTTGGTCCAATTAAACTCCCCACTAAAAGAGATGGCTAAGGTCACCTTGCCCCATCTCTTGCCTCCTGGACAAAGCAGGGCCGGTGCTCAGAATTCAGTCCATGCCTCAAGGCAGCATCAGAAGGATCTAAAACTCAGCCCCTCTCTTTCCCGGGACAGACAGAGCAGCCGCGAAGCCTGCCGGCCACCACACACTTTGTCCCTAAGCACATGTCCCCATCCTCCAGTTCCTCCTGGTGACCTGAGTGTGCTCTGCTCCACTGCATGGCTTTCCAGGGAGCCATGACAGGCTGGTCAGCTTGGGCCTGTCCCACTTGCTTCCCAGCTGTCCCCAGGAGCACAGCTTGGGACCAGCCATAGCCAGGGTGCCTGCAGGCTTGGTATGCTGGAGACTTGAGGAAAGAGTCACCAGGAGGTGGGACTCCAAGGGGCCCCTTCTGGGACACCACACCCTTCTCTGTGGGTTCCCCCAGCAGCGACTTTCACACAGCTCTGACCTTGACCCGCCACAAAAACCAAACTACACGGTAACCACGAGCCACGTACACATATGTGGCGTGATCACAAAATACTGTGAGTGTTTAAATGTTTTAAATTACTGTAGTGAAAGACACATGGCCATGGATCCCCCTCAGAATCCTCCCCTTCGCTTTGAGCACAGTCATGCCTTCGTCCTGGCCACTTTCTGCGGCAGCTCTGGAGTCTTCTTTCCTCATTCTTTAGTTGCACAGTCATGGCTGCCGCGATGTCCTGAATCGGTTCAAAACGTTGCATTTTCGTGGTCATGTTGACTTTGGGGAAGAGCCAGAAGTCACATGGGGCCAGATCTGATGAATGAGGTGGACGAGGATGCACTGCTGTATTTTTCTGAGCCTGCCTCTCTGTTGGATGGTGCTCGGCAGCAGCAGTCACTGTATTCACCCTGTAAAGACATTCAGGAACGAGGACTCCGGAACTGCTTCAGGAAGTGGCAAGAATAGAATGTATGTATTTGAAGCTAGATGGAGGATTTTGAGGAGGATTAATTTTTTTTTTTTAATGTGGATACTGGGAGTCGAACTCAGGACCTCGTGCTTACCAGACAGGTGCTTATGCCACTGAGCGATATCACCGACCCTTGAGGAGGATTAATGGCAATGTGTCTTTTACTATAATAAATTTTAAAAAACATTCACCATGTGTTTTGACCCCATCTCATATGTGCATACATACAACTGACTCTGTTTCATGGGGAAAAGCTGTGCATTTTCATGGGGAAAAGCTGTGTGTTTCTTTTCTGTTTTCATATTTTAGTCTCAAGAACTACAGTGATCTCTTGCCTTGCACATGACATCCATCTTTGCATCCCATGGGGACCCAAGGGTGGGAGAAGTCACAGCTTCCAGTGATCTCTCATCTCTAGTGTCTCCACATCCCTGGGCTTTCTTTTCACACCAAACGCCCCCCTCCTCCAAGCTCAACCTGCAGGGCTAAGTCAAGGGGAGGTAGAGAGTTAACCAATGTAACCAGCGAACATCTGGCTGCTGTGTTGCCTCTGCCCAGGAAAGCGGGTCAAGCGCAGGGAGCGTTAGGACCAGCCAGGCCCTCAGCACCTGTGCACCTGGAGGCTCACACCTCTCCTAAGGCTGCTTCACTAGGCCCTGGGCAGGGCCCGGCCACTTAGGCTTTGAAAATGTCCCAAAGGAGCATCACTCTCAACTTCTAATTGAAAGCTATTGATCTCATCCAGCTCTTACCTTTAGAAAGGTAGAAACTGAGGCAGAGAGGAACATCACTGGCCAGTGATCCCTGGGATCCAGAGGTGATCCTGGGACTACTCAAAATCACAGTGAAAGGGACCTGAAGCTCCGGGAGACCGTCCTCCTCAATTTATAGCTGGTAAACTGAGGCCAGAGGAGTAGAGGCGACCAACGGGTAGCATATAGTCAAAAAAGGAGATCTGGACAAGGTTCCTGTAATGGGTTTGTGTTAGATTTTTGTCACTGTGACCAAATACCTGAAAAAATTAACTTAAAGGAGGAAAAGTTTGTTATCATGAATGGCTTCAGAGATTCCAGCCCCTGCATGGCCGGCTCCACTGTTGCAGGTCCTGGCCGGGCAGCATCATGGGGAGGCGGGGGGAAGGGAAGCTGCTCCCCTCCCCTCACGGCAGCTGGGAAGCAGAGAGGGAGGGAAGGAGCAGAGAGGAAGGGGCTGGGGCCCAGTGACCGCCTCCCCGCCTGAGTCCCACCTCCGTTCCACTGTGAACTCATGACTAGGTTGGGTTAATCCATCCCTGACGTTAGTGCCCGCCGGATCCAATCAGTCCCCATTTCTGAATGTTGCTGCATTGGGTATCAAGCCCATGAGTCTTTGGGGTACACTTCATATTTAAACCATTACAGGGCGGAGTGGTGACCTTCAAAAGATATGTCACCCCCTAACTCCTGGAACCCATGACTGTGACCTGATTTGGAAAAAGGGTCTTTGCAGATGTGATTAGGGTAGAGATCTTGGGCTCCTCCAAGATCATCTGGAGGAGCCCTAAATCCAAGAACAAGTGTTTTCTTAAGAGGTATCTGGAGGAGAGCAGGAGGAAGGCCTGGGAACACTGAGGCCGAGAGGAGAGTGATGTGGCAACAAGCCCAGGACACCTGGAGCCACCTGAAGCCACCTGCAGCCACCGGAAACTGCAAGGGGCAGAAGGATCTTTCCCCGGGGTCTTCGGAGGAAGCACTGCCCCTCAGGTACCTTGATTTCAGACAGTGTCTGGAACAGACACGGTCAGAGACCAACACGGGGACAGAGGCCAACAAACTCCTGGGACCCTAACCTGTTACTATTAAAAACATGATTTGTGTTTTCTTCTGAGGCAGTCAGGGAGCTGGAGGCTGGACCCGCGGATGCCCAACAGGTAACTAAAAGTAGGACACAGTCTGGCATCACTGCCTTCATTCTGTATGGTTCCCTTGTTACCTTAAAACGTGGGGTCAGACCCCTGCTCCACTCTGCGGGGAAGACGTTAATCACGAATGAGCAGCTGCGTAGCTAGGTTTGTTAGCCCTAGGTGTGTTTACCTCCTATCTCATCGCCCTTCAAGACTAAAGACACCTAGATAAGTGCATCTAAGGTAATTTTCAGGATTTGCAGGGACACCCAACTGCCAGCTTTTAGCATGTCCAACTCCAGAGCCCTGAGCCTAAAAACCTACCAGCCCCTCGGTTTCCGGGAAAAGTGGAGCCTCACAGACCACCCCATAATGAGAGATCCCCCCACAAGCAGGAACAGTCACCTCATGGGGCCGAATGGCCCCTCAAGCCGGGGGGACTCCCCTGGAGCCTCGGAACCCAAGCTGAGATCGTGACCAACAGGACGCCAGCCCATCTCAGCTAACCCGCAAAGGCCGGGTTGTCCCTCTGTGATGCCAGTCTGCGCCTCTTCACCAGAGGGAGCCCCCAGCCGCTCGGCAGGAGTCCACGCCTCCCCTTCTCCCTCCCTCTCCACCTGTGCCTAATGAGGCTGCCGAGGCAGAGCCTTTTCTGCAACAGGAGGCTATGAACCTGTAAATGCAGGTGGTATTTTGAATCCATTTCGTTCGATTTCAACATCTATTGTTCAATTCATTCAGGTCTCCAGTGGGAAATGGTAGTGATATTTATTGTCTCCTAACACTTACTTCTTTCAGATTTAAAAAAAAAAAACAAACAAACAAGGAAAGTTGCAGGTTTCCATTCTCCCCAAGGAAAACTGGAAGCAAGGTTCTGCCTGAATAGGGAGTTCTCCAAGCCACTACTGAAATCTCTTGGGATCTGTGGCAATTGTCACTGGACCAATTTCTGTAAAGATAATGACGGAGATGAACAAACAGTGATCAACAGCAGACAAAGCGTCTAGGACCCCACTCCACAGGATGAGTTGAGGAGCCTCTCTCCTCTTTTGAGGACGGCCTCACCTGCCCAGTGTCAGAACTACGAGAGAAGACATCTCTTTGCTTTAAGCCACCACGTTTGAGGCTGTTTTCAATGGGAGCCCTTGGAAATCAGTTCATACCAAAGCAGGACCCAGGCATTCTAATGGCACTCGGCTGTTGTTTTGTTTTCACTACTGGGAATGAACCCAGGGCCTTTGCACTGAGCTACATCCTTTTTAATTTTCCTTGGAAACCAAGTATCACTAAATTGCTAAATTGCCAGAGGCTGGGCTCCAATTTGTGATCCTCCTGCCTCAGCCTCCCAAGGTGCTGGGATTTCAGGAATGAGCTACCACTCTAGGCTTAAGAATTCCGGCATTCTTATGGAACTCAAGTATTCTAATGGGACTCAGGAATTCTCAAGGAACGTGGGTGTCCTAGCGGGAATCCCATCAGCTGGGCTCCCGTCCTGTGTCGGGAGCTCCACCAGTGATCCCCCCTCGCTATCCCTGACCATGGAACCGACTCAGCTGGGCAGTCACGACTATTACCTGACGTACCTGAAGGTTAAACCACACCAAGGCCAAGAGCTGGTGTGTGCACAGTCAGGGTGTGACTTGCATGTGCCCTGTCCCCAGGCCTCTCCCTCTGGGTCACCTCACACGCTGAGAAGGGGTGGCTTTTTTCAGGGGGGGAAAGGGTCTTGGTTCTCACCACATGGGCCACTATTGCCGAGCCCAGCATGACAGCCAACTGAGACTGGGGCTCAGAATCCGAGGCGTAGCCTCACGGGACAAGACAGAATGCTCTAAACGGAGACTTGTTACGTCACCCACCCACCCACCCAAGATGAACGGGGGTGAGACGCTCTCCACGCTCTATTTAGTCCAGAGGGAGGAGCTTGGGTTTATAAAAGAAACTCAAGCAGAGATGTCTGGTGTCCTTTGGTTATTTAAAGTCCCGTCCTCGACTGACAGTTCCGGTGAGATTTTAGGACCCGTGGTGACAGGTGCTCAGAGCCCTGGCATGGAAACCGGTCCACCTGGCACCTGCCAGAAGGATATGAATGCCATGAAGAGTCGATGGCTGTCGGGAAGAGGCCGTGAGGAGCCCCGGATGACCCCCTGGGGAGAAGAGTCATGAAATGAACCCAGGGTCTCGGGGCCGCAGAGCAGGGCTGAATCTTCAGAAGGTCTCGAAAGCTGGCCCTCAGGGAAGGCCTCAGCCCGCCGGTGTTGCCGCCATACCTGCTGATGCCTCCTCCTGGGACACTCTTTTTTATACGTTAATAAACAATTTCACTTCTTTCTTGTCTAGTTTGCTAAAATAATGTGTCCTGTGAGGTGTTGCTATTTGTATTTGACAGGGAAAAAACCTACTGAGATTCAAGTCAAGTGTGACTTACCCTGAGTCCCACTGGGCACAGGAACAGTCGGGAGGGGACCGTGCCCTAGACGTCAGTTCCAGCACAGAGAGTGGCCAGACCAGCAGGTTGTCCCCAACAAAGGAAGCGCAGGACTCTGTGCTTAACATGACCCCATGTCTCCGGACACTAACATTTAAATTTTTGTTTTGTTTTGTTGATTATTTTAGACAGAGTCTTGCCGTGTAGCCCAGGCTGGCCTTAAACTCACAGGGATCCTCCTGCCTCAGCCTCCCAAGTGCTGGAGTTACAAGCATGTATCACCACACCCAGCTTTGTTTTGTTTTTTGAGACAGGGTCTCACTGTGTATATAATTCAGACTGGACTTGAACTCGCTGTGTAGCCCAGACTGGCCCCCAACTTGTGTCCATCCTCCTTCCTCTGCCTTTTTTTTTTTTTCCCTCCGCCTCTTGAATGCTGGGATTACACGTGTGCTCTACCAGGCCCGGGTTGGATGCTACCATTTTAATTCCCACCAAAGCACACTCCAGGGCAACAAAACAGCACCCAGGAAAGAATGCGTTCTTCTCGGATGACAGTGGCTTTGCGAGCCCCACCGAGGCAGGCATGACCAGAACCCCTGGTGGTCTAGAGACAGTTCACAGCTTTGCCATTTACTCCTATTTTTCCTGACTATGGGACTCAGTTTCCCCATCTGGAAGTGGAAGGTGGACAGGATGATCCGGAAGCTCCTGGACCGCACCCCCTCCAGCTCGAGTCGCACTTGGGTGCCACCAACAGGTCCATCCTGGGGCCGTGAGGCCTATAGACACCTCATGGAAAGGGGGCCTTGGGTGCTCACACCGTCCCTGTGCAGGACATCACTGCCACCCCCTCAATGTCCCTCTCCAGACATCCGACTTCTTCCTTCTCCTCTATTTTAGTGCTTGTGTTGTATTTTTCATGTTAAAGGCCACCTTGGCTTCTTGTTTTGTAAGTTGCAAGGAGTAACTCCAAATACAGGGCCAATGGCTACGAGGGAGGGGGGTGGGTGGGAGAGGAGACAGGAAGGAAGCAGGGCGGGAAGAAAGGTGTGGACAAGCAGCAGGCCTCCTTTGAGTGTCCCAAGGTGCTGTCAGGGAGCGTGAGCGTCGATATCGCCCTTGCAAACTGGGTGCGGTGGTGGGTACCTGTAATCCCAGCACCCTGGGAGGCTGAGGCAGGAGGATCATGAGTTCAAATCTAACCTGGGCAACTTATCAAGACCCTATCTCAAAATAAAAATAAAATAAAAGGGGTAGGGATGTCGCTTAGCCATTACAAAGGCCTGGGTTCAATCCTCAGTACTAAAAAAAAAAAAAAAAAAAAAGATTTTGGAAACACGGCCAAAGTGACTGTAAACTGAATTCTGCCACAGGCCATAACCACTGCTCCTTACCGTCTCCCCATTAGGCTGGAATTCTTATCCCCACTTTATAGATGACAAACTGAGGCTCGGAGAGCTCCTTGGTCAGGACACAGTGACCATGGTGGCAGCGGAACCTGGGTTTAAAGGGCTGCACGGGGCTGTGGAGAAAACCCAGCCCCGGAGAACCAGAACCAGGGAGCGAGGCCCGCGGTCCTGTGGACACCATAAACGGGCGGACATGACAAGGCCTCGCCGTCTGCCCCTGACCATGTCACCTCTGAACAAGGTGGTGAACCTGTCCCCTACCATGAGAGCTGCAGTGACACAGGGCTGCAGAGACCAAGGAGCCCGTGACAGCGAGGCCCTGTCTGTGCCTGCACCCCGACTCTCCGGCAGGGCGGAGTCTGGAGTGAGCGTGTCCTTCTTTCAGGCACCGCCCTGCGTGTGGGACGCTGGCCAACGGTGTCCGGCCCATGGACTCCACCAGTGGACACCTCCAAGGGGCAGGTGAGCCTGAGCCAGAGGTCCGAACCCCGGTCCCTCCTGCAGAACCAAAGCATACAGGCGTGGGCCTGGGACGATGTCCTTTAGGGGAGACCAAGGCTGCTGGGCCTTGCCTTGGACACCTTATTCCTTCCCATCACCCTGGGGTGGGGAGCCCAGACGTGAGCTAGAATCTGGCTAGTGAAGCCTGGGTGTCCTCAACAGCTCCATGTCCAGGGACATTTGTAAGGACTTGCTCCTGACCAGCCCTGCAGGGCTCCACCTGAGCACATGGCCACTCTCGCCTGCACCCGGAGGCCGGGTCTGTCACCTGCCTGGGACCAGGCAGCGCCCAGGACTCAAACCCCCTCGCAGGCCCAGCACTTGCTCCTCCTGCTCGGCCCATGGAAGAGCGTTCTGGGAAGCGGCTCTGCTGTCTGCACTCGCGGACCTCCCTGATGGAGCCCCAGCACTGCAGTCACACTCGCACCCCGGACCACACTGGCGGAGCCCCAGCCGGTTCTGGGCTTGGTCCTGGGTGCACTGAGAGAGTGGTCACAGGGCCAGCAGCCCATGGCTCCTCCCAGGTCTCCCTGACCCGGTGCTCTCTGGAAGCAGGGAGAACACTGTGACCCGCAGGCAGGCCCGTTGCCTTGGGGACAGCACCGCATCCGTCCCTCCTTTCCTCACTGCGTGTCCCTTCTAGCCATGGCACAGCCGGCCTGGGTTCTATCCTTGTCTGCCCAGGCCCTGGCTGCCCAGGATTCCACCTAGGGAGACAGCAGCACCTGCCAGGACCCAAGCCTGAGCTGTGCCCCCCATGACCGCACTCCCTGGCACGGCCCTAAAGCGAGGTTCTTTGTGACCCAGCCCCATGACAAAGGATGACGCCGAAGGCGACTGGGTTTTTGACCCACCAAGTAGGCAGAGGACTGTGAATATTCTCCTGGCAAGTGACAGTGCTCTGTTGCTGGGTGACAACATTTGATGGACAGGTGGTGGTGGTGTTCCATGGTGGGTGACAATATCCCAGTGGCAGGTGACAGCTACGTGGGTGCAGGCGGGAGCACAGAGCAGTGAAATAGGTCCTGGTGAATCAAGAAGGAATGGAGTCCAGTCCTATCCTCCATAACAACCTGGGACAGGATGACAGGGACGTCGCCTCACCTGGGTGACCAGCTGGGTGGGACATGGCCCCGGCTGGGTTACAGGAGACTCGTGGGGCCTGGGCCCTGAGCGACAGACACCGTGAGCTTGTGCACATGTGCACACGCACGATAGGGCCCAACGGGGCTATGGGCCGGGCCACACCCCACCTCCAGCCCCATGGGCTCCATGAGCACCGACAGGACAGCCTGATGTCCTACCAGGCCAAAGCAAGGGGGCTAACAAACCACAGACTGAAACCTCCGAGGCCACAAGCCAAAATACACCTCTCCCAGTGCTGAGCTGGTCACTCGGGTGTTCATCACAGTGACTTCCAGAAAGCTTAGCGGTACAGGGGACACCGATGTCAGGCCACAGCAGTCTCCCTTCTTCCCAGTGCCCGAGTTGGGGACAGGCCAGTGGAAGGGGCCTAGCTCTCTTTCAGTCCTCTGGGGCCACTGCAGAGATGACACATGAGTCTGTCCCTTGTCCGCTTTGGTGCCCTGCCCCGCCTGGCCCAACATGGCTCTTTGGGCCACTGCAGCTCACACAGCACCAGCCGGGCCCTGACCCGTCCTCCCGCTGTGGTCGAGGTCACCCCGCCCCAGCAAGGTGCTGAGGGCGCCTGTCCTTGCTCCCCAGAGCCCAGAACAGCTTTGCTCCTCAGATGGCACCAAAATTAACCTCCCCCTCCTCTCCCAACACAAGCCCTCCCCCAGGACCACCCGCCGCTTCCTTTTTCGCTTCTCTTTTCCCACCTCTGGGGATTGAGCCCGGGGTGCTTCACCACTGAGCTACATCATTGGTCTTTTTTTTTTTTTCTTTAGATAGGGCCTCACTAAATTGCCCAGGCAGGACGCAAACTTGCAATCCTCCTAGCTCAGCCTCCCTGAGTGCTGGGATTCCAGGTGTGCACCACCACACCTGGCTACCCCACCTCTTCCTAACACCCCCTGCCATTCACTCTGGCACCTCAGCACCCTGGCCAAGCGTCTCTCTCCTGGAGCTCCCATTCCTGCTCCCCGCCTGGGCAGTACCTGGGCACCTGCAGATCCTCTTCATCCACACGGCTCAGGGAGAAGGCCGCGGACTCCCTGGGCAGTTGTGACAGCCCAGCCTCCAGCGAGGTGCCCCCTTGCAAGCCAGACCTGGCACTTGCCAGTCATCCACAGCGGCCCAGAGCAGACTCCAGCCACCCCAGCTCAAGGAGCAGATCCACGAAGGCTGCATGGAAATAATTTTTAATATGCTGAAGCACATTAAAAATGCATTAGGAAAGTAGGCGATTTAAATGGAATCCCGTGGGGAATCATTCTCTAAAAAATGAGCCTCTTCTTAATGGGAATCATCAGTCCCTAATTCACACGGTGCCTAGGATGAATCTTCATTGACAATATCGCCTCTCTTAATAAAGAGAACATCTTACAAGGACATGCTCCGTGGCCAGAAACTCTGTTCCCACGGGCAGTAATGATGTCCAGTGAATGGTTAGGCCGGGAAATACAATGAAATATTAACTAAAATGATGTCAAATGGCCAAGCGACTAGGAAGAAGGTTTTTAGATGCCTTTGCTGGAGGTAAGGGGTGGAGGCTGGACCAAGACTGGTTACGTAGTTTGCAAGACTATGCAAAATGGAAATGCAGGCCTCTTAATGATTCTAAATTTTAAGGTAGTGACATCTATAAAGCAAAGTGGGGCCTTTGTCAGTGCAGGCCCTGTGCAACTGTACAGGTCGCACATCCTGTCTTGTAGCAGAACCTTCCCAGGGCCCCAGGAGAGGAAGCCTGGCCTGGCTGGGAGCTGCCTCTAGGGCCTTCAGCACAAGCTGCCGTGGCTCCTAAGACTAGAGAGTGAACTGGATGATAAAGTCATCGGCACTGAGAGGAGAGAGTCCAAGCACACTCTAGTATTTACTGAAAATGTTGTGATAAATCCCAGTGAACCCTCTGAAGGCCTGCTTTAATGTCACAGCCCAGCCACAGAAGCACGCACCCGTCTTCTCACACTCACCCCCACCTGTACCTGGGGTGGGCACACCTGTCTCACCACACCCAGGGGATGGGGCTGAGGCAGATTTCCTGTGGGTCCTAAGCCTGGGCCTGGCCCTCGCAGTTGACCGGAAGCTCTCCTGAAGTGCAGGGACGAGGGGACAGAGTGCATATGGGCCCTGGAGGCCAGCATAGAGCCAGGCAAGGGCGAGGATGTGGCCCCCCAGCTGGGGACAGCACAGGGCAAGTCCAGGCTGGGGAGATGCCCAGCACCAGAGGATCAGGTGCCCAGAGGCCGGGAGAAGAGGGAACAGGAAGGGGTAGGTGGGGAGACCAAGTCCTCTCCTCGCGCCCACCGCAGCCTGCACTCACACGCGTCACTGAGCCGGATCCGGGTCCTTCCCACCCAGCCTGGAGTTCAGTGGCCTGCTGCCCCCCAAGTGGGGTCCACGCTGCCCTGTTTGCATTGGACCCATCTCCTGTGGCTCCCGACACCTGTCTGCTGGGCTCCTCCAAGCCAGCAGAAGAAAGGTCGCGGGGGCCGTGTCACTTGGTACCTGTTTGTAAATGGAAGTGAAGTGGCTGTTACTGGTAGTGACAGGTCCCAGAGGCCACAGGAACTTTCTCTTGTGCCTCTGCCCACAGGGAGGGCAGGGAGGTGGCCAGGCCCCATCCAAGGCTCTCCAGGGTCCCCAGAGGTGCAGCATTCTCTGCACCTCCTTGGCAAGCACATGCCACTTTCCAGAGCCACCGACAGGACACCAGCATGGAGCCTGCCCTGTCTCCTGCCCAGTGTGGAAGCACTGCGGTTTGGGGTCTGCTGAGGTAGGCAGGCTGCTCTGGGCTTCTGGGGGAAGTCCCTCTGCACTCTGTGTGTCCCCAACCCCTGGACAGGATGAGGTCAGGTGGGGATAGGACAGACAGACTGCCTTGGGGAATTTTGTGCCCTCTCCACCCAGCTCCACCTGCGAGAGAATGTGCCCCTCCATATCTAGACCCTCGGCCAGCCCAGGGCGGAAGTGACCTAGACGTGGGACCCAAGAACCCTTGTGGTTCCTGGCCACTCCGCCCTGCACCCTCCAAGGGCCTCCCTCTGCTGACACAGCTGCTAATGAGCCTCAGCCTCAATGTGCCTGGGGGTAGTGGGTGTCCCCCTAAGGGTGACAGGTACCTGGAAATTCCCTGCCCAGTCCCTGCAGCCCTCGCACTCCCATCAGTTCCATCTTTCCAGCTGGAGAGCGGGTGGCTGTGTTCTCCCAGAGAAGATGAGGCCCAGCCCTAGCCCCTGGCAGTGCTCCCACGGCCTTCTTCAGAGGACCCAGCTGAAGTCCCGTGAGAGGGGACAGGCCTGGGAGGGGGCCTGCCTTGGGGGGTGACGATGCCGCCCCTTTGTCACCCGGCTGGGCTGAGCCTCTGTGTTTCAGCAGTTCCGCTCGTCCGCTGATGTCCCACATGCCTGTTGGCAGCAAAAGGTGGCCACAGACCCTCCGAAGCGGGCAGAGAGGCCACCGGCTGCAGAGGAGGTGCCTGGAGTTGCTTTGCTTCCTCCCACCCCTGATGCACCTCTCTCTGCCCCGCGCCCTGCTTCTGCCCCTGCAGAAATCAGGGCTGATTGAACCTCATCAGCTCCTCTCTCCCAGACCCCTGCACAAATGCTCAGGGCTGTGTCCCTCCTCCCCACAGGTGTCCTCTCCCTCCTCCTCCCGGGCTCCCTCCCTCGGCTCCCGTCTCCTCCATCACCGTCCTCTGCCCCATCCCACAACTGAAACGCAGGAAGGGGCTTCCAAGAAAATCTGGCTCAAGCCACAATAAGACCAAAGAGATCAATTTTCGGGTCCTGGAGAAGAACCTTCTTTTGTCTTTTTACTTTCCACTACTTGTTTCTGCGTCTCCAGGGAGCTGGGTGTGCTCAGGGACAGGCCAGGCATCACTGTGCTAATGTCTGTCGCGGATCCGATGACCCTCCAGAACACATACCCAGAAGGATGTCACATCAACAGAGAAGGAAACTGAGGCCCAGAGTTTGTACCATGCTTCTCCCCTGGCAAAGGGGGCTGTCCCTTCTGGCATCTCCCTCCTCACTTTCTTTCTTTTTTTTTTTTTTGTGGGTACCGGGGGTCGACCTCAGGACCTCGCGCGCCAGCAGGCGCCCGTGCCGCTGAGCGATATCACCGGCCCCTTTTTCCTATGTGGGTTCCGGGAGTCGAACTCGGGCCCTCGCGCTTGCCGGGCGGGCGCTTAAGCTGCTGAGCCATCTCACCGGCCCTCCCTCCTCACTTTCTAAGGGGTGGGAGCACCCCAGTCCTGGACAGGGGGGGCTGAGGTGCATGGACCCAGGCAAGCTGCCTCATTAGCATAAACGACCAAGCATCGTCAGAGGGACCCACCCTAAACACGGAAGCGCTCACACTCACATCACACGGGACATCCAAGGACTGAGTGGGAAGGAATTTCCCAGGAGCCAGGGACAAGGGTCACACTGCCTCTTGGGCAAGTATGGAAGGCCAGGTTCTTCAATGTCATGACCTTGGCCCAGTCACTTGACCTTGCCAGGATTCAGTTTCCCCATGCATGACACAGGGGTCAAATCCAACAGCCAGTATGGTTCCTCCAATTCCAGACTTCCCCAATTCGGACGCATCCTTCCCGGCTCTTCTATTGAATCATAACTGATATCTCAGAGCTGCCACTTTGTCGCATAAATCGGTGGCAACTTCTGTCTTCCCCTTAGTGTGATAGCTGCTCTTCTGGCCCCAGGGGACCTGCCAGGGACTCCTTTCCTTGCTCGCAAGTCATTACGGAGAGATGGAGTCAGGAACTCCAGTCTCAAGAGAGCCTCTTTCCCAGGTAATTTATCAAAATGTTAATACGTAAGAAGGCCTCCCTAGAGCTGTATTTCTTGATCTGACAAATTGTTTAATTATCCTTCCCTGTGTTTCCCTGACTTTACACCATCTTACTTAAAACAAAAAGCTTTTTTTTTTCCCCCACAAAACCAACTTATCTGTAGATTTTGGAATTTGAGTATGCATCTCGGTTCTTTCCTGCTCACTATTTACCCACTGAAAAATAATTTGACCCCAATACATTCTATTTTCTTCAGATTAGGGTTAGGATACATTTCTGCTCTTGTCCCAGGTCTAAGGGATACAAGTTGTCAGAATGTAAATGGAGTCGCTTCCGTCAAGCCCTAACCCGGCACAGACAGAGCTGGGAGGCCTTGAGCCATGCATGCCCGCCACATAGAAATACCTACAAAACACTGCCAGTACCACCACGTGCAACCTTACACAAAAGCACTTCTGCAGAGACGCCCGCCCGGCGAATGTCTGTGTAATCCTGGACGGATGCCACCCTTGTTGTTGGTCCTCAGAGCCAAGGATGATTGTTTCAAAATATCTTATAGGATTTTCCACCCCATCTCACCTTTCAAAACTCCCCTTGTTTCAACCTCTTTGAATATGCCCACGGTTTACTATGCAGGGATGTTCCCATTTCAGTGTTCTGCTACTCCCAAATAAATGAGAATCTCTCTCTTCCCTCCTTTTCTCTCTCTCCTTCTCCACCCCATCCTGGGGGGTGAGCCTTGGGCCTTCACATTGAGCTACATCCCCCATCCTTCTTAAAATGTTTTTTATTTTGAGACAGTCTCGCTAAGTTGCTAAATTGCCCAGGCTGAGCTTGAACTTGAAATCCTTCTGCCTCAGCCTCCCATACCCCCCACTGCACCCTGCCTGTGTGTCTCTCATAAGGACACTTGGATAATCCTGGATGATTTTATCTCAGGAGATCCTTAACTAAATTACATCTGCAAAGACCCTTATTCCAAATAGGATCACAACCACGATTTCTAGGGGGCAGGTGCTGGGCGTAGCTTGTGGGGAGCAGCCATCCAGCACGCCACAGGCAGTGAGGCTGCAGGATGGGAGCCCTGCAGGCCTTGTCCTGGGTCTCTTGCAACACAGTAGGTGATGAGCCCGGGGGAGGTAGGCAGGGACTCCAGCTGTTGCCTGTCCTCGTCTGGCCACCTCCTCCACCTCATCGTGTCTTGCTGCTCCGTACAGGAGGAGGACAAGCCACCGTCCCTTCTAAGAGTTCCACAGCTGTCCTCATCTCCCCTATCACCTAAGGGTGGACGTCCTCATCTGCACAGCCAGCAGGGGGACAACAAGAATAAGGTCATCCCCAGATCCAATATCCTTGAATCCGGGTATCATTTCGGAATGAAGGAAACCTGCGCAGGCAGAACTGGTGCCAATCTCAGCTACGATGTGAATACTTCTGTGATCTTAGGGAAGCTGCTTAACCTCTCTGGGGTGCACACCCCTAATCTCTCTCTCTCCATCCCCTCCCGCCCAGGTAGTAACTCCCGGCTTGGGGCTTCTCACCTGTTTTCTGAAGCTGACCCTGGCCGTGCCACCGTAGTAACTAAACCGTAGCAGTAAATACAACCGCTAGGAGAGTTGGGCACTATTTCAACTCCGCAGTGAAGGGGGGACCTTTTTAAAGTTCAAAGCCTTGTCCGGTAATTCGGTGCTGTCCACACTGCCACTGTCTCCCCCTGCAAATTGCTTGCCAGGAAGGGGTGATGGATAGAGATTGGGAAATTGCAGAGGAAAGTATGTTACTAACAACAGCAAAAGCCTGGCTGTGAACTTAGCTAGTTGCTTTGTCTATCTGCTCACCTAGAAAGGGCCAGTCCCTGGTTTGCAGGACTGTGGTCCATTGCAAAGGGTAAAAATAGCTTAGAGGATCCCTTCGGGTTAGGATAAGGGACTGAGTGGGGAAAGGGACCCCCTAAGGGGCGGAAGTCCCAGCTGCAATAACATCTTCTCCCTCACCTGCTTTCCTCGGTGTCTTTAGTTGCGCTGGTGTGGCTGCCTTGATGTCCTGAATCGATTCAAAACATTCACTTTTCATGGTCATTTTGACTCTGCGGAAGAACCAGAAATTGCACAGCGCCAGATCCAGTGAATAAGGTGACTGAGGACACAGCATGATGTTTTTACGAGCCTGCCTTTCTGTTGGATGGCACTCGGCAGCAGCACTCACTGTATTTTTGATCACACCACATAAAGACACTCAGGGAAGAGGACTTCCAGAGCTGCTGCTGAAAGTGGCAAGAATGATGGGATAGGTATGTTCAAAGCAAAGAGGAGTGTTTTGAGGGAGATCAATGGCAAATACTGGAATAATTTTTTAAAATTTAAACATTCACTATACTTTGATCCCTCCTTGTACACAAAGCCAACTAATGGTTACTACAATCATTTACGAGGCTTGGAAGGAGACCCACACTCGGGACTGCAGGGAGGGATGTGTGGGCACTTCCTGCTCCACAGACAAAACGCTTTTCACCCGGTCCTGAAATTTCCCGTGCCTTAAATACACAACCATGATGTGCAAGGGCAGCAGTATCTTCGTAGTGACCCTGTGGCCTTGCACAGGACCTCGCCCTTACAATGAGCCGTCCAGAGCCTGACACAGTGAGACCGTCTGGGACGTCCTCCTGCAGCCCATGGTCCAGGGCAGATGCACAGATAACAGCCATAAAGAAAGAATGACTAGGGCCGGTGAGATAGCTCAGTGGCGTAAGCGCCTGCCTGGCAAGCGTGAGGTCCTGAGTTCGACTCCCAGTACCCACATATGAAAAAAGAGCCAGTGATATTGCTCAGCGGCACGGGCACCTGCTGGCGTGCGAGGTCCTGAGTTCAACTCCCGGAACCCACATAAAAAAAAAAAAAAGAAAGAATGACTTCTGGTTCTTGGGGTCCACGTGAAGTCGACCTTGGGCTGGGATGCGCCTGGCCATCACCACCTACGCGTGGTCATGTAGAAATTCTCATGGTTGCCGGGTGAGGGGAGGACAGGAGGCCACCCAACTTTGGGCAGCCTCTGCTGGCCCTCAGGGGACTAGTTAGGGATCATTCACAACAGTGATGCTTGAGAGCAGCCGTCTTAGGTAAAGGCTTCCTGTGTCCCAGGAATACCATACAGATGTGAAGATGACCCCATCGTGGGAGGCTGTCATGGTTTAGATCTAAAACACGCCCCCCCGATTCTCATGTGCGGGAAGGTGGTCAGATCACGGGCACTGTGCTCATCAGTGGATTCATCTACGTGAGTCCATAGCTGACTTGCTGTTGGGAGCCGGGGCCTGGCTGGAGGCTGTCGCTGGGGGTGTGACCTGGAAGCGTGGCTCTCCCTCCCAGCTCCTCCCTGCTCTCTCTGCTGTCCTGGCCTCTTTATCGTTATTTGAGATGCTCCCCTGGGAGGGGACAGGGAGGAGCAGAGAGAGAAGAAAAATATAATTAAAGCCACATGGTAGTAGCGCAGGGCCTTGCAAGAATACACTTCATGATTAGTAAGCCTGTGAAGCGGTGGAAATACTCTGCGAGTGCTTATGGGCCTGAAAATAAAACTGGCAAAACCCAAGTCTCTTTATGTCCTGAAGAAAATATTTGCAGGGCTGAAGTGCAAAGAAATAAAAGAAACAAATTAAGTCAGACCCAACTTTGCTGAATTTACCATTGCATCACCCTGGAAGCGGAAGGGAATGTGGTATTTATATAACTGAGTTAGACGCTGTGGTTTATAAGAACCAAAGAAAAATGCACAGATCAGGAACGGTGCCTGGGAAACAACCGTTGCATATCGGCCTCCAAAAATAATATAACAAAGGGGAGAAACTCTAGTCATCTGTTGACGGAAACTAACCTTAAGCGCAAGACGACAGGTTAGGCGTTTCTCTTGCTTCGTATGAATGGAAAGTTCTCTTTATAAAATGCATGTTTTTAAAATCAAAGAGTTTTTTTTTGTGTGTGTGGGTACCGGGGGTCGACCTCAGGACCTCGAGCGCCAGCAGGCGCCCATGCCGCTGAGCGATATCACCGGCCCCTTTTTCGTATGTGGGATCCGGGAGTCGAACTCAGGCCCTCGGGCTTGCCAGGCAGGCACTTATGCCGCTGAGCCATCTCACCGGCCCCAAAGAGTTTATTTTTCATCGGAATTTTTTAGGTACTAGGGATTGAACCCAGGGCCTCCACACTAAGCTGCATCCCCAGCCTTTTTAAACTTATTAAAATTTTGAGACAGAGTCTCAATAAATCACTACATTGCCCAGGCTGGCCTTGAACTTGTGGTCCTCCTGCCTCAGCCTCCTAAAGTGCTGGGATTACAGGTGTCCATTGGAATTTTCAGTAAAGGAGGTCGGGAGTGAGTGAAATGAGAGGGACAGTAATGGATGCTCAGGCATCTCGATGTAAATGAGGAAGGTCAAGCGAGAAACGAGGGACATGGAAGCAGCCTCCTCTCCAGGTCTGAGTGTCAGCCCCTCTCTCCTGGCACCTGGGCCTCGCAGGTGATACCCATTCCCCCCTCCCGCAGCATTGGCATCAGCTCTGATTCTGGCTCCATCAGTGGCTGGCTCAGGGTCCCATCACAGCTTCCCACCCAGGGAGACTCACTGAGAGCAGGACGGAGGAGGGCGAGAAGGCTGCAGGTCTAAGCCCAGGGCCCCCACCCCCAACTCTCGGGCTTTCTCAGAGCCTGAGCACGTTTCATAATTGTACAGGCCTCAGTTTCCCTGTCCGTTGTCTGCAGTAAAGGCCCACCAATTACTTCTTACACTCTGCCTAAGAGAGAGCTTATCAAGAGCACGATGACTCTCAGCCACCACTGTCACCATCAGTCTGTCCACTGTGAGTGGTGTGATCATTAATCATGATGTGTACTTGACTAGAGTAAGAAATGCCTAGCAGCCGGGTGTGGTGGTACACGCCTGTAATCCCAGCACTTGGGATGCTGAAGCAGGAGGATGGCTGTGAGTTCGAGGCCAGCCTGGGCTACAAAGTGAGTTCAAGGCCAACCTAAACTACATGGTGAAACCCTGTCTCAAAAAGATAAAAAAAAAAAAAAAGGGGCCGGTGAGATGGCTCAGCAGCGTAAGTGCCTGCCTGGCAAGCGCGAGGGCCTGAGTTCGACTCCCAGAACCCACATACAAAAAAAGGGCCGGTGATATTGCTCAACAGTACAGGTGCCTGCTGGTCTGTGAGGTCCTGAGGTTGACCCCCGGTACCCACAAAAAAAAAAAAAAAAGATGAAAAGAAAAGAAAAGTTTATAGATTAGCAAAGTATGGTTGTAGGTACGTCTGTGGATGATGGAAATGGTAGACTTGCAAACTGAGAGAGACAACTTATCCCAGCTGTGGGCGGCACCAATAGGCTTGTAACCTGGATCGAATAAAGAGAGAAAGAAGGAGAGGTGTGCCCATGCCAAGGTCTGCCATAGGTAAAAGCAGTAGTTTGACCCCCTTGAACCATGGCTGCAGAAGCCTTTGAGCACCTGGCTAGCTGAACTTGGGGATACACTTCCTTAGATAGCCCTGAATGAGCAGGGTGCCCTGGGGCTCTGTTCTCAAAACAAAGTCTTTCAAAGTAGTTTACCCTTTTACCCTCTTGAACCTGTGAAGGGTGGGATCTGATCAGTTCCTGAGGTGCCTTCAAGCTATCTTTCCTATTGTCCTAATGCAAAGTACTTGGCTTCTCTTTAATGCTAATCTTTTCAGCAACCATGCTCTCCTTGGTCCTGACTTTGCAAGTGGTTTTGTTCTGGTGACATGGCAAACTTTTCACATCTTTTGGCTCTGCTTTTTGCTTCTGATTCTCACTATAAATCTGCCTAAAAGCAGCCAGCAGCACTCAAACCACAGCCTGAACATTGGTCTGCCTTGAAATTTCCTCCACCAGATTCATTACCTTTCAATTCAGCTTCATACGAAGTCTTAGGACATTGACAAAACTTGAAGAAATCTTCGCTAAAATGAAACTCACATGGCTTCTAGTCCAGTTTCCAATACAGTCCTCATTCCCACCTGAAACCTCCTGAGCTTGGCCTTTACTGTCTGCATTCCTATCAGCATTCTGATCTTCTGAGCTCTGACCAGAATCACTCATCAACTTCTGCTTGTGGGGTTTCCCTAGCCTACATCTCCAAATCTTTCCAAACTCCTTATGCAAACCAGTTCCAAAGGCTTCTGAACCACATGGTCAGGTGTACTCCAGCAATGGCCTCCACTCCTAGTACTGGTTTTCTGTATTAGTCAGCTTTTCCATCACTGGGATAAAATACCCAACACCTGCAACTTAAAAGAGGAGAAGTTTATTTTTGGCTCATTGTTTTCAGAAGATTCAGACTGTGGTTGACTATCTCTGAGGTAGAAACAGGATGATGGGGGCTGGTGAGATAGCTCAGTGGCATAAGTGCCTGCCTGGCAAGTGTGAGATCCTGAGTTCGACTCCTGGTACCCACATAAAGGGAAAAAAAAGAAACAGTATGATGGAAGGGCTTGGCAGAGAAAAGCTGCTCAACTCACGGCAGCCAGAAAGCAGAGAAAGAAGAGAGGAGGCGGGGACAAGAATAGATCCTTCCTGGTTATGTCCCCCTTGATCACCTCCAGTGAAGCACCACCTCCTAACGGCACTTTTAGCCATGAACTCATTGATGAATTTATCCACTGATGAGTACAGCACCCCATAACCCAATCACCTTTCAAAAGTCCCACCTTTAGATATAGGAGGCATTTGAGGGACATTTTAGATCTAAACCATAACAAGAGGTGTTGAAGTATGTGTGTTTGTTGTGTTCATGTGCTGTATGTGTGGTGTGTGTATGGTTTGTGTGTAGTTAGTGTGGCAGGTGTATGTAGTGTGTGTGTAAATGGTATGTATGGTATATGTGTGGTGGTGTGTGTGTGTGGTAGGGGGAAGCTCAGTGGCCCCCAAGCTCCCAGTCAGAGATTCCAGGACTCTGCCTAGCTGGCTGCTGGTCTGGGGTATAAACACCAGGTTCTCAGCACATCTTCCCTCCCAATTTGCAAAAAAGAAAAAGTTTAAATACCAAAATACGGTGCCTTGTGTTCTAAAGATACCAATGTGTGTAAGTAGAAGGATGAATCATGACGTGGAAGACATCGGGTTGTATACATAGCACTGAGCTGTTGACACAGTGTGAGTCCCACACCCTCATCTCACCCCCAGAACCTCGGCCCCTGTCCTCTGCCATCCACCGTGCAGTCTCTGGGACTCCTGACCCTGACGACTGGGATGGGAGGCAGCTGCAAAGGAGCCACCAGGTGCCCTCAGCCCATACAGGAAACTCCTGGTTTCTCCAGGGTGCTTTTTGTGAAGTCAGCCTTGGGTTTCCATAATGGGACTCCTTTCCCAAGTGGGGGCAGGGACCCCAAAAGCTAAGCCCCTTTATATTTTAATACAGGCACAAACATGCAGTGACATGGACCCACTGACAAGCACAGTGAGAGAGCTCCTACAGGTGCATGCACGCAAGTGATGAACACACCCACCAAGATCTAGAAACTTCCATCCCCCAGAGTTCCCCTGTGCTCCTCCACACACAGGACAACCACGCCTCTGATTCTTTTTCTTTCACTTTTTTACTCTTAAAGGCCTGAGTGTGGCTACTTTAATTCAGAAAAGTGATTCCGTTCATGCCTCTGCTCGGGCTGGCATCCCCACAGATCCATTTTGCCTGTGTCCCGATCTCCGTGTCAGTGGATGGCACACCTGCTCTCTCCTGTCCAGCTTCTTTTGTTCCACCCGACTTCTGGGAGATTCACCCAGAATGTGAGTACTTTTAGACATTTTCATAATTGTGGTCATATTTTCTCACCTCTTGGCTCTGAAGTTCTGCAGTCCTGTGGCTCTGTGGGTCTGATACTGATAGACACCTATGAATATAGATTTGGGACCACCATAGCACTGCTCCAGGTGTCGACAGGAAATCCCTAACTGAGGGGCTCTTGGACCCTCAAAACCTGGGTGTGAACTCATCCTGCCCCAAATCTCTGTGGGTACAGCCCACCTGCTGCCCTAGTTGGAGCCTGGAGACCCCTCAGGGAGCAGACCCCACATTCAGTGCTTGTGAGTCCTGGTGTCTCGCCCACCCATCATGCCACATGCTGCCTCTCTTTCTCTCTCATGCACACACATGCTTTCTAACACAATGCAGCCACCTGCCACAGAGAAATCTTGGACGATTTATCTAATGCCTCTGAGCTTCTGGTTTCTCCTGGGCAGAATGTGGATAAGAGCCAGCACAAGGATCACAGAGCTGCTGTTCACCACGTGGGGGCCCAGGAGAGACTCGAACCTGGCCTGCAGTTGGGAGCGGCGGAATAAATGTCAGCTCTTGTCAGCCCTAGATGCCTCACTGTGCACACTTTGGTGCCTGCCAGACATTTACCTATATCTTCATTTCTGCCACCTCTCAGCTCCTCTCTCGTCCACTCTGTCTGATTGAGGAACTTCCTGTTTCTCCTCACAGTATCAGCCTCCTGTTGCACTGTGCTAGCTCATAGAGGATGGGTTTTGCAGGCTCTCTATCAGTTATTAGTCCCTTAATGTGGTCCTGTTAACTGGAAATTTAAAAATAGCCAGGTGTGGGGTTATACACATATAATTCCAGCATTCAGGAGGCTGAAGGCAGGAGGATCGCTGTAAGTTTGAGACCAGCCTGGACTACATAGTTTGAGGCCAGCATGGACTACACAGTGAGACCCTGTCTCAAAAAAAAGAAGGTCAGGGGGCCGGTGAGGTGGCTCAGCGGCATAAGCGCCTGCCTGGCAAGTGCGAGGTCCTGAGTTCGACTCCTGGAACCCACATAAGAAAAAAGGCTGGTGATATCGCTCAGCAGCACGGGAGCCTGCTGGTGCGCAAGGTCCTGAGGTCGACCCCCCCCCGGTACCCACAAAAAAAAAAAAAAAGGTCAAAATCTAGGTCTTACAGCGCAATGTTTGGGCCTCAGCCCAAATCTCCCAGCTTCTCTCCAGGAGGAAGATGGAATTGCTGGGTGATTCCAGTGTGTGTTAGTCACTTTCTCATCAGTGGGACATGAGAGCTGACATCCACAACCTAAAGGAGGAGAGGTCTATTTTGGCTCACGATTTTTCGAGGATTCAGTCCACAGTCAGCCGATAGCCAAGCAGGAAGGAATAGGGGAAGGGTCTGGAGGAGGAAAGCTGCTCACCTCATGGCGACCAGGAAGCAGAGTGAGAAGGGAGGAGTCGGGGAGGGAGTCCCACTTCCCCAGGTCATGCAACCAGTGACCTGCCTCCCCCAACCAGGCCTCAGCTCCAACAGCACATTCAGCTATGAACACATTGGCAGATTAATCCACTGATGAGTACAGCACCCCATGATCCATTGCCTTCCAAAAGCCCCACCCCTGAACACACAGGCTTTTGCGGGGGGACATTCTGGATTTAAATCATAACACAGTTTTCTCATCTCTGGATTGGGGGATAATCTCTGCCTGCTTTACCCAGAGCACAAGTGTAGATCGAACAGCTCCGAAACTCTTTTTCCAGTTCTGAAGTTACTGAGCTCTGTGAGTTATTCTTTGAACCATTTCTATGGTTGCTTGGCCCTTTATGGCTCAAGGCCATGCTGGCCAAGATGCTGTGCACAGTGCTGTGCACCCCTTACCTCTGGCACCCTAACTTGTATCTAGAGTTCCTTCAATTTTTCCATAAGGATGGATGCCAAGCCCAGCGATTGTGTGATTTCTGGTGGAGGTTGGGACTAAAGGACAGTTAGTTGTTTAGCTCCTCTGAGTTGGGGACCCAGAACCAGCAGGTTTCAGCAGTGTGTCATGTAGGTCACCTGCCACATCCCTTGCACCAGCCGGGGTGGACAGAAGCCCGGCCAGATGGAATCGCCTGGGCTTTAGCCACGAAGACCCATCTAGGGACCTATGAACAAAGACAGTCACGAGCGGCATCGATTTCAAAGGAAGCCTCATCTCTGGCACAAATAAACTGTTGCTTCTTCATTTTGCTCACAGGCAGCATTATCCTGGGCCAATGTTTCTTTTTTTCTTGGAAAGTTTGGGAGGTGGGTGGTGACATTTTCAGCTGCTATTTTCACACATCATTCTTAGTCACTGTGGGCAGCTTAGAAGCCAGGAAAAAGCCCTCCCACCGCCTTGGGCTGGTTATTCCCGACTCTCCTCCCTGTGGAAGAAAGCAGCAGGCACGCGTCCCTCTTCCAGGGGCCCATAAACACAGGGGCCATAGCAACGCCTCCAAATCAAAGGTGGGCCAGTGTGGGCTCTTACCCCACCGTGACACCTGACCTTTCCGAACATCCACCACTTAGCTCCCTGCGCCATCTGGAACATTCCTAGGACTAGACATAGTAAAGGTTGTCCTTGAACATCCACAAAGATGCCCAGACCCAAACCCCGAGGTCCACACGTGTAACTCATATGTCAGCCTCTCAGGTTCCTATTCTCAGGCGTTCGTTTTGGTTTTGGATCTAATTTAACAGCGCCCATCTTCTTACATACAGCAGATTAAAAACAACCCATGCCTAAAGTGCAGCCCTGAGCACCTGCTGGGGAAGAAATTAAAGCATCACGTGGGTAGTTAGCGCAGACGAACCTGAAGGTGCCTCCCGACCCCAGCTTTCCATAATCCCCGGCACAGCCCGGCAGAGAGGCAATTTACACGATGATGTCGCTTCACACTTCATTTCTCAGCACTGGGCAAACCAAACATCCCCACAAACATTATTTTCATTTCAGGAGCTTATAAAAACCCTCGTTTCAGTTCTCCCTGCACTTTTTCCTTCTTTGTCTTTTTGGAGGAGTAGCTTGGTTCCATGAAGGGAGCCCTGGACTAAGTGCCAAGTGTGATCTCAAGTGTGACTTCAGGGTGTCACTTGGCTGCTGTCGGTTTGTCGTCTGTAACACAAAGACTCCTCCATTCACCACCATTTATTGAGCAAGTGCGTGTGCAGGGAGTCATTCTAGTCCCTGAGGATGTGACAAGGCCCAGGGTAAGTGCCTGGCCTGGCCTCACTGTGTCATATTCTAGGACGTGTGGGGCAGAGCCACACAGTGCACTGATGAGCAGCTCTGCCAGGGGATCTCAGATGAGGGCAAGTGTGACAGGGGATGGGATGGAGGGCGGCCTGAGAAGTGGGGCACAACCTTGGAGCTGGAGCCAGGAAAGCAAGGCTGCATGGAGCTGTCCCAACATTCAGGAGGACAGGTCTCAGGGACACTGTGGGGACAGGAGGGCGGACCACAGGGACACCAGTTGGACAGGGGAATGGACCACAGGGATATGAGGTGGACCACAGGGCCATGAAATGAGGAGGTTTTCAGGACAACGATGATGACTAATCAGCTCACAGTTGGAAAGAGGCCAACCAGGCAAATCAGGAGCATTGTCCCCTCACTTTTCAATTCTGAGGTGCAACAGGAAGTCACCTGGCCTTGGTGTTGGCCACCAGGCAGGCAAAGGCCCAGGGTGGGTCTCATCACGTCGCACCCAGCTTGGCATCCTCTGGATCCTCTGCCTTGGCCTTGGCATCTCTCCTCTGTGACATCACCTGGACAAGATGCTCGGGATGTCCCTCCCCTCCCCTTGCAGGTGTCCTTATTGCTGCTCTTATTCACTTGGCTCCTCCCAAATAGGAAGAGCCCACGGGGGCCGACTTTGTTCCTGCTCATGGGTGGGTCTTACCCACTGCTGTGTGTGACCGCCTGATGGGTGGAGGCTGTGAGTCCCCCGATAGCTGCTCCTGAGGCAGGGGGGTCTCCTTCTTCCTGATGAGTCAGCAGCCTCCCCCCTGGTGGCGCCCAGGCTCTCCTCCCGGCCCAAGTCAACCCTGGCTACAGATGTGGACTATGGTCAGGCTGAGCCCCAGAGCCCCACAGAAGGCCTCAAGGGTCTCACTTCACCAGGGGCAAAGAAAGGGGAGAGAGCACAAGGCAGTGCTTGGGTGTGCCCAGCACTGCTGGCTGCCAGGACTGAGTGGAGCCACAGCAGGGAGCGGGCCCAGGACAGCAGAGGCCTCTGGCCTGAAGCCTCTAGTCCAATCTGGTCAGCGTGATGTCTCCAGGCCTCAGCATCCTCCTGTAAATGACCCATGCACTAATCAGATGGGACGGGGAAACATTGGAAAAGAGCGCAGCTGGGGAGTGGGCACTTCAGCAGGAGGCTGAGTGGGGATGGCTAAGGGTCACTGCAGCCCATGCCACCCGCTGCCCTCATGAATCTGGGGCTGGGAGGCTGCACAGATCCCAGCCCTCCACTGGCACAGAGATGCAAGGAGCGGGGCTGGCAAGCAGATCATCATAATCTCATGAGAGCCGAACCTTCCACTAGGGTGTCTCTATGACCTGTGGATGCAGCCCCTCCCAGGAGCGGGACCCAGCATCTGTCACCAAGTCAGGCCAATGGAGCTGGGCTGTAGAAGGGAGACATCCAGAGCTTCAGACCTGTGCTTGTATTGTCCCCAGGGAGCCATCGGCCACCCTCAAGATTCTCCAGCTCCCGGCTCCCACGCAGGCCACATTTAGATACCCGTAGCATCTATGTCCCCAAAGCCACTCCCAGGGCCTGTGGGGACCTGACTCTAAGAGGTGCCCCTGGAACTCTCTGATGCTGCTTGCATGGAAAACCACAGGCTTTGGAAAACCCCATGGCAATTCCATGATAGCTGGACACACAACTGCCCTGGGATCTGGCGATTCCACACTTGGGTGTTACACAGGACAGACACAAGTGCGTGTGTCTGCAAAAGTAGGTGCAAGTGTGCTCAGCAGCTTCCATCACAGCAGCCCCCAAAGAAAATCTACCTGCCTGCTGTGGTTTGAATGTGGCCCCCAAAAGTTCACGTGTTGGAAACTTGCAGAAAAGCGTGGCTCTGTTGTGGTTTTCCTGCAGATGATGCAAATTTGCAGTAAAGAAAGCTCCTTCTAAATGGAAACAAAGCTTTTGTAAATGGGGAGAGAAAAGGGGTTGTTGAAGGGAGGATAGGGAAATGGGGAAAAAAAGAAGTTATATCATTCACAGGTACAAATTCTCTATGATGAATGTGATCATGATGTATATCTAAAATGTACCAATAAAATCTGATTGAAGAAAAGAAAAGAAAAGTTCCTTCTAGAAGGTGATTGAGGGAAAAATTGTGGTGAGGAGAGCAGCCAGTAGGCTGCTGGATGAGGCCAGGAGAGAAGTGACAAGCCTTACAGGAATGCAGGCATGAGGAGGAAATGGAGGACTCCAACTTGGCACAGCGCTGGGGATGAAGCTTCCTGGGGACAGCTAAGAGAGGGCACAGTGGGCCAGAAAATGTGACAGGGACCACTTTCAGGGCAGGGTGACAAACTGTTATGGTTTAGATCTAAAATGTTCCCCCAAAGTCTCATGTGTTCAGAGGTGGGACCTTTGGAAGGTGATGGGATTGTGGCAGCCCTATACTTATCAGTGGATTCATCCATTGAGGAGTTCACAGCTGACAATTGTTAGAAGGGGGGGCTTGTGTGGAGGTGGTCACTGGGGCACGACTTAGTAGGGTATATTCTTGTCCCCAGCTCCTATCCCTCTCTCTCTGCTTCCTGCTGTCATGGGGTGAGCAGGTTTCCTCTACCATACCCTTCCATCGTAATGTTCCTGCCAGCTGACCATGACTGAACCCATGGACACCACAAGCCAAATGAACTTCTTGAAGTTCCAGGTGTCAGGTATTTTGTCCCAGCGACAGCAAAGTGACTAAGACATAAGTCCAGTACAAGTTGTTCTGAGTGGGACCCACAACAGCTTACGGCTCCTAATCAAACCAAAACTAACGGATCTACATCTTGGTTCTGCTAGCCACTGCTAACGGGTTATTTTCTTTTCATTCATTTTAAAATTGTACCTTATTGGCTGCCAGTGGTTTTGTGGGTCCCTGTGCCATGGGCTTCCTCAAATGTACATATATGTCTACACAGAAGCATGTCTGCACACAGAGGGCAGACTCAGAGCCCAGGAGGGGACACAGCTGTGGATTCACCAACCCTTCCCAGTGGAACACGTTCATGGCATTTGGGGCCAGGAACTAAAGAGTTGGGCCAGCCACTGAGGTGGAGCCAGGGAAGAGCAAGCTCAAGGTGAGAAAAACTATCTGACACACAGGTCAAAAAACCAGTGCAGGGGCCGGTGAGATAGCTCAGCAGCATAAGCGCCTGCCTGGCAAGCGCAAGGTCCTTAGTTCGACTCCCAGTACCCACATACGAAAAAAGGGCCGGTGATATCGCTCAGCAGCATGGGTGCCTGCTGGCGCACGAGGTCCTGAGTTCAATCCCCGCTACCCACAGAAAAAAAAAAAAGGTGCAATACGGGGGGCCCGACTCTTGTCCTATCCCCGCCTATAACTCACCCATGATGAATGTGATGCCTAAGTTTGGTTGAGTCAACTTAACTGGCTTGGGAGCCTCCCAGGGGACTGAAGAAGCACACTTCTGGGTGTGTCTGTCTGGGTCACAGAGGTATGACCTTGGGGTCTATATCTGACCTTTCGCCCCTTCTTCTCTTGCACAGTCCCCCTGGTCTACTTCCTGGCCATCATGAACTAAGCAGTCTTGTCCCACCTTACCCTTCCACCATGATGTCTCTGCCTTAGAGCCAGCTGACCATGGACTGAATGCCCTGGAACTGTGAGCCGAATGAAGCTTCTCCTTCAAACTGTTCTGTCAGGTACTTCGTCCAGCAATGGAAACGCTGACTAATACTATGACCTTGGACCTGTCACCAAATTGGAACTTCTTCCCTCTCCCAGGAGGCACAAGAACTGGTCTCCAAGACCCACTGTGTCCCTTCAAGTACAGAGGCCAAATGCTGTCTCCTGGGTGCTGCCTTCCTTTCTCCCTTCTCCTTCAGTCAACAAATAAGGGTGCGCCATGTGCCAGGCACTGTGCAGGCACTCAGGATTCTTGGACACTGTTTAAAACCACAGGGCCTCACCCTGGATTGCCAGGTGAATGCAGAATATCCAGTTTAATTACAGAAAGTAATTAAAATTTTAATGTCACATGGGACATTTATGCCAAAAAATAATTTGCTATTTACCTGAAATTCAGATTTAACTGAGCACCCATGAGTCTATTTGGAGGCCTGTATTTTTATTAACCAAGTCTGACAAACTTTCCCCATACATATGCAGGCCTGTTAAAGCCACAAGTGAGTGCCCTGCACACCAAGGCCTCCACCACCACACTGCAGGGATGAGTGAGCGAGTAATGAATGAATGAATGAATGCATCCTTAAGGAGCTGCAATGTCAATGAACCAGGGCTAGTGAGGCACTGAGGAAGCCAATACCACCTAGTAGGATGGAAGAAGTGCCTGAGAGCTCCCCACACCCTGAGCTGGGACAGAAGGAGAGGGTGGCCCCATGGGCTCTGTGGTCCAGATAGAAGGAAGCCCCTGGTATGCTCTCACAAGTCCTGCAGGGACTCACAGGGTTTCCAGACTTAGCAAAAAAAAAAAATTCCTAGACAAATTTTCATATCAGATAAATAATTTTAATATACCTATATCTCTTGCACTATAACATATACTTATACTACAAAAATAATTCATTTTGTTTACCTAAAATTTAAGGTTAACTGGGTACCCAGCATTTTATCTGGCAACCCAAACAGGGAAAGAATAGGGAATGAATACCCGGGCCTGGCTCTACTGTTCTCTTCCCAGGGCACAATTTCGGTTGGCCCAAGGGGAAGAGGGAGCCTGCTTTGACCCAGTCCACAGAGATGGGCCTGAGGGCATGGGAGGGAGCTAGGAGTATCCAGCCCGGCACACTAAGGAGAAGGGCTGTGAGGGTTTGCCACTGGCAGCCCCTGTGTGTCCTGGCTGGCTGCTTAGCACCCCAGTTCCCATTCACTAATCAGCAGAAGGGAATAGTGCTTAGGCAAGATTTATTTCCAAAATTCTTTCTGATTTTAATTTTCTTTGTTTTTTAAATGCAGCAAATCAAACAAGTCTTTTTCTTTTTTTCTTTTCTCTTTTGGCAGCACTGGGGATTGAGCCCAGGTGAACCCAGGGCTTCACACTGAGCTGCATCCCAAGGACTATATTTTCAGGGATCATTTCTAGAATTTGTTACTAGACAAGTCTCTCTGATTGTGTGAATAACTTAGCTACATCCTCAGCATATATATATATATATATATATATATATATATATATATACTTTTTTTTTTCTTTTTTTGAGATAGGGTCTCACCAAGTCACCAAGTTGACTAGGCTGGGCTCAAATTTGTGATCCTTCTGCCAGAGCCTCCCAGAGTACTGAGATTATAAGCCTGTGTCACCACACCTGGCTCTATTTTTATAAAACAGGATTCCTTAGGAATTGTATCTGTGTTGGTCCATTTCCTGTTATTCTAATGAAATTCTCAAGGTAGCCTAACTTTCTAAAGAAAGGAGGTTTATTTGGCTTGTAGTTTTAGAAGTTGAAATTCCAAAACAGCATGGCACAGGCTCAGGAGAGAACCTGACGACGGTGTTGTCACAACATGGCAACAGTGGTGGGGGACTCACATCTTGTGACAGAAAGCCAGAGAAAGGCCGGCTGGTGCTGGGTGCAGCTTTACAACGATCCTCATGCAAGAACTAACTGGGGTCCCCTAAGAAATGCTTCAGTCCCCTAAACAGGAAGGAAATTTAACCCTTGTTACAGCACGGATGAACTTAGAGGACCTTCCAAGTGATGGAAGCCGGTCACAAAATGACAAATACTGTGTGATTCCACTAATACGAAGTCTCTAGAAGAGCACAGAGGTTGTCAGGGCTGGGGGTTGGGGGGGAGAGTGGGCGTGTCGTGGGTGGAGAGTCCTGTGGATGGGCTGTGGTGACAAGGCCAACTGTGCGAATGGACCTGCATCGCTGAACTTCAACCCTGAAACCCAGCGCTGTAGCCTCTCAGGCTGCCCCGGCAGGACACCACCACGGGTGCCTTCAACAACAGCGATGTTATTTTCTCACGGTCTGGGAGGTAGAAATCCAACATCAGGGTGCGAGGACCTCCCCCTTCTCGCGGTGTCCTCCTGTCACCTCTTCCCTGTGCACGGGAACCCTTGTCTCTTCTTATAAAGACGCCGGCTGCATTGGGTCAGGACCCCCTGTGACCTCGTTGGACCTTGGTTACCTCCCTAAAGCCCCCATTCCCAAATACAGTCACCCTGAGGGGCGTCAACGTGTGCAATTTGGAGAAACACGATTCCGCCTATGACCCTTAAAACAGTTGGAATGTTTCACATCTATATAAAACACAGTCTTAAAAAATGAAAGTGTGTCATCTGCTTTATAAAAGTTTCCATCTAAAAAGTTAAAACGAAGGAAGGGTTTCAGCCTGCAAAGGAGACCTCTTCGCTTACTCAGAAAACCCACTGGTGGCGAAAGCAGCTTTCTCTCAGGACGCTGGGTGATGGCCAACATTAGCCACTTATACTGTAGCTGGATTCGCTCCATTAAAAGTGATTTGAGCCAGGCGTGGTGGTGCACACCTGTAATCCCAGCACTCTGGAGGCTGAGGCAGGGAGATCTCCACAAGTTCAAGGCCAGCCTGGGCTACACAGCAAGATCCTGTCTGAACAACCCCCATTCCCCCAAAAAAGTGCTTTTAGAAATTAATCATAAAAATCTGGTTATAGCCAGGGCACTATAGCCTCATTAGCACAGGACTCTTTTGTTTTGTTTTGTTTTTTGTTTTTTTTTTTTTTTTTTTTTGAGACAGGGTCTTGCTGTGTAGTTTAGGCTGGTCCTGAACTCACTATGTAGCCCAGGCTGGCCTCGAACTCGTAGCAGTCCTCCTGCCTCAGCCTCCCGAGTGCTGGGATTATAGACGTGCACCACCACACGTGGCTGGCACAGGACTCTTGTACATTAACATAATCAGTGCTTATCAGGTTCTGGGCCACCAGGAGGAAGAGACAGCCCACACTTCTCCTCAGATCTCTACGCACGGTTTGTCTTCTAGATACCTTATTCTTGGCTCGCCCGATCTTTGCTGAAAAGTGGGGCATTCAGGGACTCTTGCCCGTTTGCTCACACACCTCAGCAGGAAGAAAGACGTCTTTATAATTTGTCTCCTCACAGTGGAGAGTGGACAGCACGTCCACCGGACACAGAGCTGGGCACTGGCCACACTGTACTCTCGGGGGGAAGGCCCAGCTCCAGGACAAGGAAGGAGTCTCCTGCAGAGTTACACAATACCGCCAACTTCCTGCCAGGCTCGCAGTGCTGGGCAGCCACGGGGCTGAGAACAAGCCCGTGCCCTGCTCTGAGAGGTGTCCAGTCCGCTGGTGGAGAGGCTCACAAGGAAATGACAATTAAGCAGGAAGAAGATTTTGCCTGCACTCCTGTTCTGGGGACGTCAGGAAGGGACAGAGAGTCACCAGCTAGCAGGACCAGGCCAGCACAACTTCCTGAGGGAACACAGGCATAGTAAGTGCATGGAAAGACACTCAAGGCCTGCAAATTAAAGTCATAATGAGCTGCCCCTCCGCACACATCAGCATGGCTAAAACGGAAGGAATAGAAAGTAAATGAATCCCACAGTTTAGAGGATGTAGCAGAACTCGTGGGTCCTCTGTGGCTGCTGAGACTATAACATGGTTATGCCCACTTGAGAAAATCGCAGTTTCTTAAAGGTTAAACACACACCTCACCACACAAGCCCGGAGCTTCACAGGAGGAACTCACGCCACAGACCGGCCGCGCACCGCTGCCGAGATGGCACACAAATGCTTACAGCGGTGTTATTCGTAACCCTGCTGAGCTGCGGACAACTGAGGCCCCTCACAGGAGATGGGTGAGGGAACGATGGCACGTTGTACGCTGCGGCAGTACTGGGAGCCCACAGGGACTTGGGGACAGACATGCCAAAGCAGGAAGGCACCTCAGGCCAGGATGCAGTGGGAGAGAAGCCAGACGCAGCGTCAGTGCTGAATGACTTGGTTGTGGGCTGCTCGAGGAAAGGCCAGCACCTGGTGGTGGCCAAGCAGGGTAGGGGGAAGGACAAAAAAGGACACGGGGGAGCCAGGAGAAGAGGTGCCCCGTATCTTGGTGCCAGTGGCAGTTTCACAGCATAGACATCTGTTAAAACTGTGTAAACAGAGGCAGTTTATTGTATGTAAATTATAGCACAATAAAGTAATTATAGAGTGTGTAATGACACACGGGCAAAGTGGAGGAAGGAAAGCAAACAAAAGACTCTCAAGTAGGTTTTTAAAAATAGCTTTATTTGAAGTACTATAAGCAGAATATGCAAACACTGAATATATTTAACATAAATAGTTTGGTGAGTTTGGTGTTGATATAATTTTTACAAAGAAAGGAAGGAAGGAAGAGAGAGGAAAGAAGGAAAGAAGGAAAAGAGAAAGGAAAGGAGAAAGGAAGGAGAGAGAGGGAAAGAAAGAAAGAAAGAAAGAAAGAAAGAAAGAGAAAGAAAGAAAAAAGAAAGAAAGAAAGAAAGAAAGAAAGAGAAAGAAAGAAAAAAGAAAGAAAGAAAGAAAGAAAGAAAGAGAAAGAAAGAAAGAGAAAGAAAGACAAAGAAAAAGAAAGAAAGAAAAGCAAGAAAAAGAAAGAAAGAAAGAAGAAAGAAGGAAGGAAGGAGGGAAGGAAGGAAGGAAGGAAGGAAGGAAGAAAGGGAGGAAGGAAGGAAGGAAGAGAGGAGGGAGGCATTCTCGGGGCTGGGTGTGTGGCTGGACCCGGTAACTGGCAGGTGGTGAGGGGCAGAGGTCTTTCTAGAAGTGGAGGAGCCAGGAGAATCTATGGGGTGCTCTGTGCTGTACGATGAGGAGCGCTGGGAATGGGGTACATGGAGCCAACCCCGGGGAAGTCAGCAGCATTCGGGACAGAGAGCCTTGCTTCTGCCTTCCCAGGAGGTGGTGCAGGGGCGAATGCTTGTGTCCTCCCTGCAGCCCCTGTGCTGAGTGCCCAGCCTCCAGTGTGACCGTGTTTGGAGCTGGGTTCTCTACGGAGAGAATGAAGGTTAAATGGGGTCATGATGGTGGGTCCCCGTGCAGTAGGGTTAGTGGCCTTAGAAGAGGCCCGGGAGCTTACATGTGCGCCCTCACTGGACCCGCCCCGAGCGACACCTGACCTTGGGCCTCAGCCTCCACACTGAGGAATCGTGTCTGGGGCTTTGCCCCTGCCCCGCAGGTGCAGACAGCTGCTGACTCGGACCCTCAGTCGGCTCCTTTCCTCCTCCCTCCTCTCTTCTTTGGCCACTCCAGCTCCCACCTGGGCCACTCCATGAGGCCAAGGTCACCCATGACTTCCAGCCCCAAAAGCCCCAGGACGTCAAATCACACACCATGAGCTCCCAGCCTGCCCTCTCCTGCCCTCTGACAACTCCATCCCCCAGTTCCCCCCCCAGTCTCCCCCACCCCACCCTCTCCAGGCCCCCAATTGCTCAGGCTGCACATCTGAAGTCCCTTCTCATTCCCGCGTCCGCCACCAGACCTCCTGGTGCTCTGCCGGGAGACAGGGCCTCTCTGCCCTCCGCTGTCATCACCAGACTCAAGAACCCCACACCCCGCTTCTGCCCTCACCCCTCAGCCCCCACAGGGCCGGGATCGGAGCACCTGCCTGCGCTCCAAACCCTTAATGCTTCCCAGGGGCAGCAGTGAGAGCCCAGCCCCTGCCCTGGCGCCCCACACCCTGATCCTCTCCGACCAAGTCTCCCACCCTCCTCCTCCCCCTCCTCATCCTCATCCTTGGACACCCTTGGCAACTTAGCAACTGGGCGAGACCCTGTCTGACAATTAATTTAAAAAGGTGGGGGATACAGCTCAGCGCAAAGGCCCTGGGTTGGATCCTCTAGACCTGCCAAAAGAAAGAAAGGGGAAAAAAATTCCCATTTCATAAGATGAAAAGGCCGTTTTAAGAGTCACTCGTTGGATGTTGCACAGCTGGTAAGGGACAGAGCCTGTGGGAGCTAGAAGGAGTCTCAGGGGTTGCAGCCCGCAGCGGTGCTTAAGCTTCGCTGCAGAGCGGCCACCGTGTTCTTCCCCTGGGGACTCTCCTGGCGACCAGAGCTGGGAAACCGTAGCTAATCGGTCCCTCTGATTTTTACAGGTAGGGAGATGGAGTCGCTGGCCTTGCAGGCAGGTCAGGGCGGGCGCCCACCCGTGTCCTCTCCCGCGGACCAGCTCCCGTGTTAAAGAGGATGGTGAGGGTGTCTCTAGGTGGAGCGTTAGAAACCCAAGCCGCTGCTAAGTTTGGGGCGGTGTGACCCCAGGCAGGCACCCCTGCAAAGCCGCCCTCACACTAGGCCTGAGGACTCCGCCCCGCCCACTAGGCCGGAGGGCTTCCTCCGGGACGACCCCGAGCCGCTCTCCAGCGCCACCTGGTGACACAGAGGCACCGCTCAGAGCTCTGCCGGCCAGGACCAAGGGCCCCAAACCATCGCCACTGGGCAGTGAGACGGCCGGGGCGCCAGAGGGACATCCCCAACTCCCTGCGCAGGGAAAAGCAGCTGGTTACTGCTCCTCAGACAAGGTAATGCAGCATTACCACGCGACCCAGCGGGCCCTCTTCTGGGTGTATACCAGAGTCGAAAGCAGGGACAGAACAGATCTCTGAACACCCATGTTCCTAGCAGCATTTCCCACGACAGCCAAAGGTGAAAGCAACCGTATGCCCATCACAGATGACGGAGAAAGAAAAATGCGGTCCATCCACGCAACGGAATATTACTCGGCCTTAAAAAGGAAGGAAATTCTGACACATGCTACAGTGTGGGTGGACCTTGAAGCCAGTTCGCAAAAGGACAAATATTCCACTCACAGAAAGTACATAGAACAGTCAAATTCCTAGAGACGGAAAGTAGCACTGACGTTTACCAGGGGCCAAGGGGGAGTGGGTTATGGGGAGTTAGTGTTTAATACATGGTCGGCTCTTTACGTGCTGATTTAACCATTAGCTGCTCTCCCCTTTCATCACAGTGGCGGGGTCTGGCTATTATGCTGACTAGATTGAACACGTGTATAAATACCAAAGCCAGCACCACATCATTGGACGCATACGGTAACTAAAGAGACCGCCAAACGAGTCGGTTTTTCCACTACAGATTCCAAGCCGTCAGCACAGTTAATAGAAACGTAAGGAACAGTCACAAGAGCCCTCCGACAACTAGGAACTCCCTGAAACCTCATGGGTACCGATGGAGAGCAAGTTGTGGGTAGTGATGGGTAACTGGTAATCGGTAGCTAGCTGTGGGCAACTAGCTGTGGGTACTAGTGACAAGTAACTAGTGGTGGTTAACTAGTTGTTGGTAACTAACAATGGTTAAGCAGTAAGGGGTAACTAGTTGGGTACTAGCAATAGGTAACTAGCAGTGGCTAGCTGGTTGTGCGTAAGAAGTGATGGTTAACTAATTGTGGGTAAGCAGTGATGGTTAATCAGTAAAGATAACTAGTTGTAACTAGTATTTGTTAACTAGTATTTGTCAACTAGCAGCAGGTAACTAGCTGTGGGTACCAGTGACAGGTAACTAGTGGTAGTTAACTAGTTGTTGGTAACTAGTAATGGTTAAGCAGTAAGAGGTAACTAATTGTGGATACCAGTAACTGGTAACTAGCAATTACCACTGGTTGTGGGTAAGTAGTAATGGTTAACTAATTGTGGGTGAGTAGTGATGGTTAATCAATAAAGGTAACTAGTTGTGACTAGTAACGGTTCCCAACATTTGGTAACTAGCTGTGGTTACTAGTTGTGGGTAATTAGAAATCGGTAACTAGTAACTGTTAAGTCATTGTGGGTAATGGGTAACTAGTAATTAGTAACTAGTTGTAGATAACTGGGAATTGTGAAATAGTTGTGGGTAACTAGCAATTGCTAACTAGTAACTGTTAATCTCCACATGCTTGAACCACTGGTTTTTGTGCATGACTGTCTCATCAGATGGCTTGTACCACTGCTGGTACAAATGGATCTAATCACTTGTCAGTCTTTTTACTAATAACATTAATAAAAGTCTGTAAATGGACTAGATCTACTTAGTTGTTTGAATTTGAATGATTACTGTTCAAATATAGATATTAATACTATTAATACCAATTAAAAGTATTACAATAATTAACTTATTTATTTAAATTAAAAGAAACGTATATTCGTGAATTTCTTTACTCAAGAAAAAGTTCACTTTATAGACGCTTATTTAGGATTGGCAAGAAATGCACACAAGTGATGTACAGATGGTATTAAAGATTATCTGAAAAAATGGGGGCCGCATGGCTACAAAAAAAGCCAAAGACATTATGATATTTTGTGTACTCTGCACAAATCAGCTGGCTTTATGTATAAAATGTTTTAAATTCACAAACATAAATAAATGTCTTCTAATTTAATGAAATAAATTTGTTGATCATTGTAAAAATTTTTAATTGGCATAAATAGTATTAACATTCGGGGCAGCAATTATTCAAATTCAAGCAACTAACTAGATTCAGTCCACCTATAGACTTAAATTTCATTAGTAAAAAAAACTGGTAAAAGTGATCAGCTCTGTTTGCACCACCAGTGCTACAAGCCGCCCCATGGGACCGTCACCATGTAGCACTGGAAGTTCAAGCTGGCGGGAACGTAACACGGTCAAATCAGAGCCCCCGGCAGCCAGACGCACGAATTACGCTCTGTCTTGACCGTGTTCAGGGGCGCAGCATTTCCAATGGGGAAGATGAAGCAGTTCTGGAGCTGGTGGTCTCCAACACTGGGAGCCAAATAAACTGCTTTCTTCGTAACTTGGCCTGGCTCGGTGTTTTGTTATGGCAACGAAAGCTGACGAACACACGTGTAATCCAGAAGAGTCTGAGGACACTGCAGGCCCTGGTGACCTCCTGCAGGCAGAGACACACGGCCCAGCCCAGTCTGTTGAAACGTTAACAAAGCGATTCAGAGCACTGAACATCTCCACAACCCAGACTGCTGTCTTAAAATTAATTTCCCACCTTAGAAAAAGACTTTCTTAGAGGAATGGCTGATTCCAGGTATGAAGAAACAAAATTGTACAAGATAAGCCTGAAATATCTTGTCACACCAGATAACAAGAAACTATCAAATAACTGCTAGGGTCGTCTCAAACAGACTCCAGAGCCAACTTAATTTCCCACTGGCCAGAGATGAGAAATTTGAACTTCAACAAAAAGTAATAATTACAATAGACTGAAACCTATCAAACATGCTTAAACCCATGATCTCGTAGTAATAGTTAAGAGAAACTGCTTGGCCACCTTTAAAAGAGGTAAATTGAAGGGAAAAAAAACAGGCATTTCCTACATGAGCGACTCCACCAGGTGACCAAATAGGAGGACGGGAGGCATCTCTTAAGTAGAAGTGTGCCAGCCAATAAAGGAAAAGGAATGACAGAACATCACCATTTTGCAACACCTAATGAATTACTGGATCAGTGTTAACCAGTACCTGCTAATATCACCAAAAGAGAGACAACTAGACACTGTGAGTCCTCTGACTAAAAGAGAAAGAAAGAAAAGCAACAGCACCCAGAGTCTCACTAAAGGCAAAGGTGGCAGAGAGAACTCAGGGCCATGGTACTCACATGTGGGAAACGGTGGATAGAGGAACATGCTGACAAGCACCACAAGGATGCAGTCACAAAAGTCACCTCAGACTGTGGGAAGCTCGACAGGCTGAACAGCCGTGATCCTTTGCAGGTAATTGTAAAGGATAAGAAAGGGTCTTTCTCTTTGTTGTTTTTTTAATGGATGGAAGGGAAACTTGTAGATTAAAAGATCTTTTATATTACAATTTTTATCTAGCCAAGAGTAGACTGTAGTGTCCATGCTTAGTTGAATGATAAAATGCTCAAGAAATCTAATTTCATTTTTTCTCTTCTTAACAGAAACAGACTCCATTTTCTTCTGCCTAAGAATCACCTAGTTTCGTAAAGGGCCATCCCAATGTCCAGGTGCACACAGCCCAAGGGCCTTCTTTGATAAAGACTCTTCTAGACTCCAATAGGCAATTGATGGATTCACTGAGGTCAAGAGAACCCTTGCTCTCCTGCCTGGGAAAGTCCTACCTGTCTCCAGGTTCATATAGAGTTGATTAGTGCATTAGCAAAGGCCTCTGGCGCTGCCCACCATAGCCACTCTGAATGCCCATTCATTCACTCATGCATTCAGTCATCAAGGCTTGAGGACCCTGTGCATTAGCTGTCTCCTGCAGCCAATCAGTGAGAAGAGGTCAGGGCTCTATTGCTCCCTTCTATCTTTTTTTTTTTTTTTTTTGGTACTGGCAATCGAACTCATGACCTCATGCTTGCCAAGCTTTTTTTTTTTTTTTTTTTTTTTTTTTTGTCTTTTTGAGACAGGGTCTCACTATGCAGTCTAGGCTGGACTTGAACTCACTTTGTAGCCCAGGCTGGCCTCAAACTCATGGCAATCCTCCTGCCTCAGCCTCCCGAGTGCTGGGATTACAGGTGTGCACCACCATGCCTTACCTTACCTCTCCCTTCTTAAAGACAGTGACATTCAGAATTAGTTACCTGTGTCCTGCCCAAGGACAAAGCACTTCTGTGCTCTGTGAGGTGCTATATTTTCCTTCTAAAACTTTCATGGATGACCTGACTCCCTTCCCAAGCCAATCTACCTGGACCAATGTTTCCAATGGTCTCCAAGCCACCAGCATGCCACAAGTCAGACCAGTAGCCCCAGCTGGCTGACCTAGTACAGGTTCTGCTTGATCCTGCCATCCTCTCCACTCCCACCCTGGGCTCCGGCATCATCCTTTCCCCTACCACAGAGCCAGCCTGACCCTCGGGACACCGCCCATCCAACCTTCTTCCCTTGGAAACAGGTCTCTCTCTTGCTCCTCCCAACTGGGGATCTCCAGATTTCCAACACTCAGCCAGAACCTGGGATGAGGGCAAAACAAGACCCCGTTACTATGAAATGCAGCATTCCACATTCCGGCCTACAGGCTCCCTGCCAGCTGATCTTTGCTCACTGAGCACTTCCTCTGTACACTTGGGAGATAAGGCAACCTCAAGACTTGAAGAAACCCTCCCAATGGGGCAGGGGGCTCACAAACCTAGCAGGGAAACAAATGTTAAACCAGATCCTGTGCTCTTTGGAGAGGTACCTTAGTCCCATAGGCCCAGGACCGGACTCCTGAAGTCCATCATCCTTGCCCTGCCTGACCAGCCTCATGGCTGGGGTGGATCGCTTGGCCTCTCTTGCCTCAGCTTCCTGATTCGTATCGTGGGGGTGACACTAACTGGCTTCCCCTGGCGTGTTGTTGCACTACCTTGGTTAATATGAATAAGGGCTTTAGAACAGTTTCAGACTGGGTGGTTTCAGCTTGGCCACAGACCATGCCCCATGGTGCTGGCTGTCACTGTCATCATCATCATCGTCATCATCTTTGTCATCACTGTCATTATCGCTGTCATCAGGACTCAGAAGAAAGGGGAGTAGGGGGAAGGGTTGCCAAGAGGTGGGTATTGAGTTAAACCTCGAAGCAGTGGGGCCTGGCAGCGTGCCCAGGATAACACTGTGAGCAGACACTGGCACAGCCCCGCTTAGCTCCTCACCTGCGTTACAAAGATCTGCCAAGAAAGAGAGGGAGTTGGATGTCAGCCACACAGAAGGTCACAGGTAGAAATACAGAGAAGGACTCCGTGATATTTACAAGCCCATTAAGTTAAGGCCTGGAGTTACTGTGAAATGAGTCCATTTTTACCACACCTGGCTTTCTGGAATGATGAGACCTCACTCCTCACCCCCCGGCACCCTCCTCTCCTCCCCCAGCTCTGGATAGAATGTCTAGGCTTTAACAACTCTGGAGACCTATTATGATCTATCAGGTGAAAAAATAATTTACTTTATAAAGTGGTGTGTGTGATATCCGCCATTGACTCTAATCGCAAAGGAGAATCATCCCAGTCGACTGCGTAATCTGCGTGTGCGAAACTGCTTGAGCGTGGATTTGCACGATGGGGAAATAGCCCCCTGGGACTCATGGCTCCGTGGAGTAAACAGTGTGCCTGCTGTCAGTGGGCTGTGTGTGCGCTAGAACCGTGGCTCAGGAACCTCCGCCATCGCTCTGGAAGAACTGTCCTCACCAACCCTTCCATAGGAAGACAGAGGTCGTGAGGAGCCGGCCCCAACTAGCTGATGTCCAGCCAGCAAAAGGGACAAGGAGGACATCCAGCCCCATGCACACGCCTTCCTCTTCCTTCCCCACCCCGTTGACAGTTGGTGCCCAAAGGCAGGAGCAAGAGCCAGGCAGCAGAGAGGAGTCACCTGTGTGCCGCTGCCTGTTGCCAGGGTGGCAGCACTGTGGTCTTGAAGAAAAGAGCTGAGGTTGCAAAGGTTGGGTTGCTTAAAGTTGGATCCTTAGCAAAGAGATCCACCCAGCTCTGGAGAAGGGGCCGTCTCGTCCTGGGGTGGACACTTCACTTCGAGGACCCCCGGACTGGGCGAGTCCACTTGGGATCATCAGGTTGCTGAGTGGAGGCACTGCTGATTTTCAGTTCACAGTAGCGGTTTCAAAACTGAACAGATAGCATAAGTGCACCCAGATATAAAGTGAGAAGCATGCCAACCTGCTGGCCGTGGTGGCCACCGTGCAGAGGAAGTCCTTTTCCTAACTTTCTGAATCTCTAAAATTTTCTACAATGAACATGCAAGGAAATAATAAGAATACGAGATCATAAAAAGCAAATATCAAGTCTCTACTTTGACCTTGTGTCCAGGTTCTAGTAAGAAGACTCGCGTCCAGGGAATGCATGGCCACTTCACATCAGGATGTGGACCTCACAGGATGTAGGGCTTTTATAGAAAAGCGCAGGGAAAGAATAGAGCCAAGGATATGAAGTTATTTGAGCTCTGAGCAGCCAGGCCAGTGTGTAATGCTGATGGGCGCGGGAAGCCCTGTCAGCCTGGGGTCTCCACGGTCAGGTAATCGTAGAAAAGGGATTGTTCTCCTTTGCGGCATGGAAGTATTGAAGACTATGGGAGCCTGGAGCTGCCATTTTTCTTTTGTAGCTGCCTGGAAATTTGTCTGAGGATGAAGCAATTGAAAACAGAACAGAGATGGAGAGACTGACTCCTGGAATGCTGCTTCAGCTCCAGTCCCTTTGCCAGTCTTGCTTACTGACTCTTGCTCTTATGCCAGAATGCATTCAGGCGGGATTCCAATCCCCTGAATAGAGACCTTAGGGGACTGTGTTAGGAAGATACTGTGGCCTGCTGAACGCCAGCTACAGATGGGTTTTGTTGGTCCACACAGGATTAAAATTTTGAGCCAACACTTTAAAATCTGGATTTCATCTAAAACTCCAAATTTTCAGTTTCTCTGGAAAAAAACTCAGAAGACCTGGCAACACTGGACCTGCGCCCTGCATAGCAGCAGTCATCGGCGCCGCAAAGGGGCCGTCCAGGTCGGCATGTGTGTTGCCACGTCTCTGAGGCTTGCCATTTTCTCTCCCACCAAGGCTGGGTGTCAGTCTGCATTTGCAATCGAGCCTGCATTTGTTTGCTTCATTTTGTTTCCTTCAGCTGGAAAAAAAACATGTCTCTTTATGCCTCTGTTAACAGTGGCACGGTGGCCCACAGGACGATGGCCCCCAGCTCCGAGGCCCCCCTGGGCTCTATTGCCTGGTGTGACCCACCCATGTTGCCGCTGGGCTGAGTCATGTGACTTGCTTTAACCAGTGAAGTAGCAGCACATTAATTTAAAAACAAACAAACAAACAAACAAAAACCACACAGGATTAGCCAGGTATGGTGGTGCATACCCGTAATCCTAGCACTCGGGAGGCTAAGGTAGGAGGACTGTGAGTTCCAGGCCAGCCTGGGTTACACAGCAAGACCTTGTCTAAAAAACAAAATAAAACAAAACAAAACCCGGGCAACCCATTTGGGACCGCTTCTCTCTCTCAGAAGCTATTCCTATTCCCCATTCCTGGTCCCCAATAAATTTTCCTACTCTAAAAAAAACCCCCAAAAACAAAAAAAACCTCACAGCCTTGACAAGCACTTTGCTCTTTTTGAACCCGGAACTCAGAGCTAGGAGAGCTCACATGGAGAGAGGAGTGAGGGCGCAAACGAGGACGTGCTCAAAGGAAGGTGGGGACACATGGGAAAACCCCGGCGCTACCTTGGAAAAGGCCATCACTGGTCAAATCTAGGACAAAGGGAATGTAGAACAAATCATATTCAGAAAAACTATAATCCATTGGCTGTAATAAAAAACTAAGGATCTGTACAGATCCAAAGGAAGGAGGGAAGGGAGGAAGAAGGGAGGGACAGAGGCAGGGAGAGAGGACTTGGTGACAAAGTAGAGATATCTGCAGAGTTTCAAAAGACCTCTCCACAAAACGGCAGACACCATGGGTAAAGAATAACTTTTTAAGGGGGAAGCCCAGTAGGCACAGTGTTCATCAAGTGATCAAAGTGACCGCCATCAATAAAGCAACAAACCAACACCAAGTGCCAGCGCCCGGGAAGCGGGGAGAAAGCAGGGCGTTGCTTTTGTGCTAGTTCCGCTGAAGCTGTCCAGCTGCCTGGCCCGGAGGAAAGAGCAGCAAAGGGAACTGGGGGAGGAAAGGACAAGGACTGGATAGTTCACGGGGTCCCCTCCCCAGAGGACTGGACACATGTCCACACGAACAGTGACACATAGACAGCCTTAGAGCATTACTCATTGGACAAAAAGCAGAGACAAGCCGAGCATCCATGGTGAACAAACCACCGCGTGTCGTCCTCACCCCGGAATGCTGCTCTGCAGCAGGAAGAAATGAAGCCTGACTCACGCCTCGGCGTGGATGAGCGATGTTTCTACAACTCTGGATGTGCGGAAACCCACCAAATTGTATATATTTATAGTACGTGAGTTGTTGATCTATAAAGTTCTTATTTACAATAATAAGTTCAGGGTGGATTTAAAAATCGAACTAATAAAGTACTGAAAGAAAAACAAACAAGCAGAACTATTATTCTACAAAGTACGTGGATTGAGGGAGCTGACGCGAGTGTGTGTCTGTTCCGCACATCTTATCTTAGAGGTAGTGTGGCGGGGGTGGGAGGCGGGGAGGTAGGACTGTTGCAGTAGCCAAGGCAAGAAAGGATGAGGGTCAGAGCCACAGCAGGAACAAAGGAGGAAGGAAGGACTTGAGAGGTAATGGAGCCCTGTGACCAGGACGTAGCGGGAGTGGAGGAGAGGGAAAGCACCCTCCTGCCTGTTCCTCCAGCTGTGCACGGTTGTCCCTTCCCGAGAAGCCTTCCCTGACTGCACATGAGCCTGGGGAAGCCCACGTGCCTCCGTACGCATCCTCGCACTTAGCATGGTGGGCAGTCACGACCTGGACCCCTCTGTGCCGCTCGAAAGCAGGGATGAAGTCTTGGTCACCGTCCTGCTCCAGCATCCAGCAGGAGCCAGCACATGAGCATGTTCCGTTCACGTGTGTTGAGAAGACACCTAGGCGAGTCCGTGCATCTGTGCTGCCTCTCTCATCTGGCCCCTGAAATCCACTCACTGTATCGATTGTGCTGCAGTGAGTGTATTCCTGCTCAGCACCGGAACTGGAAGTTGCTTGAGGTGACGCAGAGCCTAAAGCCCGGTAGACCATTAATAAACTGTTGCTAAGTCTTGAATGACTATTGGTGAAATTGTATCATTTTATCATATTCTTGAAAAGAAGTGCAGACTTAAAAATAGGATATGCTTCAAAGATGGCCTTGATATATTTTTTCTTTTGCTTAGCTTGATGTCTTGGCCCAGTCTCTGCTGCTCTAACAGAAAACCACAGACTGGGTCATTTAGAAAGAAAAGAAAGCTGGGCGTGGTGGCACACTTGGGAGGCTGAGGCAGGAGGATCACTGTAAGTTCAAGGCCAGTGTGGGCTACATAGTTGGTTCAAGGCCAGCCTGAACTGCATAGTGAAACCCTGTCTCAAAAAACAAAACAGAAAGAAAAGAGGTTGATGTAGCTCACAGTTCCGGAGGCTGAAGTCTAGAGGCACAGCCTCCATATCTGGCCAGGGCCTTTAGGCTGGGTCCTAAGGTGGCCGAAAGTGAAAGGGAACATGAGCCCTGCTAATCGAGAAGCACAGGGCAGACTCATTTTCACATTCCACTCTCAAAATATGAGATGTGATAGAAAACAACGGTGAACGTTGAAAATTATTTAAAATTTATTACATCAGAAGATACATTGCCATGAATCCCCCTCGAAATACCCCATCCAGCTTTGAGCACACTCATCCACTGTTCTTGCTGCTTTCTGAAGCAGTTCTGGAATTTCACTGTGCTGTCCTGGCTGCCTCAATGTCCTGGATTGATTCAAACATTTCCCTTTCATGGTCATCTTGTCTTTGGGGAGGAGCCGGAAGTCACACACGGCCCCATCCAGTGAATAAGGTGGATGAGGGCACAGCGTCATGGTTTTACAAGCCTGCCTTTCTATTGGATGGCACTCAGCAGCTGTATTCACCATAATTTTTTTAATCACATTTCATAAAGACCCTCAGGAAAGAGGACTTCCAGAACTGCTTCCAAAAGTGGCAAGAATGATGGGATAAGTGTGTTTGAAGTGAGGGGGAGGATTTTGAAGGGGATCGATGGCAATGTGTTGAGTACTGTAATAAATTATTTTTATTTAAACACTCACCATATATTTTGATCACACCTCATAACTAACCCACTCCCATGATGGCATTAATCCCCTCCAGAGGGCTCTGTCCCAGTCACCTCTCTTCAAGCCCCACTTCCAACACCACCACACTGGGGATCTAGTGTCCAGAACGTGAATTTGGGGGACACGTCCACACCATAGCACTTGATCACACACAGGCACAGACACACACACACACATATGCATGTACACACGCACGCGCACACACACGCCATTCTTAGTTCTGTTTGGAATCCTCTCACTAACCTGCACTGTGGATTTTATCAAATTTTTTAATCCTTTGTGGCCCAAAGCACCATTTATAAAATGAGGTGCATGAGATGATTCTTGCTGTTACCCGGGAGAGGACAGGCAGGAGACTGGCTGGTTTGGTCATCAGAGAGCAGGGTGAGGGCTGCTGTGCACAGCAGGGAGAGGGTGCTCAGGGACATGACCCTCAGGACTCGTCATCTCGAACTAGCCACTGAGCCTGCAGTGAGTGAATTCTGGCCCCAAACCCTCTGGCCCTCCTGCAGCTAACTTCTGCTAACTTCCTGCGTCAGGGAGACTTAATTGGATTTTCTGGTAGAAAAGGTGAGCTCTGATTGGCTGAGGTTGGTAGTGTGAATGGGAGAAAACGATTTTGAAATAAAACCTAAACCTCTACTAGGGCCTCAAAGGAAAGGAAAATGATGGATAAAGTGACATGCAGAGCTAGGTGTAGTGGCACACAGCTGTACTCCAGGCATGCTGGGCAGCTGAGGCAGGAGGAGCACAAACTCTGCCTGGGCAACTTAGCTACTTAATGAGACCCTGTCTCAAAATAAAAAACACAAAAGGGCTGGGGATGTAGCTCAGTGCAAAGGCCTTGGGTTCAACCCCTAGTACCACAAAAATGCCACATACATTTCATTTTGTGTCAAAGACTCTGCCGTCCATCTAATTCACAATGATTAAATGTCTTTTTAAAAAATGTAATATTGGGCCGGTGAGATGGCTCAGCGGCATAAGCGCCTGCCTGGCAAGTGCGAGGGCCCGAGTTCGACTCCCGGAACCCACATACGATAAAAGGGGCCGGTGATATCGCTCAGCGGCGAGGGCGCCTGCTGGCGCGCGAGGTCCTGAGGTCAACCCCTGATACCCACACACAAAAAAAAAAAAAGTAATATTGCCGGGCATGGTGGCCCACACCTGTAGTCCTAGCACTCAGGAGGCTGAGGCAGGAGGATTGCTATGAGTTCAAGGTCAGCCTCAGCTACATAGTGAGTTCAAGGCCAGCCTGGGCTACCTTGATATAGTGAGATCCTGTCTCAAAAAAACAAAAATAAATAAATGAATAAATAAATAATATTAAGAAATCTTATCCAGGTGTGATGGTGCACATCTGAACCCTAACACTTGAGAAACTGAGGCAGGAGGATCTTCATGAATTCAAGGCCAGCCTGGGCTACCTAGTGAGTTCAAGGCCAGCTGGATGCATAGCAAGATCCTGTCTCAAAAAAAATGTATTTATTAAGAAATCTTATAAGATAAAATACATTTTATAATTAAGTATCCCACAAAATGATTAAAGATAAGATATGCTAGCTTCAGAAGTACCCTCAACTAAATTTGCTCAAAGGTATAATATTAGACTATGTACTAAAATAATTTTTGAAATTTTAACTTTCAGGTGAAACCTTTCAAGAATGAAAAAAAAAAAAAAAAATACCCAGATAGGGTGGTACACCAGTAGTCCAAACTACTCAAGAAGGGCCGGGGATAAAGCTCAGCAGCACAAGCACCTGCCTGGCAAGTGCAAGGTCCTGAGTTTGATTCCTGGTACAAAAAACAAAACAAAACAAAACAAAAAGAAAAAAACAAGGGTTGCTTGCCTCAACTCAAGAAGCAGAGGCAGGAGGATCACGTAGGTCCAAGAATTTGAAGTCATCTTGGGCAACACGGTGAAACTCTCTCACTTGAAATAAGCCAGGCACAGATGAACCAATACTGTATGACCCTGCTCTGGCAGGACTTACAGTAGGTACATTCATACCTGTAGATACAGAAAGCATGGTAGGGTCACCAGGGCTGAAGGAAGGAGGGATGGGGGCTGTCATTTAATGGGCACATAATTTCTGTTTGGAACCATGAAAAAGTTCTGGAAATGGATAGTGGCGATGATGCCAAGACATCATGAATGTACTGAATGCCACTGAATGGCACACTTACACTTGACATGCTTAAATACAGTGTTGACAGCACTGCCAACTCATTCTATGAGACCCATGTCACCCTGGTACCAAAACCAGACAAAGACATCACAAGGAAACAAAACTATAGGCCAATATCTCTTTTGAATATAATGTAAAAAAATCCTTAACAAAATACCAGCAAATTGAATCCAGAAACATATAAAAAGGCTTACACACCATGACCAAACAGGATTTCTCCCAGGAATCAAAAGGAATTCTTTATCCCAGGATTTTTGGCATCACATCCAAAAATCAATTAATGTATCAACAGGATAAAGGACAAAAGCCACATAATCATCTCAATACACACAAAAAGGTGTTTGACAAATCCAAAGCACCCAGCAAACCAGGAGAAGGGAGGAACTCCCTCAACCCTATGAAGATTATCTTTGGGAAGCCCATAGTTACACCATTCTTGGTGACAAAGGGCTGAATGCGTTCCTTCTAAGAGTGAGAATAAGACAAGGATGTCTTTTTTTTTATATGCGGGTACCGGGAGTTGAACTCAGGACCTCAAGTTTGCCAGGCAGGCGCTTATGCCACTGAGCTACATCACCAGCCCAGGATGTCTGTTCTTGTCACTTCTAACCAATATTTTGCTGTAGGGTCTAGCCAGGGGAATTATGGACTAAAAAGAAATATAAAACATCCAGAGTAGAAAGGAAAGGGTAAAACCATCTTTATTCATAGATGATATAACCTTATATAGAGAAAATCCTAAGAAATTCACGAAAACTAATAGGACCAAGGAAACAAGTGCAGCAAAGATACAGGCTAAAGATCAGTACCAAAAATAGATTGTAAGGCATAGTGGTGTAGCTCAGTGGTAGACTGTTTACCTAGCATGTGCGAGGGCCTGGGTTTGTTTTATCCCCCGCAATAAAAAAAAAAAAAAAAAAAAAAGTTGTACCTCTATGTTAGCAACAAAAAATCTGAAAAATAAAATGAAGACAATAATTTCATTTATAATGGCATCAATAAGAATAAAATACTTAGGAAGACATTTAACAAAAAAAAAGCTATATAACAGCCATGTTCATGGATTGAAAGACTTGTTAGGTTGATGAAACTGCAGATTCATCTTTAGATTCAATGCACTCCCAATCGAAACTCCAGCTTCTTTTTTGTAGAAAACTGAAAAGCTTGGCCAGGGATATAGCTCAGCAGCACAGCGCCTGCCTGGCAAGCGTGAGGTCGTGAGTTCGATTCCCAGCATCAAAATAAATAAATAAATAAATAAATAAATAAATAAATAAATAATTCCATATATATATATAAATTGAAAAGCTTATCCTAAAATTCATGTGGGAAGGTAAGTGACCCAGAACAGGCAAAATAATATGAAAAAAAAGAGAAAATTGGAAGACTCACACTTCCTGCTTCTAAAATTTGCTATGGCAGTACAGTAACAAAGACAGTGTGGTGCTAACATAAGAGTAGAGACATACATCAATAGAATGGAACTGGGAGTCCAGTAATAAAACACATGCAGCATCAATTGATTTTCATAAATGTCCCAAGGCAGTTCAATAATCGGAAATACTTTCCAACAGTTGATGCCAGGTCTAGGTATTTATGTACAAAAGGATGAAATTAAACTACTACCTCACATCATATGCAAAGAAAAATGAACTCAAAATTAATCAAACCCTTATCTAATACTATAAAAATTGACCCAAAATGGATCAAAGACCTAAAGGCAAGACCTAAAACTATAAATTCTGAGAAAAAAAAATATAGGAGGAAAAGTTTATGACAGAAAAAGTTCAGGAGTGATTTAATGGATATAACACACACACACACATACACACACACACACACACACAAAACAAAACAAACACAGGCAATAAAAGAAAAATTAGATAAACTCAACTTCATCAAAAATTTAAAATTCTGTACATCTGTACCCTAGAATTGGAGAAAACATCTGCAAATCAGATTGCTGATATAAAGAACTCCTAAAACTAAAAAACAACAACAAAAAACATGGAATAGGGTCTAGTGCTCATCTGGTCTCCCTTGGGGTCTCTCATGCAGTTACAGTCAGGTGGCGTTGGGGACTGAGACATCATAATGGATTCACCCATATGTCTAAGGCCTTGGCCAGGATCATCACTGGGGTGCGGGCTGTTCTCATTGCTGGGTGTTCCAATCCATGGCCTCTCTCTCTCCCTCTACCCTCTTTCCGTATCTCTCTGTATCTCTCTGTATCTCTCTCTCTCTCTCTCTCTCTCCCTCTTTCTGTATCTCTCTGTATCTATTTCTCTCCTCTATCTCTCTTCCTCTCTGAAACCATTCCTTGCCCCACTCATGTAGCCCCAGGGTGTCTCCATCTGACCTCGCTGGGCAGACTCTGTGGCAGGGTAGCTGGATCTCTTCTATGGCTTGGGGCTCTCAAAAGTGCAGAAAATACCTTTAAGGCTTAGACCCAAAATTGGCTCAGGGTCCCTTGGGCCACATCGTTTTAGTTAAAGTGAGTCACAGGGCCAGTGCGGAAGGGGCCATGTGAGGCCATGAGTAAGTAGCAGGATATGAGTCCCCTAGGGCCATCCCTGAGAGGAGATTCCTGCACAGCAGGCAGATGTCAGTGGCCTGATCCTTTGCCGTACTGTATTCCATCCCAACCAAACTAGTCTCCTCTTCACTTAAGCAAAAAATACCCTATAGCCAAGAACATTTCACTCACAAAAATAAACTGTCATAGACAGATATGTTTCCACAGGCCCATAATTCCAGCAACTCAGGAAGTTGAGGCAGAAAGATTGCAAATTCAAAGTCAGCCTGGGATGCTTAGTGAGACCCTGTCTCAAAATAAAATAAAGGGCTGGGGATGTAGCTTAGTGGTAGAGCCCTTGCCTAGCGTGTGGGAGGCTCTGGGTTCCATCACAGTACCATATAAAACAATGATCATAAGACTCCCGTGTGGCATGGCAAATGCCAGCCTAAGAATCTTTAACCTGGGCACTTGTCATGGATCTGCTGTTGGGCTGCCATGGCCACATCATTCTTTGAAGCTCAGTTTAGCCACTGGAATGTAGGAGAAGTTAGCAGTACAAGTCAGGTCTCCGGATCTGCAGGGAACTGGTTCCAAGATGCCTGCCAACCCCAGAATCCATGGACGCTCCCTTAACTCAGTCTCCCCACAACAGTTGGTCAAATCGGTGGATGCAAAAATGAGTTCTGAATTTGAAGAACTGACTGTACATCATTTCCCTACTTCTTAATATTGTTATAAAATTTCGATAAAATAGCACATATGAAGGGCCTTTGGGAAAGCTGGTGACACTACACAGCTAGACATTTCTTCAAAACAAAGTGTGTGAACATTTTAGCTCTGCCTCTTCCTTTTTAAAGCCCATTTCCTGGAAAATCTGGCCTTCTAAAAGAATGTTGATTTAATAAACTGTCATGTCATAAATACACAAAACAAGCTCTCTTCAAAGGACTCAGTGAGGGTCTTCTAACCTGGTGGCTGCTCATTTTTCCGAGCTCTCTTTCCTGCCATCTAATCCCTCTGAATAACGAATAAATATTCAGCTTCATTCTTGGTTTGGTCTTCACAACTCAGTGGGAAGTGTGGATGGACTGTCTCCAAAGGGAGATTGTTTTGGTGAACCATACTCTACTAGCAGTTACTGTGGTAATTATTTGAGGAACATCCTGGTTGCAAGTTCTGGTAGAACTGTACTTTGGGTGACAGAACAAAAATACTTGTTCAGGGCACAGTCATTACAAAGGTTTAGCAGCCCAACATCTCAGGTCAGACAAAATGTACTCTGAGGGTGTCCAAAGAGAATAGTCATGTGAGGTACCTGTGTATAAATAGATACAAGGAAACCATGAGTTCTCTTTTTTTTTTTGAAAAAAATAAAATGAAATTTCATTAAAAAATTAGAGAATAGCAATAGCTAATACACCATGTAGCATAATTTTTTTTTTGTGGGTACCGGGGGGTCGACCTCAGGACCTCGCATGCCAGCAGGCACCCGTGCCACTGAGCGATATCACCGGCCCCTTTTTTGTATGTGGGTTCCGGGAGTCGAACTCGGGCCCTCGCGCTTGCCGGGCAGGCACTTAAGCCACTGAGCCATCTCACCAGCCCCCATGTAGCATAATCTTAAGACAATGGCAACACCAAGCATGGTGCTGCATGCCTGTAATCCCAGGCTGAGGCAGGAAGATCGCTACAAGTTGGGGGCCAGCCTGGGCTACGTAGAGAGACCCTGTCTCAAAAAAAAAAAGGGGCCAAAATGTTACTCAGAGTATACAAGTTATAGACAAAAAAGGCTTTTACAAAAAATAAACAGAGGGGCCCGTGAGATAGCTCAGCGGCATAAGCGTCTGCCTGGCAAGTGCGAGGTCCTGAGTTCAACTGCCAGATCCCACATACAAAAAAAGGGCTGGTGATATCGCTCAGCGGCACGGGCGCCTGCTGGTGCGCGAGGTCCTGAGTTCAACTCCCAGTACCTACCAAAACAAAAAAACAAAAAAAAAAGATAATAGCACAAATTTTTCTTTTCAACGAACTGAGAGAAACTAGTAGTATAAATGAAACAAATTAGCATATATATTGAAATACTTTTGAAACAACAGAATAGAGAATTGGGGGAATTATTTGAACGTCTCCCTCCTTCCTATTTCTCTGTCATCTATTTTGCTCTGTATTTGTATATGTATATATGTTGAGTTTCTCATATAAGACAGACCATGCGACATCTAAGCTAGTGGGTTTGTCTGCCCAGAAGGGAGCAGGCAGGGTCTGCTGACTAGGTATTTTACTCTACTGGACAGTTTTACTTTTCATTTACAGTTAATTGCTAAATTGGAATTCTAAAACATGTTCTCATTCACTCTTTTATCATGTCTTGATTTTTGCTTTGTTTTGTTTTGAGACAGGGTCTCGCTATGTAGTTCACGATGGTCTTGAACTTGCTATGTAGCCCAGGCTGGCCTTGAACTCACCGCAACACACTTGCCTCAGCCTCCCAAGTGCTGACATTCCAGCGTGTGCCACCACGCTCAGCTATATCCGATTGCTCTGACGGCAGCAAACTCCAGCGCTCCCTTAGCAGCTTGAGACTGCCAGAAGCGCTGGGCCACACTGCCCCAGGCACAGATCAGCAGAAGCCCTGAAGGAAGAGGGGTGGCGACATCCTGGCAGCTCTCCTTTGGTCCCCACTGCCTCCAAAGAGGTGTTTTCGGTGCACTCTTCAGTCCTGAGACCGCTCTCCTGTTTTACAGGAATGGAACTCCTGATAGGGTCTGATTTTCACGCGTATTTCACTCGTATTCCAAGGTCCAGCTCAAAAGACATCTCCTTTTTAGTCTCTCAATGCAGGAAGACCTGCTTTCTCAAAACAGCCTATCTACTGTCTTCCATTGCCCATGAAAACCACCATGATGTGCTAAGGTTTCTAGCCATGGGCCATTTTCCATGAGAATCAGTGGAGAACAGAAGGAGGGAATGAAGCAGCCTAGCAATCAGACCCGCCTTCAGAGTCAAGGTCCAAATGTGGAGGGACCCGTGTCCTCCCACCACGAGCTGTTTGCGGTTAGCCTAAGACCCGTATCAGTGTTGCCATGTGCCACAGGATGCTGCCTCCCCCACACAGGACACATTAATTAAGAGAGAAAGAGCCATGCATTGAAAAGGTGGCCACAAGCTGCTTTCAACGTGCAGATGCTGGAGGGGACAGAAGAACCCACATCTAGGGACAGAAGCACAGGCAGGAGCGGCTTTATTAAAGGCCACTGTCTCGATGCCGCGCGTCGTGAATCCACTGTGCTGTGAGGAGGTCTGAATGGTCTCAGACCGCCTGAAACATAAACAGAAGACATCGTGGTTCTGCTGGGTTTTAAAAAAAGAAAAACTCCATCCCCCCCCCCAAATTTTTTTTGTTTAAAATTTTCTGGCAACAGGGCACTTTTTTCTTGAAGTCCTGGGTTCTGCTAAAGGTAATCAGCAGCAGCTTCAAAGGATTCCAAAAACGCAAAGCCTCGGGGATCACGCCCACCCATTCTGATCTTGTACTTTGTTATTTTATACTTGGTGGTTTTGAAGCTCTCCAACTGTCTCTCGTAGGTTTAAGATGATTTGCAAAGCCCTGCAAACAGCATTTCATCTCCAAGCCCTCGTTCCCCAGATGATTCTGTGGCCCGTCACGTGGGGGGCCCTGGGTTCCCTCACTGTCTTCAGGGTGTACCATGCACCGCACATGGAAGGATGTTCTCATTAAATGAGCATCCGTGCCGTAGGAGGAAGGAGCTAAATTAAGGCTGGTTGTGCTTTCCAGAAGGACGAGCCACGAAATGCCAAATGCTCCCAGGATGCCGCCCATGCCGATGGCATTCCCTTCCTTACTTAAAGATGCAGGGAAGGTAACAGTCCTGGAAATAATCTCACATGGTGAGCAGCTGTTTCCTCAAGGGTGACACAGCATGTCGACTGCTCCGTCATGCTCCTCTGTGCTGGCCAGCACAGAGGTGTCACCTAGCCTAGCCAGAGAGCCTGGTGAAGAGCAGCTTCAGGCTGAGAGGCAGCAGGCAAAGTCAGCTTCAAAGGGGCCACCAGACATGGTTTCATCTGTCCCCTCCAACTGGGCAAGTTAAATATACAAGTTACGAGATGGGCATTGTGGGTCTCGCTGTGTAGCCCAGGCTGGCCTCGAACTCATGGCAATACTCCTGCTTCAGCCTCCTGAATGCTGGGATTATAGGCATGCATCACCACACCTGACTGAGACTAGCATTATTTTTGACCAATACGATAATGACAGAAACTGCCCCAAAATATCATGCACTGGTTAAATCCACATACAACTGGGTAACTCCAAAAGCATCCCACTTGAAGCAAGATTTCTTATGATGCATGAAACTTGGTGCTAGTTTGGGCTGCTGTAACTGAATACCAAGGATTGAGGACTGAAACAACGAATATTTATTTCTCACAGTTCTGGAGACTGAGAAATCCAAGATCACGATGCCAGTTGGTTGGTCGTGACGAGAGCCAGGCTCGTAGACAGCCACGTCCTTGCTGTGTGTGCAAAGGAGAGAGAGAGAGAGAGAGCAAGCGCTCCTCTGCCTGCTGTTATAAGGACATTAATCTCATTCTGATGGCTCTGTCCTCTTGACATAATTACCTCCCAAAAGGTCCTAAAATCCTACTGTCATCATACTGGGGACGTTGACATATGAATTGATGGGTGGAGGACACAAATGTTCCATTCATAGCAATTTTATTCAACGAAAGTGCGTCTCTAATATACAAAAAGAATCAAAAAGAGGCCGTTAAGTAGTCCAACTCCCAACCCCCTAAAGCACAATCAAGGAGCAAGCATCAGACCAAGGAAACAAATGAGAACCCACGATTAAGGCACGTTATTTACAAAGCACTCGAAAGGATGTCCCCACTGCTGAAACAATTATGTTCTAATTCAGCAAAAGGGACAGGGAAACATTGGTTCCTTTTTGTTTTGTTTTGTTTACTTCCTTGATATGTAAATTGCAAGGACAGAAACAGCTGCTCAATGGACTGAGGCAATGGTCATAAAAGAAGGTCCAATTATGGGAACAGAGAGGAGACTTGTGCCTCCAAATGGCCGAGAATAGAGAGCCCTGCGGGAGGCTTCTGGTTCAGCAAAAAGGAAGTCAAGTTGTCCCGATGCTCTCCCCAGAAAGACTTAAAATTCTTGGTCATATACAAAAAATGTCTCCTTAAATGCTCAGCAAGCCTGGTGAAAAAGAACAAGAAATTCTAAAATGCCAGAAGCAATGAAGGAGCAGGAATCCTGGGAGGAAAGAAAATCCTGAGGCCAGCAGCTGCCTGGCCTTGAGACAGAGATGCCAAGGGGACAAGGGGACAAACAGCATTGCTCCCGGGCCTTACCTCAGGGCCACTACTTATTCAAAGTGTGCTTCTTCCCTACTCTCCTCCCAAACTATCTGACAGACCCAAAAATCTGGTGCATCATTAACCCAGGATCCTTTGCCGCAGTATCTCCCTGAGTGAAAACGAACTATTGGGGGCCACCACGGGGGTACAGAGGGACCTCTGATTAAAACCATGATTTGTGTTTTCTTCTGAGGCAGGCAGTATCTAAAAAAGCTGTTTTTGCTTTAAAAAAAAAAAAAAGTCACTGTTCCTCATTTGTGCCCACAGATGCCCAATGGGTAACAAACAGCAGGAAAAAACTTGACATCTCTGCCTTCATTTTATATCCCTCTCCTTCATTACCTTAAACTTTGGGTCAGGCCCCTGCTTAGCTCTAGGGCACACCCAGCATGGAGTAATTATCTTATAGAAACTGGATTGTCTTCTCAAGCCACCAAGACCTTTCCAGAGCCAGCTTACAGGACCAGAATCGAGATAATGATCAAACAGCTTGTTGGCTCCAGTTAACACTACCTGCATAGTCAGAAAAACTGCACACTAGTATTTGACCCAAAGCAGTCCCAGGTTCATGGCATCCCAGGAGCCTGACAGTAAATTAAATATTCCCCCTCGGAAGTTGGCCTGTAATCCCAGCACTGGGGAGGCTGAGGCAGGAGGATCACCAAGAGTTCAAGGCCAGCCTGGGCTACATAGCAAGACCCTGTCTCAAAAATGTGAAAATAGATAAATAAATAAAAAATAAAATAAAATATTCACCCTCAGCTAAGTCCTTAGAGAACTTCTACTTGCAGAGTTTCAAGAAGCCTGACCTTTCAACAAGAGCAGGTTGAAGAGATAAGTGTGATTAGAGCAAAGGCAGCAGATTCTTAAAGTCATCAGAGGCAGAACTTAAATAACTGTACCTGATGCATTTTAAAGTGAGGATTAAAAATATGAGTAAAAAACAAAAAATTATAAAGAAAGGTCTGAGTCAATTAAAACTTCTAAAAACAAAAGCATAAAACTTGACTGTTACGGATAGGCTAAACAGCCAGTTAAATATAGCTGAAGAAAGAATTACTAAACTGGAAAGCAGAACCAAAGAAATTATTCAGAAAGCAATAGAGACTAAAAAGAAGATGGAAAATATAAGAAGTGGAGAAACAAGCCGAAGGTGTAGCTCAGTGGTAGGGGACCTGGATTTCAGTGGCTGGGGGAGGAGGTGGAGGAGGAGGAGAAAGATGTGGGGGGAAGAAGAAGGAGAGAAGGAGTAGGAGGGGGAGAAGAGGAAGTAGAGGGAGGATGGGGGAGGAAAAGGAAAAGGAGAAAATAAAAGGGGAGGAAGGGAGGAGGAGGGGGAAGTGGAAGAAAAATTGAGAAACAAGGAAGAGTTTCCAGAAGGAGATAAGAGAGGAATAGGGGGAAAGAATAGTTGAGAATTTTCCAGATTTAATTAAAGAAACAACTCTCAGATTCAGAATTCCCAGTGAATTCTAATCTGTATATTTAAACAATTCATACTTTGAAATGTCACAGTGAAACTGCAGAATATGAAAGAAAAAAATATATGAAAGCTTAAAAAAGTAAACATATACAAAACTTTAAAAGTATCTAGTAAAAATATATTTTGAAAGACACAATGATTATGTTAACATCTGACTTCTGAGCAGCAGTAATAAAAGCTGTAAAGCAGTGGAAGTCTATCTTCTGTGGAGCGAGTGATAGCCTGCAATTTCACACCCTATGAAACTGACTTCTAGACACAATTAAGTCAAATAAAATTGAAAATTTTACCAGTTACATAGCCTCTCTAAAGAAGCAAATAACAGATAACTTCAGGAAAGACAGTTATCCCAGAAGGAAAGTCTGGGATGCCAAAAAAATAACCTTAATAACCAAAGAAATGTGTTAGAGCCTTAAATATCTCAATAAAAGGCATTCCTAAAAAATTGTTTTCCATATGTGAGTTATAAAGAGATTATGAAATGAGCAAATGTAACAAGACACAGAAAAGGACAAAATATTACTGACAAAACTAATATTGGAAAATGTAATGTATCTCCAGGCAATTACATTTCATAATACTGAACTCCAAAATGAGGCCAATTTACCCAGCCAGTCACGGCACTCTCATCTCCAGAGCCACACCCCAGCACCAAGTACATGGGAACTTGCATTTCTTAAAAACTTAAACCATGCAGGAGAAAAATCAAATATTTTCTTCCTGAGGGCAACATGCTACTGAAAAAAGACAAGACTACCTACCCGTTACTGTCAATCAGGGGAGAGAGGGGCCAGAATGTCATGCTACTAACTCTTCCTACACGTACATAATGCATAAGTAACACCACCTTACGATAAAGACTAGTTGGGGTTGGGGGGAGAATATTCAACAATAGCAAGCACAAAAGCTAGGACAGAAGGAACTGGAGTTAAAATGTTATTAGGACCCTGTATTATTTCACAGAAGCTAGAGTTCATAAAGTGTACTTGTTAAAGTTTTGACACTAATTTTTTTTTTTTTTTTTTTTTTTGGTACCAGGAATCGAACTTAGGACCTTGCGCTTGCTAGGAAGGCGCCATGCCTCTGAGCTATACCCCCAGCCAAGACTAATTATTAAAAGAATAGAAATAGAGATTACAACATTACAGCAGCAGAAGGAAAATAATAGAATGAAAGATAACTTCCTAATGAGTACAAGAAAAAAAATTTTTTAAACTTTTTAAAAGTACGAGAAGTAGAAAACAAAAATAGTAGGCCAAAATTAACTTAAATATACCTATTACAATAATAAATAGAAGTGAATTGAAATTTACAGCTTAAAAGAAAAAAAAATTTAGATTTGATATAAAAAGAAAAAAAACTTGTACTATACTGTTTCCTAATAACTTCCCTAAAATATTAGGTGATAAAATATTAGAAAAGGTGATAGGATAGAAAAATATATACCAAGAAAATACAATGAAAGCTGGTACAGTAATGTCAGACAAATAGAAATTTTGTTTGAAAAAGTACAAGAAAAAAACACTTTGCACCCATTAGAATGGCTATTATAAACAACAACAACAACAACAACAACAAAAACAGAAATAAGTGTTTGGCAAGGATATGGAGAAACAGTTATGGAAAGAGTATGACAGTTCCTCAAAAAATTAAATATAGAATTACCATACGATCCAGCAATTCTGCTTCTGTGTGTATGCAGAGATAATTGAAAGCAGGCTCTCAAATATATTCGTATACCCCATTCATAGCAGAATTATCCACAATAGCCCAAGGGTGGGAGCCACTCAACCTTCCACGAACAGATGAATGGATACACAAAATGAGTCTAAGCATACAGTGGGCTTAAAGAGGAAGAAAATGTTGACACATGCTAGACCTGGGATAACCCTTCCAGACACTAGGCTAAGTGAAATCAGCCAGACTCCAAGGGATAAACAGTACGCGATTCCCGTCTCCGAGGACCATGCGACTGGGAAGTAGTGACTTTCACGGAGGTAGAAAGTAGCATGTCGGTTTCCAGGGGCTGGGAGGAAGGGCAAGAGGGAGTTGTTTAATGAGTTCAGAGTTTCAGTTTGGGTAAATGAACAAGTTCTAGAGATGGGTGGTGGTGGTGACGGTGCGGAGTGAATACACTATGTCATTGTACACTTAGAATGGCTAAATTAGCAAATTTTGTGTTATGTCTATTTTACCACAATAAAAGAGAAAAACGCTACAGATGAAGGTAGTCACAATCACTAATTTTCAAAGTTATAAGAAAGACCGAGTCTAAATTTCTTTGCACCTCCTTCATGTATATATTTGTACATTTAGAAGCTCGAGGTGTTCCTTCGTACGCCGTGCCCTGGACGACAGTCAATCCAACCCAGGCAGGACGGGGAGCAAGCAGGAGCCTTTCTAAGTGAAGGCTTGGGTCATCCCACAGTAAAGACCCACTGCCAGCCGAGATGCTTGCAGAGGGCAAAGGGAGCACGGAATGAGTAGAGGAAGGAGGCAGTTTTGAGCACCAGTCATGACCATGTAACCAGTTACAGAAACAAGGACTATACGTGCCACGAGTGTTTCTTCTTTTCTCTCGAGAGAGGTTTATTTTAAGGAATTGGCTCATACCACTGTGGAAACTGACAAGTCCAAAATCTGCAGTGTCAGCTACAGGTCGAAGACGCAGGAAGAGTTGACGTCGAAGATGGGGCCAGAGGTGATCTGCTAGGAAAATTCCCTCTTTCTCAGAGAAGATTGTATTTTGCAATCTTAAGGTCTTCAATGAGGCCCATCCACATTACCAGCTTTGCTTAAAGTCCACACATTTCAATGTTAATCTCGTCTTTAAAAAAAAAAAAAAAAAAACCTTCACAGAAACATCTGGGCTAGTGTTTATTCAAGTATCTAGATACCACTGGCCGGGCCGGTGAGATGGCTCAGCGGCGTAAGCGCCTGCCTGGCAAGTGCGAGGGCCCGAGTTCGACTCCCGGAACCCACATACGAAAAAAGGGCCGGTGATATCACTCAGAGGCACGGGCGCCTGCTGGTGTGCGAGGTCCTGAGGTCGACCCCCGGTACCCACAAAAAAAAAAAAATAGATACCACTGGCCAAGATGACACATAGTTAACCACCATATGGCCAGACTGGGGACATGTGTAACTTGGAGAGAGAGCCAATCGATGCCTTGGGGATAGAGGTGTGGAGATGCCCTTGCCCCAGACGGGGAGAGTTTGGGAGAGGCAGACCACAGTGGACCCTGCAGTGCAGACTTCGAAGTTAGAGGACCTGTTCGACATCCAACTAGAGACTGTACAAGGAACCAGGTACGTGAATGTGCAGTTCAGGGGATCTCCTATCTTCTCCGTGGGTAGGGCTTTTGTAAGATTCCCACGCAAGTACTAAATTAAAACAAATCCCTTGTGCTCCACTTTGGTTTGTGGGAATCTACTATAATTAGAACTTGCGGGGGGAACTGAACGCATGGGGAGACCAGCTCTGCGGAGGTGGCAGCGGTTGGCACAGGCTGGGTTGTGAAGGCTGTGCAGGAGCCTGCCAGCTAAAGAGGGGCTCACGGACAAGTGAACGAGGTGCCTTCACAGAAAAGACAGAAAGGGTGCTAACCTGGGGCTGTCCAGAGCACTGGACACCGGGGCGTGGAGCACTGCACCGCCGCCTTTCTGAGACACAGTTTATGAATAGGAGCAAGCGTGCGGAGCCACTCTGGCGAGCTCAGCCACGGGGCCCTTTCTGGGGGTTTTCACTCCAAGCCCACAGTTTCTTCCAAAGTGGGATGAGTAATTTCACTTCTCAGACCTCCTTTCCTGCATCTGTTAAAACAGAATCACGCCACTGCTCACCTCCTGGGGCGGCTGTGAGAATTAAATGCTGTGACTGTGTGGCCCAAATTCCACATTCCACACATTGACTCTGACCAGGGGTATCTTTCACCCCCATTTCTCTCCAACTCTGTAGGAGATTTAGATTCTTCCTCACTTCTGTCACCAGCTCATAGCACAGTGTCTGGCACAAGGAAGCAATCAGCGTCTGTCGAGCTGAACTGAACGGAAAAGCAGCGGCTTCCCATGGCATTCAGGAGAGGAATGCCGCTACTCTTCCCCGCCTGCCCCAGCATCTTCCCACCCTCCTGCTCAAGAACTGCACTCTCTCACGCCCCTCATTATCTGGAACCTCTCCTCACATCCCTCTCCTCTGCATTTGAACATGCCCAGGGCTCTCCCACTTCTGAAACAACCCCTCATCCTCTACGCTAGGGCCCCTCTCTCTGGCTTTTCCCTACTCTCTAAACCTCTGTCCTCAGACAAATTTGTGAAGCTAACCATGTGTGCTGTCCACAGTTCCTCTCCTCCTCCTTCGCCCACCCACTGCACAGGGCCTTTCTCCAAAACAGCTTTCTCTGGGGTCACTAATGACCAATTATTTTGCTGGCTCTAATGGATATTGTATAATTTTCAACTTATTTGCCCTTTCAGCAACACTCAACACTCCTAACCATGCCTTCTTTCTTGAAACATTACCTGCCCTCTTGTTCTTTTCATGTATCTCACACTGACTGTCCTCAGTTTCCCTGGCTGGCTCACTACTGCCTAGTGTTTTTTTATTTTTTATTTTTTATTTTTTTTGTGGGTACCAGGGGTTGACCTCAGGACCTCGCGCGCCAGCAGGCGCCCGTGCTGCTGAGCGATATCACCGGCCCCTTTTTTCGTATGTGGGTTCCGGGAGTCGAACTTGGGCCCTCGCGCTTGCCGGGCAGGCGCTTAAGCCGCTGAGCCATCTCACCGGCCCTGACTAGTGGTTTTTAAAAATAATGTACCATGGGAATTCCTCAAAAACACGCCTTTTAGTCTAGTCCCACTCCTACAATTTCATCCATCCTATGGCTCCCAGCTCAAACTGCCTCTTGAAACGTCAGCCCCTTGTGGGTCTATCACAGGTATTCTAGATCGACATGTCTGAAAGCAAACACATCACCCCCACGGTCCTCCCCACACCCCCTCCAACATGCGCTCTCATAAGCAGTAAATCAGGGCATCATCCTTGAATTTCCTGCCTTGTAACCCTTATAATGCAGTCGGTCTTTACCTGTTGTCCATTTATCTCTTCAAATTAGATCATGTATCTGTCACACTCACCCATGTCAAATAATCCAGCAAAAAGTAGTCTTCGACTTGAAGGCTGGGAGAAATCTTTTTGATTCCTTGTAGGACTAGGGAAGTATCCCGAAACCCTTGACTATGCTTTGGGTTGGGAAGGGGTGAACAGAAAGGGTAGTTGGTGATTAGACGCTGTTAGGAAATGGCATTCGCATGTCGAATGTAAGAACTTTAGAGCTGAATGGTGTCTTAGAAAGACCATCGAGCTCAACATGTTGACAAAGAAAGCAATGGAAGTAAGCCCGGGAATATGACAGGATTTGACCCAGGTCGTAAGTGTGGTTCAAATTACTTGATTGCTCATTGAATATTAGGTGCCAGGCACGATGCCAGATGCTGGGGAAATTACTTGGATTCAAGTAGTTCATATAAATATGAGGCTCAGTTCAGGGAAAGCAGCAGTCAGGCGTCGGCCACTCAGTAGGAGCTGAAGGCAGTCCCCGAGCAGGACGAGTGGTTCCTAGGCCTTTGCTCTGTTAGGCTGCCATGTGCCAGGCACCACACATGGAGAAAAGTGGCGAGCCACTCCCCTCCAACAGGAGCAGGGGTGCAGAGGGCAGGAAGGGAGGCTGGGAGGCTTCGTAAGGGACATCTGTACTGACTCCGGAAGTTGTGTGTGGAGCCCAGGCCATCTACCTTCAGCCCAGTGCACACAGTGTGGACAGTCACGACCGTGAAGAGGTGAAGTTACCACTTCCGGAGACTCCCAGACTAGATATACATAGGAAGATTCATCTGCGTGATATTCAGAGAAACATGCCTAGGACGGAAGTAGCTGGGAGAACTGAAACTATAAGAAGGGGAGAGGTTTGTTTATTAGACAACCATTAATGGAGAGAAAGCTGTATAGTTATTTTATTCTCAGAAAAAAATTTTAAAAAACTAATACTGGAATAAGAGGCTATACTAAAGGAAACCCAACAACATAACATCAAAACATAGAAACCCAAAACTGACCAAATTGAGAAATTGGCAAAATCTGCAAAGTGGAAGAATATACCATTTTTCAAAGGACATACTGAGCATTTACAAAAATTGATCACATGCTAGGCTACACTGCAAGATTCAACCAATCCAAAAATTTATGCAATAAAGACCAATTTCTTGAACTTGATTTAATAAAAATAGAAATCAATTATAAAAAATAAATCCAAAATGTGCATACAATCCAAAAATTAAAAAATAAACTACATTATTGGGGGCCCTAGCACACAGCAATCATACCACAGCATGTCCTGGAATGGCGGCGCCACTACGGCCATAGAGAGGAAGAACTGTGTGGCTATCACAGACAAGCACTTCAGGACCTGGGTCCAGATGGTGACTGCGGACCTCCAGATCTTTCCCGTGGATGAACAGCTCGCCACAGACATCCAGCTGCCTAGCACTTCAACCTCCTGCTGAACCTGAGTGAGGTGAAGGAAAGCTGGGAGCCGCACACCCTCCTGAGCACGGCTGCCAGCCTCTTGTATGAGAAGTGGTGTGGTCCCTACTACACGAAGTCAGTCGCTGCTGGGCAGGACCTAAGGACATTTAAGCCCTTCGTCTGCTCGCTAGCCTTCACCAGCTGCCAAATGGCGAGCACCGGCTTTGTGGTCAGCAGCACGGATGCTGAACCGGATGTGTGAGACCCTCTAGGGCCCCACCATACACCCAGAACACCTGCTTGAAACCATCTCCCAAGACATGCTGAATGCTGTGGCCCGAACGCAGCGTCAGGCATGGGCGTCACTGCCTACAGCACTGAGAAAGACAAGATCACTACCAACATGCTGAAGCCCAAATGGACTAACCCTGTTCCCAGAACCCACATCTTGGTCGTTGCTTTTTAAATAAAATAGCCTTTTTGTTGTTATGCTGGTAGTAGGGATAGAACCAGGGCCTTGAGTATACTAGGCAAGCGCTTTACCACTGAGCTGCACTCCTAGCGCAGTTGGCCTTCCTTTGGGCAACTTAGTGAGACCCTGTCTCAAAATATAAATAAGAAAAAGGCTAGGGACGTAGCTCAGTGTGAAGGCCTTGAGTCCAATCCTCACTACCACAAATAAATAAATACACACATATACATCTTTTTAACATCCTATCTGCTAAGCCACCCCATCCATACTCAAAACGCTGTTGGACCACACACACACACACACACACACACACACACACAGTTTGTTGAAATTGAAGAAACATAATTGTTATTATTTATGGAAGACTCTAACATGAAAAATCAAGGAAGTTCAAAGACAAATGGCTGTAAGATGCAAGATGAATAGCCAAAGTCTATTGTGTGCCTATATGTCCATAATAAGTGGTTGGACACTAATTTTTTTTTTGGGGGGGGTACCAGGGGGTTGACCTTAGGACCTCGCGCGCCAGGAGGCATCCGTGCAGCTGAGCGATATCACTGGACCCTTTTTCGTATGTGGGTTCCAGGAGTCGAACTCAGGCCCTCGCGCTTGCTGGGCAGGCGCTTACGCCGCTGAGCCATCTCACCGGCCCTGGACACTAATTTTTAAAGATCTATAAACTAGCTGGGTGGCCTGGTGCACACCCATAATCCCTGCTACTCAAGAGGCCAAGGCAGGAGGATGGCAAGTTCAAGGCCAGCATGAGAAACTTAGTGAGACCTTGTCTAAAATAACAACAACCATAAGTAGGCTGGGGATGTAGCTCAGTGGTATAGCACTTTCCCAGTACCCATGAGGCCCTGGGTTCAATCCCCAGTACCACCAAAAAAAAAAAACACAAAAAACCCTCCAAAAGTATCTGAGGCACCTAGGAATGTATCAAAGATGTGTAAAATCTTCATGTTAAAAATTATAAAACTATTTGAATAATATAAATGGATGAGAAAATCCGATATTTTTAAAATGGGAATTCTCCCCAAGCTAATATCACATGTTAATATTAAGTACAATTTCACACAAAGTCTCCAGAGCTTTTTGAAGAGCGTGTAAGCTGTAACATGTATATGACAGAACAAATGCCAGCGACAATCAAGAATATTGTGGATAATGTGAAGAGACTTACTACGACGCTGACGTGATTAAGGTAACTGGTACTGCGGTGAATGTTCTGGGGATCAGAATGAAGAGCAAGGTGTACAGCTATACTGCAGTGCCCCCAATAATCCAAACCATACCAACCGTGTTCAAGTCAGCAGATAGTGTCTGCATTCAAAGCCAAACTGGAAGTATGGGGACAGTGAACATTGGGGTTTTGACACGTTTCAAACATCAGCAGAGATTTTAAAAGAGACTGAACCAGGGTCTTCTTTCTCCTAGCTGGTGCACGATTATCTAGCTCAGCTTTGGAAAGAGCCGGTCGAGTACAGACTACCATGAGCCATCGCTTGTGTCCCAGCAACGAGGAAGTGACTAAGACAAGAATCTAGATGAATCCAAGTTTGATGATTCCTTGTCATCAAGCCAAATGTGTTCAGATTGAAAAAGATCCTGTCTAGAATCTATGAAGAAGGATAGGGGGCCACTGACCCCTGGGCAACGTTTCAAAAAGCCTATTGGAAATCGTAAATCAAACTCACCATAAAACTGCTCTGTTTAAAATATCACAGTGCTTTGCTTTTAGTCAGAATTAGAGGAACTCCATTGTTACCCTCATATTATGTTGTTTTGAAAATTTGTTCTTTTCTTGATTTGTTTTGTTTTTTCTTCTCTTTAAAATAAAAAAAATTAAAAAAAAAAGAATTAGAGGAACTCGGTGCTTTGGTGTTAGTGATGCTATCTATGAAAGCCAAAAGTTCTGAATGAATGCTCGTCAATAGTTGATATATTTGCTTAGGAAGAAAGGCAAACTCAATTAGCATTTCATTAATATTTTACAAGTCAATAAAATCTCTTTAAAAGGAACAGGAAAAATATTAGCACTGGAAATAATAATCAAACTCTTTTGAAATGTTCAAGTGAGAAAAGGCTGCAAGAACTTAAAAAGAGGCTACCGTCTTAATAGTAACGCATGGCCCATTCACTGGGCCTTTCCCGTCTGTTTTACATGAACCTTCGCACTGAGCCCACAACCAAATGAAGGTACCGCCGCGGATGAGGAACCGAGCGCGAGGAGTGCCACGGCTCCTCCACGGGCGCCCTGCCGGAAGGGCATGGCCAGGAGCCAAACCCAGAGTGGTTAACTCAAGCCCACTGCTCCGCCGCCGGAGGCAGAACTTCAGGAACGGAGCGTGGTGCTGTGGGCTTGCTGCTGCCGAGTGCTTTCTAGTAAGTCCAAAGAGAGGAGGACTCAGTCTCAAGGTTCCAGCCACCACAAACAAAGGCCGGAACACAGCTGAAACTCAACGGTATTGTCTTTCAACATTCTTCATGAGGGAAAACTGGAGTTGAGTTTTCTGAGACACTTAGGACTTGACTTGATCACAGCCGCAGAAGTGCCACAAGGGTGGTTCCCATCATGCAAATTTTTTTTTAATTTAGAAATTTATTGTTTAAAGCTTCCTTTAGCTAAAAAACAAAACAAAACTAACATACAAACAAACAGAAAACAGTGAAACCAAGACCCTATTTCAAAGTCTGGGCCCTTTCAGCCTTCAAAATACAATAGCTCTGAATGTTACATATCCTAATTGGAAGAATAAAACAAAAATATGAATGCAGCCACTGTCACAGAATTTTAGTAGCAGAAAGGAACACATAATTGTGTCTCCACATCACTACGACCTCGTTACATTTGTTTTGTGTGTGTGCAGCGCTGGGGATAGAACTCAGGACCTCACAAACGCTAGGCAAGCACTCCATCATAGAGCCCTGAGCTAGTAAACCAACATATCTGGATATTATTTATTGGGTTTTTTTGAGACAGGATCTTGCTGTATAATTTAGGCTGGCTTGAACTCACTATGTAGCTCAGGCTGGCCTCGAACTTGTAGCGATCCTCCAGCCTCCGCCTCCCAAATGCTGGGGTTATAGGCATGCGCCACCACACCCAGCTGGGTATTTATTGCCTGAACAGGAATATGAAAATAACCCAGCCTAGCAATTATAAACATCCTTTGGCTTTTAGGGACTAAGCAAGTAGAAAGGGATTTTTTTTTTTTAATGTGGGTACCGGGAGTTGAACTCAGGACGTCACGCTTGCCAGCAGGCGCTTGTGCCATTGAGCGATATCACCAGCCCTTTTTTTCCTTTATGTGGGTACCGGGAGTCGAACTCAGGACCTCACGCTTGCCAGGCAGGCACTTACACCGCTGAACCGTATCACCGGCCTTGAAAGGAATTTTTGACAAGCAGATTTCAGAAAAAACTGGCTAACTATAGTGGTGGACTTTGGTGGACTATATCATAAAATGAGGGACAAAACCCCCACTAAATGAAAGTCGCCAAAGTTAGTGGAGGCAGACATCTGTGTGAAACCTGCCTCTCTTCTCCTGAGTATAGCTGGTTTAAAGTTGTCATTCTGTAAGTACTGAAATCCACCCTGTAATATGCAAGTCAGCCACAGTGCTATTATACTCATAAATCTTTTAAAATTTGCATTAGAAAGGCATCAATTACGTCATGCTACAAAGTGTAATTAAGTGTGTTATTTTGCTTAATCTTACATGATAAATACTGTATTACCTCAAGTACAAAAATTGTAATTTTAACGTTTCAATGCTGAGTACCAGAAAGTCTATGGCAATCTAAGCTACGCTCCTCACACAGTAACAACCTAGAAATCATACAGCAAGTTGACCAGGGATTATACTTTGACGTTAAAAACAAAAGTCACCAATATGAGAGACGGCAGTAGAAATAGATTGGAGAAAATGAATTTCACACAGACAGAACAAAATCTGAAGATCTACAAGCTACGTGTCAGAAAGGAACTTGGAAACTGTTTGGGATAATGTTTCTCCAATGAAGAAAAAGAGAGTTTATTCATTTGGTAAATAGTTGAATGCCTATTACATACTAAGGATTATGGTAGAGTTTAGGGATCTTAGTGGTTGAAAGTAGAGAAGAAAAAGAAAAGGTAAAGGAAAATTCCAGAGAAAGTAGAGCATCTTCGTCAGATTTGAGGGAAGGGAACAGGACAAAGATAAGTGAGACGGCCTCTCTTCTGTGAAGTGAGAGGTGAGGTGGAGGTTGGGAGGTGGGACAGCGAGGAAGATAAGTAGCGGGTTTAGAAGAGTCATTGTGAAGGACAAGGGACAACTGGAAAAGATGAGGTCCCAACTATGGCTCTGCGCTATACACCTCTGGAGTCAACAGTGGGTAATATTCAGTGTTTATTGCAAGAGCATGTGGAAGGGGGTGTTGGCTAGAAGTGAGACCTGGAATCCAGTCCTACCACTGCCACGAAAAAAGTGGCTGGCTCTGGCAATTACGCAGCATCCTGAAAGGTCTGTTCTGAGTTGTTTCTGTTTTTCATTGAAACAAAAACACTGGAGAGCACGCCACTAAGACCTCTCTTTGAAACATGTCGCTCAATACGGTTTGGGTGCGGCTTGTCCGCCGAGGTGCCTGTGTTGCTGCCTTGGTCTTCAGCATGGTGCTGTTGTGGTGTGATGTTTTAAGAGGTGCAACCCGGTGGGAAATCATCAGGTCACAGGGAGCCGCCCTTAGAAGAGATTAAGGTCGTTATAGTGGGACCCCCAAGTTAGCTCTGAGAGAGAGCTGTTAGAAAAAAAGCCTAGCCCTACTCTGGCTTCCTGTCTGGCCATGTGATCGCTCCCTGCCTTTGTGACGCCAACAACCAGGATGCCTTTGTGAGCACTAAGCAGATGCTGATACCAGGCTCTTGAACCTCTGGTATGGTGAGCAAAATAAGCCTCTCTGGATAGTTTCCCAGCCTCAAGTATTTTGTAACAGTGATGGAAAATCCATTGAGTCAGCATTCTCTGGTTAGTTTTTCAACTAGTTGTATGTACAGCTGGAAGCATGCTATGCAAGTCACCTGGATGGCATCAGAGTCTTGTCAAAATACAAATGTACAAGCTGGGTGTGGGGGCCACACTTGTAATCCAGCACTGTAAGAAGCTGAGGCAGAAGGACCAAAAGTTTCAGTCTGGGCAATTCAACAACTTGGAGAGACCGTCTCACAACAAAAACTAAAAGAGGCTGGGGATGCAGTTCAGTGCAAAGACCCTGAGTTCAATCCTAAGTACACAAACACACACAGATACACACACACATATTTTCATATCTATCCTCAGAAAAACATCTGGTAAAGTTGGTCTTAATCATTTCTTACCCTTGGGGAAATAAACGTATTGTCTGGGAATAAATGATTTTCTTAAATGTCCAATGTAGGAGCCACTTTTTCTTTTTTTTGTAAACACTGTACAGTCAACATCTGGTGGGGAGAGTTAGTCCCAGGACCCCTGCAGATATCAAAATCCTCAGATGCCTATTTGCATATGAGGGCCTGTATATTTTATTTTTGAGATGGGAGAGGGAACTTGCTGTGCTGCCCAGGCTGGCCTCAATATCCTACGCTCAAGTGACTGTCCTGCTTCAGCCTTCCAAGTAGCTGGGACTACAGGTGCCCGCTGCAGCTGCTTCCTTAAATTACCTCCAGATTAACTTATATTAATAGTGTTAATGCTATGTAAATAGTTGTACTGTCCAGGGAATAATGACAAGGAGAAAAAAAAAACTCTATACAGGTCAGACAAACAATTTTTTTTCTCGATATTTTCGATCTGCGGTTAGTTGAATCCACAGATGCGGAGCCCACGCGCAGGGAGGGTGGACTACATGGGCACCCCACTCCCTCCACGTGCAGTTCTGGACAAGGGGACCAGGGATGAGCTTTAGGGAGGATTCAAACACCCTGAAATTAATTACACACTCACTTTGAGATGCATGAACGTATTCAAACTTTCCTTGGTCCTTCAAAGTATGTCCACACCTGCTCCCCAAAACAGTGAACCACTGCAGTAAAAATCTTCCTTCCCTGAAAAAGTTCCCCCACCCTAAGTTAACAGTGGAATTTCCGGGGACTCTGGTTAGTATTCAAACGTCTCCGCCGTTAACCCGTTGCCGGGCAGCCGGAAGGCGCAGCACTCGGGGGAGCGCACGGAGGCGCGAGTCTGACGCGGACGCGGCTGCCCCGCGGTTTCGAGGACGCCCCGGCGGCTTCGTCTTTGGATCCTAATTCGTCGCGCAGCTTTGGGCAGGTTAACTCCATCTCTGCCGCACGCAAGGCGGAAACCAAGCGTAACCTGCTGGTGAGGAAGGGGTCCACCCCCACTCACGAGGGCGGCAGCTGGCTGGGCCACCCCCTAGTCCCAGCGTCCCCGCCCCGCCCCCTCAGGCCCCCGGCGACACCACGCGCCTCGGTCACGCTCCCTGACTGACCATTCCCTCCCGAACGCCTCGCGAGGCCCCAGGCAGCCCGCGCCCTGGCACTGACTAATGACGAACCACCGGCAAGGGACGGTGGCCGACACGTGACCAACACACGTAAGCTGTGGCTGTGAGTGTCCACCCCGCGGCTACAGCCGGCGCCTGCGACTACGCATGCGTGAGACAGGAGCGCCCCTCCCGGCGACCGTTTCCAAGGGAATCTGCGCATGCGCCTTGCAACGCCCCAAGGCCCGAGGAAGGAGGGGCTGCCGCCAGGGGCTGCACAGCGCTTGCGCAATAGGTGGAGGCGGGCGTTTCTTGCCTCCCTTTTTTTCGAATGGGATTTGAGGGGTAGATTCGAGTTACAAAATGGCGGTCTGGAGCATGTCTGCTGCTGATTCCCCGGCGATCTCAGACTGAGTGGACGTCTCTTCCGCCTAGTGGTGACCTCACAAGAGAAGCGGCCCCCGGGGGACATGGTGTTTGAGACTCCGGGCTTGCTGACCACGAACTCCTTCGAGGCTCCCAGCGCACCGGAAGCGACCCGCCGCCTCTGCGGACGCGATCGCCGCCTGGGCCCTGCTCGCCGCGGCGCCGCCGGAGCGGTGAGGCGCGGAGGGGCCGGGCCCGGGAAGGGACGGCGCGGCGGGGAGCAGCGGAGGGCGGGGCGGTGGCAGCGGCGACCCCGCGGGCGGCTGCGGGCGGGCCCGGCCGGACTCCCGGGGCCGCGGCGGAGACCTGGCCAGGCGGCCCGGCGCCGGGGACGCGGGCGGCGGAGGTAGGAGCGCGGGCAGGCGGCGAGGCCCCAGCCCAGTCCCCTCGCTGTCCCCTTCCCCCTCCTTCCCCGCCCACGTTCTCTTCGCCCCGGCTGCACTCTCTCGCTGCGTTCCCGGTCTTTGATCGCCGGTTCATTGAGAAGCATTGGGGCAGGGCTTTCCGTTCCCCAGGTCTGGCCCCTGTTCCCTCCCTAGCAGGCGCCTCACTATCGGGGTCGCCGGATCTGTTTCCATCCGAATGAAGTCCGGTTCCCAGGGCAAGGCTGCGCCAGGGGGCAGAGACCACCTAACTCCATCAGCCACAAATAGTTTCCTACTTTGAGTTTCCTATCACATTGCTGCATATCAAGCAGTTCTGTCATCACATGGTGCCTTTTAACCCACTTGCGTATTTTGTAAACTTCATAATAGGAATGGGTAGCAGAAAAGGCTTGAGGTGTACCCCGGGGTGGTGATCCAGGCCTGAAATCCTAGCACTCTGGGAGGCAGAGGCAGGAGGATCGCAAGTTCGAGGCCAACCAGGGCCACTTAGCAAGATCCTTTGTCAACTTTTTTTTTAAAAGGCTGGGGCTCTAGCTCAGTATGAAGGCCCTAGGTTCAACTCCCAATTCCAGGGGGGAAAATAAATCTAGGTGTCAGGCTGCGCTCTAAGTGCTTTTATGCCCCCCCTTTTCAAAACAGGAAAATTCATTGTCTGATGTGTCATAATTTGGAATGAAATACATTTGGTAAAACATTTTTTAAAGTCTAGCACATAGTTCAAGCTGTTCTCTTTTTCCATACTACAACATTTTTAAGTGTTGGAGGAAAAACATGGTAGCCTTTGCTTCTAATAAATCTTGTCTCTTTAATATTTATAAGGCTCTTTCTGTGTTCCAGGCACTGCTCTAATCGAAGTTTTTTGTTCACCCTCATTAAATTCTCCTGTCCCTTAGGTAAAGACTCTGACTCACAAAAATTAAATTTCTTATCCAGGATCTGATAGCTAGAAAATGGCAAAACCGGCAGCTGGCATCTTGTAGTATTTCCTCAAATATGTGATAACCCAGATCACTGATTCCACAACAGCTGGAACATCTGAGCTGGCAAGTTTGGGGCATTTGGAATCCATCAGTAAAGAAAACCTGGATTCCTGCCCTCTAGTATTGTACTGATTTGATAAATATGTTAGAAAAAGGAAGCGGCAAAATGAACTATCTTGTTTGTGCCAGTTATTTTTCCAGGTGCAAGGATGAATTAGATGTTAAAATTTTACTCTTATTACCAGGTTCTTGTATTTTCCAGTTTGCCCATTTTTGTCCTCAGTTACTCTTTTTTTTTGGTATCGGGAATCGAACTCAGGACTTCGCACTTGCCAGGCAGGCACTGTGCCGCTGAGCTATATCCCAGCCCTGCCCTCAGTGACTCTTGACCATATTTCCAGCCCTGGACTTGGCCATTCCAGTCTCTCTCCTCTTCCGCCCTCTGGTGGAGGTGTCAGTACCAGAAGACTCCACGGAGATCTGGTCGCTGAACAGTTCAGCAAGGAGTTACATCTGTTCCTATATTTGTTGATGTTTCTGTGAGAAAGTAATGGCGAAACGTGAGCAAGTGTGTTGGGGGAGACATTAAGCAGAGAGGACTCCCAGGTAATGGCTGGAAATTGTATTTTTTATATCTCTTACTTCGTATGTTGTAGTATTGGACTTTAAAATCATTCATTCTACAATCAAAAAAGGTGCATACTTGTAAGAGAAATTTCAAGGATTATTTGGATGTTTTAAAAGCTGAGCACCCTGGGCATCAGATTTTGGAGCATGTTGGAATGAATTTTATTCTGTAGATATAAGGTTCATGCTTAGAGCAGTAGGCTGTGTGTAGAGTCCATTGTAATGGTCTTGATGGTCTAGAAACTTTACTTGGCGGGTGGTGGTACTGAGGGCAAATCAGTTGGGAGACCATTTGGAAGGAGTCAGGGCAGAGCTAACCAGCCCTGCAGGTGCCTAAAACTAATTAGTAAATTCCTGTATGAAGCAGAGAGCAGAGGAAATGGAAAGGTTTTTTGTTTTGTTTTTTTGGTTCAGTCATCTGGTGACAGTGAAGAAAGCAGCACTCGCAACAAAGCTCCGCTGGTTCCAGCTCTTGGGTTTTTTCTTTTGTCGTTGTTGCAGTTGCTGTTTTTTAACAGCAAAGTGTATGATAGGATCAGAAAATAAAATGCGAGTTCTGGGGGGTGGGACACAAGCACCCTCTTTGGCTCGGTGACAAAACTCACAGAGAGAGTAGTCTGCACTCGTGCCCTTCCCTGAATGCCGCAGGATGAGACGAGGCAAGCGGATGGATCTTTTCCAAGTGTTCCCTGTTACCAGGATGTTAACACCTCCATGATAGTATTTTCTTTTCTTTTTTTTTTTTTTTTTTTTGTGGGTACCGGGGGTCGACCTCAGGACCTCGCGCGCCAGCAGGCGCCCGTGCCGCTGAGCGATATCACCGGCCCCTTTTTCGTATGTGGGATCCGGGAGTCGAACTCGGGCCCTCGCGCTTGCAAGGCAGGCGCTTAAGCCGCTGAGCCATCTCACCGGCCCCATAATAGTACTTTGTATTTTGTAAATAATAGCTTAGCTTATTAGCACAGGTACAGTTTGGGGCAATTAAATGTTCAATCTTAGGAAACATCTATTTCTATCAAATGTAGCCTAAAGGAAAGTACTTACGTTATGACTCATGTTATGAAATTATTTCCAATGCATTATTAAAAATTCTTAGCTAGGGCCGGTGAGATGGCTCAGCGGCATAAGCGCCTGCCTTGCAAGCGCGAGGGCCCGAGTTCGACTCCCGGATCCCACATACGAAAAAGGGGCCGGTGATATCGCTCAGCGGCACGGGCGCCTGTTGGCGCGTGAGGTCCTGAGGTCGACCCCCGGCACCCACAAAAAAAAAAAAAAATTCTTAGCTAAGGATAATATTATGGATCATCTTTAAGAGAATTCTAAATAATAAAAATGTTTTGCTTCTGGCAGAATGATAAGAATAATTTGCATGTAATAAGTTAAGGACTTGTTGATTGTATATCCAGTACAGTATTTTAAAGATTCCAGATTTGAAAGTTGTAAAATTTGGGGCAGGGATGTAGCTCAGCAGCACAAGTGCCTGCCTGGCAAGCACAAGGTCCTGAGTTCGATTCCCATTACCAAAAATAAATAAGTAAATAAAGTTGTAAAATTCTCACTGAAGAAGTTTCCACTGACTTCAGGAATATATATATATATATTTTTTTTTAATCTCATTTCATGTTTGAGTTAATTTTAAAAATTCTTTGTAAGAGTGATATCTTGGTCTAGAAAAGTAAAGGTTTTACTCCTGTTTTCTGTAATTTAGGTTCAAAAAAATGGCCAAAAGAATTGCCGAAAAGGAACTCACAGATAGGAATTGGGATCAAGAGGACGAAGCTGAGGAGGTAAACAGTTTCTCTGAGAATGATGTCTTACTGCTTCTGCCTTTAAATTCATCGTGGGGTTCCTCAGTCACGCATGAAGAATGAGTTAAGTGGCCCAGTCATGAATGTAGCGCAGTACCGACTCCCATCAAAATCACCAGTCTGCCACACGCGTGATTTTAGGCCTCAGGAGACTGCGATGGCCTCCCTTACTCTGATGCTTCTCCAGTTCCTATTCCAGTGGTACATCTGAGACCCCAGCAATTTCGTGAATAGTTACAGAATTTTTATTCTATAGTTTCTTTCCTGGAAAAATAAAAATAATCCTGCTCGAAGAAATCGCAACCATTTTGCCCTTAAGAGAATAGATCACAGTCGCATTTCTAGTGCCACACCAGCAAACTGATATTCCTCGGCCAGTCAGTTCACTAAGGAAATCTACCAAGTTAGCCTTTGAGGTTTACGGTGTAGTGCTAAGTTAAAAAAAAACAGTGAAGAATCAGCACAACGGTTTTGAAGCCTATTCTTACAGTGGCATCTTCTTTCTGATAGTAATATTTTTCCTCTTATAAGTATATGTACTCTTATGTTTACGGCAACCAAAATCATAAGTGTGTTCATGTTTTCTTTTCTTTTCTTTTCTTTTTTTTGGTACTGGGAATCGAACTCACGACCTCACACTTGGCAGGCAGGCGCCGTGCCGCCGAGCTGTATCCCCGGCCCCGTGTCCATGTTTTCGCAGCGCCCTTAGCCGGCCTGCTGCGTTGAGACTCTCCGGTGGTGGATGCTTTGCGGGGAGGGGCCGGTCTCGTTCCGGGCCGTAGTGAGACACAGACCCGGCGTAGGGAGCTGCTTCGGCCTTAACACGCACGGGTGAAAGAGCGCCCGCGTGGACAGCGTCTGGTGACGTGAGCATGGAAGGGTTACAGTTCATCAACGACAGTTAACGGGGCAAGGATGGCCACGTGGTCCCTTGTTTGGATGTAAAGATCCCTTTAAGTTCACATGATATGAAATAACTACAGATGAGAATTTTTGTACAGGAAATATTTTGTTCCAACCCTGCAGGGTAAAGTATGAGTTGAAGTAGAGCCTAAAACCTTCAGCAAACCTCTGTTTCTAGGCGTAGTGCTTTGAGCGTAGTGTGGGAGAGCAGTCGTTTCCAGGAGAGTTCCTGAGAGTCCTGGCTGCCTCGGTGGCCTTTTGGACAATGGGAAGGTTGGGCAGGACGCGTCTTTAAAATAACGTGTGTGGGGCCGGTGAGGTGGCTCAGCGGCGTAAGCGCCTGCCTGGCAAGCGCGAGGTCGTGAGTTCGACTCCTGGATCCCACATATGAAAAGGCCGGTGATATTATTCAGCGGCACGGGCGCCTGCTGGTACGCGAGGTCCTGAGGTCGACCCCCAGTACCCACAAAAAAAAAAAAAATAACATGTGGGGGTAGGGGTGTCATTCAGGGGTGATTTTGATTCTCAGCACTTTAAAAAAAAAATGTATGTTTGTAGAAGTTTTATTATTGAAAACTGGTAGTAAGGTTCATCTGGATTTCAGAAGGTCTCCACTATCAGCTGTACCGTCCAGCTTTTAGATGATAGCTTGTATTTCTTAAAGAAAACTGAAATTTTACTCTACGCTTCATTAATAAAGTCTTATTAGAATATAGATCCAAAGTGTTTGAAGAATTGCCTGTGAATATTTTTCACCAGTTTTGATGGTCTTAGTCCGTTCAAAACTTCGGTGTGTGCACTTGTCTCTCTGGGTTGAGATTTGGCGCCTGGGTTGGTAGGTTATGGAAGCTGCGCGATTTGCCCAGCCAGCGTTGTTTCAGGGAGAATCTGGAAATAGCAGCAGTGAGCTCTCTCTTGACAAGCGCGCCCCATGACTCGCGCTCCCTTGCTGACGCAGCTGTGGGTGCTAGCTCGCCTGTCCGCGTTTCATATGCTGTCTGGCCTAACCTTTCTGCTGTGGAATTTGTATACTCCCGCAGCTGGGGACCTTCTCAGTGGCCAGCGAGGAAGTCCTGAAGAACAGAGCCATAAAGAAAGCCAAGCGTAGAAATGTTGGATTCGAAGTAAGTGCTTTCTTAGAGCTTTTGGTATGAAATGCTAACTTGATTTCTGAGTTACAGAGCACTGTCATCTCGGGGAGCAGTCATAGTAACAAAAGGCTTTTTAAAAACAATTACTCCTTGGGTAGGTCATGGGAGATAGAAAAAATAACAAGAGCTTGGTGGGTTTTTTTTTTTTTTTTGAGACAGGGTCTTGCTATGTGGTGCAGGCTGGCCTTGACCTCACTACGTAGCCCAGGCTGGCCTCGAACTTGCAGTGATCCTCATTTCTGGGATTGAGGTGTGGGAAAGAGGAGTCCTTCCACTATACAAGAAGCATTACGTGTATCCGTTATCTCTCTAGTATGATAGTTTAGTGTGTGAAGATGCTTCATTCGTGTGCCCAGAAGGATAGCACGTGAGTTGTCACTTTTGAACTGAAATCCTGAGTGTGGTAAGTATCCGGCAGTCACCCCGTATTTAAGAACTCTTCCAGGGCCGGTGAGATGGCTCAGCGGTGTAAGCGCCTGCCTGGCAAGCGCGAGGGCCCGAGTTTGACTCCCGGATCCCACATACGAAAAAGGGGCCGGTGATATCGCTCAGCGGCACAGGCGCCTGCTGGCACGCGGGGTCCTGAGGTCAACCCCGGTACACACACACACACACACACACACACACACACACAAATAAAAGAACTCTTCCAGCTGGGTGCAGTGGCACGCATGTGTAATCCCAGCACTTTGGGAGGCTGAGGCAGGAGGATCGCAAGTTCACGTTCCACCTGGACAACTTTGTGAGACCATGTGTCAAAAAGGCTAAGGATGTGGCTCAGTGTAAAGTCTGGGTTCAGTCCCCAGAACTACACCCCCCAGTGAAACCTGATTCCCAGATACACCCCAGACTTCAAGTGTGTGGGTGGCCTGGACACCCGTGGTCAGGCAGGAGAAGCTGCTTTGAACATCATGGGTCCAGTTTTGGAATAAACCTACTCAATCACATTCTACAGTTTTTAAGGTTTTTTAAAATCAAGAATGAGCTGTATTCTTGTATTTCCCTTTTTCAAATAGAAAAGATAGTATATATCAGTTCACACATTTCGAGATAAAAAAGGATTCATTACATTATCAAAGTTTGAAAATGTGAAAGGAAGGAAGGGCGTAGGGGCTGTAAGGGAACACATAAGAATTTTAACAAGAGTTACCGTGGTGAACGAGTTACTCAGAACATCTCATAAATGAGTGTGTGTTAACAGGAAAACAGTTCAAATTACATAAATAAATTGGTGCTCACCAAGAACATACTTACAGTAGAAACAGGCATGTGCAGATGATTCTCAGGTGGTTCATTGCCGTTCTTGTGCACATAGAGGATGCAGGGAGTGACCCACGTGCGTCCCGCCGCTCCGTGGCTGCCTTCCCTGCCCTCAGTGCCGGGAGCTGGAAGGGCTGTCCTGTGGAGCCTCGGGTTCCCTGGGTCCACTGGGGCGGCGTGGCCCGGAAGGGAGCAGTGAGCGAGTCTCAATGAGGAGCGACGGGGGCCAGGGTCCTCAGAGCCTTACCTAGACTTCAGGACTTCTGTTTTGTTTTTTTTCTTGGTTTTTTTTTATGTGGGTACTGGGAGTCGACTTCAGGACCTCGCGCTTGCCAGCAAGCGCTTGTGCCGCTGAGCAATATCACCGGCCCTTTTTTTTTCCTTTTTGTGGGTATCCGAACTTAGGACCTCGCGCTTGCCAGGCAGGCGCTTATGCCGCTGAGCTACCTCACCGGCCCAGGACTTCTGTTTTTAAAATTAGTTTTCGCTTACAGACTTTGATCTTTAAATTGGCAGGTGGAAATGGTATGTATTTATGGCGCACAGCATGATGTTTTGAACAGCTAAGTCGAGCTACCCCATGCCGTTTTTTGCAGTGAGAGTACTTTAAAATCTCCCCCGGCAGTTTTCAAGTATGTAGTATTGTACATTGCAACACTTAACTGCAGTCACCATGGTATTCTACAGCAGGTATCTTAAATGTCACCGTTGTGTTTTTTTAATTCCAGTTTTTTTCTTGGTGTGATTTCATTATTGCTTACAAAGGGTGACTAGCTGGTGAATGTGGCTATGGAGCTGAGACACGAGGGGAGGGGAAGCTGGCGAGGTGGCAGTCTGGGAGGCTGAGGCAGGAGGATCACAAGTTCAAGCCCAGCTGGTAACTTAGTGACTTAGCAAGACTGTCTTAAGATAGGACCTAACTATGTATCCCAGGCTGGCCTTGAACTTGCAGCAGTCTTCCTGCTTCAGCCTCCCAAGGGCTGGGATTACAGACATGCACCATCACACCCAGCGAAAGCATCTTTAAAAAGGGATGGGGTTCACTCACTAGTATGAACCAAGGAAGGGGAGTGTGGGCAGCTTAATTGAGGAGGAAATGGTTCAGGTTGAAGCGTTGTGTTTGAAGGTCCTGCAGTACGTGCCAGTGGTGTTCTCTAGAAGACGCTGGGGCCAGGACAGGACTTGGTGGCAGTGAGGAGTGGTGCACAGTGGGGCTTTGGGTGAGGACGAGAAGCCAAGGGTAGGCAGTGTGTCCTAGGCAGAGAGCGCCAGTGCTGAGTGCGAGGGTCGGGACAGGCCTGAAGTTTAGCTGCCTGGAGGGGACAGGTTGCGGGCATCCGCGTTTCATTTTAGCTGTAACTGTTAGCCTCCAGTTGCCATCACAACACTGGGAAAATCAGATGTCTGCGTGCAGGAAAGGGCTCTTCCCGAAGCCCGGGCTCGTTCATTCAGCACATCTGCTAGGTGCTGGAGATGCGGGGTCGAGTAAAACAACGAAGTACCTGCTCGTGGAATTTAACTGCATAATGACGAGGAAAACAAGTACAGTGTTAATTTCCTCCCTGCGAGCCGCGGAGAGGGAGAAAGGGCGGGAGGGCAGGGAAGGAAGGGCGCTCCTGTGCCTTCGGACGCCTCCTTCCGCTCTCACGCCCGTGCTTCCGGTGACCTCCCTTTTCTTTATGTGAGTGGTTCGTGATGATGCTGGCGCTGCTTTGCTCTCGGTGAGTCTGCAGCAGCTACAGATACCGTGTGGCTCCAAATCGGGAGCCGACTGAAAGGCCCGGGGGCTGCCTGCGGCTCGGCAGCTCGTCCGAAGTAAAGGAGCAGCGTCGGTTTGGTGGATTTTAGGTTTAGTGGTTGGAAATCGGATCTAGAGCTTCGAATGTAAAGTACATCTAAGGTTTCTCATCCTTTGCCTAATTTTATGGTCATAAATGTATCAGCAATCAGTAAACATCTGAAATTCTGTAGATGTGATTGAAATTTTTGTTTCTGGAAAAATAGGCAATATTGAGGTTAACAGGCTCATCTAGGAAGTGAGGTTCCGGTGCAAGTCGCCTTTTGGAGAGATGGTGCTTACACCTCATTTACGCGGGCACTTAAGATCTGGGGGCTCTGCCTTGGTATTTGGTGTAAGAAGCAGCTCATCCTGCGGTGTGCCTGCTACTTTATGTGAAAGAGAGGTTTAAGCAGTTGCAACTAGTAAACCAGCACAGCCCTCGACCAGAGAAAGCTTTCTCAGAAGTTCTCGGGGCAGAGAGCAGTTTGAGATTTCATGGAATCCCTGGAATTTCCAGAGCCCCTGCCTGGCAGATGTGTGCAGGCTCGCACAGCTGGAGAAGGCCTGCTAGCGAGAGCTTGCTAAGAAAGCAGATTTAAAGGAGTAGCCAGGAACAGGAAAGCGCAGGGTTGTCCTGGATTGTCAGCGCACAGGAAGTCTAGGGTTGAGACATGGTTCTCTTAAGTTTCTGCAGGCTGGGCACAGCTTGAAAACTACAGACATTCTTAGGAAATTCGGTAGATGGTTAAAGTATTTTTAGTTAATCTAACTTGATGTTCCCGAAACTTCCTTAGGCAAATGGTCGTTGAAAAAATACACAAACAATCTTTCATTTGGGGTTTGTTGTGTTGAGAATGTTTTTAATTGCTGTTCTGAGGTGGGATGGTGGTATGTGGATTTATTACATTGGTGGTCTTCACACCGTATGTCTTACAGCTACACACAACATTTAAAATGGTATTTACCTGTCTTTCTAGGCTGCGTTAGGAAGGCAAGGGTTTTGTTTCGTTTTGTACTCAGAATCAAACCCAGGACCTTGCGCGCGCCGGGCAGCACATATCCCCGGCAGGGGGCAGCTCTGAAAGACAAAGCTGTCCTCATTCGTTTAGTCTTTCCATCGCGGTTCCTGTTTTTGCTGATGCCAGCAGTTTTCCTAGTGCCTCTGGAGTCTGGCTGTTTTGTCACTTCCTTGCGTACTTGGAGAGAGGAAGTGTCCCTTGCTAATGTGTGCTCCTTCCTCCTGTTGCAGTCTGACAGTGGAGGCGCCTTTAAAGGATTTAAGGGTCTGGTCGTGCCTTCTGGAGGAGCAGGGTTTTCTGGATTTGGCGGGAAGCCTCTGGAAGGCCTGTCCAACGGCACCAGTGCAGCAAGCGCCCCTACCTTTGCCAGCGCAGGCACCAGTGCCGTGGCAGCAGCAGAGCCCAAGGCCACCTTTGGTGAGTAGGTGCCCCTCCCTCCCGCCACCTGTGGGTAAGCATCAGTGAAAATAACTCTGCCGAGATGTTTTCCGTGCACTCACCCTGCCCTAGGACTAGGTGAGCAAAAACATGGAAGGATGGATTTGGCAGGCAGGTGGAGCACTAGTGTTACAGCCAAAGCCAACCGAGGTTTGGCTCCCAGCTCTGTGGGTCGTAGCTCTGTGACCTTGTAAGGTTCCTAACTCTCCAGCCTCCTGCTCTCCAGCTGTGGAGGGAGGATGAGCTCCAGATGGACCTGAAGGGGCTGGGCTGTGCTCAGTGGTGGAGTGCTCGCCTAGTGTGCGCAAGGGCCTGGCTTAGAGCCAAGGACTGCAAAAAAAAAAAAAAAAATTAAGGGTGAAAAGCAACAAGGCAGTGCTTTTTTTTTTTTTTTTTTTTTTTTTTTTGTGGGTACCGGGGGGACGACCTCAGGACCTCGCGCGCCAACAGGCACCCATGCCGCTGAGCGATATCACCGGCCCCTTTTTCGTATGTGGGTTCCGGGAGTCGAACTCGGGCCCTCGCGCTTGCAAGGCAGGCGCTTACGCCGCTGAGCCATCTCACCGGCCCAACAAGGCAGTGCTTTGAAGACCCTCTGTGAGGCTTGCCTTCCTGCCCACCCACTCCTTTGTGTGCCAGGGGCTTTCTGTGTGCCTCGCACCAAAACAGCCGCTAGGAGCCTGGGTGACTTGTCCCTGGACGTAGCACCCTCCTGGGCTGGGTTTGAACAGGATGCGTTGATTGCCTGATCCTGTTCTGAGGAAGTTAGTCAAGAGCCGTTGGAATTCACATGGAAAACAGTAGCTAATTATTCTGAAAGCATACTGTTTGATCTTTATTAAGCAGGATGTGTACTAAGCACTTTAAGGTTTGAACTACTTTTTTTTTTTTTCAAGGAACTTGAACTACTTCAATATATATTCATCCCCAAGACTTTGAGGATTTAAGTTTTATGCTAACCCAATATGCTGACAGTTCTGTTTGAAATAAACATCCTTTTGAAGGAAAAGATGTAGTTTTTTAAATGTCGTGGTTTAATGTGAACGCACAGTGCATACTGTTCCTTATGTAATTGAGAGCCAGTCCCTCATATCAATGTAATTTCTTACACATGCTTATTGAACTGTAATAAAAATAAGATATAATAAAAAAATACGAAGATAGAGTGGTATGAAAATTTGGATGGTTTGAAGATAGAATAGGTAGAATTCTTGAAGACATTTTAGGCAAAGACTTTATGAACAAAACCCCAATTACACAGGAACTATCACAAAGAATCAACAGCTGGGATCTCATCTTTTTTTTTTGGTACCAGGAATCGAACTCAGGGTCTCTCACTTGCCAGGCAGGCACTGTAGCACTGAGCTACATCACCTGGGATCTCATCTTATTAAAAAGCTTTTGCACAGCAAGAGAAACCACCAACAGAGTGAAGAGACAACCCACAACATGGGAAAAAATGTTTCCAAGCTGTTCCTCGGACAAAGGATTACTATTAAGAACATATAAAGAACTCAAAAAAATCAGACCTCCCAAATTTAAAGACCCAATCCAAAAATGGGCATCTGAGATGAATACACATTTCTCAGATGAAGAAATACAAACAGCAAATAAATATATGAAAAAGTGTTCAACATCACTGGTCATTCAAGAAATGCAAATTAAAACAATGCTGAGATTCCATCTCACCCCACAAAGAATGGCTATTATTAAGAAATCAACTAATAACAAATACTGGCGGGGCTGTGGGGAAAAATGAGCCCTTCTCCACTGTTGGTGGGAGTGTCGACTGGTGCAACCACTGTGGAAATCAGTGTGGAGATTCCTCAAAACTAGGGCTAGGGTCCGGTGAGATAGCTCAGCGGCATAAGCACCTGCCCAGCAAGCGCGAGGTCCTGAGTTCGACTCCTGGAACCCACATATGAAAAAAGGGCCAGTGATATCGCTCAGTGGCACGGGCACCTACTGGTGCGCGAAGTCCTGAGGTTGACCCCCAGTACCCCCAAAAAAAGACAAACTAGGGCTAGAGGTCCCATTTGACTCAGCCATTCCCCTTCCGGGTGTCTTCCCGAAAGAAAAGCGTCACACCATAGCAATATATGTGCACCCGTGTTTATAGCAGCACAGTTTGTAATAGCCAAGTCTTGGAAACAGCCCAAATGCCCATCAACCAAGGAATGGATAAAGATGATGTGGTTTTTTTTTTTTATACAGTGGAGTACTACTCTGCCATAAAGAAGGATAACCTTGAGACATTCCTAGGTAAATGGATGCACCTTGAGACCATACTGTTAAGTGAAATAAATCGTACACATGTGTAAATACCACATTGTTTCTCTGCCGTGAGAAACTGAAAATGTAAATAAAGTCCAGAATGTATAATAGGTATTGTGACATAGAAAATGTTCAAATGGGGAAGGGAACAGGGGAGGGGGAGGGGCAAAGGAAAGAAGGGAAAAGTAAAAAAAGTGAGAAAAGGAAAAAATGGAAACAAAGCTTTTGTAAATGGGGAGGGGAGGAGGGGTTGAAGGGAGGGTAGGAGAATGGGGAAAAAAAGAATTAAGTTATATCACGTACAGGTACAAATTCTCTGTGATGAATGTGATCATTATGTGTATCTAAAATGTACCAATAAAATCTGATTGGAGAAAAAAAAGAAAATTTGGATAGTTTAATAAAATCGGCTTCTAAATTAATTGTTCGAACTTTAATTTCCTATAGGTTCTTTCACTGCAAATGGCCCTACTGCTGTGATTGATAAAAAGATACCAAATCCCAAAACTAACGGCGACAGCCAGCAGCCCTCCTCCTGCCTTGCGTCCAGCCAGGCCTGCCTCGGGGACGCCTGTCACAAGCAGCTGGCAGCCTTGAACTGCTCCGTGCGGGACTGGATAGTGCAGCACGTGGACGCGAACCCCGTCTGCGACCTCACCCCTGTCTTCAGAGACTACGAGAAATACTTAGCGACTATCGGGCAGCAGAGTAAGAACTGGGGCGGCAGCAGCTCTGAAAGCGAAGCCAGCAGGATGGTAGTTGACACACAGCCTCCTTCCCTCTTTGGTTCAACAAAACCACAGCAAGAGTCAACTTTTTTGTTTCATAGCAACAAAACTGAGGACACTTCTGAAAAGAAGATGGAGTTTGTGTCTGAGAAGAAGGCAGACCCGGCGCAAGGAGCAACAAGCGCCTCATTTAATTTCGGCAAGAAAATTGATAGCTCGGCTTTGGGCTCCGTAAGCTCTGGTACCCTGACTGGATTTTCATTTTCCCCTGGAAACTCCAGTTTGTTCGGCAAAGATGTCACTCAGAATAAACCAGTTTCTTCGCCATTTTCTGCTAAAACATTGGAGAGCCAAGCAGAAGGGGGCAGTAATGAGTGCAAAGGTGAGTACAAAGCTTATCACGAGGAAAGTAGACTTCGTGATGACGCCATCGCTTCCTATATGCATCACCCTCGGTGAGATCGGAAGGTCCTTCATCAAGAGGAGTAAGACCCAGTGTCTAGAGTTGCCGTAAGGACTGAGGATAAAAAATGGAACCAGGGACGTGCTCAATGGTAGAGTGCAAGTGCTGCCCTAGCATTTTTAAGGCCCTGGTTCCAGCCCCAGCACCACAGAAAATCTACGCCTATATAAAGAATATAAGGATACCTAGCACTGTGACTTGGGAAGGTACCAGACACATAACGTTGCATATTAAAAAGAAGCGAATTAAAAACATGGTTTTGAGAACTGATTTACTGAGCTTGTGAATATCCATTGAATTGATTTGGGTTTTTGGGGGGTTTTTTGTTTTTTTAACGTGAGTACCAGGGGTTGAACTCAGGACCTTGTGCTTGCCAGGCAGGCGCTTATGCAGCTGAGCCATCTCACCGGCCCTGTTGAATTGATTTGTATGTAGATTTGGCTAAGTAAAACCACACAGTAAAACTCGGCTGTAAATTAAAGAGGTAGACTTTTCACAGCTATAGGACACAAACCCACAGTGTTCCTCCAGGTCTGGATGCTGCCCCTTGCCCGAGCGGCGCTGCTGGCGCCAGAGCGACAGCCGTGCTGCAGGTGGGGTGAACCCAGGCCTTGGGCCTGCCCCCGCACTCTGCCCTTGGCACTCCACCGCAGGCGGCCTAAGACCTGCTCACGGCTCGGGCGTGAGCCCGTGGTCCTCGAGGACACACATGAGCGGTTAAACGTGCCCTTCCCCAGGTGTCACCACTGACCTCTGACAGACAGCTGTGCTCACCAGTCCACACCGTGGCGCCGTAGTCTCCACCTGGTGCTGGACCCCCTTTCCCGTTCTGTCTGGAGTCTTCAGCATGTCCGGGGGGGCCGGAGCAGAGGACGAACGGGGCTGTCCTTTCATTTCTTCTCTGCCCGCCCAGGGGAGAGGAGTGGAGCTGCGGCGACACGGTGATGATGAGTTTTGAGTCAAGGCCGGGTCAGTCTACAGGCCGCCCCTCAGAAGTACCTATCACTTAGCTTGTGGTTAGCTTTGTTTTGTTTGGTTTTTTTTTTTTTCTTTTTTGTGGAACTGAGGATTGAACCCAGGGCCTTCTTACTGAGCTGTATCCCCAGTCCTTTCTTAAATTTTTAATTTTGAGACAGGCTCTCAATAAGTCATTAAGAATGCCAGTTCTTGGAAGGCTGAGGCAGGAGGATCACTGCCATTTCGAGGCCTGCCTGGGCTACATAGTTCAAGGCCAGCCTGAAATAGCGAGACCCTGTCTCAAAAAAAAAAAGTCATTAAGTTGCCCAGACAGGACTCGATCATCCTGCCTCAGCCTTCCAGAGTGCTAGGATTATAGGCACGGGCCACTAAGTCAGCTTTGATTAGCGCATTCTACGCATCAGAAAGACTTGGGAGTCTGTTAACAGAACAAATGCTTGGACTCCCCCGGAGAGCCTAACCCTGGCGCTCTGGACTCTGTTTTATGAAAATCTCTCAGGACGTCCTAGACTTCATACTGCACCTTCTCATAATTTAAACCCAAGTCCTTTGAGGTTTCCCCCGCCAAGTCGCATTTTAAGTTAGTGTTTCATGTGACCACCCTTCTCGATGGGCCCTGCTGAGCGTCTCAGACCTGCAGCGGTGAGTGAAGGTGCCTTTCAGCGCGGTCCCAGTGCCTCGGCACCGGAGAGGAGCTGGTGGCATTCAGACTGCAAGAGTGTCGCGTCTGGCTTTGGTTGCTTTTTCCGACGCACTTGCCCTGTGAAAAGACTCCATTTCCCCGTCTTTGGCCTTCCTGATGTGGTTATTCCCAAGCATGATGCAGGTGTGGCCAAGGAACATCTGGAGCTGAAGCTGTGACGAGCTCCTGAGAGTTTGATTTTCTAGTGGGTAAGCGGAATAGAAAGAGTGGAGTGTAGGCAGATTATTTTTCTGTCAGCGTCATGAGTTTTGTTGTTGTTGTTGTTGATGTTGTTCTAGGGCTTTCTACAAATTGGAAATTGTTTAAAAATAGGAAAGTATGTTCCCATTGAAAAGCATCCTTATTTGGGCATGGTGACCCACATCCATAATCCCAGCGCCCTGGGAGGCTGAGGCAGGAGGATTGCCAGTTCAGGCCCAACTTTGGAAATTTACCAACTTAGATCCTATCTCATAAAATAACAAGGACTGGGAGTGTAGCTCAATGAAAGGCCCTGGGTTCAATCCCCAGGACAATTAAAACATGATTATTTTTCACAGAAGAATTAAAACCCAGTGAACATCTGCCCTAAAAAAAATAAGGTGTGTTTTCAGTCTTTATATTGGCTCACATGGCCTGTTTCAGGTTGAGGTTAGGGTGGTAGATTGCTGGCACCTGCTCTTTTTCCAAGCTCGTAATCTGACCCTCACTGTGTTGTTTTTGTAAAAGGTGGAGACGAAGAAGAAAATGATGAGCCACCCAAGGTAGTGGTTACCGAGGTGAAGGAGGAGGACGCCTTCTACTCCAAAAAGTACGTGGTGATCGGGCCTGGGAGGTGGGCGCGCATGTCCTCCTCAGCCTCCACACGCTGGGCAGGACGATTGCTTGGTGTGTGTTAAAACCAACCAGTCCTGGAGATTTCCTGCTGAGCTGAGCTGCTTTGTGGCCTGAGCTCTTTTCTGCTCTGGAAGTGGTTTAGAGACAAACTTTCCACGACCTTCCTGTCCTCATCTCTTCTCATGCCCCTCCACAAAGACTGTCCCAGCCTGGGTTTGGTTTTACTTCTGCATTCACCGGGCGGCTTCTCTGATTCCTTCCTGCAGAGCTGAGCAGCCTGTGGGTTTCTCACGGCTGTCAGGGGTGTGAGCGCCTGTGTCCCCTCTGCTGGTGGGAGCTGCAGTTCTAGTTGAGGGGGTGGCTTGGTTTGTTTGGGTGGGGGGTTGGTTTGTTTTTAAGTAAGAACTGCCTCTTTCAGAAGCTGCAAGAGGAATTTGAATTGTATTCCTCAATTAAATGAGATTACTTTTTATAAAGATGTTTGTGCTATTTCAGAAGCTTTGCAGGATGTTTTTCTAACACAAAAATTTAGAATAATGAATCTGTAGTTTTCCACTTAACAAACCACTACATCCTGTGAAATTACCTTGTTATTTAATTTTTGAGAACTTCCAAGGGGCTAACAGTTACTTTTGCTTACTTTTAATTTTAATTTCATAGATGACAAAAGAATGACCCTGACTTTAGGATATTTCTCCTAATCAGAATAAATCAAATGAGCAGTGATTTTGTTTCATGAATAACCTGAAGGATGTGTGACACAGAGGCTAGCAGGGAGACCCTACTGAAGAACGCCGTACAGGTTTATCACAGCACTGTGGGAGCTCAAACACTCAAGGAGTTCTGAAGGGAATTTGAAAAAATTAGGTAGGGGGCAGCATGATGGAGTTGTGGGACAAAGGTCTGTCGTGTCCATTCCGTCCTTAGGGGACCAACTGACCCTGGAGCCCAGGCTGGAGGAACAGATCAGGGAGATATAAAGTGTTAGACTGAGATTTGGACGGATTGGAGAAAAGACGGCTTTGGAGGAATGGGGAGGGGTCCTGGAATAGCAAGTGTATTTTTGTGTTGTGGTTTACCTAGACCTAACCCATCTGCTTCGATACAGTCCTCTGCTCTCAGCAGAGTTTCTCGCGCACCTGTAAACGGCGGTCATTGGAAAACTGTGACCTGTCACTGAAGGCCTGATTGTACCTGTTACTTTGCTTCACAGGTGTAAGCTGTTTTACAAGAAAGATAATGAATTTAAAGAAAAGGGTGTGGGTACCCTGCATTTAAAACCTACGGCAAATCAGAAGACACAGCTCTTAGTGCGGGCCGATACCAACTTAGGTGAGGACCTTTCTTTGAGGTGGTACAAAATCATCTCCGTCACACAGTGTGTAAAGCCTTGTCCCTCACTGATGTCAGTCCTTGAAATTTTCAAGTTTATTGATGTGTATGATGCAAGAGATCATTCAGGACAAATTCATCCTGTACTTACTGATTAAAGACTTGGTTTTGAGTGCCATGAAAATACTGTGTAAGAAAATGAAAGTGTATTAAAACTATCACCAAAAAGTAGCCAAAGTGATTTTCATTTTCCTTTATGTTAGAAATGTGACTAAGAAGCTAGAGATAAGTTGGGTGATTTAATAAACACCCAAGGGGAATTAACCATTTACGGGAACCTTTTTCTATGGCAGAAGTTTCACCCTTCAGTTGTGCTCTAAGCCAAGAGCCGTGCCCAGCAAGGGTCTCGGTTCTAAGTCAGCCCTGCGAGACCCCACCAGGCTGTGGCACAGAAAGAAACTTCGGGAAGCGTTTTTCCCCCCGTGGCTGACTAATTTGAAATATCACCACAGTGTCATTTTTGTCTGTGTGGTGTGCCTCTGTGACAGTGGCGTTGTTTCATTTGTTGTTGTGACACATGAAGACTCGGTGGTGCGGCCCGCTCTTCCCGAAGCACAGGGCGCCTCCCTCAGGCTCACTGCTGGCTGCCGTCGGGGCCAGTGCCTAATTTTGTGAGGTTCTTGGTGATTCCCAGTTTTAGATCCCTTAAGTATAAGTATCAGTCGCTTCAGTGTTTAACGTTTAGCTTACTCCACTCTTTGGTGGAGCGCTGGTTTGCGTAATGGTGATGTATGTTTCCTGTTCAAATGCAGGCAACATACTGCTGAATGTCCTCGTCCCGCCCAACATGCCGTGCACGCGGACAGGGAAGAATAATGTCCTGATCGTGTGCGTCCCTAACCCGCCTCTGGATGAGAAGAGCGCCGGTGCCCCCGCCACCATGTTAATCCGGGTGAAAACCAGCGAGGATGCGGATGAGTTGCACAAAATTTTACTGGAAAAAAAGGAAGCCTGAGCACGCAAAGTCAACTGAGGGATTATTGCCAAGTTGCTGCTTCCCCCACCGCCCCTTAAACTTGTTCTTCTCTTCTTTGACCTTCTAAGAACTTCTAGATAACTTAAAACTTTTGCGAGGAAGATTAGGCCAATAAAACCTTTCCATGTTAGTGTCAAGAGACTGTCTTCTCCCTCCTTCAGAACTGTCTAAAGTGCAAAATACATTTGAGTGAAAGTTTTTGTAAGATTTTTAATGTTCTTTTGTTTATTAAACCAACCCTAAGTGATTTCTTAATGGACTGCAAGCAGGGTATCGACGAGCTGTCCCAAAGGCTGTGCGACCCGTGGGTTCCGTCTGCGATGCCCACGCACGAGGCCTTCCCGTTGCGGTGTCCGACGGTGGCCAGGAGGAAAGCGCCCACGTGGCTGTCCTCTCCCGTGGGCTTTCCTGATCTCCGCGACCAGCACTCTTACCAAATGAACCACGCCGCCACGCTGTGACTGAGACACCTGTCCTTGTGTTACTTTGTCCTGGTTCATTCTCAAGCTCAGAGGTGGGTACTGGCGCCCCGCGGTGCTGGGCGTTGGCCTCTGTGCAGGCGCAGCCTTGAACCCTGGGAGCCGCTGTACTGTGATTCGGGAGCTGCCTTTTCATTTAGAAGGAAGTGCACCGTTTGTGGAGGAGTTCTCGGGTTTTGTAGTTTCTCTTGAGGTGCTGTTACTTCTCTATCCCCCTGGAGGAGGGGATGGCCGGGCATGGGTTTAAAAGCACAGATTTCGATCATTTCTAGAGCAGTAAACCCTACGGAGAAGGAAAAGGGAGATGAGACCGTACTCGAAAGGACTCTGCTGTGTCGTTTGTTGCAGATGAACCTTACGGATGTAAAAACCACACAGGCACTGGATTCCACGGGCTGTGGGAGTTTACTAGGCACCGTGGAGTGAGCAGTGGAAGAGAAAATTGTGTGTGAGTTTTGCCTTTAAATTTAGACAACGGGATATTATACACTTGCTATCTGAAATACCCATTTTTTAAAGACCAGGGTGTCAGTGTGTCCACTCGGAAGGGAGCCGTGGTTATGCAGAAGAATATCCTCGTCACTTCCCGAAGCTGTCGGGTGACTGACGTAGCATCCCGTGGAGACTGGCACGTGAACGAGAGGCAGGGTTTCGTGACCGAGTTTCCACTTCATTCCCCGTGAGTCTTGCTGCGTTGATAGCAGATGCTCTTGTCAGTGCCCGGCGGCCCGCGCTTGTGCCTGCTCATCTTCAGTGTGGGCTGTGCAACTTCAGAGTCGGGAGACGGGGGTGCGGCTCAGTCCTCAGGCGTAAGTGTCGAGCTCTGTGTCTTAGGTCCTCGTGGTCAGGTGTTGGGCCAGCACCGATCGTGAGATGCTGCGCACACTGCGTGGTACTGAGCAGTTTCTGGTTCCGGGGCAGAGGTTGGCCCGTGTGTGACTTTGGATAAATAAATGCGAGAGAGAGGCGCTTGTGCTGTTGCTGGATGTGGGCCACCTCTTAGCTATACTGCGCAGCCTAGGGCGGAAGTGGCCGCTGGTTTTGCGTTTGTTTTAGGTTTGAGGGTGTTCATAAGTTTTTGTTACAGATGCTTTACAGTAGACAAGTGGTTGGTAGTAAAGTAATACTGGCCTTGCCCTGTTCACATATAGGGTTCCCCAGCTTGTTAAAAAATGAAGTAGGAATAAGGGGACCAGTTTCAGAATGTTGACTTTTGCCACAGGTTCCCGCAGTCCTAACCAGCATATAAGTGACAGCCATTGCGAGGAACACTTCAGGGTTACCCATGCGACACCTGGTTAGCGCCTGGATGCGTGGTGGATGTTTATGAAAACGACATGAAAAGATGCTGACTGGGTTACCCTTTTACCCTCCCTGCCCCCTAAAGCCAAGTTTGTTTTTAAATCAGTGTGTGTACTTTTTTTTTTCTAACATTCCCAGCAAATTTTTGCTGCTAAGACTATCACTGTTAAAGTGAAAATTACAGGGAAGAATGTAGTATTTTCATAAAACTCTTTTATGTTTTAGGAACTTGTTGGTCTCCACTTTATGTATTTGTATAAAGGTGGGTTTTATTGTAAACGCCAACTCCTCGTATGCTACTTGGGGGAAGGCAGGGCCCCTGGAGGGCTTACGTGTTCTCTGTGGTGCTGGGAGCTAATTCTAATCCATGGGTGATTTTAGTTCAATTTATTTTTAACAAAATGTTAGAAATCAGGTTTTAGAATGTTTAATGTGGACTGAGATTTTCACCTTTAGTTTGAAAATCCGTAAGTTGTATCATACATTTGGCCTAAAGTGAGGTGTGTATTTTTTGTCTTGAATTATAATTCAAATTACATCTTGACAAATGCTAAGTATCTCCATGGCTTTTTTTTTTTTTTCAAATTGATGTGTACATCTCAGCCTTTTTTTTTTTTTTTGCACATTCCCGTTAAACAAAAAAATTGAGTGTTATGCTGTCTTCCTTACTAGAATTACACCCTGGAAATGTCCAGTTTTTTTGGCTTGGTTTGGTTTCTTAGATTTTGCTTTTTCAGCACTGGGGATTGGACTCAGAGCCTTGTACATATGGGCAAACACTACCACTGAGCTACATTCCCAGCCTTTTTAATTTTTTTTGAGATAGGGTCTTGCCATGTTACCCAGGCTGGCCTCGAACTTGCGATCCTTCCTCCGCTTCCCAGGCAGCTGGGGTTACAGGTGTGCACCACCACACCTGGCCAGCAGGTCCAGTTTTTAAAGAACTTTAGATTGTGTTTTACATGAAGGGAAAAATCTGACCATTCATGGACCGATTTTCTTCAAGAGGATTATTTTATTTTACAATTTCACTGCTAAGTCATATCTTTTATATGCTGCATGCCAAAAAAATAAAAATAAGTCTACCTGTTCTGGGGTGGAAGAAGAAAAAATATTTCACCTTACTGAGTTCAAAACAAGTTTTCACTGAGCGCCTGTTCACTATGGTTTTAAAGCAAACACATTTGTCCTTGAGCATTTGCCAGTAATTCTAGTATTTCCAGAGTGACACTGCAAGCGCAAGGCACCTGAAGCCTTTTTTTTTTTTTTTTTTTTTTTGTGGTACTAGGGATTAAACTCAGGGCCTTGTGCGTGCTAGGCAAGCACTCTACAACTGAGCTACATCCCCAGCCCCATCTGAAGGCTTTGCACGCCGAGTGGCTCACCGCACACTGTGGGTCCTCATTCTGGAGTTGGCCTGTATGGCACCTGGGTCAGGAGCGCGCTGGCACTGGCCCGTCCTCACTCCCACGCATGCGTGGCCACCGTGTGCACTTGGCCAGCAGCAGTGTAGTTGGGACTAAGGACTCACTGTTGGTGTGGACAGAAGTGCAAGGGAGATGTCAATCTGTGTAGCAATCAAATGAAGAAATTGTTTGCTTTTGACTTTAAATAGGAAACTGTTTTCTACAACTAAAATACTTGAATTGTCAGATAATATAATCTCAGTTTGTGTTAGTTTTTGAATGATCCCCTTGAGGAAGTGTAACAATCCATGAAATGTGAATAAATGGAAAGTAAACAGAAGCGGTGTTGATGTGTTGGTGCTTCTCTGTGACGCCCTGGGTGGGAACACAGGCAGACTGCAGGAAGTCGCCGCAGCAGCGGGCCTCCTGTCACCACCTCTGTGGGCTGAGCCACTTCCAGGTGGGGTCAGTGATGAGTCAGTGGGACTGGGGGGGCCCTCACCAGCTGAGGGTGACACTGTTTCTTTTGAAAATGGAAGCGAACCTAGATTTGTGCTCAGGTCTCAGGCAAAAAGTGAGCTCTCGAGGACATTTTAAAATTAAGAGAATCAAAAATGATCAAGAAAAATACATCATTTTGAGTTTATGTAATTCTAAATTTTTGATGATTTAGAAAATTGCAATTAAATAATTAACAGATTAAATTCTAATGATAGTGCTTTGGGGTCATGGTCATAGTTTTTGAAGTTTCCTGTTACTGAGCTTCCTGGTGAAAAAAATATTGCAAAGCCTTGCCTGTGAGAATGTTCTGAAGTGTTACCATTTGATGGGAACTCCTGAATGATGTGAAGGGGCGCTTCCTGGGGTGGGGACTGTGCCCCGCTGGAGGGCTTCTCAGTGTGGCCCAGGGACCAGCAACCCTGAAAAACCTTATCGGAAATGCAAAGCCTTGGGCCCAGACCTGGAACTCATGATCCCCTTGCCTCAGCCTCCCGAATGCTAGGATTACAATTGTGTGCAGCCACTATTTTTAAAATCGAGATAGAATTTACATAAAGTTAACCCTTTTAAAGTGTTTAATACAGTGGGGGTTTTTAATTTTTTGGAGGTACTGGGGATTGAATCTGGGGCCTTCACACTTAACTCCATCCCCAACCCTTTCTAAATTTTAAATTTTGAGTCAGGATCTCATTGTCACTAAGCTGCCCATGCTAAGTTTGAATTTGGGATCCTCCTGCCTCAGTCTCCCAGAGTGCTGGGATTACAGGTGAGTGCCACCATGCCTGGCTTATTCTTATTGTACTGGGGATTAAACCCAGGACTCAGTGCACACGAGGCAAATGCTGTACCAGAGCTACATCCGGCCAACAGCACAAGTTTTTAGTGCACTCAGAGTTGTGCAGCCGTTGCTGCCGATTCCAGAGTATTTTCATCGGCGGCCACTGGGTTTGAACAAGTGGCTCTGAGGCTCGGTGAGTCGAGAACCACCTGCTCACACATGCTCCATCTGTGTGGCCCTGGCCCAGAGACAGCACCAAGGCCCTTCTACCCCATCCTGGGGGGCAATGTGTCACCTCGGCGTCACTGCCCCCGGGGAGGTGAGTGTGGCTCTGCGTCCCCTCGAGAAAACCCGGGTCCTGTGGCTTGCAGAGGTGCTCCATCTGCGTGGCTCGCCCTTGAAAACACGAATGTGCCCATTCAATGAGTGAACCAGCTTCTGGGACCAGCTAGTCTTGAGCAAAACTGTTTATTGAAAATATAACCAAATTCACTAAAAACTGGGGTTATTTCAAACTGAGCAACCTCCTTGTTTTATCAGAGTCCGAGGCGAGAAAGACCCCTCCTGCACAGAGGGCGAACAGGCAGGCTGTGCGCGTAGTGGCCGCTCAGGAGCAATTCGGCGCGGCGGTTTGGGAAGACACCTTCCTCCGATCGCCCTGGAAACGGGCATTTTCCCTCCCTTCTCAGCGTGCTCTGTTCCCGGGGGCACCGAGTCCCTCGGCTTCCCTCCCCGGGACTGGATGCTGAAGCCTCCCCGTCCAGGGAGTGCTTCCTCCTGGCCTGCCGGCGGTCAGAGTCCCGAGGGAAAGCTGGAGACGGCACAGCGGGCCTGGGGGACCGGGTGGTGACAGGAAGGCCACGGCAGGGAGCTTCACCCAGCGCGGGTGTTTCGGGTGCGTGGGCTACAAGGCCTTCCCGGTTATTTAACGGGATTGGAGTTTGTCTGGGTGAAAGGGAGATGCGCTCGCCTGCTAAGTCGCTCGCTGCGCCCTGAGCGCGCGTTCCTCGCCGGCCTCCTTCCCGTCCCTCCCCTCCTCAATGCGGTGTCTTAGGCCTTCCTTCTGCCATCACCTGTGACAGAGGAGGGCCTCTGGCTCTTAACAAAAACCGACGCTCGGCGGCGGTGGCTCTGAGGCTGTCCATCTATGATGAACTCGCAGTAGCAGACGCTGGGAAGGCAGCCGGAAACACTCATGTGCTCGGCGGCCTCTCTAGTGGTCCGAGCCGGCACCTTCCAGAAGGCCAGGGAGCGTCCATCCTGAGTTGCCAATCTCAAGTGCAAGTTCCTGGCCTCCATTCCAGTAATTTTCCCACTTCTACAAGGGTTTTTAAGAGTTCGCTAGAAAAAGCTTGGGGTATTTTTACAGTGCAACAGTGAGGGTGTATGCGATCCTGGGGGCTGAGAGCCACACCCAGAATGCATCTCACAATGACCCTGTCCCCTCATAGACTCCTCCGGAGCACAGGGTGATTCCTACGGCCTCCACGCGTCCCACTGCAAAGCAGTGCCTTGTATGAAAGCTCCGAAGAGATTTAAGGACTCTGGGGCGCATGCAGTTTCACTCATTAAACTATCTCTTTGCTGTAATGTCCGTAATGGACCTGAAACGCGTACTACAGAAAAAAATAACTAGGTACAGATTAGAGGGAATCAGAAGAAAAAAGTTTAATATGTAACATGCGAAGCGACTTTGCAAAGAATTAGGAAATCATAAAGCGAAGCTAACAGCCAGCCCTAAATCCCGCCTACACAGGGAAGGTGTGGGTGAAGGTTCAGATGTAGCACTATGATGAGCTATCGCAGTGCTTTTGCTTAAATGTATTTTGTAGAAATCATGAGTTAAACATAAGGTAGCAAAAAAAAGAAAAGAAAAAAATCCCAACGCTCTCTTTGCAGATTTAATTACTCACATACATGTAATTCGCTTGGAAGCTGTAAAAGATTATTATTTACATCTCAACTTCCTGACCTACAAAGTAGGGGACTGAAGCCAAATGGAGGTAAGGAAGGAGGAAGGCCTGTCACAGAGCTGCAGGACCGCTCTTACTTCTGGTTGCCTGAGCTCAAGGCCTGGAATCATTAACGATAAAAATGCCGAGTCACCTTAAGAGTATAGAAAACTGTAAACACAAACTCTCCACACAGCCCTGGTGGCTCCCTCAGGGAGCCCTGACCCCGCCCCAGGCCACGAGGTATCACCTGTCTGCTGTGGGCCAGTGTCCGTGGGTCCCCAGGCCACGAGGTACCGCCTGTCTGCTGTGGGCCAGTGTCCGTGGGTCCCCAGGGGTCCCTTCTTCACAGAGGAGCAAGTCAGGGAAAGGGAAGAGGAACGAAGAGCAGGCAGGCTCCACCCCTCCCTCCCAGCAGGACCGGGTGGCTCTGTGGCCACCAGGCCTACGCGGCTATGGCTTAACAGCCACAGCAGCCCCCCACAGCAAGGGCACTGTCACGTCTCTTAGAGCCCCTGTCCTGTTCAGAAAGAAGTCTGCTTTCTGACAAAGACAGAGCAAGCCTGAACAGGGACAGCCGACGCACTGTCGAGACACTCGATTCCTGCTAACCTGTTCTCACAGGTGGCAGCGAAACCCGCCAAGTTCAATAACAAGTCGGCTTTTTTCTCTTTTTCTTGGTGGCACTGGCGGTTGAACCCAGGGCCTTCGCACTGAGCTTCATTCCCAGCCCTTGTTTCCAATTTTTTTTAAACAGAAGTCCCACTGAGTTGCCCAAGCAGGACTCAAATTTACGATCTTCTACCTTGGCCTCCCAAGTGCTGGGATTCCAGGAGTGTACCACGACACTCCAAAAGTTGGTGGAGTTTTACTGTAAAAAGCTTTAAAGAATTTTGGTCAACAGTTTCAGTCATTAAAATATACCAACTGCATAGAGACTGGAATGTCTTTTAACAACAACAAAACAGTTCTTACTTCAATTTTAAAGTCTTCCGTGGGGTGTGGTGGCACCCGCCTGTAATCCCCGCACTCGGGAGGCTGAGGCAGGAGGATCAATGTGAGTTTGAGGCCAGCCTGGGCTACAAAGTGAGTTCAAGGCCAGCCTGAACTACATGGTGAAATCCTGTCTCTAAAAGACAAAAACAAAAGTTTTCTACTAACTAGTGTATTTGCGATTATGACAGCAAAAGATAGATGGGGTTTGATTCTAAGTGCATTCTTTGAGGGTAAAAACACACTGCAGGAACAAGTCCTCATGTTGTTACCCTGGCTTCTCCGTGTAGACAGAAACCTGGTTCCTAATGGCTCGCTGTCCCCCAGGGTCTAAGCGTTAACACCCTCTCTCCTCACACCTCCCGGGCTGGGCTACAGCGCTGGGCTTGTTTCCTCTTGGCTGCTTCCCTGCTACTTGTGTTTTCAGTGCTCTGCTTTTGAACACAGTGAGCCTTGGCTGCTTTTATGGGCGACTAGGAGTTCCAGCAAGACATCAGAAGGCAGCCTAACGCCACCAGAAAAGCTGTAAATGGAGGTATGCCTGTCCCTAATCAGAATCCAGGATCGTGACGTTTCTTTAAATGAAGAAACAAAACAAAAGCCCTTTCTTTCTAATGTCCTAAAACATGGACACCTAGGTTTCCTCAAAGGTAAACTACTTTAATTCCAATTCCCACTCAAGACACGAACGCACGCTGTGGTCATCCCTGCATGGTACGGGACACAGGCGTGTTCCCAAGAAATGAAACATGGCCTTCAAGGGTCCTGGGCTGTAGTCCTAGCTGTCACTTGCTCCTCCAACACTTTCACTGATATCGTTTATTACTCTGAAACAGCAAACTTCAGTGTGACAGTCAGCACTCGTTACCAGGCGCCTCTGAGCATGATGTAAGTTCAGTATCGCAAGCACCCCTTGGTGTTCCCAGACCTCACGAATGGAGGGTGACCTGTACGGTGCTGCACTAGGGGCTGGGACGTACCTCGGTAGCACGGCGCTTACCTAGCACAAAGCCTGGGGCTCCATCCCCAGCACAGCAAAAATCAATAAATAGATAAATAAAACTCCACATCTGCACTTTCTGTGATCTGCAAAGCCTCTTCTCATGCACCTGCAATTGTCCTCAGCTACCCCCATCTTCCACCTGCCAAGCCAGGAGGGCCTGGCCAGGGTGGCACCGGGGGGGGGGCCTCCTGGAGCTCCACCCTCCGCCAGCAGAGGGCCTCCTCCCAGGAAGACCCTCAGGGTCCAGAATGACCAGGTAGAAAAATTCCTGCCACATGGGTGTCTTTCAGCCACAACCACGGGACGGTACTGGGCACACTGGGGGTCCACCAGGGGTCCTCGACAGGCTCAGGCACCTGAGCCTCTGTTCCCACACACCAGCCTGTGACCTGACTGCGGCCCTAAGACACTGGTGAGCACGAGGAAGGCTGAGCCGCAGCTGCACCCCGAGCCAGACAAGCGAGGCTGTGCGGATGTCGGATCCTGTGTCGCTGCGGAGCAGCCCGGTGATGGGAATGATCCGTGACCACACCCTGACCTGGCCGTGCACTCGAACCCTGGAGATGTCAGTGAGGTAGGTGGTATCTGCCCCATTTTACAGGTGGGCAAACTGAGGCAGAATGAAATGCAATAGCTCGCTTTTAATAACAACATACAAAATCTGGAGAAAGCCCCAAAGTAGTCCTGTCCCCAGAGCCCACAGAATGGAAACAGATGCGAGAGCAGCTGCTTTCTCCTGCTGACCAGAGGTCTCCGCACAGGTACCCAGAGGGAGGGCCAAGGGCCTCGAACCAGAACAGCAACAGAGAGATGCAGCTTGCAGTTAACTCCCAGGTGGGCAGGGGAGGCTCCAGGTGCTGGAGAGAGGCCAGGCCACAGCCACGCATCTGCGCAAGCAGCTCTGGCCATGGGGGTGACCTGTGACGGGCCCGGCACACTGGCCGCAGGAAACCAGGCAAGGGACAGCACAGCCCCTCCCACCCCAGAAGATGCCATCTGCTTGGAGCCTCCCAGGAGGATGCCAACCCCAGCCCCCTCAGACACCCTGGCTACCAAGCCCTCCTGCCTGGCCTTAGGACCCCAGTTCTGCAGGTCCCTCCAGCCGAGGCCCGGAGCTGAGGCCCGGGGTAGAGGCGTGTGTGTTGGCGGTGTTCTTTGGCTGGAAGCGAAGGCCAATCTGGGGGGGGTCAGGCTGTCTGCTCAGCTGGAGAAGGTTCTAGAACTGGGCATGGGGCGAAGTATTCCCAGCCCAGGGCAAAGCCGATGAATAGGTCATGTCCCCATCTTCCGGGGACCCCACCATGACAAAGTGTGGTGAGGGGAGGACGGACGCTGAAGTTCAAGGGTACCAAGTTACAAAACCTTCCTCGGAGCCTTGGAAGGAAGCACGGCCAGTCTGATCATAGATTGCCCGGGTGCGTGGTGTCCGCCTGCTGTCGGGTTGGGACGTGGCCCAACTCTGGGCCCGGCTGTCCTTTGCTATCTGTGGCCTCCTGGCGTCCCTGGCCCTGTCTGGGTGCAGAGGGTGCTCTGGAGATGGGCAGGGGTGAGAGTGGGGGTGCAGGGCAGGAGCAGAGCCAGTGGGGAGGAGGACGAGGCACTTCAGTTTGGGCTGGTGTTTGTGGATCGGCCCTGGCCCCGGAGTCGAGCGGCCCCGCCTGGCTGCAGCCCCGGTGCTGGTTGTCACAGAAGACCCCGGTGGTGGTGACAGGTAGGCACTTGGCAGCAGTCCCCGGGCCTCAGGGCCAGGGCTCCGTGTGGCTCTGCCACGCTAGGTCATCAGGATGGGCTTCTGCCGTACCTCCAGGATGTCTGGGCGGAGGGAAGCAGATGACACCAAGGCTCAAACCAGGCGCACGGCTACCCAGCTCCTCTGACAGAGGGACACCACAGCCGCGCACACGCATTAGCTCAGGACACAGGACCGCAGATGCCAGGGTGGAGCCGACAGGACCGCCAGGATCCCCTGCCCAGCAGGGTTGCAGGTCCGTGTCAGCAAGGTGGCAACACCAGGCACAGGGCTGCTCAGGATGGCAAGGCAAAGCTACACCTCATGTGACATCTGCAGCAAGGAGCCCAGGACCCCCGCGTGCAAACCCAGGGGGCAGCACCTGCCGATGCCAGGAGCCAGGCCGCCCACCTGCAGGGTTCTATGTGTCGCCGTCGCCGCGTTACCTGTTAAGATCCGATGCAGTGGCAAAGTGACGTAGGTCAAGTGTGCATAGAGAAGGAAGTTTCCATCAGCTCTGTTCAGCTTCAGCCAGGACCCGACCAGGGACCTCCCCGTGCCAGACAGGGACCGGGAGCGTAGGTTGGTGGCATTGTGCAGGTCGGCTGGAGGGGAGGGGGCAGTCAGGGCCCTGGGACCACTGGAGGACACGCGCACTCCAGCCGGCACCGCCGTGGCTCGGGAAGGGCCCTGCTCCTCCCTGTGCCTTCACTGGAACCCGGCTCTGCTAGCTTTGGGCGTGGGGACTTCAGGACTGGGGCGGCCCTTCCCTGTCACCCGTCCTGTGGTCCCGTGAGGGAAGCAGCCTGCGGTGGCCACCAGCACTTTGCTACTGAGCTGGAAATGAGCCTAGGGGTGGGGGCCCAGGGTCGCACGAGAACAGGCACAGGCCACACCTTGGCCCCCCCGGCAGGCCCCAGCCTCAGGGCTGGGGTCAGGACGAAGACACCAGCTCCCCTCACGGCTGCAGCCTGTCCCAAGGACAGGGGACGCCTGGACCTCGCCAGCAGAGCTCCCAGAACCTCCCTATCTGTGACACTTTCCCCGTGGCCTGCCAAGTGGCCGGTCCTTCCGGTGGCTTCCTGGGCCCAAAAGACGGAGGGGACACATGAGGTCTGGCTGCACCACTCACTGGCAGTGGGACGGACCACTGAGGACACGGGAGGGACCAGTGGGAGGACATATGTGTCCCCAGAGATCAGGGCCCAGCTGGGCAGCCCTGAGGACACCAGGACGAAGGTTCCAGAGCAGGGCATACAGGCCCGCGAGCAGCAGAGAAGGAAGCAGGTGCACGCGGGCCCCACACGCCCTCCGCATGCAGAGAGGCTCGCCTAGGCCACAGGAGCCCGCGGCAGCAGGGTGTGCATCTGTCTGTCCATCCATCCCCAGCTCCTGCCACATGGCACCATGCTCTAGACACTAATGAACAAAGGGACACCCAAGTGCAGAAGCCACTAGTTTGGCAACAGTGCCCGGTCACCTCCGCCATCGTCCTCCCGGAAGAACTCCTCGCTGTCGTTGGCCGAGTGAGACTTCTTCATCTCAGCGATGCGGTTCCGGGGCACCTTCCTCTTGAGGGAAGGGGAGAAGAAGGCGGGCCGGTTGTTCCTCTCAGGCGTGGGGGGGGTGCTGAAGGAGGTCACCTGGGAACAAGGGGCTCAGTCACAGAGCCGCCCTGCAACGACCCCCGCATGGGCTCTGAAGGCGACACTGGCGAGGGCCGGGGGCCCGACTGGGAGAGCGCCGGCTGCCACCTGACACGCGGAGGGGCTCTTCCAGGCACACAGGACCTTGGGCCACACCCCGAGCGCGAGGAAGGGAAAGCGGGCAGCGACCATGCCCGCCTCGGGTCACCCGGCGGTGAGACAGGTACACGTGGGGCGCAGCCCCGGCCTGCTCTCCACGGCACCCCAGTGCTCTCCCAGCTCCTGCACGCCTGCCCTCTTGCTCCCCGCACCCTCCAGTGGGTACTACGGCCACGGAACTCTGTGCCCGTCTCTTCTCCTCCCTTCACCAACACCCTCCACACCCACTCGGGGGGCACAGATCACTGGTCCCTGCCCTCAAGGAGCTCACAGTCTGCTGGGGGGGACAGACTCGAAGTGACACCGTGGACAGCATGCTGGCACTGAGACAGGAAGGGAAGCACAGGATGTGGGAGCACAGAGGCGGAAGGGATGCGCAGCCTGGGAAAGCAGGGTAAGCTTCCTGGAGGAGGTGCTGCTCAAGCCGGGTCTTGAAGGACGAGTAGGAGTTCGCCAGGTGAAGAAGGGGGGGAAGGGCGTTCCAGGCAGAGGGAACTCGGCCCATCTCCTCCCTCCTCCCCACGCAAACAAGAATCGGAGCAGCAAGGTGAGCTGGGCCTGAGACTTCGGGAGCCCCATCGGCCTCCTCGTCACAGCTCTGACATCCACCAGAGTCCCCGGAGGCTGCTGGGCTCCAGACGGTTCTCCCAAAAGCCAGGGAAGGTTTTAAAAGATAAGAAAAACAAACACCAGAAACCACAATACACACAGTCTGCATTTGTCGTGCACTGGTTACAAGTGACCCCTGGGGACAGAACAGTGACAGGGCACACACAGGAGGCGATGCCCGGGGCTCTGGCCGGTGGCTCTGCTGTGTGACCCCAGCGACTCCTCCCATGGGCCCGCAGCCCCTTGCGGCCACTCCCACTTGGCAGATGGAGAAAGCAAGAACTGAGCAGGTGCAGCGACACATATGCGGTCACTCGGCAGACCCGAAGGCCAGCCTCAGCCCCGGCTCTGTCCGGCGTGGGGCCCAGCCGCATCCTCACCAGGACGCACACACACACCGTGGGGGCGATCTGGGGCGGGGGAGAAGACAAGGCCTGTGTCCAGACCCTCAGCGCACGGAGGGCCCCGCCCAGGGGATTCTCACCCATCTTCAAAAACAATAGCACTTCTTGGTTTTGTTTGGCTTAGGAAAAAAACACAGACTGCAGAATATACCAAAAAAGGACACAAGTACACAAAGACAAAGACCCCCGTCTGACCCCAGGGAGAGGCGGGGTTACGGCTGTTAGAACGGGTGCCCCTCCTGGTCGGTGCTGGGCACAGCCTGGCATTCGCATTCCCAGCCAACAATGGAAGCGGTGACCCAAGCTGCTACGGGGCCTCCTGAGGGCCCAGGCCCCGCCAAGGCCAGGCAAGGGCCACGCCAGGGGCCCCCACCCGGGGAGCAGGTGTTCACGCCCATTTCCGAATGAGCGCGCTGAGCTTCAGGGAGCAAGAGTGGCACAGCCGGACCCCGGCCCGGCCCCGGCCAGCAGTGCCTCCCGGACAAGGGCCAGGCAGGCTGCGCCCCAGGGCCCGGGTGAGGCGGGCCCTGCCCCAGGCGCTCGGGCCAACCTGTCCACTTCCAGGACTATGGCACTGAGCTCTCCAGCCTGGGCCCCGGGGCCTGCACCACTGGGCCCACAGTGTCCGATGGGCACAGCTGCTGCCCAAGCTACATACCCCGGATGAGGTGCACAACCAGGCAGCAGCCACCACAGGGACCTGCCAACAGGTCCAGCACCCTGCAGACACACAGGCCGGGCACAGAGGAGCCAATGCCAAGAGCCTCCGTGAGCTCTGCCCAGCCTGGTGGGAGAGGGAGGCCTGGTCTTCCCTGCCCCATCGGGCTCACTGGGGGCTCCCGGGGTCCCCCAGGCAGCCACCCAGCTCCCAGTCAGCCTCTTCCATCGCAGAGAGACACAAGGAACACCAGCCACTGTGTGTCGTTGGGCAAGGCTGTGCCCTCTCTGAGCCTCAGCCTCCTGCTCATCATGGGGGCTGGGACAAGGGAGACAGCAGGCAGCAGCCCCGCCCCAGGCATGCAGCCCTTACCCGCTCATGCATGGGCGAGGCCGGGCTGGAGTCCTCCTCGGTGCCACAGGGGGACGTGTCACCAGTGGACACGCGGCTGACGGCCATCTCAGCGTGGCCCTTGCCCTGGGGCCCTTTCATGCGCACGAACTCCATGTTGTTGTACTTGTAGAAGCCAAACGACATCTTCTGGGCCATGCGTGCAGCCACGCTCACCTGTGGCGGACAGGACATGGCCTGAGTGGGAACGGTGGGGACAGCTCTGCAGGGCCCCTCCCTTAGGACATGACAGCTCCGAGGGAGGGTCTGATGCCTGGCTGATGCCACCCTCGCCACTGTGAGGACCCAGGCCACTGCCACCCAGCCCTCCCAGGACGGTGCCCCACTGCAGGAGCAACCTATCCATATGGCTGTCCCTCTTCAGCAACAGAAAGCCAGGGAGGGGCTCGTGACAGGGCCAGGCCGCTGCACCACAGCTGCCACCCCAGGGACTGCAGAGCAGGGGACACACCGCTCGCCTTCACTTCAAGCAGAAGCAGGTGGCCGTGGCCGAGGCACTGTGAAGCCCAAACACAGGCCAACCCTGGGGCCCCAGGAAGAGCCGGATGGCCGGAGGTCCCTGTGATGGGGCAGTGCCAGTGCGGGCTTGAGGTGTCCACGTGGAGGACGGAGAGAGGACAGGGAGCCCCAGCCCTGCACTCACTCGGTTGTCATACACCTTCTTGAGCGCCTCGTAGCGGATGGAGCCCTGGAAGATGACCCCCTGGAACGTGTTGGTCTTGTCACTGGCCACCAGCTCCACACAGACCATCTCTCCTTCCCCCACAGTCATGTCGCTGAACACCTGGAAGGCACAGAGAGGACACGGCGGCATCCAGTGAGCGTCAGAGTTGCTGAGCAGCGCCGCCAGGCCACTTGTGCAAGGCCACCTGACTGTCCCAGGGCTCCCAGGGCTCCGGGAGGAAGCAGCTGTGTTGGGGATGGGGCTGGCACAGGGCCTCAGGCTGGGGATGCACTGGCTGGGCCACCACGCCCTCTGCTATCGAGCTGGACGGACCCAGGGCTGTGCGCCCGCCTGGGCACCTTCTCAGCAGCTGGAGAGCCCAGCCCTGCCTGGCCCACCTCGCCCTGCCCCGGTCCCCAAGCCTCAGTCAAAGCCCAGCGGTGGTGACAGGGACCCCCTCCCCAGAAAACAAGCGCCAGGCCCAGGAGTCCCGGATAGGAACGGCCACATCCTGCCACGTTCCTGAGCTGCTGCTCCCAGGGGCTGGCACAGCTTCAAGGTCACAGACCATCACCTTCCAGCCTCAGGTGCTTCAAGGGCCGCCACACCCCCAGAGAGCCCGAGAGCTGCCCACTGTCTCTGGGGTCCCCTAGGCCCTGACTGCCCCGGGCCAGCATGCGGGCCACCCACCCAGGGCCTGGCCAGAGGCGGGCCGTGGAGGGAGTGGGGTCAGCTGCTTCTTCCCTCCCTGACACCCAGGTTTGTCCCCCAGTTGCACCTCTCCTGGGCCCCACTTCCCCTGCCTCAGAACAAAGGCTTCAACCCCGAAGCCCGTCCTGCCCGATGCCGCAGGGCTCTAAGCTGTGCGGGCGTGGGGGCCACACGGAGACCGCGGCAATGAATAGAGTGAGTTTAGCCACACCCTTCTGCTCGGGAGTGCTGGATGCTCAACCCTACAGGCATGCACGACGGACGGTGGCGAGACTCATGCACAAACGAAGAGACGGAGGCACAGAGCCGGGAGAGCTCACTTGCCCCGAACGCTGGGAAGAGGGGGCCATGCTGGCAGGCGTCCAGGCCCTTCCCCACTCCGGGCTGCCCAATGCCTCCTATGGAAGAAGGTCCTCGCCCTCAAATGCCCCAAAAGGAAGCCGAGGGGACAGCGGCCAGACCCGGGCAGCTCACCTCCTCGAAGCTGTCAATCATGAAGAAGATGTTGGGGTAACTCATCTTGGATTCTTCCCCTTTGCTGTCCATAGGGTGCTTACTGGGAGAGGCAAATACTTGCTAAAAGAAAACAAAAAAAATGTTTCTGTAGTGCTGCGTGGGGATGGAACCCAGGGCCACGAGTTTGCTAGGCAAATGCTGTACCGCTGAGCTGCATTCGCAGCCCAGGAAGGCAGATTTTAGGGGCTGAGTCCCCGCCCTGCAGCAGGCCCAGAGCTACCCCAGGGACGGGCCACCGAGGTCACACTGCCCAGAGCCAAGGCCAGAGTCGTGCTCCTTGCTTGCGACACAGGACCTGGGAGTGGAAAGCGAGACCCCTGCGACCTCGGCGGCAGGGCAGCGAGGAGGAGGAGGAGGAGGAGCGGGAGCAGGGGGAGGGGAGGCGTCCTCCAGCACGAACCCCAGCAGCATGGGACACCCCCAGCCACGCTGGCTCCCGCCCAGGCTCACCTGTGACTTCTTCTTATGGACGTGGATGTCGCCCCCGTCGGCACGTGTGCACACAGCACAGGTCACCATGTAGTCCAGCTGGAAGAGAGTACGGGGCAGTGTGCGTGAGGGGTCGCTGTCCCCGGGCCGCGCCCCGCCCGCCCCACCTGCCCCTACCTTCTGTAGGATGAGGTTCAGGCACACGCTCTCCTCCCAGTCGATGTCGGGGTCTCCCAGGCCCGGCAGCTTCTTGGAGTCGCGCCGGTACACCTCCACCTCCACCTCGGGCTCAGCCTCGGGCAGCTGTGGCACAGGGCGTGGGCGAGGGTCAGGGACCCGCCCCGGCACTGCACTGGGCAGCCGTTAAGACTGAAGGGACTCCCCTCCTTCCTCCTGACTCTCACTGTGACCAGGAGCCGCCCCTCCTCTTGGAGCCTTGGTTTCCTCCTCTGCACCCCTCTCAAGGTGGTGATGATTAAAGAGCGTATCGGCCACGTGTCATTGATGACAACGCTACCATGACGTCTACCGAGCTCACAGTGGGTGCCAGGGACTGGGCTAAATTTTACAAATTATTAATCCTTTTGCCCTTGTGGAATCCTGGAAGGCAAGTGTCGCAGCCCACATAACAGGAGAGGATCAAATGTATTAAAGTCACACACATGGACACATCAAAGAGAAGCCAGGTGTCTGGGCATCACCAGGAAGGAGCAGGGCAGAGGAAAATGTGAAAGCAGACTTCGATACAGCCAGTCCTGGCAGGGCCCTGAGGCTCTTGCACACTCCAATCCAAGGGCCACAGGCGAACTCCTGCTGGGCAGTGCCCATGCTCCCAGAGGCTGGAAGCCATACCAGAGCACAGGAGGCCCCGCATGCCCCAGAATGAGCAAGGGAAGTCCGACAGGGAGGGGTCCCTGGTCACTGCCTGCAGCTGCAGAGTCCCCTGAGCTCTGAGTGGAGGCCTCGGGCCCACAGTGCTGTTGCTCCTCTCAGGCTCTCTTCATCGCCCTGCTTGGTTTACTTTTCTTTCCCCCCAGCACTTATGGCTCTGAGGTCATCTCATTTCATCCCCCCAAGAGAACTCAGCCCCCAGCAGGAAGCAAGGTGTGTGCTTTGCAAGTGGCAGGTGCTCCGCCACCTCTGCTGGCTCAGTGAATGGAAGGAAAAGGTCCCGGCATGGCCAGCACCGTGGACAGCGGACAGTGGACCAGGCAGCTGCGAGCTGGGAAGGTGCCTGTGTGTGCATCAGGAGACAAGTCCAGACCGGGCCGGAAGCCTCCGGGACACCAACCCCGGGGGGACCAGACGTACAGAACACTCAGAGCAGCAGCGCATGGCCGTCAGGGCCAAACGTCCACCACCTGCAGGCGCACAGGAAGCAGAGGGCACACTGTGCACCTCCACGGACACGCGCCACGGGACAGGCACTGCAGCCCAGGTGTCTGGACCCAGGGACTCATCTGGGCGTATTCCTGCATGTCTGTTATGCTCAAGAAATCTACCAATGGCAAAAAGGCACGGCTGGGAGCAGAACTGCGCCCCCAGGAAGCTGTGTTCTCAGGCAGCTCCTCCGTGTCTCTGAGCCTTGACTTTCTGCCTGGGACGGCTAGGATAATATGCTACCCCGAACTGCTGAGGGTGCTGACAGGAGTGACTGGCCCACAACATGGGCCACCACCACAGAGCAGGCCACAGACAGATGCCACACCCTCTCCGCCAAAGACCATGTGGGCTGCCAGGGACAGGGAGCGTTTTGTCCTGGGGAGGGGAGAGCAGAGCACACAGGGAATCCAGGGCACCCCTCCCAAGGGTCCCCAGGGTGTCCTGCAGCAGGGTGCCGGGATCCCAGCATCCTATGCCACCCACACTGCAGCTCTGGCTCTGCCAATCCATCCTTTCCTGCTAGGCGCAGGAAGACCAGCTGGTTGCCTTGGCAACAGGGTACCGCGGCATGGGAGAGTGGGTGGAAACTGGGGCTTGCAGCAGAGGCCTCGCAGTGCGCAGGCGCAGCCCCCCCCCCGTGGCTATGGGGGCGGGGTCCCGGCTCGCGCCTCAAGCTCGCCCCCTGCAGGCGGCCCCGGGCACTGCGGCCTAGTGAGCAGGAAAATGCCCAGTGGGGTGGGTCCCAGGCCTGCCCACCTTGTCCTCCAAACACTGTGCCAGATGCTCCCCTGTCCAACCTCCCTGGCAAGTCACTATGACACATGCTGTGTCACACCTTGGATCACGTGTGCCCCCTACCGCTTCCCACAATGTAGGGGCTGGTCGCTGCCTCAGGTGTGTCCTCAGTCCACGGGGCCCTCCTTGTCCTACAACCCTCCAGGAAGATGGCACCTCTTTCCGCAGCCCCACTGGCCCTGTTCTTGCCCCCATCACAGCCCCAGTGGCCCTGGACGCCATCCGTCGGGCTGTCTGTCCCAACAGACTGGGCTCAGTGAGGACAGGGCCAGGTCTGAGTCTCTTCTGGGGGGAGTGGCTCACTGTGGGTGCCCAGCACCCCCAGGGGATTCTTCTCCCCACTGACCTTGACGTCCCCAGGTGGCTCCTTCCCAAGGTGGGCTCTCAGCGTTGCCTTCTCTTCCACCCAGGCGGAGCCGCCCGCTGCCCATCTCTCTGCACCCACCACCTCCACAGGACACAGATCTGTCCCCCCCCCTCGCCCTCCTGACCGCAGCTGTGTCCTCCCTCGGATCTGAAGCTCAGAGCATCACTGAGAGGACCCTGCACGTGCACTGGCCTCCTCAGAGCCTCTGGTTGCAATAGCCTTTGCTTTGGGGTGAAGATCGACGTTTTACAAAAAGTATTCTCCACCAGCTGGGGTGGCTGGGGATGGAGGCTGAGGTCCCTGGCATGAGAAAGCTCCTTGATGCCAGCCCTTCCTGTAAGGGCATCTCTGGGGTCACATCAACCTCAACTTGCAGGTGCCCGAGAGGGGAAGGCCCTGCCTTCCTGGGTGTCTGCCCCAAGCCCCAGAGTGACGACTGGACAGACTGGCATACAGCGAATCATTAAGCTGGTCTGACAGCCAGTCTGCCAACTGCACACGGGGCAGAGAGGGTGAGCGGGCAGAACTGAGGAGCCGAGGCCTGGGATTCCAAATCCCATTATCATCAGCAAGGCCTCCTCATCACCCCCAGAGGGCACCCCACCCCGCCACCACTACCCAACCGCCCTGCCAGGCCTCCACATCTTCCAGGTGGAGACCAACACCAGCCATGCCCACTCCTGCAGGCCCTCCCCGCCTCAGCTCCTTCACCATGACCATCAGCCATCGGCCATGTCTCCTGCTGGTCCCTCCCAGGCCAGCAGGAGGCCACCAGTGTCCACTCCCTGGAGGCACCAGGCTTGCCCGCTTGCGGCAGGCGTACTCTGTGTATGTTCAGACTCCTAGCACAGGCTGTGGCCGGGACAGTGCAAAGCCGGAGCCCCAGGCTCTGGGCTTGGAGCCAGGCGGGCTGTGAGGCCCAGACCTGGTCCACAGTGCTCCACTTTCTGTTTTGTTTTGTTTTTTAATGTGGGTACCAGGAGTCGACCTCAGGACCTCGTGCTTGCCAACAAGCGCTTGTGCCGCTGAGCGCTATCACCGGCCCTTTTTTTTCCTTTATGTGGGTTCTGGGAGTTGAACTCAGGACCTCACACTTGCCAGGCAGGCACTTATGCCACTGAGCCATCTCACCGGCCCACTTTCTGTTCTTAAAGGAACATAAAGCATTTTCATGTTTGGTATATGGGATGCTTAAACACTGTGCAAAATACTAAAACGTCTGAAAACAGAAGGGAGCGTGCACAATGCGTCTTGTTCACTCCAGCCGCTGGGCTGAGTCGCTGTATCTCTGGGCCCTGGGTTTCCTGTCTGGCTGCCCTGCCAAGTGCTGGAGACCACAGAGCCGAGCGCCGGCTGAGTCCGCAGAGAGGGCCCAGTCAGTGGAAGGAACACCACCCTCCTCCCTGTCACGCCATCAGGCAGGGTCGCCCGCCCACGGCCTGGTCAAAGCCTACGCTACATTTATTCCCTCACTGGAGAGGCTGCCCCCTCAGCTGGTCCTGCACTGCTTCCTCACGGCCACCATGGTGCTAACAATCGCTGCCCTCTGGGACCCCAGGACGCTAAGTAACAGTGCGTACGGCGTGCCCGTTAGGTGACAGGAGAGACTGCACGGAGCTGCGACGTGGCAGGGCTCAGCGCGTACTGCGTACCCTTCGGACTCACAGAGCTGCAGGGAAGGACCTGCGGGCCTGGGGTGCTGGGCAAGGGGGTCACCCACCTTCCTCCCGTCCACGCTGCTCTCACTACCCGTGTAGGCCCGCTTCCGGCGAACGTAGAACAGCATGTCATCCTGCCGGGGGGCCCATTTCTCCATGAAGTAGGTGGAGAACATCCACGTCCAGAAGACGATGCGGTCATCCTTGAGGCAGCCTGCAGGAGGAGGCCAGAGAGGGGTGAGAGAGGACGGCTGCCCTGGCCCGCTGTGTGACCGTGGCCAAGCCCTGCCCTCTACCCTGCATGCGGGGTCAGAATCCCACCAGGCTCTGAGCCACTCCACCACCCCCGGGCATCTCTAGAGGCCGGGATGCCTCCCAGGAGCCCGAGTCCTCCACCCAGCGGCAGCCCAAGGGCCAGCTCCAGCCTGGGCGTGAATCAGCAGCTCGGTGGAAAGGAAAACCTGAGCTGCGCATCACCGCCACTGGCTGTCTGGGCCAAGCAGAGGCTTGGAGGAGGAGAGGGAGCAGCCAGGCAGGGCGCCCCACAGCAGACACCCCACCCCCCGCCGCTCCCCGGCTGCATCAGTTCCCAGGGAGAATCCCACTTAAAGGGACAGCGCCCTTCGCCAGCGGCTCAGTGGCAGGCAGGAGCCCCCGGAGGACACCCTGGCCACTCCCTTGATCCTTGTACAGACTTCTGTGTTTCTTTATGATAAATATCTGTGATCTTTTTCTGCACACGAAAGAGCCCACGGGCTTTGGCAGGAAAAATCTGGGGCTCCATTCTTCCTCTGCTGCTTTCTTATGTGACAAGTGACAGGCAGCGTGGCCTCTATAAGCCACATGTTCTTTTCAGGTTAATGCAGGTTAACTGTGGTCACCATGGAAGAGCCCATGTCACACAGGGGACAGAGCCAGCGCGATTTCAGCACCTCGATGCAGTGAAATGTCGCTGGTCTCCTTCCCCCAGTTACCACCTACCGCTGGGATCTAGTCCTAGTACTCTGCTGCTGGGGGGACCGACCCCTTCACTTAGACACGGGGAGCCCCAGGGCCAGCCTGGTGCAGCGCCACCCTGTCCTCACAGGCACTCAGTGGCCCAACCAGGACTCGCCCGCCCCCTCTTCTGGGGCCAGCCAGGGCCGAGTTGCAGGCAGAAAGCCCCAGCCACACCACCGACCCCACAAGCAGGACCTGGAGCAGCCCCTGCCCTCCCTCTGCCCAGCAGATGCCCACCTGCTCCCACGCCTGCCTGGCCCCAGACCCGCGGGCAGTGAGCAGGAGGAAAAGAGGCGGCTGCTTGCTCAGCGAGGGGCCCAGCTCAGCCGCCTTGTGGGCCTCAGTGAGGGAGCCGCACGCTGACAGCCTCCCCAGGCTCCCAGGCACGGTGGGCACTGGCTGGAACCGAGCATGAGCTGTCTGCACCATTGCCACGTGAGGACGGCCCTGCTGCAATGCCCAGTTCACACACAGACACCCTGAAAACCAGGCAGAGGCGCCTCGGTTAACCCGGGTGAAACGCCAACTCTCTCTTTCAACAACACAGCTCTCTCCCGTTCTCAGAGCCCAGCCGAAAGCTTTCAGGCTAAGACCTGCAAAGGTGACTCATGCTGACTGCCTCCGGGTCCCCTGCTGGCCCTGACAAGTGGGGGTCATGATTCAAATCCCACTCCTGCCCCTGCCGCAGAAAGGCCGCGTGAGTGTTACTCTGAGTTAGCACTGCCCCTCCTCCCATGGCCTCATCTTTACTAAAAGTCACGGGAGGAGGCCTCAGCGGCACAGCCTGCGCTCAACACACACAAGGCCCTGGGTTCAATCACCAGCATCCCCCAGCCCCCCAAAAAGTCACCTGCTAGCAGTTGTAGGGCACCCAGGCGATAGCAATAACAAGAACATGACGACGAGAATACCCTCAGTGAGAGTCCTGCGCAGAACGTCTCAGTGGATTCTCAACATAATTCTGCTATCACAGCCCTGTTCTCAGAAAACCAGACTCGAGGACAGGCCGAAGACCAGGCCCGCGTTCACAGTGCTGGAGACCAGTGAAGCGCTCGGATCTGTGGTGCCGTGCCGCCTCGGAAACCCTCTGTGTTCAGCCATCAATGGGCCAGGGCGAAGGAAGCTGATGACGACCACACTCCTAGCAAGCCCCGGACAGTGAGGTGGCCCTGGACCGGGTCAACGACAGGAAGGGGCATCGCGATGCATCGCCTGAGGCCAGCGGCTCTGCTGAAGCCTCTGGGCAGGCACCTCGGGTCCCCTCCCTGTTTATGAGCTCATAATCGCTCTTCGCACCTCCTCCTCCTCCTCCTCTGCCAGGCTCGAGAGTGGGTGACCTAGGCAGGCTGCCTGCCAGTGTGGACTCCTCAGCAGGCAGCAGGGCACACACAGGGGTCCTGGAGCCACACGCCGGAGGTTGACAGGCCACGGGTGCACTGTGCCAGCCCCATGCTGGCCCCACTCTTGTGTGCTCCTGTAGTACACATCACAGCAGCCTGGTGACATCAGAAGGTCCAACGGGCACCACTCCTGCCACCACCCCTCTGAGCCAGCACCACCTCCAGGAGCGAGGGTCTCCACCTCTACCCCATCACCCAGGCCGCACCCTGCAGCCAGAAGAGGTTCATTTAGAAGCTGCTTTCCTTGGGGCCGGTGAGATAGCTCAGCGGCGTAAGCGCCTGCCTGGCAAGTGCGAGGTCCTGAGTTCGACTCCCAGTACCCACATACGAAACAAGGGCCGGTGATATTGCTCAGCGGCATGGGCGCCTGCTGGCATGCGAGGTCCTGATGTCAACCCCCGGTACCCACAAAAAATAAATAAATAAATAAAAGCTGCTTTCCTGGCCCTCCTCCCGCTTAGGGCCTTTCCATGGAATTCAGACCGAAACCTGAGGTCCTTACCTAGTGTCCCATGCAGGCCAGCTCCCTGGCCCTGGGGTTGAACGTGCCCACAGCAGCCACCCTGTCCCATCACCTTGCTGGCTGCCGTCACAGCCGCATTACCACATGGAGTTCACACTCACATCCTACCTGTCCCCTGCTACATGAAGGTGTCGCCAGGGGAGGGACTTGGTCTTGGTCACCACCAGATTCCAGTGCCCAGATCAGTGTCAGGCACACAGAGCTGACCAACACAGGCTGAGTAAATGGATGGCCCCTGCAAGGCGGGGCCAGCCAGGACCGCCGCTGGGCCTGGGCTGACCCTCCGGCTGGCCAGAGGCTGCGGTCCACTCCAGCCTCAGGGCTTCTGCACCATGATCCCCCAGCACAGCTTGGCAGCCCTCCCAGACTCAAAGCAGAAAAGTGCCCTGGGCTGCAAGAGGGCCAGACCACCCCCAGGCTGTCACACACACCCCCACTGCTGCCACCATGCACCAACGTGAGTGTGCATTCAGGAGAGCCAGCGCTGGCATGCTGTAGTGCCGTGCAGGCATCATCAGGGCTTCTGTAGTACCAGGAGGGCAGACCCAGCAGGAGGAAACCCACAGTCTACCAGGGAGACACACGCACGCAGGCACACGCACGCACGCAGGCACACGCACGTGCACGCACACACGCAGGCACCCTTCACTCTAACACGGGGGAGCCCCACACGAGCAGGGGACAGGCACCGGTGCAGGAAGAACTGTGGGAGCGTCACCCGAGTGGCGGCATGAGGGACACGGGGCATCTGCACTCCCAGGACACTCAACACTTGAAAGCAAGACTCACAAAGGAAATGACGGGCTGGGGTGTAGCTCAGTGGTCCAGCGCTTTCCCCAGCACCGCCCCCACAAAAGTAACAAAGAAAAAGGCAGAGAGCTGCCTCCAAAGAACATTCCAACTCCCCTCAAAGCCAAGAAAAGCAAAACAAAAACCGAAGGAAGCAGAGGAGAGCAGCAGCGGGAGGTCCACACACAACCGAGGCTTCTGGTGCAGCTGCGAGTCGCAGCGAGTTAGGAGCAAGATGTGCGGGACGCCAGCATGGGGACAGGTACGACATGCGCAGGTACAGCAGATGGCACAGCAGGAAGGAGGCATGGCCGGCTCACGGGAACCACAGACGCATTATCGCAAGGCCACGCGATAAGAAACAGATTTGTTCTTTAAAAAAGTACCATTTAGGAAAACCGTCAGATTCTTATTAAGGTAAATATGACTTCCAAACAATTTGGCCACTCCTAGAGTCTCATTCAAGAGGAGGGCAGCAGGTATTCACATGCAGAGGGTTCATGCCTAAGAGCCCCAAAGAGGAATGTAGGACCGACACATGGAAGGCAGCAGAGCCTTTAAAGGAATATTACTCAGCCATAAAAACTGCCAATCCCCACACCACCACAGGTAAATCTCAAAATCGTCACGCCAGGAGAGGGAGGAGGTCAGGTTACAGGGCTACACTCCGTGTGATCACATTCCCAGGATGTCTCAGAAAAGCAAAACATAGCAACCAAAGCCAGGCGCTGGCTGGCCGCAACATTCTGGGTCGGGACTGGGGACTGGAGAAGTGGACAGCTGCACAGTCATCAAAGCTCATCCAACTGCACGCTCCACGCACGTGCAGCTTACTTCACGTACACCGTGTGCCAGAAAGGGGCGATAAAAAGTTCTCGTCGATGCCAGCAAGGGCATATTGAGCTGGGACCCTTGTACATTCCAGAGAAGAAATACCATGATCTCCTCTGTGGGAAACACATAAATGGTTTCCCACTTCAGTGAATCTACCTAAAGGAAGAGAAATATCAAATACAAAAATATGAGCCTCACGCATGAAACTGCTTCCTGTTTGATTAAGAAGAGTAAATAAAAGAGCAATAATACTGACAAGGAAGAGGGACACGGCAGCCTCTTCTGCAGCGACTGACACTTAACCTAGGTGAATCTGGCTACGTGGATGAAACCACCTCCACCTTCCTTTTGAAGGGTGGTTGTGAAGACACAGGTGTGCAGCACTGCTGAGATGCGCAACACAGCACAGACACCCCAAGGACAGCCACACGGGTCACGTGGAGACCCCAGGAGCAAACACCACGACGTAGGAGGGGCTGAACACAACCAGACATCTTCCTTTTTCTTCACCTAGTATTTTCCATAAGACTGTACAATCTTTTCCCATAACTGCATGGCCTCATGTCACAGACTAATGAGAGAGAGACAGAGACAGAGGCAGAGCAAGGTGGCGGGGAGGAGACACAGAGAAGGCCGGGTCCCTCTCCAGAAGCTGGGCTGGATTAGAGTGGGATTTCTGAGTCCAGCAGGCACAGGGTGCACAAGGCTTTGAGGCCGGACCGCGTGGGCCAGGTCCTGCCTGCTCCTCACCCAGGTGGCTGAGGTGCCGACCTCTCCCAACCTCGTCACTCTGACGTTGGGGTCTCACTAGGGTCAGTGGAGAGGACCAAGGTCCTTTTGTAAGCTGTAAAGCCCCGCCACCTGGGCTTGGAGGGGACCTGCTCTGCTGCCTCTGCATCACCGTGGCCAGCTCAGATGAGGTCACAGACCCCACCCTTACAGTGTCCTTGGCCCAGTGATGCAGGGTCAGTGCGAATGAACACGAGGGGCCCGTGGTGTAGCCTGAGACCCCCCTGGCTCTGCCTCCTGCAGGTGAGCCCCTTCATCCTTTCCCAGGCCTGCTGGCAAGAAGAGGCCACTCCAGCAGAGTGCCCAGTCCCTGGAACGCTCCCCACTCCTGTCTCACTGCCCCCCAGGCTGGCCTGGACTGTAGGTCCCCAGCCCTGGGGTCCAAGGGACAGCTCAGGAACAGATGCGACCCTAGGCTGCGCAGAGGCGCTCGAGCAGCACCACAGACAGCTCCACATGGCCCAGGTCTTCAGTCCTGGTGGGGTCCCTCAGGGCAGGGGCACCCTGGCTTCCTTCCCTGGTACCAAGTTCTGTGAAGAATCCAGGAGCACCAAGTTAGCGCCTGTGCCCCACTGCTCCTGGGGGAAGTGCTGGGCTGGGCTCCCGAGGGCCTCGGGTCACCGCATTTTTGCACCCTTGCTTTATGCAGATTTCTGTTGAAAGGCGCCTGACACACTAAGCAGTCACTCCTTCGCACCCAGCGCAGACCCTGGCAGTCAGGCCCGGGTGGAGCTCACAAAGCACATCACCGCCTCCCACCTCGGCACTATGCTCTCGACCACTGCAAATCACCCACAGAAACACAAAAGCATGAACCACTCGCACTGATCAGACTGCAGAGAGGACACAGTGTGGCCTTGCTCACCCTCGGCTGGGCACCTGGGTGTCAGGTGACACATTTTCACCCTTCTGCGAAAGTCCACCATTAGCCCATGAAAGCGCTGCACACTGATCTAGGGTGACACAAACTTTAGCGAGTGGGCAAATTCACAAATGCGGAATCCGTGAGTCATGAGGATGCAGCGTGCATCAGGGACAGTGGCCCTGGCCAGCCCCAGCAGTGGGACTGAGAACCGGGCTTGTAAGGCCTTCTCGGACCCCCAGGACTGAGGACCCTGGCAGCCTGGTGTTCAGGGACAAGTGAGGACACAGTGGGAGCATGGAGCCTGGCCCTCGCCCCTGCCCGGGGCGCTGTCCTCCCTCTGCGTGCACACGAAGGAGCTGCTGGGGGCCAGGTCCCACGGCACAGCAGACAGCAGTGTGGCCACGCTATATAGTTCACGAAGCCCTCTCAGATCCTCCCGGAGCCACGGGGTGGGGATAACCTCTGCTTCCACTGTCAACGTGAGACCACCAAGCCTCAGGGAATGGGGTACTCAATGGCAGGAGCTGCACCCCACACAGCCCCCAAGCTCAGTCGTGTTCCTCCTGAGACCCCACACGGCTCAAGCAGGGTCAGGGCTCTTCCAGCTGTGTTATAAGCAAGGTGCATGCTGGACAATGACCAGGTTTCCCCCACCTTTCTGAGCCCCTAGGAACAGCCCTGTGCTCCCCCATACCAAGGGGTCATTTGCAGTGTCCATTTGAGCCCTGGTGACATCCAGAAAAAGGACATCTGGGTGAGAGGCCAACCTAACGCACGTAAATTACTGCTCACAGACGTGTGCCCCCCAGCCTGCCCTGGACAGGAAGGGAGCTCTGTGTCTGACACGGGTGTCCCACGACACGCATCACAACACGGGCTGGGGCGCCTGTGTCGGACTCCAGCATGACAGCAGACCCGGGACCAGGCGCGGTGGTGCCGCCTGTGACCCCAGCTACTCGGGAAGCTGAGGCAGGAGAACAGCAAGTTCAAAGCCAGCCTGGGCAGCAAGGTGAGATCCTGTCTCTAAACACAGCTGTGAAGGGGCCGGGTATGCACGTCAGTGGGAGGCACTTGCCTAGCACGCGAGGGCCTGGCTTCCGTCCCCAGTAGAGAAAGGAGAGGAGACTCGGGCCACAGTGCCGACTGCTGCCACTTACCTTAGCCGCTTGACCTCTCAAGCCTTCAGTTTCTTCACCAGCAAAATCAGGACAGCAGCTATCCACGGTTGCTATGGCGACGAGGAGGTAATACAAGGCACTCAGGAGAGCACCAGGTGCTGAGCAAACACTCTCCGAAGGACCAGGCTGCTGCCCCTAAGTTAACAACCTGCAGTCACTTCTCCACAGGGGGCTGTCAGATGGACCGGGAGCTGGGCTTTAAGAGGCATTTTTTTTTCCTTTTTTTTTATGTGGGTACTGGGAGTCGACCTCAGGACCTCACGTTTGCCAGGCAGGCGCTTATGCTGCTGAGCTATCTCACCAGCCCCAAGAGGCATTTCTTGACCATCCCAGTCCTTCTCTAGGCCAGTACACCACATGGGCTAAGCAAGCCCTTAAAAAGGATGATCAGGTACTACAAGAGCAAAAGTTACTCAAAAGCCACTCTTGAAGGGACACTGGAGTAGGCCAGGCATGGTGCAGACAGCTGTAATCCCAGCATTCTAGAGGAGCAGAGCAAGATTTTTTGCTTTTTATTTTTGTTTTTGGGTTTTTGCTGTTGTTATTGTTTTGTGGTATTGGGGCTTGAACCCAGGGTCTTTGCACTGAGCTGCATCTCCAGATCTTTTAAAATTATATTTAACCTTTTTTATTTTTTATTTTTGAGACATGGTATAGCTCAGCTGCTAAACTGCCAAGGCTGAGCTCAAACTATCCTCCTGCCTCAGCCTCCCAGAATGCTGCGACTACAGCCATGTGCCACCACACATTCTTTGAGGTGGCATAATATTAATTTTGAAGACAACAATAGCACAGACTACACACATGCCCACTCACACTCAGACAAAATTAATCACGCTGATGGATATTAACACAAAATTTTAACTATAATAAGTGTTAAGCAGAATCCAGCAATCCACTAAAAATATGTTATTGGCCACACAGATTTAATATAAGAGCTATATTAATATAGTCATGTCTATTTATAGCTCCAAAGAGAAATAACACATGATCATCTCCATGGATAGTGGGAGAGCATTCAATAATATTTATCACCTCTTCTTGACTTTTTTTTTCTTTGAGACCAGGTCTCGCTATGTACTCCAGGCTGGCCTTGAACTCACTATGTAGCCCAGGCTGGCCTCAAACTCAGGGGGATCCTCCTGCCTCAGCCTCCCAAGTACTAGGATTATAGGCATGCACCATTATGCCCAGTATACATTTTATCTTTTTGGAATTCACGGTAATACATCAGTTCATGAACACTTCTGTTCAAAAACAAATCAGTTCACAAACAATTCAGTTCACAAAGAAATGCATTTGGCAAAATTTTGCTTCTGCTCACAAACGCTGCATCAGTTGACAAACATGACTACAGCCATCTTCCCCACACAAGCACAAATGCAGCCATCTTCCCCAAAATCGTAAAACCAATTAGGTTTGTAAACTGAGGTACCACTGTATTTTGGCTTGAGCAGCAACCCAACTTAACTCAGGTGCCAGGCAAGTGCTCTACCACTGAGCGACGCCCCCACCCAAGATCCAAAACTTTTAACGGAAAAGAAAACCATTAAAAACAACCTGAAATAAACCATGAGAGAATGTTTTAATCTCTCAGAGAAGGAAAGAGCTATCAAAGATAGCTATCAAAGATGATCTGCACAAAAGCTTAAACTTTCTACAGGGAAAAACCTACGTAATCCCGCACACACACACTCACTCACACACACACACACACACACACACACACACACACCAAAAAGAAAGCAAAAAACAGAACAGCCGCCACAAAGAAGGATAAACTGGAGACTTTTATAGGTAAATAGATGCAACTCGAGAAAATACTCGTAAGTGAAATAAACCGGATGCACATGTGTAAGCATCGTATTGTCTCCCCAGTGTGAGAAACTGAAAGAGTAAATAAGATCCAAAATGTACAATAGACATGGTGAATCAAAAAGAAACTGGTCAAAAGGAAAGAGAGAATGGGATGGGGGAATGGGGAAAAGAAAGAAGGGAAAAGAAAAAAAAATGTATTTATATATAAGATGGTTAAGATAGATATACTACTAATTTTACTTAGTTCATTGAAGAGTAAGGTTTGTGCCGTAATGTTTGGACAACTGAATGCTAATATCTGGTACCCTGAATAACTAACTTAAAGATAACAATATGTAATGTATTAACCATTGTTACCCTCCTATTATGTTGTTTTGAAATTTTGTTCTTTTTTGATTTGTTTTGTTTTGTTTTTTCTTCTCTTTAAAATAAATAATAATAATAATAACGTTAAAAAAAAAAAAAAACAGAACAGCCTGTTTGCTTCCCCTTATGATACTACAAAACCTAATAAAAAAGGAAGCAAAAAAGCAAGCACCACTTTGGAAAAATAAGCCAGCTCTGAGGGGGCTGATTTCCTTAACACATACTAAGTCCTACACAATGACAGGGAAATAAAATACAGGGGGGAGCCAAGGGAGACACAAATGGCTTTTTAAACCTGATAAGAAGCCCAACTGTACATTTTAGATAAAATCACAAGATTCGGGGCTGGGGATGTGGCTCAGGGGTAGAGAACTTGCCTAGCACGTGTGAGGCCCTGGTTTTAACCCCAAGCACCACCAAAAAAAAAAAAAAAAAATTACAAAATTCCATTTTCTGCCTATCAGATTTGTGAAGATCCAAACCCTGGCAGGTCTCAGGTAGGGGAGGGTGTGCAGGAGCTGGACCTCACACCCTGCTGGGGAACGGAGCTGGCAAAATCTCCGCGGAGACGCTGGGCGATAAAACTCAAAACACTTTAAACCTCACCCAGCAATTCTACCAAGCAGTTTCCCCGCTGCAGCTTTTTTTAGAACATGTATCTAGTTCATAATGTTCACGTCCCTCGTGTGGAGCTGGTACATGTGCGCAGCACAGCCTAACTCCTTTTCTCAGCCCTCCTTCACCCTTCCCCAACCCTAAATCCCCTTCTCACTCGAGGAAGCTCGCTCCCCTACTTCCTAGTATCTACCTTTCATGTGGCTCTATTTATATTTGGCTTTCTCATACAAATCACGCGATACTACGCTTGATATCTGACTTGTTTCACTTAACATTATGGTCTCATGGTACAACCATCAGTCTCACATGTGCGAAATTATGCGGTTATTCTAGCACTGTATGCAGAACACTGGCATCATGCTGTAACCGAGAAGTGACTACATGAGTTAGAAAATGCTCATAGGACAGACCCCATGTAGCTATTAAAAGAGCATCAGGGTACTCTGGGAGGCTGAGGCAAGACGATCTCAAGTTTTGGCCCAGCCTGGGCAACTTTCCCTGTCTCAAAATCAAGAAATGAACAAATGAGCTGGGGATGCAGACAGCCTTGGGTTCAATCCTCAGCACTGCCAAAAAGAAAAAAGTGGGGGCAGATAACTATCAGAGGTTTGTGATATTAAAGAAAGAGTTGACAGTGATAGAAATACTTGGGGTGCACAGAGCAGGCCTTCAAGGCAGGGCAGGAGAGCACAGGGGGCAGAGCCCGGATGGGGCCTCTCAGGCTCCCCCATTCTGGCCGTGTGGCTTGGGCAGACCCTGCACCTCGGTGCCTGGTTCTTGGCTTGGAAACCAGTGGTCCCAGAAGTGGCTACTTCTTGGGCTGCTGAGTTTAAGTGAGGAGATACGCCCGGCCCCCAACCCTGCACGCGGCACTGTCAGCACAGCCTCTGGAGAGAGGCCTTCAGGAATCTTCTCGTACCTTTTCCATTTTGCGCCCTGAGCGCGTTACCTGTCCAAGAGTAACCAAAGCGCTCTCAGTAGTTAACGCCGTTATTTGGAAAAATGCTCACAGTGGGGGGTGGGAGGGGACACACGATTGCACAACACAAAGACCCTGCCCTGGTTTTACACCCCAAGCCCTGGTTTTAGCACTGGGTGAGGCTGAGAGACCATGGCGAGCGTGGGAGCTGCCCCCCTTTTCTCCTTCCACACACGCATGCTGCGCTGTGTTCGCACGCACATTAAGGGCTTCCCTGCGCCAAGAGCCACGCCGCACTTCCTCCTCGAGCTCACAATCCCGTCAGGAGGTTCTGCCGTGCGGACGGTGAACCCAGCCTGCACGCAGCCCCGGGGCCTGGCTGAGCCTCTGTGCGTGCCGAGGGCAGGCAGGCTGGGCGGAGTCCTGCAGCACCTGCCCTCTAGCAGCTCCAGGGAGCAGGGTTCACGACTGAGTAAGGAAGAGGCAGGTGCAGCAGCGGCAGGCCCCGGGAAGGGCTGTGCCCTGATCCAGGGGAGGGGACTTCCCACCAGGGCACTGGGTAAACCACAGGTTAAGGGGACAAACACCGGGGGGCGGGGTCAGCATTCAGCGCCCGGGGAAGGAGAGGTCGGGGGCCCAGGAGCCCAGGCTTACGGGGAACCAGAGCCCAGAGGCCAGGTGGCACATCTCTGTGGTGGGCGTCGATGCCAGGGCCTGGACTGGCCCAGCCCACAGCTGCTTGGCCCTGGGCCTCCTGAGAGCTCGCTCAGTGAGCAGCGGGCTCCGCTGGGCTCTGGACACCTCCCACGGTAGGCTCCACTGGCCTCTTTGGGGAAAGTCCAAGCGGCCCCTAGCCCTCAGAGCTTCCCCAAGCCAGGCCAGGCCAGGCCAGCACAGGATGAATGGGCTTCTGCGGTCACTCCAAGGGCCTCGTGCCTCCCTCCCCAGGGCACAGAAGACAAAGAAGCTGTTTAGCGAGGGCCAGGCTGCCCTGAGGAGGCCCCGGGATAAAGGAAATCTGGTCAGACGGGTCCCCATGTGAGCTGTCTTGAGGGCCTGACCTGGGGAGCTTGGGTTTCGATGATGCAAGGGGGCCAACAAGGCCACCCTCGAACCCCGCCTGCTTCCACATCTCCAGGAGAAAAGCCAGGCTCCCGTGCAGACTCCAGAAAGCCAGGGTCTCCAGAAAGCCCTGAGGCTGCAGTGTGGTCCCCAGTGGTGCAGCCAGCCTCGGCCCTTCCCTGACCACCTGCCTGGCCACATTCCCACCCAGAGGTCTCTGTTCCGATGCCAGCTGTGGGAGTCAACTGTAGTCCTGGGTCATCCCTACCCCGCCCCCACGCCAGGCCTCCCTGCCCAGCCGGCCCTGCCAGGTGTGCCAAGTGCTACCTGCAGCCACATGCCTGATTCGCCCACGCTGAGCTGCTCTGGCTCCTCTGATCTTCACTGCCTGATGAGGAAACCAAGGCTCCAACGCCGATGTCACACTGCTGCTCTGGGGCAGGGCCAGGCCAGGGCCACATCTGCCTCTGGGGCTGCACTCTCAGCACTGTGCTGTGGCCTGCTCATGCTGGCTTCTGACCACCTGTCTGCAAGGTCCTTGTACCTCACTGGACACGATGTCCTTGTCCCCAGAGCAGGCAGGCAGCCAGTGGCTGTGACCGTGCAGCAGAGACGGCTAGCAGCTTCCCCTCACCCATGCCGCTGTCAGCCGGAACCGTGTATGTGACTTGAACAACGCTGCGAAATCCTGAGCGTTAACCATCTCCCTAGTGACCTGCTTCACAGTGGGGAAGCCGAGCCCCGAGTCACAGCAGGGGCTGGACTCGTGCCCAGCTCTGCAGGCTGCACTGTGCCAGGCTCGAGTGAGGCCTGGGTACGGTGACCTCAAGGTCCTGTTCTGGGGCGCGGGGGCTCCCACAAGGCAGTCCTTCATGCTCCTCCTACTCCACAGCAGCTCCCACAAAACCACTCATACAACCCTGTGAGCAGTGCCCCACGGCACCTGTCCCCAGTGCCCACACGGACTCAGTCCTGCCACTGCTCCCGGGTGCCACGCCCAAGCGGGACAGCAGCGCCAGCACCAAAGCCCCAGCTCTGAGGCCTCATCCAAATTCCTAACCACTGCTTTGGTTTTTTTTGTTTGTTTTGTTTTTGAGACAAGGTCTCTCTCTGTAGCCCAGGCTGGCCCTGAATTTGTGGTCCTCCCGCCTCAGCCTCTCAAGTGCTAGGAGTGCTGGGATTACAGGCCTGTGCCACACAACCAGCTTCTGCTTTTCTCAGACACAGAAAATGGCCTCTGACGGACAGACACACTGCCATTTGTCCTGAGTCATTCCTCGGGCTTCCATCCACACCTGGCCAGGTGCCCCAGCAGGAGCCATGAGCCTGCACCATCAGCGTCTGTGCCCCTCGCCCACAGACCAGTCACTGTTGCCCTCCTCTGGCCTCTACCCAAGTGCCGTGGGGCACATGGTGAGGTGCGGCACCACGAAGCCCAGAGCCCACCCTCTCGGTCCCACTCCCTGGAGCAGTGGGAGGCTGGGACCCAGGCCAGGAATCGGGGCTCAGAAGCGCACCCCACCCCTTCTCCCCACTCACTGCGCCAGGCACTGGGCCCAGAGTCAGGTCAGACCACACAACCTTCAGCCCACATCCGCCCACCTAGCCCGACTCTGTCCGGCAGGAAGTTAGACCTGGGCAGGCCCGAGGGACAGATGGGAGACTCCAAAGTAGCACGCGCTGCCCGTTAGTTCAAGAAAGGCTTCAATGTCTAACACACTTACAATGGCTTGTTAGGTCTCGGACCCAAAGCCAGCCTTCAGAGCACAGTGACACCTTAGGCGACACAGGGTGCACGTTCCTCCTGATGCCTGTTCACCAGGCCGTCCAACTCCAGAACAAAGCCTGCAGTGCTCCTGGCTGCCAGAGCCCTCGCCCCAAGGGTATCAGGCAGGGAAGAGTTCTGCCAAGACCTCCGCCCGGGACTGGGCCTGGCTCAAGTTAAGAACTCTTTTGTGAGTTCAGCAGACACAATAAAAGCCCCAGGGAAATTACTGACCACCTAAAAAGGACAGGAAGGCATTCTGCACTTCCTAAGTAACTTCTAAGTGAGATGCTGATAAGCCTCACCATAACCCCAGTTCCCCGGACCCCAAGAATACTCCTGGGGCATAGACAGGCATCCAAACTTGCACTCAGTGCAGACCCTTTGCAGCCCTGCCCGCCTTCTCACTTGAAGGCGTGGCTCTCTCTGCATCCACTTCACAGTAACTTCTCCCTAACTTCTGCACGGCCTGTGTGTCTTGACTGAATTCTCTCATCGAGGGCACAAAGAACCGAGGATCAGGGAAGCGAAAGTCCAGTCCTTCACTGAATCAGAACCCTGCTTCCCTGTGACAACACCAGCACACGGCAGGCTCCCAGGGATGGGCCAACAAGTACCACTAGGACACACTGGTGACACACTGCACAGAGCAGGGTTCCAGGGCAGCTTGTGTGCCCCAGGGCAAGGGCTGGGGCTGACAAATCCACATGCTGCCCTCCCCGTGGCCCCTTCTCTCCCACTTCCTCCTGGAAAGGCCGGCCTCACACACTCATCCCCTTTCCCACTTGTACTTCTACAACCTCCTTCACCCCAAAACCAGGGGCCGGTTCTCCCCCAGGTGCTGGACCAGGACGGGGCCACCAGAAACAAAGGGCATCACGTGCCTCTGCCGGGACAAACTGATGTGCACGAGCATGAGAACGGACTGCCTCGGCCCTGAGCGCTCAGGAGCCAGGGCCCAAGCCCACCACTGCCGTGGAGCCCAGAACCAGGGCGTCAAGCGAGCCTGCGCCACAGGAGCCTCCCTCCCAGCAGCAGAAACAACAGGGCCTTCGGGGAGTCCCAGGGTTCCAGCAGGGAGACTCCTGTGGGTGCTGCTCCCTCCTCCCGGGGCAGAAAGGTGGCCCAGGATGCCCGGGAGCCCTGCAGAGGGGGGGACCGGGGAGGAAACCCGCCCCAACACGTGAAGCCACAACCCCCACGGGTTCCCTCTTCCAGGGCCGGGCAGCTGTGTGCCTCTCCCTTTTTGCCTTTTTCCCTCGTTTCTGTTGTCCCCGAACACCCATGGCTCTGGCCACCCCAAGCACTGGGCCCTGACTGTCAGGTGCTCTCACAGGTGGCCCGGCTGAGACCTCAAGGGTGTGGCCTGCAAGCAGGTGTCCCAGAGCCTCAGCTGGGTGCAGTGGCGCGGGACCTTCCCTCTGGTTTGCATAAGAGGAAACTGACAGCCAGAGGAAATGGGCTTTCCACAGCCGCCCACAGCTGTCACGGTCACAGGCAGACTGTGCTGGCCGCTGGGCTCTGGGCCTGCCCTCCCTCCTTGTCCTTGGGAGAGACAGCGTAACAGTCCTCTGCCCGGAGAGCCACGCAATTTCCCCAGAGCAAATTAATTTTGCACAGCAAATTAACTTTGGACCCTTTCTGCCCTGTCCTTGCTTTGGTGCTGCTCCATGAGGAAGGACCCACACAAGCACCAGAGCACCCCCCACTCTGCACGCCCCTCCACTAGACACACCCCAAGACTCCTCCCCAGGCTGCTCCATGCGCCCAGGCATCACCCACGCTGAGCTGGCACAGAGAACGCAGACCCAGTGCCAACCCGGCTGGAGGGGATCTCGGGGCTGAGGAGAGGGAGGAGGCTCCGCAGTCACAGGACGGTGGCAGGAATCCCACCCGGGGTCAGCGAGGCCGGAGAGGGCCCTTGGGCCGACAGCTGAGGCTCCCCGCAGACGGGGTGCAGGCAGCAACTGCAGGCAGATGGAGCCCAGGGTGGAGGGGCCTTGGGAACCCCCAAAAGTCACATGGCTGGGGAGCAGGTCCCGAGGGGTCTCAAGCTGGAGGCCCCATGGCACTGAGGTCTTTACTGGAGGGAGAAGAAGGGGTAGGAGTCGAGGCAGCCCCTGTGGGGGTGGGCAAGGGCTCAGAGACAGCGCAGGTCTGGGCCTCACTGGGCGTGGGGTGAGGGGACCCCCAGGGCCTGCGGTGCAGGGAATGCCCAGCAGTGAGTCGCCTTAGGAAGGCTGGGCTGGGGAACCAGTGGCACATTCAGATGGGACAGACGGGGCTCAGGACAGGCCGCCCCAAACTTTGGCACCTTGACATCTGCAAAACATCAGAGGCAGGAAGGTCACTCACACCCTCCCTCCACCCTCCTCCCCTGAAACAGGCCACACACCTCAGAGAGGTGCGACTCTCCCTGCACAGGCCGGAAGAACAGCCACTGGTCATTCTAAAGAAACCCAGAGGAAAGGAAGACTTGGGATACGGAGAAGAATCTAAACAGGCCTGCGTGACTCCCCCAGGTCATCAGCCTGCACCCACTTTCACCCAAGCACCCTCTCCAAGACCATCTGCATCACCATCAAGCCTCCCACGAAAAGGCCAGAGTCACTCTCTGCTTCTTCAGTCCTTGTGAAGGCTCCTGTGTCACGGGAAACTGACACTACAGAAAGCCACATTAGCCTTTCTCGCTAATTGGTTTTGTTATAGAGACCTCAGCCGCGATCCTAAAATGGGACGAAAAGACCCTGTTCATCCCCTACACTGGCAATGGGGCCTGGAGGTCCGGGTGGGTCCGGCGGCGGTGTGCACGGGGTTCAGGGGCAGTGGAAGGAGGCCACGCGCATGAATGCCACTCTCTGCTAACCCGCACTGTGGATGCAGGTGCGGGTGGGATGTGCAAGGGGAAATGGAGGTGCAAGCGAGGATCAGGTGCAGGTGGGAGCAGGTGCAGATGTGCAGCAGGTGCAGCTGAGAACGGGTAGGGAGCAGGTGCAGGTGGGAGCAGGTGCAGATGTGCAGCAGGTGCAGCTGAGAACGGGTAGGGAGCAGGTGCAGGTGGGGAGCAGGTGCAGGTGGGGGAGTAGGTACAGATGAAGTGCAGGGAGGGAGCAGGTGGGGAGCAAGTGAGGGCACAGGTGCAGGTGAGGAGCAGGTGGGCAGCCAGCCTGGCCTATGCTCAGAGGTGCAGCTCTCAGGCCTTGATGTCCTTGGCTGGGGAGCCAAGGGGCCTCTGCCTCCAGAAGCCAGGGCGAGCCTGACACGCGGGTGGAGAACTCCGGGGCGAGAAGACCATCTGGGGAATCACAGACCAGCTGGTGCCTCGCCGATGTCTCAATGGATGCTGGGTCCTTTCTCGGCCCTAGGAGATCCCGTGCCGGGAATCTCACCGCTCCCTTCCCTGGCTCATCTCCCTTTCCGCTCTGTACCTGACATTTACCGTGTTTCCCCTAAGCCTGGTCTGTACATGCCCACCACCTAGGGTCCCAGCCCTGCCCCTAGGGTCCAACAGCAGCCTCCCAGGTTGCCAGCCAAACACAAAAACCTTTTTTTTTTTTTTTTTTGGTACCAGGAATCGAACTCAGGACCTAGCGCTTGCGAGGCAGGCGTTGTGCCGCTAAGCTATATCCCCGGCCCACAGAAACCTTTTCACTCAGAAAAAGGCTTGTTACAAGTTATTTATAATGGTGAAAAACTGGATCCAAGCTAAGTTTCCAACAAGATGAAGCTAATTAAATAAATTATGGCACAGCCACTCAACTATCATGTAGGCACTTAAATATGTTTGGCACTTGAACAACACGGAAACTGCTTCAGGAATTCTAAGTGAAAAAGCAAAATTAAGACATCTTACAGACACAGAATATTACATTGTTTTTTCTTTTTCTTTTTTTGGACAGGGTCTCACTGTGTAGTCCAGGCTGGTCTTAAACTCACTATGGAACCCAGGCTGGCCTCAAACTCAAGGTGATCCTCCTGCCTCAGCTTCCTGAGCGCCGCCATGCCTGGCTCGTGTCAAGTATTCTTAAGAAAGTCTTTGGAGGGCCGGTGAGACGGCTCAGCGGCTTAAGCGCCTGCCTTGCAAGCGCGAAGGCCCGAGTTTGACTCCTGGAACCCACATACGAAAAAGGGGCCGGTGATATCGCTCAGCGGCACGGGTGCCTGTTGGCGCGTGAGGTCCTGAGGTCGTCCCCCTGGTACCCACAAAAAAAAAAAAAAAAAAAAAAGAAAGTCTTTGGAAGACTGGAGGGCAAAACTTCACAAAGTTAACAAGGTGTCTGGGTAACTGGAAATGAGTGATTTTCCCCTCTGTCTTCTGTTTTCCAGGTTCCATAATGTGTATATAACCTTTTCAACTGGAAAAAATTTTTTGCCTAGGGATTTTGAGGATGTTTCTTAACAAGTGTCCAGCTCAGGCTTCTCTTTGGCGGCTTCACAGCTTAGCTGACCCTCACGAGCCTGCCTGGAGGGGACAAATGACTCACCCAAGCCAGAGAGCAGCGCAGCAGCTCCCCCAGGCCCAGTGGTGCCCGGCAGCTGACTGCAGGGACAGTGCTGCAGCCAAGCTCGGCCTCTTTAGCATGCAAGCCCCAGAGTCCTCAGGCACCCCAAAAGGATGCAGGATCTCCCTCGGCAGAACCTCCAGGCTGATTCAGCCCCAGAACGGGTAGTGGCCGGAACCCACAGGCCTTAAAATAGGCCCAGAAACCCGAAGGCGGCCCCACTACCCTCCAAACGCCACACTTCCTCCCTGCCGGTTGGCCTGCAACAGCTCTGACTGCCTTCGGGTTGGGGCCGCTAGCAGCCCAAGGAATGGAGGGACAGCGTTCTCGGTGACTGCAAAGCAGTCTGAACTTCAAGGCACGAGTACAACCACAGTTCTGTGTGCAGATGCTGGGCAGATTCTGTCTCCTGGACAGTGACGGCGGCGGCAGCTCAAACCGCACCAGCTCTGCCCAGCGCCTGCCATGCTGCACTTCCTACCCGCCACCTCTCTGTGCAGTTCACGTGTCCCTAGCGTCTGTCTCTACTCTACAGACAGGACACAGAGGCCCAGGGCTGCAGCTCGCCCTTGGGCCGCATCTCCCACTGAGACTCCTCCATACCCACGACGCTCAGTCACACCAGGCCCAGTGAAAGGGCCGAGGGCTGGCGAGGGTGCGCAGGGCTCATCCTGACTCAGGTGGTCCCGGGCCGGGCTCGCGGCGCAGCAGCCCTGACTGCTTCTAGCAGGGATTTCGCTCCAGTCCAATTCTCCTGCGCACCCGGCTTCTCTCCCCAGACGCTGCCCGTCCACCAAGCAGGGACCAGGGTCAACCCTGACGGGCACAGAGCCAGTGCTCAAAGTACACTTCTGCTGTACGGACGTGATTCACACAACTGCATCTGCAGATGCGACTCAAGTCAGTTTTTAGGGGTTTTGTTTTGTCCATGTGTGTTTTTGTAGTACTGGAAATTGAACCCAGGGCCTTCACACTGAGCTACATTCCCTGCCCTTTTTTATTTTTATTTTTTTTATTTTGAGAGAGTCTTGCTCAGTTGCCTAGGGTGGGCTTGAACTTGCAATCCTCCTGCTTCAGCCTCCTTAATTGTATCTACAAAGTGCCTTTCATCATGAGAGCCTAGCAAGGACACAGGCTTCATCTCGTAGACAGACACTGACTCAGAGATGACAACAGCTTGTCCAAGGCTCCCTTGACACCTCCAAAACAAGCTCAGAGGACACCGCACAGTTGTGAGTAACCTAAGCTTTAATTAAACACCACCACCAAAACTCCGGGAGCTCTAAATCCATTCATAATTGCGAGGGGTGGAGCTCGGTAGTAGGGCACATACTTAGTTGGCATGCATGAGGTCCTGGGTTCAATCCCAGGCACCCAAAGAATTCATTCACGAGTCTAACAGACTGTCCCAGCTGTAAAAGGGAGATGAAAAAATGTAACCCAATGGGGGGTGGGTGCAGAAAACAGGAAAAAAAACATAAAAAATAAAACCTGACCCCACATGCTGAGAGGGTACGAGGGCTCCAGCAGCGGGGGTACAGTGCCCTGGCAAGTATTCCAGGCTCCTGCGTTTGAGTGCTTGGGCCAACCATCAGGCCCCGACTCTACTGTGAGCAAAGGCCTCTCTGAACATCCAATTTTTCACAGGAAAAATGAAAGGGATGAGTCCTTCTAAGCGGGCAAGAGTCCGCTCTCCTGGGCCACCCGCACCCTTCATTTGCCAGCTCAGAAATTCTGTCATTTTTCCCTAGTGCCTCTTGGCACCTGCTCTGTATGCGCCCCATGAAGACACTGAAGAGACTCAAGACCAGCAACAACCTCCAGGAGCTCACTTGCTAACTGGGGGACAGCCACACGGGCCACTAGGGTGCCAGCTGTCCTGATCGTCCAGTGTAGAGGGAGGACAGGAAGGGTCCCAGGCAGCACCTGGGCTGAGAATGAAAGGAATGCCTGCAGCAGCGCTCAAGGGACAAGTGACGGGGTGGCTCTCCAGCAGAGAAAGCAGCGTGCACAAACAGCGGTCCGGGTCTGTGGGGCGGACTAGCCAGGGATCAGTCAGCTGGGCCACTTCCCCACTGGCTGTCCCCCCACAAGGCTCCTGTCAGTGACACAGAAATTACATTCCTACTTGGCAAAGGCAGTACTGCGTCCGGGCTAAATTGAGAGAGCATGTACAAGGCATCTAGCACGTAGCACAAGTGCCCATAAACGCTGGGTGCCTTCCTCACTGCTCCTGGGGGGTGGCTCTGTAGGGTCCCCAGGATTGAGGGCTGTCTACCGCGGTCAGAAGATACTGGTCAAGGCCACCAGCGATCAGAGGACAGAATGCGAGTGCAGGGGCGTGGGGGAGGGGCTGCTCAGTGCAGCTGAGCACTCCGGTAAAGGGCTGGGAGCAGATGGTCCCCAAGACCCCTCCCAGTTCAGACTCTCTGTGCCAGGTGACAGGTGGGCCCACCAGGCTGGCACACAGTAGGCGTTCAATAAATGTTTGCTGAGTGAAATTAACGAGGACCCTCCGATTTCTGCTCAAAACTACTTCTAGACCCCTTCTCAGAGATGAATCTTCCGTTCCCATCCCTTCCTGCATGAGAAGCCGCCCGGGCCACCCCTGCCCCAGCCAGGAGAAGCACCTTGCACTCAGCCTGCTTCCCACAAAAAGGAGGATTTGCATTTATTTCTTCCCCTCAGGTATCCTCCAGGGCTTGGCCTGGTGAGGGGCCCTGAGTGCCTGGAACTGCCATGTTCCTGCTGCTTTGTGACCTTGGGTAGGGGTGGGAGGGTGCCAGTTCCTCTTTGGCACTCAGTGTCCTCAGTGTGAAGGGGGCAATGGTAGAACCTGGAAGGCCGTCTGTTGCCCCCTCAGATATCCCCAGCCCAGACTGGGGGCAGAGGTGGGGGACTGCTGAGAGCCCACGTGGAATGAAGTCATTCCCCGCATAGAGAAGGGAGGGCTCTTTTCATGAAGAAAATGACAAGCTCCAGGCTCCAGGGGGGCGGGCTCCTCTGGCTCGGGTCTGGGCAGAGCCATTAGTAATGAATTACCTCATAACCAGCCAGGCCGGAAGACCCCACCCACACCTGCAGTCCCAGGCCCTTTCAAACAATGAGGCGCCCCCAACCCTCTACACCCAGCAGAGGGAGACTGGGGCCTCCGTAGACCACACCACACCGGGGGAGGCGGCCATCCCTGAGCCCTGTGACAGGCAGGTGGGTTCAGGGCACCGAGGCACAACAGGTCCCTGGCAGAGCTGATGAATGAGCGCACCCGGCAGGTGCAGAAAGACAAAGGCTGCAGCGACCGGGAGAAGCGGCCCTGCCTCCGTGTCAGCCAGGGACGTGGCCGGGGCACGAGCGGGGAGGTCGCGGGGCTGCCCGTGCGCGGATCGCACACTCACACGCCCTGCAGCGGCAAGGACGCCCCAGGTCTTCCTGGAGAGAACCCAGAGCGGAAGGAGGGAGAAGATGGGACGGAGGGACAGACCTCCGGACGTGCAGAGGGAGACAGCGAGCACCCTGGAAGCAAGCAGAGACACGGAGACGCAGGGTGCAGGGGACCCCGGTTTAGACGCGAGGAAGTGGGAAAGACCCAGATGCAGGGACACGGGGGCGACAGAGGGGCACAGGACGCGCAGGGACAGCCTGGGCCACCCAGGGAGGTGGTCACGCAGGGGCAGGCGCAGAGACGCGGGCACGCGGAGGCGGACACGGGGACCCAGGGGCCCGCCCGCCCCACTCACCGAGGCCGCAGACCTCGCGCCGCAGGCTCAGGCGGCCGCGCTCCTCCGCGATGGCGCGCAGCATGTGCTGCAGCGAGCGCTCCTCGGCCTCCGCGGGCTCCGGGGACCCGGCGGCGGCGGCGGGGAGGGCGGGCGGCCCGGCCCGGAGCCCCGCGGGCGCGGGCGCCGACACACAAGCCCGGCCCGGCGGCCGCGCGGAGGCCATGCCGGGCCCCGGCTCATCGCCCGCGCCGCGCCCGCGGGGGCCCCCGGCGCGCCCCGCCGCCCCCCCCCCGACCCCCCCCCCCCCGAGCACCAGGGAAGCCACAATCCGCCTTTGTGCGCGCAGCCGTCGCCGTCGCCAGCCGAGACCTGAAGTGAGCGAAGGTCCGCGCCGAAGCCGCCGCCAACGCCACCGCGCGCCACCGACGCCTACGCCCAGGCCCCGCCCCCGGCTCCCGGCCCCGCCCCTGTCCGGCAATCCCCGCCCCCGGCCCCAGGCCCCGCCCCTGGCCACTCCCATCACCCAGCCCATGGAGCAAGGTTCAACGCCTGGCTCTTTCGATTCGTTCTCGGGCTCCAAGCCCCGCCCCCGCCCCACCAGTCCCGCCACATGCAATGAGGCCTGCCCACAAGGCCCCGCCCACCTCCGGGCGCCCAGCCACCTCCCTACCTGCTCGCGCGACAAGGTCACCACACCCCGGCCCCGCCCTTCGTGTCCCCTCCCATGGCTCTCACCTTCTCCAGGCCCGGCCCCAGGGTCCTGAGCGTCCCCAAGGCGGACACGAGCCTCGGGGCTGGCACTGTCACGCCCGGCTCACGGTGGCCAGCCCTCCTCCACGGCCACTTTGGCCGCTGTCTTCCGGGAACCTCGCCTGGCTGCTGCTGCTGGGATCTTCCTGCGCAGAGAACCAGATCCAGGTCACCGTCCCCCAAAATGTCTTGCGGGACTTGCGCCCCCCTCCCCGCACCGGCACCTGAGGGTGTGGAGCCTCAGTTTCCTCGCCTGCACTGTGGGGGACCTGTCCTGACAGTGTGGCCTGGGAATGAGGTCAGCTGGCTGCGATCAGGGCCCTGCAGGGACCTCACCGTGTGCAGAGTGGGGACCCAGGGGCGCAACAGTCAGAGGCTTCCCAAACCTCACCCTGGCCGCCCAAGTCATGCATAGTGTCACCTGGAAGCTGGGTTCTGACCCAGCAAGGAACTGGCCCCTCAGTCCTTGGGCCTCAGCTCTTTGTGCCCTTCATCAAAGAATTCAGCCAAGACACGTAGGCAATCGTGCAGAAGTATAGGTAGAAGCCAGGCGTGGCACACGCCTGTAGTCCCAGCACTCAGGAGGCTGAGGCAGGAGGATTGCTGAGCTCAGACCTAGCCTGAACTACATAGCAAGACCCTGTCTCAAAAAATAAAATGAAATAAAATAAAAGACAAAGCAGAGGAAGAACACCTAGAGCAAGATCTCTCCTCCTGCGAACGCTGAGGCCTGACAGCTGAGGCCCAACACCATGGAGGCCTTCAGGCCCCCCTCCCCAGGACGCCCCCACCACTAGGCTTGGCCAACTCTGTATGCCGAGCTGCTGCACAAGCTGGCCTCGTCCCACACACTGTGGCTTCCAGCATCAAATCAATGCATCCCACTTTCCCTGGCATCCCGCCCAGGACAGGGCCAGAGGATATTTGTTGAATGAATAAATGAACATCACTTGGTCTCTCCTTTTTGTGTCAGCTATACTCCTAATACTCCAGGTATTGTCCACCCAGGGACTTTTCTGACATCAACAAACATGAAGTTATGTTTTGGACCGGAAGGGGGAGGAATGGGCCTTCTGGGCTCCAGGGCACTGGTCCTCGATCTGGGTGCTGGTTAAGTGGGCGTAGTCGATTCATGAAAATTAATCACGCTGTACCTCAAGCCCAACTTGGGCGATTTAACAATTTAGTGAGACCCTGTCTCGAAAGTTTAAAAAATTTTTTCTTTGAGACAGTAGTTCACTCAGGCTTCTGTGTAGCCCAGACTGGCCTCAAATTTATGGCAATTCCCCTGCCTCAGCCTCCTGAGTACTGGGATTACAGAGCACTACCAAAAATGTTTTTAAAGGGCTGAGGATGTAGCTCAGTGAGAAGGCCCTAGGTTCAACCCTCAGTACTAAAATAAATAAAGATTTGAAATCCTTGAAAAAGTTCTGGGGTAGTCATGCTTCCTACACAATGAAAATGTTCTTCTCAGAAAGAGATGTGAAATGCACTATTTTTAGGGTGTTAAAGAAGCATTAGAGGGGTTGGGGTATAGCTCAGGGTACAGTATGAGCACAAGGCCCTGGATTCAATCCTGGGCCCTAAATAAATAGGTAAATCTAAGTAAGAAGAAGAATTATGGGAGGCTGGGAGTTTGTTTGTTTGGTTTGGTTTTTTGAGACAGGGTCTCGCTATGCAGTTCAGGTTGGCCCCGAACTCACAATGTAGCGCAAGCTGGCCTCGAACTCTCGGCGATGCTCCTGTCTTAGCCTCCAGAGTGCTGGGACTATAGGTGTGCGCCACCACTCCTGGCTTTGTTTGTTTGTTAATGTAGTGGGGTTGTTTTGCTTTGTTTTGTTTTGTGTTTGGTTCCAGGAATTGAACCCAAGGTCCTGCGCTTGCCAGGCAGGTGCTGCACCGCTGAGCTACAGTCCCAGCAATGTAGTGATTTTAAATTGTATTTACTCTTCAATAAAATAAAAACTTGTTATACCGTCTTGCCTAGAATTATAAACTAACTGTTCTGCTGGGCCCGGGGGCACACAGCTGTAATCCCAGCTACGTGGGAGGTTGAGGAGGGAGGGTCTCAAGTCAGAGCCCACCCCAGGCAATTTAGCAAGACTTTTTCTCAAAATTTTAAAATAGCTGGGTGTGGTGGTACATGCTTATTATCACAGCACTTGAGAGGCTGAGACAGGAGGATCACGTGAGTTCAGGGACAGCCTGGGCTACATAGTGAGTTCAGGGCCAGCCTGAACTGTATAGAAAGACCCTGTCTCAAAAATAAATAAATAGCCAGGCATGGTGGCACCTGCCTGTAATCCCAGCACTTGGGAGGCTGAGGCAGGAGGATTGCTGTGAGTTCAAGGCCAGCCTGCACTACATAGCGAGATCCTGTCTTAATAAATAAATAAATAGTGCAGCGATGTAACTCAGTGTGAAGACCCTGGGTTTAATTCTCAGTATCATAAAAAGAAAATGGAAGAAAGAGCCAAGGAATGAGGGCAGCCTCCAAAATCTGGAAAAGAGCCCTGCCGACCCCCAGAAAGGAGCACAGCCCTGCCTGGCCTGGATTCCAGCTCAGTAGTGGACCCACCATTGCTGTCCTACCCTGTATAACATAAATAACCAGCAGAGACCGCCAGGCTTGGGTAAAGGCAACATGGCATGGAATTTATTGTGCCTAGGTTCAGGCAGAGAGTGCGATAAGACCTTCTGCCCGGAACAAAGAGAAGTGTGTCCCTTTTATAGGGATGGAGAGAAGGCAGGGGACATTAGGTGGGAAAACCCCACTGAACATCTGCGGTTAAAGTTTTCTGGCAATCTTGCATCTCAGCGGGCTGAGTCCTTTGAAGTGTCCGTTGTAAATTTTTGGGTGTCTCCGGGCGTCTCCAGATGTCTCCGGGGCCTGCAAGATTGCCTGTCCTATCTTATCTCCTGTGTTTGCCGATGAAGCGGAGCTTCTGCGGGCAAGCAGGCTGGGGGCTGGGGGAGTCCGGCCCGGCTGGAGAGTTACGCCCTGTAGCACTAGAAGACGATCGAAGTGTTTTAAGGACTCACCTTGTGTTCGTTCGCTGTGGCCGCGATGCCAATACAACGGGGAACCCCGTGCAGGGGGCCGGGCCAGCCGTCCGCGCCGCTGCTTCTTTCCCTGAAGTCCACTTTTCCAACAGCACTAGAACAAAGCAAAGGCAGCAGAAAGAAGAACCAGCTGCAGCCAATCACTTTAGTGGTTCAGCTGCTTCCCCCTCGGGCATTCCCGCCTGGGACCGGCCCACCTGCCAGTGTCCTATGCTACTGTGACGCAGTGTCGGTGGTTCACTTTCTCATCTCTAAATGTTTGGGACTAATTGTATTCAAAGAGCAAATCGGTGTTAAGAACAAATGCCCCGCTGTGTGTGGCACACTCCTGTGATCGCAGAAGTGGGGCGGCTGAGGCAGGAGGATTGTGAGTTCAAGAGCAGCCTAGAGACAGTCACCACCAAAGCCCCGCCTCCGGACAGATCTGGGGGACCTTCTAGGTCTAAACCGTCGCACCCACACCTCACCTGTCCCCTCCGGGCCTCCGTTTCCTGCCTGTACTATGGGGTGCAGGGCTGGACGATCTCTGAGGTCGCCCCGGAGTTAATGTTCCGCACGTCTGTGACTGGGCCCCGATGGTCATCTTCCTGCTGGGCCCTTGATTCCCAGGAGGAGTCGGGCACCAACAGCCGCCTGGGGCCCTGAGCGCGTGTGTCCAAGGGGCAGTGCCAGGCCGCAGAAGAGCTGTTCAGACCCTTGCTGGGTCACGTGCGTGGGTGTCAGCAGCTTCCTGCCCAGACCTTTCCCTGTGACTCACGCTTCTCCTGTGCTCGGAATCCCTGTTCCTGCGCCTCGTTCATCTGGAAAGGGAAATCAGCTCCCCGGGTCTAGCCTGCAAGAGCCTTCCGTGTGGGGCTTTTCTCTTCTGCTCCAAAGCTGGGGAGTTTTTCAGGTTCAGCTGCCCCTCCCGGCCTTCGGCCTCTTCTCTACCAACACCCCCAACACAAAACAAAACAAAAATAGCTTCTCATCCTCAGCTGTTGTCAGAATTCCGTTACCTCTCCACATTTTCTTGATAGATCCCTACTAACATGACCTTGGAGGAGACAACCTTAAAATTATTATTACACACTGACACCTTGGCAGGAAGAAAGGATTCAGGGATTTAGAAAGAAGTGCCTGAGGAATTAGGGAAATTGGGGGGGGGGTTGTTTTTGTTTTTGTTTTTTTCTTGTTTGGTTTTTTGAGACAGGGTCTCATTGTGTAGTCGAGCTTGCTCTTGAACTCACTAGGTAACCCAGGCAGACCTCAAACTCATGGCAGTCCTCAAACTCATGGCAATCCTCCTGCCTCAGCCTCCCAAGTGCTGGGATTACAGGCATGCACTACCACACCTGGCTTTTACCATTTCTTTTTCAAGACAGGTCCTCACCATGTAGCCCAGGCTGGATTTAAACTCACGGTGATCCTCCTGCCTCAGCCTCCTGAGTGCTATTAACATCTAGCTGAAATTTGGCATGGCTTTCATGACAACTGTGCCCCACAAACCCCAGGAGTATGGGGAGGATCTGCAGCTGTTACTATTGCCCACACAGGGCCCAGCAGCAGAGCGAGGCAGACACGGTTCTGGCCTTCCCAGAGTGTCTCAGGAACCAGGGAGCCCCGAGGATACTGGGAAGAGAGGTGCTGTCACACGCAAGGGTAGAAAGATGTCTTTGGGAACGACAGGCCTGGAGTCACAGTGGTCCTTGGGGAGAGCGAAGCTGTCACAGGCGTTCATGGGAGGTCCCAAACCCTGGGCTTGTGCTGCCCCTCGGGGATGGAGGGGGGGAACAGGGTCTGGAGGTAACAGTGGCGGCTGTGGTGACCCGTGCAACTCTACTGTACCTTTCCTCGCGGCCTCTCCCTTCCCTGGCTTTGAGGACAGCACAGCAGTGTGGCCTCCCTGTGTCACCCTCGCAAGCCGGGCGATGCCCACAGCCCATGAGAGCCAGGAGAGGGTGCCGGGTCCGAACGTGGAGTCCGGCTGCCCGGCCAGGACTTGTGCCTGTACAGAGCGAAGGCCGCGTTCCCAGCTGGAAACTGAAGGGCGGTGGAAATTATATGGCTGCTTTGTCCAGAATTAGGATCGGCACAGGCAAAGTCAGCCCAGCCCTTAAGAAAGCAGGCGTGGTGTGGCCTCTGGGCACCTCCAGGGTCTGCTCCTGCGTCTACGGCACCAGCATCCCGTGCCACCTCTCCTACTGCTGCTTTGCTGCCAATCCCAGCACCCCTGGCCTGGCAGCGCACGGAGCCTGTGGGAGCCTGGCCCCCGGCCTTGCTCCCCTATGTGGTCACCTCAGGTCCTCTGCCCCGGCCACCTCATTGTCCCCACTCAACACGGGCCACTTCTTCCTCCCCAGCTCTCTGAAGTGTCCATGTCTCCTCCCACTTCGGAGCACAGGGACACCAACAGTGCACGACCATTCCTGTCGTGTGTGGCCAGGTTTCCTGCTCAGGGTGTGGGTCACCGTTTCCCAGGGCACCGACTTCCCTCAGCACAGATCCGCTTGGGCGTGTGGCTGGCCAAGTAGCCTCCTTCCCCAGCCCAGGGCCCCCACATTTTCTGGGCACAGTGCCCACCCCATGCCCAGAGCTGGCACACAGTGGTGCCGCCTAAATGCACAGGTCAGTGGATGACGTGTGATCCAGGTTGTGGAAGGGAACTGTGCCCTTGTCCCGGAACTGTGAACCCCTGCTGGCCACAGGGAAGGCGAGGACAGGGGCATGGTCCCAGAGGGACAGGGCCAGCTGCAGTACTGCTGTAAGGGGCACTACCTGTGGGGATCCCCAAGGTCCAGCCCAGGGTCCCTTTCTAGGATTCCTGGCTTCCCGGCTGCTGTGAGCCAGGGCTGGAACCAAAAGGAGTAATAAGGAGCACTGTCCCTTTAAGAAACCAGGCAGGGGGCCGGTGATATCACTCAGCGGCATAAGCGCCTGCCTGGCAAGCGCGAGGTCCTGAGTTCGACTCCCCGTACTGCATATTAAAAGAAAGAAAGAAAGAAAGAAAGAAAGAAAGAAAGAAAGAAAGAAAGAAAGAAAGAAAGAAAGAAAGAAAGAAACCAGACAGGGATGCGCAGGGTGGTATAGAGACTGAGGCAGGGGGATCTCTAAGAGCTAAGTCCAGCCTGGACTACAGAGGCCCCAGGCTCTGTCTGGGTCCAGGGTAGAGGGAGGAAATCACAGGGAGGCAACATCAAGGGCAAAAGAGAAAAGCAGCTGCAGAGAAAGGATCAGGCCTGATGCGCTTAGGAACTGGCGGCCCTGACCCCATGCTGGGCCTCAGTTTCCCCGTGAGTACAGGGAGTGGACATCGCCAGGGCCCTCTTCCTTCCCAGCAACTACCAGGAAATGAAGGGCAAAGCTGCTCGGCCGCACAGAGCCTCGGCTCTGCTTGCAAGACGAGGCTGCAGGGCCGCTGCCGGGTGTGCAGGGCATGCGTGGCCGGGCCGGAAGCACCTGATGTCCCCCAGGCAATGCTCAGTCCTCACACGCTCTGTTCTGGCCACTGGCACACTCAGACACCTCGCCCTCGTCACCTCCGTCCTGGTCTCCTGCCTCACGGGCTGGGTGTCGGACCGCTCAGGGGACCCCGCAGGATGTGACTGCAGGGACTTGGGGCTTGGAAGGTCGCTGTGATGAGGGAGACAAGGAAGCAGTGGGTGCACAGGCCGAGGCCGGCGCCCGCTCTGTTTCACTGGAGAGCAGGAAGAAGGCTTCCCAGAGGAGGTGGCCTGAGGGGGCCTCAGCTGTTCTGCAGTCCCGGGTTGCCCTTTGCACATCTTCCTGAAGACCGCCAAGGAGGCCGCAGCAAACATCCCAAGGGACTGGCGCGTCAGAACCAGCCCGCATGGCTCCCTGGGGCCTGGGGAGCTCAGAGCCGTCTGCACCTTCGCAGCTGTCAAAGGAGGAAGTGGGAGCCAAAGTCTGCCGCGCAGGCCAAGCCTGGAGGGCAGAGAGTGGGTGAGGGGACAGGAGGCTGCAGGAGCAGGGCCCGGGTGGCATGGTGCCGGGAGGGGACATGGGGGGGCTGGCACCTGCCTGCCACACGAGGAGCAGCTCTGATGACAGCACACAGGGCACAAGTGGCCACAGTGCTAGAGAACCTGGATGGTGTGGGACAGTCACTTCACAGGGTCACTGGATGCCGTCAAGGGACACAGGGACCACAGGCTGGATGAGGCTGCAGCCCACATTCACGGCAGCCTTCAAGGTCAACTCCTTTTTTTAATAGGAAGGAGCACTTCCCAGAATAATAGTAAGGAGTAGAATACAGCCAGCCTCAGCAGCGCACGCCTGAAATCTCACCGCTTCAGGAAGCTGAGGCAGGAGGATCCAAGTTCAAACTTAGCAATACTGTCTAAAAAAAAAAAAAAAAAAAAAAAAAAAAAATATATATATATATATATATATATATATATATATATATATATATACAGGGGCTCTGGGCCAGTGAGATGGCTCAGTGGCATAAGCGCTTGCCTGGCAAACGCAAGGTCCTGAGTTTGACCCCTGGTACCCACAAAAAAAAAAAAAAAAAACAGGGGCTGGAGTGTAGCTCAGTATGAGGGCCCTGGGTTTAATCTCCAGTAACACACACACAAAATAGACCACACATACATGGTTAGCTGATTTTCTTGTTTTGCTTTATTTTATTTTTTTGAGACAGGATCTTGATATGTAGCCCAGGCTGACCTTGAGCTCATGGTGATCCTCCTGCCTCAGCCTCCCGAGTGCTGAGATTACAGGTGTGCACCACCACCTCTGGCTTATGGTTAGTTGATTTTGATGGATGTGACAAGTGGGTAAGAAATCAGTTTTAACAAATAATTTTGGATCAACTGATTGTCCGTGTACAGAAAAACATGAAGGTGCCGCTCCTGCTACATTTGGAAATTAACGTTGTGTGTCTGTACAGTGAATTCCGGACCTAAACAGGAGAGTTAAAAGTATGAAACTTCTAGAAGAAAATATAGAAGCTTGTAGTGACCTGAGTTAGAGAAAAGTTTCTAAAATAGCACATGGGCAGAAACTGTACAGGAATAATTAGTAAGTTGGATGTTATCCAAATTTAAGATTTTTTCTCTGCAAGATATATCCCCCCAGGGGCTGTCTCAGGAGCAGTTTCTCTGCCTTTTTTAAAGCTCCTCCTCCCCTGGGAGGAGCCCTGCTAGACATTTTTCCCTAATTGCCCCTTGGAAACTTTATAAACTGTGAACATCTATACCATGAGTGTAGCATGGTTTTTACATCAAAAGAGTACAAGTTTTCATGAGCCCCCTTTTACTTTAGAGGTGCTATTGCCCCCATTGAAATATGATCTAGAACATAAAAAGAGCTCTTCGCCAGGGATGGTGGTGCAAGACTGTAATCCCAGCCCTGGGGAGGCTGAGGCAGGAGGATCGCTGAGAGTTTGAGTCAAGCCTGGACTACATAGTGAGTTCAAGGCCAGCTTGAACTTCTTAGCAAGACCCTATCTCAAAAAGGGAAATTAAAAATTAATTAATTAAAAATAAAAGAGCTCTTCCCCTGTGATGCCAACACTCAGGAGGCTGAGGCAGGAGGATTGGCGTAAGTTTGAGGCCAACTTGGGCTACCTAGTGAGACCTTGTGACAGAAAAACAAACAAAAATAGAAAAATAAGCAGACAAATAGCTGTCCGGCTGGGGGTTGTGGCTTCACCTGCCTGGCATGCTGAAGGCTCTGGCTCAATCCACAGTGCTGCAGGAAAAATGAAGAAAAAAAAACTGAATTTAATGGGAAAAATATTTGAATAAACTCTTCGCCATCCAGAATGGCAGGCGTGAGAAGGAGTTCTCACTCTCTGGTAGAGAACGGGACATCACACTGAGATATTGCCGTGCCCCCACCAGACAAGGGACTGGGACACGCCTGCTGCTTCTATGATGCCTGCTGTGTGGCTCTGCTCCCTCCACACCTCCTGAGAGAAATGAGAGCCGTGTCTGTGCAGACCGGAACAGGAAGGTCCAGCAGCGGAGGAGCAGCAGCTACAAGAGAGGCAGGGCCGTCCGCAGGGCCGGGACCGATACTCGGCAGATCCTTGCCGTGGACACCGCACAGCGATCAAGAGGAACTGCACACGTCACGTCTCAGAAGGGACGAGTCTCGGGATAATTAGACTGTGCCGAAGAAGACAAGGAGAGTGGACGTGGCCATGCACACCTGTCATTGCAGCACTCTGGGAGGCTGAGGCAGGAGGATTGCCAGTTTGAGCCCAATCTGGGCAATTCAGGGATTGAGTGAGACCCTGTTTCAAAATTAAAACAAAACAAAACAAAAAAAAAAGTCAAGGGCTGGGGACGGAGCTCAGGGTGGAGGCTCTGGGCTCCATCCCAGCGCTGAGAGGGAGAGGGAGGCTGTGCTGTGGGGTCCTGCTGCGCCTCCTCCCTTGCCCTTTGCCTGGGGGTAGGAAGTCCTGGGCTTGCTCAGTATCTGCCACGCCGTAGATATGTACTGAAGTGACTTGTGTGGCTTCAGCCACATCCCCTCCTCTTTCCTGGCCTTGGTTTCCCCAGATCTCACAGGAAGGGGCTTCCCAAGCTCCATATTGCATCCCTCTGCCTGGTCCCTGCAAGCTGCTAACAACGGGCTTCCTGAATGTCCCATCCTCATGACCCAGTGCTTCCCAGGGCTCAAACCCTCTCCGGGATGACAGACATCATGGGACCCGGAGAGCTTCAGCCTGGGTGGGATCCTTCCTCCATTTAAAAGTAATATGGGGTCACTATGTATTCCAGGCTGGCCTTGAACTATGTAGCCCAGGCTGGCCTCAAACTGAGGCGACCCTCCCGCTTCAGCCTCCTGAGCAATGGGATTATATGTATATGCCACCACAACCAGCTATAATAACAAATTAAATCAAATTAGAATTAATTTACAGCTGTGTTGGTATAAAGACAAATGTATTAAAATTAGACGTTAGACAGTTTCTGTCTCCCTGAAGGCTCGTTCTTTTTCCTCTTGATTCTAATAGAAATTGGGTGACCTGGCTGGGGTCCCTACCCACCGCACTGCTACAGGACACCACCAGGGGGCGCCCGGCACCAGGGTTTCCGCCGCTTACAATGCACTGTTGTAAATGACTCCTGGCAGACTTCGTTGTGGTTGCGGTTGACAGGGTCTCAGTATGCAGTCCAGGCTGACCTTGAACTCCCTGTGAAGCCGCAGCTGGCCTTGAACTTTCCGTGACCCTCCTGCCTCAGCCTCCTAGAGTGCTGGGATCACAGGTGTGCACCACCACGCCCAGCTAAAGGTGGCCCTTTGTCCCCAGGAGTGGAGATGCCTCACTGGGGGCTGGCTGGGTCCTTCCAGCCTCCAAGTCACGCAGGGGACTCTGCCGCTCCATCCTCTGGGAAGCTCGTGCCTAATTTGGGGAGCCCCCTCTCTGCACTCTGGCCCAGGGCCCCCTGCTTCTCCGAGCCGTGGTCACTGCTGCCCAGGGTCAGCGCCGAGAAGGCAGAGAGGAAACGCGGCAGGGCTGGACATTCACACCACTGCCTGGCTCCCCGTATCGGGTGAGAACAGCGTCGCCGGAGCAGGGTGGCGTGGATGAGGGGCACAAAGCCTGGCGCCCTGGCTCCTAGAGCCCTGCGACTCCCGGGGCCTGGGGCCCCTCCTGTCATCCACAACGACCCAGGGACCCCTGAGTGTGCCACTCACAGAGCCCACCTGCAGCCTGGCTCCCTGGCTTGGCGTACAGCAGGGGGGCAAGGGAAAGGTTGTGGCCCCATTTTTCTCCACCGCACAGTTGGGGTGACCTCGAGCTGCTGCAGGGACGAAGGGGACGTCTTGGGGGCCACAGAGTGTCCCCTCCCACCCAGACCACACCAGTTCTAGTACAGGTAGAAACAAAGGCGCTGAGTCACTCCCTTCCAGGTCCAGAAGGTTACCGGCAGCAGAGAGACGGCGGGAGACATTCGGACCGGAGGTGTCCGCCCCTGTACGTCCTAGAAGCCTGAGTCATCGAGGGCCCCTTTCTCCCTTCGCCATTTTTCCTTCTTCTTTCTGCACTCTTTTCTCCCTTTGCCCTTTCTCTCCCCACCACCTTCGCCCTTCCACCCGTTCCTGCCGGTGCTGTCCCCTGATCTACACACTACGAGGGCTTCCCCTGGCCATGCTGTCCTCGTTGCACGCGAGAACCTGGGCTGTGTGGGGCCCGCTCAACTGGAACGGGTCGGCTCTGACTCACCCTCTGGGTGAGGGGCCGTGGGGGCCCAGGTGGGGAGGGAGAGCCATGGGAGCCCACAGGGCCTGGGGTGGGGGAGCCCACAGGGCCGCAGGCTTCCAGGTCCCCACGTAAGGAGGAGTGAGTATCTAACCCGGCTTCATTCCAGGCCAGACAAACCAGTTTTGGTGCTTACGGAGGCCGGGCTGGGGCACCCCCTGCCCTTCAGCCTAGCAGGCAGTGCATCCCAGGTGCCCGGGGTTCTGACGGTCCTCAGGCCCCTGTGCATGAGACACAGGCTGAAATCAGGCTTAAATTGGCCCCGTCACCCCCGGGTGTCTTTGTGGGGGAGAGGCCCCCCCCAAGCCCAGGGCCCTTGGCCCACAACCAGTCTTAGATCTGGGCCGATGCTGGTGAGCAAGAAAAGTGCTGAAATCTGACTCCTGCTCCATGTACAAAGGGGACCTGCAGGTCTGGGTCCTCCTCCCTCCACACCCCATCCCTGGGACACCAGGTCCCCAAGTCCGGCCTTCCTTGGGTCCCTTACTCGAACCCCACATCCAATCCTGTTGAGACCGGTTGGCTCAACCTTCAGCCTCCAAAGCCACCTGCTGTGAACACTCCTGCCCCTGCCCCAGGGCCAGCTGTCCCCAGGGCACCCCTCTGGTGTGGCCCAAGGTGGACTGGCCCCTTGAAAGAGCCTTCTCTGTTCAATTTAATTTATTTCTTTATTTTTTATTGTTCTGCTTTTTGAGACAGGGTCGAGGTAGCCCAAGCTGGCCTTGAACTCTTGATCCTCCTGCCTCAACCTCCCAAGTGCTGGGGTTACACGTGTACACCACCACATCCAGCTTCTACTTAATTTTAAAATGTGTTCGGGCCAGGGATATAGCTCAGTGGCACAGCGCCTGCCTGGTAAGCGCGAGGTCCTGAGTTCAATTCCCGGTACCAATAAAATAAAATAAAATGTGTTCGTTCATTCATTCATCAAACAGTGCTGCACCTGTGCTGGGTCTGGGGTCACTTTAACAAAGGAGACCCCGATCCCTGCCCTGGGTGGGCTCCTTTTCTAGGCACAAGGACAGGACACATGGCCACCGTGCCACCAGAGCTACACAGCTATGTGCTGGGAGCCAAGGAAGGCAGACTTCCTGGAGGAGGAAGATTTGGCCAGGCCTAGCAGGACTGGGGCTCCCCTGGAGCTTGGCACTCTGGGTAGTGGAGACAGCAGGTGCTGAAGGGCTTTGGGGACAGGGGGCTGTGGCTGCTGCTATCAAAGTTGGGAGCCCCACAAAAGCCCTTATTCTGAAAGCCAGCAAAGGGCAAGAGGGCCTGGCGAGCTCAGGGACAGTGCTCAGTGTGGCAAGGAGAGAGGACAGAGAGCCAGGGGTCAGAGGCCTGGGGGAGTGGGGGGGGGGGACCAGGGAAGACTGTGGCTTCATCCAGGGTCCACTAAGGGACGCTGTTGCTGGTCAGGGAGCAAGGAGGTTCCCAAAGCAGAGCCCAGGAGCCAGGCTGCAGAGTCTCCGACTTCCAGCGCGATCTTCAGGATACTCCGTAAGGGGCACACGGGTATTTACTGAGCAGAACGTCAAGTACACTCATGAAGACGTACAGCGAGGGTCTCCGAGAGAGGGTGTTACAGTCTGAGGCTGGGGGATTTGTGGCTTTGGCATTAGAAATCTGGGGACTTGGGCATTTCTAGAAAGTTCGGGCTTAGATTACAGAGGAAGAGTGATGGCCAACTGCAAGGAACAGTGTGAGGCAGAGGCCAGCTGAGACCGCCGGGCTTGAGTAAAGGCAGCGTGGCGTGGAATTTAGTGGGCCTGGGTGCAGGCAGACAGAGGGCGAAAAGGCCGTCTGTAGGAAGCAAAGGGAAGCGGGCCTTTTTTATGGGGATTAAAAGAAGATGAGGGACATTAGATGGGAAGATCTTAGTAAACATCAGCGGTCAGAGTTCTCTGAGTGACTCTTGCCTCAGGGGGCAAAGTCCTTGAGGCATCCGGTGTGAATGCTTGGGTGTCTTCAGGTGTCCCAGTGTTTGCAAGTCTCTCTGCTCCATCTTATCTCTTTACAACATTCCCTGTCTGCCGAGGTCACCGGTGCTGAGCCGGGAAAGGCCCAGGACAATCAGATCCGAATCGAGTCTGACGCCGAACACAAGTAGAAAGACAACGACTCACTTCACAGGCGAGAGGGTGGCCCTTTTTACCAGAAAAAGGCACTGGCCCAGTGTACCGTATTATTATTATTATTATTTTAAGAGTGATCTTAGATGTTTTGGAAACCTTGAATATGTTTCTTGTAAGGTCAGGTTTCTGGGTGTGGGGGTGCATGCCTATGATCCCAGCATTCAGGAGGCTGAGAAAGGAGGATTGCTGTAAGTTCAAGGTTAGCCTGGGCTACCTTGAAAAAGGAGGCAGAGAAGAAGAAGAGGAGGAGCAGGAGGAGAGCGGCACAGACACGCACAGAGGCAGGACCATGTGAAGGCAGCTTCAGTAGCCCAGGAGCGGCCTTAGGAGACACCAGCCCCGTCCACGCCTTGGCCTTGGTCTTGGCCTTGGCCTTGCCCTTCTAGTCCCAGGGACCAGGAGCCCCTGACTCCTGTTGCCTACGCTGCCAGCCCAGGTGTTTGTTGTCCCCAGTGTGCCTGGCAATGGTAGCAGAACCACGAAGGAGGACATAGATTCTGGGTTCTGTGGGGTCCCTCTGCCCCGGCACTCAATACTGGGGTTGAGAGGCACTCAACAAATAGGGTTGGGGTGCTCAAGAGAGGGAACCAGAAGGGGGATGGGAGCAGCAGCCAGGGCGCAGCAATGCCTCCTGCTGTCAGCCCCCTGTGAGGGGCCCCTCAACTCCTTGCTTCCCTGCAGAAGCCTGGGCTTTGGAGGGGCAGGGCCAGAGCCAGGCGGCAGTGACTTCTCAGTGTCCAGCTGCCTGTGGCCCCTGAGCATCCCCAGGAGAGGGCGTTCTACAGGGCAGTGGCTGGAAACGTGGGTCTGGGGCTTGGGAGAGGGGATGGTTGCTGAGAGCAGTGTGGGCATCGGGGTGGCAGAGCAAGGGGTAGGGAGTGGGCACCCAGGGCTGGGCTCTTGGGTTTCTTCACTTGGGTCTTATTTTGTTTCCTGATCAATCAATTGATTGATTTTTGTTTTTTTGAGACAGGGTCTTGCTATGTATTTCAGGCTGACCTCAAACTCACAGCATTTTCCTGCCTCAGCCTCCTGAGTCCTGGGATTACAGGTGTGCACCACCACACCCAGCTTTCCCGTCCTGTCTTTTTAAAGTGAGGAAGCAGAAAATGAACAAAAGACAAAAAAGGAAAAAAAAAAAAAAAAAGAAAAGAAAAGAAAAAAGTAAGGAATCTCAGAGGTTCAGGACAGCCGGGATAGAGGACGGAGCAAGCGCTTGCTGCCAAAGGGTTCAACTCCCCCAGAGAGGCCTTGTGGAAAGCCACCCGCTCAGGCCTTCCTGGTGCCCACAGAAACATTTCAGGGTCAAGAATTTCCAACCCACAAACCCCTACTTCATGTTCAGCGGGGCCAGGCTTTGCTTAACCGCCTATGCACGAAATTCCTGCTTCTCGGGCAGGATCAGACTAGCCACAGACCTGGGTCCTTAAATGGATCTCAGGTCGGACTGCAGCTCTGTGCTTTGAAAGCTGCCTGATGAAAAATGGAAAATTGAAAGGGAACACTGTACAAGAAAACTTTGTTCTTTTCAAAACTGCCTAGGTCTGTAACTGCTTCATGGCTCTGTAATTACTTTCTTGACCCCATAACCATGACAGCGTAACCGAACAGGCAGGATGTCTGATTGTACAAGCTTCGTGACCATTAGTTCAGTCTCGTAACCAATGATCACTAATCTAGCCCTGTAACTGATGATCTCACCCTGCTAGCTAATCAGAAGAACTGCCAGGCTGTTCTGTCTCGCCTTGGTACGTCCTGTTTATGCATCATATAAAAGTGCTAGCTCACAAGCAAACAGTGCCTGGCTTTGTTGGGGGTTACCCCGGGCAGGACCACTGGTGTAAATAAAGCTGTTCACTGCCTCCTGACTTCCTCGGGTGTCATTTCCTTTCCTGGACTCAGTTTTGCCGCAACAAAATTTAAAAAAAAAAATTTTTTTTTTTCTAAAAATGTTATGCCATGTCCCCATAGAGTCCTGGGCTGCAGCTGGGGACACAGGCAGGCACAGGGCATTCTTTATGCATGTGCTGGGGACAGAACCCAGGGCCTCACGCACATCAGGCAAGCGCTTACCATGGATCTGGGCAGGAATTTGCCATCCTCCTGCCTCAGCCTCCCAGAGTGCTGGGGTTCCAGAGGTGCACCACCAGGCCCATATTTAGGGGTCCTCTCTTGGCCCCAGTGTCCCCTGCACTGACCTCACACTGGTCTCCCCGAAGCGAATGCCACAGTGAGCCATTTCCCAAGCTTTTCCCCTCTTTGGAATCTGCTAAAAAGTAAGCTTTGAAGGGGAGATTTGTTTAGAAATCCCAGATGTTTTTGTTTTGCTGAACATTTTTGGTCACTTGGAAATTATTATTGTAACATTTTCTCCCAAACTTTCTCTGCATATTTGGACAAAGCAAGAGACGAGAGGACTTTCTGTTTCTCTCACAGGAAACGGCAGGGTCGCATCACGGGGAGGCACAGGTTCCCAGGCTTGGTCCACTTGCGAGCGACCCCTGACTGAACTGCCACCAAGCCGGTGGCCTCCGATAAAGCCCAGCTTCATAAGCGGTAGTCGGACAAGAATCGTCAGTCCATAAACACTGGGGTGTGTTCTGTGTGCCCCAGATAAGCATCTGACCCCACACCCTGTACGGAAGGGTGGCGACTGAGCCCACCCCCATTTCCCAGAGGGGACGTCCGTCCCAGTGAGGGCAGGGCGTGAACCACTCCCCCCCATGCTTTGATTTTTTTGTTGTTGTTGTTGTTAATTTCAGTGCTGGGAATCAAACTCAGAACCTCATGCATGCTAGGCAAGCAATCTACCACCGAGCTACATCCCTAGCCCTCTCAGCAGTTTTACTTTGAAACTTACTTATTTATTTTTGTGGTACTGGGGATTGAACCCACTGAGCTACATCCCCAGTCCTTTTTTTCAAAATTTTGAGGCAGGGTCTCTCTAAGTTGCCTAGGCTGGGTTTCAGTTTGCAGTCTTCCTGCCTCAGCCTCCCAGAGTACTGAGATTGCAGGTGTGTGTCACCACACCCAGCTTGAAAAGTTTTAAACCTGTAGGAGCATTTCAAGAACAGCACAATGCATACTCAGAGTTATTTACCAACTGCTGACATGCTGCGTCTGCTGTTTCTCTCTCTTTCCCCTTTTCTTTTTTTATTTTTAAAGACAGGGTCTTGCTATGTAACCCAGGCTGGCCTTGAATTTACTATGTAGCCCAGGGTGGCCTTGAACTCGCTGAGATTCTTCTGCCTCAGCCTCCCAAGAGCTAGGATTAAAGGTGTGCGTCACCACACCTGGCTTGTCTCTCTTTCTTGTCCCATACCAGTGACACTTTGCTCAGGTGCACCATCTTTTATACAGCTGCACTACAACCGCCATACTCCCAAAATTAAACCTCTAATCACGATTACTCTCTAGTGCGTATTCCACAGTCCACATTTCTTTCATTGTTATACTAACTCTAATATTGTACGATAGAGGTTGCTTGTTTTTATGTGAGAATTAATCAAAGTCCCTTGGTTTGTTTAGTGGCCACATCTGTTTAGTCTTCTCCAATCTACACAGTTCTTGGCCTTTGCTTTATTTTGGTTTTGTCTTTGTCTTTCTCAACACTGACATTTCCAAAGCAGCCGGGCTAGCTGGTTTGCATTAAGTCACTCGGTTTGGATCTGATTGCTTCCTGGTGACCACATGTAGGTTACATTTTTTGGGCAGGAAATTATGCAGGTGACCTGGGGTGTGGGTGCCTCTAGGCCTTTGTCATGATCAGAGGTAAAAAGTTGGATTTTTATCATGGTGCCACAGTTAAAAATGAAAACAAATGCCAGCAAGTTCTCCTCCTCTCTTCCTAGTCTCCCCACCCTGTAGTGAGAACCCCTACGTCCTGCCCTTCATCCCTGCTGCGGATAGCCCCCCTCGAGGCCCTGGGGTCTCCATCAGTTACCTTTGTACTTAGAGTTTTCTCCACCCCTGGAGTTGGCCGGCAACCTTGTCACTTTTCTTAAATTGTGTCATCTGTGTTGCTCACAGGCCCATTCATGCTTGCTGGTTTTCCATTTTACTTTCCCCTCATCCCTGACTTACTTTATTTGAAACATAAAATTGATTTAAGGTGCATGAGGAGATGTGCAAATTCCAGGTGCCAACCCCATCTCTATCTGCAAACACCTGCTCTGGAAGCAGCCATCGAAGCCCTCTTCCATCCTTTTCACTTAATCCCCTTGGAACTGAGGATCCAGCCCAGGGCCTTCATACTGAGCTGCACCCCAAGTCCTTTTTTTAAGTTTTTATTTTGAGATATGGTCACACTAGGTCAGTAAACTGCCCAGGCTGGGCTAGAACTTGCGGTGATCCTCCTGCCTCAGCCTCCCGGAGTGCTGGGATTACAGGTGTGTATCACCACACCCAGCTCCTCTTCCATCCCTTTGGAAGCAGCCCTGGGCTGGGCAGCAGGATCCCTGGTTCTGGCAGCCTTGGTGTTGCCGAGGAGGCCACTGTGGCCTGGTGAGTTCCTGCCCCCTCTGGGCTCCCCTGAGCCTTGGCTTTGCACTTGGGAACTAAATGGCATACTAACAGTGTCAGGTAATTCACAGACCTAGCACTTCATTTTTTCATGCTAGCAGTTTTACCAAGGTCTTGTATACAGCAGGGGCTCCATAGTGGTAGGAATTAGCGTCCCTATTTAACAGTATAGGAACTGAGGCTCCCAAAGGGGACAGGTCACCCCCAAGGCCCCATCAGGCGGTACAACTCTCCCAGGCGTCTGCACCGCCTCCGCTTCGCAGACCGCGTGGGAAGGCCCCAGGACCAATTTGCCGGGGCGGGGTTTATGCAAATAGCCCGCGGGCGAAGCCGCGGATTGGCCGGCGCGGGCAGGGGCGGGGCGTGCGGAGGGCCCAGACCAGCAGGTGCGCGCGGGAGAGGCCAGGTGAGCGCACAGCTGGAGCGCGCCCCGGCCGCCGCCGCCTCCTGCGATGCCTCCGCTCTGGGCGATGCTGGCGCTCGGCTGCCTGCGGACTGGCTCGAGTAAGCGGGGATGCGGGCTGGGAGGAGGCGCAGCCGCGGCGCCTGACCCTCCCAGGGAGGCCCGAGGGGAGCCTGGATGGGAAGCGGCCCCGGGACTCATTCCAGGAATGGGCACCGATTCCCGGTGCCAGGGCACCTAGATCGTAGTAGCAGCCAACATTATGAGCTTCCTCTGTGCGAATCCGACGGCTCACGGGTGGCTTCTGCCCTGTGAGGGGTGTTGCAAGAGACCTAGATACAAGGGGCTGTGGGCGGGCAGAGCAGGGGCCGGACTGGACTCACGGGGACACCCGGACCATGAGAGATGGAGGACGGTTGCCGCCCAGGGACAGCATGGGCGAGTCCGGGAGGAGGGAGGCTGCGCACCCCGCGGCCAGAGCTTGGCGTGGCATGGGGGGCGGTGCTGGGCGGGAGGGCAGGGAGGGGCCAAGGAAGGGGCTGGTGGGGCACGGGATCAGGTTCGCATGGTACAGAGCAGAAGGGCCCTGTTACTTGGGTCCAAGTGACGAGGGAAGGGTGAAGGAGACAGGGGCCATGGGGCAGAGACACCCTGAGGAGCGGCAGTGGGGCTCTCGGTGACTGGGTATCTGCAGGGGAAAGCCAGGCATGGTGGTGATGCCTGTAATCCCAGCACCGTAGGAGGCTGAGGCAGGAGGACTGCAAATTCAAGACCAGCCTGGGCAATGTATGTAGATCTCAGAGTATATATATATATATATATATATATATATATATACACACACTGGAAATATAGCTCAGTGCAGAGGCTCTGGGTTTGACCCCCAGTACCACCAAAGAAGGAAAAAAGAAAAATTTGCAGGAGGAGAGGGTTTCTGGCAGGATGACCAGCAGGGTGGGGCCAGGGTACCCCCTGCATCTGAGACAAGTTCAGGAGGTGGTCCATGGCAGGGCGACGCCCAGTGCCTGGCACACAGCAGGTAATGGGGAGGGAAGTACTGTGGCGCAGGCAGTCTGTGGGGTCAGCGCCCGTCCGCGTTCCTCCTCCAGCCGTGGACCTCCAGCCCCAGCTGGCCAGCATAACCTTTGCCACCAACAACCCCACGCTCACCACTGTGGCCCTGGAAAAGCCCCTCTGCATGTTTGACAGCACAGAGCCGCTCACCGGGACCTATAAGTTCTACCTCTACGTCATGGCAGACTTGGGTAAGGGCCCTGCTTCCCTCCCCCTGCTCCAGCAGGGGTCCAACCTGTTCCTAGAAGAGGAAGCAGGCAGGTAGAGGGGTGCTCCATCCCCGTATTCACACCACTCAACTGGCCCAAGCTCTTGCGCAACGTGCACTGGTATCTGCCGTGGCCAGCCCAGGGTGGCTGCAGGCATAGATCTGCCCCCAGCACCTGGCACCAGCCACTGAATACCTGCCTAGCCCAGGTCCTTCCTGCGGCTCCCCAGGGGGCCAGGGTTGGGAGGCGAAGCCAAGCATTGGGACCTGTGGCACCTGCCTGACCCTCAGCCCTTCGTGGGTAGGAGCCCTGGCCTTTCCAGGGAAGGAGCCCAGAGACAGCCGCCCTCATTTGTAGAAACCAGTCAACAGCTCGTTGGGGCGATCATTTTACTCTCTCAGCAAACATTTGCTGACCTCTGACCTGTGCCCGGTCTGTGGGCACCATGCCGTGTTTTGGGGCCATTTCAGAGAGGTAGAGCAAGTTGTCCAAGGTCACTCAGCTGGTGAGGAAGAGACTGGGGACCCAGCGTAGGTCATCTGCCTCCATCATGCACCTGTCCCACAAGGACCCTCTTCCCAATTCACGGAAGAGAGAATCGGAGCTGTCGTGACAGGTGTACAGGTCTGCAGGGGTGGGGAGGCAGGAGCATTACAAGATGAGATGTGGAAGCTGGGCGTGGTGGAGCACGCCTGTGATCCCAGTACTCAGGAGGCTGAGGCAAGAGGATCACTGCAAATTCAAGGCCACCCCCAAAGTATATAGCAAGACCCTGCCCAATAAAACAAAACAAAACAAAAACCAAAATAAAAAACAACAAATAAGATAAGGTGGGAGAGCTGGACACAGCACCCAAAACTGAGAGGTGCTCCTTGTCTCTCTCCCCCAATTGCAATGGGAGGGCCCTGCACACGGCTACAGCAGATCAGAGCCTGGGGGCGTTTGATGAATGACTGAGTGAGTGTGCTGAGCTAGTGTGGCCAGGATCCTCACTCCCAGCTCTGCCTTTGCAGTTGGCTCCAGGAACACTTCCATACAGGACAGGAACAAGACGCCCCTGAGAGCCACATTCCAGCAAACTGCGGGCGGGAGGACGGGTCCCTACAAGGCTGCTGCCTTCGACCTGACTCCTTGCAGTGACCTGCCCAGCCTGGATGCCGTCGGGGATGTGAACCAGGTCTTGGAGATCCTGGATGCCTACCTGGTCAGGGTGGGGGACAACAGGACCTGCCTGGGGGACCCCAACTTCCGGGGCCTGTGCAACCCCCCGCTGTCAGCGGCCACAGCCTACAGGTGGGTGTGAGGAGCCACAGGAGGCGGAGCCAGCGGGGAGGGGGCAGAGTGGGAGAAGCCACATTTCTCCAGAGTTTGGGGCTCAGGTGGGTCAGGTTCTTGCGCTTTTCTGGTGCAGACAGCCCAGGGCTCAGAAGGCCCCCTTGCCCTCCTGCTCTGTGGTCACTGCCCTCAAATTCCTAACTTTGGAACAAGGGGCCTCGTTTTCACCGTGCGCCAGGCCCCACCAATTATGCACCAGTTGTGGTGGAGCACGGAGGCAGCGAATTGTGTCCCAGGTCCCGCATAAGCTAGAGCCGTGCGGGGGGGGGGCCCCCTCTTCACCCCTTCCGGGGTGCCTCGGAGCTATCTCCACCCCAGAGGCGGGGTCCTGGCCTTCATGGACCTCGGGTTACGCCCACTCCAGGTGCTATGGAGACACCTAGGTTGGGGTCTCCAGAGCTTCCAGGCCTGTTTGGGACCCAGAGCCTTGTGCACCTGCTGTCCTCACACAGTGCTTGCCCCCTGCCTCTGCCTCAGGCCCTGGGGGGACAAGGGTCCTTCTGTCCTCTCCCCCAGCCCAGTGCCTCTGAGCTGTGTGTCCTGCGGGAGCACCTGCTGAGTGCTGGGATTAGAGCCGACTTCTCGGGCCTTTTTTTTTTTTTTAAGTTTATTTTTTCTTAATTTTGAAACAGAGTCTCACTAAGTCACTAAACTGCCAGGCTGGGCTCGAACTTGCAATCCTCTTGCCTCAGCCTACCAGAATGCTTTTTAAGTTTTAAAAACACCACAGGCTGTAGACACTGCAGTCCACAAACCATCCATTGCTTTTGACTGACTGTGTGTGAGCCTGAAGTAGGCTGTGGATATTTGTTCCCTTGAAACATTTGTTGGGGGTCCCTGTGCTGGAAATGTAGCTCTGACCTAAGGACGTGAGGTTGGTGATTGGTATCACCCCAGTTTGTTTTCAGTTCTCTTTGTGATCCCAAGGAGCAGGCTTGAAATAGCAGAGGGCAGAGTTGCCAGCAGATGTCTGGGATATGCCCAGCATGTGCGCCCCACACAAAGTAAACTTCTGTCCTGCAGAGGGGCCACTGAAGTCTTCCCGGAGGAAGTGTGGGAGGTGTCTTAGTAACTTTCTCGTTGCTGAGACAAAATACTCACAAGTTAAAGGAGGAAAGGTTTATTTTTCCTCACCCTTTGCAGAGGTTTCAGCCCTCAGTCGGCTGGCTCCAAGGCAGGACCGCATGGCAGAGGAGAAACAGTCCATGGCAGGGCAGGCAGGAAGCAGCAGCCTGCCTTCTTCCTGTCCCTTTAGGTCCCATCCCGGATAAAAGCCTATTGATTGGTGCCACCTACACCCAGGATGGGGCTGCCATTAAACACACCCAGGACTATGCCAGTGCCAATCAGTGGGCTAATTTAGTGCCACACACCCTTAATCCCAGTATCACACAGCTAGATCCAGCCAGCTTCGAAAAGCAACACCTATGAGTAAATGAGGCTTTGGGGACATCTAGATACAGGCCATGACAGGAGGGTGTGAGGGTGACAGATGGCCAAGTCCCGCCCCCTCCTGTTGCCTGCTGCCTGCCCAGGCCATCCCCTGGGAGTCCCCTCTGCAGCCCTGCTGCTCCCTCCTGCTCCCTGCGGCGGGGACACACGGGATGCTGGAAGTCACCCTGGCTCTGTCTCCTTCCAGGTTCAAGTATGTCCTGGTCAACATGTCCATGGGCCTGGTGCAGGACGAGAGCCTGTGGTCGGACCCCATCCGCACCAACCAGCGTGAGTAGGGGTGGGCAGGGGTGGCACCCCAGGGCCCGGAAGCCAGGGCCAGGCTCAGCCTGTCTCCCTGGCGTACCAGCTGGCCAAGGGGCGGAGCGGGTATCAGCTCCTTCAAACAGTTTAACCTGAAGCCGGGCATGGTGGTGCACACCTGCAGTCTCAGCACTCAGGAGGCTGAGGCAGGAGAATGGCCAAAAATTTGAGATCAGCCTAAATTTCATAGCCAGCCCCTGTCTCAAAAAACAAAAATAAAAACAAACAAACAAAAACACTTTAACCTGCAATGTCTCCTCCCTGCCTCTGCCCTCAAGGGCCAGGACAAGCTGTAGGGCTCGCTGGGGCTGGGCTGGCCCTTGGCGGGGCTGAGGTCAAGGTCAGAGTCTTTCTGCAAGGTCACCCTCCCTGCGCCCCTCAGGGGCATCCCCGCTCAGGTCCCGCTGAGCCAGCCTGGAAGCCCTCACGCTGCCCTGCAGGACCCGGGTCTCCTTGAGAAGTGGGAGAAGAGCCCAGGGTTCACCTAGGGATCCCGGCAGAAGCCAGGCTTCCGGGACGACATGCACCTGGGGCCACACATGGAGCCCGGATTGTCATGGAGGCTCTGTCTCCCCATGCGTGGTCCCCAAAGGGTGACCCCAGCCAGAGGAGGGCGGGAGCCGCTGCCCGCCTGGCCCCCCCAGCCCAGCGCCCTTGCTGGGCTTGCATTATTTACAACCTCGACCCCATCTGCCCAGGGGAGGCCTTGAGTCAGTTCATAATCGAAAGTGGAAAGGAGGAAGAGGCCAGGAGGTCGGGATGTGGGAGGAGACCGTCGCTGCCCTGGCCCCCCGTACTCCCTGGGTCCTGGGCACCCAGGCAGGAGGACCCCTACGATCGTCCATGGAGTGACCGAGCCACCCTCCGCAGCCACCCCCTACGCGGCCATCGACACGTGGCCCGGCAGGCGCAGCGGGGGCATGATCGTCATCACCTCCATCCTGGGCTCCCTGCCCTTCTTCCTGCTCCTGGGCTTCTCCGGCGCCATCGTCCTCAGCTTCGCGTGAGTGCCGGGGACACACCTGAGGTGGTCAGCGTGGGCGAGAACTGGAGGGGGACCCCTGCAGGAGAGGGGGTCCTGGAGCAGCCAGGCTGCGATGTACGCAAGTCACCGGCAGAGGGCACCCGCACGCTGTTGTTGAGTTACTAAAAACCCCAGAACCGGCCTGACTCAGCCACATGGGGCAGCCTCTGCCTGATTCAGCTCCTCAGACATCTTGGTGCCTGGGGACATGGGGACAGTGGCCTCTAATTGTCCAGCCCACAGGGAAACCCGAAACGTAGTTCCCAGCGGGTGGCACTGTCCTTATTCCCAGGGCCCAGCATGAGGTGAGCACTTCAGAAAGACTGGGTGTGGAACGCAGGTTTGAGGCCACGTCTGCGAACAGAATGGCTGAGTGCTAAGGGCCGAGACTCGCGGAGCTCGGGTTCACGCTGCTCCCCTGATCCTGGCTCTCGCCATCCCCTCGACCAGGGACGTGGGCAGCTCTGATGGGGAGACAACGCACAACTCCCAGATGACACAGGAAGCTGTCCCCAAGTCCCCGGGGGCCTCAGAACCGGCCTACACATCTGTGAACCTCAGGCCGCCCCTGGACCGGGCTGAAGTGTTCGCCAGCAAGCTGCAGGACTGAGCTGGGCCTGCGGGACTGCGGTTTCCTCCTCCTCCCTGAGGCTGGGGTTGGGGCTGGGGCAGGAGCAGGGCGGGTTTGTCCAGCCCCAGGGAAACTTAACGCATCCCCAAGATGTGGAGTCCAGAAACAGTATATGGAATAAATGGGTAAGTGAAGGGGTGAGTGAGTCGTGTCCTACTGCGGGCTTGGCCTGCGTCCCTGCTGGGCAAAACTACCGTGGTAAAGGTGAGTCAGAACATGGAAGTTAAACAGATATACCCAGGCATGACAGCAGAGGTCTATAATTCTGGCACTCAGGAGGCTGAGGCAGGAGGATCACAAATCCAAACCCAGCCTGGGCAATTCAGTGACTTAAGTGAGACTCTAGCTCGTAAACAAATACATAAATAAACGGCTGGAAATAAGCTCAGCGTGAAGGCCCTGGGTTCAATCCTCAGTACCACAACTAGAAAAAAAAGCCCGGCGCAGTGGCACAGGCTGAGGCTGGGGATCACCAGGAGTTTGAGGCCAGCCTGGGCTACACAGCAAGACCTTGTCTCAAAAACCAAAACCAAACCAAACAAACAAACAAGAAAGAATGTGGAAGTTACTTGACCCAGGCCTCTGAGCCTCAAACTCTGCATCTGTAAAATGGGCTGAAGTGACTGTGTGGACTGAATCCCTGCAGCACCCCAAGTTCACGTTGTTGAAACCCTAACCGTAGGTGGCATCACATGGGTCACAGGGTGGAGTCTCGGGACGGGGTGGTTCCCTTAGAAAGAGGCCGAGCTCCCACGATCACCAGCCCGCCGGCCGGCACCCTCACCCCAGACCTGCAGCCTCCAGGACCCTGAGAAATGACAGTTGCTGATCACACAGCACCCACATTGATGCTCCTAGAGGTGCAGACCCCACATCTGTAGCCAGTCCCTTAGAGGGACTCGGGAGAGGGACGTGAGCCGGGGAGGTGGGGACAGAGCCCGGGGAGGATAAGTGGGGACCCATGGCTGGACAGAGGAGGGGGAGTGACGGGAGTGGTCCCGAGAGGGCCCCAGCTCCTCCAACCCCATCTTCCGTCCCCTGAGTCTGGAGTCCCCACTTCCCCCGACCCTGGGGCCATTCCCGACTCTGGGGAAGCCCCCTCCCAGCACGGGACCCTGGAACCCCCAGCTGCCTCCCCACAAGGCTGCATGGTCACATCCTGTCTGATCGCAGGCTGCGTTTATTTTACTTTATATTTGAGCTGAAGTCCACACAACGTAAAATGAACCTTTCTTATTTCAAAAATAATAAAATGGGGGCCGGTGATATGGCTCAGCGGCATAAGTGCCTGCCTGGCAAGCATGAGGTTCTGAGTTCGACTCCCGGTACCCACATAAAGAAAAAAAAGGGCCAGTGATATCGCTCAGCGGCACAAGCACCTGCTGGCAAGTGCGAGGTCCTGAGTTCGACTCCTGGTACCCACATTAAAAACAATAGTAATAATAATAAAACAGTGCTGGGGATCCAACCCAGGACCTCGTACATCCTCGGCAAGTGCCACACCCTCAGCTCCAAGCTTTTTCAAGCTCACAGTGCCTGGCGTTTAGTCTGCTCACAATTTCCTGTTCCCAAACACCCATTGCCCCTAAAGGGCACTCGGGGCTACAAAGCAGCCACGCCCCTCCTCAGCTCCCCCAGACCCTGGCAACTGCCTATCCCTTCCCATCTCTAGGCAGCAGCCTGCTTGAGACATTTTGCCTGGAAGGAATTGCCTGGTGCAGTGGCGCACACCTGTAATCCCAGCACTATCGGGAGGCTGAGGCAGGAGGATCACAAGTTCCAGCCCAGCCTGGGTAATTTAGTGCCTTAGCAAGGCCCTGTCTCAAAATTAAAAAATAAAAAAGAGCTGGTTCAAGCCCCAGAGTGAGGGTGGGAGCTCACAACATACACGCTGAAGCAACCAGATTCCTTAACACTGATGGGCAAAACTGTCCCAGGCTGGAGTAACGGCTCTTCCGCCCACGGGCTCGGGCAGACTTGGGCCCTGGTGATGAGCCTCCAGCCCCCCCCGGGAGTTTGGTCCCCTCTTTTGTCCGCACTAAGACCCTGCCAAGAGGGGCTGCTGGACTGATGAGGAAACCAGGGGCCGGATTGGACAAGTCTGACCTACACATTCACCCCGGACCTTAGGTAAGGACCTTCACCTCTGGATGCCTCAGTTTCCCTGGCTGTATTTGGTGTTTTCTTTTGCTTTTTTGAGACAAAGTCTCACTACATAGTGCAGGCTGGCCTTGAACTCACTATGTAGCCCACGCAGGCCTTGAACTCACAGCGATTGTCCGGCCTCAGCCTCCCAGGTTCTGGGATGACAGGTGTGCACCACTGTGCCTGGCCATTTCCCTGTTTATAAAGTGGGGGCTGTGAAGGGACCCCAGCCGCGGTGGGTCCAGAGCATAAGGGGATCGTTGTCCCTGTACCCCGACATCCTAGCCACCTGGCCCTGGCCCACGATGGCCCATGGCAGGGCCTGGGGCCCTGGAGGCCAGGTGAAGGTCCAGCTCTTCCTGTGGCCCACCCCACTCCGCACTGGCCAGGGCAGGGAGGGCCCGGCGGTGACTGCTCCTAGGAGCATTTACTGGTACTTCACGGAGAGATGACACATTGGCAACAGGAATGTCCAGTTGACCTTCATCACATTCAAGGCCAAGCAGAGGGCTGTGTGAAGGGCGAGCTGGGGCAGGGGGACCACCGAGGTGACTCAGGGCTCTGCAGTGGTCCAGGCTTGAGGTACACACACAGGTGGCACAGCTGGGGTGGGGACAGGAGCTGGGAGTTTGTTCTATGGGAAGCTAAAGAATGATGTGCAGACACAGGAGAAGGACAAGGACAGCTGGTCAGGGCCCCTGCGCACTTGGTGATGCCCTCTACCCAAACAGAGGTGAGCAGGTAGGGTTGGGGGCCATCAAGTATTTGGGGGAACACGCTGGGCATGGTGGTGCACATCTGTCATCCCAGCACTTGAGAGGCCGAGGCAGGAGGATCACTACAAGGTTGAGGCCAGCCTGGGCTACACAGCAAGACCCTGTCTCAAATAACAACAAAAAAAGAGCTGTCCGTCACCCAGAGTCCCCTTTACAGCCAACCCACGCATCCCCCATGCCCCAAAACCTAGCAATCACAGATCCGTGTTTCATTTCTATAAATGAGTTATTTTAAAACCGCACTATAAATGGAATCCTGAAGTGTGTCATGCAGCGTAATGTCCTTGAGACCCATCCCAGTCACCACTCGTATGCGGGATGTGCTGCTTTTTATTGCTGGGCTGTGTCCCCTCTCTTCAATGTGTCACAGCTGTTTAACCACTCCCAGCAGAAGGGCACCGGGTGGTTCTAGCTTGTGGCTGGTTATGATCCAGCTGCCAGGAGCTTTGTGGCAGGTCTTTACGTGAATGCAACTTTCATTTCCCGAGGATGAGAGCCCAAGAGTGACCTGGCTCGGCTGCAGGGCGAGTACATGTTTGAGAAGAAAATGCCAGAATGTTTTCCTGCGTGGCCGCTACCCCGGTTCACGTTCCTACTGGCAAAGTCTGGGAGCTACAGTTTGCATCTGGGGCATCTCCCAAAGGCCCATGACTCGGCCCCCAGTTTGGTGTCATTGGTTTTTGTTTTTTTGAGATGGGGTCTTGCTATATAGTTCAGGGTTTCCTTGAACTCACTATATAGCCTTGAACGCATGGTGATCCTCCTGCCTCAGCCTCCCAGGTGCTGGGATGACGGGCATGCGCCACCATGCCTGGCTAGCTTGGTGTGACTGGGGGGCCGTGGGGATGCTAAGTGGTGACACTTAGGAGGAGGCTGAGGGACACAGAGCACACTGCATCAGAAGGACTTGGGTGTCCCCTCTTCCCCTTCCCAGTTTCACTTCCCCCGCCCCCCAGCTAATGGGTTCTGGTCCATCACACGCTCCCCCATGACCCGCTGCCTTCCCAGAGCCTCACAGCAGCCACCTGCCCGGTCACGCCCCGGCTTGGAGGCCGAGGGCTGAGGCCACAGCTGTGCTGCCTCGCCGGTGTCAGCAGGGGCCTAGGCCATGTTGGGAACTGCAGGCGGCGGAGCTGACCAAGAACAGCCCGCCTGAGGACGGATGTCCACAGAACTGAGTGACATTTCCTGTGTCACTTGGCCTCAAGCCGCCACCATGAAGCCCCTAGTCTGGGGGCCACTGGTGTCCTATGGAACCCCAAGGCAGCCCTTCCAAGATGGCCTTGGGCTGCCATCTTCCTGGGGCCTAGGGCAGCCTGCTAAAACTTCACCACCGCTGAGCCTCGTCACTAATTGGCTTTGGTCACGAGTGAGCTGTGCAGGAGAACAGAATCCTTGAAACTCTTGGGCCTTGGGGCGTGGTGGCCCACGGCTGTCATCCCAGCACTCAGGAGGCTGAGGCAGGTGGATCGCTGTGAGTTCCAGGCCAGTCTGAACTGCGCAGTGAGACCCTGTCTCCAAAACACAAAAGAGGAAAACCAAAAAACCAATGCTTGAGCCATAGGAAACTTCTTTAGAAGTTGATTATCTCAGGTATTTATTACAGTGAAGAAACACTGGCCAAAACACTGAGAGATCTGGTTCCTCTGAGTCCTCGCCAGCTCTTTGTGTTTTTATTTTAGCCATTCTCATAGTTTGTACCACTACATTCCCACCGGCAGTGGTGGTGGGGAGAACCAATACCTCCACATCCTCACCAACACTGGGTGTGGTCATTCTTTCGAATTTTTCCCATCCGAGCGGTGTGTAGTGGTCTCTTGGTGTGGTTTCAATTTGCTTTTCCCCAATGAATAATAACGCTGAGCACTGTTTCAGGTGCTCGTTTGCCATTCACATACACTCTTTGGAGAAGCATTGCTCAAATCTTTTGCTTAACTTTGAAGTTTTTTGTTTTTTTGCTGCTTTTGTTCTTCTGGGGTTTTGTTCATTTTTGGTTTTTTGGTGCTGGGGATGGAACCCAGGATGTACATGCTAGGCAAGCGCCTAACCTTTGAGCTATGTCCCCATCCCCGTTCTTTTAATTTTCTTTTATGGATACATTTTGATGAGCTACTTATTTATTTATTTATTTTGTGGGTACCGGGGGTTGACCTCAGGACCTCGCGCGTCAGCAGGCGCCCGTGCCACTGAGCGATATCACCGGCCCTTTTTTCGTATGTGGGTTCCAGGAGTCTAACTCAGGACCTCGCACTTGCCAGGCAGGTGCTTATGCCGCTGAGCCATCTCACCGGCCCTATTGGTATTTTTGAGACAGGGTCTCGCTGTGTTCAGGCTGGCCTTGAACTCACTACATAGCCCAGGCTGGCCTTGAATTCACAGTGACCCTCCTGCCTCAGCCTCTTGAGTGCTGGGATTACAGGTGTGCGCCACTACGCCCAGCCTTGCTCAGCTTTTTAAATTGGGTTGTTTGTCTTTACTATTGAACTCGAGAGTGCCTTATGTAGCCTAGCCTAGACCCTTTGTCACACATATCTTCTGAAGTTTCCCCCAGTCTGTATCCTGCCGCCACACGACTGTTCTTCTCCGTAGCCTCATCAGTCCTAATACCTGGGTTTATTATCTGTCTCTCCAACAATGTGACCGCACTGGTTTTCCTGCCGTGTCCTCAGCACCCAGCTCGGTGGCTGCTCCGCATATTTGTTCAGTGGCTTTCTCGTCCCCATGCCACCACTGCTGGGGGATGAGACACGGACAGGTGAGGGGACCTCAGTAGAGAGCTGAGCAGGGCCCAGGCGGGGTCTGGGTGAGGTGGGCAGAGCTATAGTGAGGGCCAGAGGGCCATTTCCAGGTGCCAGCCGCCTTCCTCCCTTGCACCAGCAAAGCCACGCCCACCTGCTGCGTGCGCTGGGCGAGGTCTTTCCTGCCAGTGTTGGAGCAGCAGGGGGCTGCGACCTCCACAGGGTGCGGGTGGCATGGGGTGCGTCTCCACACATAGCTCGCTCCTTTCCATCGCTGCGTGCAGCACGTCTGTGACGTGCACGGCATGAGGTTAGCGTGCCGGCCGTGCAGCATTTGGTTCAAGGGCACAGGATCTGTGTGCGTCGGGCCCACATACGGTGCAGGGCATCCTGGCGCAGCGAGGTGAGTCTTCCCGTGCAACACAGCCAAAGCTTTGGCTCCAGGAGGGAAGGACTGGCATGCGGTTCCCTCTGTCTTTTCCGCCCCTTCGGTGGCCAGAGAGCCCCAAGCAGCAATTCCAAGCAGGCCCCCCTTCCAGCGTGGACCAGCGTTACCGTTTGTGCCGAGTCTGCTTTTCGGTCTGTGCTCGGGGTGGTCGTGAGGGTGAAGAAGGCTGTGCTTAAGAAGAGTTTAGCCGAGAGCAGGGCACAGAGTAGGACAATGACACACACGCGCACACACACAGACACACGCATGCACATTTCAGATGTACTCGTGCCTCACCGGGCAGCTGCCCACGGGGCACCATCAGTACCGAAGCGAATCAGGTCCACCCTACAGAATTCAGGGCCGAGACTTGTTCACACACACGCACACACGCACGCACGCACACGTGTGTTCACTCGTTTGTTCCACTTGAACGAGACCTGCTCCTGCCAGCCGGACACAGACACCTGCAGGGCCAGAGACGTCACACGCAGGCACCGCGCTGGGCCTGACCATGTCCCTCCCCTTGCCTACTTGGACACCGTGGCCAGCGGGCAGCGCGCCTCCGCAGTGTGGACATGGGCGGCGTTGTTCCTAAGACACCCCTCTGCCACCTGGCCCGTTCACCGGATGTGCAGTTTAAATGCTATGCACTTCCGGCGTTGGTCTGGTCCTTACAAAAACCCAGCTGGGCTGGGGTTATGGGCGGAGGGCTGAAACTTCCGGTCTGTCCTCAGCCACCAGGCTGAGCTGGGCTGGGGGGACAGGATTACCCGGCCCCCCTACCTTCGATGGGGGGCGCCCGCGGAGGACCCCTCTGCACACTCACTCAGCTCACGGTCCCCTTTACCACGCACAGCAGCAGGGGCTCCCACCCTGACTGCTGCACATTAATGGAGCAACTGCGGGGTGTCAAAGGCTGTACTTTGCCGTGTTTGCTGAGAATCGAACTGAAGGCCTCGCCCGTGCTCGGGGAGCTCTCTACTGAGCTACATGGGAGCCCCGAAATCGCATCACATGGAAAGTGTACATCTACATCCAGTGGCTGGGGAGCCCCGCGCGGAGGTGGTTAAATGCGGCACTGGGACAGGCGGGGCGACCTCCAGGGGCCTCAGTTTCCTCTCCTGTTAGACTGGAATGATAGTGATGGTGTCTCCCTGGTAGGGCTGTTGTGAGGACTGCCTGAAGGGCTCTCAGGCATGGGTCCTGCCACAAGCCTTAAGTGTTGGGACTCTTGTTTTTTTGTTTGTTTTTTGAGGCAGGGTCTCATATGTAGTTCAGGCTGAGGCCGGCCTTGAATTTGCGGCGATCCTCCTGCCTCGGCCTCCTGGGTGCTGCGATTACATGCGTGTGTCACCATGCCCAGCCGTTAACAGCCAACTTTAAAATCAAAAATAGAAAAAGGTGCTAAGGAGAGAGGAAGTAATAATTAACTGTGGTTTAGGCAAGGTGGGGAGGGTGTTCGGGAAGCCTGGGAAGAGGAAGTGGCTTCTGACCCGATTGGCTCTTCTTAGGGAAAGCAAAGACTTCCACGGTTGCGGGATTAGCGAGGGCTGCGGCTCCGACTCTGGAGCTCAAGCTCCCCGCGCACTCGACCCCGCCTGCGCCGAGACTCCTGGAGGGGGCGGGGGGATGGCGGCGGGGGCGTGGCGCGCGCCCTGGCCCCGCCCCCTCCGAGGCGGGGCCTCGGGCCGCCGCGCGACCGTTGCTTTCGGGGCGGAACCTTTGCACGGCGAGGGCGCGCGCGGGGAGAGGCTGCGCGGCGGCGCTGCCGGCGGGGGGGCGGCGCGGCGTGCGGCGTCCTCGGTCGGCGCCGGCTCCCGCGCGGTGCGCGCGCAGCCCCGTCCCGCGGCCCGGCCTGGCTGAGGGCGCGCGGCCCGAGAGAGGGAGACGCCGTCGTCCGCCCGCGAGCCGGAGGCAGGTGAGGGCGGGTCGGGCAGGTCGGGCGGGTCGGGCAGGCCGGGGCCCGCTGCCCGAGCCCGGGACCCCAGACCCTCAGGGCCCGCCCGGGTTCCCGGACCCCGCCGCTCGTCGGTCTCCACCTCTCTCCCAGCATTCGCGGGGACCCCAGACCCCCAGGACCCACCCGCGCCCCTCTGGCCCCGACGGCCCTCCAGACCCGGAGCCGCAGAGCTCCCAAGATCCCCCCGGGACTCCCAAGGCCCCCCGAGGACCACGGCGGCTCCAGGGCAGAGCCCCATCTTCTGTTCCAGAAACTCCGGCCCTCGAGTCCCCCAGGCCTACTCGGAGCCCCCTGCCCGTGCGGGCCCCGCCACCTTTCCTGGGTGGGGCTTCCCTGCCACCTGTGCTTTAGGCCCTCGAGAAACCCGGGGTCCCCACCCCAACACCCTCGAGGTTCCCTCCGCTGGTCTCTCCAGCTGCCCGGAGGCTTCTGTCCCTTCCTTTGACGTCCGGAGAGCATCCAAGAAAGTATCCCCGAGGTTTGTAACAATAATGGAAGAAGTAGAAACATAAGTGTCACCTGAGGAGCACTTTAATTAATTAGTTAATTAATTAATTTTTGGAGACAAGTTCTCACTATGTAGCCCAGGCTGGCCTTGAACTCCATCCTCCTGCCTCAGCCTTGCAGGTGCTTAAGGACCACTTTATAACCGAACACGGGGTGTGCTTTGGGGCCCGCATGTGTCGTGTTTGTTGTTGCAGAGGCCAGAGCGGGCAGTGTTTAACTTTTAGTGCCGCTGTGGGGCTCACAAGAGTGGAGGGAGGCCCGGAGTTGGGCAGATCAGGGCGCTTTAGATCTCCTCCTCCTTGCTTTGATTTTTTGCATTCCTAGAACTAGTCGTTCCCCTCCACTCCCCGTGCTGGAGCCAGCATTGTTTTTAACTCCTTATAGGGTCTGCCTCACAGGACTGAGGCAGAGTGGTGGCTGGAAAAGGACCTTGCTGATGGAGAGATGCAGGCTAACGCGTGCTCTCCCCGGGAGGCTGACTGGAGGGGATTTACATAGGAGACAGGTGCGGACGCCTCCCCAGGAGTAGGCTTGTTGCCCAATGGTGCACCTCTGATCCTCATCAAGAGATGACTCGGGCCAGCAGATCTTAAGGGCGGAGGTCATCCTTTCTGCAGGCCATTCCTGTCACTGACTGGCTTGCCTGGAGCAGTTCCTGACTGTGACACAGTGGGCAACCCTGGGTGGTGAAAGAACCCAGACTTGCCTGATCACTGTGGCAGAGAAGTGAGGAACAGGCACAAGCCCTGGTGACAATGCAGCCCCTGCTGCAGGGCTGGGTTGGAGGGGTGACGGGCCGTGTGGTCCGTTTCACATGCAGGTCAGCACAGCTGGGGTGGGGGTTAAGGAGGGCAGATTTGGGACGCTTGGATGTGCCTGGAGCGGAGCCTCATCGTGGGGTGGGCGGCTGTGGTTGTGTTGTCTGCCTTTCCTGAGAGGATAGGGCCACCTGCGTGAGGAGGGGGCAGTGGGGAGAAGCAGTGGCCTTTACGGAACAGGTGATGCTTGAGGAAGGAAGGCAGCCTGTGCTTGGTGGGGAGCAGGAGGCTGGTGTCCCAGTAGCCAGAGTGGGTGAGACCGGCGATCGTGCAGAGCACAAGTTTGGAGATGGGCATGGTGGAGAGGAGGGCCCGCGAGCCACGCCAGGACTTGGGCACAGGCCTGCTGATAGGTCACCCTGGTCTTGGAGCAAGCAAGATCATGAGAGAGGTGGGGGGCGACCTGGACCATGATGGTGGCAGTGGTGACCACGGCCTCCTCATCAGGCTTTCAGTGTGTCTGCTGCCCACTCAGGAAGTGCATGTGTCGCACCGTGGGGCAGGATGAAGCAGGCCAATGGGCAGAGCTCAGCCAGGTTGCTGCTGGGCTGTCGGCGACGTCACTCTGAGAGTGTGGGGCCACATGCTGGAGGCGTCGGTGTCCAGACAAACTGAGGGCTTCGAGGTGCTGGCAGATGGCATGGAGTAGAGAGATGATCAGGAAAGTGTCCGGGGCTTCCTTGGGGGAGGGAGAGGAGCCTGGTGCAGTAGAATTTCCTGTGACGAGGACAGCGGGCCGTGTCTGCTGTCCAGGGCAGCAGCCACAGGTGACCAGCATGGCAGAGGGACTGAAGTTTTTGTTTTAATGAATGAATCCTAGGAAGGCCCCCGTCACTCACCTGGGCTGTCACGGGAAGCGCTCTGCTCCAGGCTTTGCTCTTGTTTGGCTGTTGGTTGGAGACAGGGTCTCCCTGAGTAGCCCAGGTTGCCTGGAGCTTGTAGTAATCCTCCCGCCTCAACCTTCCGAGTGCTGGGATTACAGGCACCACCTTGCCCATCTCAGGCTTCGTTCTTTTAATGTTCTCCAATGTAATGCTTCCACCCTCGGAGGTGATGGTGTCGTTCCGTTTCCCACGGAAAGGGACCAGAGGCTCAGAAAGAGTGAGTTGCCTGAATATTACTCGGCACAGCTGGTCCTGTTGGCTGGGCACTTCCTGCTGTATCCTGCTTCCTTCCCCCAAGGAGCAGGGAGCCCGGAGCAGGTCATGACGGCATTGTTTCCTGGTTTAGCCTGCTTATCTGTTCCCTGCTGAAGTTAACATGGACAGTCGTGTGACAAGCCAGCAAAGACCAGGCAGAAAACGCTTGTGAGCTGCCGGCCTTGCCCAGGCCTCCTGAGGAGTGGCCAGTGGTCGCTGGCAGCATTTCTGAGAAGGAATGGGATGAGACAGTGGGAGAAACCGCAGGGAGGGTGGGCCGTGTGCCCTGCCGCGTGTGGAGGTGTGGTTGGGAGGTGGAGGTGGTGCCAGAGACAGTTTTGGGGTCATAGTAGACCGGACAGTGCCCAGGAGAGCAGCAGGAGTCTGCGACACAAGATGGGGCGAGTTTATAGCTTACTGCACTCCTTGGGGGCACTGACCAGGACATCGCCTCTCAAGAGTCTCAGTTTTGGGGCCGGTGAGATGGCTCAGCGGCTTAAGTGCTTGCCTGGCAAGCGCGAGGGCCCGAGTTCGACTCCCGGAACCCACATACAAAAAAGGGGCTGGTGATATCGCTCAGCAGCATGGGCGCCTCCTGGCGCACGAGGTCCTGAGGTCGACCCCCCGATACCCACAAAAAAAAAAAAAAAAAGAGTCTCAGTTTTCACTTCAGGAAAAAAAATGAGGGTATTTGGTATCACATAGCTTTAAGATCTTTCCAGCTCTAGAATTCTGAGTTTCACCAGATTACTTTCTAGGCTCTTTCTCTCTCGCTCTCATTGAGACAGGGTCTCACTGTGTAGCCTAGGGTGGCCTCGAAATCTGGCGATCCTCCTGCCTCGGCTTCCCAAATCCTCGGATTATAGCCTAGAACATGTCTTACGGGTCCTCAGGCTGGGTAAGGGCCAGAGGTTCAGTGTGCTCTGGCCTCCGTTTTTTGGTGCTTTCCCGTTACTGGCCTGTCAGTAAGCAACGAAGCTTCTTCAGCCGTGTGATGTGTCCTACCTGAGGGACAGACTGTAACCCACATGCGCTTCAGTGCACCGCAGCCCTCGGGACAACGTCAGGAGGATCTGTTTGCTGTTCCAGGCTGCACAGAGTTTAGAGCAGGTGCAAGACTCCACCACGCTGCTGGCTTCCTAAGGGGCTCAGTGTCATCCCAGGCTGGGTGGGGGGAAAGCAGCATCCACTTGGTTGGGCTTTGAGAGGATTGAGTGGGGAATCTAATAAGGGCTGTACACGTGACAGTAATTAATGCTGGCTTTGCTTTGTGTTTTTTGAGGTGCTGGTGGTGCAACCCAGGGCTTTACCACTGAGTGGCATCCCCATCCCTGAAGTTTTTTTAGCTTTCTTGTTGCTTAGCCGTTTCCCTGGTTTGCGCCCCTGTGCCACACAGCTCTGTTTGGGGCACTGGTTTCAAGAAGCCTGGTAACACGTTTGATCTTTACAAAATGGGCAGTTTTTCTCTGTTGTACTTAATTCAGCTGAATAAAAATTGGTCGAGTAGGGTGTGTTCACATTTAGGGTCCATATTTTCTGCAAATTGGAGAAAGCAGTTTATCCTGAAGATCCTCATCACGGGTAGCGGCCGGGTTAGTTTTACCTGCGCCGTTGGTTCAGCCGCAGCCTGGTTGTGGGTGTACCCTGCAGAAGCAGTGCCGAATCGCAGCCCGCGGACGAGAGGCAGCCGTCCGTGAAGGGTGAGCATCTTCCCGCGGACGCGCGCCTTTCAGCTGCTCCTCTACTCTCTGCAGCAAGCCAGCGGGCGTGTGGTGGCTCTCGATTGACGGGGTGGGGAAACCGAGGTTGGGAGAAATGTCCTGGCTTGGGGATGGTGGCCTCTCCTGACCTCAGATCTCTGTGCCCTGCCAGGTCCCAGTGTGGCTTTGGTCCTGACCTCTGCGGCTCTGGAAGCTCACATTTTTGGCCATTAGTGAGTGGCATGCCTCCATTTCCAGAGGGTCTAGCGGTGCTTCCTGGAGTCCCCTAAGATGTGTCACTGGGCCCAGATGTTTGCTTGTGGCTGGAAATGTGGCTTCCAGGTGTGCTGGGCACTTGCTTTTGTTGCCCCCCCCCTCTAACCCACCTGCTAACCCCAAAAGCCAACCACTGGGACAAAGGAAGACGGCGGGCGTCAGGAAGGAGAGAGGGTGATGTTGGTGCCAGTTGGTCCTGGCACCCAGGCAGCAAGCCGGAGGGCACTGGCTTTCAGGCTCGTGGCCACCCAGCCTGCCTTGTGTTTGGAAGGAGACTGGCGGGTGTGGCCTCCTGGAAGGACGCGGCAGGCCACAACGTCCACCTTGGTTATGTGGATTAAGCTCAGGGTGTCCGAGCCTGCTGTCTCCTGAGTAGCACAGTTCTACACTGTCCTGTGTGGTGACTTCACTAACAGTGGCCGTGGTGGCAATAGTGATACTATTGGTTGTCGCCTCCTTGTTGCCTGGGAGCTTCCGAGCCCTAGCCTGACCGTCTGCACATTCTGGGGCTGTCATACTCCCTCACTGTTGGGACCAGCTGCAGGTGAGTCAGAGGCCAGCACTTGGACGTGCTGCTGGGTGTGTGGGCGTCAGTGTGACCCACCCTCCCTGCCTGTGAGCCTCTGTCTGCTGCCCGGCCCTCTGCACTGTGACAGGCGCCGGACAGCCTGTGAGCGCCTCTTTCTGCTCTTTGCGCTGTGTGAAGCCCGTATGACCCTCTCTCTTGTGGTGCTGGGGACGGACGCAGGGATGCTCAGTCGCTGAGCTATATCCCCAGCTGCTTCTAATTATTTATTTGCTTTCGGTACTGGGCCTTCACACTGACCTGCATCCCCAGCCCATTTTTTATTTTGAGAAGGGGTCTCACTAAGTTGCCCAGGCTGGTTTTGAGCTTGGGCTCCTGCCTCACCTCCCAGAGTGCTGGGATTTCAGACGTGCGCTACCACTTGTAGCTATTCTTTTGTTTGTGTTTTTTTTTTTGACACAGGGCCTTGCTAAACTGCCCAGCCTGGCCTCAGACTTGCGCTTCTCCTACCTTAGCCTCTTGAGTAGCTGGGATGACGGGTATGTGCCATCATACCCAGCTTATAATTAATTTATAGAAAGAAGCTGACATTTTTTTAAAAATAATTTTTTAAGGATCCTTCCCTTGAGTTTTTATAATTCACAGTGCTCATTAAGTGAAACTAGCTTGTAATCAAAGGTGAATGCTAGATTTTTCTTATGCCACTTTTCATAATTGGCATTGGTGACAGCCCCTGAATCTTTCTGCCCTCTCACGCTGGGTCCCACTCTGGTCTTCCTTGTCCACCTCTGCTTTTCACGCCAGTGTAGAGCGGTGGCGGCGGCAGTGAGCTGTTGCCCAGTGCTGGGGTCGTGGTGGGGTGGCTCACACAGTGGTGGCCGCCTGCCTGAATGAGGCCGAGTGGCTGAAGGCAGCGTGCGCCCAGGTGTAGGTCGGGCTGGCTGTCAGCCTGGGTCCCCTGTGACTGTCTCTCCCGGGAGGCTGCATTGTGGAGTGTGGAGTGCAGAGTGCAGGGTGCACCATCAGAGCGCGGACCAGCTTCAGCTTGCATCTCAGTGCCCGATGGGCTGGTGGGCGGAGCAGTCTGGCAGAGGCCAGCAGCAGTGTCTGAGGTGTGGCGGTACAGGAGGCCTGGGGGCGCATGGGGCATCGGCAGTCTACCATAGCAGGCTAGCAGTGGGGGAGGTTTGCTTTGCTAGCTGAATGAAAATAAGCTCATTTTTGCAGTTTATCATATTTGAACTAGAGCCTGTTTGATGAACATTTATTTAGTACTGGGTGCTGAGGCTCAGAGGCAGAATAAGGCAGTGTCCAGCCGTTGCATAGCTAATTTATAAAACGTTTGTGATCTCATGTTCTAAGCAGGAAACATCCTGCTGATACTTTTATTAGAGGCTTTGTATAAAAAGGACAGGAACTGCTTAAAAGAATCTGCATTGGGGATGGTTTTGCTTTTAGAAAATGCTGATAGTTCCTTGTGATAGAATGGGTTGCTGCGATGACTTGGCTTTGGGCCGCAAACTGGTGACGACATGATCACCAGGGAAACCAAGAGATGCAGTGTGTGAAAGGCCTCCGAAGGGTTTTGTCCTGTGCTCTGGAATCCCATTGGCTTGGAGGTGTGGCGTGGACGGGAGCCCAGTGTCAGAGGCTGCGTGTCCCTCGGAGACTTCAGGGGTTGGGCTGTGTAGATCTCGCTGGGACCTTGGTAGAAAACCAGGGGAGATTTTGGGTAATCGCCAGGTTATTGGGAGATTTGGCTCATCTTTATGCTGCTGCACGACAGGAAGTGCAGTAATGTCTTTCAACACACAGTGTTCACGCCTAATGTGGGCAGCTGTGCAGCTCACCCTGCCGGTCGCGCGCTGAGTGCTGATGTCAGGGCTCCTTCCTCTGTTGGCTGCTTTGACCCTTAGAGGTCTGTGCCGGTCTCAGCATCTGGAGGGCCTGTGCCTGTCGCGTTGGGAGCCGTGTGACTGTCGGAAGGCCCTCGGAGGAGCCCGCTTCAGGCCCGGTGGGGGTGCTGAGAAGGGCTGAGCCAGGCCGGCAGGACCAGCCCGCAGCGCCAGCTCTCACCTGTTCTGAAGCGTTGTGAAGAACGATGGCTTGTTCTCTTGGAAAATTTGGAAATCACTTCCTGTCATGTTAAGTACAGCCTGCTGATGTCTAATGTGTTCATACCATTTTGTAGGTGTGTAAATACAGTATTTAGGTTTGCATTTGTAACTGCGATCCATCTATATATGGAGGAACAACAGCAGTTGAAGAATCACTAAGGGAATTGGAGACAGGGTCTGCTGTATCGTCCATCCTGGCCTTAAAGTTGTGATCTTCTTGCCTTAGCTCCTAGTACTGGAGTTAAGGGTGTGTGCTGCCATGCCTGGCTTGAACTAGAGATTTTATTTTTTTGATACTGGGCATTAAACCCAGGGCCTTCATATTGAGCTGCAGCTCCAGCCCCCGCACCCTATTTTGAGACAGGGTCTCACTAAGTTGCTGTGTTGCTCAGGCTGGGCTTGAACTTGTAATCCTCCTGCCTCAGCCTCCCAGTGTGCTGGGATTACAGGCATGTACCACTATGATCAGCTTGAGCTAGAGGTGACATGTACCAACTCCATGATGAATGCAATCATCATGTACTGCGAACACACAGTAATGAGAATAAAAACGTTTAGAAAGCTCTTTATACGATAACAGTCATTTATCTCAGCCTTCTCTACACTTCTCTGTAGGATTTAAACAGCATCCTGTAACAGGTGGAGACGCTGAGACAAATGACTCCTACCCACAGGCTGAAGGAGCGCCAATCCTGCAGCCGCGTGGGTGGTTTAGGGGGCAGGCGCGGCGTGTAGGGTTAGTCAGCTCCTGGGTACCTCGCGTTACCCCGCGGCGGGCCTGAGCTGCAGAGGCCCAAGTCCCGCAGGCATGTTAGAAAGGAGGGCGGGGGCAGCCTCAGCCGCAGGTCCTAGCTGAGCTGCGTGACTCGCGAGTCTGGACACGTTTCACGCCTGCAGTGGTGAGCCCCGAGCCCTGGAGACACGCCGGTTAACCATAAGTCAGTATCTTATGGTCGGTGCCGCTGAGGGTGAGCAGTCAGGGAGTCACTGAAAGGTCGGGGCTGAGAGCCAAGGTGCTCCTGGTCCACAGTGGAGGGGTCGCGTCCTGTGGAGAGCCTCGACCTATGACTTCTCCTTGGAGAAGCCCTAGTAAGTGACCCAAGGTGGACCGGACCCCATGTGACTGTGCTGACTGCAGGGGGAGGAGGGGGAGTTGGCAGCGGCAGCCTCACCTTCTTGGCCTGTGGCCTGGGGCTGCTTGGCCTCAGGGAAGGTTACGGCAGGGCGGGAGCTGGGACATCTCCACGGGGAGGTGGGCGTGTGCGAGCTCAGCGGTGACCTCGGTGCTCGCTGGCTCTCCAGCCTCATGCGCTTGTGTGTTCACCCTGGACAGGTAGTCTTGTGACCTGATTCTAATCTAGGGGAGAAAAGGTCACACACTCAGACAAGTGGCTTTAGGTCATGCTGCAGCCAGGCCGCGCCTCCTGCTCCACTCCTGGCAGGTAGGAGTGGTGTCTGGTGGCGCCGTGTTCCCGAGTGCGGCAGCCCTGCGCTCTGCAGCCTCTCCCAGGTGGGGGTCCACGGTGATGCGGAGCCTGGCACTTGGCCTGTGGTCGGAGGGTCAGTGGTGTTGCCAGCAGGGCGTCCATGAGGTACAGATGGCGTAAAGTGGGGTTCCGCGCGTGGCGTCCACCTGCCGTCAGAGCAGCTGTTAATCTCTAGAGGAGCCGCTTTGTAAGGTGCCCCAGAAGGGGCCTGCGCGAGCTTTCAGCTGTGGAACCGTGAAAAGCCCGGACGGGAGACACAGATGGGAGGGACAGCGGTGCGCAGTCGGCAGGGTTCTCCGCTGTATTTTTCATTGTTTACAGTAAATATCAGCTCTAGAATTGAGGGAAAAGGTGGTTTTGGAAAAGCTGTGGAGTATAGAGATAGCTAGGTGGGTGGAGGCCTCACTGGTGTGAGAGTCCTGGTTTCTGTCATCAAGAACTGACCTTGACTTCCTGTTCAGTCGGGCGAGGCGAGGCCTGGCACCCTAACGTGGTGCCAGGAAGCCTCAGGCCCAGTGCCGCAGAGCCCCGCCTCCACCCCAGGAACCCCTGCGTGCCTCCTCCTGTGAGCAGACGTTTGGGATGGGTCCACCAGGAGCCCTTTGGAGCGGAGTCTAAAAGGGACTCCAGAGTCCCGTGGAGCCCACAAGCCCACTGTAACCTCTGGGCTTCGTCCTTCCTTCCTGTCCAGTGGTGACGACCGAGCCTCTGAGTGGCCTGCTGAGCCACATGAGATGAGCAGTGTGGTTTAGGAAACATTTTGTGGGTTGCTTTTTTTTTTTTTGGGTACTGGGGATCGACCTCAGGATCTCGCGCGCCAACAGGCACCCGTGCCGCTGAGCGATATCACCGGCCCTTTTTCATATGTGGGTACTGGGAGTCGAACTCCGGCCCTCGCGCTTGCCAAGCAGGCGCTTACACCGCTGAGCCATCTCACCGGCCTGGTGGTTTTGTTTTGTGACAGGATCTCACTATGTCATTCAGGCTGGCCTTCAACTGCAGTAGATCCTCCTGCCTCAGCCTCCTGAGTTTGGGTGTATGCTTTTTGTATATGGTGTTTTTCAAGTGTTCTAATTTAAATGGAGATCTGGGGCCTGTGATTCTAGACTTATTCTCTTCCAGGATACTAATAAAAACTTGAGCCAGGCATGGTGGCACATAGCTATAATCCTGGCAGTTGGGAAGCTAAGGCAAGAGGATGGCTGCGGATGTAGCTTAGTTTGAAATCCTGGGTTCATCTCCATTATCATGTGCCCAGTGCACACGCGTGCACACACACACACACACCCCACACAACATTTATCTGGGAAATATAAGTTGCTTCTGATTATTTTTTTCTCTTTAGGAGTCACAGATGGATTCAGAGGAAAAGACAACAAATAAAAGTGAACAAAAATCAAGGTAAATAAACTCATGTCTACCTTCAGGCGGGTTTTTTGGTCTCACAGAGAATCTGGGAGACTCTGTCACGAGGCTACAAAGACAGAAGTGAAGTAGGAACTTGGGGCCGGCTGGGCCCTCCTGGCCTGGTACATAGGAGCTCTCGGGGAGGCGAGGCAGCCTGCCTGCAGGTGGGTCAGGTCGCGCTGTTGTAGAGCGGTGCAAGATGAGCGGCTACTCGGGAGGTGCTGGGCTCTTCGCTGTCACTGCCAGCAGGGCTCGTTCGTTGTGGTGGGCAGCTCGAGGAGGCGAGGGAGGCCCAGCCACCTGAGTCCCTAGGGAAGCGAGGGTAGAGCAGCAGAGTAAACGCCCAGAGCAGGAAACGCGAAGGCTTTGTCTGCTGCTGGGGGACAGAGGGCACAGAGGGGATGGAACGTGTGCATTCAGGGCTGGGCTGGGTTTGACCTGAACGTCGCAGCCGTTTCCACACTTGGGATTGCAGTGCTTTTGTGTTGATTCTGGTTCTTCCTCTCCTTATGTTGAAGCAGAAAATTTTTAAAAAGCCTCATCCGGAAGCAGCCCCAGGAGCTGCTGCTGGTCATCGGGACTGGCGTCAGCGCAGCGGTGGCCCCGGGCATCCCCGCCCTGTGCTCGTGGCGCAGCTGCATCGAGGCTGTCATCGAGGCTGCAGAGCAGCTGGAGGTACTACATCCCGGGGATGTGGCCGAGTTCCGGAGGAAGGTGATGAAGGACCGGGACCTGCTGGTTGTGGCCCATGATCTGATCCGGAAGATGTCACCTGTGAGTCTCAGACGAGGACTTGAGGACTTGAGAGCACATGGGGACAGCTTGGGTCCGGACCAGCCTGGGAGAATGTGTAGAGTTGGGCTGGTGAGCCCGCAGGATGTCGTCCTTTCCCCACTGTGATGCCAGGTGGCCCCAAAGCAGGGCACAGTGAACAGAACCCCACCGCGCTGGGCTTGGGGTGCTGTCACACGCATGCTGGGTGTGAGCTCGTCACATGTCAACAGGCCAGCCGTGTCTTCAGGTGGTGGCTGCGCCCCCGACACTGAGAGCAGAGAATGCAGCGTCTGCCTGCTGAGGAAGTGAGCTAGCGGAATGGAGTGCAGTTGGTGACATGGGACAGTCACCAAGTGGTGTCCTCGATTGGGTCTGGGCAGGGGGTGGGCTTGGTCACAGGCCAGCCATGGCGTTGGGATGCAAGTGCAGGGAAGCAAGGCTGTGCATGCGTGGGTGCATGGTAGAGGCTGGCACCAGGGTCTCCTCATCGCCGATGTCCGATAGAGCAGTCTGTGGGGTGGGTGGGCAGGGACGGGGACAGTTGGGGAGTGAGGGCTGCTGTAAGGACACCAGAACTGTGGCTTCAGTGTGACAGCGATTCAGTTCTCACATGGGAATCCAGGCAGAGGAGCCTGCAGTGTGGGGGACCTGGGCTCCCACCTCATGCCCGAGGTTAGCTGCCCCGTCCCGCCATGCACGGTGGGCGTGTTCCTGCGGTGGGCAGAGAGGGTGGCAGGGCTGCGGTGGAAGTCCCCTGCACCCGTTTCCAACCCAGTCTACCCCTTTCTTTACCAGCATGGGAAAGGCTCTCCGGTGACCAGGCCAAACCCGGTGTCCTGTGACTCAGGGATGACTGCTGTCACTGGGCAGGGGTTGGCACGTACAGCTGGGGCCAAACCTGGTGTGCCACCTGCTTCTGTGAAGGAGGTTCTGTTGGCACATGGCCACACCCACCCACTGAGACTTTGTCTGGGCTGTGTTGGTGCCCAGAGGCAGAGCTGAGCGGCTGCGAGAGACTGCGGCCCACAGGCCTGCTACGCTTCTTCTCCGGTCCTTGCTGGACAGAGTGCTGGTCCCACCACAGGAAGAGGGGGCCGGGGTGGCTGGTGGCATGGTGGCCTTCGAAGGCCCTGTCCTTCATCTACAGAGGGGCCGGCTGCCTGCTCTGGGGCGGCGGTGGTGAACTTGTGGCACACGTGCCGCAGCCAGCTGTTTGTATCATTGAAAGCTTTAAGAGGTTCACCATCCCTGCCCTAGGAGATGGTCTTTACATTTTTACAAACCTCTGTCAGGAGGAGTTACAGTGTGGGTAGTCAGCAGGCTTGGGGACAGGCTGGAGGGTTGGGGACTCCTTGGGGAGCCGCAGTGGCCTGAGCTAGCAGGGCAAGGTGTATGCTGCCCAGGAGAGCCGAGACCTGAGCGGTGAGCAGCGTGAGTGGGCCCTGGCGTGTGGCCTCAGGCACTGGAGTCACAGACAGGGAGGCTGGGCCGGAGGTTCTGGAAAGGACCCAGCTCTGGTCCTGCTGAGGGCTGGTGTGGGTGCTGCGGGGTGCGGCTAGTGGGGGAGAGCAAAGGGAAGGGATATAGGCCAAAGTGCAGAGCGGACCGCACACATGGCCTTGGAGTCTCCAAATGAGGACAGAAGTGTGGCTGGGGAGACTGGGCCAGGGGCCAGTCCTCTCTGCCCCCCGAGTGTGTGGCCAGTGCACCCCTGGAGGCCTCATTGTCATAAACTCTTCTAAACTGCTGGGCCTGCAGCACCCCGCATAGTTCTGCCTGGTGGCAGCAGGAGTCATGACTCTGTTCCCTCTCCCGCAGCGCACAGGCGACACCAAGCCCAACTTCTTCCAGGACTGCCTGATGGAGGTGTTCGACAGCCTGGAGCAGCACATCCAGAACCCACTGGTGCTGCAGTCCATCCTCGGCCTCATGGACAGGGGCACCATGGTGCTCACCACCAACTACGACAACCTGCTGGAGCTCTTCGGGCAGCAGCAGAATAGGCCCATGGAGTCACTAGACCTGAAGGACAAGACAAAGGTGGGGTGGGTGGCGAGGGGGGCTGGCACCCAGCAGTGACTTCATGGTGAGGGAAGGTCCCTGACACCCACAGGGAAACAAGACACTGAGTTTGTCCTGAAGGCCATGCCAGCCACCTCAGGCAGCCGGGCCAGGATGGTGGTGCCCTTCGCCTCTCTAGACTGCCTCTGCTCTCTTCTCTTCTTTCATGTTCCGTCCCGGAGGCCTGCGAGGGCACCACCTGCATTTATTCATTGCAGCCGCCCTGGGAGACACGGGCAACAACACAAGTAATAAGAGCGAGACACCCCAGCCCTATCGCTGCAGCTTTTTTTCTTTTTTCTTTTCTTTCTTTCTTTCTTTTTTTTTTTTTTAGTGGTACTGGAGATTGAACCCAGGGCCTTCACACCAAACTATATCCCAGCCTTTTATTTTTCATTTTGAGACTGTCTTGCCAAGTCACTGAGTTGCTCAAGCTGGGCTCAAGTTTGCAATCCTCCTGCCTCAGCTTCCCAGAGTGCTGATATTATAGGTGTGTGCCAGCATGGCTGGTCACATTTTTTCTTTAACAATCCCAGCATTTTTTCTTTAACAGTCCTGTAATCTCAGTACTCAGGAGACTGAGGCAGGAGGATTGCCACAAGTTCTAGGCCTGCCTGGGCTACGTAGTAGGTTTAAGGCCAGCCTGAATGATATAGCAAGACCCCATTTCAAAAAACAAAACAAAGCAGAACAAAACAAATTTGAATTGCAATTTAAGCAAAGTTTTTTTAATCTTAATTTTTCCCTTAATATTATACTGGGCATCTTCCTGTCATTAAGCTGTTTTCAACAGTGTGACTTTAAAATGTCAGTAGCATTCTAGGACTAAATTATAATTGTTCCCCTTTGTCTTTTCTTGTTAGCAGGTTTTCACTGGTATAAATACACTACAGTGAAAATCCTTGTACTTTTGTGTTCCCCTGTTTCTTTCTTCAGGATAAACTCCTAGTAGTGTTTCCTGGTCAAAGGGCATGGTATTTTAAGAGACTGCTGGTATGAATTATCCAGCTGTTTTCTGGGATCACCAGCTACACACCCACAGCTGCGTATGGGAGTGTCCATTTCCTGCCTCTTGGCCAGCATTTGGTGTCATTAAAAAAGCAAAATACTCTGCCAGGTGTGATGATGCACGCTTGTAATCCCAGCACTTGGGACGCTGAGGCAGGAGGATTGCCACAAGTTCAAGGCCATCCTGGACTATATAGCAAGACTGTCTCAAAAGGAAAAAAAAGCAAAATATTCACCCATTCAATAGGCAGAAATTAAAATTTTTCTTCTTATTACTAAGTTGAAGACAGTCTCATTTCATTGATGATTTTCTTTGTGGACATGTTTGCGTCCTTTGTGTATTATTTTCTTACTGTCATTGTCACCAGTGCTGTCTGTCACTTAGCTGCAGTGCCTCGTGCTTTCCTCCACGGCAGCCTCTCCCAGAGTGGCCTTGGTCCTGGCTGCTGTCAGGGTGGCACGTGTGGGACTCGGCCCTGGCAGGAGCGGGGCAGGGGCTGCGGCCCTCTGGGGAGGCCAGCGGGCCCGTGTGAGTGTCGTAACCACCAGCCAGCGACAGAGATGCCCTCTGCTCCCCTGCCCGGCCCTGTCCGCCCAGCAGGCTGTGAAGCCGCACGCCCAGAGAAAGCCCATAGACATACGTGGGTCTCGTAAGGTGCTTTGCTGTGTCTTGAACTGAGATGGATACAGTTGGCCATTTGCCAAGTGCTTTTCTCTCCATATATACTTTCCCTTGTTGTAAAAATAACATAAGCAGAAGTGATGAAAAGGCAGCGTGTAACTTACAGGCCCTCACCTGCCGGCGAGCTGCACTGCAGAGAGCAGGCCTTTTCCACCGGCCGGCCGCAAGTGCTCGGCAGGTGCTGTGCCTGGAATAGCTGGCAGCCACGTCTGAGGGTGGGGAAGGTATACCTAGCGTGGAGGCACCTCTCACCCTCCAAGCTGGGCTGCAGAAGCCGAGTCTGAGTTAGACGTTCACTTCTGTCCATTTGAAATAGCACCAGGCCGTGTGTCTTCATCTTGGCTTGCATCACTAGGTCCTCCAGTGGGCGAGAGGCCACATCAAGTATGGAGTTCTCCACATCCACGGCTTATACACCGACCCCTGCGGGATGGTGCTGGACCCATCAGGATACAAAGACGTCACGCAGGACCCGGAAGTCATGGTATGGCCCCTCTTCCTTAGGCCCTGCTTGCATCCACTGGGGCCTCTGTGGCCACCAGCCCTTTGGCTGCAGTCTGTGAGGCTTCCTGGTCCTTGCGGCTGGCCTGCTCATGGGGCGGGGACAGGGCCATGTCTCCTGAGCTGGCCCTATTTGTACCCTGGCCAGGTACCCACATGTGGAATGTGCTTGTGTACCCTCGTTCAGGGAGAGCGTATGACTCTGGAGGGCCTGGGTCCGTCGCCCCTCAGTGCTGCACGACCACCCTTCTCTGTGCACGCAGGCAGCTTGCTATCTGGAATCCTCTCCTAGGATGCCTGGCGGGCTCTTCAGCTTTCAGAACTGGCTTCAAAACTCCATTGTCGGGCCGGTGATATGGCTCAGTAGCATAAGTGCCTGCCTGGCAAGCGCGAGGTCCTAAGTTCGACTCCCGGTACCCACATAAAGGAAAAAAAAAAGGGCCGGTGATATCACTCAGCGGCACAAGCGCCTGCTGGCAAGCGCGAGGTCCTGAGTTCGACTCCCGGTACCCACATTAAAAAACAAACAAACAGGGCCGGTGAGGTGGCTCAGCGGTGTAAGCGCCTGCCTGGCAAGCGCGAGGGCCTGAGTTCAACTCCCGGAACCCACATACAAAAAAGGGGCCGGTGATATCGCTCAGCGACATGGGCGCCTGCTGGTGCGCGAGGTCCTGAGGTCGACCCCCCGGTACCCACAAAAAACAAACAAACAAAAAAATACACTCCATTGTCCATCAGGCTCTCTTGCTGCCTCCTCAGAGTACAGTGTATCCCAGCTGTGTGTCTGGCTTCTTTCCAGCGCTCTGGTCCTGCCACTTCCTGGAGCCCGTGGGCCTCCTCAGCGCTCCTCCGGCTGCGGCATGGGGTGGCAGGCTGAGTAGGAAGCCCTGTGTCGCAGCCAGAGCCTCGCTGAGACATCTGCGGGGTGAATCCGTGACGGTCCACCGCTCACTGGAGTAAGCCCTCTGGTCTGTGCTTCCTGTGCCACCCGTGGGGTGACTGTCACTGCTGCCTTCCTTCCCCAAGCCCTGTCCGCCCTTCCCTAGGGACAGGTTTGCATCTGTGATCATGGATCAGCAGGCCCTGGTTACAGGTGTCGCCGAGCACCACTCTGAGCTGGCTGTGCCACGTCCTCACTGTGTACCTTGGTAGTTAGGGTCGTGCATCACTCTGCAGGAGTAGGGCTGGCTGGCCGGCCTTGCAGTGGGGCGCGCTCAGGCAGCTGCTGATTGGCACTGCACCGGCTCGCTGGGAAGAGGCCCCACGAGATCGGTCAGGTGCTCGGGGTGGGCCTGAGTGCCTCGGTGAGAGTGCACTACCTTCCCAGCCCCAGTCCTCAGGGTGGCCCTTGCAGCTGGCAGGGAGCAGGACACAAAAGCACATGTGTGTGACTTTGTGGTAGTCGGAAGCACCCAGTCCCTCACCCGTGGCCCCCGTTTCCTTCCCGGCTTCGCAGGAAGTCCTGCAGAACCTATACCGCACCAAGTCCTTCCTGTTCGTGGGCTGCGGGGAGACCCTGCGTGACCAGATATTCCAGGCCCTCTTCCTTTACTCCGTGCCGAACAAGGTGGACCTGGAGCACTACATGGTGGTGCTCAAGGACAACGAGGACCACTTCTACAAGCACCAGGCAGACATGCTTTTGCACGGAATTAAAGTCGTGTCCTACGGGGACCGCTTTGACCTCTTCCCAGGATACGTGCAAGACCTCACCGCTCAGATCTGCAAGCAGCGGAGTCCGGGTGTGTAGTTTGTCTTCACTTTCCAAGTTCAGAGTCACAGTGTCCTGTCATCTTGTTCCTTTTGGACATACCATCTCCGTACCCTAAATTCCTCAATCTTTGTACAAGTGCTTCTGTGTAATTTAAATTTAGAAGGCTGGGCTACATGGTGTGATAGGAACAGAATTTTGTTTTGTTTTGTTTTGCTTTTGAGGTAGAGTCTCGATGTGTAGTTGAGGCTACCCTTGATCTCTGGTAGCCCAGGCAGGCCTTGAACTTGCAGAGATCCTCCTATTTCAGCCTCCCGATTATGGGGCTTACAGATGTGTGCCACCGTGCCTGGCACAGAATTTTAAAGTTTATAGCTGTGCACACAAAAATGGGACACATGTGTTTTGGGTTACCTTAACAAAGAAAGGAAGCCCCCAGACTAGTTTTATCAGTTGTGACTCTTCAAGTGCAGATCTCTCATTACTTTAATCGTGTCACTGTATCTGCAGAGTTACAGTTTGCAGAGTACAAGGTGATCTTCTGAAGACTTTGATTTGTCCATGTTCCCTGTTCCAAGTTGCACTCCCTGTCCTTTCCCCTGGGGACTGTCCATCTGCCAGGAACAACCAAGAGAAGTGGGGACTTTGCAGACCCAGGCGTCTAGACACCAGGGAGTTAATGGCTTTGAGTTTGGGGTCATAAGACAAGATGCCAGCAGGCATGGGAGGTTGGGTCCTGCCTGTCCTTTCATGGTGACAGGAAGATGGATGGAGGAGGAGAGCAGAGACCAGCTGGGAACAGGAAGTCGAGAGCTCACACTGGTTCTGCCCCTGGCACTTGTGTTTCGGTTGCTAGTCATCAGCACGGGGCTGATCGCCGCTGCATGGTTCAGGGGGCAGTTGTGAGTTCCTGCTGGGGTGGAAAGGGAGCCTTGCTCCCTGAGCTAATGTGTCACACACTGCTGGGAATTTCACATTCTTGCTCTTGCTGCGTTTCTGTTAGCAGTATTCACTGCCACTAAGCAGATGACTTAGCGATGGAGAGACGAGCTTAGAGAGGGGCAGAACTTGGCCCTTGGGTGCCCAGGCCCTGCACAGAGCAAATGCACTGTTCAGCGTGCCTGGGTACCAGCTGGGGCGCGCCTCACCTCTGCTGGTCGCTGCCACCACACCATGACCAGGATCCCCCCTTCCCTCACCGAGACCCCCTTTCCAGGCCCCAGCAGCTGAGAGCACTCCACAGGCTGCATGAGAATGGGCATTTTTAGTCTCTTGCCATGTCGTGCAGTCCTCCTGGCAGGGAACGCCCACTGACCGTGACAGTGATGTTTGTGATGCTGGGTATGGCACGGTGCCTTTGTGCCACCTGGCTCCAGGTATTTTGCATGGTCACTGAGTCCTTGCATCAGCCCTGTGAGGTGAACAAGGGGGCAGTGATGGGCCCAGGGGGCCTTGGCAGGCCGTGCTGCAGCTGGCATGGAAGCCTGCTCCAGCCCTGTGGCTGATCTCAGAGTGGCCTCCCTGGTGGCTGGAGCAGGAGGAGGAGGAGGAGGGGAGGAAGAAGAGCAGGAGTGTGCCGCTGCACCATCTCAGTTCTGCTCATTTTTCTCTTTCTCCCCAGATGCTGAGCGAGTGGACAGCACCACGTTACTGGGTAAGGGATCTTCATTTTTGTCAGCCTGATTTTGCCTCCACATTCCCTTGTCTTCCTGCCCTGCTTGTAAAATTGTGGAAGTGTTTGTCATGTTAAATAAGAAGCCTGCACTGAACAGCCCCGCTAGAGAGGATGCACAGCGCAGCAAAGGGACCCGCATCTACCCCTTCCTGGGGAAGCACGGCTTGGTGACAGGGCCATGTGCTGGCACCTGACAATAAGTTCTGTCCTAGAAGCCAGACTCCGGAGACCTGGAATGAGGCTCCACTCGGCTTGGGCCATTCAGCAGAAGGCGTGGGAACCTCGGATGACCTAGCCCTCAGAAATCTGAATTGCAAGGGTCCATGCTTCCCTGTAAACATTTTCTAGTTGTGCTTGCTTGAAATGGGAACACTCTTGGGGGCTCGGCTCTTGCCTGTTCATAAATGAAGACTCAGCAGCCCCAGTGTCCCTTGGGCACATCGGGCAGCAGGCGTCTCCACGTCCCTTGCTGGGGATTGGGAGGTGCAGCCCCGCCTGGCCTGCAGACAGCACCTCAGCGTTCGGGTGTGTGTGGTTCAGCTCAGGAATTGCAGCAGCTGTGCTCGGCTTGCCCTGTTCACCCTACTTCCATGGGAAAGCAATGGCTGTAGTTTTTCCTTAAATATGGCTCAGAATAATTTTTTTAAAGCAGTAACTCAATGGCTACAACCTGTAGTGTATGGCAGGGATCATTTGCTGGTGCTTCAGTGAGGTAGGATTTAGAAATTGGCCCTTGGGGTGGATTCTGTAATAGAGCAGCTTTTCAATAAGCTGTCGTCTTTCAGGAAATGCATGTCAAGACTGTGCAAAGAGGAAGATGGAAGAGAATGGAGTGGAAGTGCCCAAAAAACTCAGACAACCAGATACGGGTACTGTGTGGTGGTGTTTGTGTAGGAACCTGTCTCCTGTTTGTCTCGCTGGTCGGTGTCTTCAGTCACAAAGCTTTGCTTTAATGACCCTGGTCCCTTGGAGGGAGGAATGGCCACACTGGGTCAGAGTCCGCACACAGGGAGGCTTGGAGTGGGCCCTGACTGCTTGCGCCAGCTGCCCAGAGGCCCCCAGTGTCTGTGTTACCGAAGGAGCACACGCTGAGCAAATACTTAAATCTATTTTCAATTTCTTTGAACTGTTTGCTTCGGTAGAGTCCCTCTGTTGACACTAGGAAAGGTGCCCTGGCTCCCTCCTGCTGTCCCCCTCCTGCCCCACTCCTTCCAGAGTCGTGTGTTGTTCCGAGCCCCTCAGCACTGGGAGGTTGGGTGGCCCTGCCTTCCTACCGCCCTCCCTCTGCCACTCGCAGACCCCAGCCGTGCACTGCGCCCCTCACCTGGTTATGGGACAGAGGAAGGACTCTTCTGTCTGAAGTTCGATGGCTTGATCACAAAGTGTGCATATTGGGTCCCTTTCTGCCAGCCGTGTGTGGCGTTAGGGCCTGGCCAGGCTGCCTGCGCCAGCTGCAGGGTGAGCGCTCAAGGTTGAGGGCAGACGTGGCTTCTCCCTCGCATCCTGTTTTCCTGGTCTTGACTTCTCACGTGGGGCCCTAGATTATCTCTTCTATCTTCACCATTCTCTCTCCCAAGAATTCATACCAGGGTCTCCTGAGTTATTTCCACCATCTTTCATGTTTTCTCTGACTCTTAATTTTCATTTCTCTCTCCATTTTTTCATAAACTTTCTTGGAGATTTTCATAATTACGTTTCATAAAGCCCTTGGGTTAAATTTTTGTTTTGACAGTGTGATCGTAAATGTGGGCGGCCTTGTTTTCTGATTGAACATTTACCCCACTACCATCTGTTGTTCCAAACTGTGGTGTCTTCAGATCTCTGGAGAGCCAGAGGCTGCCCTGGTCACCCGACTCCATTCCTGAAAACACTGGCCAGAGGATCTTCAGATAACGGTCGTCTGTGTTGTACCAGTTTATGTGGGAAACCTTGACAGGATGCCCTTAACACCTACACAGCAAGCCCCCGAGAACCCACAGAGCTTTGAACCACTTAGCGCTGTCGGTGGCTCATTTAAACATTCCAAGGCACTGCTTCCCGGCTGTGTTCTGGTTGAAGATTCCTAATCTGAAGTCCTTCAGTCTGAAACTTTGTGAGCATCAGATCAGAGCTCAAACTGAGATTTTTGGAATATTGTGGATTTCAGCTTTTCAGATTGGAGAGGTTTAACTCCTTAAAGTCTGCAAATTTTCCAAAAGCTGAAAGCCTCAAACCTGAGACACTTGTGGTTCCAAGCATTGTGGCTAAGGCCGCTCAGCCTGTACTGCTTGTCCGTCTGTGCCAGAGGAGCAGCACAGTGGAGGCAGTCGGTCAACACAGAGTCAGTGAATGCACACGACACAGTGACATGAACAAGGTCATTTTGTAAAAACAGTCCCCTGAAGCATGAGTTGTTGGCAGTCAGGGTTGTGGCAGGAGACTGAGGGCGTAGCGTCCTGCTGTGCAGTTATGAAGGAAGTGAGGGCTGAGGACACTCTGCAGACCCTGCGTGTCCCCACATAGATGTGCTGTGACTTCAGTGCACACACATCTAAAGGGTGAATTCATTTTTTATTGTTTTGGATAAAATTCTTGGAAATCATTTAGCAGATGTTTGGATTGTGAGTTCTAAAGTGGAACAAAAGAGCAGCTCGTACTCTGTGTCCTCTGGGCCGGTGGTTCGTTTCTGTGGTCTCTTCCCTGTTGCCCTTCTTGCTGGGGCTCCCTGTTGCCTGCTGTGTAGGGCAGGCCCCGTGGCGATTCTCAGTAGACGGCGCGGACTTCCCCAGCTGCCGTGTGGCGGGATGTTCTGCCGCTGTGGCCTGCTCCTGAGCAGTGTGGCTTCAGGTGGTGGGGCCTCTTGCTTGGCAAATGTTGCCAGCACCCACACTCCCAGGCAGTTGTGCCTAGGGAAAGCCTTGGGCCTCTGCTGTGCAAGAAGCCACAGCCTGCTCTGCCAGTCACGCTGGCCACACCTCAGCCTGCAGAGCACGGAGCAGTGGGCAGCTCTCCACATGGCAGCTCAGCGTGCTGCACAAGCCTTCGTGCTTCCCCACCCTCCGGCCACCAGGAAAACAGCAGCCATGTTCGTGGGTTGAGATTGCCACAGATTTTGCCCATCTGTGTTACCATTTTCTGGTCCTGATGGTATTTGTTAACATGCAGGCCTGTTTCTGGACCACGGCTACTATTTCCGTTAGGGAAGGTTTTCAGGATCTTTAGCACATAAGACACATTGTGAACTGGTTTCTGAGACAGCAGTCCTCTCGCGAGCGCAGTACTTCTTTAGCTGAATTTTAACTTTTGGTATTTCTTCTAACAGACAATGCTGGAGGGTCTTGAGATCTTTAAGACCAGTTAAAACCTGCAGCTTGAGAATCAGCCCTCTGTAACCAGTGCCATGCCTAAGCAGTGAGGAGCGTGCCGAGGCCTGCACCCGGATCTCAGCCCCAAGCTGTCATGTGCCCCCAGAGCCACACGGATGTGTGGCCTTCAAGGCTGGGTCTAGAGCTCTGTTTGCTTACCTGCTCAGGTGACACAGACACACTTCAGGAACACTGTAAGGACTGATGAACGGCTACCTCAGGGACCAACTTGTGGGAAGGGATGTGCCTGGCGTCCAGTTCCTGTTTGACCTGCTCTGTGCATCATGGTGTGTTTCTGCTGATACAGGGGAGACAAGATCGTCTAAGCAGCAGTCGTTGCCAAAGAGAAAGGAGAACTTCACACAGGCACCTATATTTGATGAGTTTTTATGTGGAAACATCTGTTATTAGAGAAAGCATTTTACACCTGTTTGTTACATTGGTAATAGTAAAGAGGCACTGAATCCGCTAGTGAAAATGGTTTTTAGCAGAATGACGCAGTCAGTAGGGCTCTGGAGTCACATCGTCCAATAACTCTGCTCCACAGGAGGGCAGGCCTGGCGTTGCTGAGCAGCCTGCGTCCGCAGAGCCAGGGCCTCTGAAGCAGCTGTCAGGGCTGTGCACTTGCGCTGTGGGGCCGAACCAGGGGAGGGCACAGTGGGCACAGATGAGGTTCTAAACTGTCAGTTCCGAGCTTTTTGAGTCATTTTCTGGGGCAAGGTCCCACCTTTTGTCCTCTTAACTGCCCTCCACGCGCCTCAAGCCAAGGGGATTTCTGCAGAGCGAGGTAGGCAAGTCCTGTGAAGGGCCAGCCAGCTTGAGGCATCTTCAGGGCTCACTGTGGGCGGCAGCTGTGCTGGGTGCTGCGCATGTGAGGGGAGGCCCCTGCCGGAGACACCAGGCGGAGGCACAGTGAGGCCTTAAGGTGAAGCCCTGTCTGAAGTCAGCCCTGTGAGGTTCGTGGTTGTCGCCCAGCATCTCCCCAGCACACGCCGGTAGAGGGCCCGGCCTTCCCACGGGTGCTGGGAAAGGGAAGAACAAGAAACGGAGGTCGGGCTGGACAGGGATGAGACAAGGAAGAGACGCACCAGCGACCTTTCTTCCCCTTTCAAAGCATGGGAACAAATCTGTGTCACTCTGGTCATAAATAAAATTTTAATGGTAACTCTGTTTGCTCAACCTTTTTTCAGTCACGACAAGGCTTGGTGTACTGCAGTTAATGAGAACTTTTAGCTGGAGTTGCCACTCAGTTGTGAAATTGAGTCCATGATTACTTTGTAATGTATTTAAATTTTTTAAAAAGGTAACGAATTATTTTTCAAGATACATTTACCAAGTGCAGTCAGGGATGGAGATCTGAATGAGAAATTTTGCACACATAGGACACAAATTTGCAAGTGCAGAAGGTGCTGGGCTGCTTCGAGGAACAGGCAGATCCCGAGTCAGTTTTGGTATCCGTGCAGGTTTATTCTATTCTAACATGATTGATGTATTAGGGTCAGCCAGGGCCTGGGCTCAGTGACGGCACGTTTGCTGTGTGAACACCATGCATTTATGTGTACTTTCATCAGGGACAAGTGCCAGCTGGCTCAGGTGACAGCGTCAGACTGTTTATTTACTGCCAGGAGCTATAGTAGTTGGCACATTTTACCAAAGCTCTTTGGAGCCTTGTCAGAGCCAGAGTGTTTACCACGGCCCTCCGAGAAGTCGGCCGACCCGTCATAGGTGCGCGGTAAACCGCACATGCTCCCCCGCTCCCTGCTTCTCACGCGCCGAGCCTCACCTCACCGAGCCCTCCTCCCACCCTCGGAATGTGTCCGCAAGACGTCGGGGACTTCAAGAAAAAGTGCTGTATTCATAGTTATACTCGTGTATTTCTTAACCATGTGACATCTAAAACTGGTTATTATTTTTACCAGGTTTTGTTTTTTGCCGTATTAGTGGTTGAACTCCAGGCCTTCACACTGAGTTATAACCCCAGCCCCCCCCGCTTTTTTTTGAGACAGGATCTCCCTAAGTTGCCTAGGCTGGGCTTGAATTTGTAATCTTCCCACCTCAGCCTCCCAGAGTGCGGGGATCACAGGCCACGCCACTTTATTGGGTATGGTAGCCAGGCCCGTACTTTCACAGCCCCGTGGTTTTTACTGTATGCTTTTGCACAGTGCAGCGGGGCACGTTTTGAGTACTCGGAAGGATCATTGATGGCAGGCGCTAAGTGGAGTGGACGCCTGAGCTAGGGGGAGGAGCTGCACTGCATCCATGGAGCACCGGCAGGGACGACTCAGCGTTAAAGGCCATGGCTTTTCGTGGAAGAGGAAGCAGCAGCAGACTGGATGGGCCCAGCACTGAGAGGAGGGGCTCCTCGGGCTGGCGCCGCTCCCGTGACTCAGCCTGCTTCCGGGCAGAGTGCAACCATAGCGAGGACAGGCTGCTGGCTGGCACCAGGCCAAAGCAGGCTCAGAGGAGCCCCCGGGGCGCCAGTCCTGACGGGACTCGTTGCCACACGTGAACTCCGCGGACACTTGGAGAAAGCCTGTGTTCTTCAAACTTCCTTAACAGAAACCATATTCAGAAGCATTTAGACTGCACTGAAACACATAATTCAGTTTCATTACAGATTTTCTTTTAGCTTCTAAAACTACACTGGAGACATCTGAAATTACATGATTTTTATGGATATTTTCACAATTAACATACAGGCCCTCGGAAGTGATTTTCCACAACAGCTGGGCTCAACAACTTGTTCACACCTATTAACTGGTGCATCTGACAGCCCGCGTTCCAGCCAGGGTGCGCCCAGCACACGCAGACCCTGGGTTTGACCCCAGCTGGGTGGAACATGGCTAGTCTCCCTCATGCATGCCCTGAAGGTGCAAGGCCAGACCACAGTGAAGATGACACACACTGAGCATTTTAATGACATGCTTATTTCAAAAGAGATCGTGCTACACAGTGCCCCTTAGGAAAAACCAACGCTAACTGTCCTAGGAAACTTGACCCCGGAGCGTCCTGACCGGTCCTTAGCTGTAGTGGCCACGCAGGGCCTGCTGGCTCCGGAAATCTGCAACTGGGAACTAGAGGAGGACAGGTGACGGCTCCCATGCCTGGGACTGCTCACAGCACCCCGTCCTACTGGGACTGGGACCCACGGTGTCCTCTGCCGCCCTGTCCGCCTTCGGTGTCTGGGTAGGGACGCAGGTCTAGGGTCAGCACACGGCTGACCATGCCTCTGTCATGCTGGAGGGGAGACAAGAGTGGCAATCAGTCTGCTGAGAGGGAGAAGTAGGAAAGTAAAGCCACCAGCAAGCCTGGCCTTGCATTCAGAAGAAACCTGCTTATGCTTGAAAGGGCGTCAGTTGTTTTCACCCCAGTTTGTTTTTAATTTTAATTTTCTGGTTATGAGAATTTTTGTTTTTTGGGGTAGTAGTTGCAGTACTGGGGATTGAGCCCAAGGCCTTGGCACTGACCTACATGTGCAGCACTTTTTATTTTGGAATGGTCTTGCTAAATTGCCCAGGTTGGACTTGAACTTGTAATCCTCCTGCCTCAGCCTCCCAGAGTGCGGGGATTCCAGGCATGCATCACCAAGCCTGGCTGGAATTTCTATTTCTCAGCATATTTCCAGGAGGTCTCCTACTTGCTGTGGGTACAGGAGGGTAAAGTAACTCTTAGCTTAAAGGAGAGCTCAGGAAATAAAACCTAACTATGCAAAGGCCAAATGTCTTGAATCGGCTGCTCCGCTGTTAGCTCAGGTAGTACCTGCATGGCTCAAGGTGTGTTCGAAGTCTAAGTTCCTGTACCACTGGGAGCTTGCAGTGGATTCCTCTGGTTCTCCTCGGGGACAGTGACACAGGGCATTTGTTTTTGCTTAAAATGCTCAGACATGACAGAAACATGAAACACAGTAGTAACTGCTCTGTGTGTGTTCACGTGCAATGTAAAACTCTCCTTCTGCTCTGCGGTTTTTAATTTGCTTCTTTCGCTTGAGATCTAATTATCTGTGTACTACAGAAAAATACCTGAGCAGCTACTCTTACTCAAAACAGGAGTGAGCCTGTGTTTATCACCTGTACCCATCCAGCAGCATCTGCGGACTCCGCCTGGAGCTGCTGACCGGAAGGGAAGGAAGGGAAGCTCTGCGGCTGGGCTGGCGGGGCGAGGAGCATCCGCGGGGCCCCTCCCTCTCTGGGGGCGCCCTTTACCTCTGGGTAGACACCGATCAGGGCGTCGGCTCTGGAATACAGCTCTTCTTTTAGAGAGATGATTATCATCTGGAACTGTTCTTGAGTCTGCTCTCTGATGTAACTGGAGACCTGGCAGGAAATAAAAAGCACACATCTCACCAGGAGGAAGGGCCTGGCTGGGGCTCGAGGCAGTGGTTCTGCACGGCTGGCTGACTCTGCCTGTTTTAGGTGACGAGGCACTTACTTGCCTTTCTGGTAATCAGCAAATCCACCCCAACCGCAGCATTGCAAAGAGCTTCTCCAACAAGAGGTAAGTAAGAAAAATCCATGAAACCTGTGATCTGAGCTTGAACAATTCTGTTTGTGGTGCTGGGGGTCGAACCCAGAGTCTTGCTCTACCACTGAGCTCCATCCTCGTCCTAAGAGTATGTTAAAGAATACAGCTGTAACTTGAGACACTATCGTGGGAAAAGCCATCAGCCACTGAAATGAGAGTGCTCAGGTGTGCCGTGAGGGTGAAGAAGGGCTAGTATCTAAATTTCCAGCATCCCGCGGTGTAAGTCAGAGCTTGATGATGGGGAAATACGGCCACTGTATTCATGATCACAAGTCCTTCTGGTAAAGGTGACCTCTGCTCCTTTCCGAAGCTCAATTCCCAGGAAATGAACAACCAAACAGACTCTGGATGAAAGAGTCTTGGTGCACAAACTGCTCACAACTGGAGACTGGTCGGGAAGAACTGAGGCTCGAAGCATCAGTGATCTAACCAGGTGTTCCTTGCCTACACCCTCGATCTCTGTGGACCCAGAGAGGGTCTCTGCGGTCTCGGTCATGACTGCAGCCAATGTATCAGGCAGGAGCTAGGAAGCAGCAATGAGAGCTTAGGTGAGGGACGGGTCAGGAAAATGCGCTTGTCCACGATGCCGAATTCACAGAGCTCTGGCATCAGAGGCCATGGTGGCAGCCACTCTGATGCAGGACCGAGAGTCTTGGGGTAGTGATAGGAAGAGAAAGGAGATAGGAGACTGATACGGTTTGGATATGAAATGTCCCCAAAGGCCCATCTGTTGAAGGCTCGGTCCCCAGCCTGTGGCACTAGTGGGAGGTGAAGGGACTTTTTTTTTTTTTTTTTTTGTGGGTACCGGGGGTCGACCTCAGGACCTCGCGCGCCAGCAGGCGCCCATGCCGCTGAGCGATATCACCGGCCCTTTTTTCGTATGTGGGATCCGGGAGTCGAACTCGGGCCCTCGCGCTTGCCAGGCAGGTGCTTACACCGCTATCTCACCGGCCCTGGTGAAGGGACCTTTAAGAGGTGGCAGGTCTCTGGGCGTCAGGTCACTGGGGTGAACTTCTGAAGAAGCTGTTGGAGCCCTGGCCCCCTCCTCGCTTTGCTTCCTGGCTCCCACCATGTTGAACAGCTCACCACAGGCCCTGGAGCAGTGGACCAACTCAGCGTGGACCAAAAACTCCCAAACTGGGAGCCAGAATAAACCTTTCCTACTTTTACTAACAGCCAGCAGTCGCAAGGATGGATGGTGTGCCTTCTGCTCGGAGCTGCCTGCTGTAAATGCCGGACACCCTAAGCCCGAGGGAGTGGAGGCTCCTCTGTGGTTACGTGCCCCACACAGCACACACTCAATGCTGTGACCTCCAAGGCACCATGGGAATTCTAAGGCTCTGCCACACAGGCTGCATGCTAACAGGAGCCTGAGACCTACACTCCGGGATGTAGACAATGAGTGCAACCAGGAAAACAGGAGGTCCGCAAAGACAGACAGAGCCTCCTTGGTACAGGAGGGCAGACAGCTCCTGAGTGAGTCAGGCCCCGGCATCCAGTGAGCTGACGCGGGCAGCTGGCCTATGAGACACAAGTCAAGGCTGTGTTCCTGTGTTTTCTTCTGCTCCCTCTGGCCACTGCGAAGTCTTCGGCAGACTCTGTGGCTGGCAGCTGAGACGTTCTTGTGTATCCTGTGGCATGTTAAAAGCAGAGGCCCCCCGAGGCACCAGGGAGTGCTGAGAGACACCTCCGTGCCCTAGGAGCCACCTCGGCCGCAGCTCCACAGCATCCCTGACTTGCCCGGACACCGCACGGGAGGCTGAACAGAGCTGAAAAAGCAGAAAGCAACTTACTTTGCCGATGTTAGTATTGTCCAGGGCTGCATCCACTTCATCTAGAACAAAGAATGGAGCAGGCCGGAAACTAGAAAAAAATGATATCCTAGTAAGTTACAGCTTCCTGTTTGTTTTGCAAGACTTGGAGAAAAAGATGAACAGTATTCAGGATGAACAGGACACTTCCTTCTGGAAACCTGTCTGGAACACTGGTGACCTCTGCACCACTGAGTCTGTGCTCAGCGGGCCACAGCCCATGTGGTCCACATCATGACGGGCTCGTCACATCCACCTGAGACCTGCTGTGACCTGTCAGGTGCCTCCTGTCCTCCATGGCCTGCCCAGGTGTCTGCGGCCTCTCTCATCCCGAACTCACCACCGCGGTGCCTCTGGGCCGGTGCTCAGAGCCCCGTATCTGACTCGAGGCCACAGCCTCACACGTGCCCTGCTTAACAGTTCCTGACCTGCACCTAATGAGCGTCTCAGACCCCTCACCGCCCCTCCAAACCTGCCCCCTCCTGGATCTCAGTTACTGACATCTCTCACCTCTCTACTTGTTGAGGTGGAACCCAGAATCCTCCCAACTCTTCATACCCCACATGCTGTCAGCAACCTCCAGCCTGTCGCCATCTTTCTCCTTGCCATTACAGTAACTTCCTAGTCCTGTGCCTGTGCCAGCCCATGTGCACGCTCTACACATGCCCGCTCACTCTGGCCTCAGGGCCTGTGCACTTGCTGCTCCTCACATCTAGAACATTCTTCCCTTAGCTGTGCATGTGCCCTGCTCCTGTAATTACTCCAAGTCTTCAAATCGAATGGTAGCTTCTCAAACTGGACTCCCCAGTGACTCCGTAATACTGCGAACCCTTCCCTGCACCCATCGACTGCAGTCCCTGCTTGAGTTCTTCCCCTATAAAACTTGTCATTTTTGAACATTCTTTCACAGAATGAGTCTGCTAATATACCTTACTTATTGTCTTTCTCAACTAAAACAAAACAACTGAAGTGGGCGTGACACAGCGCTGTCCAAGCGCTCCTCCCTGGTGCCCGCACCAGCCCTGGCAGTTTTTTTATCAGCTGAGCAAATGGGCAGGTGCCACCTCGAACCAGTCTTCCTCACCTGAGTCCTCCCCTCTTGGCTTCTCCTCTCCTGGGGACAGGGATTCCCTTTCCTTCCTGAGACCAATAAAAACCAGCGGCCAGGCTCCCCCGCTCAGTTCCGGGCGGGGGCAGGGCGGCGGCAGCACTTACACCTTTGGTCCTTACCTGTGGCTTTCAATGTGGAAGCTGTTCCTTGAGGTAATTTTAGCTATCTTTTGTTTCTTTTTTTTTTTTTTTTTTGTGGGTACCAGGGGGACGACCTCAGGACCTCGCGCGCCAACAGGCACCCGTGCCGCTGAGCGATATCACCGGCCCCTTTTTCGTATGTGGGATCCGGGAGTCGAACTCGGGCCTTCGTGCTTGCAAGGCAGGCGCTTAAGCCGCTGAGCCGTCTCACCGGCCCTATCTTTTGTTTCTTGATTTACATTACAAAGAAACAGTGCCAAAGAGATGAGATTAAAGGCTTTTTTAGGCAAAATACTTCGCTTTTAACATCCTTCACTAATACATCTCTGAGCAGAGACTAAGAAAATAATATGCAAGTTGGGTTTTCTTATTTGGTAAGTTGGGTTTTTCTGGTAATCTCGATGTTATATTTGGTCATCAAAAATTTTTTTTCTATATGACAAAATTTACTAGCTATTGATAATTAAATCTGTCTAAGGCTGAGCTCAGAGATGCTCCGTGTGAATTGGAATAATCCTAGAACATGAATTCTGTGGCTCAAGCAAACAGTTTTGCATACATTTGCTAAGAATTAAGAAACACAAACAGTTCCAGCTGTTGTGTCGAGAGCTCGCTAGGTCTGGGCGGCACAGGAGGCTCACCTGTGTACAGCGAACAGGAGGGCCAGGGCCGCCACGCACCTCTCTCCCCCCGACAGGTTGTCCATGGGCATGAACCGCTTGCCCGGGGCCACACAGTTATAGCTGATTCCCTCCAAGTAGGGCTCTTCAGGGTTCTCTGGGCTAAGAAATGCCTGAAACACATGTTATTTACTTAGCAATATCAGAAAATACTAGTACATTTCAACCCATGGTGCCAATATTAAATGCAAAATATTCTACTGGTTGGGTCCTCAATTTGGATGGAAAAGTACCAATGCCTGTAAATAATGTACTTACTTGTGCATTTAATCACAGACAAGAGGGTTGTCTGGTTGGGGGGAGAAAGAAAGTACTGGAACACACCAGGGACTGCCCGTCCCACCGCAGCAGTATGTGCCACAGCCTCTCCACGAGTCTTCCTCAGCTCGCCCTCGTCTGAAACTTACCCTCTACTTCCTACGGCCCAGGGACTGTGTAAGACAGGAATCCTGTTCTCCAGGAGTCAGTGAGCTTACTTTATCTCACTCTACTGAAAATGTCATTGTCAGTTACATGCTAGAAATCTCATCAAGGATCACCTCAGTGAGGGAAGAACATGAACCGAGAGCGGACCAGGGGTCCACGCCCTGGCCCACGTCTTTATTCCACACCCAGTCCACGGGTGTTTGCTCTGGCACTTATAATGGGGGGCACGAGGCTGTCTGCACTTGGTCTGTGCCTTTAACTCTTCCCTTCTCCTCTGATACTCCGGTCAACGCCACAGATCGGCTATTTCCCAGGATCTCCCCCACGACCCTCCCCAAAGCCCAATTAGTGCCAGACAGCAGCAGTTCAGCGCTGAAGGGAACATAGAAACCCATGGTCTAATCACTCGCTTCCAGTGGAGAAAAAGGCACAGGTCATTAGGTGAGCAGTCCGCTCTGAGTGAGTCACTCCCATAGTGGGCAGCGGGCAGCTAATCACAGACAGCAGGGCTGTCTGAATCAGGGAGGAAAACCACCAGCAATAGTTCCAAAGTTCCCGTCAGGAGTCAGGGGTGACAAATACATACTTGGGCACTGTTGTTTCGGCAGAGCTTCTTGTAGATGTGATCAATTGAGACTGAGACGTGCTCAAAACACTGGCTGAAAAGATCGTATCTCCTTTTTTTCACCTGTTCAAACTCTTGCCTACACATCCTGGCTTCCTTTCTGCTGGCCTCAAAAGCTAAGAGAGAATCAATGTTCTTTAATTTGGAGACCACTGAATGACTTCTTTTATTTAAAGTAAAAAAAAACTGGATTATGCATTTATTTGGTTGTCAAGTAAAACTACCTTTAGGATATCTCAATGATATTAATTCCAAGGGTATAGCTCTTAAAATCAACAGGCCCTTTCCTGGCAGGGCTAATTTCTAAATTTTGTTTTGTTTTATTTTGTTTTGAGACAGGGTCTCCCTATGTAGTTCAGGCTGGCCTTCAACTCACTATGTAGCCCAGGCTGGCCTTGAACTCAGTGATCCTCTTGCCTCAGCCTCCCGAGTGCTGGGATTATAAGTGTGCACTACCACACCTGGCATAATTTCTAAATAATACTAACAAGTTCTGACAGAGTAATGTTTCTTTCTGGCATGAAAAATTAAATATTATCTAAAATAACCAATAAGCTTGTTGTCAAATTAAAGGACAACATTTTTCATAAAGGAAGCAATTAGTGACTCAGTATCGACAGCATACGTGAATATAAGACAACAGAGGAAAATGTGTTCTAAAAAGAAAGGTATAATCCTGGGAGGACTGTGCACATGTGCCAGAAATGAGAACCCCAGGTACCCGATCCTGCCAACGACTGAGCTTAGCCTCACCATCTGCGGACTCCTGGAACTTGTCCCTGACCGTCTTCAAGTTCTCCAGGGCTCGCAGGTTTGGGGCTGCCGTCTTCAGCAAGTTGTCTTCCTGGGACGCCACTTGCTGTACCAGGAGTGCAAGGTGGGCCTCCACCTCCTGATCTAACTGCAGAGCCTGTGAGCAGCAAAGACGAACACCACAGTGAGGCCTGAGGCCAGGCCAGCACATCTGACCCGCCCACCACGCCCTCTGCATCCCTCAGAAGGCTGGAGCTGCAGTCAGTGTGGGGTCTGAGGCGCCCCCAGCAGCTGCACCCTCACTCCTCTAGTGTTGTATGTGATGCTCCTGGAACACACTTCCCTCCTTGGTCTGTAATGCAGCTAAAAAGCAATGACTTGGGCCAGTGAGATGGCTCAGCGGCTTAAGCGCCTGCCCGGCAAGCGCGAGGGCCCGAGTTCGACTCCCGGATCCCACATACGAAAAAGGGGCCGGTGATATCGCTCAGCGGCACGGGCGCCTGCTGGCGCGCGAGGTCCTGAGGTCAACCCCCCGGTACCCACCAAAAAAAAAAAAAAAAAGCAATGACTCACGTATCACCTTAATGTCCTCACTCATTAGAAACTACTGATCGTCTACCAAGAATCAGACACTGAGGGTTCCATGACAGACACTGTTCAGTCTCTGCCTTTCAAGAGCTCCCAGGGACGTCAGAAACGGAAACGCCTCCTAACAGGCCCCACAGGAACGCCAGGGCAGAGAGCCGGATGTGAAGCAGCCAGGCGCGCAGTACTTCCCCAGACCAGAGCTGGAGCTGGAACTCACTCGAATGAGGAGGGGAGGCCAAGTGGTTTCCCTTCTAGGGAAACTTTCTTGACTCCCAAGGGCATTAATGAATACACGATAGAAGTGACATTTTCATTCACTGAGAAGAGAATTATTTGAAAATAGATGAACTCATACTATACATTCAAATAAATTTCAGATGAATGAAACAGGTGAATGAATACAAGAAAGCCGTAAACGGCAAGACAGTATTTATAAACATTTACTGGGTAGTTAGATGGAAAGGACTTGTTAAACACAAAAGCAAATAGAGAAAGCACTAAACAGAAAACCACAGAGAAGAAAAAAGCTACTTTCTGACTGCCAAAAGATGTCAGAAACAGAGTGCAAAATTCCAAGTCTATTAACCATATATGAATTCAAAGACGTAGTGGCTGCTGCTTCTCAGCACCCATTCCCATTTCTTCCACCCTTTCACAGCCCACATGGGGCTGAGGGGTGCACAGAGACGCAGGCCTTCCAAGCTTGGGTGAGGTCCGCATCCCTTTGCCCTCAGTGAGGGCTCCAGAATGAACATGCGACACCACCAGGCCACTGTGATGCGGGACGGCTGGTGGGGCTGTGTAGGAAAACCTTCCTTCAATCTTAGAGTAGCACCCCCCAAAGGTGGGCCCTCCTCTGGAGGTGGTAGCTGTGGGCTGGACAGCCCAGATGGCTCCAGTCACTGTGTCCTCATGAGACGCAGCCTGATACCAAAGCCTGAGAGGTGAGAGGCCTCAGGGCTGACTGAGCTGGAGCCTGAGCTGCTGCATTAAGAGGGAGGTGGTGCCGCACTGCAGGCTGTATCCTGCTGCCTCCCTCTGCTGGGAGAAGCCCGAGCCCGCAGCAGGCACAGCACTGGGACACTGACAGGGTGAACTCTGGCCCTGGAGTAAGGGCCACTTTTTTTTTTTTTTTTTTTTTTGAGACAGGGTCTCACTATATAGTTCAGGCTGGCCTTGAACTCATGGCAATCCTCCTGCCTCAGCCTCCCAAGTGCTGGGGTTACAGGCATGCACCACCACACCCAGTGGGCCACTTCTGTTTATGCAGGAGTTTGCAAAGACTTCAGTATTCAGTGTGACCCCTCAAGAAATGGAGTTAGCCACAGAAACCAACTGGACATTCCACGGTAGTTATGCCCTGCAGAGCACAGTGATTAAACACACTGATAGAAGTTTTTTTTGAGACAAGGTCTCGCTAGGTAGTTCAGGCTGTCCTCAAACTCACTATGTAGCCCAGACTGGCCATCATGCCCAGCTGATATAAACATTTTTTTAAAGTAACTTATTTATTGTTTTGTGATATAAGGAATGTGTACTTGGCCTCCATCCTGGTCTTGGCCCGGATACCCTAAAACCTGAATGGTAGGGGTGAAGTGAGCACCTTCTGTTATTGATAATAAGCCCCTTTCCAGCCCAACTGAGCTCATACTAGTGGCTGACTTTGAAGAGAGGACGGGTTTGGAACCTTTGGCCCTGCTCTCTGGGGAAGGAAGTGAGGCTGGAGATAGACTCTGGGGAGGGTATCCGGGTGGCTCAGTGTGTGCAGACCCTGGGAGGTGGCGCTCTGCACGTCGCCCATCTGGCTCTTCCCGAGTCACAGCCTTCATAATAAGTTAGTGAACATCAAGCATCTCCCGGAGTCTTGTAGCCACTCATCACTCTATCAAGCCTAAGGAGGGGACCGTGGATAGGGAGGCTGGGATGTGTGGCTGACCCTTAACCCTGCCCTGCAGGAGCCTCGGGCGGTGCACAGAGCTGGAGAAATGCGTAGTGTGAGGCAGACCCATGTATCTGGTGTCAGCACTGTCAGTATAGAAAAGTGGTTTTCCACTTTTGTATAGGTCTCAAAAACACTTTACTCTCGGGCCGGTGAGACGGCTCAGCGGCTTAAGCGCCTGCCTTGCAAGCGCGAAGGCCCGAGTTCAACTCCCGGAACCCACATACGAAAAAGGGGCCGGTGATATCGCTCAGTGGCACGGGCGCCTGCTGGCGCGCGAGGTCCTGAGGTCGTCCCCCCGGTACCCACAAAAAAAAAAAACAAAAAAAAAACACTTTACTCTCAAAGTGATTCTGCAGTCTCTGAATATTCGCCATTGCTGTTAGTAAAAATCAACTGAAATCTCTGTTACCTTCAAATCCTCCTGTAGAGGGCCGTAGTCCACTTCCATAGCAGCTTCTTTTTCATAGATGTCGGCTGTCGCCTGTGTACTTTCTGCTTCAGTTCCCAACTGAAAAACACGTAAAACTCTCTCCTTACTGTCTCCAATGGTAACCCATACTCACCCGTACACCGCCTTCAGATGACCAGCCAGGGAGGCTGCAGCGACCTGGTCTCAGTCGCCCGCTCACGGCTGTCAGTGTCCCTTGGTCAGTCACTCTGCTGCAACTGTGCAGCCCCCATGACCACAGCACGTGCCACTCTCAGGGTGGGCACAGCCCCCCAAGGTGTCTGTGTGACTTCACCCGTCACCTCCTCAGTCACTGGCCACCCCTCCATCAACACTCTGCTCCTTCCTGCTTTACTGTTTTATTAGCATGGACCAACACCTAACGTAAGTATTTCATCTACCTATGCTTGCTTGTCTCTACTCCATTAGAATGTAAAGGACATGATTTTTGGCTGTTGTAGTCCCAGGGCCTAGTGCATTGACTTATATTTCAATTTCTATGTGAAACAGCTGGCCTTTGGTGTTATGCTGATCAAAACCAAGACTCATATATTAAGAAAAACATGCCAAACTTGGCTGGGTATGGTGGCACATGCCTGTAATCCCAGCACTTGGGAGGCTGAAGCAGGAGGATCTCCAGGAGTTCCAGGCCAGCCTAGGCTATGGAGTTCAGGACTAGCCTAAAAAGACTATGTCTCAAAAAGAAAAAGAAAAAAGCAAAGCAAAGCAAAGCAACCAAATTATGTCATTTACCGTTTGCAGATGTTCTCAGCTGAACAAACTCAACGGTACTACTTTAGGAATTAAGTTTTAATGTAATACATGTGTTAAAACAGCTCAGAGAGAAGTTGGACTTGAACAAAGTGTAATATCATGATTCCTGCATGTGATTTGATGTCACTGCATTCGGCTTGTGTAAGTCATCTGCTACTCACTACTGCAAGTGTGGCCATAAGCCAGCGACCACAGGGACGCAGACTCTTAGGCAGCAGGATCCCCAGCTGCTTCTTCCGCACATTATGATCTGGGAAGCAACGATCTGGCCGTCTCCACCCGAAGACTCTAAGGATTCTCCCGGAGAGCCGTGGCAGGCAGAGATAATCTATTGCCGTGGAAGGGGTCTGGGCTGCACTTCCCCAGGGTGGATAGTTAGTGCCACAGCAAGTGTTGTGCAACAATGACTTCTGCCCAGTGGTGCTCATTCAGCCCTCACAAGAGGCAACTCCTACGACACTGTTTCTGTGCTGGGCTTCAGCACCACGTGACCTGGTCGTGAGTAGACATGCTTATAAAATGCCAGCCAGGATGAACCCCGAGGCAGCTCCCTTTCTCCGCGTTCTCTCTCAAGAGACATTTGGCTCTGAGGCCTAGCATCCCCTCGGGACCAGAAAAGAGCATGTGACCCACGTGAGTGACTTGTCTGTTCCAAGAGAATCACCATCCCCACGCCTTCCCCAGCCCCATGACATGGTCTGGGCCTTCTGGACGCTCTTGGGCAGTTTGCTCTTAGGAAGGGTCACGCTTTCAAAAGTGAATGCAATATTCCAGTGTGGCCTGACTACTAGCACAAAACGAGGCACAAGCACCACTCTTTAAAAAACAGACTGTTTTTTAGAGCAAACTGGGAGGGAGGTCCAGGGATTTCCACATGCTCCCTGATGAGTATGACCACCCCAGGGTGGTGCATCTGCTGTTGTGAACCCACAGTGACACTTCATAAGCACCAAGGCCACAGCTTCCCCTAGGGGGACGAGTGCTCAGTGCTGTCCATCTTGGGTTTGGGTAAATGGATGACACCAGGCACCCACTGTTCACACCAGACAGATGTTTGTCCCACATCCTTGGACCACCTATGCATCCCTTGCCCCCTCTGACTCCTGGAAACCACTCATCTTCTACTGCATGAATAGCTGTGTCTTTTCCAGAATGTCATATGGTTGGAATCTTCTAGTATACACCATAGTCTTTTCAGACTGTCTTTTTTTGGGGGGGGCGGTTACTGGGAATCAAACTCAGGACCTCACGCTTGCCAGGCAGGCGCTGCGCCACTGAGCTAAATCCCCGGCCCCTGGATTGTGTCTAATTGATATGCATTTCCTTTTTTGTGTGTGTGGTACTGAGGGTTTGCACTGAACTACATTTCCAATGCTTAAAAATTTTTGTTTTTACATTTTTAAGATAAGGTCTTCCTATGCTACTCAGGCTGGGTTTGAATTTGGCAATCCTCCTGCCTCAGCCTTCCAGAGTCCTGGGATTACAGTGATGTGCCACCAGGCCTGGCTTTTTTCACACTTTTTCATGGCTTAATATTCATTTTTCTCTGGTGCTGAATAACATTGCATGGTCTGAATGTACCAGTTTATCTATTCACCTACAGGTGATCTGTTTTTAATTTTTATTTTTTTTTGTGGTCCTAGGGATAGAACCGAGGGCCTCAGCAACGCTAGGTAAGTGCTCTACCACTGAGATACACTCCCAGCCCCTGAAGGATATTTCGGTTGCTTCCAAGTTTTGGCAAGCTGCTATAAACATCACATGAGGGTTTTTGTGTGGATTTAAGTTTTCAACTCTTAGGGTAAATACCAGGTAGTGCAACAGCTGGACCAATGGTAAGAGTGTGTTATTTTATAAGAAACTACCAAACTGCCTTCCCAACTGGCTGTAGCATTTTGTATTCCCATCAGCAATGAAAGACAATTCCTGTCGCTCAGCATCCCTGCCAGCATGTGCTGTCACTGATCTGGGCGTTGGCCTACAGCTTAGTGTTTGGTACCGTCTTGTTTTCATGAGTGTTTCCCGATCACACGTGGCATGGTGCCTCTTCTTACACAACTACTTGCTTGCTGTCTGTCCATCTTTTTTTGTGTGTGTGGGTACCGGGGGTCGACCCCAGGACCTCGCGCACCAGCAGGCGCCCATATGCCGCTGAGTGGTATCACTGGCCCTTTTTTTGTATGTGGGTTCCAGGAGTCGAACTCAGGACCTCACGCTTGCCAGGCAGGCACTTATGCCACTGAGCCATCTCACTGGCCCTGTCTGTCCATCTTCTTTGGTGAGGTGGCTGTTGAGGTCTTTGGCCCATATTTACTAAGGTTATTTTCTTACTCTTGAATTTTGAAAGTTCTCTAAATATTTTGGTTGTCTTTTTATCAGATATCTTTTGCAGATATTTTCTCCCAGTCTGTAGCTTCTATTTTCATCTTCTTGACAGTGGTTCTCACAAAGCAAACACTCGTAATTTTAATAAAGCCCAGCTTACCAATTACTTACTTCCTGGATTGTGCCTTTGCTATTATATCTAAAAAAAGTCGGCACACACCTGCTTGGTGTTCACTGAGTTTTACAGATCTGCCACGTGGTGTCTGATATTAATTTGGGGAAATTCTCAGGTGTTATTATTTCAAATATTGCTTTTGTTCCTTTCCCCCTTTCATCTTCTGGTATTCCTATTACACATAAGCTACACCTTTTGTAGCTTTCCTGTAATTCCTGGAAGATCTGTTGTTTCTTTCAGTCTTTTTTCTCTTTGCTTTTTAGCTTTAGAGGTTTCTATAGAGATATCCTTAAACTCTGAGATCTTTCCTCAGTTGTGTCTTATCTGCCAACAAGCCCATCAAAAGCACTCTTCCTTTCTGTTTTGGTGGTTTTTTTTTTTTTTTTTTTTTTTTTTTTTTTGTGGGTACCGGGGGGTCGACCTCAGGACCTCACATGCCAGCAGGCGCCCGTGCTGCTGAGTGATATCACCAGCCCCTTTTTCGTATGTGGGTTCCGGGAGTCGAACTCGGGCCCTCGCGCTTGCCAGGCAGGCGCTTACGCCGCTGAGCCATCTCACCGGCCCTGTTTCGGTGTTTTTGACTTGTAGCATTTCTTTTTGATTCTTAGACTTTCCATCCTGCTTAAACTGCCTATCTGTTCTTGCATGTTGTCTACCCATTAGAGTCCTTAGGTTATTAATCATGCTTGTTTTAAATTCCTGGACTCCTAATTCCAAGGTCCCTACCATATATAATTCTGGGTCTGATGCTGGCTGTCTCTTCTGATGCTGTTTTTGCCTTTTGGCTTCAATGTCTTCATACATAATGTGCTGAGGGAAAAGAGAGGCCGTAAATCACCGCTAGTGATGTGGCCAGGTGTGGGGGAGGGAAGCACCTACAGTTTTATCCTCAGGTCTCTGTCTTTCAGGAAGCTTCTGTCCCTGGACTGGGAACTTTATGTGTGCTTCCCACTTTTTTTTTTGGTTTCCACTCTAGGCGGGACAGAATGGCTACAGCTGGCTGGAGCTGGGTACTTCCCTCCTCGAAGTCAGTCAAGCTCTGCTAAACCCCAGAAGATGCACTCTGGTGAAGCAGTTTCTCCTGAGCTGCTGCCCTGGTTAAGGGAGAACCTGACAGAGCTTTAGGAGGTGACACTCACAAAGTGTGGGAGCCCATGCTTGCCCCCCCCACCTCCAGCAATTAGTAAATCCCAGGTTAGGCCTTTTGGGGCTGCACTGGGGCTCTGCAAGCTGTGATTCTCTGTGTTTGCCTGTCTGCCTCTCCAACCTCGGAGCAGCAGTTTGCTGTGTCACCATCCTTCCCTTTCAGATTAAGATGTTACTGATTTTTCAGTCCGTTCAACTTTTTGCTTGTTAAGAGAAAAGCTGCTTCGGTGCTAGACTGGAAACTAAATGTCTTACTTTTTAGATAATGATTCCGTATGAATTCAGCTCAAGGTTTTAACATCTGCTTTGAAATACCCTGCACCGTGAATGTCTTTCATGCTTATAAAGAGGTAAATATTTTCACATTCATGGCGGGCTTGTTGAAAGTAATTCTATGGATTCACTAGGTGAAAGGACAACGGGGACAAAGCAGCAACACTGTTACTGACCAACAACTTTTACTTGGATATCACTCAGTGTAGCTTTTTTTTTGGTGGGGGGAGGGTACTGGGAATTGAACTCAGGACCTCATGCTTGCCAGGCAGGTGCTGTGCTGCTGAGCTAAATCCCTGGCCCTGGATATCACTCAGGAAGACTGCTTCCTCCTCTATTCACTCTGTGACAAAACACTTCTAAAATTAAATTCCCTTTCCAACAGAGTACCTGTTTCTTCTGTGACTAGTGAGCACAGTACTGTCTTCCTGCTCGTACCAGTTTAGCTATGACAGACCCCCACCTGCTCCCTCCTCACCCACAAGAGTGGGCACAGGAGCCAGGATGAGGCAGTCAGAGCTCTTCCCCAGGGTTTTTCTGAGGGCAGGGGAGAGCTCCTTCCCCCATGGTCAAAACCAGTTGTAGCCTTGTGGGCAAAGCTGATCGAGAGGACAAAGCCAATGCACACTGAACAAGGAGTCTGGCAGCCTTAAAATTCCTGGCAGGAGCCACACATGTGACGCCATCAATTCCCAGCCCTATCCCTTTACCCCTCCTCCATTTTTTTCTTCTCACTTTGAAGCCATTGGAGTTGGGCTTATGTCACTTGTGGGCAGAAAAGGGTTTGCTCTTTTCTTTACCTCTTATTCAGAATGTCATCTGTGCTAAAACAGAGAAAAGACAGCAGAATTACACTATAAAAAGTAATTCAGGGCCGGTGAGATGGCTCAGCGGCGTAAGCGCCTGCCTTGCAAGCGCGAGGGCCCGAGTTCGACTCCCGGAACCCACATACGAAAAAGGGGCCGGTGATATCGCTCAGCGGCACGGGTGCCTGTTGGCGCGCGAGGTCCTGAGGTCAACCCCCCGGTACCCACAAAAAAAAAAAAAAAAAAGTAATTCATATTAGAAATTAAGAAGCACAGTGTTCTAGAGACTTCATTCTGAAGAATCCAAAGAACTCAAAGCGGCCTCTGGAGCAGAAGACTGGATGGAAATGAGATTTCTAAGGTGTGGGGGCAAAACAGAAAGGACAACAGCTTTCATCTCTGGTTTCTCCAGGGCATCTCTCTATAGGCACAAGGCACTAGTCCATCCTGGTAAGCTGAAGAGACGCAGATTAACCAGAGATCAGAAAGCGGCCTCAGATCCTTAATTCAGAATGGGATGACAATCATTTTGCCCCTTTTCCCTCCTAGGAGGAAAAGATGTCTTCTCTTCTCCGGGGCCATGGAACCCGAGGAAGAGTAAGCAAAGGGCATTGTGTTCAGCTCCTACAGCTGCTAAATTACCTCCACTTCAATGATGTCGTCCAGCGACCCCAACAGAAGAGTTATTTCAATGTCTTGAACTTTGCAATCCAGCAGCAGGTTATGCTTCTCTAAGCGTTTCTGTTCCAGAGAAGTCTGAATTATCACAACTTCCTTTTGCAGTTTTCCTACTTCCCTGTAAATACACAGACATGAAAAAGTGATTTTACTCACTGTGCAAAGCTTCACCAAGGAAGGAAGATGTCACATTACATACTCCCGTGAAGACCACTTTCTCTAAGAGTGCTGTAAGTGCTGGGGTTTGTGACTTGCACACTGATGCTCCTGGGAAGGGTGTAGGTGTGACTCGGTTGTCCAAGGGAGCATTTCTCAGTGACAGGCAGCCCTGCTTTAGTCAGGGGACAGATAGTGCATTACCAGTTGCTTTCTTTTTAGATGTGTACAATTTTTCAAGCTGCACCTCTCCCTCACATGTGCGCTGCATTTTAGAGCTCCAGATGAGGAGCAATTGCATGAGAGACAGGCACCCTTGCAACGAAGCTGCTGCATCCCCAACGATCTGAAGTTTCTGTCCTACATCATCACTACTGCAGTGCCCCTTCCTGAAAATGAAACTGTGACACCCACCAGCTGAAGCAACTCAGAAAGAGGACCAAAAAGAAAAATGAGAAGTGAGGAAGCAAGGGAAGGAGGGCGGGAAGTAGATGGATGAACGGATGGATGGGTGGATGGATGGGAGGAAGGACAGACCACAAGGTTTTCAAGAACATGAAAAGAAACAAATAGTCCTGTTTAAATAACACAAGAATAAAAAATCATTAAGCAGATTTTAATCCCACTCAGGGAACCTCAGGATCTTAAAAGCACTGATGGTCTTCAGACAGTGAGGAAAACTGAAATGCCAAAACACTGCGCAAAAGCCAGCTCATTTCATCTGACCACTCACGCTATGCCAATCAAACAGGAAAGCAGATGGCTTTTTTGCACTAGGTGATTCAAAGCAGCATCAGCACGTGGCAGCATGTTCACTGGATGCCAGGTATCCTAAGTGCTGTTCGATGGTAATCCCTTAGTCCACATGACTATTCTGCAAGGCTGGCACTTTTGTTAGCCCACTTTACTGATGAGGAAATGAAGGCAGTGTGTAAGGAGCAGACTAGGCTGCACCGCCGGGCAGCGTGGCTTGATTCTCCTCCCCGATATGCTCTATGCTGTGCTGCAATGACAGGGACTCTGGACAACAGGAACCACCAGTGTCAAGGCTCTTAGGTAAGGGCTACTTCCATCACCAGAAGGAACATGCACTCTAACCGACTACCTGCCTCTCTTGGTTTCCCCCATATTAGAATATTTGAAAGAGGTTATGTGGGACCCGCAGCAACAAAGCATACATCCTCAAACACAACCTCATATATTATATTTTGAATTGACAAGCACACATGTTTAAAATACTGGCTAGGACTTTCAAATGAAGAATTTTTAATTACCTATCAACAGCCAAAAACTTCTTCCGTTCCTCCTCAATCTGAGTTTGAACTTTCTCAGCGTTGGAATTCTGGGTGATTAATACATCCTTAAGTTGCTTTTGCTTTGCCATGAGTTCATCCACAACTTGTAGACAGTCATCTTCGACCTGAACAGAGAGGGTTTGCATTGCAGATTTACCATCCTGTATACTACTAAGGCCAGCAGGTTCTGGCATTATCAGTAGGCCAGCCCAGTCGTTCCGAGACAAACGCCTTCCCCTGTGTAAGGCAGGCAGATTGAGCCTGTCATAGGCTGTGACCCACTATCATTCCACACCTTTTGGAAACTGGCAATTACTACCTGCCTTTGTCCCTTCCTTTTAGATTCATGCCTCAGCTCGCTGACCTCACTTCCAGTGACAGTGTTCCTGCAACTGAACCGGCCTCCATGCTGCCTCTGTAGCAACACCTCCTCCTAAAGCACCGGGCTCCTGACATCTCCAATGCAGGCCTCCCCTCACCTGCCTGGCCCTTCCAGGATCCCAGCATCGCCCTGTGGTCCAGTGCACTCCACAGCACCTGCCTGACTGTCTCAACCTCTCACAAGGTTTCAGTTTACTCTCGCCCACCAGCAAGTCCCCATCTGTGGCTCTAGCCTGACTTCTTGGCCACCTGCAGACTTTTTAATGACCTGCTGGAGGCACCATCAGGGCCTCGCCCAGGCAGGCAGCTCCAAAGCCCAGCCTCCCACCTCCTGCCTCAGAGCTCAGGCAGGAGCCACCTGTGGTGACCCTCACACTCCCTCCCACCAGACATCCAGGGACTCAGGGAGCTCCAGGATTTTACTTGAAGCGTTTCTCAGGTCTGTGCCCTCCCCGTCACTGAGGACCCTTTAGGAGCTCAGCACACAGACCTCCACAAAGAGGCCCTTCCACTGCCTGCCACCCATTACCTTCTTCAGGTTGTCAATGTCTTCTCTACCTTTCTGGACAGTTTCTTTTAATGTGTTGATCTTACTCAGTTTCTTCTTAAGCAGATTGCGACTGTATTCAAGCTGAATATTAAGCCGAGTTTTTTGTTTTTCAAATTCTAATCTAGTATAATAAAGTCAAGCATTACAAGTGGTAAGCAGATGCTTTCTTGTTTTAAAACTCTCTTTCATCATAAGCCCATTTGCTGCTTCCCCCCACTACTGGATTATCAGAAGCGAATTCCAGGCATTGTGTAATTTCATCTGTAATGATTTTCCTAAGTTTAACGGAAAGTGAAGTGACTTTTAATTCAGAAGCATAACCTGTTATAGCTTAAAAGCATACACTGTACAATCATCACTGCCAAAATTCCTCATAGTCTCATTAATTAAATAACTCTTCCTTTCTTTCTTTTTTTTTTTTTTTTTTGGTACCGAGAATTGACCTCAGGACCTCGTGCTTGCCAGGCAAGCGCTGTGCCGCTGAGCTATATCCCTGGCCCTTAAATAACTATTTCTGTCAAGATCCACACATTGCATATGGGTGACATTTTTTTTTTTTATTTATTTTTGGTGACATATTTCTTAAATCTTAAAATCTATAGTTGTCTCCGCTCTTTAAGTTACAACTTAGGTGCTTATTCTTATAAATAAATCAGTATTTTGAATAGCTGTTCATATATAAACTTCAGACGTGGGACTTTGTGAACACTTCCTTCCTGGTGCACTCTTCTACTGTGCCAGCCTCCTACACCCATCACAGAATTGCAACACTGACAGAGCCTCTCTCTCCTCCCTCTTTCCCGATCATTCTTTCAAGAAGCACTCTTAGCACTAACTGTAGTGGACACTGTGTTGGATACACAGATCCCAAAACAACAATAGAACAGACAGTGATAGTTAATGGGCGCTCACTCTATGCCTGACTGTTAGCAAAGTCCTCCATGAATTAACTCACTTAAGCTGCAGGCCCATGAGGTGACTGACACTATTATCCCTACCTAGCAGACAAGAGAGCAAGGAGCTCAGACGTAGGAAGGGATGGAACCTGGTGTGACACACTTGTGGACAACTGAATCCCCACACGTGACCTCTGACCAGGTCATAGAAAAAAATCACAAGGGATCCTAGAAAATATTTCAGATAGGACAGCAACAAAAAATTACTCCAAACTTTGTGAGATACATCTTTTTTTTTTTTTTGTGGGTACCGGGGGGTCGACCTCAGGACCTCGCACGCCAGCAGGCGCCCGTGCCGCTGAGCGATATCACCGGCCCTTTTTTCGTATGTGGGATCCAGGAGTTGAACTCAGGCCCTCGTGCTTGCCAGGCAGGAGCCTAAGCCACTGAGCCATCTCACCGGCCCCAATGTGAGATACATCTTAAAAAGAACTTCAGAGGGTAATGACTAGCCTGAAATGGTTATATTAGAAGTCTAAAATAATGTAAGCGTCCATCTTACAAAACTAGAAAAGAACAATAAATTAAAAGAAAATAAAGAAGGAAAAAAGTAAACAGCAGAAATCAATAACAGAAACAAATTACAGAGAAAATCAGTGACACCAAGAGCTAGTCTTAGCATCAGTGAAACCGATACATTTCGGTATAGCAAGAACAGATAGCAAGAACAGAGAAAAGACAAGCCACCAACATCAGGAATGAACGCATATCAATACAGATGCTACAGACTTTTAAAAAAGTAGAACGTAAATTATAAGTAAATTTATGTTAATAAACCTGGCAACTCAGATAAAATACATAAATTCCTGGAAAGATACAAACTACCACAGTTCACCCAAGAAAAGAGATACCCGGAATAACTCTATACTGTATTTATTAAGAAACTGAATCTGTAATTAAAAGCTTCCCCACACACCTGTAATCCCAGAACTCTGGAAGGAGGAGGCAGAGGACTGCAAGTTTGAGCCCAGCTATGCAACCTGGTGACCTAGCAAGACTGTCTCAAAACAATTTAAAAAAGGGTTAGGGATGTAGCACAGTGCAGAAGGCCCTGAGTTCAAACCCCAGGACCATAAAACAAAACAAAACAAAACAAAAACAACACTAACTTTCCCACAAAGAAAAGCAGGTGGCCCACATGGTTTTCAAACATTTAGAAACAATACCAATTCTACGTGAACTGCAGAAAAAAAAGAAAGCTCAATTTTCAGTTCATTTTATGTGTCTAGCATTACATGGATACCAAAACATGACAAAGGCATTACAAGAAAAGATCAATACACTCAGAAAAGAGAGTCCTTAACACAATTTTAACAAATCAAATCCAAAAATATATGAAACCCTAACTCCAAAATATATGAAAAGTAAGCTGGGTTTACCTGAGATATGCAAGGTGGTTTCACATTTTAAAATCAATATAATGAGCTTTTTATTTACTAATAAATAAACTCTTAAAAATCCAACCATACAAGCATCTCAATAGAAACCAGAGAAAGTACCTGATAAAATTCATTCATTTGTGATAAGAAGTACATGGTAATATAGAAGAACTGCAAAGTAAGAATAGAAGGGAACTTCTTTGACCCAAGAAGGGCACCCTGAGTTTGTACACTTCACTAAGACCCAATGCTTTGCCCTTAAGCCTGGGAACAAGGCAGGATGTCTACTCTCTCCATCTTAGTTTATCATTGTCCTGGAGTCCTAGCTAGCATAACAGGCAAAAATAAATAAATAAATAAATAAATAAATATATAAAAGATATATTAATTGCAAAGGAAGAAGTAAAAATTTTTATTCACTGTCAATACAGTTATCTATGTGGAAACCCTAAGGAATCTACAAAAAAGCTAAAAGAACTAGTAAGTTTCAAGCTGGCTGTGTAATGCATGCCCTGTCATTGGGAGGCTGAGGCAGGAGGACTGCCATGAGTTCAAGGTCAGCCTGAACTACACAGTAGTTCAAGGCCAGCCTGAACTACATAGCATGACCTTGTCTCAGAAAAACAGAAATAAAAACAAACAAAGAGAACAACTAGTAAGTTTAGCAAGGTTTTAGGATATAAGCTCAATTTACAAAAACTAGTTTTATTTCAGTATACTACCAATAAACCATTTTATACTGAAATTTTAAAATAATTCCACTTAAAATAGCATAGAGATATGAAGTGCTTAAGAACAAATACAATAAAATATGCACAAGACCAAACCTGTACACTGAAAACTAAAGACTACTAATCAGAGAAATTAAGGATAACCTAAATAAATGGAGGTAAGTACCATGCCCATGGATCAGTACTAACAGGTCCCAAATTGATCTACAGATTCAACACAACCCCTACCAAAATTCCAGCAGGCTTTAGATAGTAACTGAAAAGCTGATGCTAACATGTATATGCAAATGCAAAGGACTGAGATTAGGTAAGGGCAAAACCTTTCCTGTCTACTGCTGTAGCCTCAGTCCCTGGGAGATGCCTGGCTCACGGAGGTACACGCATGGTCAATAACAAGTACGTTTTGGATGAATGAATAGATCAAAGAATTACAGGCCAGGTGTGGTGGCACACATCTGTAATCCCAGCACCGGGGGAGGCTGAGGCAGGAGGATAGCTGCGAGTTCGAGGCCAGCCTGGGCTACAAAGTGAGTTCAAGGCCAGCCTGAACTGCATAGTGAAACCCTGTCTCAAAAAACAAACAAACAAACAAAAAAATTGGGAATAAACTGAAAGGAAGTGGAAGAAAATATCTGTTAGTTTTTATTTCAAGACAAAGAAAACTTTTCTTTTTTCTCCAAGAGGAATGTGTTACTTTTATATTTAAACATTGTATTTGAATAGAGAATATGTGTGAAATGTAAAAGGTGTAAGAACATACAAAAAGTGAATGTCTCTTTCATTCTCTCTGCCTCTTCAGAAGCAGTCACTGGCCATTTCTAATTACACCTATGCCTGCACATCGCTCGCAAGTGTCATTTGTCTTCAGATTTTATTTACAATGCTTCTGTCACATGACTGAAAGTATTTCCTATGCACTAACATTTTGCCAATCTTTTCTTTCATGACTCCTAGGATACATATTATACTGAAAAGCCTTCCCTAGTGAGAAATTATTTTTAAAAATTTTCTTATGCCTTAGTCTAGTATTTTTATGTCATTTTTTACATTAAAATTTTTGATTCAGGGGCTGGTGAGATGGCTCAGTGGCGTAAGTGCCTGCCTGGCAAGCACGAAGTCCTGAGTTCGACTCCCAGAACCCACATACGAAAAAAGGGCCGGTGATATCGCTCAGCGGCACGGGCGCCTGCTGGCGTGCGAGGTCCTGAGGTTGACCCCCGGTACCCACAAAAAAAAAAAAATTTTTTTTTTTGATTCAGCTGGAATTAAACTAAGCCTAAGAAATGACAAAGGGATCCAAGTTGTTTTTTAAAAATAATATCTATTTCAAGGTGATTTATTGAAAAGCATAACTTTTTCCCACTGATATTAAGTATTAAATAATTTCTTTACATTTCTAGACTCCTATGAGCTAGCAATATTTTAAATACTGCATTTTATTTTATTTATTTATGTTTTTGTGGGTACCGGGGGTCGAACTCAGGACCTCGCGCGCCAGCAGGCGCCTGTGCCACTGAGCAATATCACCGGCCCTTTTCTCCTATGTGGGTACTAGGAGTTGAACTCAGGACTTTGCGCTTGCCGGGCAGGCGCTTATGCCACTGAGCTATCTCACTGGCCCTAAATACTGTATTTTAAAATCTGAGAGTTCTAGTCCTTCTCATTACTTTTATTTCCAGATTTTTCTTGCCTACCTCCACATATGAACCCTAGAATCAGCTTACCTAGTTAAAACTAATCTTGTCCATACATATACTAAGGTGAATTTAAACTGTAGATTAATTTAAAAAGAACCAACTTCTTGGGCCAGTGAGATGGCTCAGCGGCGTAAGCGCCTGCCTTGCAAGCGCGAGGGCCCGAGTTCGACTCCCGGATCCCACATACGAAAAAGGGGCCGGTGATATCGCTCAGCGGCACGGGTGCCTGTTGGCACGCGAGGTCCTGAGGTCGACCCCTCGGAACCCACAAAAAAAAAAAAAAGAACCAACTTCTTTATAATATTGAATTTCCTTGTAAAAAAAAAAAAAAATAGTATGTCTTTTTGTTGTTGTTGTTCAAGTTTCTGTTTGATTTCTTTAAAGAATATAGGGCCGGTGAGATAGCTCAGTGGCATAAGCGCCTGCCTGGCAAGTGCGAGGTCCTGAGTTCAACTCCCAGAACCCACATAAAGGAAAAAAAGGGCCGGTGATATCGCTCAGCGGCACAAGCACTTGCTGGCAAGCGCGAGGTCCTGTGGTCGACTCCCAGTATCCACACTAAAAAAAAAAAAAAAATATATATATATATATATATATATATATATATATATATATATATATATGAATTTTCATTAGCTATTTCTTGATGAACTGAAACTAAGACTACCTTAGGCACAACTCCTCTAAAGGAGATGTGCTACTTTTATACAAATGTAAACAGACCAGTATCTTTTAATACAATTACCTTTTTTGATCAATTTCTTGTTGCTGTTTAACATGTTTATTCTCAAATTCACGAATATTTTCCAGGCCAATTTCTTCACAGAAGTCATGGAAGATTTCATCTTCTACCTTTAAAATTATTTGAAAACAACTGGTTTAATAACTAATTTTAAGGAATACATAGACAATGCTTAAGTGTAAGTTTTTCACTCCAAAATTTTCCTAGATTAGAACAAAAACTAATCAGACCAAACATTACTGTACTAACCCAATATTTTCTCTTTATCTCCATGAGCTCTGCCTATCTCCAAATTTCTGATTCAGAAACTAAATAAAAAGCTCATTGACTGACCTTATTAGATGTTTTGGGTTTACATACTGTTAATATAAAGCTAGAAGGGTTCTACTTACTTTAGTCACACCAAAACATACTCTACTTAACTTCTGGGGGGCGTATTAGAGGCTGAGCCCAGGGCCTCGCTCATGCTAGGCCTGTTCTCTCCCACTGAGCTGCCCTGCAGCTCTTTTTAGGTATTTTGAGACAGGGTCTAAGTTGCCCAGGCTGGCCTGAAACTTGTGATCCTCCTGTCTCAGCCTCCTGAGTAGCTGGGATCACGGGTGTGCACTATTGCATACAGCTAAGAAACTATTCATTATGTATGAGTAATATAATAGCACCTAAGACAGCAAAAAAAAAAAAATTAGAACATAGAATTAAGAATCAAAAATATTTTTAAACACTAGAGTGAACTAAATCCAACAAAATAATTTTTAACCTCAATAGTTTTAAAATCTTGCATTTATGTATAATTATAGGATGAGAAAGGCCTGTTTAACAGGAGGACATGTTAAAAGCTTTTGGATTTAGGTGAATTTATACTAGATAGAAATGTGTTAAGACCATATTTTGATACTGTTTGTTCTGGGCCTGGACAAACAACACAGCATCAGAGGACAGTTTTATAGAGCTAGTCATAAATCCACAGTACTGTGAAGTGCTTAAAGACACTGGGGTATTTAACCTGGAGATAATTAAGAAGCAACATAAATGTGATTTCAAATCATGCAAAGAAGGCAGAACTAAAGCAACAGGTGCAAGTTACAATGACTGTGGGACTAACAGCTTTCTAAGGGTTCGTGAAAGCCAGCTGTGTCTGTCACTTCACAAGCAGGGGCAGGATGCCCCAGAGCCAAGCACTGCACCTGGCACGAAATAAATGCTAAAAACCAGTGACTAGCCTGGCGTGCAGCACACGCCTGTAATCGCAGCATGCTGGGAAGCCAAGGGACAGGGGTCACAAGTTTGAGCCCAGTCTGGGCAACACAGTGAGACCTTGTCTCAGAATAAAAAATGAAAAGGGGTTGTAGATGTAGCTCAGTGCAGAGGCCCTGGGTTCAATCCCCAGTATTGCAAAAATGAAAACAAAAACAAAAACAGAAAACCTGAGGGAAAGTTCCCTCCCTCCTAGTGTTAAGGGCAGTGGAGAGAAAAAGAGGTTGTAACTGCTACACTGGGCCAGGAGAGGCTGGAGAACAGAAGACAGTAGCACTGGTCTTTGTCTCCTGAGAGTGGTTCTCAAAAGATGCAAGGCAGCATACAAGGGTGGTGCATGCCTGTAATCCCAGCACTTTGGAGGCTGAGGCAGGAGGATCACCATGAGTTGGAGGCCAGCCTGGCTACACAGCAAAACCCTGTCTCAAAAAACAAAAACAATAAGAAAGGATGCAAAGAAATTAATTTGGCAAATCTGTAAGACTTAGCTTACAAGTTGCTTCTAATAGGGCGTTGCTGCCTATGTCAACCCTTGCTTCAGCACATATTCAGGAAGCCCTCAATCTGGTATCTGGTCTGGAACTACAGACATTTAATAATAAATAGAACATGCATCACCTTGTCTATCTTTTCTTGAAATCCTTCAATTCTTTGTTGTTGTTCTTTGATTCCTTCACTCAACATAGCACACTGAGATTCAATGTTTAGTAGCTCACTTTGTAGCTGAGATTGCTCCTAATAACAAGAGAGAAAAGTTCCCTTTTTAACACGGCACCTGAGATTTATATAGTGAGGCCCAAAACATGTGGGTGTCTTTCAGAGTAAGAGAGTTCATGAGCTGATTCTGGTACCACTGGGTTGTAAGATTACATACCATAAGAATAATCAAAGGACTGCAATATAATCCTGATCAGGGGGTAAAATACGAAAAATCACATGCTGGTCTGTAATTCCTGAAACTCCATCGGATTTTAAGTAGGTCCACCTACCCGGTGAGCAGCAGCAAGGTGCTTCTTTTTAATGATCTCGAGTTCACTCTGTGAATACTTGAGTCGTGTGTGAGTTCCCTGTGCTAGAGTCTGTATTTGTTTCAAGTCTGTTTCCTTGCGGAGTATCTTCATTAAATCCTAACAAGGATGAGAAATCAAGAGCATTTTACCATAGAAACGCACTTCCCCTCTCAAAGTGCTTCCATGTGGAACGGGTCACTGATTTTCACACGTAAGCAGACCCACACCCCACCTCCTGTCCTCAGATGACAGAGACTGGGATTACAGGCGTGCCCCAGCACGCCTGGGTGTTTTTTTTGATACAGGCTCTCTGCTGCAGGGGCGCATGGAACTCCTGCCTCAGTCTCCTGCGTTGCTGAGACTGCAAGCATACACCGTCACACTCGGTTTGTTACATATTTTTTTTTAATATCAAGAAATTCTTCTTGTAATAGATCTTGTTTTCAATTAAAAATCATTGGTGGTAATTAAAATTGTATTCAAGTTATATATTAATTGAAGAAGTTTTAACCCATAAATATAGTTTATCTTTTCTTTTAGTTGTATTTTTCTTTCAATAACACTTAGTTTTCCAGTGTTGCTACGTTGCCCCGATATTACTTTTATTCCTATTGTAAGCAGACTTATTGCCATTTTTAGGTGCTATTTTGTTTTGTTTCGTTTTTTTTTGTGGGTACCGGGGGTCGACCTCAGGACCTCGCGCGCCAGCAGGCGCCCGTGCCGCTGAGCGATATCACCGGCCCCTTTTTCGTATGTGGGTTCCGGGAGTCGAACTCGGGCCCTCGCGCTTGCCGGGCAGGTGCTTAAGCCTCTGAGCCATCTCACCGGCCCTGTTTCGTTTTTGAAACAAGGTCTCACTATGTATTCCAGACAACCCTTCAATTCTCTATGTACTCCGGGATGGCCTTGAACTTGAACTTGCCTTAGCATCCTGAGTGCTGGGATTACAGGTATGTACCATGATGCCCAGGCTACTTTTAGATGCTTTTTGATAGGATAAAGAGAAATTAAAGATTTCTATTAGCTGTCTCATCATGTTAAATCTAGTAGCTTTTAAAGTACACTCTTAGCTGGGCATGGTGGTGAACGCCTGTAATCCCAGCACTTGGGAGGCTGAGGCAGGAGGACTGCCACAAGTTCAAGGCCAGCCGTGGTGATAGCAGATACCTACTTCCGGATTTTAACTAAAATGGTTTTAGTGTTTCACTAAGTAATTTAAGTAATTCTGCTAGTTTTTAGTACAAACCATTTTATTTATTTATTTACTTTGTTTATTTGTTTTTTGTTTTTTTTTGTGTGTGTGCAGGGAATCAAACTCAGGACCTTGCACTTGCCAGGCAGGCACTGTACCGCTGAGCTATATCCCCAGCCTCAAAACTATTTTATTTAAATAATTTCCACCAATTACTCTTCTACTTGGTATATTAATTGGGATTAGCTACTGAATTTTATATAATGCTTTTTCTATATCTGATCATATGACTTTTGGCTTGCCTATGGTTCATTAATGTATGAGGTATGATTAAAATAATACAGTGAATGTTAAAAAATGTTTTAAATTATTAAAGTAAAAGACATACTGCCATTAACCTCCTCAAAGTACTACTTTTTTTTTTTTTTACTTATTTATTTATTTTTGGTACCGGGAATCAAACTCAAGGCCTCGCGCTTGCCAGGCAGATGCTGTGCTGCTGAGCTACATCCCTGGCCCCTCAAAGTACTACATTTCAAACACACTTATTCCATCACTGTTGCCACTTGCTGAGACAGTTCTGAAAGTCCTGTTTCTTGAGTGTTATACTGTCTGGCTGCTTCAATATCACAAATCACAACATTTACTTTCCACGGTGATTCTGACTTTAGAGAAAGGACAGAAGTTGCATGGTGCCAGATGTGATGAATAAGATGGATGAGGACACACTGTTTATATTTGACAGACACTGCCATTAACATTTGATAAATGGGGAGATTAAATATATAGTGAAAATTTCTTTTGTTTTTTGGGAAAAGGTCTTGCTATGTAGCCCAGACTGGCCTGAACTTGCAGCGATCCTCCTGCCTCAGCCTCCCAAGTGCTGGGATTTCAGGTCTGTGCCACACCAGGCTGAATGTGTAAATTAAAACATTTAATACAGTAAAAGGCACTTGCCACTAATGCATTTGAAATACTCTCCTTCACTTCAAACACTCCTATCCCACTGTTCACACTGTGTCTTTTAGTAAGTTTTATAAATTTAAGCATTCACCTTTTCAATCACCTTTTGTAACAGGTTATACACTATTTGCCAAACATAATTTTGAAACACCCATGCATTTGTGTACAAATCTCATCTCCCAGTAAACAACTCTTCATTCCTCCCTTCTCCACCCCTGGCAACCACCATTCAACTTTCTGTCTCTGAATTTGACTCTCTAGGGAGCTCTTATTAGTGGAGTCACAGAGTACTTGTTCTTTGTGACTGGTTTATTAGTAAAATTTCCTCAAGGTTTTCCATGTTGCAGCATGAGGCAGAACTTCCTTCCTTTTTAAGGCTGAGTAGTGGTCCACTGAGTGGAGCGCAAGTCACCGTCACCGGGGTCAGGTGAGACACAGGGAACTCAGTGTGGATGTGGCAAGGAAAAGATGCATTTCGAGTTGCTCGTCTTCTCAGAATTCTCTCTGTGCCTAGGCCTGAATTTGTGAACTCTTTAAAAGCTGAACATATTTATACCTTAGACTGAAACAGAAAATGTGGTCTTACACTTACAGAAAAGATTAAAACTAATCAAGTAACTTTGTCACAGTATCTCCTTGAATCAAAAATGGCTATCTTTGTACACAAAAGTTGAAGGTTAACTAGGAAAAATGAAAACATAATCTGAAAGCATTCTTTGGACTAGATATCTATTAAAGTTGATATTTTAAGAGGAATGATTACAGTATTCGACAACTGTGACTTTTATAGGATGGCAGTTCAGCTCTAGATGGAAGCATTAGATTGAATTTCTTTTTCTTCTTCTTCTTTTTTTTTTTTTTTTGTGGGTACCGGGGGTCAACCTCAGGACCTCGTGCACCAGCAGGCGCCCGTGCCGCTGAGCGATATCACCGGCCCTTTTTTCGTATGTGGGTTCCGGGAGTCGAACTCGGGACCTTGCACTTGCCAGGCAGGCGCTTACGCCGCTGAGCCATCTCACCGGCCCTACACTGAATTTCTTTTGTGATCTTCAGAATTAGGTCTACACATGACACATTCTAAAATCCAGAAGTTATAAAAGATTTATGATTTGGCTATACAAAGATTATACATGACATGACATGACACTAAGAATAAAGTAAAATGTCAAACATAGTTGGCAATAAAAAGGAATAAACTTTGATATACAGTACATAATAAGACAAATGTCAGAAACAGGCTAAATGAAGAAATCATGATGTGGACTTACTCCATGAGCCCACTCCCATGAAGCCTCGAAGAGGAGACACGGTAACAACAGGAAGTGGGCTGGGGTGGCGGGCCGAAGGGCCCAGGGACAGTGATGGGCTGTAAGGCTGTAAGGGAGCACAGAGGAGCTCTGCGTGGTGACAGCAACGCTCTGTATCATAATGTGGTGGCGGTGACGTGACTACGCACATTTGCCGAAACTTACTGACCTGTCATTGCATGTAAGCTATACCCCAATAAAGCCAACTAAAAATTCAGAGAACATACAACTCATACGACTAAGGACAAATTTACCTGTTATATAAATAATTCTTAAAACAGGCAGTAAAATAACAACCCAATGCTAAACATGCACAGGAAATTAGCAGTTCACTTTTTACTTTTATTTTTACTTAAATTAAAAAAAAACCAGCTAATTTAAAAACACAATTACGTTCCTTAATAGTTTGAAACTTTTATGGCATGGATTTACCTTTAGCTCTTGGACTAGCTGGCTTCTTTTGTCTCTTAGATTCTTTAACTCTTTTTCATCCCAACATCTAGCCTTGTGTTTTAAGTCACTCGATCCTCCAGAGATGACCCCGGATTTTAAAAAGAGTGTTCCATCAAGAGCTACTGTCTGTAAAATTAAAAATATTTTACCTGGGAGAAATGTACACAGAAAAGATAAATACAGACATAATGTGGCAATTTTTACAGCTGAGAATTCGTGAATATAAAAAACAACCATTTACTGTATATTATAAATAAAATACCTAGTTTATGAAGGAATACCAATAAACAACCTACAAATACAAAAGCCATTTAACTAAGACCCAAAGCAATTCTTGGCAACAAATTAGCAGTAATTATCAAGTTCAAAATGAACTGTGTATTAGTTCCAAACATATTCAATATTGAGAAGCAAACACTAAGACTATTTACACTTAATGTCAAACAGTTTGCATTACATAATCCTGTTTTGAAGAACCTGATGTATATGTTAATGCATATTATAAAAATGGCCTTACTAGCCGGGCGTGGTAGTGCTCACCTGTAATCCCAGCACTTGGGAGGCTGAGGCAGGAGGACTGCCATGAGTTCGAGGCCACCCTGGGCTACATAGTGAGTTCAAGGCTGGTCTGAACTACATGGTGAGATTCTGTCTCAAAAAAAAAAAAAAGGGGGGTGGCCAGTGACATAGCTCACCGGCATAAGTGCCTTCCTGGCAAGCACAAGGTCCTGAGTTCAACTCCTAGTACCCACATATAAAAAAAAAATGGCCATCATTAAGAAATCAAATAATAACCACACTTCCCCTTGAGTTACACACTAAGCCGTACATGTTATGTTTTTTAAGCTGACTATACTGTATCTTGGAGATTGTCCAATACTTGTACATAGAGAGCATAATTCTTTTTTAGAAGTTGCACAGTATTCCATCATATGGGTGGGCGGGCGGGCTGGCTGGCTTTCTTTTTTCTTTTGACAGGGTCTTGCTATGTAGTTCAGGCTGGCCTCCAACTCATGGTGATCCTTCTGCCTCAGCCTCCCACCATGGGATTATAGGTGTACACCACCATGCCCAGCTTCATATATGCTTTATATTTTTATTTACCTAGTCTTACATAGATGAGTTGGTTCCAATTTTTCCTAGTACACACAATGGTTCAGCAAACACACATCATTTCATAAAGCTGTAAGTTCACCTATAACTAAGTCCCTATAAAAACTACAATAGGTAGAACTGCCCTTTACAGAGATGTAAATTTATACTCTCACAGCCCTAAATAGAAGAGCTTCTCTCCCCATAAAATGTTAATGAACTTTTGATACTGGTCAGTCCCACAAGTAAAAATTATACCTCAGTGTAGATTTAATGGGTATTTCCCATAGTACTGTATAAGTGAGGTAGAATGAGTGTACATATTTCCTTTGATAAAAATGGTTTGTTCGTGTTTTATGTGTACGTGCATGGGTATGTGTTACTAGGGACTGAAGCCAGGGCCCTTTTTTAATTTTTTTAAATAAAATTTATTTTTTAAGTTGTTAAGTTCCCCAGGCTGGGCTCACATTTGCAATCTTCCTGCTTCAGCCTCCCACAGTGTCGGGATTACAGGTGCGTATCACCATGCCTGGGTGTTCATATTCTTTGTTCATATCTTCACTGTATTACTATTCTTTTCCTTATTGATTTGCAAGAAATTTTGCTCTTTACTATGAGTTGCAAATATTCTCCTCAATTTGGCATTTTTCCTTTGATTTTGCTTATGATTGTTTTTTGCATTGCAGGGAGCCAAACCCAGGCCTCACGAATACTAGGCAAGCATTTTACCACTGACCTATATTCCCAACTCTGCTTATGATAGTTTTTGCCATGCAGAAATTCTTTATGTCAGTTTATCCACCTTTTATAGTTTCTGCCACACTGAAAGGCTTTCCTATCTGAGATTAAGAAAAAATTTCCCTAAAAACTTTTACAGTTTCACTTTTTACATTTACAATTCTAATCTACCTGGAACTTATTCTTAAATAAGGTGTGAAATGTGGAGTACCCAGTTGTACAGTAACGGGTAGTATTATTCACCTTTTGTTTGGGTTTTTTTGTGGGTTTTGTTGTTGTTGTTCTGGGAGTGGAACCCAGGGTCCTACACACAGCACTAAATACTTGCTCTAATGCTGAGTTACATACTCAATCCTGTTCAATTTCTGGAAAAATGACCTTTTCCACAAGTTGCGGAGCTAGTTAATGACATTTTTCTGGGTCTGTTTCAAAAGGGCAATGTATAAAAAGATCTCTCTGTATGCGTTTTAAAGTAACAATTAATTGGTCTATGGGCGAAGGAGGCGAACAACTGTTGTATCTCTGGAATGGATGGTGAACTCCATGGGATGTGCAGGATAATCACATGCACATAAAGAGATTCCAGGTTTTAAAATATTGATACAGCCAGGCATCGTGGCGCATGCCAGTAATCCCAGCACTTGGGAGGCTGAGACAGGAGAGCTGCTGTGAGTTCAAGACCAGCCTGAACTACACAGCGAGACCCTATCCCCAAAAAATAAATAAATAAAATAAAATATTGGTATATAAGTTTTAAAAATACTTAAAAATTGAGTTATCACAAAAATATGGTACCCAGGGGTCGGTGAGATGGCTCAGTGGCGCAAGCGCCTGCCTTGCAAGTGCGAGGGCCCGAGTTCGACTCCCGGAACCCACATACGAGAAAAGGGCCGGTGATATCGCTTAGCGGCACGGGCGCCTGCTGGCGCATGAGGTCCCGAGTTTGACCCCCGGTACCACCCCCAAAAAAGTGGTATCCAAATCATAGCTAGAACTGCTGTGATTTATATTATGTAATTTATATGTACTACAGTCCATAATTAAGTCAAAATATTTTCTGATGTCACTTGCAATTTTCAAAGAAAATTTTAAAATATGATATTGTCTATGGAAAATCAAAAGCATAAATTTTAGACAATGACAATTCCTATGAAAATGTGAGATCAATCTCATTGTTTTGTTTTTGTTTTTTTGTGGGTACCGGGGGTCGACCTCAGGACCTCACGCACCAGCAGGTGCCCATGCCGCTGAGCGATATCACCGGCCCTTTTTTCGTATGTGGGTACCGGGAGTCGAACTCAGAACCTCGTGCTTGCCAGGCAAGCACTTATGCTGCTGAGCTATCTCACCGGCTCCTATCTTATTGTTTTAACCAACCCAAAACGCAGAAAAAATACAAAGTCCCTCAAATGTAGTTAAGATACAAATAAAACTGAGTTTTTCAAATACCGATAAGAAAGAAACACAACCTAAAGAGATAAAGCATGTTCTTATGCACAAGAGAGAAACTAAATATTTGTTATATGAAGAAATAAACAGCTTTATGTTCATATGACTTCTTTTTTTTTTTTTTTTTGTGGGTACCAGGGGGACGACCTCAGGACCTCACGCACCAGCAGGCGCCCGTGCCGCTGAGCGATATCACCGGCCCCTTTTTCGTATGTGGGTTCCGGGAGTCGAACTCGGGCCCTCGCGCTTGCAAGGCAGGCGCTTACGCCGCTGAGCCATCTCACCGGCCCTCATATGACTTCTTTAAATTAACTGTACACATCTTTAAAAATCAATTTTACAGGGCCGGTGAGATGGCTCAGCGGCATAAGCGCCTGCCTTGCAAGTGCGAGGGCCCGAGTTCGACTCCCGGATCCCACATACAAAAAAGGGGCCGGTGATATCGCTCAGCGGCACGGGTGCCTGTTGGCGCGCGAGGTCCTGAGGTCGACCCCCCGGTACCCACAAAAAAAAAAAAAAAAATCAATTTTACAATGTTTTACAAATACACAAGTCCATTTTAGTATAGTGAATTAGGTAGCAAAAATAAGGAGGAGATCTTTATATCTGACTTATTACTCCTGCTTAAGTTTAATATGCAGAAATCAATGACTGATTACTAAAAAAAATGATCACATCATTAACAGTATTGTTGACAAATGAGTCAAATTATGTCAGGTAAATGAATGAATTTAATGCTGGAAATCCTGATGTCTCGTAAGAATAGCTTGCTTTGTATTAATTTGTAATTCTGGACATTGCAGGTAAATAATAAAATGGCTGACACATTTTTACAGCTATTTTCTAGGCATTATCATAGCAGTACAACTGATGTTACTTAATTTAACTCTCAAAATCCTATGAGGGGTTTAGAAGCTTGACTAATTACTAAATTACTAAGTAGCATCTCTGGTCTTATTTTATAGTTTATACCCCTAGGCACTATTTATACTTTATGATAAATGTAATTAAAAAAAACTTATATCAGATAATTTGAGGAATTTAACATTGCTCAACTAAATACAGACTATTCAGATGTAAATACAATGTTTATTTTTAAAACCAAAATTATTTCCTTGAAAGCCTGCCACTCAGGAATCTCATTTCAACTGTTCTATTATCCATCTGATTGTATTAAACTTTGATATATAAAATAGTGCCTCCATTAAATATGTAAGAACCCTGTATGTAAAGCAAGCACCTAAAATCTCTCTTTCTGTTTAAAAACATATTTACTATATAGAAAAATGCAGGGAAAACCTGGGGTTTAGCAAGAACACTTATTCCATATAAATTAAAAAGAAATCAACTACCTCAGGATATTATAAGTCTAATTTCTAGCGTATAATTCCTGATGTTAGGAAATGCTATAGAAGTTAATTTTTTAAAAACTCAGTATGATGAAAACTACTGAAGTGGTAACCATCTTGGATTCTATGTTGATTTTTCTTACATATATAAAAGCACATATAAATGTGTGTGTAGGGTGTCTTATAAATACAGCTTCAGCTCAACCACAGGTGCAACCCAAGTCTCCTTTCTTACTTTCTGTCTTTCGGGTCCTCCAAACGCAATGTGTCTCGCTTCCTCCACAGTCTCACAGACGAGACCATTTCCACACACAAACTGAATCACTTTCTTCAGCTGAGGAAACTGAGCCTTTATGACATCAATCACCATTTTACAGCCTTTAATCTCCCTTAGTCTTTCATTGATTGGTTTGATCTGAAAGGTTTAAAAATATTTCATACGTTAGTTATATTAAAATACAAACCAAATACTCATTTCATTCCCATAAGACACAGAAGTATGATAACAAAAGATTAACAGTATGCATTCATATTCAATCAAAATTTGACAAGGATTCAAGAAACTACATCCACATTGTCTCATGTAATATTTTTCAAAAATACAGAAACTTAATCAAAACAAGAAGATATAACTTCCAGATTAGACACTGTTGAGTCTCCTTTATTGTTTCAACACTAACTAGCTGGTACTAAACAACAATAAGTGCTTCATGCTTTCCAGATCATAAAATTTAGGAGAAAACAATACCCATTTAGATATGTGTCAAAAGATCAGCACAACACTATGGAAATTTAAAAACCACTCTAGGCTTAATCAAGAAAGTCTTCAGACCTTCTTAGACATGACTTTCAGGTTGGGCTTACAAATCAAAATTTTTTAAAAATTGCAGTATGTTACTGAAAACCAGGAAGTATGGTCTCACTTCTGTTAAGCAAAAGAAAGCAAAAACCCTGTAAGTAACAAAACTATATATACTTGGGGATGTGTGTGTGTGTGTGTGTGTATGCACATATTTATTTATATAAACTAAGTACATGTGAAAGCAATTTAAAAGTAGTTAGTATAGGGCCGGTGAGATGGCTCAGCGGCTTAAGCGCCTGCCCGGCAAGCGCGAGGGCCCGAGTTCAACTCCCGGAACCCACATACGAAAAAGGGGCCGGTGATATCGCTCAGCGGCACGGGCGCCTGCTGGCGCGCGAGGTCCTGTGGTCGACCCCCCGGTACCCACAAAAAAAAAAAAAAAAAGTAGTTAGTATAAAGAAGTGAGCACTGAGAAGAGATAGAAATACTCCTTTTATACTTGATACACTTCTGTATTAATTTTTTTTTTTTAATCTACTTTTAAAAAGGGAGGGGCTGGGGATATAGCTCGGCAGCATAGTGCCTGCCTGGCAAGCACGGTCGTGAGTTCAATTGCCGGTATCAAAAAAAAATAAGTAAATTTTAAAAATCTACTTTGAAAAAAATCTCAAGTAAGAAATGAGTAAAATAGGACTGTAGCAGGCAGATAAAGTTGGGTAAGAAAACTTACTGAGCGGAGGTATAAACAGAAGCACAGAAAGACGGCAGGGTGCCGTGAGTACCAGCAGCAAGCACTTGCTGAGCTCCTCCTCCGCGCAGGTGTTGCACCAGGGGGTTCACACATAAGGTGAGGACCTTAGTCCTCCACTTCATAGATAAAGAAACTAAAGCTCAGAAAGATTAGGACCAAAAAAGGGTTTACGTGTAGGGCTGAGAGGCAGCCTCAGGGGAGACCAGCTCTAGCGCCTGGGCTCTTACCAGCCATGTACGCCACCTGCTGTTCAGGGTTCTTGACTGCTGCACCAAACTGAACAATTTTCTTTAGTAGGCAAAGAAAAATCACTGATGGATACCAATCATATAACAGAATTCTGGATTCTGGATATGCTAAAGCATCTCAATACATACCCCAAAGCTCAAAATTTAGCCTGCTCCACCAAGAGCTGACAAATTGGACCAAATGTTTATACATGAGACTGAGTTGGCCTTTTACCAACAGACTACACATCTTATGCATCTCCTCTAGTTCTCCACGGAATAAAATATGTTGTTGGCCAGTAGGTAGAGTGGTGCACTGGTAGAGCCACGGACTCAAAGACATTAAGGCAGAATTGTGGCAAAACTGAACTAGGAAGACATGATACAGTGTCAAGAAAGATAGCAGCCATTAGATATTACTCTTCTACCAATCCACTAACACCAGGCGCCCGGATGACTGACTGCTAACAGGCATCCATGCTGCAGTTTTTTCCAATGTGGCTACAGTTTTAGGCAAGAAAGATAAAGAGATGAGATTTGATGACTACTCAATACCAAAATTACAACTTTCTTACATCAAGGTAATCTAGAGCAAGGAATGTCTCAGGTTCAGCCCTTTCCTCCTTCAGAAATCGAATGCAGTCTTTTGCCACCTTTTCAGAGGCTACTACAATGGCTACCAGGTACCGACCAAAAAGCTTAGTCACAGCCAGCTGGTACTTCTTATGAATGGGGTGACACAGGTCAAGCAGCCTTCCAAACTGCGCAGGTTTCAAAAGAGAAGAGAAAACAAATACATCAGTGAGAAACATAATTCTTTGCTTTCTAATAATTAAGAAGCACAGACAAAAATGACTGTAATTTTATGAAATTATACATGTATTAAGAGTCTCAGCCCAATGGAACTAGGTGTCAGTATGAAATGTCTACTTAGGTGTGTCACACTTCATTTAGCCTTACTAAAGTATTATAATTTTTTATAAAAGTACAATTATTAAATAATATTCACTCATTCCTTTTTTCACTTGGAAAGAATCTATAAGGCACTTACTACATTCAGGGACTGAACTAGACATTACTGAACAAAACAGATAGTTTCTAATCTCATAAAATTTTCAGCGTAGTAAGGGAGAAAGAAAAAAATAATCAAAAGGATGTACAAAGCAGAGCTAGATATGGTAACAAAGTTTAGTGTATTTTGAGGGTACAATCAGGGACTAGGCTGGCCTAAGAAATCAGAAGGACCCCTGCCCTAAGAAGTGTTATTTCAGCTGAGGTTAGATGAATGGCCAAAGCTGGGTGCAATGGCAAACACCTGTAATCTCAGCACTCTAGAGAAGCTGAGGCAGGAGAGTTGCAAGCTTGAGCCCAGCCTGGGAAACTTAATGAGCACCTGTTTTAAAATAAAAAACAATAACAAAAAAGGGCTGGGGATGTATCTCAGTGAGAGGCCCTGGGTTCAACCCTTAGCACTGCAGTCCTGCCCACCCCCACTGAAAAAAGGGACTGAAGACAAAAACTTTTTTTATTTTCAAAAACTTTACTAGAAAATATCTGAGTACAAATCGTCCTGACCCAATTGCTCCTAGAATAGGTAGTGATTTTATTTTATATTTTTGGACTCTGTTCCATTTGTTGTTTTACTTTAGGTATACCAATTTTCTTATGATGATAGATCACTGTCTTCCAATGTTTTTTTTTTTTCTGTTTAAATCTCTTTGTCTCTTTCCTTTTTGGGTTAAAAATTTTATTTCTGGCTGTGTATCCCACCCTTCAATATTTCTTTTATTTATTAGTCTGTTATTAAGTATAGATTGGTATCTATAATAATGTTTGATCTTGTTTTCTTAGCTCTATGTTTCTTTTTAATTAGTTTTACCTCACATTTGAATCTGCTTTTAGGAATTCAAGATCTTATTAATTTGTCTATAGCACGAAATATGGGAATTTTGTCCTGTAACGTTCTAAACTTGGCTCTTCACTTCTGAACGCATTAAGAACATTCTCTTTGTTATGATAGGTCCCTGTAGCGGCCGTGGGGACTCACCCTCCTTATGTTCAGCGTGGCAGCTGGTAAGACCTTTCACTTGCTGTGATGCTGAACTTCTTGGCTCCTTTCCCACAGAACTAAGATGGTTATCTCCTCTGAGCAACAGTTGAGGGAATGTACACAGCATTTCCTGTCCTACCCACATTCCTATCACCTAAGGACTCAGAGGGCGAGTTTATGAGAGCGTGGCCAAGGGTCTGTAAGAATACACTCTGGCTGAGTAACTGGTTCTGCCCTTTCTTCTGAGGTTTTTAGTGTTCTAAACCAAAGTTCTCCTTCGCAGTAGGAAGACACACCTCACTTTGGAGAGATCTTCAATATGGCCCTCAACCTAACGAGGAGGCAAGTATTCTTCGCTTCCACCAGGGAGCATTAGAGGTTTATGTTTACTGACTCGTCCATTTTTTTTTTTTTTTTTTTTTGTGGGTACCGGGGGGTCGACCTCAGGACCTCGCGCGCCAGCAGGCGCCCGTGCCTCTGAGCGATATCACCGGTCCCTTTTTTGTATGTGGGATCCGGGAGTCGAACTCGGACCCTCGCGCTTGCCAGGCAGGCGCTTAAGCCGCTGAGCCATCTCACCGGCCCCTGACTCGTCCATTTTTAAATATAACTCTCCCTAGTTAGAAGAGGAAGAGGAAACAAATACTGTGTAGAGCTTCCTCCTCGGGATACCCGGGATAACGGGTGTGAAGTCTCAGGAATTAGTCAACTTCTCAGTTTAACTTAAGCAAAAGTCCAGGACTATTGCCACTGCCTGAAGTGCATGGCATTCGGTTGTTCGGTTGTTGAACTATTTTTTGTTGCTGTCTTGTTTTGTTTACTAAGTTCTGTCATTGTGGTAGAAGTTCAGGGAACAAGATTGTGGGGCCCAGCCTTATTCCTGCATCATTATCCAGAAGTCAAAGCCAACATTTAAAGAGTCAGAAAGAAAAAAAAAAATGCTATACAGGAGATGAGTAAATGAGTGGACAGAAAGGTAGGAAGTAAACCACGAGAGTGATTACCATGGAGGCCAATGACAGATGTTCTGAAACAGAGCAATGGTTAACAGCGCCAAACACTGGAGAGTGACCGTCACAGAATAAGGAATGCCAGGACACACTAGTGTCAATGACAGGAGTCAGATGCCAGGCCCCGATACCACAGGAAGGAACAGTGTGAGGCGAACATCCCAGCAACAGGGGAGATAACTGTACTCTGGCCAGAGGAACACGTGTAGTAATTCTGGATGCAGCCTGACTTAGAGAATAAAAATATGCCAACAGTATCTGCTGAAAATATTTTTTAAGTAAGTGAGACTGTGAAGAACATGAGGTTTGCTGTCGGGGGCGGGCTCAGACTGCCTCATGACACCCGAGTCCCTTGGGAATACTGTTCTGCACATGAGTTGCTGGGCACTGCCTTCGTGTCACACTTCTCCCCACTCACCTACAAATATTGTGGAAAGTTGTTTTCCTCTTACCCTATTACTGTAATATTTACATAGGAAAAAACTGTCAAGTACAAAATGTAAAAGATTTCTGAAATACCTCAGTACCACAAAAATAAAGCAAAAACAGATTTTCTGATCTAAGATCTCATAGTGGTAATATTTCTAATCCCCGAAAAGATAGTTTTCCCCAAAGGAAAGAGCACAGCCCTTCCGCTTTACTTATTCTAGTTACCACGGAATCTGGGTACAGTCTTTTAAGGTGCTCCAGCACTTCTGCTCTCTTCAGCTCGCGTTTTCCCTCATGGCTATCAATGCCAGCATTCCGTAAGTCACTCATAATACGATTCAGTTCTTCATTAACTTCAGACATTCTTGATTTTGCTTTTCCAATTTCATCTACCAGGGTTTCCTCTTGCTGTCTTTTCTCATTCAAGAGATTCCTACAAAACAACAACAAATTATATAGCAAAAAGATAAACCAAAACTTAAACACTACCAGATGCAACATACTCTTGTCTGGATTTGCAAGAGAACATAGTAGTGCTCTATCTGTTTTTAAAGGATTAAAAAATATAATACAATATATCTGACACCAAACATGGGCAAAAGACCTCTTGATCACTCTTTATTGATTGAAAAAATACATTTTTCTAAATACTGAAAAAATAAAGATAGCTATCTTTAACCAGAACAATCATCGTGTGTTTAAAAATAAGAAAATGCCAATTAAAAAGAAACCCTTAGTGGTAAACTATCTAGGTTGTATTAGCTTTCATGACAGAACTCATTACTTCTTTATAAAATACCAATACTAAAAGAGATGTTAAGTTTCATCACTGTTGCACATTTATATTTTCAAAATTTAAATACTGCGGTTAAGTATAACCTTTAATGATCTATAATGTAATGCAAGCAATGGTGTGAAAATACTGCTAAAACAGTGGGAACATTCTTTGGTGTACAGAAATATACTGGACTCTAGAGATGTAAGACAGTTCCAAGGACTTTTTTTCCTCTACTTACATGCATGTCTTTGTATATTCCTCCAGCTTCTTTATTCGTTTTTTGTGATCTTCTATTTGTTCTTTTATTTGTTTTAGATTTCCCTAAAAGAAGAAATAAAATCTAAAGTCAATTAGCAACTCCAAACTAATAAAATCACACCTTGAACTTACCACACTATAAACTATTGTGAATTTGAACTACATCAAATATAGTTAACTGAAAATAGTTATGAAAGCAAAGTTTCATTATGAAAAGCCAATCAAGTTGACAATTCAGCTAAACTGTTACAGCCATTCAAGGATCTTTTTTTTTTTTTTTTTTTTTTGTGGGTACCGGGGGGTCGACCTCAGGACCTCGCGCGCCAGCAGGCGCCCGTGCCGCTGAGCGATATCACCGGCCCCTTTTTCGTATGTGGGTTCCGGGAGTCGAACTCGGGCCCTCGCGCTTGCCGGGCAGGCGCTTAAGCCACTGAGCCATCTCACCGGCCCCCATTCAAGGATCTTGACTTAAAATTTTATGTGTGGGCTGGGGATATGGCTCAGTGGCACAGTGCCTGCCTGGCAAGTGCAAGGTCCTGAATTCAATTCCTGGTACAAAAAAAAAAAAATTTATGTGTGCTGGGAACCAGTGGAGAGTTTAAAAAGATCAGGTTTCGTGATCTGACTTCCATAACACAAGTATCATTTTGGCTGCTGTGCAGCGACTTCTGTGTCGGAGTCAAGGTCAATAGAGAGAAATTGTAGCCGCTACACTGAACCAAACCCTCCGCAACAGTGAACTGGACCAGGGTGGCAGCACTAGAAACGGAGAGACTCTCGGTGTATTTTGAAGGTGGAACCAACAGAAATTTGTTGAAAGAATTAAGAGATGGGCTCTACTTTTTGGCAACCTGAGCAACCAGGAAGATGGAACTGTTATCACTGGAGAAGAGGTCTGAGCAGCACATGTTGGGGGTGGGTGGGAAGGTCAGAAGTTTAGTTTGGAATGCATAACTAAGTTTGAGATGCTGAGGAAGCAGATGGATACATACAAGGTTGGAGTTTTAAGGGCTAAGCTGAAGTTAAAAAATTTGCAGTATAGTGCCAGTGAGATGGCTCAGCGGCACAAGCGCCTGCCTGGCAAGTGTGAGGTCCTGAGTTCGACTCCCGATACCCACATACAAAAAAAAAAGGGCCAATGATATCGCTCAGCGGCATGGGTGCCTACTGGCGCACGAGGTCCTGAGTTCGACCCCCAGTACCCACACACACAAAAAAAATTTGCAGTATGGTATTTAAAGCTGTGTGGTTATAGATCACCAAGGCAATGAATGTAGGTAAGAGAAAAAACAAAGAATAGGAATATAATAACATCTACCACATGAGGGTCTTTGAAAACAAACTGGGTTTATAGCAGTTTTGCTACAAAACATATGCAAATAAACACTATATTATAATGTCACAATGCCAGAAACTCCATAATGAATTGTTCTTATTGTTGAACACGCTATAATAATTTTATGGCCTAGTTCTCAGTCTTTAGAAAGAAGGTCATAATGCATAAAGAGGGAGAGCACTGTCACGGTCATTTGCACCTATTCAATCTGCCTATCACAAGGCAGACAAGGCCACCCTTGTTGTACAAATGAAGAGATCAAAGGACAGAGGAGTTAAATAATTCAGTTACCTATTGAGATTATACACATTAAGTAAAGATTAAGGCTGCTGGAAGCCCAGTGTGCCTCGCCGAGGCACAGCATCATCACGTTGTCTCGATGGTAACTCCTGCTGTTGATTAACTAGCTGCTCTCGGGCTACAGACATCCCTCCACCCCGTGGGGGCTGATTCCAGAACCCTCTGTGTTACATGACCTGCAGGTGCTCATGTCCCTTGCATAAAACAGAGTAGCATCTGAGTACAACCTACATACATCCTCCCATACATTTTAAATCCTCTCTAGATTACTTATCCTATCTATGCAATGTAAATGCTGTGCAAATAGGCATAATACTGTACTTAGGAAATAATGACAGGAAAAAGTCTGTAAACAGTCAGTAAACATATATTTTTTTCTCAAAATATTTTCAATCCTTGATTGGCTGAATCTACAGAAGCAGAACCCAAGGATACAGAGGGCAGAGTGCATTGAATGTTTTCAAATGACTCCACATTCATCTCTACTAGGATACCTACTTTTTCCCTCTATCTATCCTCCTCCTAACCCTACTGGACTAAAAGACATATGAGAAACAGACCGTATCTTATGAACATATTTATCACCACTCAGACGCCCAGAAAACACTGAATGCATGAAACCATAAAAAAGCACCTAAATAATACTAGGAGCAGAACACATAATCCGATTTTTTCCTCTTTTTGCAATGATGACGATCAAACCCAGGGCCTCAGCACTCTATCACTGAGTTAAACCCCAGGCCCCCAACATTTTAAAAACTCTTTATGTTTGAAGTAAGTCCATTTATATGTACATTGAAAATTTAATAAAGAAGGGAATACAACTTCATCAACAATAATTCTAAATCATACTGCACGACCTGAAGTACCTGAACTTCTCCGTGCCTCCTCTTCTCCAACGCCAGTCTTTCTTTCTCCGCTTTCTGTTCCCACTGCAGCTTCTTCAGTTGTTGAGTCATTATACCTACTTTCTTTCTTACTTGTTCCTTAAGTTCTTTATAACGATCCAGCTATACAAACGGCATTGAAACATTGCTAACTCACTTAAAGTATGAGAAAAATTCTTTGTATGACATCCTGGACTAGCAGATAATTAATCTGATCAAAAACTTGTTTTATATAAATTACATCTTAATTAACCATTTTCTCCAGGTAAAATATGTGAACATGATGTGAAAGCCTCCTTACCTTAACCTCTTTAGACAGAGCAACAAGATATTCAAAACAAATGCTATCTAAAACTCCATAAGAAAATCTTAAAGAGTGCCAGGCATGGTGGCGCACGCCTGTAATCCCAACGCTCGGGAGGCTGAGGCAGAAGAATTGCCGTGAGTTTGAGGCCAGTGTGGGTTACATAGTGAGTTCAAGACTGGCCTGCACTACACAGCGAGACCTTATCTCAAAAAAAAAAAAAAAAAAAAAAGGAAAAGAAAATCTTAAGAGAGAAAGGATAATCCAAAGAAAATGATACATCTTTTTCTATTTATACAGCCACAATTATTTTGGCATGTATTATAATATAAAATTATCATAAAACTGAAAGATAAATGATACAGTTTAGTCAAGAGGTTTGAAAATTCTCAATCACATATTTTTGGTATTTACTATTAACTTATTATAACTATTATATACTATACTAAATTGGATATTAATCTATCATTGAACTTTTTTTGTGTGTGTGGGTACCGGGGGTCGACCTCAGGACCTCGTGCGCCAGCAGGCACCCGTGCCACTGAGCGATATCACCGGCCCCTTTTTCGTATGTGGGTTCTGGGAGTCGAACTCAGGCCTCGTGCTTGCCAGGCAGGCGCTTACACCGCTGAGCCATATCACTGGCCCCATTGAACATTTTAAATCACCTTACATAATCCTTTTCTTTCCTGTCAATTAAATTTCTTCAAAGACACATATATCTGACCTTTAAGGTTTTATAATATCATGAGAGAAAACAACTGTATTCCTTTAAAAATAACTTCACTAATTATCTAACTTTAATTACAAAATTACACCAGGTAATCTTGTTTTCTAAGACTTTAATGTATAAATATTATAATTCCATCTATCATATAAAGAAAAAAATAGCTTAAAGACTAAATTTAAATTCTGCATACAGATTTAAAATTTTAAATTCCAATAATTTATGAGGATAATCTCTTAAATATCAGAGAAGTCATTCTTTAAACTTTTTCTAATTAAAAGGATAAATTGAAACAATTAAAAATGATTTCTCGTTTGTTGACTTTTTCACCTGACTGGCTTCCAGTTCAATGCCTCGCTCTTTAAGTAAGGTTTCTTCTTCGATCTGTTTTTCAAAACTTTTCCATGCACTATCTAAATCAACCAGCTCTGTCTGCAGGGCTCTTATGTCATCTTCCTGCTTAGAACATTGTTTTTCATAGTCCTTTATTGATTTCTTAGACACATCCAATTTCTTGAGGTAGTGAGAAGTATTTTCTTTGGCTTTAATGTACTGAGGCCTTTTCTGATTTAAAAGTGCTTCAAGAGATCTAAAAAGGAAAAAAGGTTTTTTGAAGAAAACTAATTCTATTAATATACAAATGGAAGTTCTTTTGTTCAAATAACATTCGAAACTAAATTCTATGAATTAGCTCTAAAGACTGTTAAGACGATCAATAGTTTCCAAAGGTTGGGCAAGTTCAGGGAGGAATGAGTAGATGAAGCATGGAGCATTTTTAAAAAGTGCTTAAGGCTGGGCGTGGTGGTGTACCCCTGTAATCCCAGCACTCAGGAGGCTGACGCAGGAGGATCGTTGCAAGTTTGAGATCAGTCTGGGCTACAAAGTGAGCTCAAGGCCACCCTGAACTGCATAGCAAGACCCTGTCTCAAAAAGACAAAAATAAATAAATGGAATGTTTAAATGATGAATTTCCCCAAAACTATAGAACTTCACAGCACCAAGAGTGAATTTTAATGTAAAGATTTTTTTTTTACATAATCACATGAGACTGAGGGGTAACAGATGGAATGCAGAATGTGACAAAAGAATCTAACTATATTGCAAATATATTAAACTTTAGTGAAGGAGTGTGAAGAAAAACTGCTGGCTTAAGTAAGTCTGTAACACCAAAAAAGGGACTTATACAAAAGCACTGTACTCTAGTTATAAAACTGCTTCCCTTGTGAGTATAAGCTAACTATTATGATATTGCTGTACATGATTACTGGAACGGAACAATTAAGTAAATTGATGCCTGATGGTGGAAGCCAGGTTTCTCACTATTGAAAAGGGAGTTTCTAAACAAGACCAGGCTAAAGTCACCCATATGGTGATGGATTACAGTTGGGAGACATCGGTCCCAAGTCATGTTTAGCTTAATACAGACACAGATGGCTACATGTGGAAGTACTGATAGACATGTGTATCTGTGAGTCAGCACACACGTACACGTCCTAGTTCTGTCAGCTAAGAAAGGCTAGCAGCAAAGAGCACACTCACATGCAGATGTTGGCTCCTAAAGCCATTCATCAGTAACAGGAGCCAGCACTCCTGGGATAGATGCATGGTTCCAGGCCTGGGGCATATCACAGTGCCATGAAGTACAGACGTGCTGCACAATCACAATGATAGGGCTATGTCAAAGGGACACAGGAACCAACTCAAAGACTTCTCAATGGCCACTGGTAGATATCACGTTGATTCGACACAGAACACAAGATACACGTCATAACACAGATACGTTGATGCCCTGATGTCATGTGATGAGAACAGCATTTTACTTCTGTGGACTTCCTCTCCAAAATCCATGATGCCGATCTAATTATGAGAAAACTATCAGACAAATCCCAAATGAGGGTCATTCTACAGAGAACCTGGACCAATACTCCTGAAAGCCATCAAGCTCATCCAAACATGGAAAACCTTAAAAATTGTCACAGGCACGGAAAACAGACACTTAAATGTACTGTGGTGTTCTGGGTCAGAAAGAGGACATGAGGTACACACTAGGATATAAAGAAAGTATGTATTTTAATAATAATATATATCACTGTAGTAATTCTGAAAAATGTGGCATACTAATAGTACAAGATGTCAATAATAAGAGAAACAGCATGGGGAGTATGGAATGCTGTAGTTTTTCTGAATACCCAAAAATATTACAAAGTAAAGAGCGCATTTTGTTTTTGTTTTTTGAGACAGGGTCTCACTATGCAGTTCAGGCTGACCTTGAACTCACTATGTAGCCCAGGTTGGCCTCAAACTCAGTGATTCTCCTGCCTCAGCCTCCCAAGTGCTGGGATTACAGGCATGTGCCACCATGCCCAGCCAAAAGCTCATTTTAAAAAGTCAACTTTCCTAGCTGGGCGTGGTGGCACATACCTGTAATCCCAGCACTTGGGAGGTTGAGGCAGGAGGAGCCTCATGAGTTCGAGGCCAGCCTGGGCTACCTAAGTGAGTTCAAAGCCAGCCTGCACTACATAGTGAGACTGTCTCAAAAAAAAAAAAAAGTCAACTTTTCTACTGCCACTTATATTTTTTCTCTCAATCTACATAAAATCCAAATGTTAATAGCTATTTTTAAAAACTCACTTCAATTCTTTCTCTGTTTGTTGTAGTTGTCTAGTTAGCATTCCATGTTCCTTTTTCTTGGCTTTAACTATGTTTTCATGATGAGACTGCGACTCTTTTTTGACACTCAAATCCCTATTCACATGCTCTAACTCAACGTTCAGGAAATGAATTTTTTTCTCATTATGATATAGTTGGAAAAGCTGCAGTTGTATCTTGTTTAGTTTCAGTTCTTCAAGGAGACTTTGGTACCGCTCTGCCTATAAAACAATACAATTCAACATAAGTTCAAAGGGAGTATACTTAAGCTGACTTTCCACAAAGTCCACTACTACACCACTACCCTGATCCATAATGAATTTTTGTTTATGTTATTAAGAAACAGTATTCTTGATAAAAGTAGCATTATTTGGCTACTTTCTGGATACACTTCTAAAATATACCAGTAAACCAGTGGATGATTTTGAATGAATGCACTTAGTGTTAATGCTAGTAAGAACAACGAAGTAGCAACTGCTACCTAGTGTCCTTACCCCAATCTCTGTCTTGAGAAGTCCACTAACATTCCCCGGCATCAGCTTCCTCATTTGTAAACTGAGGAAAGAGTGCTACATGACTATACATTTCCTAGCAACTTTAAATTCAATGATTTTAGATAAAATTAATGGTATGGGAAGTAATTTTTCTGATAAAAACAATAGGACTAATGGAAGCTGCAGTAATTTACTTGATTATAGTTTTATATTACATGAGAAAAGGAAAATTTCCTTAACACTGATCTATGATATTAGTAAAGAAATAAAGGACTGGGCCACTTCAAGAGGAGAGTTCCTAGTCAATGAAGTATTCCAAGTGCCAGCTAAACAGTCATCTGCCAAGGATGTTATAAAAAAAAAAAAAACAATTAGGAAGCTGGGCTATTTTAACTGTCTTTGCAATGTTTCAAGTTCCGCAATTCAGTAAGCCATTTCAGTATACAGGGAGTATTACAGTCTGACCTTTACTGCCGAGCCCTTTCCACTAACAAAACCAAGAACATATGCAGACACTCAAATATGAGGGAACTGAGTAAATTTCACTAATTAGGAACCCATCCACCCTTCGTTTATTTCTTCAAATCTTTATTGAGTGTCTACTATGCACCAGGTCCTGCTCTATGTGCTGAGATATAGCAGAGAATAAGAAAGACCATCTCTACTCCTATGAAGCTTATATTCCAGTTATTATAATGCAGGAGAGAGGAAGGAAGAGGAGTAAAGAGAAGATAAAAGCAAATAAAAAAGATACTTTCATGCAGCAATACATGCTACAAAAGGAAGTAGGGTAATGTGAAAGCATAAGGGAATTGGTGCTAATTTAGATGAGGAAATAGACAACAAATACCTGCATGAAGAAATGGCTGCTGGAGGAAAAGAATGTTACAGCACCCGCCATGCAAAAATCGTGTGTGGATGAGGACCCAGCTACTCCTTCTCAGCCAGGTCTCAAGGAGGTCATAAAAATGTAAAGCAAGCTGTGAGTGGTAGTGCACTCTGGGAGGCCGAGGCAAGAGGGTCAGGAGTTTGAGCCCAGCCCGGGGAATTTAGCAAGACCGTCTCTAAGAAAAAATTAAAAAGGGGTGGGAATGTAGCTCAGCCTGAAGGCCAGGGGTTGAATGCCCAATACCATCAAAAAAAAAGTAAAGGGCTGGTGAGATGGCTCAGCGGCGTAAGCGCCTTCCTAGCAAGCGCGAGGGCCCAAGTTCGACTCCCGGAACCCATATACGAAAACAGGGCCGGTAATATCGCTCAGCGGCATGGGCGCCTGCTGGCCCACAAGGTCCTGAGGTCGACCCCCGGTACCCACCAAAAAAAAAAAAAAAAAAAAAAAAAAGGTAAAACAATGTTGCTTTCATTTGATTAATTTTTGAAAATATATTCATTTTTCATAAAAATGTTATCATGTAATGAATTCGATTGCAATTTTTGCATGTATTGGTAAAATATTTTTTTACATTTCAGGTATTAATTTCAAATACAACAAATATTGGTAAATATAACCCATATGAACTAAAACTCTTTGGGACCTCAATAATTTTTAAAAGCTTAAAAGTGTCAAGATCCAAAACTGTCCTGGGAAGAAAAACCCAAATAGTGGAAGATACGCCATAAAGTTTATCTTTAATGACTATCAGGCTTTATGTCTATTTATGTTTATATTTCTATTATTAACGCAATCTTCTTGGTAGCCTCAAGCCAACACCTGGCAACTTTCACAGGAAGCAGTCACTTCTTCAGGATATCTTACCTCTTCTCTCTCTAACTTTGCTTGCTTGCGCTCTGCAGCTGCGTTTTTTTTCTTATTAAAATTAAATTGTGCATCTTCCTCAGCCTTCTGTAACTTTCTTTTTTTTTCCTCATATTCTCCCATAAGCTCTCCTGAACTGCTGATCTTCTCAAAAAACTGGGTTCTTTCTTTGGGTTTTTTCATGGAAATCAACTCTACAGTTCCCTATCAAAAACAGGAAAGGACAACATATAACAAATAGTGACACATCTCCAAAACTATGAATCAGATAAACCACTACAGCCACTCACCTGGAAAACGAGACAATTTCGTGCTTTGCCTATTACACCTATCTTCTCCAACTCTGCTATGTAGGCAGAGCGAGTCACAAGGTTATCACCAAAATGGAATTCCGAGCATCCCTCTGAAATGGAAGGACACAGACTGTCGCAGAATATTTTTTATTAGAATGGCCAGTTATGCAACAATACACCTATTAATACACGCATTTCATCAGCCAAAAACAGTGTCTGTTAAACGCCAAGGACTATTCTCTGGTGGAAAAAACAATAGATGAAAGTCTCTAATCTTAAAGAGATTACATCCTAGTCAGGGAGACAAACAAAAATGAAATATGCAAGTAAACAGCCTGTGAGAAAGTAGTACGTGCTTAGTAAAGAGAGACCTGGGAATGAGGAAGAGTAGACATTTCTGCACAGGACTGAAGGCACTGAGATTCAACACGGAGTGAAGGCACTGAGATTCAACACGGCAGGCAAGGGAATCCATACTGAGATGGTGAATTGTGAGTTAAAAATCCCGAGGAAGGCCAGGCATGGTGACCTGACCTATAGGTGGGTGTAGCTTCTTGAAAGGCTGAGGTAGGATGACTTGAGCTAGTAGTTTGAGGCCAGTCTGGGCAACACTGCAAGACTCCAGCTCAATAAACAAAAAAATCCAAAAGAAAGTGAGAAAACTAGGCAATGAATATGCCCAGGCGATAAAGAGGTGAAATTACCCACCAAGGGACAAGTATGTAATAATAAGTATTCCTAAAATCTCCTGCGATTGAACTTGAGGAAGGTTAATAAGACAGTATTTATAAACCGGAAAAGTTCTAGAGAACAAGAATGAAAACAGCAACCATTTAAAACAATAAACCACATACTTATTTATAGAGGTTCTATAAAATCGTAGCACAGGATTAAGAACAATATAAAAATAATACAAACTAAAACATTTCACTCAATGTTGGTAGAAAAAACTGTCTATCAGCAGTGGTAGTGGTGCACACCTATAATCCCAGCACTCAGAAGGCTGAGGCAGGAGGATCACCACAAGTTGGGGGCCAGCCTAGGCTATACAGTGGGCTCAAGGCCAGCCTGAACTACATAGTGAGACCCTGTTTCAAAAAACATAAAAATAAGAGAAAGAGAAGAAAAAACTGTCTATAAACATAAAAATATGCATATAATTAATTCATCAATAAGAAAAAAGACAAGCCTCAAAAACCCCAAGAAGAACTTTCATGACTCCTCTGTCTCAGAGTCCTGCCTTCATCTCAACCAAATATCCACATATAAAAATGTTGACAATGGGCCAGTGAGATGGCTCAGCGGCATAAGCACCTGCCTGGCAAGCGCGAGGTCCTGAGTTCGGTTCCTGGAACCCACATAAAGGAAAAAAAGGGCCGGTGATACCACTCAGCGGCACAAGCGCCTGCTGGAAAGCACGAGGTCCTGAGTTCGACTCCCGGTACCCACATTAAAAAAAAAATGCTGACAGTAGGATATTTGAATAAATAAGTCTCCTTAAGGAAGAGTCTTTTTTTTTCCTTTTAAAAATATTTTTTGAGGGCCGGTGAGATGGCTCAGCGGCGTAAGCGCCTGCCTTGCAAGCGCGAAGGCCCGAGTTCGACTCCCGGAACCCACATACGAAAAAGGGGCCGGTGATATCGCTCAGCGGCACGGGCGCCTGCTGGCGCGCGAGGTCCTGAGGTCAACCCCCCCGTACCCACAAAAACAAAACAAAACAAAACAAAATATATATATATATATATTTTTTTTTTTTTTTTTTTTTTTTTTTTGAGACAGGGGTCTTAAATATAGTTCAGGCTGGCCTCAGGCTCACTTGAACTCACCCAGGCTGGCCTCCAACTTGCAGTGATCCTCCTGCCTCAGCCTCCCAAGTGCTGGGATTATGGGCGTGTACCTGGCAGGAAGAATCTTAATGGAGAATAAAACAGGTTCTGTTACTTGCTCTGAGAAAAAAAAAAAAAAAGAGCCTCTAGTTCATTATGTCAGTGGAATACAGTAAGTTCCTGATTTACGAACATTTGAGTTGCAAACTTTCACAGGTGTACTGTGTAAGAGATATTTTGTTGGACTTAGGAACAAACTGGACTCATGTTCTCCCGGAACAGAGCTCATTCATAAGTCGGGGACCTACCGTACTAAGTCACGCCCTTCAAACAAAGAAAAAGCATCTGACTTACTCTTGAAAATCAAATGACTCCCAAGCAAAATATACAAAGAAAATACCTCGGATAATCCGTGTGAATGTTTTCTCTTCTCCACTTTCCTCCACATACACAATTTTTACACTTGCAGAAGAAGAAACAGGTTTTCCAACATGTGCACCGTGAATAAGTTCTTGAATACTTTTCACTCTCAAATTAGTTATTTTCTCTCCCATTACAAAGCTAAGTGCATCCATTACATTAGATTTTCCTGGGGAAGAAAGGAGAAAGATTAATTCTTAGTGATGAAAAGCCTTGCCTAGGGCCGGTGCGATGGCTCAGCGGCTTAAGCGCCTGCCCGGCAAGCGCGAAGGCCCGAGTTCGACTCCCGGAACCCACATACGAAAAAGGGGCTGGTGATATCGCTCAGCGGCACGGGCGCCTGTTGGCGCGCGAGGTCCTGAGGTCGACCCCCCGGTACCCACAAAAAAAAAAAAATAAAAAATAAATAAATAAATAAATAAATAAATAAATTTAAGGACAGAAACCCAGGGATCTAAATCCCAGATGTAAACCATAACACCTATTGCCACATAATGAAACTAAAACTTTAAGGAAGCAGTAAGTCCAATACATAAAATAGGAGATGCACAGCAACCCACCAGAAAGAGCACAGTCTCCATGAGTCAGACATGATAAGGAAGTCCATGCTGCTATAACCCTTACAAGAAAAGTAAACTGGCACACCCTGATGTTAACCAATCCAGTCTGCTGCTCTTGTTCCTACCTTACAAAAACAAACTGTTCTATCATGCCCAGAGGAATGCTCATTCTATTTTATAGATTAAGGTGCTGCCGGGAGTAGTGGTGCATGCCTGTAATCCCAGCACACGGGAGGCTGAGGCAGGAGGATCACTACGAGTTCGAAGCCAGCCAGGGCTACATAGCGAGTTCAAGGCCAACCTGAACTGCATAGAGAAACCCTGGTCAAAAACAAAACAAAACAATACAAAAAAAGGTGTTGCCTGATTCTAGAATCACAAATTAAAGCCATTTAGACCTTTAAGCGAAATTTGTTGCTAATTTTGTCCTTTGACTCCTCCAAGATACTAATAGTGGGCAATGTGATCAATGTTTACTGAACCTTGTGCCAGATTCCCTACGCCTATTATTTTGTCTTCACAACAATCCCATGAAATAGGTATTTAATTTGCATTGTACAAAGAAGAGTTACAATAACATGTTTTGGAGTGAAGCATCTGATTCCAAAACCTATTTTCCTCCCACTAAATGTAGGACATTACACTGTTATGAAGCGGATCAAATATGTCCCCCAAAAGGCTCATAGGTTCAGAAGTGGGGTTTTGTGAAGGTAATTAGATCACGGGTGGTAACATCAATACTCCGTTTATGAGTTCATGGCTGAATGTGCTAGTAGGAGATGGCGTTTGGCTGGAGGAAGTATGTCACTGGAGGCATAACCTGGAAGAATATATTCCTGTCTCCAGCCCCTTCCTCTTCCTCTGGCTCATTCTCTTCGCTTTCTGGCTGCCATGAGGTACGCAGCTTTCCACTGTCATGCCCTTTCACCATGGTGTCTCTGCCCTGGACCAGGCCAATCATGGGTTAAAACCTCTGAAACATGAGCCAAAATAAACCTTTCTTCCTCTAGATTGACTTTTTCGGGTACTGGGTCACAGCAATAAAAAGATAACTAGTACTCGTACTATAATAAATTATTAGAATAAATGAACACAAAATGCATGAGAAGCACTTAGGAGAAGTATGAATAGATGGAGGCTGCATTGGCTTTGCAGGGTATAATTCTGAATTAAATTTTAAAGGATAACTAGAAGTTTGGAGAGATGGGTGCTCAAGGTAAATATACCATCCCAGAGAAAGATTAACTTGCTCATAGGTGTGAAGGAGTGAGGGAGGACAGCGCCATTTCAATAAGAAAGCAACTAATTTCAATATGGGTAGAGAGCTTAGAAGGTTGGAAACAATGAGAGAAAGGTGGGAAACTTACATAAGAATGTCAATATGCTACGTTAAAGAAATTAAGCTTTGTGCTGAAGACTGTGTGAAGCCACCAGTGTTTTAGGAACAACTTTTTCAAATATGTTTTATAGAGATTTCTCAGTCACTAACCCCATAGAAAAGTGGGCACAGGACATAAAAGCCAATTCAGAGAAGAAAAAGGACCTTAATTGTCAAAAGCTGCTCAAAATTAATGATAATGTATAAGAGGAATGTAAACTAAAACCATACTGACTTCCAATTCTCACCTGGCAATGGATCCAAAACTTTCAAAATACATTCTTTTGGTCAGGCAGGAGGGAAACACAGCCTCTTGTAGATTATACTTTAAAAGGATGCATTTTATGATATATAAATTATAACTCAATAAAGCTGTTATACAAGAAATAACAAACCTAAAAATGTACTTCAAGTGTTTTCTAATCCTGCTCACTGAAATGGTCCAGAATCAGTGTCATCTGAATGCACTAAGTACCTCTGGCTCCAGATGGTGGTCTCTGATACCCGTCCTACTGACAGGAGCCAGAAATCACTGGAGAACTAGCTAATTCAAGTCTGAGGCAGAGAAAAATGAAGATGAGCCTAGGAACTAATATGTCCAATGTAACATAAAATATACAATATGATGCAGTTAGCTAAAAACATTTAACTTGAACCCATCAAGTCCTTAGATATACCTTCTAGTTTACAGAACTAGAAGGGATACAGGAACGAACTAAATGATACCATAAGGAAGCAATCAGACAAATCTAAACATTCTATAGGAAAATGTTGCCAATCTTTTCAACAAGTCAGTATTATAACTAAAAGCACTGTGGTAAAAATTAAGAGAGATTTAAAGCCAAACATGGTGGTGCATGTCTGGAATCCCAACACTCTGGGAGGCTGAGGCAGGAGGATCATAAGTTCCAGCCCAGCCTGGGCAATTTAGTGAGACTGTCACAAAACAAAAATGGGCTAGAGGTCTAGCTCAGTGTGAAGGCCCTGGGTTCAATCCTAGTACAGGGAGGAGGTGGGGAGATTTAAGTGATGTAACCATCAGGTGCAATTTGTGCTTCTGAGTTAGAAAATGGTTTCAGGGCCGGTGAGATGACTCAGCGGCATAAGTGCCTGCCTGGCAAGTGCGAGGTCCTGAGTTCAACTCCCGGTACCCACATACAAAGGGAAAAAAGGGCCGGCGATATCGCTTAGTGGCTTAAGCGCCTGCTGGCAAGCGTGAGGTCCTGAGTTCGACCCCCAGTACACACACACACACACACACACAAAAAAAAAAAAAAAAAAAACATTTTGGAGTTAGCTGAGGAAATCTGAATTTGAGCTGTGCATCAGATGAAATGAAAAAAGCTGAAGATAATTACTAGAGAAGATTTAAATTAGAAAATAATAAGTACTGTAATGTCTCATTTTCATTTTCAAAATTTTTGCATAGAAAAACATCTGTATAGATACCATCCCAAAGGATTATTTTCTCATTGTTTACAATGAATATATACTGCTCTTATAATAATAAAACATTTTTTAAAATTCAGTAGCCATTATAGATGATCTAAAATTGGCTTTTAAAATAACATTTTTTTTTTTTTGTGGGTACCGGGGGGTCGACCTCAGGACCTCACGCGCCAGCAGGCGCCCGTGCCGCTGAGCGATATCACCGGCCCCTTTTTCATATGTGGTATCCGGGAGTCGAACTCGGGCCCTTGCGCTTGCCGGGCAGGCGCTTAAGCCGCTGAGCCATCTCACCGGCCCTTAAAATAACATTTTTGACCCTACTTAGAAAAGTAAACCAAACCATGCAATAGGAAATTGGGAAAATACAGGGAAAATATCACTTGAAAATCACACCATCCAGAGAAATACACCATTAATGGAAACAGATTTTCAATTTTGTCAAAATTTCCCTCATCTATCAAGAAAATAAAATGAATCTTTTTCTTTTTGGGAAGAAATGAATGATGACTTTCACAGCAGCATGGCACTTGGGTTTAAAGCTGGATGAGACAGAAGGCAGGGAACTCAGCTAAAAGGTCGCTGCATTATTCCTTGGAGGAATCACAACAATTCTGACCCAACCACAGTAAACACAGAAGAGAAATTAGAGTAGGGAAATGCACAGGGAACAGAAGGGCTTTAAGGTTCATGGTAAGAACATGGATTTTACTTTAAGCGCAAGGGGAAGCCACTGGAGAATTTTTAATTGGGAAGTGCTTTGATTTACAGAGTCACAGTTTTTGTTTGTTTATTTGTTTTAATGCTCACTGTGGTTGCATTGAGGATGAATTATAGACAGAAAAGAATGGAAGCAGAAAGACCTGTAAGGCCATGACAACGGTCAAAGCGATAGATTTAACAGCTATGTTACAGCACTGGAAAAGAGCGAGAAGGAATCAGATTTGCATGTCTTACAGACAGAGCCACAGAATTTATGGATGACTGGATGAGGGATGTGGAGTGGAGAAAAAGAGGAACCAAGAATTGCTGTTAGGCTTCTGGTCTGAATAAATGAGTAAATGGTGCCTCTTACTGAGCTAGTAAAGACCAGAAAAGAGCAGGCTTGTTTTTTGGTAAGGACTGGGGACAGGACACAAACCAGTCTTTTTTTTACTGTAAAGTTTTAGATGTCTACTGCAAACAGCAAACTAAACAGCTGGCTATTAATGTGATGCACAGGAAAATGGACTAAGCTTGAGATGTAACTTTCCAAACCAGTCTAAGGGTTGTATTTGAAGCTGTGGGACTGGATAGCACTTGGGAAAAGAAAAACACAGAGACAGAGGACATGTTCTAGGGGTACTCTAATTCCTACATTTAGGAGAGAAGCAGCCAACATCTGAAGTGAAGCAGAGGTTAAGAAAGTCCAGAGAGCAAAGTGTCTCAGGAGGGAGGGACAAATGTTACCTACTTTGCTACCTTAGGAGGCTTTCCTTTGACCAATTTCTTTAAAAACATCTCCAGTATTTTGTATTCTCCCTCCCAGTTTTGCTCCTTATAACATCACTTTCTAACATTCTATATACTCTTCATACTTAGTTTGCTGTCTCTCTGCCATTGAATAAGCTCTATGAAAAGCAGTGGTTTTTACCTGTTCTACCTATAAAACAGCCTAGAACAGTGCGTGGCACTCAATTATTTTTAGTGAACGAATCATTGCTAAAAGATCAGGATGAAGACACAGAAGTGACCGCTGACTTTTAGAAGATGAAACCACCCTTTCGGTGGAGTTTCAGGCTGAGAACTGAGTCAAGAGGCACAGGAGATACGGGACTACAGTCAACTACTGCGGAGAGCTTTGCTGTACTGAAGTGCAGGGCGCCAGTCTGAGGAGCCAAGAATACACTACAACATGTTCAAACTGTGAACAGAGAAGTTGGAAAAATTTTAGTAAACACCATACATCTATCACTGAATTTTACAATTAACATTGACCGACTTGCTTTCTGCAAGGAAGCCATAAGATTTTTTTAAAAATTAGTGTTCACAGAGTGTTTACTTATGCCAATGAAAATTATCCAATGATGGAGAAAATTATTTACAAAAGCGAAGACTTGAAGAGAGGCTAGGACTACAGCACAAGTGGAAATGATACACTGAGACTCGAGCACACTGAGGTATTTCCCCACTAACATCTCTCATAGGTTAACCTCTTTGTTCTCACAAAGTTAAATTCAAACTCCTCACTCTGGTTAAGTGCTTATGCAATAGCATCTCAACCTTGTATCTCACTGCTTCTTTAAATATGCACTATATTCTGGCCAATCTTGACTATTAACTCCCACAGACTTCCCAAATCCCTGGGAAAATTCTTTATTTTGATCCAGCTCAAATCCCTTCTCCTCTTGAAAATCTTTCCTGATACATGTCTTCCTGTTCATACCTCCTCAAATCCAATGTTTTCTTTTCTTGTTTAAAGTTTCATAAACTTGTAATTTGGCTTTCTGTTTCAATTAGTGCATTATTTTCTTACACTCCCTGTACCTCAGAAACAGAAGGTGCCTTACTCTGTATACCTTTTTCTGCTCCTTACACACACACACACAAAAACTATTTGTTGAATCTAACTGAATGGAAAACATGAAAGTTAAGATTAAAACCAAAACTTTTCCTCTACCCACAAAAAACCAAAATTATATTTACCAAAAACAAATAAATGGGAACATGTCAAGTCTGAGCAGGTGATAATAACAAAAAGATATTTTAAAAATTAATGACCGGGCCGGTGAGATGGCTCAGCGGCGTATGCGCCTGCCTGGCAAGCACGAGGGCCCGAGTTTGACTCCCGGAACCCACATACGAAAAAAAGAAAAGGTCCAGTGATATCTCTCAGTGGCACAGGTGCCTGCTGGCGTGCAAGGTTCCTGAGGTCGACCCCCGGTACCCACACACACAAAAAAAATTAATGAGCAAGCCAGGTGTGGTGGCTCACGCCTATAATCACAGCACTCAGAAGGCTGAGGCAGGAGGACTGTGCAAGTTCAAGGCCAGCCTGGACTACATAGTGAGTCCAAGGCCAGTCTGAACTACATAGCAAGACCCTGTCTCAAAAAACAAAACAAAACAAAAAAGAATGACCAACTAAAGTATTAGTAAATACTTTAATACTAAAGCATTACAGCTGATTAACAAAATTTATCTGAATTTATCTGAATTTTATCTGAACAAAATTTATCCGAATGTACCAATAATTCTGTGAGATTAAATTATGGTAAGTACCATATTGAGTTTTGGACTTCATGTACAAGAATGTGAACAGTCTAGACAAAATCCAGAAATAAGCCAGGAGTGGTGGCGTGTGCCTGTAATCCCAGCACTCGGGAAGCTGAGGTAGGAGGCTCTCGGCGAGTCTGAGGTCAGCCTAAACTATTTAGTGAGAACTTCTCTCAAAAAAACAAAAACAAACTGGGATGGGGGAATGGAGAAAAGAAGGAAGGGCAAAGAAAAAAAAAAAAACATATACATACATACACGAGATAGTTAAGATAGATACACTACTAATTTGGCTTAGTTCATTGAAAAGAAAGGTTTGTGCTAATATTGTTTGGACAACTGAATGCTGGTATCTTGTACCCTGAGTAATTTAAAGATAACAATACGCAATGATTAACCATTGTTACCCTCCTATTACACTGTTTTGAAATTTCGTTCTATTTTTTTCTCTTTAAAATAAAAAACAAATACACGATCCACAAATTTCTGTTGTAGACAGATGGTACAGAAGTCAAAGCTAACATAATGCATGACCTGTTTTATGTAGTTTCAAGTAGTCTCAAGCAGGGACTCGAGCTTCCAGGGCATGCGGGTCCAGGCAGTCAGAAGAATTTGTAAAGCACTTCTTACAATAAACCTAAAATATGGTTTTTTGTTTGTTTGTTTTTGGTCCTGGGCATCAAACTCAGGACCTTATGCTTGCCAGGCAGGCGCTTGTGCTGCTGAGCTATATCCCTGGCCCCTAAAATATGTTTTTGTTTTTTTTTTTTTTGTGGGTACCGGGGGGTCGACCTCAGGACCTCGCGCGCCAACAGGCACCCGTGCCACTGAGCGATATCACCAGCCCCTTTTTCGTATGTGGGATCCGGGAGTCGAACTTGGGCCCTCGTGCTTGCAAGGCAGGCGCTTACGCCACTGAGCCATCTCACCGGCCCCTAAAATATGTTTTTAATCAAAATGTTTTCCTTTCCCATACTGGGCCTTGTACATGCCAGGCAAGTGCTCTACCATTGACATGAACCCCCACTCTTCAATATGTACTGTACTTTGGTTTGTTTTTTTGTTTTTGATACTTTTTTTTGGAGGCAGGGTCTTGCTTTGTAGTGCAGGCTGGCCTTGAGCTCCCCATGTAGCCTAGGTTGGCCTCAAACTCTCCTCAATCCTCCTGCCTCGGCCCCCTGACTGCTAGGATTACAGGTGAGTAGCACCATGCCCAGCTTGCAATATGTACTTTTAAATTAAGAAAAGAATAAAATTTTTTTAAACTTAAGTTTGGCAACAGTTTAAAAATGTTCCAGGCTACTGATATAGCTCAGTGGCATAAGCGCCTGCCTGGCAAACGCGAGGTCTTGAGTTCAACTCCTGGTACCCGCATTAAAAAAAAAAAAAAAAGATTAAAAATGTTCCAAACACCACTTTGACAAGATTTTAATGGTCATACGCATATAGTTTAGGCAGACTAAGCATCACAATTAGACTTACGAAATATAACTAGGCAACCTTCACCTAATCATCAGCTAAAAGGTGAAAATTCACTGGTAATGGGACCAGTGATCTTTTGGTAAGTGAATCGGGAAAGTCAGAGTAAGAATGCAAGAGTTTTTATGAGTATCTTTTCAGTGTCTTCTTGACAACAGAATAAAGTGGATGGGAAATACATTTCGCAGAAGAGGCAAGGAAACCTTCCCACACGTGGACATTTGCAAGCTCAGGTATCTTTCTATGTTCCAGTGCAAAGGAAAACACTAAACAGCAATGGCTCCTATAAGGCGACAGAAATTTCACACCGGCGCCACAATAATTATACCCTAGATTTTGTGGGCCAGGAAAGCACATAAAAACTGAAGTGTTCTACGCATATCTGTCAGTAATTTATTGAGGCAACAGTTAAGTTTCAACTCAAGTCTAAAAAAAGAAATCTAAGCTAAGAGAGCCGAAAGGGCATGTCGGGAACCTCTCCAGGTGACTGTCGCTTTAGGAACTGCTGCGAGTCACGACTCCTCCGCCTCAGGGCCAGACAGGGAGGCCAGGCTCTACCAGTCACCGGCCTCTCTTCACCTCTGCGTCCTCGGCTACATGGGCACTCAATCCGTTTCGTAGGGTCCAACAAAGCCCGTGGTGCCCGGGACTCGCAAAGGTCCGCCAAGGCGGCCACTACGACTCCTCGGGCCGCAGCCCGCTCCAGAGCTCCCCTCCTCCACTGGGCACGCGGGGGCCAGGGCGGAGGAGGAGGGGCCGGGTTGGGGAGCAGAGGTGAGGATGGGGACCCCGAGACGCAGGGCGAAGGCCGGGCCAAGGGGCGCTGGAGGAGAGGGTCAGCGAGCTGCGGAGGGAGAGGGCTGGGAAGGAAGGCGCGGGTCCCCAAGAGGAGGGGAGGCGGGGGTCACCGGAGCAGGAGGAGGGGGACGGTGAGGGTCCCCAAGAGGAGGGGAGGAGGGGGTCACCGGAGCAGGAGGAGGGGGACGGTGAGGGTCCCCAAGAGGAGGGGAGGAGGGGGTCACCGGAGCAGGAGGAGGGGGACGGTGAGGGTCCCTAAGAGGAGGGGAGGAGGGGGTCACCGGAGCAGGAGGAGGGAGGACGGTGAGGGTCCCCAAGAGGAGCGGGGAGGAGGCTGGGGTCGCCAGAGGAGAAAGAGGGGGGACGGTGAGGGTCCCCAAGAGGAGGGGAGGAGGGGGTCACCGGAGCAGGAGGAGGAAGGACGGTGAGGGTCCCCAAGAGGAGGGGAGGAGGGGGTCACCGAAGCAGGAGGAGGGAGGACGGTGAGGGTCCCCAAGAGGAGGGGAGGAGGGGGTCACCGGAGCAGGAGGAGGGAGGACGGTGAGGGTCCCCAAGAGGGGAGGAGGCTGGGGTCACCAGAGGAGAAAGGGGGGACGGTGAGGGTCCCCAAGAGGAGGGGAGGAGGCTGGGGTCGCCAGAGGAGAAAGAGGGAGAGGGCAGGGGTCGCCAAGGAGGAGGGAGAGGTGGGCTCGGCTCTGAAGCGAAGGGCCGCGGACCCTCGCCAGCTGCGCCGCACCGCACCCCTCAGGCCCTCAGGCCCCTCAGGCCCTCAGGCCCCTCAGGCCGGTGTCGCCTGCCTCGAGCCCCGCCGCGGCGCCCGTTACCGGAGCCGTTGGGGCCGATGATGCACGTAAACCTCTTGAAGGGCCCGATGACCTGGCGGCCCCGCCAAGATTTGAAGTTCTCCACGAGCAGCAGCTCCAGGTAGCCCATGGCTGCGCCCGCGCCTCGCCGGCGTTCTCACGAGCTTGCAGGAAAAGCGCGGGAGGCGCACGCCAAGTCTCGGCCAAATCTCGCGAGACAACCGCGGCCGCGAGCGTACGCCATTCCTTAGCAACCAGAGTTGGCGTTTCCCAGGGAGCGAGTCTCAGCTCCCCCGCAGGTCCGCGAAGTCCCAGGCAGCCAGCCTCGCCCGGGCTGCAGCTGGCTTTATTGTTTAGGGCTTTTCTTCTTACCCTGCTTGTTCTGAAAACCCCTTCGAACTTGGGGTCGCTTTCCAGAGCCATGAAGGTGGCGCTGGCCAAAGACCTGGAGCAGGACGCCAACCTGGCCAAAAGGTCACGTGCCGAGCTGTGCAGGCAGCAGCGGGTCTTCAACGCCAGGAACAGGATCATCGGGGTGAGGCCAGGAGCCCGAGGGGATGGGGAAGGGCGAGGGGGCGGGCCGAGGGAAAGACCCCAGGACGAAGTCTGGGATGAACCTCTGATTCAGGCAGAGTTGTACCGCACCGGGTTTTGCTGGGGTGCACGGAGGAATAGTTCTAAGGATTGGCTTTGCCCAAGGTAAGAGAGCCTTAACAAGCCAAATAGTGCAGCCTTGCGCCTGCCAAATAGCACATAGGGGTTGGGGTGGGGAGAACGTGCCTGGAGTAGGCAGAGGAACAGGGACTTATGCAGAACACGGTTTTCAGTCTCTGAGGCAGATTTACTACAATGCTGGGGGCTGGTTCCTTCCAGCCCATTCACTTGACAAATGCCTGTTGAGTTCCTGTTTGGTGGCAAGTCCGAGCCAGGTCCAGAGGGCATCCCTGAGCATGCAGAGGTCGTGGCCAGTGGAGGAGGCAGGCATGAAAAGGCAGTGGGGTCAGTGCCGTGAGGGAGGAATCCACACGTGGAAAGACCCGTGTGTGCACCTAAGACAGACAGCTCGTTAACAGGAGGACAAGACTAACAAGACGAGGAGGATTGTTACCTACTCGATAATGTGTGCTGGCTCTAACCACTCTTCCCCAATTTCCCTTTCTCAGGGAGACACAAAAGCCTGGGATATTCAGGTTCATGACCAGAGGATAAAAGAAGCAACGGAAAAAGCTAGGCATGAAACCTTTGGTGAGGATTTCCTGAACACCTATCTGTGGGTTCAGGGCTGGATGTCTTTAGGTTGCAGACCTCATTTCTTTACAGTATATAAAAAATATAAAAAGTTGTTGGACTAGGATGTAGCAGAGTGGTAAAGTACCCACTTAGCATGCATAAGGCTCTGGGTTCAATGTCTAGCACTTGCAAAAGAAAGGAAGGAAGGGAAGGAGACAGAGAAAGAGGGAGAGGAAGGGCGAAGAGGGGAGGGGGTGAGACGAGGGTAGGGAAGGAGAGGGGGTCATTTTCATGCTTTTCCTCCTTTTAAAATTTCATAATTTCTTGTTCTCTGTTAACTTAATGAACAAATTCTTTCTCTCTTAAAAGAAAAACAGCTATTAAATTCTAATATAGGTCATAAGATATATATTTAAGGATGAATTGTTTCCCTCTGTTTTCTTTAAAAACTGGAAAAGCCTTAAACACACATGGGCCAGTGAGGTGGCTCAGTGGCGTAGGCGCCTGCCTGGCAAGCGCGAGGGCCCGAGTTCGACTCCCAGAACCCACGTACGAAGAAAGGGCCGGTGATATCGCTCAGTGGCACAGGTGCCTGCTGGCGTGCAAGGTCCTGAGGTCGAGACCCGGTACCTACAAAAAAACAAAACAAAAAAAACACACACATATGTACACATTCTCTGCCCTGTTTACACCAAGTGATACACACCCGTCAGTGTCCCACCCCCGAGCTGATCTACTGATAGACATGACTCAAATAATGGTGCTTAGGTCTTAGATCAGAATTTATAATAGAATTAGTGTTCCCCTCTTTTATGTCCCAAATAATAGTGAATGAGAGATCCTGTTTCCCCACACACTGATAGATCCTATTATTAGCATTTGAAGTATTTTGCCTCCAGTTCATGGGACGTTTCCCATCTTGCAAGATTAATCATCCTAGGGCCGGTGAGATGGCTCAGCGGCGTAAGCACCTGCCTTGCAAGCGCGAGGCCCCGAGTTCGACTCCCGGATCCCACATATGAAAAAGGGGCCGGTGATATCGCTCAGCGGCACAGGTGCCTGTTGGCGCCCGAGGTCCTGAGGTCGACCCCCCGGTACCCACACACACACACAAAAAAAAGATTAATCATCCTTTCACAAGGTTATTTAATGCTCACATTTCTTTACCTGGTACTCAGGTTTACCTGGTCCTATTCTTTGCCCACTTTTTGGTTAGGTTGTTTATGATTTTAAAACTGGATGTGCTCTTTGTATATTCAGGATAGTAATCCTTTAATGGTTATGTTACTTTTTTTTTTGAAGGGTTATAGTACTTTAATAATCATTCAAATTATTTAAAAATTTTTCCTCTTAAGCTTATGCATGTGCTATGTCTTTTCTAGCTGCCGAATTGAGGCAAAATGACAAAACCAGTTGCATATTAAACGACCGGGAGGAGAGAGACAGGAAGTGTCTCTGCAGAGCTATCAGCGACTTCCAACAGAACTGTCAGAAGCCAGAAACTCGCCGAGAATTTGATTTGTCTGACCCCCTAGCCCTTAGGAAAGCGCTTCCAGCCCGGCAGTCAGACAGTGATGTCCGGAACACAATATCAGGGATGCAGAAGTTTATGGGCGAGGACCTAAACTTCCGGGAAAGGAAGAAATTCCAAGAAGAACAGATGAGAGAATGGTCCTTACAACAGCACAGGGAATGGGAGAGGGCCCGTGCTGACCAAAAGTTTGCAGGTGATGAAAGAGAAGGGATGAATTGATTTTAATAGTCTGATGAATCAACCCCCCAGTTTTGGGGTTTGTTTCAGTTTTGGTTTTTTGTGGTACTTGGGATTGAACCCCAGGGCCTTTCACATGCAGCTACATCCCCACCCCCTTTTTTATTTTTTATTTTGAGACAGAGTTTCACTAAGTCACTAAATTGCCCATGCTGGGTTCAAACTTGAGATCCTCCTGCTTCAGCTTCCCAAAGTGCTGAACATAGGCCTACCCCACTATGTTCAGTTTTTTTTTTTTTTTTTTTTTTGTGGGTACCGGGGGGTCGACCTCAGGACCTCGCGCGCCAGCAGGCGCCCGTGCCGCTGAGCGATATCACCGGCCCCTTTTTCGTATGTGGGATCCGGGAGTCGAACTCGGGCCCTCGCGCTTGCCGGGCAGGCGCTTAAGCCGCTGAGCCATCTCACCGGCCCTATGTTCAGTTTTTATGGGTATTTTTGTCAGTTCTTCTAATGTGCACAGCCATGTATTGCCTTGGCATGTGGGGAAAGAGAAGTCAGATCCTGGGCTCCAGGAGTTGGACATCTCCACTCGTGCATTAGTGGCACAGGAAACCTTTCTGAGCATGTGGGATGCTGCGGCTCAGTTCATTCAGAATTGATCTCTGCCCTCGTTATATTCCCATTCTGCCAGGAAGATGAACAGAAACGCGTAGGTCCCCCAGTCTCCTGGGTGCTGAGGTAGGAAGTCACATGACGTCACCAGGACTCCCCAGGCCCAGAGCACTTCTCAGGCCAAGGCTCTGAGGCATGAAACAGCCCAGTAAGTCCTGCTGTCACTGGGGTACTGGTGCCCTGCCCCACCAGCTGCCCTCCCTGCAGGCACTCGCAGGAGCACCCAGTCCTCCTGGTCACCTCCTGTGTGGGGAACATGACAACATCCCTGCTCTCGGGTGGATCAGCGGGTGACAAAACAGCGAGGGGCTGTATTGAAGGCAGAAGAGGGTATTGGGATGGATAGCAGCACCCCCTGCCCTCCCAAGCCCTCTTCTTTGCTTGTTAATTGCAGCGTCCGTGTCCAGTTTGTCCTCTTCCAGCCTCCTCTTCCTACTCTGTTCTCCATGCACGATGTCTTCCCAGATTATCTCCTGTTCTCTTGAGCCCACTCCTGCCAGACTTCCGCCCTTCCCCTCCAATGGGGCTGCCCTGGCCAACCTCACCAGGGACCTCCAGGTCACCCAATCCAGGGTCGGTCTTCTTCACCTTGGCCTGCTGGCAGCAGACGGCACCGTTAGTCACTTCCTCCTCCGTGAAATAGCCATGAGGTCTCCAGGACACCACACCCATGCCTGTCCTCTTCCCGCCCAGCTCTCGTCTTCTGTGCCTCTGGATGTTGGTCACACCAGTGCGCCCTGGGCCTCTGCTCTGTTGGCTTCACTCATCCCTCAGGCAGTCTCATCTATAAACCCAAGTCCAGGCTGTCATTTCCCAGCCTCGCACGTCAAAGTCAGACAGAGCAAGTGACACACTCTGGTCCTCCCCAGGCCTGACCGTTCACGCCATTCTTCCGGTTGTCTCTGGTCCCCAACCCAAGTCCTCCTGACTCCTTCCTCTCAGATGCCACACAGTCCCCCAGGAAATCGTCTCCAATTTCAGCTAGTCTTGTCGCCTCCACCATTGCCACTGTGGACTAAGCTATCAGTGTCTCTCAACTCAAGTGGCGTGAGGGCCCCTCGATGATCTCCGCTTCTGCCCATATCCCCTGCAGTCTCCCCTCAAGCCAGCAGCGGAGCAGTCCCGTTAAAGTGAAGTTAGAGCTTTTGCTGAAAGCTCTGCAGTCACCTTTCTCCTCACTCACGAGTTCATTTCAAGGATCCACAAGGCCTTTGCAGCGCGGCCTCCGCTGCCCACGCCCCACCTGTCCTCTCCACACCGCCTCCCGCAGTGCTCCCAGGACATGCGCGTGCCAGGCTCACAGCCAGCCTCCCTTTGGCCTCAAGGCCATTGCATCTGTTGCTCCCTCTACTTAGGGACATCTTTCCCCAGATGTCTACCTGGTTTACTCCTCTCCTAGTCAGGGATTGGCTAAATTGTCACCTTGTGAGTGAGGTCTTCCCTGACCCACCTGTTTTAAATCCTGGGCCTACCTCACCCTTCCTATCCCCTTCCTTGCTTTATTTTTCTCCATAGCCTTTTGTTTGTTTATTTGTCTGCTGAGACAGGGTCTTGCATTGTAGTTTAGGCTGGTCTTGAATGCACGAGGGAGCCCAGGCTGACCCCGAGCTCCTGGCAGTCTCGCCACTGGTTTCTCACTGACATACTGTGTGGTTTCTGTATTTGCCCCATATCGTATCCAAAGCTCAGTGAAGGCAAAGGATTCCTGTCTGCTCTGTTCACTGCGGTATGCTTAGCTCTTAGCACGCAGGTAAATGTCTGCTGGAGTGGCCCCCTCGCACTGTCTCCCAGTTGCTCCAAACCTCCATCTCTGGCCAAGAGCCTTCATCTCAGGCTTGGCCCTAGACTTGGGTGGCCTCCTTGACGTCTCCCCAAACGTTTCACAGCACAGTGGAAACTAAACTGAGCTCCTCCTCTGGGCCTGCTCTCTTCCATCCTCCTCTACTCAGTAATGGCTCCCCTGAGCCTCACCACCCCAGAAACCTGGGGGTCCCTTGATCTCCCATGTCTTCAACTCCTGTCCCTTTTACCCCTGCCTATACTTTGAGCTGTGCACTTCTCCACATCCATCATGTCACCATTGTGATTCAGCCACCACCTTTCTCACCCAGACAAACCACTGCTGATAGCTTTCTCGTCGTCTTCCACATCCTTCCCTTCCCCTTCCCGGGGGATTCTGCTTAACAGTGTCAAGCGGAACAGTGGCACAACAGCTCCCTCCATCCTAGCTCAGAGACCTCTGATGGCTTCCACGGCACATGGAATGAAATGCAGAACTGTCACTTGGTCCCCACGGCTCTGCTCGCTGGGTCTCTGCCCACCCCTCCATATCGACTCTTGCCACCCACCCACTTTGCTGTTCCAGCCATTATGGCTCCCTCACTTCTAGATCCCACCGAATCCTGTCCACCTCAGACTCTTCAACCTAACATCATTTCCTAGAGAAGCCCTCTCTCGTCCCTACCTCAGCTACCTGAGTCAGGTATTCCCAATACCTTGCCTTCGCCTCCTGTCCTTTCCCTCTGCAGGCTGTCACATTTTGTTTAATATATATATATTTGGGGGCTCACATGTTGATTGTTATCTTATCTTCTAGACAGGAAGTTCCAGGAAGGCAGGAAAAACCCTTCTGGCTTTGCTCACACTGTGTCCCTGACCCCAGCAAAGTGGGTGGCTCATGCTAGGCCCTCGGTCACTATCTTCTCAGCAGATGAATAAACAAAGGATGGGTCAGAGGAGGCTGAAGGGGAGGAGAGGCCAGAAATTCAAGGCTAAGAATCTGGTGTTTGTTTTTGGAGGTAACAAGGAAAACTATAGGCACAAGTACAAAAATCGGAAATAACCAATCAATGACTATTTAAAAATACAAGAACCTAGGACAGAGTAGGTGTCTCCCTGCCTCACAAGCAAGGCTGTGGGGGCTCCAAGAGTTAAGTAACTCTGGTGGACAACAGAGCTGGGAAGCAGCTTGGCTGGGAAGTGGCTGCTCTGTCTGACTCCTCCCCCTCCCCCTCCCCCTCCCCCTCCTCATTACATCATCTTGGCCTGTCCAAGTCCTCCTGTTACTCCACACACATCTGTGATCTGGCACCCTTTCCTCTTTGGGTCCTGTCTGGTCCCTACAACCCCTTTTCCTGTGTTCCCACCACCCCTTGCCTACTGTAAGGATGTAGCCACCTCCTGATTAGAGCTGGGATAGCAAGGGCCAGAGCACTGACCCTCCCAGGACCACAGCAGACATCACCAATACATCACAGACATCACCAATTCATCATAGACGTTACCAAGCCATAAAAGTGATTCTCAGCTCTCACTGAGTGCTAAAGTCTAAGATCTGTGCTTGAATTAAATCATTTAACTCTCCCATTGCCTTTGCAGGCAGGTCCTCGTTATTAGCCTCCTTGTCCTCCCCATAAATGAGGACATGGCAAGAGAATATATAAACAACCATGCTGCAAGTATTCCACACACCCGGGATGGCGCTCCGGCTGGGCACACTCACTCTGACTGGGGCTCGTGTCCTTGCAGAGGACCGCCACACGCAGGCCAGGCTGAAGTTCGATGAGACAGCCAGACACCTGCAGAAACTGGAAGGCACCACCAGGAGAGCTGTTTGTGCAGCTGTGAAAGAGTTCAACAAGAACCAGGTATACCTAACACGCACTCCGTGTCGGGGCGGGGGACGAGCACACAGCAGCTCCCTGGGGATCCCCTGACCCCTCTGGGGTCCTGAGCTCAGCCCACTCACTCAGCCACACCACCAGTTCCGAGGAAGCCCCTGACAGAGCTGCACGAGACCTGGCCTGGTCTGTTCCTTAGCTCTGAATCTGGGCGCAAAACCTGAAAAACTCACCTTCAAGCTGGGGAGTTCAGCTCACCTTCCTAACTGTCGATTTCTTCTTCCATAACATGAGGAAAATAACATTCACCTAGGCAGGCACTGCCTGGCACCGCCCTGACGCCCACTGCTCTCAGTTCTTCCTCACCAAGGACAGGTGGGTGCTTAACGAGAGTGACGATGACGACGACGGTGCAGCACCCAACCTCGTACTTTATTCCCTTTGGAAATGAGACCTTCTCCAGGCTTCCTTTTCAAATGCAGTTGTATTTCCTGGGTGCAGTGGAGCTCGGCCTGGGTTAGTTTATCAGATTAACTGGTTAATTAGGGCCGGTGAGATGGCTCAGCGGTGTAAGCGCCTGCCTGGCAAGCGCAGGGCCCGAGTTCGACTCCCGGATCCCACATACGAGAAAAGGGCCTGTGATATCACTTAGCGGCACGGGTGCCTGCTGGCGCATGAGGTCCTGAGTTAGACCCCTGGTACCCACCAAAAAAAACCCCAAAAAACAAAAAAAACTGGTTAACTAGACATGTGGATCCAAAGGAGGATGGACCTCCCTGTAGGCTGGTCCTTTGGACAGCAGACAAAATACCAGAATTCTGCTTCACATTTATATTTCACAGCATTGCTCTTAATCATTGTACTCATGTGTATTTTAGAAGGCACATCCTATACTTACGCTATAGTTAGTGCCACACTGTGAGCTAAATATATTGGAGACACAAGCTCGGAAATGTTCTGCGTTGAAGCGAGCAATCAAAACCACTGGAGAGGCTGCCACAGAGACCAGAGAATGTAGATTTTCAACAGTGGGGAGGGGACGAGGCAGGCAAACTGCCAGCAATGGCAAGGACCGGAGGGCAGAAAACCATCCAGAGACCCAAGTTACCACCCAGGAAGCTGCAGGGGCTCTCGAAGATTATCTCATCCTTGTCCTTTTACAGGGAACAAAGGGGAAGCCTTTGTTCCAGGCTCCATAGCAAACTGGAGGTACAATGGGGCTCTTGACAGTTAATCCACCATTGGCTGGTCATCCATTCGTCTGTCTGTCCATCCATCCATCCATCCATCCACTCGTTCATTTATCAACTCACCAAATGTTTATTGAGCCCCTTCTCCTGGGCACTGGGATGGTTCTTGCTAAGCCAGTTACCTCACTCATTGGCTGTGTTATTCATTCATCCTATAGAATGTTAGTGGGCACCTGCTGTGCCCAGTACGTTCAGCCCCCTGCTCCTCAGTGGATACCACGAGGTGGTACCGTCGCAGATGCTCCCTGTGCTGAGCAAAGTTGCCCGTTGGCTCTTGCGGTTCTGTTCCTGACGAGAATTAGGCTTGCTGGTTCAGCTTGGACATCAAGACAAGGTTCTAGACAGCTATCCTCAAAGGAGAATTTGGGGCAGGCCACTCCGTGTCAGCAGGGAGGGTACACTGGAGCCCCAGGTCTCGTTGAGGGCACTCATTTCACCAGAGAGGTGTTGTGGTATCGGGGTTTATGTGCAGGCTCTGGAGCCCAACTGCTGGGTGCAAGGCCAGGCCTTTCTTTTAGTCCGGGGCAAGCCACTCTTGGCCTAAGTCTTTCTGTAGAATAAGGATAATGATGACCCATCTATATCTGTCAGCAGGAGCTAACTCTTGCCTGGGGAAGAAATAGCCCCAAACCTCAGCCTTAACACCCGGAGTTGATGTCCCACCCATGCCCCGGGGTCTGTCGTGGGCTGGCTGGAACAGAGCAGTTGCCATGTGGAGGACTCCAGCAACACAAAAAGGAAGCAGCATGGCCAGGCCCACCTCACCCCGGTCCTCCCAGAAGTGCACAGCCTTCTCCACTTGCACTTCATTGGCCAAAGTGAGGGCCACAGCCACGCCCACCCCAGTGGGCAGGAAGTGCAGTTCTTCCAAGTGCCCGGAAAGCACCCTGGCAAGATGTCATGGTCAGCAGTAATGCATGCCACCCTTGCTCGGAAAGTGGTTGTGAGCATTACATTGGGTAAAACACACCTGTGTTAGAAGGGTTTAACCTACACCAGGACTCTATAAATGACAGCCATTGTCCTTCACCCTAGCAACAACTGCTGCTATCATTGGTCGCTCTGTCCCACCACCCTGCTCGAGTCGGGATTCATGCAATTTAACTGTGTTACCTGCTGCATGACACAGTGCAGCTGGCCTCTCGTGACCACTGCCTTTTGGAGCACTGTGTCCCTCCTCCCTGCAGAGAACACTTCTACAGGCGATGTTTCCTCATCTGTCTTTTAGCCTCACCAAGAAGCAACTGCGGCCCAGAGAGGGAAAGTGACCTGCTGCAGGTCACACAGCCACCTCTGGGACAAGAGCAGCTACTGGCAGGAATTTATCTACTCTGGGGGCTGTGGCTGAGGCCACAAGGAAGCTGAGGTGGTGATACATCTTCCACCTTTTAGAAGTCACCGCTGTGGGGACTTACTCTTTTTAAAAAAATTTTTATTAGTATATGTTTGTGATACATAGTAATTACATCCATCTTGGGGAACTGGTACATGTACAGATGGCATCGTGATCATCTTTACCCCCCTTCCCTTCTCCTTCTTCACCAGATTCCCTTCCCATCTCCAGAGTCCATCTCCCTGTTTCCTAGAATTTCTCTTTTATTTTGCTCTTTACATTACTTATATTTGGGAGATCTCATATTAGAGAAACCATTAATGTTCTCACGATCCATTCATTTTCCTTGAAATGATTCAACTTTATCCTTCTTTATGGCTGAGTACTACTCCATTGTGTGTAAATACCACATTTTCTTTATCCATTCGTCTGTCAATGGGCATATAGGCTGATTCCATGGTTTAGCTATTGTGAATTGTGCTGCTATAAACATGGGTGTGCGTGTACCCGTGTAATGTGATGTCTTTAACTCTTTGGGGAAGATATCTAGAAGAGGCATAGCTGGGTCAAGTAGAATTTCTCCTTGTAGTTCTTTGAGGAGTCTCTGTAATTATTTCCAGAGTGGTTGTACCAGTTCACACCCCCACCAGCAGTGTAGAGGGTTCCTTTTTCCCCACCGGCTCCCCAGCATTTGTTGCTTTTTGAGTTTGTGATGATGGCCATTCTTTCTGGAGTAAGATGGACTCTCGTTGTTTTGATTTGCATTTCTCTGATGGCCAAAGATGCCTGGCATTTTTTCATGTATTTATTACCATTTGTACTTCTTGGCAGTGTTTGTTCATTTCGACTGCCCATTTTTTTTTTTTTTTTTTTTTTTGTGGGTACCGGGGGTCGACCTCAGGACCTCGCGCGCCAGCAGGCGCCCATGCCGCTGAGCGATATCACCAGCCCCTTTTTCGTATGTGGGATCCGGGAGTCGAACTCGGGCCCTCGCGCTTGCTGGGCAGGCGCTTAAGCCGCTGAGCCATCTCACCGGCCCTGACTGCCCATTTTTGATTGAGTCTTTTCTCCAGGGTATGTTTTTGGCTCTTTCATCAGAAATCAGGTAGTCGAAAGGATTGGAGCTGTTTCTGCATCCTCTATTTTAGTCCATTGGTGAACGTGTCTGTTTTTGTGCCAGTGCCACACTGTTTGTATCACTGTAGCTTTATAAAATACACTGAAGTCCAGGATTGTAATGACAGCTGCTCTGCTCCTGTTGATCGGGGTGACTTTGTCTGCTCTGGATCTCTCCAGGTTCCATATAAATTTTTTTTTTTTTTGTGGGTACCGGGGGTCGACCTCAGGACCTCGCGCACCAGCAGGTGCCCCTGCCGCTGAGCGATATCACCGGCCCTTTTTTCGTATGTGGGTTCCGGGAGTCGAACTCGGGCCCTCGCGCTTGCCAGGCAGGCGCTTACACCACTCAGCCATCTCACCAGCCCCTCCATATAAATTTTAGCATTTTTTTTTTCTAGTTCCGTGAAAAATGCTGTTGGTATTTTGATTGGAATTGCCTTGAATCTTTGTAATATTTTTGGTAATAGTGGCATTTCGATAATATTGGTTCTCCCTCTCCAGAGCATGGGATGTCTTTCCATTTTCTGACATCCTCTTCGATCTCTTTATTGAGAGCACTGTAGTTATAGAAGTCTTTCACTTCCTTGCTCAGATTAATTCCGAGGTATTTGATGTTTTTTGAAGCTATTGTGAGTGGAATTGTTTTCCTGATTTCTTTCTTGGTGAGCTCATTGCTAGTGTACAGGAACTCTCTTGATTTTCGTGTGTTGATTTTGTATCCTGCTGCTTTGCTGAATTTGTTTATTAGTTCTAAGAGTCTCCTGGTGGAGTTTTTGGGATCTTCTCTGGAAAGGGCCATATCATCTGCAAATGGGGATAGTTTGAGTGAAGAAGAAGACTTTCCTACTCAAATCCTTTTTTTTCCTGATGGCTCTCACGAATGTTCCAAGGGCCGCACTGAACAGGCATGGGGACAGTGGACACCCTTGTCTTGGTCCTGATTTTAGGAGGAATGCATTCAGTTTTTCCTCATTTGGTCTGATGGTGGCTGTGGGTTTGTCATAAATGGCTTTTACCAGTTGAAGGTAAGGTCCTTCTGTCACAGGGAGGTAACTCCCAACCTGTTAGATGGCTGAGTTCCTGTCTCGAGATACCAATACTGATGCATCAAGGACAAAGGAGGTGAAGAGTGGGAAAGTTTTATTGAGAGAAAGCCCCTGAGGGACAGGACAGGTCCCAAAAGTGGGTCGCTGCTGAGGCTTTTTGTCTAGGGGGCTTTATACAGTGAAATCACAGCACAGGTGACCTGGGGTCGAACTGTAATCGGCGTTTGGGATTGCAAGCACAATCCCTTGGCTAATATTGATTCAATAGGAAAACAGGTACTAGCAAGGTGTGAAGCGCTGAGGAGAACAAAGGCATTTCTGCAGGGGCAGGAGTGAGGGTAGAGTGCCCTGGTCACCTGTCTGCGTGTCTGTCACATTGTTCAGGCTCACTGGGCCAGTGGTGCTGGTCACAGCCCAGCTCTGAGCTGCTGTCCATCTCTGGCGAGCCTTGCAAGCCTAGCCATCCTGTCCCCATCTTGGGGCCTCATTTCCATCAGCTCAGCCCTCGACCCCAGGCCTGGTCTGCCTCACCTCTGCTCTGGCTCGATCTTGGGCCTGGGGCTTTTCTAACCCTGAGTCAGTCTCTACCTTAACTACCTGCAATACTTCTATATCTATTTTTGTCAGGTTTCAACTTTATCATGAGTAGATGTTGCAGTGACTCTCTGTCTGTAGCCAGTGATGTCCCAAGGTCCCCAGAGTCTTAGAAGGGGCACAGAGCCCTGTCCCAGATGAGGCCACGCTGATGGGGTCGGGGGTCTGTACCCCCACACACACACTTGCAGGCAGCGATCCCAGGCCCAGCCCGCCTGCCGCCCAGTGGTGCCCAAGCAGCCTGGGGCCGCCCCCATCTGTCCCACCCAGCCCCTGATGCCCAGCACAACCCCGCGGTCAGGCCTGTTGGGGTGTGGCGACCTGTGCCCCGGAGTCCCCGCAGGGTCACGCCAAGTGTCCTCCCTAACGTCTTCCCCCGCGCAGGCCATGGAGTCAGCAGAAAGGAGAAAACACGAGAAAAGACAAGAACAGGAGGACAACATGGCCGAGATCTCCAATCTGCTGCAAGGGGACCTGCTCTCCGAGAACCCGCAGCAGGCGGCCAGCTCCTTCGGACCGCACCGCGTGCTCCCCAACCGCTGGAAGGGCATGAACCGAGAGCAGCTGGAGGGCATCTGGCTGGCCCAGAAGCAGCAGATCCAGGAGAAGCTGGTGCCTGGCGCCCCTCTCCTCCTAACATAGCCTCTGCTCCCTGCACAGCGCTGGGCGCGGGGAATGTGGTCAGGGGCTGTGTCCTTGGCCTGAGGCAGGACCCTGCCCAGCCTGTCCAGAGGAGAGGGAGGCTATGGGGGGCTGGAGCGGGGGACTGAAGGGAAACAGCAGGCGCCCAGGCTCAGAGGTGGAGGTCCGAGGTCCTGGCCGGCTCCAGGGAAGCCTGGCTTTTCCTGTGACCCATTTGGTGGCTCTGGGGGGCTTTGAACAGAGGCCTGCAGATTCACCGACGTCCAATGGGACCCTGGCTTGCGGGTGCATCCAGGTGGATGGGGAAGGAGCGGCTTGCTGGGGACACTGGCACAGGGTGGAGGGGAGGCTGCAGAGCAGTGGCCGGGCTCTGGACCTGTCCTGAAGGTGGCGCTGACCGAATCGGTTCAGGGGTTGGGTGTGGACAGTGGAAGAAAGAGAGGAGAAGAAAGAGAGGTTGGCCAAGGAGGGAGGGCTGTGAGGAGCGGAAGTCACAGGTGCGCCCAGGGCATGGGGAGGGTGCGATGTCCTCTGGCCATCTGCACCGATAGGGCTGGGTTTGCCTGAATGTGGCAGAAAGCCACAAAGAGCAGCTTTTTAAGCGACCTAGAGCCTTTTCCTCTGTGTGTCCACCGAACCTAGGAAAACATCTAGGCCTAGGGCGGCAACTCTGTCTGGGGAAACAGGAAGCGAGTCGCCCACTGGTGGGGTCAAAGTCAGAGTGCTGCTGGTTGGAGGGACAAGGACAAGGGACGGGAAGGGGTGGAGGAAGGCAGGAGGACCACAGGTGAGGACAGAGGGTCTCTAAGTAGGGTCTCTGGGCCAGTAGCATCAGCCAGCACCCCCTTGCTGTTTCATCTGGTCCCCCCAAAGCTGACCTTGGGTGTCAAGTCACCTCTGTCCATGCAGCGGCTCCAGGAGGAAGCGCGCCAGCGGGACCTGGACTGGGAACGGCGGCAGGTGCAGAGGGCTCGAGACGAGCTGCTGGGTGAGCGGCAGCGGCAGCGACAGCAGTGTGACCAGCGCAGGGCCCTGGACCACAGCAACCTCAGCCTGGCCGCTGAGCAGCGTCTGCAGTGAGCGGGGCGCGTGGACGGGTGAGGGGCACGCAGAGGGGCAGCGCATGAATAGGATGGGTTCTGGGGCTTTTTCCTTTAAAAAGAAAAAAATATTTAGGACGCACATGCGTTTCCTAATTTGTTTTTTCTCTTTTTGTTATTAGGAAAAAATATATGGATGAAATCTGTGCAAATCAACCCACAGGAGATTATTTTGCTCAATTTAATACAAGAAGTCGATAATGCAAATGACAGCCTTGGTTTATGAATAAAGTGTGGCTGCCTTGAAGCGTCTCCTTTTCTTTTCTTCTCTTTTCTTTTCCTTTCTTTTATGTCTCCTTTCTTTTAAAAAGATGCATTCCTTGGTCCACAAGTGCCCTCCCACCTTCATTGTCTGCAGTGGGCAAGCCACAGGGAGCTTCTCCCTTGTGTTCTTGTCCCGCTCGGCTCTTGAAGGTCAGCAGTGGGGGAGGCAGGGCGCCCCAAGGGACCATCCTAGAGGTGGCACTGTGGGTGGACCCAGGTGCCACTTGGACTCCAAGAACCACGGCTGGAGCCAGTAACCAAGCACTAACTCTGTAAGCACCATTGCAGAGACCATTTTAACAACATTTCACAAAAGGTTAGCTGCACTGGTGGTGGTGCACACCTGCAATCCCAGCACTCTGGAAGGCTGAGGCAGGAGGATTGTAAGTTCAAGCCCAACCTGGGCCATTTAGCGAGACCCTGTATCAAAAAAACAAAAACCAAACAACAACAAAAAAAACACAGGTGGGCTGGGGATGTAGTTCAGTGCGAAGGCCCTGGTTCAATCCCCAGTACTGAAAAAAACATTTTTTTTAATTAACCAGTTTGAGTCTCATGACAGCCAGTATTTTTAACACCCACATTTTCTAGCTAGACACATAGATGACTTGTCCCCGATCCCACTGCTAGGAAGTGGCAGAGCTCTGCGGAGCCCAGGGTCTGCCACCTGAGCCACTTTACTCTCCAGATGCCCCTAACAGAAACCCTGGTTGCAGGCAACCGTGCCTGCAACAAAGTGTAGGTTTGTATTTTTCGCTCTCCCGGAAGCTGCAGGGCTGCCCCCCACTCCAAGATGTGCCCATCCTGAGGTCCAGGCTGCCACTGCCCCAGCCCCGCCCTCCTGCCACACCCTGCAGGCTCCGCCCCTCAGGGACAGGCCCACTGCTCACCTCCCCACTCAGACTTGGGCCGAAGGGTAGGAGGCTCTGCCCCTCTGTCACCAGTGTGTTTCCTAAGATGACACCAGTGCTGCCACTGCTAACAGCTGCTGGAGCTTTGTCCCCCGCGGAGGAAACCAGGAAAGCCATGCTGTTCTTGAAGGCTGAGGTCACCAGAGCGGTTTGCGCATTGCTGCCATTGCTGTGGGCAGGTGCAGAGAGGCACCCAGCGGCCCCCTCCTTGTGCAGCCCTGCCTGGGCCGAGGCCGGTGGTAGCACACAGCTGGACCAGGGTGTCTGGACTCTCCGGGCCCAGCCACACCGTGGCCCAGGCTCAGCTTCCTGCAGGTGTCTCAGAGGCTGTCCGCTCAGCCTCCATTGAGAAACTGCCCACACATGTGCAGCCCGGGACCCCTCCTCCCTTCTTTGAGCAAGGTGGAATCCTGCTGTGACATTTGTCAAGATGTTGCTAAAGGTCCAAGGAAGCGAAAGACTCACGTCCTAGCGGAGATCAGAGGCCCGGAGCCTCTTCCTGGGGCCACCTCTTCCCACCTGGCTGGGCACAAGCGCAAGAACCCCCACTTGCCGCCAGGCTAGAGCAAGCGCCCCCAGCCCCATCGGTGGAGCCCAGGGACCTGGAACTTAGCCCATTTCCGGAATAGAGGCTGCATCTTCCCAGAGTCATGGGCAGGGACAGGAACAGCTTCTACTGGGAAAGGGGCGTGGGGGTTGCATATTCATTCCCTCCGGCAGCTGTGAGTAACAGACAGCCGCACGCGGGCTTCCACTGTGGACCGGTAGACAGCACCGCGAGGCACAGTTCTGGCGGCGAAGTCTGGGATCGGAAGTCTGGGATCAGGAGTCAGCAGGCCGGTTCCTGGAGACCGAGGGAGGTGACTGTGACGGGTTTGCTGGTGACTCTGGGGCTTCTTGACATGTATCACCCCTGATCCATACCCTCCTCTTCACAGGGTCATCCCTCTGCTAGAGTCTGTGTCCATATGTCCTCTCTGTAAAAACACCAGTCATCCAGACCCGCTGTACTTGAGGCAGGATAAAAGAAAGGTAGAAAGGAGACAAGAAAATCGTAACTAAAAAATGTTACCTTTAAGAAGACTGCAACTTGCAGGGCCCAGCCGAAGTTACCCACGGCGGTGCATCAACATTCTTTGGTCAAATTTAGGCTCCTTCCCTACCAACCATCACAAACAACGAAAATTCCTTAGGAACAGTACAAGTCTGTAAACTGGCTTCATTGAGAAAGTAAGATAAAGGAGCAGGTTGGGCGAACCAAAGAATGTTCAAATTACCTGTTTTTTTTTTTAAAGCCCAAACCTGTAGAATAGGCCAATACCTTTTGGGGGGCACCTTTTCCAGGGCTCTTCCACCCCTCAAGAGAAATATAAAAGTTTCCAGTTCTGCACTGCAGTGTGCCTCATTTCTCTCTCCAGTGCGTCCTAAATCCTGAATAAACCCTTCCAGAGCGTCTTCCTGATGAGGCCTGAAAATTCTTTTTCCACAGTGGAAGTCAGAGAACCTGCTACAAAGAGTGGGTCAGGGTCCTTATTTCAGCCTCAGGGATCCCCAGACTTGGCCCGGGACACTGTCGTTGCCTCTGTAATAGCCCCATTTCCCAGTAAGTTTACACGCTGGGGTTCTGGGGGTTAGGGCTGCAATGTATTTTAGGGGACACGCAAGGGGGTGCCTGGTTCCATTACCCCAGGATAGACCCCTTAGGAACACGGGTGCCCCGGCCGAAAGGGCCAGGCCGCGCGAAGCCTGCGGGGATGGGTGATCGGCAGCCGGGGCGATGCGTGAGGCTCCTGCTTGTGAGGAGGGAGACACAGGGAGAAGTGGGGGTGACGTCCATTCCCTTCCTGAGCAGCAGGGTGCTCTTCAAGTCCGGTATCTCCTGCCAGGACCCGCCACAGGGACACGCAGGGACAGAAGCAGGTCCCTGAAAAGGAGCGGGAGTGGAATCCTGCGTGAGCCCAGGCCACAGAGCGACGGATGTAGGGAGCCACTGCGGCCACCGGCAGTGCGTTATATCTCCAGGACCCGGGGCCCAACGTGGAGAGAGGCCCACTCTGCCTCTGAATTTTGCATTGTTATGAAAAATCCAATAGAGGGCCGGGCGGGAAAACTTTGGGCCTTTGCTTTACCACGCGCATGCTTCACGGGCGCCCTCTGCTGGCGACTGTGAGCACAAACTGCAGAGCCGCACCTGCGCTGCAGGGTGCTGTGACCCCGCCCTGCCTAAAGAAAGCAGGGTGGAAGAGGCTAGGAGAGTTATTCTCGGCTGGAAGACAGAGCCAGAGCCCTGCGGCCTCCTCCGTTATCCTCTGCATGGCCTGCTGGGGTTTTACACACACCACAGCACGCGCTCCAGGGGGTCTTTCTTTATTTTTTAAATTACCCCCAACATTTTATTACAAAGATCTTTAAGCATGCAGAAAAGCTGAAAGATTTGCATAGTATACCCCACAACCTATGGTCTACAATTAATATTTTGCTGGACAGTGTATTGCTTCCTTGCCTGCCACTTTGCATACTGGATTTTTAAACTTTCCTTTTCATGGTGCTTATGAATGACACAAACAGCTCAGAAAAGTTAAAAATCATAACATTCAGAAGTCATTTGAATGTACCCAAATAACACGCACAAGAATATCTACAGCACTTTTATTTTATTTATTTGTTTTTTTTTTTTTTTTTTTTTTTTTTTGAGACAGCATCTCACTATTGTAGTTCAGGTTGGCTTTGAACTCACTATGTAGCCCAGGCTGCCCTCAAACTCTCGGCGATCCTCCTGCCTCAGCCTCCTGAGTGCTGGGATTACAAGCGTGTGCCACTGCACCTGGCTACAGCAGTTTTATTCTCCATTGCCAAATGTGGAAGCAACCAAGATGTCCTTCTTCAGTAGGTGAATGGGTAAACAAACTGGTCCACCCAGATCACAGAATTCAATGGTGGCAAACCTACGGCATGCTTGCCACAGTAGGCTGTTATCATTGAAAGTTCTAAAAGGTTTGCCATCACTGCATGACCCAGCACTTAAAATAAAAGACCGGGGGGAAATTAAGATGCATATTACTAAGGGAAAGAAGCTAAACCAAAAAGGCCGAGGGCTTCCAGCTCTAGGACATTTTGGAAAAGAGAAAACTACGGAGACAGGAAGAGGACCAGTGCTTGTCAAGGGCTGGAGGGAGAGGAGGAGCAGACAGAACACAGGGGATTTGTAGGGTAGGGAAACTGTTCTGCCTGACACTATAGGAGTGGACACAGCTCATTCCACATTTGTCCAAACCCACAGAAAGTCCAGCACCACAAGGGGACCCTACTGTCAACTATGAGCCGGTTGTCAACTGTGCAATACATCAATGGTAACAGATGCCATGCATCACTAATAGGGGAAACTGGGTGGGTATGGGAAGGGAGGACGTAGGAACTCTGCACCTTCCCTGCAAGTATTCTGTAAACTTAATCATACTCTTTAAAAATAACATCTACTAAGTAAAAAAAAAAAAAAAAAAAAAAGCCACGTGAACCAGGTGTGGTGGTGCACGCCTATAATCCCGGCACTTGGGAGGCTGAGGCAGGAGGATAACTGTGAGTTCAAGGCCAGCCTGGGCTACATGTAGTGAGCTCAAGGCCAGCCTGAACTACATAGTGAGACCCTGTCTCAAAAAAACGGAAACAAGGGGGCCGGTGATATGGCTCAGCGGCAGAAGCGCCTGCCTGGCAAGCACAAGATCCTGAGTTCGACTCCCGGTACCTGCATATTGAAAAAAAGAAAGAAAATAAAAAAGTCATGTGATTCTTCATCTTCGTTCTGAGTTCAAGTTCGAATGTTCAGAATAATGGGGAGGAGCACTCAAAAATGAAGGACTCACCCCGGGCTACTCAAAGATTCTCCTGCGGGATCCACGTTTCTCTCGGCCTCCCCAGCCTGTTCTCCTTGAGCAACATCTCAAATTCGTGGCTCTTTAGCCTACCTAGTTGCACAGTGCTGAATGTATACCAGATAAATGCTACGCAGGGTCAGATATTCTGGGACTTGAGGGTGTAATCCTAGAGCTGACCGCCCTTGTCTCCACCCTCTTGTCCCCATTCCCACCCTTAGTAACTTCCAGTGTTTACCTGCTGCATTGTTAGAGACAAAGACATCGCATCCCTGTCACATAACTGAGTCCCTGAAATGGTCCACAAGATAAACAGGCAGTTATTTACCACCTGCTTGTACAGATAAGGAGATTGAAGTTTAGCGGGACACTAGGGTGTCACAGACTACAGGAGGCCAAAGGCTCAGACCTGGGTCATGCTGACTCCACGTGTGTGCCCAAGCTGCCCACCCACCAGGAGAGGCCAGGCCACGATATGGGGAGACGCCCCCACCCTGGGCACGCGGCCTGACCTAGCCTAGTGTAGCTGACGAACGAGCCTGGCCCTGCAACTGCTGTGTTTGTGTTGCCTCCCGAGTCGCGACGGACACAGCCTGCGTGCTGTCTGTGCCCAGACCATGACAGGGGCGATCACGACAGTGCTGCCCCTTGTAACGACCCTCAGAAGCCAGGACTATTCAGATGGAGGCCCGGGAGGAGGAAGCAGTCACGTTTGCACACTGAGAGCCAGCAGAGGGAAACCAGGACAGAGAACAGGTGAGAAAGCAGAGCGCGGGAGGGTGGGGGAGAGCAGGCTACTGCACACCCGCCCGGCAGGTCCACTGCTAGGAAACGGCCACCAGGACCGAAGGTCCACACCCGAACCTGTCACCAGGCCAGCTCTGAGAGTTCCAGGGCTGAAATAATGACCTAGCCTGCCCATTTGTGGTATAAGCTTGCAGGTTCGCTGACTCCCGCTGTGGAAAAAGAATTTTCAGTTTGCATCAATAAGAGGCACGAGAAGGGTTTCTTAGGCAGAGATTTTAAGGTACACTGAATAGTGGAGGGCGGGCACGCAGAGAAATGGGACAGGTGATGGTTTGGGACTGAGAATATTTATATTTCCCTTGAAGGGCTGGAAGAGCCCGGGAAGGGTGATAGCCGGTTCTAAGGTATGGGTAGGTTTTTAAAATAGGTAATTTGAACATTCTTGGGTTTCCCTCAACCTGCTGCTGTATCTTGGGATCAGGCTCCTGGTCATTACTTTCGCGATGAAGCCAATTTACGGGCTTTCAGTATCCCTAGGAATTGGGGTGTGATGGATTGGTAGGAAGCAGTCTAAATTTAATCTGAGGAAGGCTGAAGTACATCTCCTTGGGTGACTTTGGCTGGGTCCTGGAAGATGCAGTCTTCGTAAAAGTACAATTTTTTTTCTTTTAGTTATGATTTCCTTGTCTCCTTTTTACCTACCTTCTACTTCCTCTAGTGTACCTCCAACCTACCCATGAATGCTCACAGCAGCGTTACAGATAAACAAACCCTGAAATAGTATTCATCAAAAAAGAAAAGAGGTACTGACACGTGCCACAGCTCAGCACCCTGAGAATATAATGCTTTAGTGCCAGCCACAGAAGGCCACCTATGGCGTGATGTTGGGGACCAGGCTACGTGATAGATTGGCAGGGACCAAACTAGAGGCCCCGCAGTCATGAGGCAGATGGCTTGCTTCACGAACAGGGAAGTCTGAGGAAGGCTGCAGGCTTCTGGTCCCATCCGCTGAGGACAACACAAAGAAAGCAAGTACCCAGGTGTGGGGAAGGATCCTAACTCGTTTCCTTCGTGATGCCCAACTTGCTCCTCATTCTACTACCTCATTTCTACTGCAGCCGCTGTTCCAGGAAAAGTACACTTCCCCTCCCCCTGCTAGAAGTGGGCCGGCGACAGGTCTTTGTCCAGTCTGAGGCACTGACCTCCTGGTCCCCCTGAACCTGCACATCTCTCTTTGTCTTTCTTTATCCCTCACGGTACCCCCCTGAGTAGGCAGCCGAGGGTCTGATGAGCTCTTCTATGGTGACTTCCTTCTGTGTAGGAAATGTCCAGGGTAGACAAAGGCGTAGAATCAGAAAGCAGGTTAGAGTTTTGATAGAGGATTGGGGATGTTAGCCAAAGGGCACAGGGCTTCTTTGGGGGGGGGGGTTGAGAATGTTCTGAAATCAGAGAGTCGTGGCAGCGCATGGCTCTGCGAATATACCCAAACTACTGAATTGTCAATTTTATTTTATTATTATAATTTTTTTTGGTACTGGGAATTGAACTCAGGACAGGCAGGCCCTTGTGCCACTGAGCTATATCCCCGGCCCTGAAGTGTCAAATTTAAGAAGATGAGTAGTATAGTGTGTGCATTGTGTTGCAATTTTTAAACCCATGAGGTATCATTGCACAGCTGCTAAATGGGTAAAATTTAAAAAACTGACCATACCAAATGACAGGCAAGATGAAAGTGATATAGGGTGTAGGATATAGGACCTCCAAATAATATAAGGGAAATATAACTCCCAACCTGCTAAATGTCCAAAACACTGAGTTCATGTTCTCTAAAATTGAGGAATGAATTCTAGGAACAACAGAGGTTATGAGTAGGAAGAATTTATGAGAAAGAAAGCTAAGAAGGACAGAAAGGGGCCCAGAAAATGGGTCGTCCACCAACCCCACTTCTCAAGGGTGTTTCACTGAGCAAAGCTGAGAGGTGAGTCGGGTTCGAGGTGGAACAGAACTATAATCAACCAATAAGATTACAAGTATAATCGCTTAGGTAATATTGATCCAACAGAAAAATCACAGGATGGGTGTGAGGTGGGACAAAACTATTGTGAACCAATAAGATTACAACAAGTATAGTTGCTTGGGTAATATTGATTAAAAGGGGATCAAATGGGCACGCGAGTCACGCAGCAAGCACACTCGGGCAGACAAGGACTTTCCTGGAAGGGGTGGGGTAAGGAGATTTTGTCTCCATCCAAGGTGATTGATGCCTACTTAGAATATCAATCACTGCCGTTCATCCCTGGGGAAGTATGTGGGTGTAGGTCCTCGGTTTTCTTGAAGCCTGGCCTTCCGTGAATGCGCCTCCAGCTATAGTTGTCTTCTGCACTGACCTTTCAAGGACCCAGCCCTGTCTGAATGCCTACAATATTTCTAACTTTGCCATCTATAATAAAAGCAGGAAAGAGGCAATTTTACCAGTTAACCAAACATTTTCTCTACAACCTAGCTATTTCAGGAGAAATTAAAATACATGTCCACAAAAGGGCTTTACAGAAATGTTCATAGAATTCATAATAGCCAAAGCTGGAATCAACTGAAAGGTCTACCAACAGGCAGATACACAAATGTCTCATATTTATACCACTCCCCAGTTACAAGAAACAAGTCACCCAAAAAAATAGCTGAAGAAGAAATCCTACTCAACAGATCACAGTGGCACACCTCTGTAATCCCCACTTCTTGGGAAGCTGAGGCAGGAGGATCATAAATTAGTGACAGCCAGTCTCAAAAAAATTTTTTAAAAGACCTGAGAATGTAACTTATGGTTCCCTGGGTTCAATCCCAAGTACAAAAAAAAAAAAAAAAAGTAAAGAAACCATAGTCAGAAACTGCACCAGATACAAAATAGTATATAACGCTATTCTGTGTATACAAATCCAGAATCAGGAAAACTATTCTAATTCATGTTCGCCTGGGACAGAGCCATGAGTGGCCGACTGCGGAGCGGATGAGGCTACTTGTCTGGATGGAAACGCACAAAGGAAAATCAGGCACACAGCTCCCACTGGGACTGCAAAGGGAGAGTCCCTGGCAAACCCAACACCAGCCCTGCGGGCTCGGTTGCTCTCCGCCATTGCGATGTCCACCAGCAGGTGGCGTCGCGAGCGCGCCTGCCCCCAGCGCGCACCGCGCCTGGCCGTCTCCTTCCCACCTGTGCCTCTGGTCTCCCTTGGAAGAGAGGGGCTGGTCTGGAGGCAGAGGCCACTCTGGAGTGTCAGTGCAGTGTGACACTGGGTCCCCTTGTGATCCTGCTCACAGGCAGAAGCATGGGGCGGAGGCTGGGGAGAAGCGAGCAGGGGCCTCCGAGCACATCTTCCCCAAGAGGCATCTCAGTGAGCCCAAGTGAGGCGTCCCTGTGAGGTCAGCAATGGTGGACAGAAGCTGGAGGAAGCTGGAAGCAAGGCCAGGAAGGAGCTGCGTGAAGGCAGTTGCAGGGTGGGGTTCACCTATGCTTCCCCCACCAAGCAAAGGCCCCGTCCTCAGTTCACCCTCCCCATAGTGGAGCCCAGGTACCCTCCACCCATGCCTGGCAGAGTCAGCTTTGCCCGCTCTGTGTCTCACAGGGCTGCCTTCTTTCTCTTCTTTAGAGACGTGAAGGAGGACGCCATGTCTCCCAGGGCCGTGTGGCCCCATGGTGTGGACGTGGCTGGGGTATGGGCCGATAGGTTTCCTGGGACCGAAGGGGTCTTTTCTTTTTACCAGACATTCTAGAGAGCTTCCCAAACACTCTTGTCCTAACAGTGCTGGAAGAAAACTCCAGCTCTATTATCCAGCCCTACTGGGGGGACGGAACATTCCAAAGCTGGTTGAAGAAAGAAGTGCCTGGGCCATTTCCTCCACACCGGGCTGGGCCCTGAGCTAATCGCCCCACAGTTTCCCATGGGGCTCTGGGACTCATGATGCAGCTTTGTTGACTGATGTCCAGCAGGACTTGCAGAGCCTGAGGACAGGGCTCACAGCCATGTGGTCTGTAGGGACAAGAACAGGAGCCAGGCCACCACTGTTCTCTCAGCGAAGGTCACTCAGTGTCCTCGTGTGCTCGTCTGCTAAGTGGTCCAGAATGGCCTTTCAACACCAGGCCCACCAAAACCTGGCCCAGCCTCCTTCTCAATTCAAACTCATCACCAGGGAATCATAGGAGTCTTAGGAGACAGGGTCGTCTCTTCAGAAGAGCAGTGCATAGGTCAAGAGGAGGAGCTTGCGGCCCAGAGCGTAACCACAGGGGAAAGGGTGGTGTGCTTGTAGCAGCAATAAACGTGTCCAGCAAAATAGGCTGCCAGTATCCATAACTGATGACGTGGAGCCCAGCACAGAGCTGGCACAGCATATATGATCTTAACACCACGAGTCTGTGTGATGTATTTCTAGTTTCACACCCCAGACGAGGAACTGAGGCTTAGAGGGGTGAACGAACTTTCCCAAGTTCCCGGGACCAGTAAAAGTTGAAGTGAGGCATTGAGTTCCTTTCTAATCCCAAATTCCAGAGTTCTTTCAACAGGATGCCCACAGTGTAATGGTCCGCAGAGCCTCAGGTCATGAAGTGCTAAAGAAAAACCTGAGTTAAGTTTAAAAGGATTTATTCAAGCAAGAGAAAGGTTCTAGAACCAGGCACCATTAAGAGCCACAGTTGGTTCAGAATGCTCCAGCCCACCGACGTGCTTTCGTCTTGTTTTTGTTTTTTTGAGACAGGGTCTCACCATGCAGTTCAGGCTGGCCTTGAATTCATTAGGCCCAGGTTGGCCTCAAACTCGCAGCCATCCTCCTACTTCAGCCTTCCAGGTGCTGAGATTACAGGCATGCGCCACCAGGCCAGGCTCAATGTGCTTTTATATTTTCAGCCAGGAAAAAGGAAGTGACCTGAAGAAACAACCTGATTGGTTGCAGTCAGCATTTGCCTTTGGGCACAGTTGGCAGGCTGTGATTGGCTGAGATTTAGTTGCTAAGTGACAGAAGTATACTCTTGGATTAGGTTACAGCATGTTTGAACATAAAGTTAGTGTACAGTTCACTACTATGGAGGCCACTTTGGGCCAAACTTATCACTCAAGTACAGAGGCAAGTTTAGGCCAAACATCAAATTAACAGAAGACAGGTGATAATTTTTTTTGGTGACTTTTAATATGTTTCTCTAGCTCAACATTTGCCTGAATTCCAGGCTTGACATACTAAGTCTATTTGATCATTCTGCTTGCATGTCTGATCGTCAAAACTGATGTGGCTACGCAGACCTCTTTCTGTCTCTCCAGAGTGTTCCCTCTCTCTGTCAGTGGCAACCCCATTCTTGCAATTGCTCAGACTGAAACGTTCGGATTCATCATTGGTTCTCTCTCCCACATCCAATCCATCAGCAAATTCTGTTGGCAAGACTTCAAAATATATATCAAATTTGATCACTTCTCACCAACCTCACAGCGACCACCTTGGTCCAAGGCATCATCTCCAGCCTGGATTATGGCATCAGCCTGCAACCGGTGTCTGCTTCTCTCCCGTTCGCCTGCATTCCTCCCCAACGCAGCAGCACAGAGGCCCAGGTAAAAGGCAGAGCAGGTTGTAGGGAGAGTTGGGGGACAGGCAGGGAAAGTTAAAGGGCCTCAGTGAGGTTTCTGGCAAATAAAGAGTTAAACCCCTGCTTTTTGAGGGGGAGAGAAGCTGAGAAAAACAGACAGGGCCAGCTGATAAGACCTTGGCTTCCTGCAGTCCCAAGGCCTCAATTCCCTCCTCCCTCCACTTCCAGCTAAGCACAAAAGAAGCAAAGTGGGCAGGGGGCTTCCTTATAGAAAACTCACTCAGTGTATGAAGTACACACTGACACCTGCACACTCACACACCTGTATAGAAGTACATGTATACTTTATTACTCTCACACCTTATCAATGCAGTAAAATGCAGGTGTAGGCTTTTTCCTCGGCCTTGGATGTAACTGTGCTGCAAATCTCACAGGATGAGCACCGGGACAGCACAAAGAGCCCGCAGAAGACCTCGCCCAACAATGTACAGGGGCCAGGGAGGGGCCACGGCCACATCCGGGGTCTCAGAGCCCAGAACAGCCAGGCAAGTCATGAGCCCTCTCGAGGGGGGCGTCCCTTTCTCGCCATGTAATAAAGGAGGCTGAGAACAAAGACCCTGGAGTGCGGGCTCCGGACTCCCCACCTTCCTCCGACAAGGTAGCTGTGTGTCTCATTTCTCCCCTTCCTGATAAGGTGATTTTCTTTTCTCCTTCTAACACTTATGTCTCTAATTCTTTCACTGGTATGAAGTTTTACAAACCCTAGATGAGATCTACCCTTGCCAGATGTGACATCTCGTGGTACCCACCATGGGGCCATAAGTCTTTGGAGAGCGGTGTGAACTGGCTGTGGAAGTTGGCTGCAGAAGCTGCGAGTCAGATTCCCACAGTTGGCCTCCTGTGGGTGGGTGAGGGGCGACCGGAAGCTCCAGCTGCACCGGCAGAGGAAACAGTGTTAGTGCTCCCCCTAGTGTGGATTTCGATACCAACAAAATTGTGAATTTGTACAATGGTATGAAATGGATTTTTGATTTAAAAAATTTTAGCTTATATCTAGGAAATATACATGCCTCTTAATCAATCTGGTACTCCGACTGCCAGTTACAGGACAATAGGTCATCAGCCAGTCTTAAGACTTAGAGGACAGTTTTCACTGGGACAGTTCGGCCTGATCCCCCCTCAACACTCGTGGAGGGGAATGTGGAGCCTGTACTGCCTCAGTTTCCTTTCTGGTTTGGTCCTCTGCTGGTGAGGAGAATACTTTTTTTCTTTTTTTTTTTTTTTGAGACAGGATCTCACTGTGTAGCCCAGGCTGGCCTCAAATTTATGATGATTCTCCAGCCTCAGCCTCCTGAGTGCTGAGATTGCAGGTATGCGCCACCACGCCTGGCCTGGGATCTTTTGCTGATCTTTTATTCCAACCTTTTCCTGTCACTTTGTATTTTCCTTTATTTTTTTTGTATGCGGGTACTGGGAGTTGAACTCAGGACCTCGCACTTGCCAGGCAGGTGCTTATGCCGCTGAGCTATATCACCGGCCCTATTTTTTTTATTTTTTGAGGCATATTTCTGCTGAAGAGGAACCCTAAAAAGGCTTTTTAGTCTGTCTTTCTCCTTTCCAACAATTGAAATTCTCAAGTTGAGCTCACACAAAAAATGAGCACTTCTCCATAAAAGCTCTGGAGGTGGAGTGTCATCTTAGACGAGGGACAGATACCCCGTCTCTGGGTCAGACGAGGCATCAGACTCTTGCTTGGCCAGGAGGATGAGTACGAGGACAAAGCACAGTCCAGGGTCCTAAGGCACAGTCTCTTCGCGGGAAGAACCGACCTTGGGGTGACACCAGAGGGAGCTATCTCCCAATGAGCAGCGTGCAACCAGCCCAAACACACATGGTTCTAAGAGGATTTCCGAACTGCTCTTTCACCTCCATTCCTGAACCGAAGGGCACAAACTCAATTCCCCCGAAAGCCATGGCTCCCCCTTTTGGCTGGCTGGGGTCATATCCTGAGCTGTGCAGACACAAGTGACATCTCTGGGACTGGGTGAAGGGGTGCAGTGGTTCACTCTCTCCTCTCTCGCTCTCCTAAGCCCAGAAGGGCCCCAACCTCCGCCCCCCCACCTCCGGTGCTCATATGTGCTGGGGGGGATAAATTACTAGCAGGTGATTTGCGACTGCTAGACAATGGGTGTGGACTTTAATCTGTGAGTTTCTTAAGTGTGTTACTGATGCCAGGGCACAGACACCTGCAGCGTGGGTTTAAGTAAAGCCTAGAGAGTACCGCTGTTGAGGGAAATTGCCTGGGTGACTACACAGATAACACAAATGTCCAGGAGACCTCCTTGTCCTAGGGTCCAGAGCCGAGTTTTCTTGCGGACTGTTACCTGTCTCTATCCTTCCCCGGAGGTGACAGATCTCAAGGTCTTGGCTACATCCCTCCCATCTGCTTCCTTTCACCTTCCATTTGTCCTGCCACCAACCTACTATCCCCCACAATGTGGTTAGAGACCTCAAAGGTTTAAATCTATATAGAGAACAGTGTGCCAGGGGGCCCCCATCCTTTCTCTATATTTTAGAGCTTCTCAATTCAGGGTCTCGGGATGAAATTAAAGGACAGTGTCAGAAACCCAGGCTGCCCTAAGATGGCTGTGGCAGGCCACGGTTTCTCAACATTTATAAGCCTCCCCCCATTCACTTTGGAATCCACTTTCACACCCACCTCAGCCCCCTGCAAGGAAAGAGCCTTCTGGGAGCTCTCTGCGTTTGAGGTGTGGCACTGTCATCATCACCAGGGACATAAAAGGGATTACAAAGGTCCCAGTCCAGTTCCCCCTAAAGAGAAAGACTCATCAGGGCCACTGGCCTAAATCCATGCACGGGGAAGGCAGACAAATCCTGACCCTGGAAAGAGGCCAGGGAGAGAGTCACCGCCACACCTGGATGTCCCGATGAGTGGGAGACGTCGTCTTGGCTTTGAGAGGCAGGAGGAAAGATGTCCAGGTAAAACCCCACAGCAGGGCAGGTTGAAGCCTACTCAGGTTTCTTCCCCATTTTAACCTTGGAGCTGGGGGAGACTATGCTAGGGGATGCCCAGAGGTAAAGAGACCATCACACTCAGTCTCTCTCTCTTTTTAGATGGGGATTGGACAATCAGCCATTCTGCCACGTTCGCCCCTGAAATGTCTTCCTAAGCACTGGAGAGTTAGGTCCTCAAAGTTTGAGGGAAAAGGCCCTTGTCTTTTACTGTACTAGGACTTGGCCAGGGTACCCACCAGGAGGCCAAGATAGATGGCCAAGTGGGGGGGGGGCTATAAACAACAATACCGTAGACCAATGAGATCTATTTTGCAAAAAAGCAGAAAAATGGGGTGAAGTGGCTTATGTCCAATTGGTTTTTGTTTCAGAAATCATCCTGAGTGGATACCTCAGTGTTCCATGGACCCTCCTTCATTAGCTGCTTTGGGACAAATCCCCTCCCCTTGTCCCAGGGGGGAGGGACCCAACCTTAAAGCCTCAACAGGGAAAAACCAAAACCCAGAGAGTGTCCTGGGAGATCTGCACCCCATATCCTGGGGTCAGGCCCTATGCCCAGCTGCTAACCAGATGCCCCTCTATTCCGAACACAGAGGACAGCTCAACCCTGCCATTCACTTATGCTGAGCTAGAAGTTAAGGGAGAGTTGGGAAGTTTCAGTGATGATCCTGACAGATATGTCCAAGCCTTCAAGAGAGTCACCTCTCTCTTCAGACTCACTTGGGATGACGTGACGTTCATCTTCAGCGAGACATTAAACCCAGGAGAAAAAGAGAGGATTGTGACAGCTGCAGCGAGGACAGGAAACGCCTATCATGAGGCCCACAGACATGCCGTAAATGAGGCAAATGAGGAGGAAGAGGAGGAGAAGGAGGAAGAGGAGGTATTCGCCCCTGTAGGAGAGGAGGCCTGTCCCTCTGCCAAGCCCTGCTGGGCTTATCACACACCCCAAGAAGAAAGGGTCCCTTTGCACTTTCTTTACTGCATCAAGGAAAGGGCTAAAGTCAGCGAAAGTCAAGCCAATAAACTGTGCTGTGCTAAGCTGGGTTTATCGGGGGGAGAAAGAGCCCCCATCAGTATTGTTACAAAGGCTTACAGAGGCTCGGACCAAATGCACCCTCGTAAGCCCGGGTAGGAATGAAGGAAAAGTCGTCCTCGAGGACAGACTCTTCTCTCAGTCTGCTCCTGACATTCGCTGCGAACTCTTTAAGCTACTATCTGGTTCTGACAGGGAGAATGCAGGGCTGGGTGATTGTCTGTGAGAGGCTACAAAGGTCTTTTACAACAGGGACCAGGAAATTCAACAGATAGGAAAAAAGAGACTTCGAGAATTAGTTGCTGCTCCCCAGGGCTGCCCGGTTAACAAGTCCAAATTTTGCTCTCATTGTAAAAAGCCAGGACGTTTTAAACAAGTTTGCCCTCAACGAGAGGGAGCCCAACAGGAAAACACCTCTCGGGAGACTCTCAGCCCCTAGCCTGCCGGCCAGGGAGACCACTGGGAAAATCAGTGCCCCTGTGAACCAAGAGAACTCCCAGTAAAGGTCAAAACCTTAACCTGCCACCTTCTGCCTGATCCCCGAGCGCTGGGGGACAGTGCACACAATTGTACAGAGGGTCTAATCCACACCCAACAGTTGAGGAAAGCGTTAAACAATCCAGGGCCCTGGAGGTGGGAAAGCTCCTTTGTACCCCACGCCTCAGAAAGGCAGGCCGTGCAGTGATTGGCCGCGAGGAAGGGTTAGAATCGGACCCATTACCTCACAATACAAGCGCTCCAAGGCAGCCTTGATGGCTCTCCCCCAGCACTGACCAGGGTTAAGAGAGTAAGCATTTTTTACTGATTCTAAGTATGCATTCTGTGTGATGCATCCGCACGCTGCAATTTGGAGAGAAAGAGGCCTGTTGACTTCTCACAGATCTCCTATTTACATGCCCCAGAAAGTCTACCACTCGCTGAGCCTGTTCACCTGCCTCAAGAAGTGGCAGTTATTCATGGCAGGGACATCAGAGAGAAGCAGATCCTATTGCTGCAGAGGACAGAAGGGCCACAGAGGAGGCAGAGGCAGCTGCTTCTGGGCAGCTGGAGGGCCGCCTTTCAAGGTCAGCTGGTCTATTACCGACAAGCCCGCCTGTTTATTCCAATAAAGAAATTCTACACAGCAAGAGCCAGGGATGGCCCTTAATTCTGCGGGATGGTGGGCGACCCCTGAGGGTCACCTCTTTCTACTGACAGGCTTGGCGTGGAAAGTAATTAACGGTGTCCATGACACTTGTCAGGTAGGACAGAAAAACACCCTTACTTAAGTTATCAAGTCCTTTCTGGAGCAAGGACTAGAAGAAGTGACACCACAGGTAGTTAAAGGTTGTGAAGTTAAAGGAGGTGCAAATAACTAAGCCTCAGATGCCCAGTGAAAACCTGCAGGAGGGCAACGTCGGGCCGTTACCCCCAGGGGAAGGCGGCAGATCGATTTCCCCCACTTGCCAGGAGGTCGACACAGCCGGTTCCTCTTGGTCCTGGGCGATCCCACACGGGGTGGACAGGAGCCTTTCCTGCCCAGACTGAAAAGGGTCCTCGTGCATGAGATCATCCCAAAGTCTGGAGTCCATGAAATCTCCAGAGTGACAATGGGCCCAATCGCACAGGAGTCTCAAAAGCCCTGGGCGTTGAGTATCAGCTCCACTGTGCTCAGTGGCCCCAATCTTCAGGACAGGTACAACAGGCCGATGGGACACTCAAAAGACACCTGCTCACACTAGGGCTGGGATGCAAGGCCCCTGGGAAGCAGCTCCTACCTGTGGCCCTTATACGGGCCAGGAATGCACCCAGGTTTCAGGGAGTCTCCCTTTGAACTTCCGTATGGGAGACCCTTCCTCAGAGAGGGCTTCCTAGTTGATGAGGAGACTGAGGAAGCCTTGAAACAAGCGAGGTCCTCTGCCCAGTTTCAGCAAACACTGTCACCCTTGAGACAAACAAATCCCGGACCCACGCCACCTAGCGAGCTTCTCTTTGACTCCTGGGTTCATCACACCCGAGTAAAGCTGTGAACTCCCTCCGAGAGCCACATCGACAACGAACCACGACAACACACCTCCGGATCCACCCCAGGCCACATCCGATGCCTGTGAACCTGTAGAAGATCTCAAGTTCCTCCTTAAAAGATGAAACAAAGAGAAGTGATGCTAAGAATCTGTCTACTGTGGGTATTGGAGATGTCCACTTCCTTACCCCAATTTCAAGATTTCCTGTACGTTCTGTGTCAAGAAGTTCAATTTTATTCTATGGTCACTAGACAGGACTTTGTCGATGCCATGCGTGACCTCTGGTTTCAGGGTTCTTCTTACCCTAACACAAATAAAATTCTTTTGCTTCTGTACTCTCATTCTGTGTCCTCTACCTGCGGGGGCAAAAATATATTGATGATTGATAAAGAGGGCCCTGACCACCCTGTGTTTCTACTATGTATTTTCCTGTGGGTTTTCCTTTTAATCCTGGTATGGTTCCAATTCAGTGTCTTTTGCCTCAGGGATGGAATCATTTCTGACGCTCACGCTCGCCCTAGCTGGGTCCATCCTCTGTCCATTATCAGTGGGACACGGACTCCCACTAGGACCACTAGGGCGGCACAATTCACTCATCCAGATGGCAGGGGCCCTGACCTTGGGGCGTCCCAATTGTTGGCTTTGTTTTATGGCCCTCCAAGTAGTCACCCCCACCTTGGGCAATAATTAAACCTGTACAACACCCACAAGATCTTAAATATAAAGACAGTCCCTGAGGTCTCCCAATCCTTTAATTGTCTTAACGAGAGTCACTATCAGAGGTATGATAAAGACATTGATGTATTTGACTGGATATGGCACAGACACAAGGTCAGGTTTCCTTCTCCCCACAACGCGGAGGGCCAAGACACTTATTAGACTGTCCGATGCTCTCCACAGAGAACGGTGGGAAAGGAGGAAAAAAAGAAAAAAAACGAAAACTATTCACCCAATAACATTTTTAGCACTGTGCGTCAAGGAAAGACAATACAAGTTATACCCAAAAATCTCCCCACTAATCTCACAAACGGGGCTTCAGCGCTCCCGTGTTTCTGCCCTGGGTACTTGTTCTATGAGAGGTGACAAATCCGAGATGAATTTCGGTCCCAGAGAATACAATGCTTAGATTCCCATAAATGCAGAGGAAGCTGGGGGTTCTTCAGCGAAGCTGCAGTCCCGGTGCTGTAACCGCCTTTAATCATTCTGATCTGGAGCAGGGAGGATGGGTTCGTACGCGGGACACTGGCACCTCTGTGTCTCCATGAAAGTGAGAGCCTGTTACCCTTGTCATTCTAGGAATCACAGCCCTCCCGCCCGCACTGGGAGGAATCACCTATCCGCTCAAATAGCCAACCTCACCGCTAACACAGCTGGGGTGGCCCAGGCCTCAGGAAGCAGTTTCGGAGACTCGAGATTTCTTGCAGGAACAGTGACGCAACACTGTCAAATTCTGAACTGGATGCCGACCCATCAAGGAGGCCTCTGCACAGTGCTGCACGTACACAACACCGCCAAACGGGTGGAGGCCAGGACCCGGGTTATTTTACAAAAAGCCAAATGGTTGCCTGACCAGGGGGTTATGGACTCTCTGGCCTCCCAGTGTGCACGGCAAGTTAAAGGACGGCTTCCGTCCGTGTCCGCTTGGTTAGCACCTTTCCCGGGCCCGTTGACAGTTGTTTGCTTGTTATGCTTATTTGGGCCATGTCTTCTCAACTTTCTCTCTTGCTTTATTACAAAAAGAATAAATGCCATGAAACTTCAGATGGTGTCTCAGACGAAACCGCAGACGGAGACTTCCTCCTTTTATGAGGCCCACTGGACAACCCTCCCTGCTGAGGACTTCCATCCGCTGCCCCCAACATGACCAGCGTGAAGAAGCCAGATTGGCCGTTACCCGTTTTCCCCAAGAGCAGTTGGATGGACGTCTCAGAGAGGGAAATGTAGGGACAGTCGGGGGACAACAGGGAAAGTTAAAGGGCCTCAGTGAGGTTTCTGGCAAATAAAGAGTTAAACCCCTGCTAGAGGGTGAGTGGGGAGAGAGAGAGAAGCTGAGAAAAACAGACAGGGCCAGCTGATAAGACCTTGGCTTCCTGCAGTCCCAAGGCCTCAATTCCCTCCTCCCTCCACTTCCAGCTAAGCACAAAAGAAGCAAAGTGGGCAGGGGGCTTCCTTATAGAAAACTCACTCAGTGTATGAAGTACACACTGACACCTGCACACTCACACACCTGTGTAGAAGTACATGTATACTTTATTACTCTCGCACCTTATCAATGCGGTAAAATGCAGGTGTGGCCTTTTTCCTCGGCCTTGGATGTAACTGTGCTGCAAATCTCACAGGATGAGCACCGGGACAGCACAAAGAGCCCGCAGAAGACCTTGCCCAACAATGTACAGGGGCCAGGGAGGGGCCACGGCCACATCCGGGGTCTCAGAGCCCAGAACAGCCAGGCAAGTCATGAGCCCTCTCGAGGGGGGCGTCCCTTTCTCGCCATGTAATAAAGGAGGCTGAGAACAAAGACCCTGGAGTGCGGGCTCCGGACTCCCCACCTTCTTCCGACAAGGTAGCTGCGTATCTCCTTATTTCCCCCGTCCCAAAAAGGTGATTTTCTTTTCTCCTTCTAAAATTTGTATCTCTTCTTTTTTTTTTTTTTTTGTGGATACCGGGGGTTGACCTCAGGACCTCGCATGCCAGCAGGCGCCCGTGCCGCTGAGCGATATCACCGGCCCTTTTTTCATATGTGGGCTCCGGGAGTCGAACTCGGGCCCTTGCGCTTGCCAGGCAGGCACTTACGCTGCTGAGCCATCTCACCGGCCCAATATATCTCTATTCTTTTAGGTATAAAGTTTGACAAACCCATCTACCCTCACCAGATGCGACAAAAGATTCCCCACTCAGAGTGCAGCCAAAGACCTCACCTTGCTCCTCTCTGTTGATCTCTAACCTCCTCCCACACTGCTCCAATCACACAAGCTTGCTGCTATTCATTCCCACCTCAGGGCCTTTGCACTAGCCATTCCCATTCTCACTGCTTAAATGCTCTTCCCCTGATACCCATCTGGCCAACTCCACCAGTTCCTTGCGAGCTCAACTCAAAAGTTACATTCTCAGCGAGGCCTTTTCCTGACCCCTACATAAAATGGCAATGTCCCTTCTTCATGGTACTTCCTACCTCCCGCCATGGCACTTACTGTCCCATGTGTACGGCTATTCTTTGTCCTCCCCCCGCCAGCATGCAAGCTCCATGAGAATAGGGACTTCGCTTTATTCACAGCTATTCCCAGACAACGTCACATGACACACGTGTGCTGCGTGAACTGTGAGTTGCGAGTCTCAGCGGCGCGGAGCTTACCCAGCGCACGTGTAGAAAGCAGGTGGAGGGACCCTCTGGGATCTGTCTGTGTGGTGACCAAGGAGCCCTGGGGGAAGTAACATCCAGGCACACAGTGGGTCTAACGATAAGGCTCGGTTGAGAGTGGAGAGAGCTGCGGCTCAGCTGGGGGGGGCGGAGTCCAAGGGCATGGGGACACGACAGCAGGACCCTGCAGCAGCCCCTGAGAGGTGGCCCGTGGTACAGGAGCACACACGGCCCAGCCCGGTGCCTGGGAGTGGGACATCCATCTCTAGGGGCAGAGCGGCCACCACAAGGGCCAGGACAGCACAGCACAGCCCGAGGCACACGGCCCTCCCGCCCAGGGCCCCGTGCTGGTAAGAAATGTGCTTGCGGCTCTCTGAGTGGCTTCCAGGCGACTGGGTGCAGCTGCTGCTGGAAGGGGAGGGTCATGCGCTCCTGGGACACAGGTTTACGGAGAGCCAGTGGCGCAGACAGCACAAGGCGATGAAGAAGACGCGCGCGGGAGGCTGGGGGGTGAGGGGCGTAAACGAGCAAATAAATACACGGACAAACTCCGCTTCAACAAACAGCATTAGCGTTAAGCTACCCACCCCCAAAGACTGGGAGAGCAATTTTGTTCTATACAACTACTTTTTTTTTTCAGTCCTGGATAATGAACTCAGGGCCTTTGCACTGAGCTACATCCCCAGCCCTGTTTTTTAATTTTGAGACAGAGTCTCACTAAATCACTAAGTTGCCCAGACTGGGCTTGAACTTGCAATCCTCCTGCCTCAGCCTCCCGGAGTGCTGGATTACAGGCAGGCGCCACCGCGCCCGGCTCCGAGCCCCTGTTTGATTGGAGGTGCCGTTACACGAGCAGATGGCTTCTTTGGGAAGGATCTATTGATCTGAGCCCACCAGGCAGGGCCTCTGATGAGCAGAGAGACCCCCTTTTGCAGCCCCTCCCCCTCCCCAGTCTCCAGGGGTGGGGACACTCGGAGGCAGGTGGCTAAACCAAACTGGGGGCGCGGGTGGGCGTCAGAACAGCGGGACCTCATGCGGGGTAGGAGCAGAAACTGCCCAGTGGGAGCCCGGTTTGCTCTCTGGGACACGGAGTATAGGAAGGGTGTTGATGAACGAATGTACTAAGCGAGACCCAGTGACAAGTGCTGGAGACAAGATGGCCGTCACTTATTGATGGATTGGTTGCAGGTACTTCAGAGGCCCTGCGGGAGGCTCCATGCCTGCCTTAGAGAAGAAATGCGATGGGCTGGTGGGAATAGAGGCAGCTTTTCCCATTGGACAGCACAGCCCTCACCATGCTCTCCAGGAACATCTGGGGATCTGTGGACCCAGCGTACAAACCTGTATGTTGCACCCACTTTGCCGATGAGGCTCAGATAGGGGAAGGGATTTGCTCAAGACCCTGTATCCCCAAAGTCCGCCTGGGACCCCTGTCTTCCATCTGTACATTGGAGCTAACTGTGCTCAGCCAGCAGGCAAACTGGAGCAGTGTGGGTGCAAAGGCCCGGTCCCCAGGGCAGACCCCTTCACAGTGACTCTCGAGACCCAGTGAACCACGGTGCCTCACAGGACCCTGAGCCCCAGCTCTACCACTGGCCCTGCCGCTGTCAGTGTCCTGGATGACTTGCGGCTGTTTTCTCAAAGCCCCGCCCTTGCTCAGGGGCTGCGGGTTGGCAAGTTGAGCCCTGGGCCCCGCCGGGTGGGCAGGAGCTGGCTGGCCACTGAGGCACCAAGCGGGGAAGGGGAGAGAGGTTTCCCCAACCTTGACTCAAACCTGCAAAGGGGGAGGAGGAAGCAACTCAGCCTCTCCACTGCTGCCCTGGGGCACCTGCATAGCTAAAGAGTGTGGGAGAGGTCAAGATCCATCCGCAGAGGCCTGGGTAAAGAAAACGTGGTATTTACACACAATGGGTAAAGAAGGAAAAACTTGAGTCATTTGTAGAAAAATGAATGCACCTCGAGACCATAATGTCAAGTGAAATACATCAGATGCATGGGTTAAATATCGCATGATTTCCCTAATATGAGAAACCCAAAATATAAAAAATGAGAGCAAAATAAACGATAGGCAATAGGAAGCAAGGAAATAGATCTTTCTCAAATGGAAAGAGGACCAAGAGATGGTCGAGGGGGAGGGGAGGGGAAGAGGAAGTAAAAAGAATTAAGATGTGTTACGTATGTGTTCCAGCTCCCCGCGAGGAATGCGATCATTATGTACTGCACGCATGTAGCAATAAAAATTTAAAAAGTTAAAAAAAAAAGAAGAAGCCGGCAGTCTTCCTGTCGGCTTCCTTTGTGCAACATTAGCTGCTTGGTCCACCAATTGCTTGTTGCCAGGGTTCCCGAGCTGTGCTTGGGGCAGCCACGACTCTGCCGAGGCCCCATGGGTCCAGGCATTCCCAGGACGGAGCCCGTCCTCTCTGGGCCTTGACGGCGCCCTATTGTCTGAGGGACACTGTGTGGTCCTCATGCGACAAGGATGCCAGGGCTGCGGAGGGAGGAGCAGCGTCCTGGAGCAAGAAGGAGACGCAGGAGCAGCTGGCATCCTTGGACCTGGCTCCTCTCCTTCCTGTGACTCCGACAAGCCCTTCTTCTCTGTGACGCTCAAGTCCCCGCTGTAAACGGGGACGCTTACACAGAGGAGGGAGTAGATGGAATATATGAAGAAATGCGTCCCACCCAGCCCTGATCACTGGGCGCTCAGAGGCACTCGGAAACTGTGGGGGACCCCGTGGGCCATGGGGTCAGAGTCCTGTGCTCAAATACTGTACCTGCCTACCTCTCCCTGGCCGTCCACCCCTGGAAAAGTGACCCACATTTCCCAAGGCCCAGACCCCACCTCCATAAAATAGGGTTAATAGACACATTGTCATCCCACGATTATCCTGAGAATTAAATGAGCTAACTTATTATTAAAGTGCTTGTCCTATGGCATGAACTTAATAAGTTATTACATCAAAACTATGCTTTAAGGATATCCAGGGCTTATGTGCGTAGAATGCCACGCTGGTAATATTATTTGGAAGGATCCAAAATCCCTAATACTGAACTTAGAAGGGAGAAGGATAAGGTTCTCCATTAAACTTCATAACATGAGTTCTGTATAAATATTTTCCATTTCTGTCTTAGAGAAGTCGCCCCTCCCCTTAGTAATAAGCCCTTGGAACCTTTGAAAAGCAACATCAAATGAGAACATTTACCATGTGATGCCTGTGGCATTTGCCTGTTTCTTTTCTCAGTCAACAAACCCTTGTTAGCCCAGTCTGGGTGCCCCATGAATGAAGCTAGGGGCCCCAAGTCTCAGTGCCAGACCCTCCTTCTTCTGGGGCTCATCTTCGAAGGCTATTTGGCCTTCCTGGTTGAAAGTTCGGATGACTTCCTGACCTCGACCAAGTGGCTGGCCTTCTTCCACCCAGAGCACTTTGGAAAGTGGATACAGGAGGAGAGTTCTCCAACAACCGTTTCTTGGAATCGTAAACGTCTGAGGGTTGCTGCAATACTTTGGATTATCTTGTTTTCTTTATCCATGGAAGCCAAGATTTTAATGCTACATCTGTGAGCATCTTCTGATAATAAGAACCAAATGTCGGTGGTGGAAATGACTGGAAATTACACCGAGGGTCAGAACGTGGGGTTTTAGATTCCCTCTTGGAAGGCAGCACTGAGAAACAAACACACAAGACGTTTCCCCTATAAATCACCTCAGGATGTCGCAACCCTGGGGCTCCTGCTCCCTCCTCCTCCTTCCCCTCCCCCTCCCTCTCCCCTCCTCCTCTCCTCTCCTCCTCCTCCTCTTCCTCTCTCTCCAGGCATCAGAAGGCCCAGATGGAGCATCCTGGATCCCATTGCTCAAATCAGACCTCCAGCCCCCACCTCTCCTCTGAGCTCCTTCTTTGGCTGTTTTGGAAATCTCCACCTGGATGTCCCATGGACAGTCTTCTACCTACAGACTCCCCATTGATGAAAGACACCCGAGATCTAGGAGAGAAACCTAGAAATCACTCCTAACCCCCACGTTGCCCCCCCAACCAACTGTGGTTTGATTATCCATCCCCTTGATCCTGCCCTGGTTTGTCGTCTTCCTCCCCCCCAACGTGAGCCTGGACTATTGCAGCAGCGTCCTGTCACTGTCCCCAACAGTCTGTCCCCTGACCCCTCCAGTGTCATTTCCAGCCAGAGTGGTCTTTAGGAAAACCGAGATCGCACTTGGCCATGGCCCAAACTGCAATGGGACTGAGCCTCTGTCTTCTCCCCTTGAATTCCACCCGCCTTTGAAGGGAAGTGCAAAGGGAACCGAGAGAAACTGCTATGCAGGATCTAAAGGAGGCACCTTCCAGGAACTGCCCCGGGTCCGGGATACTCAGGGTGCAGGCTGTGCCCCTTCCTTCCATCCTCCATGTCCTGGATAATGGAATTGATGGTTCAGTGCCAGGGTCTGGACGGGACAGGACCCGGGACCTGGAAGCGACCCACAAGCAGTCCCTGCCCATGGATGGGCCATACTGGGCTCCCGAGTGATAAGGCTAAAGGCCACGAGCCCCCCTTCCAAATCTCGTCAGCCTTCACTTGGGCTTTGCACTTGGGATGGGGGAAAGAGACCACCTGGGTCCCACCGCCCCACCCCCAGCCCTGCTTCTTGTGCCTGGGCCAGCGTCCCCACAGCACTGGGAGCCTGCCCGTCGCAGCCCCTGGGGCTTCTGATTAATAACAGATTTCCGCGCAGTTGCTTGCTTCGCTTCGTTTTTAGAAGGTGGCTGGAAAGCGACTGTGTGTTGCGTGGATGAATCGTCCCCGTTCTCTAACACAGGTACCCGCCAATCTGCCCTCAGAGACCCGAAGGGCAGAGCTTTCAGGGGCTCAGCATGGGCTCTGTCACCTTGCAGGCATCCTTAGCAGCATGGTACTCGCAGCCTATCTTGCCAGACCCCTCTGTGCCCTGCGTGTGCCGCTTGGGTCACTGCGTGTCCTGCCGACAGCGCCCCGGGTGCCTCTCTGATCACTCCCAGGGCCAGGTGAGGATGGCCTTGTGCGGCACACTGTCCTGCTGTCTCCCACCGCTACCTGCTCTAAGCCCAGGGGCAACCTGGGCCCAGAGCCTGGGAGCCTGGCTTCATCAGATGCCTTCTCCCGGCCCACCGCCGCCAGCCCCTCTTGGATTCTGGTCCTAAAGGCCCTGGGCAGCTGTCGCTGGTATCAGGGAGTGAAGTCCTCATTCAGCCATTCATTGCATGGAATCGGACCCCGCTGCTCCCCACCATTCATCATCTCTGCAGTCAGCAACGTCTGCCAAACCCCACGGATTGCCCGATGTCTCAGAAAATGAATGAACTCACGATCCACCAGTGCGTGGTTTTGCTCTGGGAAGGCAGGCCTGGCTTTGGGCAGGGTGGGGGCCCGGAACTGACAGCAGGGTGGCCCCGGCTCAGAGGAGGCATCGCGCTAAGGGGCCCCCTTGCAGCCACCCCAACCACAGCAGGCCCCCCTGTGGGGCGCCATGTAATTGGTTCTGCATGGTGCTATGGTTTATGTAGAGAAATCAGAACGGAAGGAGCTGGTGGGGAAGGCCCCTGTCAGAGCCCGCAGAGCTGAGTCCCCACCCTAACCTGGTCCCAATTAGGCATTTACAGGGCTCGGAGCCTTGAGTTTATTTGCAAAGCTCTTTGAACAAATTCTGCCTCCTTGGAGTTATGTTTATTTATTACAATGCAGAGTGTTTTTTTGGTTTTTGGTCTGTTTGGTTTTTTTTTTTTTTTTTTTTTGAGACAAGGTCTCTCTCTGTAATTCATGTTGGCCTTGAACTCACTATGTAGCCCAGGCTGGCCTCAGACTCACAGCGATCCTCCTGCCTCAGCCTCCGACGTGCTGGGGTTACAGGCATGTGCCACCACACCTAGCTACAAGCAGATTTTTAAAAGCCCCGTGAAAGTGAGGAAGAGGTGGGCAGGATGGGAATATTGTCCAATCTTGCTCCTCTGTGCCAGGCAGTGCCTGGCACCAGGTTTATGGGGCTGACACTCCAGCCACCAGAGCTTCTAGACATCACTGGTCATCTCAATCCAAGATCAAGCTGGACAGAAACTTGGGAAGAGGCCGTATTTTCTTCCAGGGCCTGGGCATCATTTTTGCCATCTACAAAAATACCCTTTGCTATATTTAGTCAGTGCTACAAACAGGCCTCCCCCCACACCCTTTTTTTTTCCCTGCTCAAGAATGTTTCTTGGTTTGTTTTTGTCATATAATATTTTTTTCCTACCACCTGGAGAAATCATCAAGCACTCACATTCCCAAACCCACTTTGCCTGCCGCTTGCTAATTAAAATAAACCCCCGGCCAAAACATGACCTTCGAGTGGAATTTGGGTGCCAGTGGAAAGCGTTGGCGCTTGTTTTCACCACCTCCCAAAGCATGATGCTGTATTTCTGGGCACCTGCTCCGTGCCAGGCCCCGCACCAGCTGCCACACGCACCTTGGCTCATCTCGGGCTCCTGTCCACCTTGCCTCATGATAACCGCGACACCACGTCAAGCCACAGTACAGGATGACAAGCCGCTGGCTCTCAGCCTGGCCCATAGCTCGGGGCAAGGGAAGCGATGGTGGGGATTGGGTTTGTTTGTTTGACTTCTTTCCGTTTTGAGTCTAGACAGCCCCCAGCGTGGTGCTCGGGACACAGCGGAGGAGAAACGCTTCGGGGCGTTGGCCTCTGAGGGCCTGTGGGTTTCACTCTACGGCAGGGGTTCCTCAGAAGGTCCTTCATCAGGGGCTCAAGGAGGGGACCTCCCTCCTAATATGCCCTTCCCCTCCAACTCCACACTGGGACATCTCTCAGCTTCTAGCCCTCACTCAAAATAGAGGTGACAATGAAGTCCCCCTCACTGCTCCAGGGAGCCCCAGAACTTCAGCTGTATTAGAAAAGCACCCTAAACTGTCCCCTACCCCATGCCTGGCTCACAGGTGGGTGTCACCCTTTGCCCTCTGGGACGCTGGCTGTCTGTCCCTCGGTCTGGCATCAGAGTGCCACCAACACGTCCCCCTGGGTAGGTCCTGACTTCCCCCATGATCCTGCTGATCAGCTCTCAGGCCTGGCCATGAAGAATGCCCATGAAGGGTGACACAGCAGCATCACAGGCCACACTGTGGAACGTGGACCACGGACAGGTACCGTTCTGGCGTTTCTAGTCATATTGACTCATTAATCTGCACAGTAACCCTGTGGCTCTTCGGTTACCTCATTTAACAGATGAGGAAACTGAGGCTGTCCTTTGAGGAAACATGGGAGAACCAGGGGCCAAGAAACGAACCCGCCACAACCCTCTGCTGACCCTGCTGTGTGTCCTCGGTCCCAAAGCCCCCTGAGTCATGGTCCTGTTGCCACCTCAGCTCAGCAGCTCTAGGATCCCCAGCTGCACTCAAAAAGCCCCTGCCCCGCTGGGCCTTTGCAAGGCAGTCTGTCCCCCAAGACTGTCCTGGCCTGCTGGGCCTGCGTGGCAAGTGCCTCTTCTTCCTCACCCGTTAGTGGCTTCCCGAAGAGTGAGTGGCTTGCGGCCCTTTGAAGAGCAGCTCCTTTTCCTCCTTCTGGGACCTGCCGCTCTGTTCGGGGACACCTTGCAGCTTCCCTCTGCCCACTTCCTGTAGTGGACAGCAGGCTGCTGTGGGCGTCGGTGTCCTCGAATCCTGCACAGTCTGGTCCAGGCTAACTGCTGAGTGAGTTTTGGGGACAGCCCCCCAGCCCCTACCCAAGCCAGCCTCCTCTTATAGCTCTGCTCCCACCTGGCGCCCAGGCTGCCCCCAGTTAGGATCCTGGATGGTGACTCATGCCACCACCTTAGTACTTTTTTTTGTGTGTGTGTGGGTACCGGGGGTCAACCTCAGGACCTTGCACGCCTGTGCTGCTGAGCGATATCACCGGCACTTTTTTTGTATGTGGGTACCGGGAGTCGAACTCAGGACCTCGTGCCTGCCAGGCAGGCTGAGCTATCTCACCGGCCCCCACCACCTTAGTACTTTGCCAAAACCAAAAAAGCATCTTTCTAGACCCGATGGATGCAAAATCCTGAGTGATGTCACCTACCTTGCTCTTTTCCCACCCTTGTCTGGTGTCCCTGGTCCGCCGGTGTCCCAGGTGTGTGTGAAAATGTGAGAATACACTGTAAACGCAGAGGCCATGAGCAGCCTGGGAAACGGCTGGCCAAGGACATAGTGCGCGTAGGCCCTCAGCTCCAGCTTCTCCAGGGAGTTAACGGTGACAGCACTCCGCTGAGGAGCCCGCTGTGTGGTCCCCTGGCCCCCTAAACACCCCACACTGAAGGTGCAGCATTACTGTTATGTGTGGCTACAAAAAGTACCTGGATGGGCCAGTGATATAGCTCAGCAGCATAAGCGCCTGCCTGGCAAGTGCGAGGTCCTGAGTTCGACTCCCGGTACCTGCATAAAAAAAAAAAAGTACCTGGAGTGAGTGATGTCAACTTGGTTCAACACCCAAGGACCTGACACACTCTCTCAATACTGTGATAGTGTGGCGCCATCTTGGTGTGTGCTCCACAGGCTATGGGGTGAGGTCTGGGTGACACCCACATATGGGCCCCCCGAAAGCCAGGAAATGAGGACCCATCTGCAGACACACAGCCTGAGCAGTGCTGAGCTTGGCGCTTCTGCCCACTGGGTGGTCAGTCCGCCTGGGGGTGAGGGAAATCGCTGTAGGGATGGAAAGAAGTGAATGGACTGAAGAGCTATTTAGGAGACCAAGTTGTGAGGGCACCCATGGACGACGGTGGTGGTGACACAGAGGAGGAGGAGGAGCCAGCTGTCACAGGCAGCTGGCTAGGGGATGGCATCTCTCACAGAGGCGGGAAACACAGGGGCAGCCATGTCCGTTACTTTGCACTGGCCTCCAGAACCGAACACCAGACTGGACAGCTTAAGCAACAGAAATTTAATTTCTCAGTTCTGGAGGCTGGAAGTTCAGATCAAGGTATCGGCAGGAAGCTGAGTCCTCTCTCCTCGGCTTATTCATAGATGGCCATTTTTAGAACTATCTTTCTGTGCGTTTCTGTGTCTTAATCTCCTTTTCTTATAAGGAACAAGATTCATGTTGGAATCGGGGCCCCCACAACAATAATGACCCTGCTTAAGACCTTGTTTCCAAGACATTCTGAGCGTGGGCGTTAGGACTTTAACACATGGAGTTTGCGGGGACGTGATTCAGCGGCCAGCTTTGAACAGGCTGAACTCTGAGAACCCTAGAGCTGCCCCAGTGGCAAGGTTGGGTGTGCACCTGACAGAGAGAGGCTTGGCTGGGGTCGTGCATGCAGGTGTGAGCAACAAAGGGACAGTGACTGGGCCCCTGGAAGGAAAGGCCGAGAGGACAGAAGAAGGAGCCAGGACCTAGAGCCCAGGAACCCACTATGGAAAGTGCAGTGGAAGGCGTGGCCAACAGGGCAGGAGGAGGCCCAGGGGTAGGTGGAGTCACAGGAGGGACCCAAGGGGGGGAGAGGGCGTGGCACTCATCCCTGCCTGTCACTCATTCTGTTTCAAGGCTTCCCAAAGACTCCGAACAAGTTGGGGCAGGAGCTGGGTCTCATCCAAGTCTCTAGCTTTTGCCTCAGAAGGCCTGGTTCAAGAGCAGAATAAAATTTAAAATACAAAAATATTGTTTCTAGTTTTCCCCGAACAAGTGCGATTTTCTGTTTTTGGACGATCGGCCTACTTTCTGGGAGTAGCAGATGAGTAGATGTGCCCTTTGATGTGATTGTAAGAGGCTCGCACCCTTCCCACAAAGGACTCGGAGTTTAAATGAAAGCCCCAGATGGGCTGCTCTAGAGCTGGCCAACCCCGCCTGTCTCACTGGGGCTTTGTTTGGCCCTTACGCTTTGATTGGTTGAAGGGAATGATGCTTTCCAGATGCTGACATCTCCCAGCCCCGAGTCCAGCTGGCCAGCTGGGCCCCATCACGGGCCTCCCGCCGCCAGACGGCCTTCCTCAGCCTTCCTCAGCCGGCTCCATCCCGCCTGCTCCAGCTGCGGCTGCAGCCTCGCTCCCTGCAGTGGGGGAGGCCAGGCTGCTGGTCCCCACGGACCCCTCCGGATCTGGCATCTCACAGTGGTGCCTCCTGGTTTGAGATCGCCTCCATCGTCTAGGGATCAAAGTCAGGCCGTTGAGGAGCCCTGGGGTTAGCAGTCACCATGCCTTTGATTTAGCAGTGCTTCCTAATTCTCGGAGACCCCTCCACACAGCACCCAAGATTGGCTGCCCTGGGGGCGCTGTGCACGGTCCTGCCGCCCACGTAGACTCGCTCTTGGTGAGGGGAGGCCCCTCCCCCAGCTCAGTTTAGGAGCCTCCATCCTGGGACTCTACTTAGCACTTGTCACACACTGACTTGAATCGATGGGCAGCTTTCTTCTCTTCGGATGAATGTCTTCCTTGTATTCGGATACTTGAACACATTAGACACCAACATTAAACTTTCTTGTTAACTTTTTACTTTGAAATAATTCTAGATTCACAGAAAATCGCAATAACAAGCCCAGAAAGACTTCAATTTCTGGGAAGATAGAGAAGATACACTTGTCCTTGTTCCATTTACTGAATGCAAGTAAAAATCCTGAAAGATTCTTAAAATGGGTGGGGGAGGGAAGTGGATCGGGGACCTCAGGACCAGAGTAACAACACAGTGGCGGGGTCCCTGGGTTTCCCTTGCCTCATGTGTTGCAGACCTGGAGTGGAGGGGGCAGGCATCTGGAGGTGCCTATAGCCACAGACCAAAAAATATCCCAAGAAAAGCTAGCTTGGGAAAGGGGCAGTCAGGCAAGTCAAGTAACATCACACAGTAAGTGCCACCGGAGAGAAGAGGCTCCCCACACAGCCTGATCAGGCTGGAATGACACAGTCACACGTTCCCCCTGGGCTGGAGAAGGCTGAGGGGGAATGGGGACTTTCACTCCAGCTGGTATTGGGTCCCCTCTACCTTGGCATCAGTGAGGAGTCTGGAATCCCAACCCTACCTAGCATAAACAAGCAGAGAGTCAGGACTTCTCCCATGGCCCCAAAGAAACATGGCCACCCTCCTTCACCCACCCTGGGGCTCCAAATGGGGAGGAGTAACAGAGCATTTGCATCCCTCCTCCCCGGGAGCTATCAGGTTCAGTAGGGAGCTGTCATGCACACCTCCTCCTGGCAGGGATAAGAGCATCTGTTCAGGTGCCAAGCGACAAAGGCTGGGGGGGAAACTGGGACTTCTACCTCTACCTGGCAGCCCCAAGGCAGTGTCCCTGTCCTCTGGGCTCCCGCCAGTGCAGTCAGTGTCAGAGAATGCCAGCTAAAACAGAAGGTTTAAATAAGATCCAGAATCTCCTAGATAACAGGAGAATGTCCAAATTTCATTTGAAAATCACTCACCATACCAAGAAAGATCTCAGATTGAATGAAAAAAAGATAATAAATAGATGCAACCCCAAAATAACAGAGATGTTGGATCATCTGACAAAAATCTTAATGAGCAATTATAACTCTGCTCAAAATAAGTGAAAAATAGCCTCGACAAAGAAATATAAGATATAAAAAGGAAACAATCTGAACAGAAAGCTAGAATAATAGAAACTGCCCAGGATGAACAATAGAGAATAGCCCTGAAAAAAGTGAACAGTCCCACGGGGACCTGTGAGACTGTGACAAAGAATCCAGCATTGTGACATTGGAGTCCTGAAAGAAGGGAGAAAGAGTGGGGCCGAAATAGTAACTGAAAAGTCCCCAAATTTGGGAAAATATGCAAACCTATAAACACAGGAGGTTTAGTAACCTCCAAACAGGGTAGACTTGAAGACGTCCACACCAAGACACATCATAGTCAAACTTTCACAACCAAAACACAAATGAACAAAATTTGGAAAGCAGCAAACTGTTTCCCTACAGAAAACGTTTTAACATGGGGTCAGAAGAAAGTGTCATATTTTATAAGAATGAAAGAAAAAATTCAGAATCCTATTTCCAAAGAACATATCCTTTAGAAATGGAAGGAAAACCAATATATTATCAGATAAACGCCAACCAAGAACACTGTTTGCCATCCAACCTATCCTAAAAGAATGCCTAAAAGAAACTTTCTGAACAGAAAGGAAAAAAATAAAATAAGAAATCTTGAAACATTAGGAAGATAGGCAAAAGTATGGGAAAATATAATACATTTTCCATCTCCTTTTGAATTTCCTAAATTATGTTTGACAGTTGAAACAAAAATCATAACACTACATGATGTGGCTTTAAATATATGTGGAGAGAAGATAAATGAAATTAAAGAGAGATAAGATTTTTCTTTTCCTTTTTTTTTTTTTAATATTAGATATTGAACCCCAGGGTTGTACACATGCTAAACAAGAACTCTACCACTGAACTATACATCCTTAGCCCTTTTAAAACAAGTTTTGAGACAAGGTTTTGGTAAGTTGCCCAGGATGGCCTTGAACTTGTGATCCTCTTACCTAGGCCTCTCATGTAGATGGGATTACAGGCATGTGCTACCACATTCAGCTAGAAGATAAAATTTCTATACTTCACTCTAAATGGCAAATGACAACACCGATAGACTTGTACACATAATGTAATAATACCTAGAGCAACTACTAAAATTTCCATTCAAAGTGAGACATTCAAAAATACTATAAATAAAATTCTAAAAAGGTTTCAAGCAACCCACAGAATGATAGAAAAAACAGAAAATAAAAAATAGAACAAATATAAAACAAAAAGACAACATAGCCCTAGGATATCAGTAATTACATTAAACCAGGCATAGTGGTACATGTCTGTAATTCCAGCACTAAAGGGAGAGTGAGACAGGAGGATCATAAGTTCAAGCCCAGCTTGGGAAACTTAGTGAAACCCTGTCTTAAAATAAAAAATAAAAACAAGCCAGGAGTGTAGCTCAGTGCAAAGACCTTGGTTTAATCCCCAATACAAAAAAATTACATTAAATATAAATGGACTAAATATACTAACTAAAGGGCATATGTTGGCAGAGTTTATTTTAAAAAAATAGCCCAACTGCATCCTGTTTATAAGAAACTCACAACTATAAAAGGCAGTTTCACAGCAAAAGGATAGAAAAAGATATATCATGTAAATGCTAATCAAAGGAAAGCAGGTGGCCATGTTAATATCAGATAAAGTGGGGGGATTTCAGAGCAAAGAAAATCACCAGAGAAAGAAAGGAACACTATGATGAAAGGGCCAAGCCATCAAAAAGACACAGCAGTCATAAGTGTGTTTGCAACAAAAAACAGAGCTGCACAATATGTGAGACAAAAACTCATAGAAAAGAGCAATAGGTCAATCTGCAATTATATCTGCAGTCTTCAGTAGCCCTCTTGCAAAAATTTATAGAACTAGACAGGGTATTGATAAGCATATGGAAGAACTCAACCAGACTATCAATCAACAGGACGTACAGAACACTGATACAACTCTCCACCCAGCAAAAGCGGGACACACGTTCTGCTCGCATGTCAGGGAACATAAGCCAAGGTTGGAACAACCTGCACCAGAAAGCAAACCTCAACCAATTTTAAAGAATTGAGGACTGGTGAGATGGCTCAGCAGCATACGCGCCTGCCTGGCAAGCGCGAGGGCCCGAGTTCGACTCCCGGAACCCACATACGAAAAAGGGGCCAGTGATATCGCTCAGCGGCACGGGTGCCTGCTGGCGCACGAGGTCCTGAGGTCGACCCCCGGTACCCACAAAAAGAAAAAAAAAGAATTGAAATCGTGCAGAATATGTTCTGCAATCACAATGGAATACAAGAAATTTATAACAAAAACATAACAGGAAAATTTCCAAACACTTAGAAACTAACCAACCTACTTCTAAATAATTCATGGGCTAATGAGGAAGTCTCGAGGGAAGTAAGGAGAATACATTAAACTGAATAAAAATAGAGAATGCCGAAATTTGTGAGACACAACTCAAGCACTGTAAGGGAAACTCACAGCAGGAAATGTACACATTAGAAAGGAGGAAAACCCTCAAGTGAAAAATCAGAGATTCTACCCCAAGATCTAGAAAAGGGAGAACAAAATAAACCCCAAAGCAAGCAGAAGAAAATAATAAAGAGCAGAAGTCAATGAAATTGAAAATAGAATAAAAATCTATGAAACAAAGATCTTTAAAGGGATCAAACTGACCAACTTAGCAAGACTGACAAAGAAAAATGGAGAAAATACACAAATTACCAAACTCTGCAAAGAAGTAAGGTTTACAGATCCTGGCGAAGCCTAAAGGATAAGGGCAGACTGGGCTACTCCACCCACTCACTTGAACATAGACAAAAAGATCAATTTTTCAAAAATCTCATACTATCATAACACACCCAATATGAAATAGAACATTTGGACAGCACTGTGGCCCTTAACGAAATTGGTTGCATAATTTAAAAACGCCTCAAAAAGAAGTGTCAAGGTCCAGATGGTTTAACTGAAAAATTCTACCAAACATTTGAAGAATAAGTTCTACACAATCTTTTCCAGAAAACAGAAAAATAAGGAATAGTTTTCCAGTTCATTTTGTGAACATAGGGTTATCCTGATACCCAAACACCAGAGAGAGAGAGAGAGAGAGAGAGAGAAAGTCAGAGAGACAGAGACAGAAAGACAGAGAGAGAGAGAGAGACAAAGACAGAGAGAAGAGACAGAGAGAGACAGAAAAAGCAAAGTGAAGTGAAGTGAAGCAAAGAAAAAACTACAGCCTAATATTCCTCATAAATATAGATGAAAATATCCTTAACAAAACACTAGTGAAGTAGGATTTAGCAAAGTATAAAAAGAATTATACATCATGACCATGTGGATTTTGTTCGAGGGATAAAAACGTGGTTCAATATTTGAAAATCAATCTACCATATTAATGGACTGAAGAGAAAAATCATATAATTATATCAACTGTTGCAGAAAAAGCATTGGACAAAATTCAACTGCATGCATGAAAAAACTCTCAGAAAATAGGAATAGACAGGAAATTCCGAAACTTGATGAAGAACATCTACAGAAAAAACAAAAAACAAAAAACAAAAAACAACTGATGGTTAGAGATAAACTTACATTTCCTTCCAAAATCAAGAAGAGCTCAAGGACGGTCCATTCTCCTAGAATGAATTCTGACTCTATATGTGGAGGGACAGCGTACAGGAAACTTGATAAACCCGAAGCAGAGGGAAGCTAGATAAACACTTCAGACTTGACTCACTTCATTTGTTCTTAATAACTCGCATTCAGTTGATCCTAAAAATCACCAATTTTAGGGCTGCAGGTGTGGCTCACTGCAGAGCGCATGTGCAGCATGCACAGGCCCTGAGTTCGACCTCAGAAAAAAATCACCAGTTTTAGAGGTGTAGACAACCCTCTGACAGGTGGGTCATCACGGTAAGAGTTGGAGTTTGAATTCACATCGGTTGCAAAACACCAGTTACTTTCCAACCTCCAATTCCCTTTCCCCCATGCAGCAGCCCGTGACACCTGAGACTAAACCCTCTCCTGGGGAGCAGATCTGAGGCTCACCCTCCCATCTCCGTGCACCGCCTCCTCGTGACTAAACTCTCTTTTGCAAAATTCACTGTTCCCGTGATCAGCACACTGCGTGGCAGGGAAAACGGGCCTGTCCTGGAAACAGCCCCTACCATGTTCAGAAATCAAAAAATGTACATGCAGTGCTCTTTGCTCTCTCCTTGCCTGGATTCAGCCTCCTTCTCTGCCTCACTTCCTCCTCTCTCTTCCAGCCATGGGGTCTCGAACTCCCAGGAAGGCATGAGGACGTTAACCAAGGCAGGCAGCGCTCAGCACAGGCAGCCAGGGCCTGGGTAGATATTTACCCAAAGGCGTGTACCCACATAAAAACAAAAACAAACAAAAACCATCAGCATGAAAAGGCAAAGGCTCGTCCTGGGAAGGAATAAGCTCGATACTGGGGTGAACTTGATCTTGGGGAGCTGGCTCTTTTCCAGAGACATACGTGGTCGGGGTCGCGGTGGGGCAGTATTGCCGAGAGCCCTGGAGACATCACCCCATGGCTGAAGTGCTGGGCAACCCAGGCAGCACAGCCCTTGTTGCAAGTTCTGGGGGTGACTTCAGTGTTTGAGGAGTATCTTCTGGCTGAGCTCTAATGTATTACGAATTCTGCGTAACTGTGGACCAATCCTTAACTTGTTTCTTTAAAGCAGATCTCTTATCTTTATGGTCTGTTTCATTTTCCATTAGGCTCTGAAAAGTATATTTTGAATTTTCCCTGGCATCAGGATGAAGTCATAAGACCTCAGAATGGCCAATGGATGCTCTCTTTCCAGAATGTGAGCGAGCGGGGAGGTTTTAGGAAAGTGGCATTTGGGGTGCAGGGCGAGATTAGGCGCAAAGAAAGGCTGCCGTAACAACTGCACATGTCCTCGGGGGAGTGGCTCCGTTTTGATTTCAAGGTTCAGTCTTGGCTGGCTGGTGATCATCTTTAACATACACACTTTGATTTTGCTTTTTGCAGTTTGGTCTTGTTTTGTGTTTCTTTGGCCTCAATCCCCATTGTGAATCTAAATCAGCAAAATTTAAACCTGGAAAATTAGCATTTGAGATTAGGCATGAAAGGATGAGACTGTATAGATAGTCTCATCCACATCTATCTATCTATCTATATCTTCAAGTTATTTTCATGCATTTTCAGTAGTTTGGTTCTGGGATTCTTTTATGCCAGTAATGAACGCGTGCTGTGATGCAGGGCTGGCTCGAAAAGTGCTTGTGACACGTACTTCTAAACCTAATCCCATTAGGGGGAAAGAACCCCAGCATTACAGAACATTGGCTCAAAAGCAATTTACCCAATGGTTGGCCTTAAATGTTTCTCATTAAGAATCTTCCTTCCCCTAGGCCAGGCCTGGGACTCATTCCTTCCTTTGGAGCCCCCAGCTCCGAGCCTGGCAGCGAGAGGTCCTCAGCCCACACCAGCTGAATGGACTGGACTGTTTGAACATGTTTGCCCCAAGAGGTGGTGCAGGGAGGTCCCCAGGAGAAAGGTCCATACCCAGGACAAAGGGTGCTGTTCTGCCTTTTATTCCCAAACTAGACTTTAAAAAAGCACAGCAGAGACAGTGTCTTGAGATATAAGGGGCTGCTCTGGCTGGGGGGAGGAACTTTCAAGAAGGGAGAAGAGGGCTTGGGCTTGAACGAGCTCCTGGGGCTGGGGGCCTGCTCCGCTTGCGTCCCCAGCACAGCTGGACGTGCACCCAGCAAACAAGGGCTGGGGTGGAGGGTGGTGCAGGGCGGACCTGCTGGTGGCTTCTGCCCCAATTTAATAATTTTCTATTGGTTTCTTTGAGTTCCCTTTTCTTGTGTTTTGCTATGCCTAACATGTTAAACTCTCCCAATAAACTGTAGTTTTATTAAGTTCTAGAATGTTGATTTGGTCTTTTCGAAGAGTCCAATTTCCAGCGAAGACTGGTAAAGCATGCCTGCTAATCCCAGCACTCTGAGAGCTGAGGTGGGAGGATCACTAGTTCCAGTCCAGCCTGGGCAAAAAAAACAGCACCCTGTCTAAAAATAAAAAGGGGGCCAGGGATATAGCTCAGTGCAAATGCCCTGGGTTCAACCCCTAGTACCATACCACCAAAAATAAAAATTAAAAAAAAGAAGATTCCAAATTCCTATTGCAAATCTCATTTCTTGTTTTCTTTGACATATTAATCATTATTTCAAAATCCCTGTCCACTGATAATTCTGGCTCTGTGTCTTTCACCTGTTTTTTCACTACTCGTAATATTTACTTAAATCTTCATGTCTAGTCATGTTTATGGCAGGCAGGACTTCACGTATAAAAATCAAAGCCAGGGCCGGTGAGATGGCTCAGCGGTTTAAGCGCCTGCCTTGCAAGCGCGAGGGCCCGAGTTCGACTCCCGAAACCCACATACAAAAAAGGGGCCGGTGATATCGCTCAGGGGCACGGGCGCCTGTTGGCACGCGAGGTCCTGAGGTCGACCCCCCGGTACCCACAAAAAAAAAAAAAAAAAATCAAAGCCATTCCAGGTGCTGTCATTCTCTCTGTGGACGATTTCTCCTTACTTCCTAAAAATATTCACACTAAAGTGAAAAAAGCTAAATACAAAACGATCCCTGTTGAATCGAGAGTATGAGATGGTGTTTACCTGATCCACTCAGAAATGGAACAGAAAGGGGCTGGGGTGCCTGTTCTACCTCTCTCTGGGCATCTCTGTCCCCACATCACATCCTCGCCAGCTTTTTATTGAGATCCTGGTGGGGCTTTGTCTCCTTGGCCCTGAAGACTACAAGACGGTCGCTCCGTCCTCAGTTCTGCCCAAGCAGAACTCTGCAAACGAACCACTAGGGAAACCAAGCTCTGCCTCTGCACCCCTCTCCTTCTCTCCGCACACACGCTTTCCCAAGTATTTGTGGTTAGTAGGCGTGGTGGTGCACACCTGGAATCCCAGCACTCAGGAGGCTGAGGCAGGAGGATCTCTGTGAGTTCAAGGCCAACCTGGGCTATACAGTGAGTTCAAGCCAGCCTGGACTACACAGCAAGAACCTGTCTCCAAGAAAACAAAACAATAAACAGATAACAACAACAAAAAGGGCTGGAGCCGTATCTTAGTGCAGAGACTGTGGGTTCAATCCCCAGTACTGAAAAGACAAGTTGTGGTTCCTTGCCCTGGAAGAGGCCCTGCGGGAGAAGCCGCAATCCTCAGCTCTGACAAAAGCTGCTGGTGGAGGCATCGGTGTGGGTTCTCCACTGCTAGATCTCAGTCTAACCTACACCCTCTCCCCATCATTTCCATGGCTCTTTGATGCATTCCGAAGTCTGATTTGTATAATTTATCCAGCTTTTTCCAGTTTTTGCAGCAGGCCCATTGGCCCGTGGCTATCTACTAATTACTCCTCGATTTAAAAGCCGGCAGAAGCATGTCTCCTGTGTAGCTCACCGCCACGTCTGCTCAGCGTGTGTCATCAAATGCACAAGCGCGTTCACACCGCCATGAGGGCTGGAAAAACCCTTGCTGCCAGCGACAAGACCTGGTGATGGGATTTCAGATTAGGGTTTTTTTTCCCCTGTATTTTTAATACAGTTAAAATGTGGTTCATTTAATTTTCCACTGGCTTTGCGTAGCCTCAGTTTCCCCATCTGTCAAACGGGCAAGACACACTCACCTGTCAGGGACATGGCAAGACTTTGGCAGAGTCTGGGTGTGAGCCTTGGAGCTACGGATGCCCAGAGTCAGCAGGGGAGGGACGTGTGCAGAGCCCAGGGACCCAGGGACAGTGATGCAACGCATCCACAGGTCAGGCCTCCTGTACTGCCTGAAGCACCGAATGCCGCTGCACACAGGACAAACCCATGCTCTCTCTGGGCGAGCCCGAGCCCCTGTGATGAGGAGATGGCAGTGTTGCTCCGGGTGCCTTGTGCCAAGATCCTGGAGCAAGGAGGCATCACATGCCTGGCAGGCCACTCAGCTGGTCCCCCTGTGTGATGCAGGTCCCCATCCACCCCTCAGGCCAGAGATCCCAGGGGGAGCTTGAGGTCTGAATATGAGAACGGGTCCCAGGCAGCTCTCAACAAAGCCAGCCTTGCAAACTGAGTTCCAGGTGCAGGCTGGCTCAGTCCTGGCTCAGAGGAATACTGCGTGTTTCCCCTCAGGAGGGAAAGGAAAGCTGATCCTCCTCCTCTTCCTCCCTTCTTCCTCCTCTTCCTCCTCCATCACAGCTAACACTTCATAGGTTCCAAGTGTCCAGCACCGGGCTAATCCCTCCAACCCCAGTGTGACTCACCGTCTCTTTCTAGGCCAGTGGCTTAGGATCATCCAGGGGTGGGAGGCAGAGGCTGCACCCCAGGGCAGGTTTGGGGGGTGCAGCTCCGTCTTAACCATCAGACCATGCTGCCAGCTGGGAGGGGGACATGGCCTGCAACTCTGTCCGCTCGCCCCGATTCCCTTCCTTTAGGGTCTGCCATCTCAGGCAAGTCCCTTCACCCATCCGAGCCTTCGTTTTCTCACCTGCAGGAAGGGGACACTTGGAGGGAGAGAGGCGAAAAGACTCAACTCACGAACCGAGTTTAGTTGTGGTGGGGGAGGACAGCAATGCAAGCCCAGGCCCTGGGAAGAAGGGGCCTTGGGTCCGCTCCTTGTTCAGCCAATAGGGTACTTGTTTTTCTTTTCTAGTACTGGGGATTGAATGCAAGCCTGCTCTACCACTGAGCTACATCCTCAGCCCTTTTCTATTTTTTATCTTGAGATAGGGTCTTGGGATCTTCCTGCCTCAGCCTCCCAGAATGCTGGAATTACTGGTGTGTACCATTGGACTCAGCCCAAGTAGGAACTTTTAAGGCCCAGAGCTATCATAGATTTTCCTACAATACAAGCTAATACAAAAGATAGTTGAATTCCTTTGGGAAAATACTACAAAAGAGATTCCCTGCACCGACAATTTAGCTTAGCAAGTTTGCTCCGCTCTACAGACCCCAGGGGCTGGCTACAGAGAGTCGTCAGGATGTTGTAGCTGGAACCTGTGAGGAGACTCCAGGCTATTAACTGGAACCATGTGTCCTTCCAGCAAACAGCAGGTGGCTGCACTGGCTTAGAAAGAGATGCTCATTAGAGTAGTATGTGCCCTTTGACCCCTTCATCTGACTTCTGGGAATCCATCCTAGAGAAATAACCCCAAACATGGAAAGGCTTATGAACAAATAAATTGCCTTTGCAGTATTCCTTATAACAGCTGAGAAACTGGAGTTAACCCGAATATCTAGGAGGGTGCGCTGATGTCGCTCCAACTTGCTGGCATTTTAGGGGCCCCTGGAAAGAAAGGCCACAAGGTTCTCAGTAGCAACAGAGGCTGTTTATGATGAGTGTTAATTAAAGAAATCACGTTTCAAAATTATGGACCCTGAGATGAGCCCCCTGAGCTGTGCACGTAAAACACTGGAAATGAATAGACTGCAAGTCTAGCTGGGTCTAAAGAATGGGATTATGGGTAATTGGGGGGGATTATAGGTAATTTTTGTTTCCATTTTTCCAATTTTCTGCAATTTGGTTATGGTTAAAAGTATTATAAATTTTATTTTTTTCTTTCTTTCTTTTTTTTTTTTTTTTCATTTTGGAACCGGGAATCAAACTCAGGACCTCATGCTTGCCAGGCAGGCACTGTGCTGCTGAGCTATATCCTCGGTCCTAATTTTAAAAATTAAAAAATAAAGAAACAATAGCTCATTTTCCTGGGGCAGAGACAGAACTTCTGACTTGGTAAAAATAAATTCTGTAGAACTACTGGTATGGCCTATTGTAGATTTCTTTGTTTTTAATGGAGAAGTATAATACATGTGCAGAGTAAAAAATGTTAAGTGCAGAAGGATATGCAAATACCACTATCCTAATGGGGATGCCTTTTCCCCCAATGTTTTACCCATATTTATGTACATTTTAACAAAGCCTAGAATGTATGCAATTTTGAGTTCTGCTTTTATTTTTATTTTATTTTAAAAACAAAGATCTTGGTTATAATGATCTTCCTGGTTACATATGTAAAGAGTTACACAATATTCAACAGTGGGGGGGATATATTATATATATATATTTTTTTTTAAAGAGAAGAAAAGAAAAAATAAAACAAAAAAGAACAAAATTTCAAAACAACATAATAGGAGGGTAAAAATGATTAATACATTATGTATTGTTATCTTTAAATTAGTTACTCAGAGTACAAGATATCAACATTCAATTGTCTAAACATTACCGGCATAAACCTTTCTCTTCAATGAACTAAGCAAAATTAGTAGTGTATCTATCTTAACCATCTTATATATAAATACAATTTTTTTCTTTTCCCTTCTTTCTTTTCCCCATTCCCCCATCCCAGACTCTCTTTCCTTTTTTTGTTTCTTTCTGATTCATCATATCTAGTGTACATTTTGGATCTTATTTACTCTTTCAGTTTCTCACACTAGGAAGACAATAAGATGTTTGCACATGTGCGTCCGGTTAATTTCACTTATGAGTATTTTCTCGAGTTGCATCCATTTACCATAAAAGTCTCCAGTTTATCCTACTTTATGGCTGAGTAATGCTCTATTGTATAAAAATACCACATCTTTTTTATCCATTCCTCGGTTGATGGGCATTTGGGTTGTTTCCAAGATCTGGCTATTACAAATTGTGTTGCTATAAACATGGGTGCACATATATCGCTGTGGTACGATGTTTTTAATTCTTCTGGGAAGATACCTAGAAGGGGAATAGCTGGGTCAAATGGGACCTCCAACCCTAGTTTTTTGAGGAATCTCCACACTGATTTCCACAGTGGCTGCACCAGTCGACACTCCCGCCAACAGTGGAGAAGGGTTCCTTTTTCCCCACAGCCCCTCCAGCATTTGTTATTAGTTGATTTCTTGATAATAGCCATTCTTTCTGGGGTGAAATGGAATCTCAGTGCTGTTTTAATTTGATATATTATATTTACTTAACTATTCCTCTATATCACACATTAGCTGTAAAGTTTCCATTTATAATTATGTTTGTATTATAAATCTTACGGCAATAAATATGGTTGGGTATAATATACACCGTAATGTAGTTATACATAAGGAATATGTAAAATCTTACAGCTTTCCTTTATATCAGTAATATATTAGAAAATACAGTGGAAAAAAATATTCCACTCAGAATAGCAATCAAAATATAAAGTGCTTGGGCCCGTGAGATAGCTCAGCGGCATAAGCACCTGCCTGGCAAGTGCGAGGTCCTGAGTTCAACCCCCGGTACCCACACACACACACACACACACACACACACAATATATATATATATATATATATATATATATATATATATATATATATAAAGTGCTTAGAACAAAAGAAGTAAGGCGAGGGCTGGGAGCTCAGCTCAGGCTAGAGCACATGCTTTGTGTGCCTGAGGCCCTGGGTGTGATCCCAGCAAGCATCACACATACACACATGCACACACACACACGCATGCGCACGTGGTGCCCACACATAGATGAACCTGGAGGAAATTATGCTAAGTGAAATAGACCAGAACTGGAAAGAAAAATACTTCATGATCTCACTTATATATGGGATCTAAGAAAATAAAAATGTCAAATACCTAGAAACAGAAAAGACAGTGGTTACCAGGGGCAGGGGGCAGGGGAGGTGGGGGGATTTAGGTCAAAGAACACCAAGTTGCAGACGAGTAGCATGAATAGGTCTAGGGATCAAATGTGTAACACGAAGAGTATACTTAACATTATTATTCTATATGAGGATTTTTTTTTTTTGTGGGTACCGGGGGGTCGACCTCAGGACCTCGCGCGCCAGCAGGCGCCCGTGCCGCTGAGCGATATCACGGGCCCCTTTTTCGTATGTGGGTTCCGGGAGTCGAACTTGGGCCCTCGCGCTTGCCGGGCAGGCGCTTACGCCGCTGAGCCATCTCACCGGCCCCTATATGAGGATTTTTGCTACGGAGTAGATTTTAGAGGCTCTCACCAAATACACACAACAAGGTAACTACTTAGTACATTGGCACACTCCTGTAATTACAGCACTTTGGGAGGCTGAGGCAGGAGGATCACAAGTTTGATCCCAACCTGGGCAACTTAGTGAGGCCCTGTCTCAAGATAAAAACTGCAGCACAACTCATAGTACCTAAATCTTGGAAGCAGTCTGTATGTATGTCCACCCACAGACGAATGGATAAAGAAAAGGAGATATTTACACACAATGGAGCACTACTCTGCCATTAAGAAGGATACACTTGAGTCATTTTTAGGGAAATGGATGCACCTGGAGACCATAATGTGAAGTGAAGTAAATCGACACACAAGCTTAAATATGGCATGGTTTCTCTTGTGTGAGAAATCCAAGTTATAAATAAAAAGCAAAATAAAAGGTAGAGAAGGAAGTAGGGAGAGAGCTCTTTCTTGAATGGAGCTGGGCACAAGGCAGCTCACACCCTCAGACAAAATCTGTTGTACTCGGTGTTTGCAAGGGAATAGAGTTAATACTGGACACATAATTTATAGGATGATTTTATAATATTCACCCAAAGAGTCAAATGCAGAAGAGTGCAGGAGATCCGTCCACACACTAGAGACCCAAAGAATCCAGCTGAGGGCCTGGATCCCACGGCAATGTGCTGCGCTAGTCCAGCTGGAGGCCTAGAGCCATGACAATGTTTCATGCAAGTCTGTATCAAGGATCTGCACTGGGAAGGCCCAAAGGTCAGTGGTGAAGCTAGAAAGTCCGTGCCAATGGGATGGAGGATCTGTGCCAGCAGCTGAGGGATCTGCACTGGAGCCAGGAAGCGACGCTCAAGGTAGGGACCAGAAGAGAGAGCTCCCCTGAAGAGAACCGCAGCCATCCTCAGTGACAGCAAAGACCTGAACTCCTCCAACGATGAGAACAGCCGAGTTCATGTCCGAAAAGCCAGTGTGACGAGCTTCTCCAGGAGAACCAACAGCGCACCATCTTCCCCTCCAGTTCTCCTTTTATGCTTTGGCAACAATCCGCAGGTGGGCCCTCCGCACCCAGAGCCACGCTGACTCAGTTCAGCTGGGTGTCACAAGTTGACCACTAGTTCATCCACCACAGAAGCCTAAGGTGGCCCGGGTCAGGGAGCTGAGCACGCAGCAGGCTTCTGCCAAACACCTAAGCTCTCGTCAAACTACTGGGACAAGCACTGCCATCCACAGGCCACCCTGCCTGGGGTGGCCCTGCACACCTCTCAGACCCTTGTCTGGCCACCCCTGTCCCCAGCCCATGCTAAACCCAACACCCCTCCTCTGGATGTGGACACTGCCCGCTCCTGCCTTACCTGCACCAACCCTGAGGCCCTGAACCTGCTTCATTTCTCCTCGCCCTGAGGATGGTATTGGTGCCAGTGTTGGGTCACCTCCTCCAGGAAGCCTTCTTTGACTACTTCCTGCTGCTTCCTCAGTCCCCAGAGCTCCCCCTTGTCACCGGATGTCATTGGGTTATCCGTGGATGTGGAGGATTGCCACGAAGGCAAGGGGAATGTCTGAGATGCCCTGCACAGGCCCACCGCAGAGCAGTCACCCATGCCACTTATCGTGACAAGGAACATGGGCCTAGACAGGCACCACTGCCTGGGGGTGCACGTGCCAAGTGGGTGGCTTGAGGTGAGAGCAGCTGCTGAGGCTCCAGAGAGCCGGCCGGGTGGTCTCGAACCGTGTGCAGGTGGGACAGGCGTGGAGGAGGGCCTGGGGAGGGGCTGCGTGACTGAGTGGCCAGTCTCCGTGGTGGTGGAGACGTCACTCACACAAGGCTCCTACAGGAAGCGTGGCTGGCTGCTAGGAACCAGCTTGCTCATTCGAGCTCTCAAGCAGAAGTGTGTGCCCAGGATACAGGCAAACTCGGTTCCTGTCCTCCGGAAGCTAAAAGTCAATGCATGAACAAAGAAATAAAGAAACTCGGTGGGGGAGGCAGTGTCACATGGGAGAAGGGTGGTGTGGGGGAGGGGGAGTCCCCCGGGGACTTGGTCAGCATGGTGGGCAGGAAGCACTGTCTCAGGGGGCTTTGGCTGAGATCTGAAGGGCAGGAAGGAGCCACTGTTCAGACAGACGTCACGGGGCCTTGAAGAAGGCTTCAGCATTTGGGGCCATCGGGGAAGGGAGGTGGGGACTTGGGGGCTTTAGGGGCCCTGCAAAGACTGGGGGGCAGTAGCCACTGAGCCAGGAAGTGAAGGACTTGAGGGTGAGATGTGCCCGGAGGGGTGGACAGGGGCCAGGGCAGGCTGCTGCTCTCAAACATGCAGGGAGGGAATGCAGCACCGCGTACAAAGCGCGTACCCCAGAGGCTGGGCAGCGCCAGAGCCATTCCTCTCCTAACTCGGGGAGAAGCGGCCCAGAGGCCCCGCTGGGAGCCTCCAAACAGAGAACTGCCTGCCGTCAGGAAAGAGTGATCGGCTGCCCGCCTCCTCCGAGACGGAGAAAGCTGGACTGGACTGTCCCTGTGGGCCATAATGAATGACTTCCTGCTCGGAGCAGATTCCAAGGGTGTGTGTCAGCTCACCCAGGACCCGTCAGAGGGTGGGGGGCCGCCTGCCCCTGATCCCCCGCAGGAACACCGGTCCCCCCACCCCCAAGCTACGAGCAAATGTGCTACGCGGCAAGTCTCTCTCCTCTTACATAAAGACCCAAAAGGAAAACGATCAGAATTTAGTGCCAGCAACAACCTTGTCTCTCCCGATAACACGGTTCACTTTCTTTGGTCAGAAAACAGGAATCACGGCAGCGATCAGAATTTGACTTTTTGCTTTGGTTGCCAAGAAACCTGGGGTCACGCTTAGGTATTGTAATTATATCACTCTAGGTTTCCAGCACAATTATTCCCATCTCGACTGCTCCCTGAAAATATTAAATGACATTTTTAAGAAATTAAAAGCAAAACTTTCAGTTATCAAACACAATATCCGCTTTCATTTTTCCTTCTTTTTTTTTTTTTTTTTTTTTTTTTTTGTGGGTACCGGGGGGACGACCTCAGGACCTCGCGCGCCAACAGGCACCCGTGCCACTGAGCGATATCACCGGCCCCTTTTTTTTTCGTATGTGGGTTCCGGGAGTCGAACTCCGGCCTTTGCGCTTGCAAAGCAGGCGCTTACGCCACTGAGCCATCTCACCGGCCCTCATTTTTCCTTCTAACCCTTAGCCACATGAATACCACTTTCACTTAGAATTGCACACTCGTACTCGGTTTTGTTTTCTATGTTTTCACACGATATTAGTTCAGAAACACCGTGTTTCTCCTGCAGTACACTGGCCGGCCTTTCCAGCAATAGTGTAGCATGCCATCAAATAGCTGCAGATTGGTACACCGTGAATGGGCCAGTGCTGGACATTACACATTTTCTGCTCTAGATTTTCTCTCTTACAGAAATTCTGCCGTGATAATACATGAGTAAAAGTCATGAAACGAGTCACACAAAGAGAAACACAAAGGGCTCACGGCACAGGAGGAAAGCTCCGTCCTCTCTAATGATTAAGGACATACACTGAGGCAAAACAGCGTTTCTCCTGTGCATGGAAATGGCCCACACTAAACGATGTCGCCCAGTGCTCCTTGAGTCCCAATTTGGCTATTTCTAGCTGCAGCAATTCCTCTTTCAGGGCGTCCCTGCTAGGAGTGATGAGACATGACCCAGCCACAGGCGCACACGACTTTCACTGCACCAGGATTTCTAACTCTTCAAAATGTAAACTCACGAGGTGTGCACACGAGCTCTCATGAGACGAGATGCTCCGTGGGAAACAGAAGCTCAGATACAAAGCAGCTTTCAGATAATGCTGGGGTTGGGAGTCACAGGAAGTAGACGAAACCCCAGGGCTGCCTATCTCTAATCATGAGACTCTTGGCTCGGAGACAAGGGATTCCGCTGCTCCCTCCAAGAGCAGGAGCCAGAGCTTCAGCGCCAAGGGCCGACACCAACGGCCCTGTCTCCCAGGTCCCAGGCTGCATGACTCGGGGAGCTCAGGGCTTGGGGATGCGGCCTAAGTAACAGGGAGAGATCCCAAAGCCAGGGTCCACTCAGGAGCGGCAGTGCAGGGGCAACGCCAGCGCCATGGTAAACTCCGAGTTCATTTAAGGAGTCAGAGGCAAGGGAAAAATTTTAAAGGCAAAACGAGGAGGATTGTGCATGTTATTAGAAACAATAATCCTTGGCTCCATTTGGATCCTGACAACTTTCACAGGGAATTTACCTCGTTTAGGGTAAGCTTGTATGGAGGGAGGTGTAATTTCAGCCCTCAAGTTTGCTTGCTGCAGACAGACACAATCAGGAGACGTGGGGACAGAGCGGCCAGGACTTTGCATTTGGGCACGCTGGGCAAGAATGTATGGGGACACGCAGGGCCAGGGCAGATCGCCTCTCCTGACACCCAGCATAGCTCACCTGAGAGTCTCGGGCCTCCGATCTTCGCCTGGGGATCTGAGAGCCGAGGTCCACCCAGAACCGGAGAAAGGGCCTACTGTCAGCCTGGAATGTGGGGTCTGAGGTCTCCCCGAAAGCAGGCTGGTCCACCCCTTGCATTTTGCAGATAGGGAAACTGAGGCCCAGGAAGGGACTTGCCCATGGCCAAGCAGAGGGCAAGGAGGAGGTCAGGGCACAGTCACGGCCATCATAGTGGCCAATAGTGAGCAAACTACAGCGTTCCCTTGGGGGGCCCTGCCACACCTATTACAGGGTCCTTCCAGGCTCACAGCCATGTGCAGTCCTACCTCTGGCCCCACCTGCAGGGAGGACAGGAGGTAGCAGGAGGGGAGGCTGCCCTTCCTGCCCTCTGCTTGGCCAGGCCACTTACTGAGGAGGCCACCAGCCAGCCGGCCCCTTTTAGCAGTTTACTGGGCTCTCAGCAAACCTGAACTTAGGAGGCATCTTGTGGGAGAAATGGGCATCTCATCTTTTGGACTTAAATTTAACATTCACTCAGAAATGGACAGCTGGGCACAGTGACACACCTGTAGTCCCAGCTACACAGGAGGCTGAGGTGGGACGATTGCTCGAGTCCAGGAGTTTGAGGCCAGCCTGGGCAATAGAGAGACTCCATCTCGAAAGAAGGAAGGGAGGAGAAAAAGGCACATTTCACAGGTGAATAGCTTGATACATTTACACAGTCGGAACCCAACCTCATAATGAGTGATGCGTCCTGACCCTTTCAGTGCCCACGCTGGTCCACTGCCGATGGTGAGCCGGTCCCCTAGGAACACAGTGCTTTGGCTGCATTTCTGCGGCACAATCCTGGGAGCGGAACCGTGGTCCCACGACCCCTCCACTTGAGGAAATGGTGTTTCCTATGGCCTTGCTCGGGGATCCCCATCTTTCCCTGCCCTGGGTATTTTGGGGTCCTGTTTTTTAGCTGAATCTCTTTGGTTCCCCAGACTTATCCTCAGTGCCCCGGGCTGGCTACAGCCTGCATCCCTGCACCCAAGCAGAAAGCTCTGTTTTAGGCCTGCGCTTCGGGGTCCCTACCGGTGTTGGGGTGTCAGTTTGGGCCATTGCTGGCATCCCTGGAAGTTGACGCACCGATCCCAGCCGGGAAGGCCGCGTGTGGCCACGCACACGCGGAGGGTGCGGGGCCTGGCCCGCGGGGGCCCCGCGCAGGACCGTCGAGGCCGGGCTCCACAGTGGGTGCGGGTCCTTCTCGCGGGCCGGGCGGAGCCTGTCCCGGGTCTGAGCCCCGCCGCGCCGCGGCCTGCGGAGAGGATCGGGTTTCGAGGGCGCGTCCGGCCCGAAGGCGCCCCCCTCCGCGCGGCCCCGCAGGGAGCGTGCACCCCCAGCCGCGGGGCGCCCGCGTGGCCGGCGCGGAGGCGGGTCGGATGGGCGGAGGGCACGGGTGGAGGCCCCGCCCCGCCGCGCCCCCCGGGCGGGATACTTGAACCGCGCGGCCCGGCCCCGCGGCGCTGCCGACCTCGGCGGAGTGCGGAGCCCGGGACCCGCGCCTTTGTCCCCGCCGCCGCCGCCGCCGCCGCCGCCGGCCCCATGGAGCGCGCGCGCCCGGCCCTGCTGTCGCCGCTGCTGCTGCTCGGCGGCCTGTCGCTGCTGGTGGCCCGAGGTAGGGCGTCCCCCTCCCCGCGCGTGAGCTCTGAGTGGCCGGGAGGCCGGGCGACGTCCCCCCCTTCTCCTGGATCGACCACAGTACCCTGGGACCCCAACTTCCCAAACACATTTTCCGGGGGGCCTTCGCTCGACCACGCGCCCGCCAGGCCCGAACACGGACCCCCGGGGTGAGGCAGCGGGAGCGCTCTGCACTGGAAATCCACCGGTCTCTTCTCCTACGGCCCCCACCCTTGTCCCCACGTGGGCGCGTTGTACCCATCTTGCTGATGAGCAAGCTGAGGTGGGAGGGTGGGGACAGTAATTTGTCCAGTCATCAGGTAGGGGGTGGGCTGGAAGAAATCGGGGTGATAGCTGAGGGGTGCAGTGGGGGGGTTGGGACCTAGCCACTTCCTCCCTGCCTGCCCTGCTGGGACACAGGGCCCAGGACAGTGTCTCTGCCAGGCTCCATGTCCAGCGGGGACGGGGAGAGGCCACTTCCAAGTCCACCACCCCGTGGCAAGGGGGATGGGGTGTTCTCTAGCAGATCTATGGGCCAAAGCCCCTCCCAGCCCAGAAGGGAGCCCCCAGATAGTGCCCACCCAGGCTGCGCCCTTCTCTGCCCTAATCTCCTAGGCCTGACTGGGGAGAGGGTGAGGGTGGGGGCGGCCATGAGGCTGCAGGTCACAGTGGGTGGGACAGTAGAGCCAGGACCTCTGACCTCTCTGCTGACCCCCTGGCTTCTCAGGCCCTTAGCCAGGCCTGAGCTTCCAGGAGTCTTTTTCTCCAGGGACCCAGGGCCAGACCACCCCTGGTTCTCAGATTCTTTATCCCTGGTTCAGTTTAGTTTCTTTTGAATTCTCTGATGACCACCCTCCTCCTTGGTCAAAAGGTCATGTGTCCCAGCGAAGGCCTGCAGGGGTTTAAGGAGAGGCTACGGGGAGGGAGAGGCCCTGCAGAAATGTACTGCTCCCTCCTGCAGTCATCTCCGATCTCCGCCCCCAAGGAGCTGGGGACTTTGGGCACTGGCTCCCTCCTGGGCACGTCCTGGGTCCTTCCTCTGGCTGGAGACAGCAAGGAGACGCGCAGGGCTCAGTGTGGGCACCACGGGTCATGCCAGTTCCTGGGAGCTCACAGGGGCTTCTTGGAGGAGGTGGGCTTGGTCAGGAGCTGGCGAGGGGGCGCGGGTGGAAGGACATTCCAGATAGGGGGCGGGCAGGCGGGGTGAAAACCAGAGGGGCCTTGAGCTGGGGGGACAGGGACAGGCCAGACTCCCGCTGGAAACGGAAGGGACCTCAGAGACCCTGCCTTTTACAGGAAACTGAGATCCAGGCAGAGGCGTAGTTTGGCTTTTGGCAGCCCGGGAGCCCCCGAGTCCCCACCACTCTTCTTTCCTGCCCAGAGTTGGAGAAAAGTTATTCCCCATGCATATTTGACTTTGCGCGTGCAGCCCCGGACTTGCCAGCCTGGAGCGGCTCACAGCCCAAGCTGGGAGGGTTTGCAAAGCCCTTTCCATGCACTCTGATGAGAGGGGCCTCATCTGCAGCCTGCAGCCCTCTTAAGGCTGTGGCTTCCACCGGCCCTGCGTCCCCAAGAGCTGTGGGGCCCTCAGGAAGCTGCAGTTTTCAGCAGCCGTAGAAAAGGCAATGGGGAGGGGGCCTTTTGGCCGATTTGCCACAACTCATACGGCGACAGGCCGCGTGGCCGCCTGGCTGCTGACTTACACAAGGGTCCTGGCTATTCTTGCTGAGGCACAAGTGACTGTCTGCCCTATGTCTGTCCGTTCTGTTGGGCTTTGCTGAGGGTGGGAGGGGGAGGGAGGAGGTGGATGTTGGAAAGATGGTTGTGTTTCTCCAAGGCTTTCTTGGCTTTGGCTGCGGCGGGCAGAGTTTCCCACTGATTAAGAGAAAGCCGTTTTGGGAGGGAGAACAAAGGCGAGAGAGGACTTGGCTTAGGAACATGTGGCCTGCGCCACTCCTGCAAGTTTCTTAGTTGGGAGGTGGGGCTGGGCGCAGGAGGAAGGGAGGGGTGCCCTGGGGGAGGCTCTGGGGCCTGTGCTGCGTGCCCCCCAAGCCTCCAGCTCCAGGCCGCGTGCCCCTCCCTGCTGGGCTCGGAGATGAAGTGGGGTGCTGCTTGCTCCACTGCAGCTCGAGCAGAGTGCGTGGCCCCTGAAGAGCAGAAGCCAGTTCTCCCGTCCTCGAGCCCTTGGGATGGGGGCAGGACAGTCTCGGGGTTTTCTCAGCTGCAAAATGGAGATAACAAAAGCCCACTTCTTGGGTCACCTTGAGGCTTATGCTAGGACAAGCTGCCGTGGTAGCTGTTATTTCTAGCTATTATTCATGTTGTCCCCTTTTCTCTGGAGGACAGTGTCATTTTCCCCACAACTGCTCTGAATGGTCCACTATTTATCTGTTTTTTTTTTTTTTTTTTTTTTTTTGTGGGTACCAGGGTCAACCTCAGGACCTCACGCGCCAGCAGGTGCCCGTGCTGCTGAGCTATATCACCGGCCCTTTTTTCGTATGTGGGTTCCAGGAGTCGAACTCGGGCCCTCGCGCTTGCCAGGCAGGCGCTTACGCCGCTGAGCCATCTCACCGGCCCTTATTTATCTGTTTGAGATGGAATGAACTCACTAGGTGACCTTGAAGTTGCAGCAATCCTCCTACCTCAGCCTCCTGAATGCGGGGATTACAGGTTTGTGCCATCGCTGCTAATACTGAATTTTCCAGCCTTGGGCTGGGAAGGAGGCCTTGCAGGGTCACACAAACTCATTCATTCATTAAATACCTTCTGGGCGATAAGGTCGGGAGGAGAGAAACACACTCCTTTTTCTCTGTGCACCCCCCCCATCAGGAGCATGAGCCAGGGCCCGCGTGGCCCTAGGGAACTTGCAGGAGTTCTGTCCCCTCCTCATGACTGGGGAAGACCCTTGCCTGAGACTCCCTGAGGGTTGGGCCCGGGAGCAGGGGGTCCAGGCCTGTGCAGGACCGCCTTACGGAAACAGTTCTGACAATGTCATTCTACCAGCACATTTTGTACAACAAAAGATTTTCCTTTTCGAAAATATCAGACTGTAACAATTTGATGAATTGCTGCTTGGGCCCCTATGCTTCTGGCTCCCCCGATCTCCACATCGGCCACACAGCCAAGCAGGGTGCGAGGGGCCAGCTGTGTCCCTGACTTCCCGGGACTTTTAGGCTGGGGGATGGCTCGAGGGGAGGTTGAGGCTGGGGCAGGAGGGAGCCTGTCCAGCCTGGGGAGCTCGCCCTGGAGGAGACCAGGGCGGGTCCCAGTTCTGAAAGTGACTGGAGGGACAGTGGCCCAGCCCTGTATGCTTTCTGCATCTGTTTCCCCCACCGTGGATTGCGAGCGCATCCTGGGTCATTATTTTTTGTTTTTATTTTCCCGAGCACATGTTTGTGATACATAATGGTGACATTCCTTGTGGGGTGCATGAGAAGGACGCGTCTTAACTCTTTTTATGTCCCCTTCCCTCCCTTCTCTTCCCTGCCCCTCTTGGTCCCCTTCCCTTTAGCAAAAGCTCTCTCTCCCTGTTTCCTGTTATCTATGACTTTGCTCTTTATTTCTACTTTGGGTTTCTCACAGAAGAGAAACCATGCGATATTTAAGCTTTGTATCTGATTTATTTCACTTCACATTATGCTCTCAAGGTGCATCCATTTTCCTATAGACGACTCAAATTTATCTTTCTTTGGAGCAGAGTAGCACTCCGTGCTGTGTAAATACCACTATGGAAATCAGTATGGAGATTCTTCAAAAAACTGAAGGAAATTCCACTCTGCCTGGGGTAATTACTGTCGCTGTCAGACTCCTCTCAGCAGCCCCATGAAATAGGTGACCCAGTATTTTCCTTGATCCTCTGTTGCCTTTTGCCTCGAGCTGCCTGTGGAATGGAAAGAGACTTAGTCTTCCTCTAAATCCTCTCGGGTCGGGCTCACTGCGGCTTCCGCTGCCAGCGCTGCCCAAGGTCGGTGGACAGTGGGCATCAGGATCCTCTCCCCACGCCCACCGTGGAGACCCCAATCCCTTCTCACCCCAGCCCCGCTGCATCCGTGGCAACCTCTGTGGCCTGCACTAACAGCAAAGAGGAGACACTGTCATTGTCCTCATTGTCCTCATTGTCCAGGGGTGACAGAGAATCTGGGAGAGTGACACCAGGGGGCCGGGCAGCCCGGCTGCAGCATCACACTGCTGACCAGGCCCCTGCAGGCTGGCTGGCCTGGAAAGCCACAGAGCCCTCAAGTCGGCTGGTAGGGAGGGGATGTGGTTTCCTTCAGAGCTTTCTGGAGAGGAAAGACCGAGTTTGTAGCTCCTCTGCGAGGGCTGCAGGGCCTCAGGCCACTTCCTGGATCTCACCCCACCTTCGCAGAGCTGCTCAGATCACGTGATGCCATCTGTTCATTCATTCACAGACACTGACTCAGTGTCGGCTGGGGCAGCGTGGGGAAGAGTGTGGAGTGAGACTCGGGCTGTTCCCGTCCTCTTGGTACTAGGAAAGGGGCAGTCATTTGTGCTCCATGCTGGGGAGTTCAGGGAAGAAAGAGATCGTGCAGGAAAAGAACCAGATGTGCCCCACTGGTGTGTGTGTTTGTGTGCGTAGTTAGGGAGGGCTCCCTGGAGGAAGGGGCTGTTGAGCCAGTGTTGCAGGAATGCCCTGGCCTCTGGAGAGGAGGGGAGCCAGGACCACCCGGCCTGCCGAACCCCAGCTTCCCAGAGCCAGGTGCAGAGGATGCCTGCCGGGTGCTAGAGAGGGGAAAGGACCCCAGGGAAGTGGGTTCCAGAAGCCCAGGACTCCCTCAAAGCGGGGCGGGATGCTGCGGAGATGTCTGGGGTGAGGGCAGCCCTTGTATGTGCTGCCTGGAGCAGAGCGGCCCAGGGGGGTACGGGGAAGATGATCCCACTCCCCTTTCCAGATGTGCCTACTGCCCTTTTTCTCTCGACTCTCCTTCCCTCCGGTTCTCCACCCCGGGTCCTTGTGGTCTCCTTAACAGGCGCTGGGGACGTGCTCAGGAATGGCATGTGACAGGTACAAGAGCACAGGAGTCCGGTGCTGTGGATGGGGCCTGGACTCCTGAGAGCGGCTGCCGGGGCACAGTGAGACACACACGCCAGGTCTTTCTAAGACTGCAAATGCGGGGCTGGCGGCTGGAGGGTTCTGCCCACTCTTTGGGTGGAAGCTTCCGGAATGTCAGCTTGCTGCTCCATCTGAGGGGCTGTGGACAATGCCCGGTCACATTCCCAAGGCACCTGTGAGCCACTAGAATCCAGAAGCCAAAGGCTGCTCACTCCTCTGCGGAAAGACCCAGGGCTGGGGCCCCCAGGCCGTGAGTCCAGTTCCAACTCCAGCGTCCGGAGTTCTCCCCCTTGACTAAGACTAGGCCTTGGTTTCCCCATCTGTAAGCTGGATGGAGGGTTTGGCCTGCCCCATGGACAGGTACCCGCCTGACAAAACTTGCACTGGGTCGCCACAAAATGAGAGGGGAAGCAAAGGTGCTTTCCACAGAGCTGGCCAGAGTCCGTTTAAAATGTTTCTTTTATTCTGAGACAGTGTCCGCCCCAAAACTTGGGTCATTAAAATGTCCCCTGCTCCCTGAACTCCCTGAGCAAGGAATGTGACCAGAAGCTAGCCTCAATGTCCTTGGTTTCCCCTGGTCAAGGTCCCTGGCTGGCCTTGAAGAGGGGCCACGGGTTGGTCCTCATGCTGGTCATGCCAGGGACACAGTGGCACTGGCTGGACCCCGCTGGGCTCCCGGGCTGCCCAGGGCAGAGCCTGATCGGGGTGGGGTGACCTCTGGTTCTGTTAGGTTGGATTTTCCTGGCCGGGTCCCCATGGTGGGTGTCTCACTGAATGTCCAGCTTCCCTTTTCCTCCGTCCTGGACCCCACGGTGTCCCTTCCAGAGCTGTTGCAGCTTTAGCCAAGGTGGTGGGGCTGATGGGCACCACCCCTGTGGGCAGGCACTCAGGAGGCATCCCCCAGGGTCCTAGTCACATTCCCAAACACCTGAGACCGTGCCACCTCAGGTTTCAAGATGACCCGGGGAAACCAAGGACATTGAGGCTAGCTTCTGGTCACATTCCTTGCTCAGGGAGCTCAGGGAGCAGGGGACATTTTAATGACCCAAGTTTCAGGGTGGACACTATCTCAGAATAAAAGAAACTTTTTTTTTTTTTTGTGGATACTGGGGGTCGAACTCAGGACCCCACATGCCAGCAGGCGCCCATGCCGCTGAGCGATATCACCGGCCCTTCTTTTGTATGTGGGTACCGGGAGTCGAACTCAGGACTTCGCGTTTGCCAGGCAGGCGCTTATGCCGCTGAGCCATCTCACCGGGCCAAGAAACATTTTAAATGGACTCCCCGCCAGCTCTGTGGAAAGCGCCTTTGCTTCCCCTCTCATTTTGTGGCGACCCAGTGCAAGTTTTGTCAGCCAGGTACCTGTCTATGGGGCAGGCCAAACCCTCCATCCAGGTTACAGATGGGGAAACCAAGGCCTAGTCTTGGTCAAGGGGGAGAACACTGGAGTTGGAACTGGACTCTCTGCCTGGGGACCCCAGCCCTGGGTCTTTCTGCATCAGAGTGAGCAGCCTTTGGCTTCTGGATTCTAGTGGCTCACAGGCACCTTGGGAATGTGACCGGGCATTGTCCACAGCCCCTCAGATGGAGCAGCAGGCTGACATTCTGGAAGCTTCCACCTGAACAGTGGGCAGAACCCTCGGGCCACCAGCCCCACGTCTGCAGTCTTGGAAAGACCTGGTGTCTGTGTCCCACTGTGCCCCTAAACCACAAGCGTCTGCTGCCTTGGCACCGCCATTGTGGACACCGTCGGTGAGCGGCATCGAGACCGTCAGGAAGGTTGCAGTCACCTGGAGGAAACTTAGCATTAGCTGCAGTCTTTGGCACCAGCTGGCGCCTATGAACGGAGCTGCCGCCCCACCCGCACACCAGGTGTTCTGGACAGGTGTGGCCCTGTCTGCACGAGTGTGCTGGCGGGCCAGGTGTGGCGTGCAGTGTGCGGTCTCCTTTTGAGGATTCTGTTCTTTCCAATGGGCAAGTTACTGACTAAAGCACTTCCTGGTGACCTTGTTCACCTTCCCAGCCGCACGCAGCATGTGATCCCCAACACACTGTACCCCAGAGGAAACCAGGCCCCCTGAGGGCGAGTGAGGGCTGGTGGGAGGTGCAGGAGGACAGAGGTCAGGCAGCGCTTTTTTTTCTTTGCTCTCTTACTGCTAGAGATTGAACCCAGGGCCTTCACACTGAGCTACCTTCTCAACTTTTTTTTTTTTTTTTTTGAGATATGGTCTTGTTAAATTACCCAGACAGGGCTCGAACTTGCATCCTCCTGCCTCAGCCTCCTAGGATGCTGGGATTACAGGTGTGTACATGGCCACCCCTGACGAATTCAGCCCCCTGTGTTGCCTTCCCCTGGGACATGTGATGGAAGGTTAATTATACTTTGTATGAGTTTATTCTTGGTTTATTCTGAGTGTTATGCATTGGGGATCTTGTCAAAAAGACAGATGGGACCTCACAGGTACCTTTGAGCTGGGGCACCAAAATTGCCTTCCTCACCTTATTGGATTTTGACTTCAGAGGGTCCAGCCTTTTGTGATGGGGTCACAAACTTCACATCTTCAAAGTGGCATGAGGCCACAGCAGGCCAGTTCCTTGTCCCCCACTTGACTCCGCTACTGGGTGCCTCACCAGAACCCAGGGGATGTTCCTTCCCAGGAGCACATTTTGTCTTTATAAATTTTTACAATCATCTTTTTTCTGCCTGCAAGGGTACAGTTGACTTCGTTACAGAGCGTTGTCACTTCCTGTTTGGAGTCCCGTAGCTTGCTATGGAATCCGTTGTGTCCGCTACCCCCCTGCTGCTTCCCAGGAACATTGTAAAACACCATGGACCCCAGCAGGCTTTTTAACTGTTCAGATTCGTGCATTAAAACAGCACTGGCAGAAAAAGGTGAGTGGGCTGGCGGCCTGAGGGTTCTGCCCACACCCCCTCCCTGGTCTCTGCTGTCTGTGAATCTGACCCCTCTAGGGTCCCCAGAGGTACCTTTGTCCTGGGCCACCAAACCTTCCTGAGCTCATTTGATTTTCTTTTCTTTTTTTTGTTTTGAGACAGAGTCTCCCTATGTAGCCCAGGCTGGCCTTGAACTCAGGGCAATCCTCCTGCCTCAGCCTCCTGAATGCTGGGATTGTAGGTGTGCACCACCATGCCCTACTCATTTGATTTTCATACCCAGAGTAAAGCTTACTTGTTTAAAAGGGGTACAGATCTGAAAACAGCAGTTTGCCTTTCTAACTGCTGCCTGTGCCCATGGGGTGGGTGTGGCATTGGCTTTGGTGCTTCCTGGCCTGGCCCTGTCTCACGAAAATGCTTGGGAAGATGCGGGTGGCTTTCTTTTCTTTGGTTAATAACGGACCTTGTCTTGTGTGGAACACACGCATCTTTTAAAGGCCTGACACCCTCCACCGTGAGCTATGACATGGGGTTCTCCAGGCTGTTCCCCTCCAACCCGCAGACCCCACTTCTCCCTGCAGCTCAGTTTTCCTTGAAGGGGGTGGAGGCCACCAGGATTGAGCCCACCATGGCAGTGAGGCCGCCCCCAGGCAGAGGAAGTGGCAGTTCTGTGGTCATTTGCTGGACTCCCACCCAGCCCCGCACTTGGCCATGGTGGCCCCTGCCCAGGATTTCCCTCCGGGTCACTTCCTTCTCCCCCGTTAGACAGGGATGGGGCCCATTTGCGGGGCAGGGCATCCCACCCGAGCAGCCTGTGTGCTTTGGGGGTGCTCCCTCCCAGCCCCCTTGTTCTGTGTAGCTAATACTTCATGAGCCTCTGTGTGTGTCCTGGGCATGGCGGGCCACACACATAGGGCCAGTGAGAGGAGAAAGACTGTCCCTGGCTGCAAAGGGGATTCTAATTCTGGGGGAGGCAGAACAGAGTGGCTTTGGAGGTGGCCAGAACCGCAGCTGATGCCAGAGCCACTGTGGAGCTGCAGGCGAAGGCCAGGGATTTGGTGTGTTTGGAGCGCTGGGCGGGGCTGGAGGTGCGCTGGTGTGGATGGGTGCAGCCTGCCCATGGGGACCGGGATCCACTGGTGGCTGGGCACCTAGTTAAGGTTTGCCCTGTGAGAGAGCAGTGAACGGGAAGGGAAAGAATGGAAGGGAAGGGGAAGAATGGAAATCGGAGGCATCCAGATGGCCTTCCGTGCACCAGGCACACCCTGACACCCAGGGATGGGGTGGTGCGCGCCCATTTCCAGAAGAGGCAGCTGAGGCTCAGCCAGCTGTGGAAATCTGCCCTCCTGCCTGGGAAGCCAGGACCTCAGGCTGGGGCTGGCCTGAGAAGTTTTCTGTTTACCTGGAGCTGCGTTCTCCTTTGGAACAGCGGGAATACCTAGACCTCAAGGTTGGGTGGGCACAGCCCTAAGGCTATGCGGTGCTTTGCAGGCTGGATGCCCCACAGGCGCAGTGGGCTGTGTGTATGGAGCTCGAAAACGTCCCTCCTATTCCTTTGCCCTTCCCTCATACGGCCTAAGCAAATAATTGCGACTTTCGGAATAAAGGTTTAAATGACGGGGCTCCACCCAGAGCTGTTTGTCCTTCCCGATAGTGAACCATTGGGAGTGATCTCTATCCCCAGGCGGGGGTAGACGGGCTAGGAGATGGCGCCCTCTGATGTCCATGCCCTGGGTGATGGGACATGTCTGGCCCCAGGCAGCTGTGGCCGGTTCCTCCTGAGGCCCCCAGACAGCTCAGTGCCGCTCAGACCTCGTGAGCCACATTCCGCTGACCATCTGATCGTCCCGCTTGAGAGTAAGGTTCAAAGTGCCCCAGGCTCCCCAGCAGGAATCTTTTCCAAACATTTTCGATCTTTTCTGCCACTCCCGGCACAGTTCCTGCCCTTCGCCTTTCTGTGTCAAGGGAGGCTGGGGGCTTCAGTTTCACTGGGGCGGTGGCTCCTCTTTCTCAGGGGGCGACAGCAAGTCAGCCCCTGTGACCCTTGGACACACCATCAAGGCACCGTTGCTGGCGAGTTGACTGTGTACTTGGCACTTTGTAAATGTCACGCACCCTCTCAGCAGCACTGCGAGGGTCTGGCGAGCCCTGTTTTACCTCCAAGAAGCTGTGGGTGGCTCAGAGGGATGAGGTGGCCTGGACAGAGTGCTGGGGTAGCTGTGGAGGCCGAGTCCGTCTGGCTCCAAAGCTGACGGACGTTCTCTCTTTGCTCTGCGGTTGCTGCAGCTGGGTTTTGTGCTGAGGCGAAAGAGGATAACAGAGCACCTGGCCCTGCTCACAGGACCCCTGAGGCTGATCAGGCACAGCTGACCAATAGGACTTTAGGGGATGGTGGGGGTATGGTGTCCCCGTGGCGGGATGGATGGCTGGGGCTGGGACAGGACTTGGTGAAGACCCAAGGAGGCTGCAGCAGGAGCCCTGTGGGCTGGGGTGAAGGGGTCCCTGAGGTACAGGGACAGCTGCATGGAGGACAGCAGCCTTGATGTCGGGCCACCGGGCCCAGGCATGTCACCGTCATCTGCTGAACCACAGCAATCTCTTATCTGTCACAGAGAAGGTCCTGGGTTTTGTGAATGTTTTTAAAAAAAAAAAATTGGAGCAAGAATACGTGCGATGGGGCCAGTGAGATAGCTCAGCGGCATAAGCACCTGCCTGGCAAGTGCGAGGTCCTGAGTTCGACTCCCGGTACCCACATACGAAAAAAGGGCCGGTGATATCGCTCAGCGGCATAAGCGCCTGCTGGCAGGCGCGAGGTCCTGAGTTCAACTCCTGGTACCCACATTAAAACAAAACAAAATAAAAACGTGCATGAGTGGACGAACGGGAGCCTTCAAGGGTGTCCCGGGATAGGGGGCCTCCCACGAGCGACCGTTTTCATGCTTTGGTGCTGGACGGTCTGACTGAGTGCCAGCCCGGGAGGACTTTTCATTGTCACTGAGCAGCACCACTGGGGACTGTGGAGAGGACACCCGAGGTGGGGGTCGGCGGAGAGGCCAGGTCACAGCAGTCCAGAAGGCTTTGCTATGGGACAGCCGGTCACACTTGACCCCATATCCCAAGAGTGCACTGCTAACACGGGGAGCCTGGTGATGATAAGAATGGGGTGCAGAAAACAGCTCAGAGTGGCCCAGGACCCCGGGGGCAGAGCAGGCCTCTCTCAGCCCAGCCTACTCTCAGCTTGTCTGCACCAGCCACACCCATCTGGCACATTTCTGGAAGGTCTCCTCCTCCCCCCTCCTGAGCAGGCTTGGGCATCTGGAGCTTGCGCTGACTGAGGGTTAATGGTGAGGACCAGTGGTTCGGGACGGCTCAGCCTCACCCGAGGGCAGGCCTCCCTCAGGACCACCCGGGAGCCGCCCTTGGAAGAGCGATGATCTCAGACTGAATACCCACAGCTGTTGGGCTACAAAAACGGCAGAGCTGCTGGGATTTATGGCTGGGGCACAGGAAAGCCATTAGTAAGAAAGCGGGGTGTTTCTTAAAGCCCACTGTGTCACATCTGAGAGGTGACCTGCTCGAAGCCGAGGCTGATGCTAACACTTCTTCAGGACTTTCAGACCAAGAGCAAAAGGTGTGGGGCCGTGGGACCCGCCTGGGGCAGGGTGGGGTCCGTCCTTCACCTGAGCGAGGAGCCTGGCTGGCCCGCGGGCCTGGGCTTGTGGCTCAGTCTGGTGCCGAGGGTGTGGGGCAGCTGCTGGGCCAGGTGGCTGGTACTTCTGAGGCCAGTGCGCTCTGCCCGGCCAGCTGCATCCTCACCGACCTCTTCGAGTCTCCGTTTCTGCAGGAGAGAGGCTCTGTGGCGGCAGGGTAGGGACATCACCAGCCCTGGTCTCCTCTGCATGACTGGACTGACGCCCCTGCCATAAGTTGGTGCAAGATTAAGAGAAAGAACTCAGATGCTGGTCTAGAGATGTGGATCTCTCCTGGGTGTCTATGAAACCTTCTTTCCGGTCTCCTATGGAGGGAATCAGGCTCGTTGTCCCCTGGACGCTCCCCACTGCTGGGCTGGACAGGGCCCAGTGAAGCCTCTGTCAGCCTAGCCGACACCTTGCTTGCCCGCTGGGCCATGAAAGCAGGGACCCCACCCACGTCCGCAGTGTGGCTGGAGCAGGGATGCTGCTCAGGTGCTGAGCTGCCCCTGTCAGCTGGGTTCAGACCTTTCTGGGAAGGACTTGGGTGTGTGCTCCTGGGATGCTCTTAGTACTCGTTTGCAGAGTGACAAAGGATGTGCTCTTGTGCCCACTGCCCCTGCCAGACCCGATCTGCTGTTCCTCCAGTCGGGACCTAAGCAAGCAGGCATCCTGATGGTGCACCCGCTGGGTGGGGGTCCATGCCAGGCGCATGGTGAGCCCCACGTCAGCTTGTTCTCTCCCCTGCGCAGTGGATGCAGACGTCCTCATGGAGGCCTGCTGTGCAGATGGACACCGGATGGCCACTCAGCACAGGGACTGCTCGCTGCCGTACGCCTCGGAACCCAAGGAATGCAGGTACGGTTGTCACTGGCCACGTTTGACCTGAGCAGCCTTCCTTTAGGGGAAAGCGGGAGAGGGAGGGACAGTGACTGCCAGCTCCTGCGGGGGCCTGGGCACACCCTCACGGAGGGCCCATCCCCTCCCTCCCCCCACCGCTCCTTCCTCTGGGCTGGCGTGGGACTTGGCTTACCGTCCTGGCCACGCTGGGCTTGTCGGGCTGTCGGTCCTCTTTGTTGGACTGGAAGCAAGATCTGGGTTTGCAGCCCAGTGTGCCACGGCCAGGCTGACTCCCTCCTGAAAAAGGGGTTTGCTGTGGGGATTGGGTGGTGTCACGTGGCTGCAGCTGCTTTCCAGGTGGACATGTGGCCCTCACCCCACTCCCACTGTAGACCCTGGGCGTTCAGATGAGCCAGGCCCAGAATCCAGACCTTCCCAGACAATGGTTCAACTTTTATAATAGCTAACACCTGGATTGACTATTTACCTTCTCTCCCTAAATTCACTCGTGCACCCTCAACGCTTTGGGAAAATACACGAACAGTACATGATGAAAGAGGTAATGCTGATCATCGTGGAAATGGTAGCAAGCCTGTATGGAGCACCTGCTGCGCGCTGTGTGTGTGACACGCGCTATCTCATTTCACCTTGTGATTAATCCCATTTTATAGACGAGGAAGCTGGGCTTTCCTGTGTGCACAGCCGGGAAGCAGTGGTGTTAGGATTTGAAGTCATGATTTGGCTGTTAGGCCCTAGGCTGGTACAAGCATGGGTGTGCGTGTGGCACTGTAATGTGATGACTTTAACTCTTCCTGGAAGATGCCTAGAAGGGGAATAGCTGAGTGAAATGTTGTTTCTAGTTTAGTGTTCTGAGGACTCGCCATACTGATTTCCGTAGTGTTGTACTAGTTTACATTCCCACTGAAGTGTGGAAGAGCATCTCCCCACCACACCCCAGCCTGCCAGCAGCAGCCTCTACGTCCATCCACAGATGAGTGGATAAAGAAAACGTGGTATTTACATGCAATGGAGCACTACGCTGCCATAAACAAAGATAAACTTGAGTCATTTGTAGGAGAATGGATGCACCTTGAGATCATAATGTGAAGGGAAATAAATCAGACACAAAGTTTAAATATCGGATAATTTCTCTAATACGAGAAACCCAAACTATAAATAAATTAAAGACCAGAGTAAAAGACAGATCATGGGAAACAGGGAAATAGATCTTTTGCAAAAGGGAAGGGGACAGGAGATGGAGGGAGGGGTAGGAAGGAGAAGGGTATGAAAAAAAGAGTTAAGATGAGTTATGCACATGCACCAACTCCGTGTGGTGATTGCATATGTTTGTACTGCAGACATATACTAATAAAATAGAAGATTGGAACTCATACCTGCTGGCCCCAGGGAGCCAGTGAGAGGCAAGGGTAGGAAAGCGGCCGAGCTCCTTCGTCCGATTGTTTCTTCTGACTCTAATCTACATCGACGCCCTCTGACCCTTGGTGCTGTGAGATGCTGGGTGGCAGAGGGCTGTCGCAGGAGGAATGCGGGAGGTCTCTCTCTCCTCCTCCGAGGGAGGCTTGCATTTCTGTTGGACTCGAGCAGCCACTGCTGCCTGCCAGTGGTGATGGGTGACGCCAGTCCCGATAGAGGAAACTCTTGAAAAGTCAAAAGCATTAGTGACCAAACAAAGGAAGAGAAAGCAGGAAGCTCTGACTGCACGAGTGGGCTGGAGGGCCACGCGGTCAGGGTCAGGGAGGCTGTGAGCTGTGACCTTGGGGGCCGTGTAGCCTAGCACTGCAGATATCAGAGGGGCAGCCACTGTTCTATGTCGCATCTGGGCACTCGGCACTGTCCCCATACTGCGCTGGCCACACACAGCCTGAGCCCTGAGCCAGCTGAGACCCTTGGTTCCCCCAAACTGGGGGCCATGTTACCTCCTTTCCAGAGTTGTTGGGGTGTTTACAGGAAACCAGCAACTTCAAGCCACATGGTGGAGCTGCCCAGAGCAGGCGGCTCAAATAACAGATTTATTTCCTCCCCGTTGTGGAGGCCGGAAGTCCAAGATCAAGGTGTCTGCAGGGCTGGTCTCCCCTGAGGCCCCTCTCTGTGTCTCGCTCTGTGTGGCCGTTTCCTCTTCCCCTCCTCCTGTGAGGATTAGGGCCCAGCCTAGTGACCCGTTTTATATTAACGACCTCTTTTTTTTGTGTGTGTGTGGGTACCGGGGGTCGACCTCAGGACCTCGCGTGCCAGCAGGCGCCCGTGCCGCTGAGCGATATCACCGGCCCTTTTTTCGTATGTGGGTTCCGGGAGTCGAACTCGGGCCCTCGCGCTTGCCAGGCAGGCGCTTACGCCACTGAGCTATCTCACCGGCCCTATTAATGACCTCTTTAAAGCCCCTGTCTCCCATCCATACAGTCCCCTCCTGAGACACTACAGGTTAGGACTTCCACGGATGGAGTCTGGGCAGCCACTGTGATCACTGCTTATTGAAATCCACGAGTTGGAAAGTGCGACACCAGCCAGCTGAGCCCCTCAGTGTACAGACAGAGAACCTGGGCCCAAAGACGTGGCAGCCTGAGTGCTGGCTGTGAATTTGGATTTTAGTCCCTGCTGAACGTATTGCTGACTTTACCCGCTGGTGTCTCGTAGGTTTTGGAACTATCTTTGATTCCGCCGTGGGTCCCAGTTTCCTGTCTGTCAGCAGCGGTAAATTTCAGGTGCTTCCTAAGTGTGAGAAGTTCCCTCTGAATGGCCGAGCAGAGCATCCTCTTTCTGCCGGAAGTGGGGCTGCCCATCCAGGCTCCATGGTGACCTCCCAGCTTGTTTCTGGTGGCGCTCAATTTGTCCTGCACAGCCTGGGGAAATCCTGACTGGAGATGATGAGTTTCCACATTACGGTGTCCCCAAAACACATCACTGTATGTCACTACCGCACTTACGGCTCACCAAATACAAGTGGCCAGCCCTTCATTTCGCTGAGACCCACAGAGGCCAGTTCATTGTCCCAGGCAGGGCACAGAGCATGTTTCCGAGGCCTCTTAGTGAGTTAGCCACTGAGGACGAGCGGCTCTAACCAGGCACTGCCCTGAGGCCAGGGTGCTGTCCCTAACCCCCTCTGCTGCCCCTGCATGGGTCCCCTGTGTCCTGTTCATGTGAGGTCTGAACCCCATGCAGTATGCAGAGATAGACTCCAGGGGGGATAGTGCTGTCTGAGAATTCAACAGGCAGCCTGGGGTGCTGCTGTGGGGATCCTCTCCCAGCTCCCGGGAGTCTGTGAGTCCCCAAGTTGGAGCAGGTCCAGGAAGAGGGGAAGATGGGGCCTGCCAGCCAGGACCGCTACACAGGGCTGCCCTGAGGTAGGGATTTTCCCTAGGATCTAGGGTTAGGGTTTATCATGGAGGCAAGGAAGGGAGAGAGTGGACCAGACCTCAACTATGAAACATGAGGATCCTCTCCTGGGAATGTTTAAAAGACGCAGGAGGCGGGCATTAATGACCACTTGGTTCATCTGTTATTTTTGCATCACTTTTCTTGCTTCAAAGCGGCATTCCATGAGGCTCGCCAGTTTTAAATTCTCGGTTTTCGTTCATTCACCCAATCTTTATCGATCCCATTGCCATTTCGAGCTCAGGACAAGATGCCAGGGGCTAACAGGGTGGGCGAGCGCCATGCCAAGCTGTTCTTCACAGGAGTTGGGGGTGGGAGGCACCCAGAGGGTCTGAGGGCCTGGGCCTGGGCCGGGGTCAGCTTCCCTGGTGAGTGAGGGGCTCAGCGAGGACTGAGGTGAGGAGCCGGCCCAGCCACCTACAGCTTTGACGGTGACCCCAAGGAGGCCAGGGCATGGTGCTGCTGCTGTCCACTGGTCCTGCCTCATTTTGCCCTCTGGGCCTTCGCCCAGGCCTCACGTTCCTTAGGATCCAAGTCCACATTTGCCTGCATATGGGGATTAGGTTAAACCTTTGAGTCCCTCATTCTCTTCAGGAGGAATTGGAAACCCATGGAGCTGAAGCCTACCGCAGTTAGGGCTGACACTCACACGGCCCTCTGAGCCCTTTCGTGTGTTCGCATCATCAGCGTCGTGGAAGGCACCGTTCTGGGTGGGCTGGGGCAATCAGGGTACAGACTAGAAGCCCAGCCCGGCCTTAATGAGCTTACATTCCACAGGGGCACAGGCAACTAGAAGTAAACATTAGGGTTCGCACAAAGGCAGCGTATGCCGGGGGTGGGGGGGGACAGTCCTGGGTTGGGCTGATTCGGAGGTTATGGCTCTTGGGTGCAAGATAGCCTCTGTGGAAAGGGACATCTGGGCCAGGCCTGAAGGAGGCAGGAGGCTGTGCAGGTTGAGGGGACAGCTGTCAGGGGCTAGGGTGGCCAAATGCTGCCTGAGCCAGGCAGCATGACGTGAGGGAGAGGGAAGGAAACCAGGATGGCCCAGGGGATGCAGGGCCAACCGCCCCAGGCCGCATGGCCTCCTTAGAGGCTGCATTGGAGCGGGCCCTGAGCCGAGACGGGCCGGGGCGTGTCTGTCGGAACCTGTCTTTAAAAGGCCCCTGTGTGGCAGGCGAGGGAGGAGGCGGCAGCCCAGGGATCATTGGCTGTTCCGACAATCCGGGGGAGAAGCTGGTGGTTTGGAGCCAGGTGGGCACCCAGGAAGTGGTGGGAAGAGGTTGGTTGTGGCGGTGACTTGGAGGCTGGGCGCCAGCTGTCATTATAGGGGATACAGGGGGATTCAGAGGTGGCGTCAGGTGGCCCGGCTTCCGCTGTGAGCAGCCGGGCAGGCAGCTGCCTGGACAAGAAAGGGGTACTGCGGAGAGCAGGCTGGGGTGTGGGGGAGAAGCAGAGCCGGTTTGGGGAACCAGGGTGGGGACTGGGTCTGGTCAGGAGTACAGGGACAGTCGGGCCATGGGCTGGAGAGACAGCATCCGCTCGGAGGTGGTATTTAAAGCCCAGAGGTGAAGTGAGGCTGTAAGGTGAGGGCAGTGGCCTCACCAGTCAGCCTCACTGGGACAAACAGGCCCCTCCCCACCTGCGGGTTCGGGAATCCATGCAGGGAGGGTTCCAGATGGGGCAGAGGCGGAGGGACTGGACGACCGGCTTCCCCTCTCTTCCCCTAGAATGGCTGCTGACGATGGCTTGTGTTTTGGTTTTCGAGCTGATGGTTTTCCCTGAAGCCTTTGTGCTTCTCGGGAACCCGGAAGGGGAGGCTGCAGCTCTGCTGTCCCCTGTACCCTTAGAGGTTCAGAACCTGAAGCGAGTTAGAGCTCCCGCTCTGCCATCGTCATACATGACGCTCTGTCCTGACTTTGACCCATCCTTTGCCGAGCTGCTAACACTTCCAGGTCAGCTGTACCAATGCAGGGATCAGCTGCTGGTGGGAGGGGTCACAGCCTGGATGCCGGGCAGGATGGCTTAACCCCCAGGGCACGGCTGCACTGTGGGCTGGGGACCCTTGTGACAACTGGACAGTGCAGCGGTGGCGTTGCCTGCCCAGTGCTTGGCCTAGTCGGCCAGGCAGTGAGGGGAGAGTGGGGACTTGGGGACAGCTCTCCAGATGCCCAGTGATGCTCCTTCCCATCCAGGGCACAGTTTAGTATCTGCTGCCCCACAAGGAGAGGGTACCAGTCTCCCATCCTATCCCCAGAGCCAGCACACAGTAGGACCACAGCTGAAGCTTTCAAAAAATTACGGTAAAAAGCAGGGCATGCTGGTGGCATGCTTGTAATCCCAGCACTCAGGAGGCTGAGGCAGGAGGATTGCTGTGAGGCTAGCCTGGGCTACATCATGAGACTTTGTCTCAAAAAACAAAAGACAGGGCCAGTGAGATAGCTCAGTGGCGTAAGCACCTGCCTGGCAAGCGCGAGGTCCTGAGTTCGACTCCTGAAACCCACATAAAGGAAAAAAAGGGCCGGTGATATCGCTCAGCAGCACAAGCGCTTGCTGGCAAGCGCGCGGTCCTGAGGTCGACTCCCGGTACCCACATAAAAAAAAAAGACAAAAAAAGGTCAAACATTTGTAACATAAAGTGAACCATCTTAACCATTTTTGAGTGTATGTTTCAGCGGCATTAAGCCCACTCGCATTGCTGTGCAGCCGACACCACATCAATCTTTGACCTGGCAAATTCTGGCAAAATTCTGACCCTTAAACAGGAAGTTCCCCCAAATCCCCTCTCTTTCCAGCCCCTGGCAGCCCCACTCAACTCTCTGTCTCTGAATTCGCTGGCTCTATGAGTGGACTCGCACAGGATGCGGCCCTTTGCAACTGGCTTCTATCCCTTAGCGTCAGGCCCCGAAGGTTCGCCCATGTTGTAGCGTGGGTCAGGGCTTTTTTCCTTTTAAGGCTGAATACTGTTCCCCCGTGTGGCTGGGCCACCTTTGTTTATCCGTTCCTCCATCAGTAGATACTTGGGTGGCTGCCGCCCACCCGGCTATTGTGAATAATGCCGCCGTCGAAATGGGTGGGCCAACATCTCTTTGAGGCCCTGCTGAGTTCTCTTGGATGTGTACCCCGGAGTGGGATTGCTGGATCCTGTTGTAATTCTATTTTTACTTTTTTTTTGAGAAATTCCGTGCTGTTTTCCATAGCAGCTGCACCATTCTCCATTCCTGCCAGCAATGCACAAGGCTTCCAGGTTCTCCACACCCTTGCCAACGTTTCCTACTTTCTGTTTGGCAAATAGTTTCTGAATGAATGCATGCATATCTGGTAAGGATGTAGGAACGTCGCTCTGGCAATTCAGTGAGATGCCATCTGCAGGTCCGCCAGAAGCATGAGTGGCATGTGTCATAGCACAGGACAGACAGACACATCCTGGGCCCCGGGGGAGTTCTGCGGACTCGGAGAGCCTGGCTTGATTTCCAGCCCCAAGGCATGGGGGCAGAGTGCTGCTGTCCCCACCAGAGGTGGCCCGGCTGGCAGCACAGGGAGGCTGGATGAACCCTGCCCTCCCTCCCAGATGGCGTGTGTAGGGTGGCTCTTCCTGTGCTTGCTCGCTGTGGCCTGGAGCTGGGGCTATTTTGGGGGTGGATGGTGCCACCTGGGACAGCACACCTCCACTGCAGGGCCTGCTCTCTGGGCCCTGAGCTGTCCCGGGCTCACGGCTCTGTCTGAGGAAGCCACTGTGGCAGGGCTGGTGCTCCTTCTATGGGCCCTCAGCGTCTGTAGGAGACGTGGGGACGTCACCAGGCACCGTCCCTGCCCCTGTCCCCCAGCTCTGTCTCAAGCACACAGAGCGTCCAAGGCCATTTCCTCCGAGCCCAGAAAGGGGAGGTGAGTGCTGAAAATTCAGCTCCAGAAAAAGATGAGCTGGCATAGCCAGCCTCGGGGCCCGGCTGGGTTTGGGTTCCTAAACAAGTGGGAGAGAGCTCAGGGTGCTCAGCCTGCTCACTGCACCCCGCCCCAGACCCTGGTCTACCCCGGAGGACAGAGCCCCACTGAGGGTGCGGGCTCCGGAGCCCGGGGCGCTGGCCCCCGCCGAGCCCTGCCCAGCCCCCGCTGCCCGCAGGATGGTCCAGGAGCAGTGCTGCCACAGCCAGCTGGAGGAGCTGCACTGCGCCACCGGCATCAACCTGGCCAACGAGCAGGGCCGCTGTGCCACGCCCCGCGGCGACAACACCAGTCTCGAGGCCGTGTTTGTGAAGGTGAGGACTGGGCCACTGCCCACCGTCCCGCCCGGCCCTAGTCCGCATCAGACACCTGGGCCAGGCGGAATGAGGGGCCGCTCAGTGTCCCCTCGTCCTTTAATGCAGCAGGCAAAACTTACTAAGTGTCACCTCCCTGGTCGGGCTGGGGCTCTGTCTGGCAGACAGCTGTGCCTGGGTCCCCAGACTTGAGGGAAGGGAGGCATGGGAGTGGCCAGGGACATTCTAGTGGGCTCTTTCTGCAGCAGAGGGGGTAGAATAGCCTGCACAGATGCTGAAGCCAAGCCACGCTCTCTGCTCTTGCTCTGAAAGTTCTGGAATGTTCTGGAAAGCACTGCAGTGGGGCTTTATGGGAGTCAGGAGAATGTGCACCCCAGGGCTCAGGTGTGAGTGCTCAAGAATGACTTTTGGGAACTGGGGTCCAGGTACTAGGCAGTGGCCCTGTTTTTTACCCTGCTTGATGCCTGGAGGTCCATATGCTTTAAGTGGGACCTGAACCCCCAAACCTGAGAGGGGAAGGACATAGGTGCGTCCATTCCTCAGGCCATAGTGGAGAGAAAGAGACCCTTTGGGACTCTGGGTCACCCCTCTTCTCAGAGGTGGGCGGGGGGGAAGGGCAAGGATTTGGGGGAGCAGCCCTGCATTGGGGGTGGGGAGGAGAGGTGCCAGGCCTGGGGACAGCAGCTGTGCGTGCTGGGCTGTTTGCTGCCGACATCTAGACGAAGTGGCTGAGCACCCACTCAGACATGCGTCCCGCTGACCACGGCCAGTGGACAGACGGCGTCTGTGGGGTCCCCTCTGTCCCTGGTTGCCGACCTGAGTCTGCTTGTCCACAGAGGTGCTGCCACTGCTGCCTGCTGGGCCGTGCGGCCCAGGCCCAGGCCCAGAGCTGTGAGCCGAGCCTCATGCTGGGCTACCAGTGCGGGCTGGTGTTCCGTGCCTGCTGCGTTCGGGGCCAGGAGAGCACAGACTTCACCCCCGGGGACGTCGGGGACCCCCAGGAAAACGGTAACTCCAGCCTTCCTCTTGGGCAGTGTATTGTCAGGCATCTCCCTTTGTGTGTTTACATTTGTGTATGTATTTGTGTATATACCTTTGTGTATGTGTGTATATACATTTGCGTGTATATCTGTGTGTGTGTACATTTGTATATGTGTATGTGCATTTGTGCATACATTTATGTGTATATACCTTTGTGTGTGTATACTTTTGTATTTGTACACATTGGTTTATGTGTGTATACACTTGTGTGAGTACTTTTATGTATATACCTTTGTGTGTGTGTTCATTTGTGTGTACATTAGTGTATGCATACCTTTGTGTGTGTGTACACACTCTGGCTGTCCCTATCCATGGCTGTCATATCCATAGATTCAAGCACCCACACACTGAAAATATTGGGGGGAAAAAAGTGCACCATGCTGAGTGAGTGCAGACATTTTTCCCAGTCACCATTCTCTAAACAGCAGTGTGCCCCCATTTGCGTGGGCTTTGCCTTGTATTAGGCAGTAAGAGCGCTGTAGTGTGACTGAAAGCGTAAGAGAGGCTGCACACAGGTTATAGGCAAGTGGTACGGTCTTCTGTGTAAGTCCGTGAGCAGCCGTGGGCTTTGGTGTCCTCGGGGATCCTGGAACTGTCCCCCATGGATAGAGGCATGGAGTGTAGGGAGAGTTTTAAAGAATTGCCTCATATGGCTGGGGGGCTTTGGGCTGGAGACCCAGGGACGAACTGATGTTGCATCTGGGGGTCTGAGTCTGTCAGCTGCAGAACCCCCTCTTCCTTATGGGAGGTCAGTCTTTTAGGGCCTTCAACTGATTGGGTGAGGCCCACCCACATGGTGGAGGGACATCTGCTTGACTCTGCATCCATCGACTTAAATATTAATGTCTCGTCTGAAAGAAATACCATCACAGCCACATCCTGATGAGTGTTTGAGCATTTATTGAAATATTCTAGTAATCTGGATGGTATCCCACAGCCGTCTTGAAGTTAATGATTACAGGCCGCTGTGCCTGCGCCCTTTGTTATAATGGATCTTCGAGAGATTCAGCTAATTTATGAGTAAAATTCTGTTTTTAACAACGACAAAATGAATACTTAGCTGTTTTTAAGATTTATGAGTGGGCATTCATTCCTGCCTGGTACTGGTAAGAAGAGGGAGTGCTTAGCTTCTCTGAAGTCAGATGGGAACTGTGTTTGCATCATCTGGCCCTGATCTCTCGTCTCTCCTTAGCTAAGATTCCTGCGGCTGAGGAGGAACAGGAAGACCCCTACCTGAACGACCGCTGTCGAGGTGAGACTGGAAACCCCAGGAGCCCTCAGTGGTGAATCAAACACAGGGGCCTGGAGCCGAGGGGGCAGCGGAGGAGGCCGAGATGCAAATGGCGTGAAAAGGCTCCCACCGCAGCCACAGCCGAAGCCACCACACTCATAGGCTCTGGAGTTGATGACCGCCAACTTCCCTGAGCCTGGGCGGCCCCTGGGTGTTTCTTGGTTAGGGTCCCTGGAGGCCTAGGCAGGGCACCCTCCAAATATGCATTCCTCTCCCAAGGAGACTTTGCAATCTTTTTTTTTTTTTTGGTATCGGGAGTCGAACTCAGGACCTTGCTCTTGCCAGGCAAGACTTTGCAATCTTAAAGTAGGCAGGGCCTTGCAGGTTTGTGTGTCCTGCACTGCGACTTTATTTCTCCTTCGTGAACATCTGGCCTGTGTGGACCAGCAGCCCACTCCCCAGCTTTACCTGCTGCCCACTCTGTGGATGGGCTGTTAATTAGGGAGCCTGCTGCGTCACAGAATGATGCGGTCAGTGCATGGTGACCACGGGCACTGAGGTCAGGAGGGAGGGACAGAGAGACCCAGAAAGCCTGGGCACCCTCTCTGGGGGCCGTGGGAAGGTCTTCCTGGGAGAGCGACAGCTTTGTGACAGATCAGGAAGGGTTAGCCAGGACAACAAAGCAGTGGCTAGCGCAGGACCGCACAGCCAGGGCTGGTGAGCAGCGGCATGGGAGAGGGCGGAGGAACTGAGGGAGGGGAGGAGAAGCAGGCAGCGCCCGGCAGACCTTTTGCACTCTGAGCATCTCACGGGCTGCCCTGCAGGGAGTCTGCTGAGCAGGTGGTTCCATCTGCCTTTCGGGGATGGAACCAGGGATACTTGGAGAAACTAGGTAGGTGGAGGTTGCGGCCACAGTGGAGCCGGGTGGTGGTAGCCGGAATAGGACAGTGGGGCTGGCATGAGAGTTACACGGGGTAGGTGGAGCCTGTCCAGAGCCTGGCCTCCCCTGGGGAAGCTGCCACTCCATTTCCAGCTCCACTATAGCCTCAGATTGTCAGGGACCCGCAGCAGCAGCCCCCAGGGCCCCCAGAGCCGGAGTCGGGGTCTCCTTGGGTCAGCTTTTTCTGACCCCACCCCAACAGTCCTGGGGAACCAAAAGCCGTCCAGTTCCTGGCTCACAGGGGCTCTGATTCCAGGTGGCGGGCCCTGCAAGCAGCAGTGTCGTGACACAGGGGACGAGGTGGTCTGCTCATGCTTCGTGGGCTATCAGCTGATGCCTGACGGCGTCTCCTGCGAAGGTAATGTTCCCCGGGGAGGTGGCTGCGCTTGAGAGCCTGCCTGGAGGTCTGAGTGGGGCTGTGCCAGGGGCACAAGTAGGGGGTGAGCAGCCTGGGACAGGCTGTCCCCTGCCCTGGAGTCCGCAGCACAGTGGTCGCTGGGCAGGGAGGGAATCACAGGTTTGGTGCCCAGTCCAGGGCACGGCCCTATGCGCACGTGCTGGGACTCAGTTCGGTTTGAGTGGACAACTTGGTAGATGCAGGAAAGCAGTTCCACGTGGCTTCTGGAACATTCCTTCTGATAAAGTGTAAGGATCTGTTCTTGCTGGTCACCCCTGTGTCACCTTAATTTCCTAGACGTCAATGAATGCATCACAGGCAGCCACAGTTGCCGGCTTGGAGAGACCTGCATCAATACCGTGGGCTCTTTCCGCTGCCAGCGAGAGAGCAGCTGCGGCACTGGCTATGAGCTCACGGAGGACAATGACTGCAAAGGTACAGCACGCAGGGCGTGTGCTTGACCCCAGGTGTGGGTGTGGTGCTGCCCCCGTGTGGCTGCCTGAGCCAGATCTGTGATTAGCAGAAATGCCCCTTCTCGTGTGTGGTAACGCCGGGTTTGGATCTAAAGGCTCGGTTTAAAATCACGTGAGGGATGAACTTCAGGTGCTTGCATATGCTTTCTACAAAAACAGACGTGGAGCCCTCCAAGAAACATAACTGTTTTTGCACAACAGCTGCTTTCCATCTGATCCCAAGCTTCCCTGAAGTTCAAAGCATATCCCCTTCTGTTGCATAAAAGTGCGACATTTCTGGCTGCCGGCCTTTCTCTGCCAAGCCTTAGCTTTGTTATTTGGCAGATGAGGCTCTGATGAGGACCTTTTAGAACATAATTTTCTGCACAGGGCTTGAAGCCTTTCAGAACAAAACCACTTGTATAAAAATCTTGATGTTGAATCATGAGATTGACTCAAAACCAAGGCACACCCTCCTGACATCTGGCGGCCTTTGAGCAAGTTCGGGCCACCCCACCCCTGCACGTGGCCAGGGCCTTTGGACCCCGAAGCTCAGGGCCCAGCCAGCTGAGCAGACACGTCTGGATGTCTGGCAGCTGTGACCTTCGAGGCCGGGCAGCCCTCTGTGTCCTACTCTGATGTAACCATTGCTAATATCTGGAATATTCTGCAGGCTTCAGAATGGATATGATTATAGAAATTATGTTTATCGCCACTAAGATAATTGCTTTCTGATCTAAATTAAACACACACTGTGCCCGAATGAACAATATTAGATACATCTGCCAGGAAAATGCCTGGGTTATTTATTACATAACAGAAAGCTTGCCTCGTAAGAGTCTTTCGGCGGGAGGAGGGAAGACAGCATTTTAAGTGTTTGGCAACTTGGGCATGGTTTGGCTGTGCCCTCTGTGGCATGCTTTGGGTTACAGTCTGAGGAATGAGCATTTTTTTTTTTTAAACCTGTCTTGTAATGTTAAAGTGTTGTGAGATGTTTCTGGCGGTACTCTTGCTAACAATCTCCTTTTTTTATGATGCACCAGATATTGACGAGTGTGAGAATGGTATTCATAACTGCCCCCCCGATTTTATCTGTCAGAATACTCTGGGATCCTTCCGTTGCAGACCCAAGCTGCACTGCAAGAGCGGCTTTATACAAGATGCTCTAGGCAGCTGTATTGGTAAGACACACTGCCGCCAGGGGGCATGTCACCAGGCAGGGGGACCACCCGGCTGTGGCCGCGCCTTGGCATCTGAGGGGCTGCATGGAGTGTAGATGAGTTTTCTATAAAGGGGCAGGCAGCAGATAATTTAGACATCACGGGCCATATGGTCTCCGTCACAGTGACCTCTGCTGTCACAGCTCCGAGCCACAGACTATAAGCAGATGGGCTGGTCCATGTTCCAATAAAACTTTATTTATAAAAACCGGTGGCAGGCTGGGTTTAGCCCACGGGTAATAGTGTGCTGACCTCTGTTTTAGATGCAAGCGCTTGGGTTTTGCAGTCAGACATCTGGTTTTAGATAGAATGGCCTGAGAACCTTGCCTTCCTTCCTCTGAGCCTTGGTCTCCACCCCTCTAAAAGGGTGTCACAGGGTGCCTAGCTCCCAGGCTGCAGGCAAGGATGAGCGAGTGCTGCTGAAGTGACCGGACATAGGAGGCACTCAGTAGTGCCCCCCCCCTGCCGCAGCCACAGCGTCTGTTGAAGGTTGTTTTGCAGAAATGCTGGGTGTCAGTGGTCAGACTTAGAGACAGACGGAGGCCCCACGGTGTGAATGTGCTGAATGCCGCCGAACTGCGTGCTCGGAAGTATATGTTTATTTATTCACTTCACCACAACAAAAAATGCTGTGTTGATATCAGAGAAAGACCCGTGTGAAAGGAAAGAAAATCCTGTGTGAACTTCCTGTAAAAACCGGAAGTCTGGGTGTGGGGTGGGACCTGCTGGTATGTCTGCCGGGGTAGGTGGTGATTCTGCTTCCCCAGGCATCGCCCGGGGAAACCACCTGGCTCTGTCCCTGTTCAGCTTTGAGGTCAGGGAGCTTTTCTCCTTACCTAGCTGCAGGTGGCGCTAGTCCAAGCGCAGCCCACCTGGGGTGGCCGCATCCCACTTTGCCTCCAAAGGCCGGCACCGCAGGGCCAGGAGGGAGGAGGGTCAGGCTTGCATCCTGCTTGCAGGGGCTCCATGGAGGGGGGCTGCCTGCGCTGAGGATGGAAACCCTGACTCCTGGCAGAGTCAGCCTGATTTGCAGCCAGAAGAGCCTTTGCGAGCCTCAGCAGAGCCTGGCGTTGTCCATGGGGTGCGGTGCTAGGCAGGGGCCGAGGCGCAGGAGCAGGGGGAAGAAGGAACTGTCCCTCTCTGCCCCCCTAGACTGGGGGAGAGCCTGGGCCTGGGTGGTGGGGATCCTGGAGGCTGCCTGAAGCCCAGCCTGGTGGCACTTGGTTCCCCCTTGATGTCCCTTGGGATCCACAGTGACAGCATCACAAGCCAGACACTCGACTCTCAGGTCTCCATGTTGCCTTGGGAGGGTGAGCATGGTCTCCTCCAACTCCTCACACCCAACTCAGGATCTGTTCTTTTCAAAGTTATCTTTTTATTGCAAACGTCCCATCCGTCTTCATTTACAAAGAAGCAAACAAAAGCAAAGCGTGGAAAAGAAGCGCCCTGCCCTGCCCCATCCCGCCCCAGCTGGGCAGGTCCGTGCACCCTCCTGGGTTCTTCTCCCGTCCAGGCGTTTTGTTTATTTTATGAAAACAGGACCAGGCTGTTCTTCCACTTGCTCGTTTCCCCACTTGACAAAGTATTGAGGAATCGTTTTGTGTCAGCACTTTTATTCGTCTTTAAAATAATGACTGCATCAGCAGAAATGCTTCTCTGTAGAGAGAGAGCACATCAGAAGAGAGGGCGCTGCAGGCTGCCTGTGGCCCTCAACCGTCCCTCTAGCGCACCCAGCCTGGACCCATTTTCCCGAGCCCCAGAGCATCCCCAGGGGCCTCGTCCTGCCCCGTAGCACAGGAGCCACGGGCGGTCAGGGTTTTAAAATGCAGTGTCCTAGCACCTTGAGGTTGCTCACCAAGGGACTTGAGAGTCTCCCGTCTTTGATGGGTTTGCCTTTTTTTTCCTTTTCTTGAATCCTCTCCCCAGCCTTCCCCTCTTTCCTATGTTGGGGAGACAGGGCCTGAGCCAGCTTCCTGGCTTCCCATGTGAGAGCAGGCGCGTGTATCTTGGCTGCTCGCAGGTCCTGGGCCAGTAGAGGGTTCTTTGGGGTCTTGGAGGCACCTGGGAAATGGGGAGCTTGAGGGCTGCGCTGCCCAGGATCCTCCATTAGAGGGGGATCTTGTACTCTGTGCCCTGGGTTCCCAAACTCGTGGACCTTTTGTTTGATATCGATTTGTTCTTTGCTTATTTGCTCTCCAGCTCACTTTTTCATTCACTCATTCTTTCATTCATTGTGTCGTGGAGCTCTCAGGCCAGGGGACCCCTGTCTAGCACACTCAGTGTCTCCATGGACACCAGTGTCCCATAGAACAGTTTGGAAAATGCAGATCTGAGGGGAGCTCACAAAGCTTTCAGGGAAGCCGTGGCCACTTTACAAAGGGCTGTGTCTCTTCTCAGTACCAGGCCAGGCCACTGGGCTCTTTCTGTAATGGGCTGGAGAATAAATACCAGCTTTTCCAGCAGGTGGATTGTGAGAACAGCCATAGACCGTATGTAAAGGAATGGGCGTGGCTGTGTGCCGATAAAACTTTATTTACAAACACAAGTGGAGGGCCGAGGTTGGTGACCCTGCTGTAAGGGACCTCACGTTGGCTGTGCTCTGTTACCCTGACTCCCCTGTGATCCTGGGGAGTCGCTTCGTCTCCCTGGGTTCTGGTTTCCTGGTATAGTGCAGACACTAACACCGGCCCAGTGGAACCTAGCTATGGAAGTAGAGCGATAAAGATGGGATGGGAGAGCTTTTATAAACTGTGAAAGGCTGTGCTGTCAGTGTGGACGTCAGTGTGGCCCTGGGGATGGGAGAGGCAGGACTGACTCGATTTGTGGGGTGTTGGGGCTTGGCTGGCAGGGACCAACCCCTCTTTCTAACTTAAGCTCGGTCTCCTACCATCAGTCTCTTGTTCCCCCACCCACCCATGCTTGGGAAGCATCTGAGTCAGGAGGTTCTCAGAGGGGACTTTGCAAAGCACAGGTGCTTTTAGAAGACCCCCTCTAGGAGGGCTCTGGTCTGTGCCTTTTTGCACTGAATTTGAGCCTAAGGAACGAACCCGGGTGTAACCCAGTCCTACTCGGTTATTTACGGGTCCACACTCCTGTGTGTCTGCATAGGATGGCCCCTGGTCCCTACGTTGAGACATGGAGACCCCTGCAGGGAGTTCAGGGAGCCTCAGGGTCCCCCACCGGCCTGAGTCGGCACAGGTCCCCTGGAGAGATGGAGGACACGGGAGAGGAGAAAGTGTCTTGTGGATGTGGCTCCCCGAGGCGTGGCTGCCAGGCAGACAGGTCGGGGCCCTGAGTGGCCAACCCAGGAGCTGTGGCTGTGCCGCTAGGGTGCAGGGGACAGGAAAGGGGCTCAGGGAAAGGCTTGCCTCCCCGCGAGGGCCTCTTGGGTACAGGAAGGCTAGCAGACAGCTCTGGTTGGTGCAGCAAAGATGGCTGCGTCGGAGGCTCAGGGGCAGGAAGAAAGACAGGGAGGGACATTTGAGGCTGTGTGTGTTGGCAGAGCTTGGGGCCAACCCGGAGGCTGTCACATAGTTCAGGGTTTATGGTTTTGCAGAGGGGGGAGGCAGTTTCTTTAGAGATCCAGTCGCTGGGTTCCTGGATGCCCCCACATTTAACCACGGCATCCCCCTCTTTCCCTCACAGATATCAATGAGTGTTTAAGTATCAGTGCTCCATGCCCTGTGGGGCAGACGTGCATCAATACGGAGGGCTCCTACACATGCCAGAAGAACGTGCCCAACTGTGGCCGTGGCTATCATCTCAACGAGGAGGGGACTCGTTGTGTTGGTTAGTATTAAAAAGGGAAACCGGTCTGAAGTTGACTTCACTCTTTGCTCCAACACACATCCTCCCTTTTCTAGAAGGGGAGTTGGTGCCCAAAGTGAAGCCATTTCTGTCCACCCCTTGCAGCTGCCCAGCACAGACCTTTAGTGTCCTGCCTGGACTATTGCAGTAGCACACCAGCCCGTCCTATGGCGAAAAGGACAGGTGTTGACAATCCAGTCTTGTCGAGTGGCCCCAACTTCACCAGTCTGTCATCTACATGGGACACTCCCCCAAACTGCATTGGTTTTGCTGTCAGTCCTCTGCCCACCTGCTCTGTGTTCCTTCATACCTGGGGCAGGTGGCAGCCCAGATCCCTGCCAGGGAAGGTGCCTTCCTCCCCAGGCCCCAGCACTCCCAGGACGTGACCAGCATTGCCCCCCACATGCCTGGACATAAGGTCACTGCTGGCCACCAGAGAGGTCTCCCTGGGGTGGGGTTGCGTGCCCTGCACAGCCTGGTGCAGGGGAGGGGGCTCTGTGGAGGACAGGGCGGGCACCGGCTTCAGTGTCACACATCTGAGCTTGCTTCTCAAGGGTGGGGTAGGGACAGGGCCCTAGAGCTTCCTCAATGCGTTTTCTTTCTCCTTTCAAGACTTGGACGAGTGTGCACCCCCTGCCGAGCCCTGCGGGCCGGGGCACCGCTGCCTAAACTCCCCCGGCAGCTTCCGCTGCGACTGCAAGGCTGGGTACTACTTTGATGGCATCAGCAGGACATGTGTGGGTATGTGGTGGCTTTCAAACCTTGTGGGACCTGGACTGACCACAGCTTGATTCTCAGCTCAGAAAGTCCCAAGTGCAGGCAGTCAGGAGACCCCTGCTGGGTGCCGCTCTGCTGCCAGCCCCATGAGGCGGCCACGGCCTGGCCCTGGCCAGATCCTGTTTCCCGCCTACGGAGTGGGACTCTGCGCGGCTCTGCCTGCTCTGCCCAGCTCTGCCTGAGCATCTGTGAGACGCGAGCCCAGGTCTCAAATGGCAAAAGTGTCACAGCCAGGCGTGGCGGTGCACATCTATAATCCCAGCTGCTCAGGAGGTTGAGGCAGGAGGATCTCAAAATAAAAGGTGCTGGGGCTGTAGCTCGGTGGTAGAGTGCTTGCCCAGCATGTGTGAGGTTCCAGGTGCCTGTGCCGGGTCTCAGTGGCCCTTCCTCGTGGGCACTGGGTAGAGGGCCGGCATAGAGTACTGTCACACTGCCTGGCATGTGTTTGGGACAAGTCACTCTTCCTCTTGTCTGAGGAGCGAAGCCGAGGAGATGAGGGAGGGTGGGGTGCGCAGGAGGTGCTCTGAGCCGCGTCCCTCTGCTCCAGACATCAACGAATGCCAGCGCTACCCCGGGCGCCTGTGCGGCCACAAGTGTGAGAACACGCCGGGCTCGTACCACTGCAGCTGCTCTGTGGGCTTCCGGCTGTCCGTGGACAGCCGGTCGTGTGAAGGTGAGCGGGGCGAGGGCAGGCGGGGGTCAAAGAAGGCTCCTCTCCGCAGGCCCACGGGGGCTGCTGGGGCTGTTTCCCGGCTCACATTAAATGGCCTCGTAGTGGGGGACAGGCCTGTAAATTGAGGCTCTCTGGGGACTGCCCCACCCCCCATTCGCTCCCGATAACACGGCCTCGCATGGGTTGTAGAGGCAGAGGCCATGACACTGGCAACCTTGGGGCCACTGACCTCAGTTCCGCAGCATCCGCACGGCAAGCATGGCTTGACAGGTCAAAGAGAAACGAAAGCCTGCTCTTGCCGCGGAAGCGTGACTGAGTTTGTTCAGACCCGGCGGCCTGTGAGGAGGCTGAAGTCCGGTGAGGCCCATGGCGGGGGCTTTGCAGATGCTGGACACGGTGGCAGAGTGGAGGACACAGAGGGCATGGGCACAGTCACTGGCAGCTGTCACTGCTCACTGGTCCCTTTGGACTTTGGGCACATCCCCTCGCAGAGACCGAGAGGTGGCTTCCTGGCCTTCCTGATGGTGACATTCCAAGGGGGTGGCCCCCAAGTGCTTGAGAAAGACGCCGCTGAGCTGTTGAAGGGACAGCATGAGCTTTCTCAGACCGGCGTTTCAAGGGGGCTGGCGTCCTTGCCTGGGGATGGCACCTTGGACCAATACTGGCCAGGCCAAAGTTGGTCCAGTCTCCTGCGATGCGAGCCTTTCCGTGTGCGCCATCTGTCTTTGGAGCCACGGAGCCCCGGGCCTGGCAGATCACAGGTGCTCCAAGTATGTCACATCTTACATGGGCACAGGGTGAGCACTTTGGATAAGCTTTGGCAGTCCCCCATGTTGCCCTCACATCCTGTCCTATGCCATGCTGATGCCTTGCCCAGAGGGCAGACTTAAAACGCAGCGGGTCTTCGACTTTTGGATTGAGACGGAGCCTTGCTGGTGAGCCGGCCGTGTGAGTGGGCTGTGCCGGGGGCACCTGCTGGGCCTCAGCTGCCCTGGAGGGTGGGTGACATGATGGGTCACGGGTCCTGGGCTGCCCTGGGGACTCTGAGGTGTGTTCCCAACACCAGACCCAACAAGTGTATTTGACAAGGGACAAGATCCCCACACCGAGAGCCTCTCAGGTCTGGGTTCAAATCCCAGTTCTGCCATTTTTATGGCTGTTTGTGAAGAAGCAACTCACATTTGCTGGTGATTTGGAGAACACTGGTATTCACTGTTACACCAGTCCTGGCCCATGCTTCCCCGGCTGCTCTCGTTTGTACTTGTCGCCCCTGTGAGGGCATCTGGGCGCGCCATGTCACTCCAGTAAGCATTGATGAAGCACCTGCCCTGGGTGTGTGACGGCACTCAGTTCCCGTTCAGGCAGTGCGTGTAGGATGTGACGGGAAGCACACTGAGCACAGGTGAGCAGGTGGACGAGGACAGCAACGAGCGTCCCCCTGCCCTGCTAAGAAGGAGCAGTGCTAATGGGGAAGAGACCGGGCCAGGAAGTGGCAGGCCTTCTCTGTGCAAGCTCCGCAGGGAGTTAGCCTTTCTGACGCTCTCTGTTGACATTACACCCTGCTGTGGTAGGACAAAAGCAGCCATAGGCCATGGCTAAAGAATGTGCATGGCTGTGTTCCAATAAAACTTTATTTATAAAAAACAAGTGGTGGGCTGCATTTGGCCCATCGTGGACTGACCTCTGGTCTAGGCAAAGGGAACTGGTGAGCCACTGTCCAGAGTTGCTAAGGGGCCTCCTGAGATCAGCACATCAGTATTGTCCCATGGGCTGGGTCATGAGCTGTCATCTGCGCAGGATGACAGCTAGGAAGTGAAGCCGGGAGGACAGGAACACGTTGCTATGGAGAACTAGAAGGGACCCTGGTGCCCTGTGGGGTTGGGTCAGAGGGAGCTCAGCTGGAGGCCAGAGCTGGTGCGGCTTGTGGCAGGGTCAGAGAGATTGCACGCTCACCAGCCATGAGGGCCGGAGTGGGGTTCTTTCTCACTGGGGGGGGCCTGGCAGGTCCAGCCCTGTACCCCAAGACCTCTGCCTCTGTGTGTGGGAGGTGGAGAGAGGGTTCTGTTTGTTGTCCCTGCCACCATGACGAAAGTCTGCGGTGGAGGTGGGAACCCCCACGTCTGAGCAGAGCCCACCCCGGCCCTGTCTTTCAGATGTCAACGAGTGCCTTAGCAGCCCCTGCAGCCAGGAATGCGCCAACGTCTACGGCTCCTACCAGTGCTACTGCCGCCGCGGCTACCAGCTCAGCGACCTGGACGGTGTCACCTGTGAAGGTGAGGGTGCCCCTGCTGCCGGGGAGGCCCTGGGCCGTGCGTGTGCTGGCTGCTGTGGACTGCGTTTCAGAATCCACAGCGAACAGCTGCTGGGCTCCTCTGCCCCGCTGGGTGGGCTGTTGCTTTGCCTGTGGCTGGGATTTACTTGAAAATGCTTCTCTTGCTTTGAGAGTGTCCTTCAGTATGTTGGTGGTGACCACGGGGCACAGGGCATGTGGCTAGGCGGCGAGGAAGGTCTCCGGCCACCACGTCCTAGGTCCCAGCTCTGCCTCTGGCCTCTGCAGAGCTCCACCCTCTCCGGGCCCAGTCTGTGTCCCCTGTCCCATGGCGCTGTTCCCAGGCTGACGGAGGATTGGACTGGGTGCTGAGTCAGTGGCGCCTAGCTGCTTTGTTTTGTTTTGTTTCTGCAGTGCTGGGGATGGAACCCAGGGCCTTGCACAGGCTAGGCGAGCGCTCACCACTGAGCCACCCCAGCCCCTGTAGGTGCCTAAAGCACAACCGTCATCATGATTGTGACTACAGCATAAGCAGCCCTAATTTAAAACTTCATAATCTGAAATGCTCCAAAACTTTTTGAACATCATCGTGACACGACACAAGTGGGAAATTCCACACCTGACCTCATGCGACAGGCTGCAGTCAAAACAGGTGCACAGAAAGTATTGTATAAGAACGCAGGCACAAGAGGTCAACGGTGGAGTGCTTGCCTGGCATGTGCGAAGCCCTGGGCCCAAGACCCGGCACTAGGAAAAAGGAAGTTTCTGCAGGGAACAAAGAGCAATGAACCACCTTAAATGGTGGTGGCATGTGCCTGTGCATCCCAGCACTTGGGAGGCTGAGGCAGGAGGATTGCTGCGAGTTCGAGGCTAGCCTGGGCTACATAGTGAGCAGGCCAGCCTGCACTATATAGCGAGACCCTGTCTCAATTAAAAAAAAAAAAAAAAAAAAAACTATGTACACATACCTTCAGGCTGTGTGTATGAGGTGAATATGTAACATAAGTGAATTTTATGGTGAGACTTGAGTCCCATCCCCAGATATCTTGTTATGTACAGGCAAATATTCCAAAATGCAGAAAAACCGGAATCACTTCCGGTCCCAAGTATTTTGGCTGAGGGACACAGCCTGAGTTTTCCTGTGAGAGACAGCTTTTCATCGACAACCCCTCTCCATCCTCACTCTCCTCTGCCCCTTGCATGCTTCACACTGTGAACTTGCTGTGTGACCTCGGCTTGTCCCATCCCTTCTCTGGATCTCAGTTTCCTCTTGTGACCTGATGGCCTCTGAGGCCACCCCAAGCACCCTGCGCCCTCTGTCTGCATCCCCTCCCCGCCTACCTCGGCTCCCAAGGGATGTGGCTGCCTTGTCCACGGCCCCGGCCGAGGACAGGGATGCTGAGGGTGGCTGTGCCATTGCAGACATCGACGAGTGTGCCCTGCCCACGGGGGGCCACATCTGCTCCTACCGCTGCATCAACATCCCCGGAAGCTTCCAGTGCAGCTGTCCCTCGGCCGGCTACCGGCTGGCACCCAACGGCCGCAACTGCCAAGGTGAGTGTGGTGGGCTCAGTCTGCCCTGGCCTGCTTGGGCTCTGCAGTATTGGGGGCCTTGGCCAGGCTGGGGGAAGCTGATTCCCAGACCACGGACAGGCACATCCTGGGCTAGACTCGTACCCTGTGTCCCACAGCTAGTCGCCAGCGCCCTTGTCCCTAGCACCTTGCCCAGCCTTGACTAATAGGGCTCTGTAGCATGAAGTGGGGGTCAGTGCCTGGAAGACCCCCCAGTGTAGTTGCTGGCCAGGACAGCTCATCCTTGACAAACTCTGGCTGGTGGCCAGGCCCTGGAGCAATGCAGTGAGCTGGTCCAGGAGGCCTCACTACCGAGCTGCCCGCCAGTGTTGCAGCAAGGGGCTGGCTGTGGCCATGTATGGGGACCTGGATGTCTCTAGCTGTGGACGCTTATGTGGGGCTGGGGTCGGCTCCCACATGTGCTCCATGAGGGGACCATGGAATCCACATTGGAGACCCCCTTTTGTAAGAACTGGCTGGGTTCCTCCTGTGGCCCAGGACTTCCATTTGGTACCTGAGAGGGGCGCCACGTAGCTCCTCATGGGGCTGTCCATCCCGGGCCCTGCGAGTGTCGTCGTATCTTGTCGTGTGGAGGGCAGCGAATCCAAGGCAGCAGGGGCTGTGGGTTCCGGGGAGGGAGCTGGAGCTGGCCCAGAGCTGGACGGAATCCCTTTGTTTTCCTGTCCTCCTGGCTGGGCTCCCTCACCGCAGCCAGGAACCCTGGCCAGAAGCAGCGAAAACACATTCCTGAGCCCAGGCCTTGGAGATCCGGGAGTGGTATTTTTGCCACCAACCATAAAGTGTTTGGCATATCTCAGTGGATGCCTCCCAGCCTCCGTGACGTCCTGAGCCCACCACTGGGCTGCTCTGGCGTGTCTGGGATGGGGTCCTCACCTCCGGGTCTCTCATTATGGAACCCTAGGCCTCAGAGCAGGAGTCCCAGGCCTGGTCCCCATCCAGCCCCAGAAGTCACCTCCCCTGTGACACAGGGCAAGACACACTACCCCGTAGGCTGTGGAATGGAGCTGGAGTTCTGCCCTTTCTTAGTTTTTAATTTTTATTTGCATTCCCGTATGTCCATTAACGGATGAATGGGTAAAGAATGTGGCGTTTCCACATAATGGAGCACTGCTGCGCCACAAGGAAGGACAAACTTGCGTCATTTGTAGACAAACGGATGCTCCTTGAGACCACAGGGTTACGTGAAACAAACCAGACACACGAGCTTAAATATCTCATGGTCTCTCTTATGTGAGAAATGAAGGTATAAATAAAGAGCAAAATAAAAGACAGATAACAGGAACAGGGACATAGATCTTTTGCAATTAGGAAGAGGTTTGCCCTTTCTTTCCCTCCTAGGATGTAACGTGGCCTACATGAGATAAGGGTGTTTTGCTGCCAGAGCTGCAGCGAGGTGCTGGGTAGTTAGCGCCTGGGCTTCGGTGCCTGCCTGCCCTGGCTTCAAAGCACAGCTCTGCCACTGACAGATGGGTGACTGTGGCCAGGTCCCTTCGTCTCTGTGGCTCTTGTTGAAAGGAGTCAGTCAGTCGTCCTCCCGCCCATGCATGGGGCATCTTGTCATGTTCCTCGCATTGTTAACTGACGCGCTGCAGGGACGGAGGAGGAGAAGTCAGTGCTTCAGGAGCTGGAGCCCTGTGACTGAAGAGCCGGCCCTGAGCACTGCTTCCATGGAGGGCAAGGATGACTCGAGTGTCTTAGTTACTCTTCTCACTGCTGAGACAAAACACCCGACACCCACAAGTTAACGGGGGAAAGGTTTATTCAGCTCACAGTTTGTAGAGGTTTCAGTCCATAGTCGGCTGGCTCCAAGGCAGGGTGGCATCAAAGAGGAGAAACAGCCCATAGCGGGCAGAAGGTAGCAAAGCAACAAGGGGGCCTTAACGGCATCTTTCTGCCCCTTTTACCTTATGCAGGCCACTTAGGGTGGGCAGCACTCGCACCCTTAATCCTAGTGCCTTTGACCCTAGCGTTGCACCATGAATCCATCCCAGCGTCACCTACTCGAGATCCAGCCACCTCTGAAAAAGCCCCAGCTATGACTGCATGAGGCTTTGGGGGGACATCTAGACACAAGCCGTAACACTGACCCATCTGGCCTGGTGAAGGGAGGACCGGGCACCTGCCTACGGGTGGGATGCCCATTGATTGATTGATTGATTGATTAATACATGTTTTCAATATATAATGAATACATGCATTGTGAGGAGTTGGTGGCTATGCACATCGCATCTTAATCCTTTTCATTTCCCCTTCCCCTCTCTTCCCTCCCCTCTCTCTCCAGCCCTAGATTCCCAAGCCATCTGCAAACACCTGCCCGTTTCTTACCATCTACCTTTTAGTTTCCTCTTTAAATTATTATTTACACTCTGGGTTTCTCCTACTACGTTCTCGCAGATATCGATGAGTGCGTGACTGGCATCCACAACTGCTCTGTCAACGAGACCTGCTTCAACATCCAGGGTGGCTTCCGCTGCCTGGCCTTCGAGTGCCCTGAGAACTACCGCCGCTCCGGAGACACGTAAGTCCCTCGGCCGCCACCGCTGTCTGTCTGTGCCGGCCTTCCCGGGTGCTCAGGGCCGGGGGGGCATTAAGCGGGCACGACCTCTGTGCTGCGCTCCTGGGGTTCTCGAGGGTTGCCTGGTCTGTTTCTCAGGCCCCTGGAGGAGGGGATGCTGGTCTCCGGAGCCGAAGGCGCAGCTGCAAATGTGCCTGGGGCCAGTGCGCACACTCTCAAGTCCTCCCTGTGCCCTGTCGTGTTCTACTGTGTCCTCACGTGAGCTTTCTGGGCCTCAGTTTCCTCATTTATAGATACCAAAATGTGTTTTGACTCAGATGAGCAGGAATCAGTGACTGTTGGCTGAGAGCCAGGAGCCCAGGTGACCCTGGGCTTCGTTATTGGGCAGAGCGCCCCTCACAGGCCCAGCACTGCCCAAAAGCTAGATTCCATCCCACCAAGCAACTGTGGGAACAGCACGGAAGATCTTGTGTCCTAAACTCAGGATGATATGGCCGCATGCCACTGTCAGCTCACTCCCTCCCTGGCAACCAAGTGTCCTTGGCGTGTCCAGAAACTCCTTCCAGCTCAGCCACTTCCAGGTCACCTGACCCTGGACAAGTTCCTGGGCTTCCTGGAGCCCCCTGTTCTCAGCTATAAGATGGGGCAGTGGTGTCCTCTTCCATGTCCCCCTAGGGTCCCTGTGACCACAGGCAGAGCCTCCTTCTGTTTGTTCTCCACAAAGCTCACCCTGGGCTCAGCCCCTGTGGAGTGTGGGTGTGCACCCCGGGACATGCCACCCGGTCAGGATCCCTTGCTGCGTCTTCAGCAGCCTCTGGTGTCCAGGTGTGAGAGGCTGCCTGGAAAGGGAGGGCCTGGGCCGGGCTGTAGGATAAGTGAGCTTCTGGTCCTAGCCCTTCCAGGGGCCTTGGGTCCATCTCTGGGCCACCAGGGGCCCTTTCTGTATCTGTAAGGTGGCACCAATCTTACCCACATGGGCAGATGCCAGAGACGAGCAGTGCCAGCCCATCGGTGCTTAGAGAAGCGGTGGTGCTGATGAGGGGAGTGAGCCACCCCGTTTCTCTCCTTGGGCTCCCCAAGTTAGAAGACAGAGGTCCCTTGGAACAGTGTTGCCAGCTTTGTCCTGCTGCTGGCCGGCGTGTGACCATGGCTGTGGCTAAGGCTCAGCCGTCAGACCCGTCGATCAGAGGCAGCTCGCGAAGGGCGCAAGGTCATGGTGCTGTCCCTGGGCACAGTTTTCTCCTTTGTTGGCCCTGTTGGGGAGGCACGAGCCAGCGGGAGCCATGGGGACTGGGTCTGGAACCTCCAGTTGGGGCCTGTGGAGGGTTTTACCAGCCTGGTGGCTCTAGCCTAATTGGGCGCTGCTCAGGACTGCAAGGGCACCCAGTGACGTAGGAGGAGCCATGGCCACAGTCGCCAATCGGGAGGTAAAGTGAGTGTGCAGGACACAGACCGAGGGCCCGGGCAAGGAGGGGCCAACCTTCTCCGGGCACTGTGGGCCCCCAGACTGGAGGTTTCTATTTCACAGCCCCTGTTCCTCATTGAAAAGCCACACCTTCTCAAGGACGTCCTAGCTGACCTTCAGGAAGCAGTGTTTACCCTCTAGAGCCACATGTGAGGTTGGCACTCAGCAGGGTGGCCCGTCCCAGAGCCTCCAAGGGGAAGGCATGACTGTTCTCTGCCCTCTGTGGTTCCCGGTTCCCTCCGTCTCTTTGTGTGGCTTCTGTCCAGGTAGTGTCCCCAGCAGCCAAGGGGTGATACCTGGAGCGTGGCCCAGCAAACCAGAGGTGAACCACAGGGCTGAGCCTGGGCACTGGGTTGTGAAGCTCCTGACCACAGTGCCCTGCTGTGCACGGCCAGAAGTGTCCAGAACTGTCCAGAGCCTGTGGTGGGGCTGGGGACATGGGACGTTCTCTTTATCCCCTCCGTGGGGCTGACCCCGATGACACAGGGTCACGAAAGCCGCCACCTCCAATGGAAAAGGGACACGAGCAGCCAGCTCTGAGAGCAGAGGGTAGAGCCCTTGACGGCTTCTGTCCAGCTCCCGGGCTTCTTCCCGGAATGAGAAGCCCGTGACGGTCAGGGAGCTGCTGCGGAACGGCTGTGAGCCTCAGACAGCCTGCGCGTGTCTGAGCCGCCTGTCCCCGAGGAGTGGCCTGCGGGGCTGCGGGGCTCTAATCGGAGGTAGCTCTCGATGATCTTCACAGAACTTGGGGTGCCGTGGTCGAATGTGTTGAACTGGAAAATCGGGTCACTTTGTCCCGGAATGCATGGCACGGTGCGATGTGGCTTCCCCGGCGGTGCTCTGTCATAGTTTCAGTGGGGACAGCTTGGCTCCTATCTAGACACTCTCACGACAAGAACTCCAGTGCCGTTCCCAGTCTGACAGCAGTTTGCCAGAGCCAGTGGTTATGATTTGGGGGTGTTTCAGTAAGTTTGGGGCACAGCAGGACAGGGTCACTGACGTTGGCACTGACCAGGAAAATCAAGGTTAAGTTTATCTGCACAGTGACCTTTTATGGAGCGCACAGTAGGGGTGCAGCTGAGGGCATAAGCAGGGGACCTGCCCCCTGCCCTGTGGGAGTGAGTGACCCAGGAGCCAGCCCCGGAACACCTTGTACCTGTGGCCGGGCTGGGTGCTCCCCTGCTGTGAGCCAGCGGGGAGGGACGGAAGGAGTGTCTGGCTTCTGGTGTGGGATGGTTGTCGCCGCCGCTGTACCAGGACCTTGCATACACCTCTCTCTCCTTGTCTTCAACATACGCTGCCCTGTTACATAACATCTGGCAAACCAAAGCCCCTCCATGGGCAGGACTGGCCTCACCTGGGAGAGTGAAGTCCCAGAGGGAGACCAGCGCCACCTGCTGACCGGGCCCAGCCAGGCCATTTGTGAGGCAGTAGGTTGGGAGTGTTTGTGCGTGTGTTCGTGTGTGTGTGTGTGTGTGTGTGTGTGTGTGTGTGTGTGTGTGAAGGCTTTGAAGGGAGACAGGCTGGCTTTGAAACACAAACCTGCTATTGGCCACAGACTGTGGAGTTATAAACAAGTCATGGACCTTCTTTCTTCCCGTCAGTAGCCCAGAGACAACACTGGGGACAGCGAAATTTTGAGCTAGGGGAAGGCGGGCTCAGCGCGCGCGGCATGTCACCTGGCTCCTAGACGAGCACAGCCCATGGACGCCAGCTGCTCGCGCCAGTTCCCCACAGCGTCCCTGGCTCCCAGCCCCTCAGGGGTCTCCCTCAGGGGTAGGGAGGTCTCTTGGTCACAGGACCTGGGTGCCCTGGAGGTGGCTGTCCCTCAGCAGTGCTGCGCCCACGTACCTTCCCCGCTCTGGCTCCTGGGTCCCTCCCATGCGGATTCCCCTCTTGATGTCCCCAGGGCCATGGAGCTCACTCCCAGGGCTGTCCTATCGAGCCAGAATGGTCACGGCCAAGTAAATGAAGGGCTTCCTGTCAGTCCTCTGACAGCCTGGAAACAGGATGGAAACGACCCACTCACGCTGCGTGCCAAACGTAAAATAAGTCCGAGTAACCCAACTGAGACCCGGAAATTTAAAAAACCAGAAGGGAGATATGATAGAAGACCAGGAGAGAGGACGCCCCTGACCGGAAAATCCAGACACGGTTAGGATGCAGAGCTTCCCGGGCATTACTTAGCCGAGTCCTGTGCGGCTCCACACCTTGGCTTTGCTTCTTAAATTCTTGTCACACGGCTTTCAGAATGTGATGGGCCTGCAGTTCTGGCCACAGAAGATACCTACTTCCTGTCACCATCCTGTCACAGGAAATTAGAGCCTGTAACAGGAAGTTGGAACCAATTTTTATCTAAACACAAGAAGATAGTTGCTGTCCCCATCCTGACACAGGAAGCTAGATCCTGTCTCCCATCTCTGCTATGGGAAGTTAGGTCCTATCGCCTCCTGAGACAGGAAGTTAGATCCCGCCCCCATCCTATCACAGGAAGTTAGGACCTATCTCTACTCTGTCACAGGAAGTTAGATCCTGTCCCTACCTTGCCACAGGAAATAAAAACCTGTCTCCACTCTCACAGGAAGTTAGAACCTGTCCCTGTGCTGCCATGGGGAACTGGATCCTATCATAGGAAATCAGAACCTGTCTTCATCTTCATTCTGAGCCCTGAGCTGGGCTGTCCGTGGACAGACAGGAAACTGGGCCTGGAGACCAAAGCTTAGCGACAGGGAATGGGAAGCTGATGGCATCACTACCTACACACAGACCCGGCGCTCTCCCTCGCTTTGTGAGCTTGGGAAGGCACTTCTGTCTGGGCCCTCGTTTCCTTATCTGAAAACTGGCACTCAAGCCACCATGACAAGCACTTGTGGAGATCACACTAGAGAATGCCAGACAAGGCGTGATGATGGCACGCGGGAGTGGCTGCCAATGGTGTTGACCCCTTCGGCAGTCATCAGTGAGACCCACCCAGGGGCCACTGTCTGGGCGAGGAGCCAAAAGCTTGGACGCCTCTTAGAGGGCAGGGTGTGCCTGCCGGCTGTGCCCAGGGTGGGGCTCTGCTGTGAGAAGGGACACACCTCGCCCTGCGCACAGCCCTTGGCCCCCAGCCACCAGCACCCCCTGAGGGTGTTGGAAGAGGCTGGTGCCTGAGTCAGCGGCCCGGAGGTCCCCGGCACCTCCCCCAGGTGAGTGAGGGGTGCTCGCCCCCGCTTGCCCGCTCTGTGGTTTCTCCGCTTGCTGGATTCGCCCTAACGCTCGTCTTGTCTCTCTGTCCACTTGTCTTGCAGCCGCTGCGAGCGCTTGCCTTGCCATGAGAACCCGGAGTGCCCCAAGCTGCCTCTGAGAATAACCTACTACCACCTCTCTTTCCCCACCAACATCCAAGTGCCCGCGGTGGTTTTCCGCATGGGCCCCTCCAGTACCGTCCCTGGGGACAGCATGCAGCTGGCCATCACCAGTGGCAATGAGGAGGGTTTTTTCACCACCCGGAAGGTGAGCCCCCACAGTGGGGTGGTAGCCCTCACCAAGCCCATCCCTGAGCCCAGGGACTTGCTCCTGACCGTCCAGATGGATCTCCATCGCCACGGCACCGTCAGCTCCTTTGTGGCCAAGCTTTACATCTTTGTGTCCGCAGAGCTCTGAGCCCCTGCTTGGCTGTGGGCCCCTCCTGTTGCTTTCCTCCCCATGCCTTGGGGTTCTAATAAAGTCTCCGCAGCGTCCCGCACAGCATGCCTTGCGTGCCTTGGTTTTATTTGTCACCTGGGGGTGAGTGGAGCCCTCCCTGGCCAGCACATGGAGTCCCCGGGCAGACGCCTGCCTTGTGGACGGACCCCAGCGCATGGGCCTCTGGGAAGCCTGTAGAGGGGAGCGACGTGGGGTGGCTCGTGGCTGGTGACCTCTGTCCTCTGTGTTATACATTGAACCCAAAAGAGAGAAGTGATCAGAGAGGCTCGGTGCCTCTCCTTTTTCAGATGTGGAAAGCGAGGCCCTGAGAAGCGGGAGGGCTTGGCCAAGGTGACGTTTAACTGAGACACAAAAGCTGTCGACTGAGATTCTGGAGAAGCCCTGACCCCCGTGCTGCCTCTTGGTTGCAGCCCTTGTGTCAGTGGGGTCAGTCACCTCTGTGGGGGTCCCAGCATCATGCCAGCAGGAGACAGAGGCCACACTCATGGGATCGGAACCTTCATGTGTCACCTCCAGGCCTGCTGGGCAGGCATCATCCCCACAGACCCTCGGAGACAGCGAGTGACTTGCCTAAGACCACACTGCTGTCCCCAAACCTTGGGTTACCAACCCCACAGCCCCACCTCTTCTGTCTGTCTCAGTCCCTCCACCCAGCACCTCGACCCACCCCCTTCTCTGTGTCCCCATGGCTCACTCTGCTCGGCAACTATAGTGATCTTTCAAGCCTCCGCCTAAAATTCATCACAGCTTCCTTTGCATTTAGGCTGGGCCCCCAAATCCTCAGTGTACCCTCAAGGCTGTGCATAATTTTGTCCCTGCAAGCCATCTTCAGGTTGATCTCAAACTCTTCTTGCCCTGCTCATTTCCTTCCAGCCACACTGCCCAGCTCTTTGCGACCTCAGGGCCTTTGCCTGTGCTTTATACCCTTGGCCTGAATGCTGCTTAAACCTCAGCCTAAGGGTCCCTTCCTTTAAGAGGCTGTTTTGGTCCAATTTTCCTTACTACAATGAACCTCCTGAAGCTGGGTACCTTCATAAAGAAAAGAGGGTTTTTTGGCTGAACATTCTGGAGGTCAAAGGTCCATGTCTGGTGATGGCAGATCTCACTGGCAGTCTCCATGTGGTATGGAGCATCACAGGGCAGGAGACAAGGAGCATGCATCTGTCTCCCTGGCCTCTCCCTCTTTTTTTTTTTTTTTTTGTGGGTACCGGGGGGTCGACCTCAGGACCTCGCGCGCCAGCAGGCGCCCGTGCTGCTGAGCGATATCACCGGCCCCTTTTTCGTATGTGGGTTCCGGGAGTCGAACTCGGGCCCTCGCGCTTGCAAGGCAGGCGCTTAAACCACTGAGCCATCTCACCGGCCCTGGCCTCTCCCTCTTAGGAAGGCTCCAGGATTCAGGACTGGGACCCCACCCCAATGACTTTATGTGACCCCAGTCCCCTTCCCAAGCACCTCCTGTAGGTGCCATAGTTGTATTACGCATCCACCCTCTTAATACATCAGTGAGGACTAAAGTTCCACACCTGAGCCGTGAGGGGCTCGGGCTGCCCCCAGCACACTGCAGAGGTCTTGCCGGACACCCCTGGGTTGTGTCCTTGCTCTCAGTCTTTCTCAAAACACTTTGCTTTGCAGTGCAGGACCCGTGTACCTGTGTTTTCTGGATTTGTCCTCTCCTCCATCCGGAAGGCTTGGTGAAGGCAGGGGCCAGCTCTGTCTCCTTCAGTACTGGTCCCCAGCTGCACACGGTGGCACCCGTCCATGTATGCCGAGGGCAGGACGCTGCCAGCGCTGGCTTGCAGCTCCAGCATTCCTGTGGCTCTGGCTGCTGACGCTGTTTCGGAGCAAATGCCAGAAAAGAGGGAGGCAGGGTGCCTCAGCGGGGTGGTAAAGGACAGTGCAGGGTCCCGCGGTCCTTCCTGCTGTGACATGCCATGGAGTGCGTGGGGCCCCAGCGAGTCATCGCCAAGCCTCTGCTCTGTCTCTGGCCGTGTCCTCTCGGGCCTGGCTTCCAGCCTCCCATGTCCCAGTGCATGTGAAGACCTCTGAAGGCCTAGCTGTCGTGACTGCTTGGTCCTCTTCAGAGCCTTCCCTGGCTCTTGACCTCCCCTTACCCCATCTGCTTGTGTCTGGCCTCCCAGGGTGGCTTGCCTTTTCTTGAATGTGCGTGTGTCTGTAGTGTGTGCCTTGCCATCCTGCAAAATGCTGCTGTCTTTGCAGACTTAGTTCAACAATCACTGCCTCAGCGAGGCCTTCCTCAGTCTGCGCTCCCTGGCTCCAGGTCTCCTCCCCCGGAGCATTCACTCCATTGTCTGTGATTGTTATTTGTCTATTGCCCACACTGGACTCTGGGCTTTTTGAAGGCAGAGATTGTGTCTGGTAAATTTCTGTATCTTCAGCGCCTTTGGAATGTTTGGCCTGAAGATGGAGCTCAGTAGATAGCTGAATGGACGTATGCATAAACGGATGGATGGGTGGCTGAGTGGATGGATGGGTAGGTGATTGGATGGATGGATGGATGAGTGAGTGGGTGATGGGTAGATGGATACACAGTTGGCTGGGTGGATGGATAGATGGATGGATGGATTGGTGGATGATAGATGGATGGGTGCCTGAGTGGATGGATGGATGGGTTGGTGAATGACGGATGAGTGGGTGAGTGGTTGATGGGTAGATGGATACATGCCTGGCTGGGTGGATGGATGGATGGGAAGGTTGGTGGATGATGGATCAGTGAGTGGATGATGGGTAGATAGACACATGGATGGATGGGTGGATGGATGGATGGGTGGCTGAGTGGATGGGTGGATGGATGGATGGAAGGATGGGTTGAATGATGGATGGATGGATGAGTGGATGATGGATAGATGGATACACGGTTGGCTGGGTGGATGTGTGGGGGCATGGATAGCATTTTCAAGGCTTAGTTCAAGTATATCCTCTTCTGTGAAGCCCGTAAGGCCCAGGAGGTACTCATTTGTTCTGTTTGATCTTTTATCATCATGGTTCAGGTTATTCAGGCCAAGAGGAGCACTTTTGCTTTTGTGCGCATAGGATTGTTCAGATGGGGGAGGGGCTCTCAGGGGCCACAGAGGCCACACACGGCTGGCCAGAATCCCCTCCACGGCACCACCCCAGGCGAGTCTCTGCTCGGTTTGAGCTTGCCCGTGTGTGTGGCACTCCCTACCTCTTCGGGTGGCCTGTTCTGTTTTAGGCCAGCCTGATGGCCAGCACCTCCAGGCTTCTGTGGCAGCACTGAGTGTGCATGTGTGGGACGATGTCCCAGTGCCTTGGGTGCTCTCTGCCCTGCAGCTCGTCGGGCCTACAGAGCTGTGTATCTAGGGTGCGCTACCAAGAAACCAGACGGTGCAGCAAAAACCAGGCGAGCAGGAGTCTGACTCCCCTCTGTGCCACTGACCAGCTCTGGGCCACCAACAGGCCACCTTCCGGAGCCTCCAGCCCACTTCCTGCAGGTGCCGTGAATAACACCCGAGGTGGCATCGCGGCCAGCAGCGGTCGGTGAGCGCGCCTGTCGGTTTCTCATAGACGGGAAGGTTGCCGGGTGCCTCTTTGGTTCTTGGTTTAAGTGGGGGATGCAGGTTCTGAAAGTCTGGGTGTATTCCAGGTCGCTGGCCTGCCCAGCTACCTCCACTTCTGGCTCCTAGGCCTGTGCTTCTCTCACTGTCACTGGAGTAAATCAAGCCCCTGAGATAAAAAGAAAGATGAAGATAAAAACGATGCTTGCCTCTACTGTACTGATAACAGTGTAACCACGATGGCTAACATTTCTAAGGTGTGCAGTGCGAGCAGGCGCTGTCCCAAGCATTAACTTGTTTGGTCCTCACAGCAGCTTTGGAAAGAAAGAACCATTTCCCCCCTGCGCGGCCAGGTCGTGGAAGCACAGAGGGGTTAACTGAGTTGCCCCAAATCCCACCGCTGTACCTGTTGAGGCCGGCGTCCAGGCCCCCGCAGCCTGGCATGCGGCTGGCTCCAACCCCGTCCTGTGCTGCGGGAGTGGGCAGGAAGAGGGCAGCATTCCTGGGATTGGATTGTCATCTCTGGATTCGAGGCCCCATGCTGCCGTCCTCCAGGCCAGAGCAGGATATTTCATCAGCCAGCAGAGGGGCAGGATGGTGAGCAAGAGCTGAGAGGGACAGGAAATGGGTGCAGAGTCTGTATCCTTGTCCCTGGGAGATGCAGTGGCCATGTTTTTGAGGCTCCTTGGGTCCTGACCCCAAACACATGGAACAATTAGAGAGAAAATAAAAATCTACAGAACACATTTCCAGGTGAACAAAGGCGTCCCTGTGAGTCCCCAAGAGACAACTCAGACCCACCTGCGTGGTGCTGGCGCCCGTGCAGGAGCAGGCAGTGGGAGAGCGGGGGAACCCAAAACAGCCCCAGGGCACCCCGGAAGAGCAGGGGCCAGTTCAGGAACAGCCACTGAACTGAGAAGTGTCCTGCGCCTTCCAGGGGCCAGTGATGCAAGAGCCTGTGTAGGGACTGAAGGGGCTGAAGCAGTGTCACCCTTGGGAACTTTGACACAGAGCCACCAAGGCTTCCCTTAACGTCAGGGTCTCACTCTAGGGAGAACTGCCAGAAACAGAATAGAAGGTTGAGCAGGAAAGAGACAATAGACACTGTGGAGGAGGACGGCCCCTGACGCAGTAGAGAAATACCAGAAAGTGAGCCAGCAAACAGCAGGCTGGGGAGCTCTGCAACCACTGCGAACCATACTGTTCTTAACATTCCAGGAAAACTAAATTCCCATAAAGATGACCGACCCCAAAGCATCAAGGTCAAGTTCTGTTCATTTCTGTAACGAAATCCTACAAACTGGCTGGCTTTAAAGTAGTAGAAACCCATTGTGTCACAATTCCAGAGGCCAGAAGTCCAGAATCACGGTGTCAGCAGGGCTGTGCTCACCTGAAACCGGTCGGGAAGCAGGTTCCTGTAGGTGGAACCTCTGCCCAGCTTCTGGTGGCTCAGTGAAACCTCTGGCATTCCTTGGCTTCAGTTGTCCCACTCAGTCCCCGCCTTTGTCGTCATGTGGCATTCCCCTTGTGTGCCTTCGTCTCCGCCTGGCCTGCTTCTGATAAGGACACCTGTCATACTGGATTAGGGGCCCACCCTGCTCTGGTGTCTTCACTAATCAGATCTGCAATGACTCTACTTCTAAATAAGTTCCCATTCAGAAGGCCGGTGAGTTGGCTCAGCGGCATAAGCGCCTGCCTGGCAAGCGCGAGATCCTGAGTTTGACTCCCGGTATCCACATAAAGGAAAAAAAGGGCCGGTGATATCGCTCAGTGGCACAAGCGCCTGCTGGCAAGCGCGAGGTCCTGAGGTCAACTCCCGGTACCCACATAAAAAAAAAAAGTTCCCATTCAGAGGTCTTGAGGGCGGGAACTTTGATGTATCTTCTTTTTTTTTTTTCTTGTGGGTACCGGGGGTTCGACCTCAGGACCTCGCACGCCAACAGGCGCCCGTGCCGCTGAGCGATATCACCGGTCCCTTTTTTGTATGTGGGATCCGGGAGTTGAACTCGGGCCCTCGCGCTTGCAAGGCAGGCGCTTATGCCGCTGAGCCATCTCACCGGCCCCTTGACGTATCTTCTTTAGAAGGATGCATGCAGCCCCTTACACTAGTACCAAGTGCACCGAGATCCTAAGCCCAGTACCTCTGAGTATGACTGCGTGCAGAGATCGGGCCTTGGAAGAGGTGAGGAAGGTTAAAAAGTGAGGTCATTGGAGTGGACCCCCGCCCAGCATAACTAGAGACTTTATCCAAAGAGGACTCTGGGGAAGATCATGCGAAACACATTGAGAAGGCAGACGGAGGGGCAAGGGAGGCAAGCCAGGCAGGGGGCCTTCCGAGGAAACCACCCCTGGCCTCGGACTTCCGGTCTCCAGAACTGCGATATAGTCCGTGTGTTGTCTAAGCCCGGCCCACCTGTGCTGTTCTGTTACAGCAGCCCTAGCAAACCAATGCATAGAACTATTACAAGAAAAAAAGAATAAAGGCCAGAATGATATCCCTCTGGGTAGTGAAAGTACATGTGAAAGACACCCTCACAGCCAGATCAACACTCTGCTATTCTAGCTGGAAACAAACCACAAGAGATGAGAAAATGATCAAGACATGGAAGAAAATCTAAGTTCAGATTAGGAAAAACAGAAATGAGATAATAATAGATTCAAACCATTTCAGAAATAAATAGTACACTGGCAGGACACAAAAGTCGATAAACACTTAAGAAAATAGAAGCTAAAAGGAACACTTTAAAATCAAACTAGAAATAACGAGAGATGAAAAGCTTGGAGAAAAATGACAACTATTCAAAATATGCAAAGCAGATCCAATATACAGATAACAGATATCTCTGAAGAGGAACCCAAAACACAGGGTCGGGGAGAGGGCGGCAGGTACTATAAATGACAACTCAAGAAAACTTCCTATTAACTAAAAGAAAAAAAAAGGGGGGCCGGTGAGATGGCTCAGTGGCGTAAGCGCCTGCCTTGCAAGCGTGAGGGCCCGAGTTCGACTCCCGGAACCCACATACGAAAAAGGGGCCGGTGATATCGCTCAGCGGCCCGGGCGCCTGCTGGCGCGCGAGGTCCTGAGGTCGACCCCCCGGTACCCACAAAAAAAAAAAAAAAAAGGTTGGAAATTTCATATTGCAAGAATACACCACAAGCCAGGGCATGGTGGCACACACCTGTAATCCCAGCACTTGAGAGGCTGAGGCAGGAGGGTTGCCACGAGTTCAAACCCACCCTGAATTATGTAGCCAGACCCTGTCTCAAAAAAAAAAAAAAAAAAAAAGAATACACCATATACCCAAGAATATATGTCAGCCCACAACCAACATCAAGACATGTTCCTGTAAATTAGCGGGCTTTAAAGAAAGGGAGAGGGGCAAATTATGGACATCTAGGCAAAAAATAGCAGGTGACTTTAAGGGAAAAATATATTGTCATCAGACTTTCTGACAATACTTTCTGCCAAAAGAAAATGATATAACATACTTAGGATACTCAAAAAAAGAAATGTAAACCAGTGATTTTATATCCAGCAAAACTGACTTTTATGTAGAAAGAGCACAGCTATTATGAACATGAGGCATTGACCATACAGTTCCTTGTGAAATTACAACTAAATGTAATAAGGGAGACATGGTATGAATTGCTAGATAGCTGGATGATGTAGATATAATATTGAGTGAAATGTATCAAAGAAATTATTTTTAGTAATTATGTTCGTGATGGTAATTTTATTTTATTTATTTTGTTTTATTTTTGGTATCGGGAATTGAACTCATGACCTCACACTTGCCAGGCAGGCACTGTGCTGCTGAGCTATATCCCCAGCCCTATTTTATTTTATTTTATTTTGTTTTATTTCATCTTTTGGATTTTTTTTTGTGTGTGTAGGTACCAGGGGTCGACCTCAGGACCTCGTGCGCCAGCAGGCGCCCATGCCACTGAGCGATATCACCGGCCCCTTTTTTCATATGTGGGATCCGGGAGTCGAACTTGGGCCCTCGTGCTTGCCAGGCAGGCGCATACACCGCTGAGCCATCTCACCGGCCCATCTTTTGGACTTTTGAGACAGAGTCTCGCTATGTAGTTCAGGCTGGCCTTGAACTCATTATGTACCCCAGGTTCACCTCAAACTCACATTGATCCTCCTGCCTCAGCCTCCCGAGTGCTGGGATTACAGGTATGCACCACCATGCCCTGTGGGTGATGGTAATTTTAGTATTGTTGTTATGAGACTTCCGTTTGTGAAGTGTGGGATAAACTAAGTAATTATGGATGTTCTACCAGCCCCTGTATTCTGGAGAACCAGGATTCTAACAGGGAGCAAAGATGATTTCTTTGTAATATGGAAAAGATTTAGTAAAAAACCATGTCATCCTTGTTCTGAATTGGAAATAACACCATGAACTCATTATGTATTTTAGTTATAAAATGTCTACTGAAGAGGCCTGGAAACGATGACTGTTTCTAGCACTCAGCACCCCTCGTATCCAGATTGTGATCTTAAAATATCATTTTCCAAAACACACGCACACATATACACACACACACACACGAAAAATCAAATGTAGGACTTCTGGGAGAAATGGGTGATTCAAATTCTAGGGCAGTGTCTCTGTTACTTTTCTCATTGCTGAGACAAAATACCTGACACCCAAAATTAAAGGGGGAAATGTTTATTTCGCTCCCAGTTTGTGGAGGTTTCAGTCCGTAAACGGCTGGCTCCAAGGCAGGGTGGGCTGGCAGAGGAGAAAGTTCATGGCAGGCAGACTGTAGCAAAGCGACAAGGGACCTTAGGCATCGTTCTGCCCCTTTTATATTGTATCTAGGCTGCCGGGATTAGGGTGGTGCCAGACCAATCAGTGGACTGATTTAGCAATCACACACCCTTCATCCCGGCATCACACTCTTTAGATCCAGCCACGTCTCAAAAAGCCCCGCCTGGGCCAGGGATATAGCTCAGTGGTGCAGCGCCTGCCTGGCAAGTGTGAGGTCCTGAGTTCGATTCCCAGTACCCCCCCAAAAAAGCCCCACCTATGACCACATGAGGCTTGGGGGGGGGAATCTAGACCCAAACCATAACAGGCAGTAAACATTTAAGAGGAGGCTGAACATCTTGTCCATCAAATAGCCCCAAGCTATGAAGGACAGCCCAGAGCACCCAGGAGCGAACTGCATTTTCTCCCTGGCCAAAAATGGAAAAAACTGAGTTTCAGCAAATAGCAACAACAACAATGGACGAAACCTCTTGAAATTGGTTTAAGTTATGAACGCGTATTAATATTTTTTGAAAAATCATTTGGAAGCTGGGTATGGCAATGTACGCCTGTAATTCTAGCACTTGAAAGGGTGAAGCAGGAAGATCGCCACGCGTTCGAGGCCAGCCTGGGCTACACAGCAAGACCCTGTCTCAAAACAAAATAACAACCGCACATAAAAAAATCATTTGGAGAGAACAACAGAAACCTAGGGAGCTCCTTGCCCTGAAAACTGGTGAATACAATGAGTGATACCTCCTGGTAACCACACAGCAAGAGCGCGTAAGGGGAGGTGTCTCTTACCCAAGTGTCCCAACCTAGAAATGCGAAAAAGAGAGCCCATCAGCATTTCGCAATCCCCGCTGAGTTAGTGCAGGCATCACAGGAAGACACCAGACACTAGTCCCAGTGGAACGCGCGCCCTGTTTTCTTCCCAAAGGGAAGGGCCTGTGTCTGTCCCAGCTGCCAGTGCGCAGGAATCAGAGGGGAGCACCCCGAGCTGCACCATGGGATGCAGTCGGTCCATTTCAGACCATGCGGGATTCTACAGCTCCAAGGGGCTGGGCGCTTTAGCAGATAAGCTGTGTGGAGGGTGACGGGCGGAGAGGAAAGCTTGATCGGTGTGGAGACGCACTCTGCGTGATGAAACTTTAAAGAAACCAGGTAGGGGCTGGCTGTGGGCTCACGCTAGGGGTCACTGGTGGGGTGGAGGGTTTGTCATGGTCTGGTGTAGACGAAGCGGCCTCAGCTGGCTCCCAAGGCCTCTTTCTCAACCTGGGTGGTGGTTATAAAGAGGTCTGCCTTATGATAACTCATTGAACTAGACCTTCATTTTTGTTGTTTTGGCGTCTGTGTTCTATGATAAAGAGATGTGAAGAAACGCTAGCGTGGGGCTGGAATACAGGCCTGGAATAAACATCAGCCTCTCCTTGTCCTGCCCAGTGCACGATGGTGTGGACTTGGCTCTGTGCAGGTGCTGAGCTTGCACTCTACGTGCGTGTCCCACCGTGAGCCTTGCTGCCCACCGGCCCGCGGTGTTTGCGGCACCTGCCCCCGGGGCACTCTGAGCACATTTGTTGAGCAAGCAGTGAGTGAATGCGTTTGGCAGCCCTGGCGCCTGATGCTTAGTTGGTACAGTTGGCAAATCTCCAAGCTGTGCCTACCCACAGCCAGGCCAGGTGGAAACCGAGCGCATCTCCCCGGTGTGGGTCCAGGTCGTTTGCAGGAAGGGCCAGTGGTGACCCCGCGGAGCAGCCGAGCTGTGGAGGTCACCACTGTGCCATAGCAGGGCCAGGTGCTCCCCAGCCTGACCACCTACTGCTGTCCCCGACCTAGTCCCCGTGGGAGCTGAAGCGCCGGCTCCACTTTCGGCCTCACTTGCTGTGGTTCCGCGCAGGCTCCGCCAGGAGAAGACGGACACCATCCGCTGCATCAAGTCCTGCCGCCCCAGCGACACGGCCTGTGTGCGGGACCCCGTGCACACCATCTCACACACGGTCATCTCGCTGCCCACCTTCCGCGAGTTCTCCCGCCCTGAAGGTGAGCCGACTGGAGTGGGGGTCCCGGGGCCCCCCGGGGGGCCTCTCTGTGCTCCAGCTGTGGGCTTGGCCTGCAGGAGCCCTTCCTTGCTAGGTATGGTTAGGGGCTGAAGGCAGACCTCTCCCTGGCGGGCATCTCCACGGACCCGGGCTGCGCGGCACCATTCCACCCCCTCCAGCCCAGGTGATCATGACAGTCATTCTGCAAAACCATTCAGTGCTGCTTCTGTGCCAAGCCCGGGGGAGCCAGGGCAGGGTTCTGGGAGGAAGTGACATTCATGGTGGCACTTGAGTGGAGAGTGATCCTGTGAAAGGGGAAGAGGGAGGAGGTTCCCAAGCAATGAAGGTCACAGCTGTCGAGGTCCCGAGGTGAGTGGGGCAGGGTGGGCACCAAAGGACTGAGCCACATTGTTCTGGCCGGAGCGGCAGCCGCTTGGCAAGGGGAGGGTTGGGGCCCCACCCGCCCACGGCTTTGAGGAGGCCTTAAAAAGTTGGAGCTGATGAGATTTTCACACTGAAACTTCACGCTGGGGGTTGGGGGCTGGAAGCAGGGTGCCTGTAGTTGCATGGTCAGTGTCCTTATCCCTGGCTCTCCGAGGAGCTCCTGGCATGCTGTGTAGACGCTGTCACCACACACTTCCTGGGACAGGGATGCAGCTCTGCTTCAGTGCCCAGCAGAGGCTGTGGAATGAGCCCCCCCCATACACCTCACCGCTGGGGTGTGCAGATGAGTGCCAGCGCAGGGTGGTCCCCGGCCACCCTCTTCTGCTCTGGAGTCCCCTCTCTGGCCTTCGGAGGGGCTCTCCTTCACCAGGCCACTCAGCAGCCCTAAACCGTAAATGTCAAGCCGTGGGGACACAGTGGCAAGAAAGACCTTTCCTGTCAGGGAAGACTTGCAATTGAGCCCGCCAGGACAAACCATTCAGGTCGGCACACCATGCTGGCACTGTGACAGGGCCACCTGGCAGCGGCAGAGAGGGCAGGACAGACCCCAGGATGCAGCAGCCCCAGCCCTGCCTCCCTCCCCCTGGCTCATTCCTCCAGAGAAGGAAAAGCCCAGAATCTCCCAGGGGCCACAGGCTTGGGTTGGAAGAAACCACTCACTGGTGTTTGCCTTGTGCAAAGTGATGGGGTCTCACCAAACCACAGCAGATCCTTCCCAAGCCCCCAGTGGCCGGCTCTGTGGCCTCTCCAGCCAGGGCTGGTGTGGCAGCTGGTCACCCACAGGAAGTTGGGCACAGACTGAGACGCCTTTTAGCATCTCGGGCCCAGGAAATCCAGAGCCTGACCTTTAGCCCCGAAAGGCCAGCCAGGTGCCTCCTTCTTTTTTTTTTTTTTTTTTTTTTGTGGGTACCGGGGGGTCGACCTCAGGACCTCGCGCGCCAGCAGGCGCCCGTGCCACTGAGCGATATCACCGGCCCCTTTTTCGTATGTGGGTTCTGGGAGTCGAACTCGGGCCCTCGCGCTTGCCGGGCAGGCGCTTAAGCCGCTGAGCCATCTCACCGGCCCCCCACCTCCTTCGTTTTACAGATGAAGAAACCGAGGCCCAGGGGAGTCTCCCCAAAGATGGCCCCGAGCCAGGGTGGAATCTGGGCCCCATGGCTCCCAGAGCAGGGCGCCTTGGTCCACTTCACGGTCAGGGGTCTGCAAGATGCACGAGGCCCAAAGGCCCACAGCCACCCAAGACGGGGCTGGGCTGACCCACGTCACTGTTAGCAGGGGGAGCCGGGTCCTCTGGCCTTGCACTCTCACCCACCTCTGTCCCCGCCCCCAGCTTCATAAATATTCATAACTAAGTCCCATTGCTTCTCAGTGCAGTCCTGCTGCTGACTGGCTCTGACCTCAGGGAAGATCCCAAAATCTCTCCAGACCTCAGTTTCCCCTGATAAGACAGGGACGGGCTACACTGTGATGCCCAAGTCCCCTCCCTCCCCCACCTCCATCATGGGTCATGGTGCATGACACCCCCCACCCAGGGTCGGGTCTTCACTTCCGGGGCGAGTTTCGCTCCATGCCTGGCCTCTTCCGGCAGAGATCATCTTCCTGCGGGCCGTCACACCGCTGTACCCCACCAACCAGGCCGACATCATCTTTGACATCACAGAGGGGAACCTGCGGGACTCCTTCGACATCATCAAACGCTACATGGATGGCATGACAGTGGGTGAGTGGCCCCTCTGCTGCCACCGTGCCTGGAGCATTAGGCGAGGCCTGTAGGCTTGTGCTGTGGGGCCGAGTCCCCCTCCCAAATCCGATCTCTCCTGTCCTTCAGGGGCGGGCGCCACAGCCCCCGGCTCAGATGGAACCGACTGGGGTCCGCCCTGGCTGTGCCACCGGCTCTGTGTGAACGCTGGCAGCCCCAGTCTCTCTGCCTCTGAGAGTGGTGGGTTAAGCCCATCCCCTCCCGCAGATGCGATTTCGAAGGTCCTAGGGCTCACAGGAGCTTCCTTTTGTGATGCTGTAGGAGGGAGCGGGGGAGGAAGCGGAGAACCCGAGCTCTAGTTTTGGCCGCGGATCTCTGTGACTTGCTGCGCAACCTTGAGCGGGTCGCCGTTCTTTCCCGTGTGTCGTTCGTCATAAGACCCAGGCCTCCCTGGAGATTTGGTGTCTCAGGAACACAGAGGCAGTGGGACAAAGACGGTTAAAGGGCACCTCTGTGCGGGGGGCACCAGGTGGAGGACTTGGGTGAAGAGGAAGGAGGAAGGTGGCCGGGCACGGGGACCAGCCCACTGGCGTGGGAACAGAGGGTGAGGCTGTGGATTGAGGGGGACCTCAGAAGCCCAATGGCAGCTGACAGCTGTGACAGGGACCTCCTTGGCTTTCAGTGTGACACGCATCCCTAAAAGACACTCAGACCCGCTGTGCTCTGTGCACTGGCTTCTTTCACGATGCCTCGCCTCAACGATCACTGTCCAAAGAATTTTTACCCGTAAGGAAAGAAAACAGTCATATCTGCCCCTTTGGACTTTGATTCATACTCTGATCACTTCCAAAGCAGCGGAGCCCCAAAGGACAGCCCCTGCCCTCCTCGGGCCTCAGTGTCCCCGCTGTGAGTCCTGGGCAGTGGATTTTGTTCATTCCCTGGGCCCTGGATTCTGCTCAGCTAGAGCAGAGCCATTTGGAACATGGCCTCCAGGTGGCGCTGTTGGATCTCAGAACCTTCGCCCCTGACACCCCAAACCTGACGGTTGTTACACTGGCAGCTGGAGAAAGGGGATCGTTATTCCCCTGTTGCCAAAGAGCCATTTATAGTGACTTTACAAGCTCTTAAATGGGTTTGCATGTTGTAAACACGGCTGAGTCATTTGGGGGCTCCCTGCTGCCAGCCACCTCCTCCGCTAGTTGGCAGCAAGAATAATTAGTTAATTACAATTAATGGTGCATCCCAGCCCTCGCTGGGATCCCAGGGGAGGGTACACATTCAGTTGCCAGCAGCCATAAAACTTGCTGCTTGCCCTTGAGTCAGTGCCCACGGTGGGGGTCAGTTTCCCCTATTGTAAAATGAGAGTTGAGAGAAAGGGACGTTAGGGGTCCCTTTGCTTTGGATAAGGGCAGACAGGGTGCAGGAAGCACAGAGGGCTTGTCCTGCCCCGCTGGCCTGCAGAAGCCACCGTGCGCCTGCCCTGGGCCTAGCCTGCAGGTGTGACTGTGATTGGCCTCAACCCTGGCTGGGGTGGTTCAGAACCCTAGTATCTTCCAATTTGCCCCTTCATCCTTCTACTTTTTGTACCCAGCTGGCCCTGGGCCAGCCTTGCACATCTGGAGATGCACAAACCCCCGGCAGCCCACAAGCGGACATCACGAAACAGGTGTGTGTGCAGGGGTACCGTGGCCTCCGTCACCCTGGCTCTGTTGGGGACAGGTCCCTCGCCATTTTTGCACCTTATTTTGCCAGCTAAAACCTCCCTAGGGTAAGAAATCCTTCTGCACAGGAGGCCAGGCCAGGCCCAGGCCCAGAGCAGCAGCCCGAAGCTGCACCCTGGGCAGAACCACACCCTGGCAGCTTCTGTTGAATCCCCTGGGGCAGAAAATCCTGGCGTCTCCTGGAGATCGTGGCTCTTGCTTCTTGTAGATAGGGAAACCAAGGCCCAGAGCGAGGGAGGGTCTTCTCCCAGTCACTCACAGGCACATCAGGCCATAGATCCCCTAGGGTGTGAGAGGCCAGCACAGGCGCTGTCCCCAGAGGGGCTTCCTGGGAGTGGAGTGTGGGTCATCCCCGCCGCACTCAGTCATGGTGCCCTGGTCTTTGGAATTTTGGGCTGAGGTTGCCAAGGTGCCATGCTGGCCCTCAGGAACTCATCCTGCCCACAGGTGAGCCCCTTCCACTCCTTGGTGCCCACATGGTGTCCCATCCCATCCCCATGTCCTCTCCCAGTGGAGCTGGAGACAAGACCGGGCAGGTCCTGCAGAGAGGGGATGAGGCCGAGTGTTTCTGGCTGTGTCCTCCTCTCTGAGCCCATGGTGGCGACCTCATTCTCAGCTTGGGATGTCGCCTCCCACTGCCTCCTCCCCTGCCTGCTTCCACCCACAGCCCCAGTCCTGTCCACCCGGCCACAGAGGCTTCTCCCACTGGACCCGAGCCCAGAGCAGAGCGGCCCTGGGCATAGGCGAACCCTCTTGGCTTCCCACCCTTCCTGCGTGCTCACCCCCACATTCCTATGCCATCCTTGAAAACCCGCCCAGGATGAGGCCCGAGCCTGTGCCTTGGGCAAAGGAAGGAACGGAATGAAGTGACCACAACTGAAAAACTGCAGAGCCGGGGTGTGTTTGTTGCAGGCTTGTCCTGGGCAGCACGGAGCTCACGTCAGGCTCTGGCTTAGATGGCAGTGGGGGAGGAAATGTTTCCGGGGTGGTACAGACTGCTCCCCACCGCGGTCTGGGAGGCTCCAGAGCCCCGGTGCAGCTCTGTGCTACCTGCAGCACGTCTAAAGGGGCACCTGCCAGCTTGTGGCACTCACTGGACACTGGCCTCTCTGGGCCATGCCGTGGGCAGCCACTGGCACCAGGCTGATTTTGCCTGTGGCCCACAGGATCCTGGGGCTGCGGGGCTGTGTTAATGCGCGGTTGATCTCGTAGCTTTTTACAAGCCAGCCGGGACATCATCGACTGACAACTGCAGGGTCAGCAGAGGCTTCTTGGAGAAGGGGACACTAGAGCCAGGCACTGTGACCAAGTAGCTGGGGATGTGTGAGGACCACAGTTAGATCTGGGCCGCCCACTCCCGGGCTTCTGTCCCTGTGAGGCCAACATGAAGCCCCACTGACCTCTGGTCTATACCGGCTGGCGTCTACACTGCTGGCATCTGTGCACAGCAGTAAAGACCTCCGCATCCATGAGGTCAAGAGAGAAGTTCAAAATGCTGCCATGCCTGGGAAGGGGCAGGGGTCTGGGACCAGGGGCTGCTGCCTGGGGTCTCCCTGCCGCCTCCTATCATCAACCCCTAGGCTGGCGGGGCCCAGGTCCCTAGGAGCCGTGGGCCCAACTCTTTCCTAGGAGGCAGATGCTGGAGGTTTCTGGGGGTTTGGCGGGATCGGCGCTGGCTGGAAATGGGCTTTTGTGACAGGCGGCATGAAGATGCAGGCCCAAGTCATTTTGCACACTCATTTCTGGGCGAGCCCTGCGGTCTGATTCAGCCGGCTATGGGTGTGTGTGTGGGTGTGCGCGGGATGGACAAGTGTGTGAGCGCATGTGGTGTTTGATCTCCGGGCTGCGTGGACAGAGGATGGCCCTGTAGTATCAGGCCAGACCTCGTATCCCTAGCCCAAGGTTTCCCCAGGCCCAGGGACGGATTAGGATTCTGCCGAGTTTTGCTCTGGAGTTGCCCGGTGCCACCCCTGAGCATTCGCCAGAGTTCTTTCACAAGCGACAGGCAATAGGTCCTCATGTAGCCTTGTGGGATGGCCACCTGGCTGGCATCACCATTTATGAGGAAAAAACAAAAGTGCCTATCCCGGCATGGTGGTGCACACCTGAAATTCCAGCACTGTGGGAGGCTGAGGCAGGAGAATTGCAAGTTCAAACCCAGCCTGGGCAATTTAGGGACTTAGTAAGATCCTTCTTAAAATAATAATAGTAACAAAGGACTAGGGATATAGCTCAGTGTGAAAGCCCTGGATTCATACCCTAGTAATGGGGTGAGGGCCCTGGCCTAGTGTTCCACAGTCAGCAAGCCAGAGCTGCGGGTCCCAAGCAGGTTGGCGGTCTGTTCTCCACCCTCCTCGAGTGTCTAAGCCTCCAGGCAGTGCCTGGGCACAGCTGCTGCAGGGCTCCCTGGGAAGCAGCTCCGGACGCCGCGGCTGGCCAGGCACCGCAGCAGCCAGGACCAGTGGCCTGAAGGACAGGCCGGCTCCCCTTCAAGGTGGCTACCACATGAAGGTTAGGGAGCAGTGCCCTAACTATAGAGTCCCATTAGCGTGAGAGGCACATGACTTTCACGGCAGCCCCCCTTGGAGCTTGGCCCACAGTGGTGTCAGCAGCCAGGGCTGGAGAAAGCGGGCACTTTGCACATCTGAGTTCTCTCTGATTCTGTCTCAGGCTGGCCAGGACAGAAGTTGGTCTGGGTGTGGTCAGGAGGGACACGGAGGACGCAGGGGAGCAAAACCCACGCAAAGCAGGAGCAGGTTGCTCCTTGCAGCCCCAGAGAGGAGGGCGGCACCTGGCAGGGTCACCAGGGCTGGGAGCAGGAACGGGACCCACGGCAGAGCTTCCAGTGCAGTCCAGGCTGTTTGAGCGAGTGGCTTCCCCACGGGGGTCCTAGTGGTGGCGCCAGTTCTTGGGGTCCCTGTGAGGGGTGGGCGCATCCACACAATCCCTGCAGAGGGTGGGGTCACAGGCTGTCCCTGGCTGTGGTCCCCAGGGGGTGGCTGTATATGCTAGGGGACTGGATGGGCCACACCCAGGAGCTGGGAGGGGGCAGAAAACTGGAAACTGAGTCCAAGGGGACTGAGTCCTGCTAGCAGGAGGAAGTCCAATGTATATTCAAAATGGACACCAGCGGGGCAGTGGTGCAGGCCTGCAATCCCAGCACTGGGAGGCTGAGGCAGGAGGATCAAAAGTTCAAGCCAGCCTGGGCAACTGAGTGACTTAATGAGACTCTGTCTCAAAATAAAAAATAGAAAAGGACTGGGCATGTAGCTTGGTGCAGAAGCCCTTGGTTTAATCTCCAGTACCGGGGGAAAAGAAGAGTGAGGAGGAAGAAGAGGAGAAAAAGGAAAAACAAATAGAACAAATGGCCACCAAAACTTCAGGAGGAGGGCTCAACGGCTCATGTGTCCGACGCTGCCTGTGCCTGACGACACGGAGCCTGAACTTGAACGGGGTACGGGCACAGTGACAGGGCTGCTGGGCCTGCTGCGGGATTGTGGAGGCCCTGCCCCGAGTCCCGCGCACCTCCCATCGTCTTATTCATTCGGCCCGCACCCCCGGCCCTGCGTTGGGTGCTGAGGAACAAACATACATCGAGCTACAAATCCTGCCTTCAGGAGGCTGCTTCCCAGCTTCCCTAGCATCCCGCCTGTGAGTGCCTGCCACCCACAGTGCCTGCTTCCCCATTAATGACTCAGAGGGACAGAGCAGTGGCGTGTGGCAGGGCTGCCATGGAGAGTTGACTGTGTTGTATACTGCCAAACCCAAAGGTCCCAGCTAGCAGGGTCCTGATCATCTCTTTAAAATCATCCCCGCGTAAGGGGTTAAACAGGCGCTGCTGACCTGGAGACTGATGTGGCAAGCTTGGCCCGGGCTCAGTACACATCACGAATGACATTCAGAAATTCCACCTAAAAACAACAGCGCAGCCATCCCTGCCCGGCGATGAGTGATCGGCCCTGTCCTGGCTTTCACAGCAAATCCCAGGATTAGGCGCTTTCTCTTCTCTGGGAGGCACAGCCCTGTCACCCTGGGCCGCACCCTGGCCAGCTGCCAAGTCCTCTCCCGCGATGGCCTGGCCTCCCAGGGCCCGGGGTGGGCCAGGCCTGGCTCCCCTTGGAGGCTAGGGACAGAGGAGGGCAGTGCCACAGGGTCCCCAGCAGGAGCAAGGCAGGGACCAAAGGGACCCCCAGAGCAGAGGAGCTTTGTCAGATGGCAGCTGTCATGCTCCGGAGCACACAGGGCATCCTTCACCCCAGGGTCACAGACTTCACCCCCACCACTGTGACTAGGTGGGCCTCGGCGGGCTCGGCCTCTACTGGGAGCTGGACGGAGCTGGTGACCAGGGCCCGGAGGACCCGTGAGAACACCGCCCTCAGGGACCTGACTCAGCCTGGCCTGGACCCTGCGTCTGGCTGTGGAGGGCGCGGGAGGTGTGTCCCTCTGCACAGGACCTTGTGGCACAGCTCCTGTGACCTGCTGCCACCGCAGAGCCTGGCAGGTGACACAGCTCTGCCCTCAAGGTGCTACCGGTGCTAAGACAGCAACTGCCTGAGGAAGGCAGGGGAGGAGGAACTTCGGGCCTGCCTGGGCTCAGGGCAGGAGACTTCCGAGCTGGTGGACATTGGAAACTGCCCTGGCCGACGCTGCTGGGTGCCCGTGGCCACATGCCTGAGTCCCAGAGGACTGCATGGCCAGGTGGAGGCCGGCTGTGCAGTGGGACAGGGGCAAGGTGTGGTGTCCTGAGCAGGGCCTGGGGCTCGGGAAGGACGGAAGGGGACAGGGCAGGGGGAACACAATGCCCAGGTGGCAGTGGCAGGTCCGAGGCAGGACAGAGGCCGCTCGGGTGCCCGCCAGACTTGTCTGTGCCTGGTGCTTGCAGTGGTGACTGCTGCGTCAACTCCGCAGCCTGGACCTGTCCCACTTCTGCACTCTGGAATAGACAGTGCGGGAGGCTGGGATTATGTCTGTCTGTCCTGGTCGCTGCTGTGTCCCTGGGACCCTGGGCCCAGCACTGGGGCAGGGCGGGGGGGCTTCCGGGCTAAGGCCGGTCTCACCCTGGCCCCAAGTCTGCCTCTCTTCTCCCTTCCTCTGCCCTCTGCTCTGCCCTCCCAGCCCCGCACCCAGACACTGGACGGACATGCTACAGCCTCTCTCCCCACCTTTAGCCAAGATGGTCCCCTCCTCTTCTTGATAAACTCCTATTCATTCTACAAAGCCCAGGTCAGCTGTCACTTCCTCCCAGACACCTTCCATGACCCCCATGCAGCTCCTTTTCCTTGCTTCATCAGAACCTGAATGAGCCGGGGACTCCTCACCTGCCTCCAACAGTGTGTGCCCAGTCAGGGCCTGCTCTAAGAGAGGTGCAGGGATCAAGATGGGGGCAGATGTGGGTCCCTGTATAAGACACTTTTTATTCCAGATGCAGGGACAGCACGTACAGAGGCCCTGGGGCAGATGAGCCTACAGGACCTGTAGCAGAGCCACAGGGAGGTGGCAGTGAGGGCAGGGTCTGGAGGCCATCGGAATTCAACACCTCTTCTTCTGGCTTTTCCACTGAGTCCACTGGCTGCTGGGAGCTGGGTGAAGGTTTCAAGACAAAGGAGCAAGTTGACCTGACGCTTGCAGGGACCACTCTGGGTGGGAGCAGCGACAGTGGGCCTCCAGGCCAGATGATGGTGGCTCAGACCAGGCAGGGCCAGGAGAAAGTGGGGAGGGGATGGGTCAGGGAGGGATGGGAAGGTGGTGCCAGATTCTGTCCATGGTCAGATGTGCGGACACACAGCCAGGAGGCTGAGACAGGGAGGTGTGCCCAGGAAGGTTTGGGGGAGGCGGTGAGGCCGCTTTGGGCTTGTGAGACACCATGATGCTGGCTGGGTGGGTGAGGCTGGGAGGCTTTCGCACACGGAAGGGGGTAGAGTCCGATGGTGGTCACGCTCACCACCCCGGGGAGAGGGGAGAGGGGCCAGGCCAGCGGTCAGGGAGATAGGAGGAGCTGGCCCGCAGAGGGGCAGGAGGGGAGCCGGAAGCCAAGAGGACACGGTGTGTCCAGCACCAGGGGCAGCTGCACCTGGCTGATGTGCTGAGTCAAGTTGGGAAGGGATGGAGGATTCAAAGGGCTGAGCTGTTGCTGACCTGATGAGCCCGTTTCCATGGCAATGGGTGGAGGGAAAGCCTGGAGGGTGCTGTCCTCCTGGTCTTGTTTCTTGCACGCACACACACGTGCACATGCATGTGTATGCACAGACCAGGTGTGCCCACTAGGAGGTCACCAAGCCCATCTCCTGGCTGGTCCCCAGAACCAGCTGCAGGACCAACCCCTCCCCCGCTGACTTCCCGGGCCGCCAAAGGGTTAAAAAGAGGCTCCGTCTCCTGAGCTCCTCCCAGAATGCTTTGCTAGCCTCTCCTGCTGCCCTGAGGCACCTTTGCAAAGACTTTGACATCACCAGCCACCTTCATAAATTATTCTTGTTTTTAAACAAAGTGCTTCAGCCAAATGGCAGTAGAAGCAGGTGCAAAATTCGGGAGAAGCGTCTGGTGCCAACCCCGTAGGAGACTCCAGGAAGGAAACTGAGGCACAGGGGAGCGTTCAGGGCGGTGATGTGAGTTAGGAGCCTGCTGTGCAGCATACGGGGACCGGATGTGGGTTCCAGCTGGTGTGATCTTGAGTGGGCAGAGTTCGATGCCCAGCCTGGCCCAGTCCTGACATCTCAGAGTTGTCACCTCTGTGTCCCACACCAGCAGTGAGCACAGTCCCCAGAGTAGGCACCTAATAAGCATTTGGTCGATGGCTGAAGATTCTGCGAGTCTCTCACCCGTGCCAGAAGTGTCCGTGTGGGACACCAGCTTGGAAAAGGGACCCTGGAGGAGGGGCCTTGCTTGGCCAGCGGAAGCGCTTCCTGTCCTCATGGAAGGGCTCATTCTTGGCGCTGCTCAGAAGGACAGAAAGAAAGGACATTTCTTCAAGCCTCCGTGTGACCCACCCCGCTGAAATGCCAGGGAGGATGAGGGCACCCAGCTGCCCTGCCCACACTCTCGTGCTCACGCCCATGCCCAGCACCACCCCAGTCCCTCCAGCTCAGCCCCCTCCGCCGCTGCAGCCCCGTCGCCTCCCCCTGGGCGGGTGAGCAGGAAGGAGGTGGTGGGCGTGGGTGAGCTGCCAAAAGCCACGCGCGCTGCTGAGCTCTCATTCGGCTGGCGGCAGCCGGCCATCCCCTTCGAAGCGTCTGCTTTGCCTCCCGGGAGGCCTGGGGTGGGGGAGCGTGTGTAATAATCAAGAAATCCGGGCGATGAGTTTCGCTGAGACATGTTGAGTGACATTTGGTATTTTAAATATGCAGCCTGGACACCTGTCCTTCCTTCCCAGCCATTTCTCCGGGCAGGCAGAGGTCCGGAGCTTCGTCCTTCAGCTGTGACAGCTCTAGGGTTCACGGTTCCTTCCTGCTGCACTTGCCGTGGGTTTGTGACTCAGCTCAGGGCAGCGCGTTCTGGGAGTGTCCTGCCTGATGTGTCACACACGGAGGGGACAGCGGGTTGGAAGGTCAGTCCCAGCTGGAGTGGAATCCACTGCCGTTAGCTTGGCACATGGGACACACTACTCTCTGAGCCTCGCTTTGTCCCCCAAGAATGAGGGTGACCATCTCTCCTCCGTCCATGGCGTGGGGACCCACGTGGGGTCCTCAACTTCGGCTCCCCTTCCCTGGCAGTGTAGCCCATCTGCACCCTAATGTGTTGCTTTGAAGGTTCAAACTGAGCGTCCCTGATCCAGAAATTCAAAAATCCAAAATGCTCCGAAATCTGAAAGTTTTTAAATGCTGAGGGAACACCACGAGTGGAAAATTCCACACCGTGAAACTTTGCTTCATGCACCAAATTATGAAAAATAGTAGAGAAATTACTTCCAGGCTATGTGAACAGGTGCAGGGAAGCATAAATGAATTTCCTGTTTACCCTGGTTCTGTCTTCAAAATAGCTCGTTATGTAAATGCGAATATCCCCAAATCCAGGACGCTGGGCCTCGGCGTTTCTTGTTCTTGACCGTCCCCCTTGCCTTGGTTTATGCAGCCCGCTCAGCCTGCAGGGACTGTGACTCCTACGCAGGGGCCTTCACTGTTGGCTTCTTTGCAGTGCCAGTCACGTGTGTGACAGGCAAGACCTCGTGGGGCCCTCTGAGCCCCTTGTCCCACTTCACCTTTCTCCGTGCCACAGCTGGTGGCACAGGGTGGCCACCAAGTCAGGACGGTGAGGCCTGGCCTTCTTCTGTTGCCCGTTTTCCTTCTGAGAGGTCAGCATCTGACGTCTCAACGGCTTCGGCTGTTGGCTGTGACTGCCCACTGCTTCCATTCATGTACAATCATTTTCAACTTTAGAAACTGTGCTTCTCCCTGGAATCTTTACTTCATCCAGTCGTTCAACAACCGTGTATTGAGTGCACCAGGCACAGCATAGGCCTGAAGACCCACTACGTGCTGAGAACCAGGGATACGGGAGCTGCCAGGCAAGACTGCTCTGGGCGGAGAGAAGCCGCCTCGCCCGATTTCAGATGAAACCGGTTCTTGCTCTCTTCTCGAAGCCTGGCCTCTGCCTTTTTACACTCAGTCGCTGTCTTTCCAAAGCCCCTGCTGCTCTCCGTGGGTCTGAGGTAGCTCGCAGGTCTGGGTCCGTCACCTGGTTTGTTGGGGCTCACTCTGACCCGCCCACTCCTTTCCACCTTCAGTTAGGATCCCGGGGCTGCTGGCTGCGGGCGGAGCTTCCAGATGGATGGCGCTTTGTGGGAGGCCACCCTGCTGGTCAGTGTTGACCAGTCACAGTGGTCACCCTGCCGGTCAGTGTCGAGGCTGTGACTTGGGTCTCTGCAGATCAGTGTCTCGAGTCGAGTCAGAGACACAGACCCACGCGCAGAGCCCGGAGTTGGCTTTTACCATCTCACAGTCAGATGGCAGAAGCGGGCGGATGGCCTCAGGGGCCAGGTGTGGGGACCACGGATGCCGGGAGCCGTAGCATTCTCCCCAAGGGAGGGAGCGGCAGGCTTCGCACTCAGGATCCTGGATCCTCGGCACATCAGCTGCAGTTTCAAAGCAGAGCCAAGACATGAAGAAAATGCCCTAGGGGGCCTGCATTTTTCAACTGGGAAAAAAGGCTTAATTATATCTTTAAGAGGCACAGAGGAATACCAGCCACGTCTGACACCCCGAGCAGAAATGCCAAGGACAAGGATTTGGAAGGTTAACACAGTTGAACTCAGCACCGTGGCCTCTTTTTTCCCCTGAGCCCTTGGAAAGGTGGGAAGGTAAACACTCCAGCAGGTGGGCTGGGCCAGCCAGCTGTGGTGGAAATGCGCCTCTCTCCTTGTCCTGCGTTTTGCTGCTAGAGCGGCCAATCCAAACTACCTTCACCCAGGGTCTTCTGTGGCTCCCCCTTTCCTTCAGGACAAAGTTTGTCTTCCTCCCATCACAGCCAAACTCCCACCATGTGTCTGCCCAGGCACCGGGCTGGGAACAGGGAGACAGACACGAGCATGATGCAGACTCTACCCCAAACAGGAGGCTGGCTGTGGACCTCCCTGCAAGGAGCAGGTGCAGCGTCACAGCCGAAAGATCAGGTACCAAGTGACCATGTGACAAAAAGAAGGCTAGAGAAGACTTTGTGCCTCAGCGTCCAGCTGGCCCTAGTGCCTGGCACCTGACAGGTGCCAAATAAATACCCATAGAATCAAGTGGGTGGGTGGGGCCGGACCCTTGGGTGGGCTTTGTAATGTCTGCCAAGCCACATGGGGGTGGGCGTTCCTTGCCTGCCCTCCTCCCTTGCTTTCCTGCAGTGGGAAATTAGCAAAAGATCTGAGATAACAGGGGTCTGGAGCCCAGGGTGGGGAGAAAGCGAGGCGACCCAACCCCCTAGTTCCAGGAGCCCCATGAGGTGAAGTTCATGGGCAGCCTTTACCATCCCTCCAGAGACCTGCCTGTCTCACCCCAAGACTGACGCAGCCCCAGGACTGGTCTGAGCTCTCACACCTTTGGGCTTTGCACAAGTCCTTCTTGCTTTCTTAGACCTACTTATTCTTCAAAACTCAATTTCCTCTGTAGAATCTCCCTTAAAGCTACATGTGCAGTGTAGCCTCTATTGGATAAATGGATGGAAAGATAGAAGATGGATGGGTGAGTGGATGGATGGATGGATGGATGGATGGATGGATGGATGGGTCAGTCATTTGATTGCTGGGTGGGTGAGTGGATGGATGGATGGATGGATGGATGGATGGATGGATGGATGGATGAGTCAGTCATTTGATTGCTGGGTGGGTGAGTGGGTGGATGGGTGGATGAGTCAGTCAGTTGATTGCTGGGTGGGTGGATGGATGGATCAGTTGGTTGGTGGATGGGTGAGTGTGTGGATGGATGGATCAGTCAATCAGTCTGAAGGATTCCTGTGATATGCTCGGAGCTATGGAGGGCCACATGCATGTGTGGGTTCAGCATGGAGCCCACCTTTTTCTTCAGCAAAAAGCCCAGCTGCTTCTCAACTTGTGGTCATGGCACTGCAGGCTCCAGGCTTGATAGAGCACCAGTCTGCAGGCTTGGACACTTCCTCCAGGAAGCCAGTCCTGATTTTCCCCGCCTTCCTCACTTCTCACCTCCATTCTTGCCTTGGCGGACAGTGCACAGACTTCTACTGGGACACAGTACCACCCTGTTTTTAATCCTAGATTCTCTCCACCAGCTTTGAAACCAGGGCTCTGTCAGTTGTCTCCGCAACACTGTGGACAGATCCTGGCGTCTATTGAGGGTGAACTGCTGAGCAGGGAGGTCAGCCATGCACACTTGGGGCTGATGCTATGCCAGGTGCCGTTCTGGGCACCCAGACTGTGTGATGCAGAAGACTCAGGGTGTGCCCTGGGGAATCAGGACCACCCAGCTTGGAGAAGGAATCCAGGATTCCCTGTGATCCTTAGCTACCAGGAGGAAGGATCACGGCTTCATTTCTCCCTGGGGGGGCACAAGGCAGGACAGGAGTCTATTGGGCATCTGCTCCATGTCAGGTCTTTGCGAGGCTCTTCTGAGTCCTGCCAGGTAGCAGGCAGTAGAGCAGAAACTTGGGCCTGAGAGGTCAGGAAGGGGCACGGCCCCTGGAGCGCTCTCACTGCTTCCTACGCTGTTGCATGATGGGCAGGAAGTAGCGAGCTCCCTGTCAGCGGTCCCAGAGGTGTGTGCAGAACCCAGAGTGACCCCTGGAAGGGGCTGTCATACTGGGGTTTCAAGCAACTGGCCCAGGCTATGCCCTTGTGACGTGAGTCCCCTCCCACCCCTGAGGTTCCTTCGGGGAAATCAGTCCCCAGATGTGCATGTGGCCATGGTCCCTGCTAACCCCCAGCACACCTTCTGCTCTCTCCCCAGGTGTCGTGCGCCAAGTGCGGCCCATCGTGGGCCCATTCCATGCTGTCTTGAAGCTGGAGATGAACTACGTGGTCGGGGGTGTGGTCTCCCACCGAAACGTCGTCAACGTCCACATCTTTGTCTCCGAGTACTGGTTCTGAGGGCAGGGCCGCAGCGCAGCCAAGGGGCACCCCCGGGCCAAATCACAGCTGCTGGGGTCTGCTCCGTACCTGTGTGCACCACTCAGGTGCACTTAATATCGTGTATTGGTTTGTAGCGTTGGCCCAGGTGTATTACACCGAGCCGGGGGTCCATCCATCTAATGTATCTGATGTTTAAATAATGCGTCCAGTCACTCAGCTGTTTGGTTGAAAACCTTGCTTATTTTTTTAATGCAAAGGCTAAATGTTGCTCCCTTCTCTACCTGTGGGATGGGCCTTGCCCATAGGACCAAGCAAAGAGACATTTTCAAAGGGGCAGCCAGGTGTCCAGATGCCAAGCGAAGGCCAGTTCTTGCCCTTATTACATGAAATTTGTTATCTTAAGTTTTTTTTGCCAGTCAGATATGTGTATGCCAAGTTCAGGGCTGCTGAATAGTAACACACACACATACACCCCCTTCTCCCCGGAAGCAGCTCTTAGGAGGCAAATTGCAGTTCTGGTGACAGGCAGGAAAATCTCTTGGGAAAGACACGGGCCATTGGGCTGGGTGTGGGCCCAGTGTGCACACCAGGGGCCTAACTGGGCTCCTCTGCACCCTGTACCCACTTTTTCTACAGGTGAAAAATAAACAGCTTTGTGATCTCCAGATGGCCTGTGCATGGGAGTCTTCTAAGAACAGGCTCCTTGGGCCGGTGAGATAGCTCAGCAGCATAAGTGCCTGCCCAGCAAGCGCGAGGTCCTGAGTTCGACTCCCGGAACCCACATAAAGGAAAAAAAGGGCCGGTGATATCGCTCAGGAACACAAGCGCTTGCTGGCTGGCAAGCACGAGGTCCTGTGGTCGACTCCCAGTACCCACATTAAAAAAAAAAAAAAAGAATAGGCTCCTAGCCAGGCATGGAGGTGCAAAGCTGTAATCCTGGCACTGGGAAGGCTGAGGCAGAAGGATTCCATGAGTTTGAGACCAGTTTGGGCTACATAGTGAGTTCAAAGCCAGCCTGAACTATGAAGTGAGACCCTGTCTCCAAAAAACAAACAAAAAAAATGTCAGTTACTTTTCTCATTGCTGAGACAAAATACCTGATACCCACAAATTAAAGGAGGAAAGATTTATTTCAGCTCATAGTTTGTAGGGGTTTCAGTCCATAGTCAGCTGACTCCAAGGCAGAGTGGCATGGCAGAGGAGAAACAGTCCATGGCATGCCAGGCAGCAACAGCTGCCACCACCTTCCACTTTTCCCTTTTATTCTGTTCAGGCTACCAGCCTTTTGGGTGGTGCCACCCATACCCAGGGTAGGGCTTCCATTATCCACACCCTTAATCCTAGTATCACACACCCTAAATCCAGTCAGCTCTGAAAAGCCCCACCTATGAGTCCATGAGGCTTTAGGGGGACATCTAGATATAAGTCATAATAAAAAAAAAAAAAAAAAAAAAAGGAAAGAAAGGAAAAAAAAAGAAGAAGAAGAAGAAGAAGAAGAAGAAGAAGAAGAATGGGCTTCTGCTAGCTCAGTCCTCCAATAGCAAAGAGACTGGGAATGTCCCCCAAAAGCCATTTCGAAGCCCTTTCTGCCCAGCTTGTGTATTGGAAAAACTTCTACCCACATTTCCAATACTGTGCTCTCTTGTTTTGTTTATTGCTGTAAGAAAATACCTAAGACCAGGTAATTCATAAAGAATAGAAGTTATTTGGCTCATGGTTCTGGAGGCCAGGAAGTCCAAGAGCATGGTCCCCACATCTGCTTAGCGCCTGGCAAGGGCCTCGTGCTGCATCGCAGTGTGGGAAGGGGACATCACATGGCGAGATAGAGCAAGTGTGCTAGCTCTCATGTCTTCCTCTTATAAAGCCACTAATGGCATCATGGAGACCCTGGCCACCTCCCAAAGGCCCCACCTCCACATTCCATTAGCATGTGAGGGTGGGGATTCAGTTTCTTATGTGAACTTTTGGGGGACACAAACCCCCGCACACACCCACCCCCGAGAAGTGTGGCTGAGTCTGCTGCACGACCCACATCTGGCCCTGCTGGGTAGCTCACAGGGCTGTGGCATCTCCGTGACTTCCAGTAGTGTCCCTCGGGCCCTTTGAGCCTCTGGAAGTCACTGTGGGGACAGTGGCTCTTCAGCAAGGAGTGAGGGCTGCTGTCCACACAGTCCCCACTAGACTCTGTGCCCACTCCAGGCACTTGGACAAAGTGTCCAGGGATGTGGACACTCTCTCGTCCTGGGCCTCAGTGCCGCACAGCAGCCTGGATGCTGACCTTGGCTCCGATCACAGCCCACACCTGGACTTCACTGTCATTGCAATTTTGCCCACTCAGTACTGTTCTCAGGAGTGTGGTCTTGGCCACCTTTGGGAGCCCCAGCATTTCTGAGGTCACTCACCTGGGGCAGTGGTCCGTCCGAGCCAGGCCCGAGCCAGCCAGGCACAGGAATCTGAGGCCTTGGCAGCGTGAGTGGTAGGAAGGGGTAGACCCTGTGTGGGGCTAGAAGGTAGAGGAAGCCATGTCCAGTGTCTAACCTGCTCTTCTTGCCTAAGCACTGGTGTCCTGGCAGAGAAGCAGGAATGGAAACCCCAAGGGTGAGGGGCAGGAAACAGGAGGCACATTTGGCCCGGAAGCCCAGCAGCAGCCTGGGTAGGGGCAAATCTGCAGCAGCTGGGTGGTTCTGGGTCAGACTCCTCAATCACTCAGGTGATTGCTGGAGCTTTCTCCTTCCTGAGGGCTGACTGGGCTGGGAGTATTCCTGGTTGATTCTGGGAAAGGACATTTGTATTTGCTCAACAGGCGTTAGAATGAGAGCTGCATTGTTGGGCAGAGCCAAGCCTCTTGATGTTGATTGGCTCTTAGATGAACAAGTGTCTCAAAACAGCCAATCAGAGATAGGCCTCCTGGTGTTGATTGGCTCTCAGGTGAGCATGTGACCCAGAACAGCCCATCAGGGCTTTTCCTGAGGGGGCTTTCAATCCCAGGGCCCTGAGGGCTGGGCACTGCCAGCTTGGGGAGCAGAGAGTAAGAGAGGGGTCCGAGGCCTGGCCCTACACTGCCAGTATTTGAGCCTCAGTTTCTGCATCTCAAAGTGGAGACAGTAAGCCCTCAGTGGCAGTGAGGAGCCCCGGAGATCATGAGCACGGGAGAGCTTGCAAACTGAAGTGCAGCATGCGTGTGAGAGCTCTCCTGTCCTTAACCATAAAAGTAACAGTGATGGTGCCACTGCCGGTGGAGCCGCATGGTTGCACTCTGAAAGGCTGGTGTCTTTCCAATCCTGCATTTCCATTTCATCGTCCGTGAGCGACTCAGCAGACAGGTGCGTAATTACACAGGACGCTAATTCTTCACATTTCCTGTCACTCTTTATTGGCCACCTGACAGACTGAGAAGTGCCCATTTTTCTTTCAGCAAAACTACTGTCAGGGCCCAGCTAATGGGATCTGGAGGTGCCTATGGACCCCTAACAACAGTGACCCCCTTTTTTGTTTTCTGGGACAGAATCTCCCTGTGTAGTTCAGGCAGGCCTTGAACTCACTAGGTAGCCCAGGCTGGCCTCAAACTCACTGCAGTCCTCCTGTCTCAGCCTCCTGAGTGTTGGGATGACAGCTATGCGCCACCACTCCTGGCATTTGTGTGTGTGTGTGTGTGTTTGTGTGTGTGGTCCTGGGAATTGAACACAGGGCCTTCGGCACTGAGCTACATCTCCAGCCCTTTTTCTTTTTAATTTTTTATTTCTAGTAGTAGGGTAGCAAAAATGATTCAACCTGGAATCTCTGTGTTAGGCATGCTCGTGCTCTTGTAAATGGATTTTCCTTTAGCAATCTCCCGCAATTATTTTGCTTTAAGGCCCCAGTTAAGGGATCACCAGGGGCCAGTGAGATGGCTCAGCAGCGTAAGCGCCTGCCTGGCAAGCGCGAGGGCCCGAGTTCGACTCCTGGAAGCCACATACGAAAAAAGGGCCTGTGATATCGCTCAGCGGCACGGCGCCTGCTGGCACGTGAGGTCCTGAGGTCGACCCCCGGTACCCACAAAAAAAAAAAAAAAAAAAGAAGGGATCACCATTAGCTGGGCATAGTGGTGCACACCTGGGATCCCAGCACTCAGAGAGGCTGAGGCAGGGAGATCATAATTTCAAGTCCAAACTGGCAACTTAGCAATGGCTTATCTCAAAGTGAAAATAATCACATGGACTTCACAGGAGCGGTTAGAAGCATGAAATGGGATGATCAAAACACTTAGCAGAATGTCCCCAGTCAGTGCACAGTAGGTCCCCAAAACACAGTGCCGTAATTCCAGACACATTAGAGGGGATGTCTTCAGTTAGTCGGCACCTTCTCTTAGAGTCTAGTGTGGGCGCACAGTGAAACTTAGAGGTATTTCTAGCTGTTATAACCGTCCTTTCATGCATCTGTCCCCTGCCAAGCAGACAGCACTCTGGGACAGGGGCTCCTCTTTCCCACCTCTGGCACCGCTCCAGGCAGTGCCTGACAGACAACAGGCACCTGGGAAGCTGTTGGGTGGAAAGCCTGAAGACAGCAAACCAACAGGGAGGGACCCACTGCTCATGCATGGCTCTGTCAGGCCATTTGGTAGCCCGGATGTCACCGTGACAGCTTGTGGCCAGCGGCAGTGGGGGTGAGGAAAAACAGTTCTAAGGAGGCTTAAGATAGTCTGGGCTCGGACCTCGTCCTTGGAAATTCTTTCTGAGCTCTGTCTTAAATCCCTCCCTCCTCATCCTCTTCTCCTCTCTCATAGTATAACTTCCAGCATCTTCCAGGATAGAGGCCATTGAAGGGCCCAGGATCCCGCTGGGCAAGACCTGGCCTCCAGTCCCCAGCACACCTGGCCTGAGCATCGACTCCCTTGACCCTGGGCTGTGTCCACTTCACGGTCCTGCTCTCTGAAGGCCAGCATGGGCGAAGGCAGGAGCCGAGGCAGTTCCTCCCACTTCCTCCTCCCTCATCCTGACCTTGGACCCAAACCAAGGACCACCACGGTCCCAGAGAGCAGCGCTCCATTCCACACTGCCTGCTCTAGCCCACGCCGTCAGCTTCGGGGGATGGCAGGTCTGATCAAGGGCTCTTGTGTGCCAGATGCCTGGGGTTGGGGCAAGCAAGAGTTTGAAAATGACGAGGACTCACCTGGGGCCGAGCTATTCCCCAAGTGTGGCAGCCGCTTGGGATGTTAGAGGTGAGAAAGGCACGTTTTCCACTCTGCAGGGTGGAAATACTCTTATTCCCGGCCCATCTTGACAATGTGGTCGTTGCTCTTTGGAGCTCAACCTGGATAATTACATAATTAATTGCATGCAGGTAATTCACCGAGTGAGGTGGGTATGGGGAGTGGGGAACCAGACTCCCGCTGCCCTGGAGAGGTCCCAGGAGCTCTCTGCGCCCGACCTGGGGTGGATCAGCTGCCCTGCAGCGTGCCAGGCCTTGGCGTGCTCACCTGACTTCAGGAGCAGCTCGTCGCGGGGCCTGGTGGCCTCGTGGTGGCCTGTTTGCTCTGCTGGATCAGGCTCAGGTTGCTCTTAGAGCCGGGAGCCGAAGCCGTGCCACAGAGTTGGGGTGGCATTGTCCCCCTGCTCACGGCTGGGAGTGGTCTGTGCTTTCCCTTGGCCTTTGGCTGGTCCCTCTTTTGGCTTCCTTTGACAGTTCTGGAAAGCTGTTGTCCACTCTTGTTCCCCTATGGCCTCCCAAGGGCCCCAAAGCCGCACATTGGCTCAGGGGGTCCCAGGTACTAGTGCTCCAGCTGGCTTCTCCCGGGGGCTTCCCGCCTTCACGGAGCCAGGCTATTGTTCAAAGGACCCTGGGACCCCTGGACAGAGTGCTGGGGTCAAGGGAATGGTCCCCCCAAAAACAGCCTTGGTTTTTTAAAATTGTCTATTCCCTCCTCTACATTCTCAGCCTCTGTAGCCTCAGGTGTCGGGTGCAGCTTGCGGGGCACAGCGCTGGGTGCTGAGGGCTTGGATGCAGACAGGGTCGGCCCGGGGCTGCTGTCTGGGTGCAGATAGCACATTCTGCCAGGACTTGTAGACCCCTCCCCTCCTCTCTCCCTCCTTCTTTCTCTCTTTCTCTGCAGATCTCTGTCTACGGCCGGCTCAGCACGGTTTACTATAAGCCCAGGAGAACCTGGTGTGTGGTGCCCAAGCCCCAGAGGAGCCTCTCTCCGTCACCCCATACACCCCACATGCAGCCTGGCTTGGGGACAGGTGGGGAGGGAGGGGCGGAGAGGAGTTGTGGAGGGGACATGAGTCACAGCACTGGGCCAAGGAAGAAGGGGTCTCCTGAAGGACAACAGGGATCCAGAGCCACTGGATTGTCACAGAGCAAGGACGCCATCTAATGCCTCAGCGGAGGGCCTGTGTGGGTCAAGTTCCTACAATCTAAGCAGGATATCTAAGCTGTTATCAGCTGCACGAATGCCCACCAATAACTGACCCTGACATGTTACTGTCCCCTGAGACCCTTGCTCGGGCACTGAGCCCTCTGCCCCAGCCACCTTGCCAGGCTTTGCGCCTTTGAGGGCAAGTGAGTTATTCAAGTGAGTGTGTGGAGCGCCGGGGATCCCAGCTCCTTCCAAAGTCAGCGCATCCCAGAAGACACCCTCAGCCCCCAAGGTCCTCTCCTGCCTGTTTCCTCCCCCGCATGCTGCTGTGCACAGGCGGCGGCCTCATCCTGGCTGCGGGGAGCCAGTCCGCCCGCACCAGCGCAAAGAGGTTGGTGCTGCACGAAGGTCTCTCCACGCTGCCTCCTCCCCGTTAGGGAGGCCCCTGGTGGGGAGCTAGCAAACCCTTCCAGAAGCTGCGCAAGCTGCCCCCAAGCCCAGCTCTCAGCACAGAAAGCCAACACGGGGTGGGGGCGTCGAGGTCAGGGGGCGCACACCTGCCGTGCAGGGAGGCTTCCTGGGGAGCCCATAAGTGTTTCCAGTGGGCAAGGAGACGTCCACCCAGCCCCATTATCCAGTGGGATTTAGGGGGGCTAGGTGTTCTCTGAATTCTAGACTGCTTCTGTTCCAAGGGGGTGGGGGTGGGATAGAAAGTTCTTTAGTTTTCTTTCTGTGCCACAACAAGTTGTTGGTACTTGCTCACCTAGGGGACATGAGAAAGCTCACTGGATTGCCTGTGGCTGCCCCGCCACCTCCCTGATTATTGAGTGACAATGAGGCTGGTGTGGCTCTTCGGACAGAAGCAGAGAAGTTTGGGGGATCTTTGCAGCTGGGGATGGGCCCAGCCCAGCGGGTTGGCACTCTGAGGAATGGGCACCGCCAGGGTCAGGGAGAGGCGTGGCGGGGTGGAAGTAAGAGGAGAGGGGAGGCAGAGCTCGGATCGGAGCCCCAGTGTGTAGCCGAGTCTGCTTCTAATAGAGGTTGAAAAGGAGAAGCTCCTTCCCAGCAGACAGCCAGGGCCTACCTGAGAAATACCAGCAACTTGGCGTGTGTCTCCCCCAAACAATACTTGAATATCAGCATTGCTATTACCATTTGGCAGAGGGCAATGGTGAATCTCAGAGGGGCACCCAGGGTTTCTGACCTTGAGGGCCTCCTACTCTCTCAGCTACAAATGGAAAGGGGAGGCCGCCATCTTTACCCTCTATAGGTCAAGTTCATGAATCGCTGTTGAACATTTACTATGCACCATTATGGTTTGGATCTAAAATGTCCCCCAAAAGTCTCATGCATTCAGAGGTGGGACTTTTGGAAGGTGACTGGATTATGAAATTCATCAGTGGATTCGTCCATCCATGAGTTCACAGCTGAATGTGCTGTTAAGAGGAGGGGCCTGTTTGGAAGAGGTGGGTCCTGGGGGGCATGACCTGCAAGGGTGTATCCTGTCCCTGGCTCCTCCCTTCATTTCCTGTTGCACAAGTTGAGCAGCTTTGCTCCATAGGCCCTTCCACCATGCCGTTTCCGCCTTGGAGCCAGCGGACTATGGACTGAATCCCCTAAAACCATGAGCCTAATTAAAACCTCTCCTCCTTTAAATTGTGGGTGTTGGGTATTTTCTCCCAGCAACAGGAAAGCTAACACATCAAATCCCTGTATGTAAACATGCCCAAAATAAAAACAACAGTCCAGTAATAACCACACCTACAGGCCAGGACTCAAAGCCAGGATGGGTCCTGCTTTGGTGTGAGCACATTAAATTGACCCAGCCAGTAAGGCCAGTCCCAATATTCCAGAGGGGCACACCTGACCATCAGTCACTGGGAGAAGAGCCCTGTCCTCTTGGCTCCTGGAGAGGGACAAAGCCAATGCCTAGCATTTCTCAACCACTCTTTCAAAATCCTCTCAAAGAGTTTTCCTTATCTGTATCAGTTTTCTCATCTGTTAAATGGGCCTGATAATTACTACCTTGTAGGATTTTATGGGAATGAAGCAAGCTGGCATGGAGCCTGTCCTGGGAGACTGGCTCAGAGAACGCTTGTTCCTGCTCCTCTCTTCCTTCCCTAGGGACTGGATTTTGCAGCCCTCAGGAAACATTGCTTTGCTCTTCTTTTTTTCCTTTTTTTTTTTTTTTTCTTTCTCCATGTCGCCTATAGTTCAGGTATGGAGGAGGCCCTGAGGTACTATTACAGTTGGGACACAGTGCCCTTAGGGACACTGTCAAAATGATAATGTGAAGAACAACCAGGTCTTCCAGGCCCCGTTGAAGCCCGTTTCTTTGTCTATTCCAAACCTACTGGGCTAGGTTTTAGTACCATCACTTTTATTTCTTTTCTCTCTATGCACCAAACTGTTTAAAATGAAATATTTTAATTTTTCAGGAGAAATTCTGGAAGAAGAATCTAATAAAATTGGTCATAATTTAACTTTACAAACTTAAAACACCATGTCCATTTAGACTTCTAAGAATCAAAGTAACTCTTTTTATTTTGGTTGCTGGGAAGCTCAAATCTAAATTTTATGCACAGTTGAACAATCTACTGTCTGACATTTAAATTTAATTTTATCTCCCATCTTGTTTCTGGTCCCCATTTTCTTACTCTGTGTTATACTATTCTAAAGCATACTAGTTATGTTTAAAGAGAAATTTCCTTGGATCTTTTTGTAAGGCATCAATTATAAATAATTTTATAAAAGATTAAAAAAGGGCTGGGGATGCAGCTCAGTGGTAGAGCGCTTTCCCAGCATGCATGAGGTCCTGGGTTCCATCCCAAGTACCACCACTACCAACAACAGAAGATGAAGAGTATTATAATAGAAATCATTTGACAAATAGCCAAATTTGGAAATAACTCAAGTGTCCCTTGACGGGTCAGTAGATGGGTCAGCAAAATGTGATCCCACATCTGACAGAACAGTACTGAGGCTTTGAGAAGAAGGGGATCCACACATGCTACCATGTGGAGGAGCCTTGGGATATCAAGCTGAGTGACATTCACCAGTCACAGCAGGACAGTGATGTCCTTGGGAAGTCAGACTCCTGGAGGCAGCAAGCAGCATGGGGGGGGTGCTGGTGGCTGGAAGGGGGCAATGGGAGGTGTTGGTTTCCTGGGGACAGAGCTTCGGGGGGATGAGAATGTTCTGGAATGTTCTGGAAGTGGACAGTGGTGATGGCTACACAACAGTGGGAGTGTATGCAATGCCACAGAGTTACAGGCTTTTAAAAATGATTAAAATGATCAATTGGATAGCCAGGTGGGATGGCATGCTTGTAATCCCAGCATTCAGGAGGCTGAGGCAGGAAGATCACCATGAGTTTGAGGCTGGCCTGGGCTACCTAGTGAGAGAAAATAAAAGATAAAATGGTAAATTTTATGCTATGTTTATTTTACCTAAATTTAAAAAAGGTTAATAAGAAAAAGAAAGAAAGAAAGAAAGAACCTGAACATGAACATTGTAAACCTTTTGTCTTCTAGAATGTTGCCCTGGGCCAATTTCTGCAATATTTTCTTAGTGGGGGGATCGAGCGGTAGCTTCCACGGTTTGATTTATCTCCGCTCCTGCCAGAGTTAATTGTTCCAGGCCTCTCCAAGGAGGCCTCTCCGTGCAGCCGCTGACTTGCCTTCAGCCACAGAGAGCTCGAGTGCAGGCTTCTGTAATCCGAGGCGTGCAGTCCGCTCCGGGTCTCAGAGCAGAGGTCATTTGCAAAGCAGCGCTCCTGGCCGCGCCGCCCCTCCTGACCTCAGCCTCGCCTTCCGAGCAGGGCAGCGCTGCCGTAAGAGCCATCTTTCAGCCGCCCAGCGACTGTCATCACCGTTTTATTTTATCTCTGGCCTCAGGGTATTCACACCGCTTCCCTGTTATTAGTGATATTATATCATCATCCACAATTTTGCCTGTCAGCCGTCGGGGGAGGGAGGTGCCATCAGAATACAGGGCACTGAGTGGAGGAAAGGAACCGCAATCTCTCTCTGGGGAAGAAGGCAGGCGGGAGAGGTGGCTGCTTGGTGACTGGGGCTGGACAGTGGCTGGCGACAGACAGCGCCAAGAAGAGGGCTTCGTGCAGCCGACCAGCACCGGGACACTGAGCCCTGCGCAGACTCGGCACAGCAGGGCTGGGCATGGAGCTCGGGGGAGGACAGAGGCGGGTGGCCTGTGGGCCGGTGCCCTCCAGGCCTAGCAGTGCTGGTGCTAGACCTGCTGGGGCCTGAACCAGAGTCCATTTCCCTGGCAACCGACTTACAACAGCAATGCACATTTCTAGCCGGCCATGGGGAAAACAGCTCAGATTGTAGGATCAGATGGCCTGAGTTTGAGTCGCAGTTCTGCCTCTGACAAGCTGTGTGATGTGGGCAAGTTGCTGAGCCTCTCTGAGCTAGATATGGGGATGAGAGTGCTGACCTGAAAGCTGCTAGTACAGTGCCCGATAGCTGGGTAGGGCTCGATGGTCCTTGGTCCCCCTCACCCCGCATCAATGCAGTGGAAAATATGGCCCTGACGGCATGGGGTGCAGATAGCTCCTATGTATTTAGCACACCCCTGAACTCGGTATTTTTTCCTTTTTTGAAACAGGGTCTCACTATGTAGTCCAGGTTGGCCCTGAATTCACAGCGATCAGCCTCATGAGGGCTGGGGTTACATGTGTGCGCCACTACACCCAGCTCTGTACTCCGTCCTTTGATGGGTGGAGACCACGGTCACCGTCCCCTCCTCAGACCCGGGGGGCTGGCATCCTGCAGTCAGAAGGCCTGACTCCTGAGCGGCAGCCAGGGGTTAAGCAAATGGAGGAAGCGACTGTAGAAATCTGTGCTGAGTAAGTCGGGTTGCACGCGCGGCGCTCAGCACAGGGCCCGGCCCTCAGTAAATGCCATCTCCTGCGTGGCCTCTGCTCTCCTGGAATGAGAACAATCCACGTCCTACAGGGGACAGTTGTCAAGCAGGAGGCCAGGGGAGGATGAAGCCCAACGGAACCAGCAGTAGAGAAACAACAGGCCCCTTCTGGGTTCTGACAGCTTATTACAGGGACCCCAGAGCCCGTGTGCGGAGCGACAACACAAAGGACAGACCCATCCGCTGCTGACTGAGACTCGGAGGTTACACAGGCTGCAGCCGCCCCACGGGGTGAGGAGGACGGGACAGAAAGTCTCCGCAGCGCTCAGAACCTGGGTGTCCGCTGGCTTCCACAACGTCTCCCCATAGCCGGTGTGGTCTGTAAGGCAGTGTGTGACAAATGCCCGTCGCAGCGGCGCAAACTGTGTGCTCAGGATCTAGGACAATGATGGCGAACCTTTTAGAACTTTCAATGACACAACAGCCCAATGCGGCACAGGCCATAGGTTCGCCATCCCTGGCCTAGGAGGACCAGAAAGACGCAGCGCAGCTGTGTTCTGGGCCTTGTCCGTGGGACCAAGTTGGAAACACGCAAGGGACCAAAGGGAGCTGTTCTCTGTCAAGCATGTGAGTGTCGTTGCCAGCAAAAGGCGTGGTCAGGAACACAGGAGTTTTTCCTTTCAACTACAACAGTTCCTTTAAAAGGTGATTTCTACACTTTGGCCTTTGCTGTTTCCTAAGTGAGGTTTCACGTACGCACAGTGAGGTCCGTAGTCACAAACACACAGCGTAGACGATGCTTCTACCTGTGCACACCTGCGAACTCCCCACCCTCAGAGAGCAGCCTCGGTGTCCAGAGGCCCCCACACATATCCTGGCTCCTGTCACTGTTTTGTTCACCCTTGATCTCCATGTGAATGGTAGCTGTGTAGTATGTACGAGGTGTGATCAAGACATACAGTGAGTGTTTAAATTTTTTAAAAATTACAGTAAAAGACAAATTGCTATGATCCCACCTCAGAATATTCCCCCTTGCCTCAACACACTTATCCCATTGTTCTGGCCACTTTCTGAATCCATTCTGGAAGTCCTCTTTCCTGTTTCTTTAGTTAAACTTGTATTCGCAGTGGATGATGGAGCAACATACATTTATAAGAATTCACTGCAATATTAAATCTATAGATTTAATCTTAGTTACTTTCCTTGTTGCTAAGACAAAATATCTGATGCCCAAAATTAAATGGGGAAAGCTTTGTTGTAGCTCACTGTCTGTAGAGGTTTCGGTCCATAATCGGCTGGCTCCAAGGCAGGGTGGCACATGGCAGAGGGGAAACAGGTCATGGTAGTGGAAGACAGCAAAAGCAACAAGGGAGAGAGAGACAAGCTTCTTTCTGTCCCTTATATTGTATGCAGGCTCCCTGCCCTAGGGTGGGTGTAGCACTCACACCCGTAATCCGAGCATTGGACCATGAATCAATCACAAACTCTAGATTCAGCCACCCCTGAAAACCACCTACCATGACTGCATGAGGCTTTGGGGGGACAGCTAGACACAAACCATAACAATCAGTTTGGGAGACTTGACATTGTAGCAATATGAGGCCTTCTGATCCATGAACATTGTATACCACTTCACTAATTCGGGTCTTTATAGAGGACCACCTAGACGACTGTCCTTATAAGAGGAGCAATTATCTCCATTTTGGCTAAACCTGGCCCTATTTCCATTTATTGATATGTACAGAGCTGGCTAGGACTTTTCCTTAGCCCCTCAATTGGCTTTAAGCAATGCAAATCGGGGCTGATGCGTAGTCTTTGAAGCAACGTGACAGGTCAGTGTTGCCCCACCCTGTAGCTCCCAAAAAGCATGTGTGAGCCAGGCAGGAAGGAAATCCATGCTCCACACTCCTCCACGCTGTTGGCTGGGATCGAGCCTCAAGATAAGAGGCTATGACTTCCCAGGGCATAAAAAATTACACATCAGAGCTGAAGCACCGACCCCAAAACATTAGATACTGCCTCAAATTGTGTTATGCAGATTACTCTTTCTGCATATCCTTCTTTCTGCATATTGCAGAGGTGATCTCAGGCTACCTATCAAATCCAGCTCACTGTACTCACGGACTTCCTGCCACTCTCACAGTCACTCATCCCAAGACACTCCCCTCTTCATGAATTAATAAAACCTGGGTTGGCCCTGGGTAGAGGCCTTTGTTCTGGTTAGCCATCATTCTAGCTGGACTTAGTACCCCCTTGGCTCCCCACAACTACAAACATGCCTTAGTCTTTATTCTCGCCATGGGTTGCATTGGAAGTGGTAGATTGGAATTAACTTATTGGAATTCCAATAACTTTTCCATGGGATTACAAATATAAACTTCACCAAACCATGATGAGGTCCGAAAAGGCCTTCTATAGGTCTTCTTTAATTTCTGTTAGAAATGTTTTATAGTTTTCAGTGGTCTTGCACATATTTTAAAAGATTTATTCTGGCCTGGGGATTAGCTCAGTGGTATAGAACTTGACTAACATGTGTGAGACCCTGGGTTTGATCCCCATTATTGAAAAAAAATTATTCCTAATATTTTACATTTTCATACTAATGAAAATTGTTTCTAATTTCATTTTTTAGTTTGTTACTAGTATGTAAAGATAAAAGTAATTTCATATGTTGACATTTTACCCAGTGACCTTGCTAAATTCATTTATTAATTCTAATAGTTTATAGGTTTTCCTGAATTTTTCTATGTGTACAATTATGTCATATGAAAACAAAGTCAATTTTCCTTTCTAATCTTTATACCTTTTATTTTCTAGCTTTATTGTATCCTCTAGGGCCTCCTGTACCATGTTGAACAGAAGTGGTAATAGTGGAAAGCAGGAAGAAAGTGCTGAAAAGTTGAATTAATATTAACAGTGGACAGATTATCAGAGTAAGGAAGTCCTTAATTGGCAGATGGTTTCATCATGAATAGTCTTGAATTTGATTAAACACGTTTCTGCACCAATAGGCACAGTTATACGGCTTTTCCTCTTTATTCAGCTATCATGGCAAATTACACTGATTTTCAAAGGCTATACCAAACTTCATTTGTGGAATAAGCTCTATGTGGTCACAAGGTATCACCCTTTTACTGTTTCTGGGTTTGACTTGCTAATATTTTGTTTAGGATCTTTTCATCTATTTTCCTGAGAGATATAAGCCTACAAATTTCTCTTACTAAAAATGTTCTTGTCAAGTTGTGATATTGGGATTTTGCTGGCCTCATAAAAAAGTTGGGAGGTGTTCTCTGTTTCTCTGTCCCCTATAAGAGTTTGGGTGAGATTGGTATTGTTTCTTAAATGTCTGGAAGATGACCAGTGAAGCCATCAAATCTGGAGTTTTCTTCATGAAAGGGTGGTAAATTACAGATTGAAAGTTTTCGGAGGAGTGGCGGTACTGGGGATTGAACACTGAGCTACATCCTTGGCCCTTTTTATTTTGATTTTTAGACAGGGTCTTGCTAAGTCACAAAGTTGCTGGCTTAGCTGGAACTTGTGATCCTCCTGCCTCAGCCTCTCAGAGTGTTGAGATCACAGGGATCACATCACCCTGCCTGGCTTGAGGTTTTTTTTTAACAGTATAGAATTATTTGGATATACTATTTCATCTGGTATTCAAGATTTTGCTAAATTTTAGGTGTTAAAGAATGCATCCACTTCATCCAGGGTGCCAGTTCTATTGACATGAAGTTGTTTGACATATCCTCTTGTTACATTTGAAATATCGTTAGGCTCTCAGTGATGGTTCCTTTTTATTCCCAGTATTGAGATAAAAAATGTGGGCTTTTCCCCTGTTTTCTTCCTTCAATCAATCTTGGTGGGATTATCAATTTTATTAATCTTTGAAAACTCCTACATTGCCTTTGTTTCTAGAACAAGTTCATTGATTTCGACTCTTGAATACATTCTTCCTTCTACTTTCTTTAGGTTTAATTTACTGGGGTTTTTCTCCTAGTTTCATGAGGCAAAAGCTTAGATCATCGATTTTCAACCTTCTTATTGTCTAATAGATGCACTTAAGGCTAGAAATTCCTACCTAAGCACTTCCTTAGCTCTTTCGCACAAGTTTCAATATGTTTATTTTCATTATCATTCAGTCCAGAGTATTTTCTAATTTCCATTGTGATTTCTTCTCTGACCCACAGGTTATTTAGAAGTGTGTTGTTTAATTTCCAAACACTTGGGGATTCTCCAATTATCTTTCTGTTATTAATTTCTTGTTTAATTGCGCTGTGGTAGGAGAACACACTGTGGTGTGATTTCAGCCTTTGAAATCTGTTCAGGCTTGCTCTCAGCCGGCAGAGGGGCTTTGCTTGCAAATGTTCTGTGTCTCCGCTTCTCCTGCCCTGGCACCATCAATAGTTTGCACATTAGTATTTATTTCTTCATTATCGCTTCACATAGTTAATATTTTTGCGTATTTACCCGGTGTCTCCCCTTCCTGTGTCCGGTACCACTTCCTGCGGTCCGGGATGCCTGTCCCAATCCTTGTCCTTCCACTGGGAGAACCTGCCCTGGGCTCCTTGGCATAACGACCTGCCCCTCACGCACCCTATTAACTCTCGTTAGAGGACATTTTTGTTTGGCCCTCATATCTGAAAATCTTTCCTTTGAAAAGATTAGCAGGGTCTGTTCAGTTTTTCCCTTTTAGTAATTTGAAGATGTCATTCCATTGTCTCCTGAGGTCCAAAAATACAAACTGTGTCACCGATCTGTGTGTCACCTTGGGGGCCTGCCATCTCCCACATGCCATCCCGAGTTCAGCACATGTGCCACCCAAGTGACCAAGTAGTAGGGTTTTTTTGCGGCATTTATACTCGTCCTTTACAACAGCCTTGCTTTCTAGCTTCTCTTCTACTTTCCTTCACTACAAGGGGCAATCAAACACTGGCTGTTTAAATTTAAAAATGTATTGTGATAAAAAAAAAAAGCATTGCTGTGAATTCCCCTCAAAACACTCCCCCTCCCCTCAAATACACTCCCCTCATCATTCTTCCCACTTGCTGAAGCAGCGCTGGAGTCTTCTTTCCTGAGTGTCTTTACAAGGTATGATCAAAAATAAGGTGAATACTGCTGCCGAGCGCCATCCAGCAGAAAGGCAGGCTTATAAAGATATGACCCGGTGTCCTCATCCATCTTATTCATGAGATCTGGCGCCACGACCATGGAAGGAAAACATTTTGAGTCAATTCAGGACATCAATACAGCTATGACAGTGCAACTGTCTTGGTTACTTTTCTCTCGTTGCTGAGACAAAATACCCGACACCCAAAATTAAGGAAGGAAAGGTTTATTTGGCTCACAGTTTGTGGAGGTTTCAATCCATAATCAGCTGGCTCCAAGGCAAAGTGGCACATGGCAGAGGGCAACAGTTCATGGCGGCGGAAGGCAGCAAAAACAAGCAAGAGCAAAAGGGAGGAGAGCGAACGCAAGAGAGAGAAAGCAAGCCTCTTTCCCTCCCTTATATTACATGCAGGCTGCCCGCCCCAGGGTGGGTGTAGCACTCACGCCCATAATCCCAGCATTAGACCACGAATCAGTCATAAACTCCACAAGCCCGCCTCCATGATGGCATGAGGCTTTGGGGGGACATCGAGACACAAACCATAACATTCCGCCCCTGGCCCCGCAAAGACTCATGCACATCCCTTTATGCAAAAGGCATTTTGGTCCATCTCTAAGAGTTGCCAAAGTCCTAACAGTTTAAGCATGGCTGGAAAGTCCAAGTCCCAAGTCTCCTCCGAGATCTAAGGCAAACTCTTAGCTGTGAGCCACTCTACAAATGAAAAGAAAGTTAACCACTTCCAACATTCAATGGCACAAGATAGACATTACCATTCCAAAAGGTACAAACGGGAGTACAAAGGATTGGGACCAAAGCAAGTCCAAAATCCAGCAGGGCAAACATGAAGCCCCGTAGTTCCACGTGGAACATCCGAAGCAATCTGTGGCAAGTTGTGAGCTCCAAAGGGCTTGCGTGGCTCCGCCCCTACGGCACTTCCAGTGGTTGCTGCTCCCGTGGCTTCTCTCTTAGGCCTGCTCTGCTCCCTCCTCGCAGGTTTCCTCAGATGATCCGCGTTCCTGGCTCCTCTAAACATCTGCGGTCTCCACTGCATCTTTGGCTTCACACTCACAGCTTCACACACTTCCCTCTCAGGAGCGCACTGCCTGGCCTCCCGGGCCTTCTTCTGAAATCTGGGTGGAAGCCTTCTTAACCTCAGGACTCTTGCATTCTGCATGCACCTAAAACCAGCGCCACATGGATGATGCCAAGGTCCACTGCCAGCTGGAGCAGCAGCCAGGCTTTCTTCTCTCTTGGCTGTAGGGGTCGAGTGCCTGGATCGCTGAGCACGCTGAACCTGGTTCTGAGGAACACATTCTCTATGCTGCCGCCATTTTGGAACCTGGTGCTGCTGCTGCCATTTTGGAACCTGGTGCGGCCGCCGCCATTCTGGGGCATAGTGCTCTGTGGCTTTCTCCTCAAAGCAGGGTCTTTTGCTTTTGCAGTTTTGAGGCTGCAAAGGGTGGAGACTTGCTGCTTCCTGTGATGCCCTCAGGCCATCTTTTATATTCTCCTGTTCCTTCTCAGTAATTGAGATCTTCTCAGCTCTGTCTTTTTTTTTTTTTTTTTGTGGGTACCGGGGGGTCGACCTCAGGACCTCACGCGCCAACAGGCGCCCATGCCGCTGAGCGCTATCACTGGCCCCTTTTTCGTATGTGGGTTCCGGGAGTCGAACTCGGGCCCTCGCGCTTGCAAGGCAGGCGCTTACGCCGCTGAGCCATCTCACCGGCCCTCAGCTCTGTCTTTGCAGCTCTATCTTTACTGGAGCTTCCTTTCTGGCCAAACTCACATTTTAAATCATTCTTCTGGGCTCCTTGCTCTTGATTCTCAATATAAATCCGGCCAAAGGCCCCCAACAGTAGCCATGCCACTTCCTCAACATTTGACTGCCTTGAAATTTTTTCTGCTGGTTTAACTAGTCCACCACCCTTAATCTCAGCCTCAGGCAGAGTCTCTGGACACGAGCAAAATGCAGACAAAGTTTCTGCCAAGCCGTAACACACATCGTCTGGAGTCCAGCAGCCAATGCAGTCCTTCTTCCCAGCAGAAACCTCCCGAGCCAGGACTTTACCGGTTTTCTGGTCTTCTGACCTCTGACCAAGATCTCCCATACAGAACAGCCTAAGGCGTTCCAGCTCTATTCTTTCAGGCGACATCTCCAAACCTTTCCGAACTCTTCCCACAAGCCATTCCCAAAGACTCTTGAACTACATGGTCAGGTATAGTCACAGCAACAACCCCACTTCTCTGGTACCAAATTCTGTCTTGGTTACTTTTCTCTCGTTGCTGAGACAAAATACCTAACACCCAAAATTAAGGAAGGAAAGGTTTATTTAGCTCACAGTTTGTGCAGGTTTTGGTCCATATTCAGCTGGCTCCAAGGCAGGGTGGCACATGGCAGAGGGCAACAGTTCATGGCGGCAGAAGGCAGCAAAAACAAGCAAGAGCAAAAGGGAAGAGAGCGAACGCAAGAGAGAGAAAGCAAGCCTCTTTCCCTCCCTTATACTACATGCAGGCTGCCCGCCCCAGGGTAGGTGTAGCACTCACACCCATAATCCCAGCATTAGACCATGAATCAGTCATAAACTCTAGAAGCCCACCTCCATGATGGCATGAGGCTTTGGGGGGACATCGAGACACAAACCATAACAGCAACTAAAGACACTCAGGAAAGAGGTCTCCAGAGCTGCTGCAGAAAGTGGCACAGACAATGGGATAAGTGAGTTCAAAGTAAGGGGGAGGATTTTGAGGGGGATTAATAGCAAGTTGTCTTTTAGTGTAATAATTTTTAAAAATTTAAATACACACTGCATTTTTCGATCACACCCTGTAAATGAGGACTAGACAGGGAGAAGACACAGGCCCCCTGGTATTTTCTTGGCCATGGGTCTCCAAAAGGGGCCTAAAAATAACCCCCTCTTCCCTTCTCCAGGTTCTGAGTGAGCTAAGAGGCAAAGCAGAGGCCGAGCCAGGACCAAATCCCCTTTCGTTCTTCAGCGGAGGGGAGGGTGGGGGTTTGGGACAAGGACAGTAGCTCTCCTTCAGTGATAACCTCGATGTGTCCAAGGCCACATGGGCCACTTTCCACGTCTCCTCCTTGGAGGAAGAGCTGTTAGCTCCACTTCACAGGCAAGAGACCAGGGGTCTGAGAGTGAAACACCCTCCTGCCACACTGTGTGAGCAGCAGGTTAGGATTTAAACCCGTACCTCCTCGCTTCCCGGCAGAGCTCTCCCCACACGGTGGGTTTCTTGACAGAGCAGGACGTAGCGTGTCTTTACGTGTATGAAATAATAGCATCAAGCCCGCTCCCTGTGCTCACAGGGCTTTAGATGCCTTGGCCTCTTTTGTTCCTCTGCTCTTCCAAACTCTCTCCCACCACGGAGCCCTTCTGCAAGCTGTTCCCCCGGCTGACGTGCTTGTCCTCACCCACTTCACCTGCTACCGCCTGCTCCTGCGGGCCTTTGCTTACATGTTCCTTTAAAAGTTGTACCTCTTGAGCCGGGCATGGTGGCACACGCCTGTAATCCCAGCACTTGAGAGGCTGAAGCAGGAGGATCACTGTGAGTTCAAGGCCAGCCAGGGCTACATAGGGAGTTCAAGGCCAGCCTGCCCTACATAGCAAGATTCTGTCTCAACAAATCAAAATAGAGCTGGTGAGATAGCTGAGTGGCACAAGTGCCTGCCTGGCAAGCGCAAGGTCCTGAGTTCGACCCCTGGTACCCACATAAAAAAATAAAAAATAGGGCCGGTGAGATGGCTCAGCGGTGTAAGCACCTGCCCGGCAAGCGCGAGGGCCCGAGTTCGACTCCCGGAACCCACATACGAAAAAGGGGCCGGTGATATCACTCAGTGGCATGGGCGCCTGCTGGCGCGCGAGGTCCTGAGGTCGACCCCCCGGTACCCACAAATAAATAAATAAATAAATAAATAAAAAAAAATAAAATAAAATAAAATACAAGTTGTGCCTCTTGACCCCCTTGCTAAGCACATTGTGTCATCCTCTTTCATTTTGTTCTTTCTAGAACTCACCATACCCTAAAAGCTGTCTTCTTTCTGTAACACGTGTTACCCCCTTAGACCATCAGTGCCTTGAAGGCCTGGGCACCCTTCCAAGTGCCTGGCCATCCTCCTCGCCCCAGTGCCTGGCTCCAGCACTTGCGGTCCATTCTCTTCCTCTCCCCCTGTCTTCTCTCAACGTTGCTCTTCCTCCCCGCAGAGCTGGGGGAGAAGCTGCCTGTCTCTGTCCTCCATCTCTCCCATCCCGATTCCAGTGAAGAGGAGCCAGGGGATTTTCCTGGGCACGGCCAGGTGGGTGGAGGGACAGCCGGCATGACCGTACAGGTTGGATCGCAGCACGGTGCCCGTAACGTGCTCACCTGAGTCATCTTTGCTGGGGGTGACCAGCTTCCAGGATGCAACCTGCAGCTGAGGCCCACCTCCCCTGGACATACCTCTCGCGGACGCACCCACCTGTGGCTCAGGTACATCTGAAAGTTACTCAGTGGTGGAGCCTGCGTGCACAGAGGGCTGGGGCTACCATCTTCAGGACCCTGAGGAGTCGCCCCTGTGTGCAGCGATACCTTCTCCAGGCTCTCTCTGTATTTGTGCTGAGTCATATCTTCAATCTGCTTTCAGCTCCTTCAGAGCAAATATTCTGCTGTCTTTTTCCATATCCTACAAAACGCCTAGCCCATGAGGGCTCATTGAGTACCTGTTCAAACAAACCTTCATCGTGCCCCGACTGCTTTGGGGCTTTTTGTTTTGTGGAGCAGCGCTTGAACCCAGGGTCCTGTGCATGCTAGGCTCCAGGAGCCCCAGCCTGTTTATTTTTTATTTTTATTTTTTGAGAAACGGTTTCACTAGATTACCCAAGCTGGTCTTGAACTCTTGGGTGCTCCTCCTGCCTCAGCCTCCCAAGTAACAGACGACAGGTGTGTGGCACTGTACCCAGCTGTAGAGTGCTCTGTAGTGATCAGAAAAACAGCAACCAGGGCCGGTGAGACGGCTCAGCGGCTTAAGCGCCTGCCCGGCAAGCGCGAGGGCCCGAGTTCGACTCCCGGAACCCACGTACGAAAAAGGGGCTGGTGATATCGCTCAGCGACACGGGTGCCTGCTGGCGCGCGAGGTCCTGAGGTCGACCTCCGGTACCCACAAAAAAAAAAAAAAGCAACCACTCGGGGCTGTTTGCAGTCCTCCACTTACATCATCTCCTCCTCACAACTGAGTTAGTCTTTAAATTTCTATCTGACAAATGAGGCAAATGAGGGCGAGGCCCCGCGGCATTCATTCCTCTAGTAAAAGGGGCGTGGCCCGGGTCTCAGCTCCGCCTCCTGACTTTCAGTGGACTTATGAATAGGGGAAAGACGAAAGCAAAAAGCCAACACTTTCTAACGCACAGAAAACAATTACAGGGTGTGATCACAAAATAAAGGGAATATTTTAACTTAAAATTTTTCATCACAGTAAAAAACACATTGCCCTGAATCCCCCTCGGAGTCCTCCCCCTCGCTCGGAACACTCATCCCGTCGTTCTTGCCACTTTCTGAAGAGGATCTGCAAGTCCTCTTTCGTAAGTCTCTTTAGTTGCGCTGTCCTGGGTGCCTTGATGTCCTGAACTGATTCAAAACATTTCCCTTTATGGTCATTTTGACCTTGGGGAGCAGCCAGAAATCACACAGAGCTATGACTAAAGTGGATGAAGACACTTTGATGTTTTTATTTGACAAAAATTGCCACACACAGTTGATCAACAAAGGGTGACCAAGAAATACAGTGAATATCTAGATAAAATAATTTATTACCATGAAAGGCACAATGCCATGAATCCCGCTCAAAATCCTCCCCCTCACTTCGAACACACTTATCCCAGCCTTCTTGGCAGTGTGTCTTTTCCTGTAGTAGGTTTTTATTTTAAACGATCACCCCTCGTATTTAAGATGTAAAGTTCTCTGCATCCCCAGGCCCAGGCTGGCTGCGGGTAAGGTCGGGACCGTCTGTGCTGTCCCCATGCTGTGGGCACTGTCTGCAGCGCTGGGACCACTTCATACTGGCACCAGGGAGTGGCCTGGAGGCCTTGCTTCTGCGGGGCTGGTCTTGCCCTCCAGGGCTTCTCGTGGGGCTGCCCTGGAATCCGAGCCCCCAGCCTCTGCTGAAACGCAATGAGACTAATGAATGAGAGCACTCTGCTCCCCAGCGGCAGCTGCCCAAGGCAGTGACAGGCGGCAGGGCAGTGACCTGGCCAGGACTAACCTCTGGGTGACTCCGGAATCACTGGAGAAAGATCCACCGCAAACAACCATCCGTCATCGAAGCAGATCCCTGGCAACCACGAGCTTCAAGCTCTGTCATCAGATTTTACTCCAGCAGGAGTGAAGCATTTAGCAAGAGTAAATAAAAATACCGCAGCTGTGGAGACATCAATTGCTCCCTTGACTTCCGGTGGGGACAGCGTCTTAAGTGGGCTTTTTGCATCCTTCAGAGAGCCCTTCTTCTCTTTTCGTGATGCCAGCATAGCTGTTTGAAGCACACTGCGTAAGATTCACAGGTCCCTTTAGAGAGAGACAGTGTACGTTGTTTAAAAATGGCTCGCGGGGCTGGGGGTACATGTGCCCAACGTGCCCGAGGCCCTGGCTTCGGTCTCTAGCATTGCACACAGGGAACCCCTCAAGTAGGAGATGGGCTTCGGGAGGTGGCATCCTGAGTTCAGGCAGCCACTTCCGTGATAGCTCTGTGGGTCTGGACAAATCACTTCAACCCACGGGTCTATTTCTTGGCGGATAAAAGAGAAATAAGGAAGCGAGCCTGCACCACGATTGTGATGCAAATTAGACGCCAAGGGGCTTTGTGAAGGTTAATGACCGCGTTACACTTTATCATCACCATTTTCACTCTGGCTGTGGGTCTGAGTCGCAGGTTCTAGCCCCAGAGGTTGCACGTCCAGCCTCCCAGATTCTGGGCAGGGGACGAGAAAATGACATTTTAAGCAGGCTAAGTGACTTGACTGAGATCACAAAGCTGGTGAGAACCTGAGCGGGAAAGAGTTTCTCCTCCTTCCTGCTTCCCTTGCCCTCTCTCTCTCTCTGTTGTTGAAATTTAAAGTGTCTGTGACCTCAGCTGTTTGGATGGGACCTTTCCTGGTGGCAGTCACTCGCTAGGCTCCTGTGTCCCGGGCATGGTTACAGTAATGGCTTTCCTCCCGCCCTCCCCCCACCCCTGCCTGGCCCAGGGCAGTGCAGGGACAGCTGGCCTCAGGCAGGCCCCTTCTAGCCAGTGTGGCCAGGTACATTCTACACAGTAAACCTTGTGTTCCGGCGTTGAAAGTGTGTTAAAGAGAGGAAGCAGGGCGTGAGGTGAAGCAAGCATTCGTGTGCACCAGCGCTCCATGGACAGCGTCCCCAGGTCCCTGTCTTGAGGGTTCCAAAGCCCCAGAGGCTGCCCAGCCAGGGGCAGCAGGGGGAAGAACAAGGACCAAGCCTGGAGTCAGCCAGGAGAAATCACGAGTGCAGGGAAGGCAAAGATCGCCAGACCCAGGGGAGAAATAGATGAACAAGCAGGAGGAGCTGCAGCCTGCCTTCTCTGGGGGGCCAAGAGCACCAGGGAATCCCAGTCAAGAAATGCCCTGGTCTCCCTGCCAGCCTGGGAGAGAGGGACAACCCCCTCCCGTTGCCCTGGCAACAGAGCTCTTCAGCTGGGGAATTAGAATGAAAAAGCCATATGCAAATGAGGTAAATTGCAGTGAAGGGGAAGAGCAAAAGCTTGGTCGCGCCAGCTGCGGAGGGGGAGGGGTGTGTGCAGCAGACAAAGGAAGAGACCCTTCCTGATCACAGGCCCGGGGCACCCATCCAGGGGTCCCCTGAATGTGGGTGTGGTCAGAGGCGTGGCGGTCATGGTGATGGAACCCTAGCCCCTCAGCAGCTGCTGGAGTGATCTTCCTCCAGATGGGAAATCACAGCTGCAGGAGAGTTCAGCAAGGACCCGAGCTCACACCGCAGGGGCGGGTTTGAGCGCTCATCTCGTTGAGATAAACTCAGAGGCAGTCTCCAGACCAGGCAGGCAGCCATGGGCTCACTGAGAAGCCCAGGTGACGAGACATCGGCCCCCCAGAGCACAGGATTCTTCTCCCAAGACCTCACCCAGTCCGACATCCAGGAGCTGCGACCCGTCCTTGTCCCTCCGGACTGAAACCTGCTCAAACAGCCCTGCCACCTGTGCTTCCTCTCATCACAAAAAAGTGAGAAACATCCAGGGGCCTCTGATGGTGAGGAAGGCCTGCAACGCCTGTGATCAAAGTAGACAGAGAAAAGATCCCCTGACGGAACGGATAAACGGGCAAGAACTTACAAAGAAAAAACCCACGAACACAAGATCCTCTAAGCAGATTCTTACAGCGACTGAAGATACTGCATTCATCAAACAAGAACAGAATGCACTGAGAAAGGAGCGCAAGAGATCTGGCCACAGTGAAGAGCGGAGGAAGAGTTACACTGCTCAAAAGAAGGAGACAAAGAAGGGGAGGAGGGAGGTGCGGGGAGAAGGGAGCTCTGAGCTGAAGGAGGAGCGGGGCCACAAGTTGGGGCACAGCCTGTGGGTCCTGCCACCTCCACCCCACTGGGTCAGGAGGCAGGCTGTCTGCTTTTCCTCGCTAGCCCCACCTGGAAAATGATTCCTCACCCCCAGTGCGGGCAGCAGAAAAAGAGGCTTTGTTTTCTGGTTCGCACGCCCCTTGTGGGCGGGGGCGGATGGGGGGCAGTGTTTATTTTCCTAACTGATAGATAACCCGGGATTATGACCAACTTCAAAACACCCAAGCAAGAATGCACTGCTATTGTTTTGGCTTAAGAAGCCGCTGCAGTGTGCAGGGCAGGGCGGGACCGGCAAATGTAAGTCATGGAAACTAAGACACTAGGGACAGGCCCGATAACCACCTCGGAGCGGAGCCGGGAAGGAGCCGGAGCCGGCGGGTGACCACGTCAGAGGAGCTGGCTTGGAGCCCCCCCAGAGCAGCTGTAGCTGGGGGACCCTAGGTCAGAGTCAAAATCCTACAACTCAGATGACCCCCAAATGCAGAGCAGTGCCCGGTGACACAAGTCCCACCAAGCCTCTTGATGCTTTTGTGTGACCTTGTGACCCTGCAGTTACACCCTGGGGGACAGCTGGGGGTCAGGTGTTAACTAGGGTCAATTGTCCTTGCCCACGTGCGTCCGGGCATTAGAAGAAGCCACACGCTGACTGCATTTTCATGTGCATTTATTATCCTGCCCAGTAGAGGATCAACTGGGCTGAAAATGAAACTAGAATGACATCTACTTTGAAGCCACGGAGACTTGGGTGAAATTCCTGCTCCTGCCACATCTGCCGGGTGACCCGGGACCGATGCCTGGGCTTTGCTGAAGTCCCCTTTCCTTGTCTGCGAATAGGGGAGAGGTGATCTTTACCCCCCAAGCCCAGGGGAGGATCGCACAAGTGCCCTCCTCCAGGCGAATCTCTGTCCTTGTGTCCCCAGCACCTGAAGGAGCCCCTGGTTTGGGACAGAGCTTAACCATCTGAAGGGCTGCTAGCAGCTCAGGCAGCCACCTCTGAGCTGGTGTATTTCCAATCACCCATTTTGCCAGTGGAGAAACTGAAGCATAGAGCTACGGTCACATGTCAGCAGCACCAGAAAGCGAGCGTGCCTGACTCTGCCCCTCACCCCTGCGCTTCCGGGCTTCAGTGTCCATCATGTGCTCCGGTCAGTGATGGTCTGTCCGCACCTCGGCTGTGCAGCCTCGGTGTGGGGCTTGCACCCTCCAGGTCTGTGTGTGTGACTCCAGGATGTTCAAGGAGCTTCACAATCGCCGCACAGTGCAGCTCTCAGAACCTGAGCTGGCTGTTAAGACCTGTACAACTGCTTCTACAATTTCCATCAAAACACTAAATTCTAAAGTTGTCTGCTTTGTTTACATCAGGGTTTTCTTCAAAGTCCCCTCTAAGTTTGCATAAGAAAAAAAGAAAAGATTCCTGGCCAACCAGATGTGGTGCATCCTATAATCCCAGCACTCGGGAGGCTGAGGCAGGAGGACTGCTGCCAGTCAGAGTTTGAGACCAGCCTGGGCTCCATAGTAAGTTTGAGGCCAGACTAAACTACATAGTGAGAGCCTGTTTCAAAACAAAAAGAAAACTTCAAGCAAATGACTTGGGACTGCAGCCAGTGCTTGGGCTGGGGGCTCCAAGCCAGGCCCCCAAGGTAACATCTGGAACCCCAGTGAGGCCTCGGGCAGGGCTGTCACAGCCAGACCAAGGCCATAAGTTCTAAGCAGCCTTGCTCTCCACGCGGGCATCACTGTGTGCTGTACGGCAGCCTTGAAGATGCGCCCTCTTTCCACGAATACAACACAATCAGATGGCCAAGGCCAGCCAGGAGCACCTCACTTTCTGAGCTCGCTACCCCTCTCTAAGCCCCCGGATTTGGAGCCGGTGAGCCGGCCCTCACCGTTCGTCACAGGGACACAGAGACGGGAGGTGTCTTCCCGAATCACGAGGGAGCCTCAAAGTGGGGGCAGGGCTGGGCCCTGGTCTCCCCACCCTTATCTGCCCAGGGGTGGCGGGTCTGGTGGGGAAGGCGGGTGCTGGGTTCCAGTCCTCTCCCCAGCCAGCTGTGAACCCCTGCTCACTTGCCATGCTCCGAGCCACAGGTCTGCCACCCGGTGCTGGGACTGGTTCATAGAAAGTATCGGCAGCACAAACGCTGGAGGAGGCAGGAGACAGGGACTGGTTAGGCTCAGTTCCCCTACAAACACTCAAGTCAAGTCAGGCCCCAAAAGCCTCAGTCCCTCAAAATCTGGGTTGGGTTTTAGACGAGCAGGGGCTGAGTTTGGTTAAAGAAAACAGTGGGAGACGTTGGTGCTTTCTGGTGGCACTGGCCCCAGACCAACTCCAGTGTCGTCCTCCAGAGACTGAGGTCCCCAGCTGAAACCTTCCGATACGCAGGGTGCAGGGCACCTGTCAGCCAGCAAAGCGGGTCATTTCCAAGATAGTGCTCCCTTTGCCAGGTGCGGCTCTAATCATGCCCAACTCGTGAACGTGACAGCTGGGCTCGGAGACCTCCCCTCTGCATTCCCTGGACCCCCCACGGCTCTCAGCTCGGCGCAGACGGGAGTGAGGGTCGGGCGAGCGGTCAGCCCTGGGCGCGGTCTGCTTGCTCCTGGGGAACTTTGCTCACGCAGGAAGGGAAACGGTTTTGGAATACGAAATTTGCACTGCAACACCCCTTCCGGCTGGATGAACCCCTTCTTCTGTGCTCCCACCTGCGTCACAGCACCCTGTTCCGTTGCTGTCTGGACGCCTCGGTCCCAGCGGACTGGGACCCCGCAAGGCCCGGGGCTGTGTCCTACCCTCCTTTGGCTGAATAAATAAGCAGCGTCTCCTCCCTGCTGCCCTCCTGCCCGCCACGCTTCCCCTTGACCTTGATTGTGGACTCTCAGACCCAAGACGGGGCAGCTACGGCAGCAAAGAGGACGCCCGTATAGAGTCACAGATGTCACTGATGCTGGTGGAAACATGTTCTGCCCTTGCAGTTTTCTGCTTGTTGGAAAGTGTTTTAGTTCTTTCTCAGCAAGTAAATTTCTCTTCCTGCTCCTTCTGTTTTTTTATATATAGATAGTTTTTGGTACTGGGAATTGAACTCAGGATCTTGTGCTTGCCAGGCAGGCGCTGCGCTGCTGAACTATATCCCCAGCCCTCTTTTATATATTTTTAATTTTTACTTTTATTAGGACGTGTTTACAGTACCTAATGATCGCATTCGTCGTGAGGCGTGGATGCATGCACATAACACATCTTAATTCTTTTTATGTCCCTCTTCCCCCATCTCTTGGTCCCCTTCCTATTTGTAAAAGATCTATCACCTCATTTCCTATTATTTCTTTTTACTTGTCTCCCCAAAGGAAAATTACAAAATCCTCTTACAAGAGTAATCTCCACAGCTGTGGCAGATCAAGGAAAATGTTACCGAGCTGGGTGTGAGTCTTAATCTATATTCATTCTATTCTCGGCCACCTATATTTGTCTGTCGGACTAGATTCCTTTACGAGTATTGTACCAAGGAAATTTGACTCGATGCCACTTGAGCTATTGTGAATAAATGGGCTTCTTTTGTAACTTGGCAAACTCAAGACTTTCCATTCTCAGCCACCAACACTTGGTGAACACTTACTAAGTCTACGGGATGGCCTTGTACGTGAGCGATGAGATTACTGAAGGTTTCGTATCTACTGTGAAAACAAATCAGCATTTTTGTTTGTCGCTAAGAAGTCGACAGGGTTTGTGTGCGCGCGCGTGCGTGTGCATGTGTGCGCGCATGTGAATAAGTGACACTCTGGTGAAAACAGTGCTGTTCGGTTAAGACCAAAGGCGTGCCGGGAGGGAAGGGGGGCAGCATTAGATGTTGACAGGGTGGGCGTTTCAAATGTCACATCTCAACAGTAATGGGAAGGAAAGGAAAGAAGAAAAATAGCTCCTTTGGACAATATCAATTTATCATTTTCCCATTGCCAAACATTGAAAAAAGAAAGAGAGACTGTATGCTTTTCCTTGAGAGCTGCCCTTTCGCTCCAGAGAGATGAAGCTTGGTCTAATGTCAAGGTTACTAAGGAAACGATGTATGCTTATGCATTGCAAAGCAAATAGACATATAAAACTTGAGTAAATCATTAATTCATTAATATTCCTGCTGATGGCGTCCAGAGAGACTTACACATCCCTTTTCTTCCAGCCCTCAAAAGTTTTCTTTCATGGCAGAGCAAACACTCGGACGACACTTTATGGATAATTATTCCCTCTTCACTGCGCTCTCCGGAGACGAAGAGGGGCTCACACTCGATTTTAATGGATCAAAGGGAATGGTGAGGCAGCCGGGAGGGGTGCACTCGCGAGGTGGGCTTTTGTTTTTGTCACTGACGGCTGTGGTTTTTGCAGAGAATGGAAAGTGCATTAAGGAGAGTTTGACTTGCACTCGAAGCACTTTTCGAGTCGAGTGCGGGCCGGCTGCTCACATCCTCCGGCTGCAACTGTGTCCGTCCACGGAGCCCTTCACAGGGGTCTGGTTTGGTGGCGCAGGGACAGGGAGGGCGGGAGGTGGCTGCAGGTGCTGTCGCAGTGTGGGGCAGCTGGGAAGAGCAGCCAGCCAGCATCTGTGCAGACCCAGTGGAGGCTGCTGTTAGCGCAAGGGACCCTGTCCCAGCCGGTGACCCTTCACCCTCTGCCCTTCTCCTGGGTCCTGAGCACCTTCACGAACTCCCTCCCTACTCGGCGTCTGCCTCTTTCCCTCGGGTCTGAACCATGTTTCTGATTGCTGCACCCAGGGATCCTGAGGTTGGGGGCCAGCCCTCTCCCACGGAGACAGCTCAAGGCAGCAGAGAGGACTGGCCAAGAGCACTGCCCACACGAGGCGCCTGGGGCCATGCCTGCCTCGCTGTGTGACCTATGATGGTCGCTTAACCTCTCTGTGCCCTGGTTTCTGCCTCCAGGCACCCACTATGCAGGCGGCCTTGCATGCATTGCTGAGGCCACAACAGCAAGGGAAGCCGAGGCCAGCCAGACGTTAGGGTGTTGGCAACTCCTCTGCCCAGGTGCTGGCCCCTGAGGGCCTCCGTAGAACCTTCAACAAGGAAGGGGCTAGAGCTTCCTTGGAGGCCACCCCTTCCTTTAGGCCCAGCAGGACAAATCATTCGTCTCGATCATGGTGGTTCTTCTGCTTGCTCTGAGATGTGGGACAAGAAGAGAAACGCACAATGTAATGCTGGCCAGAGAAGGAATGAATAAATGTTTGTTGATTGACTAAATGTGGTCCCTGCTGGGAGGTGCTGTTGTAAAGGGTAAACAGGGCCCTATGGAAGTATAGCTGAGGGGCTGGGGCTTAAGGTAAGAACAGAGGCCGTGACAAATAATTCTGATCAGGGACAAGGAGCGGGGACCAAGAAGGCTTTCTAAAGGAGATGGTTTTTATGTGGGTGTTGAAGAAGGAAGTCCAACAGAGGCCAGGAAGCTGAGGGCAACTCCTTTGAGGCATGCGGGTGGGTGGGTGGGTACAGGGATCGGGGTGTGGGGTTCGGAGTTTGGGGACAACAGCAGGGAGAGAGGCACTTCCGTCCCCTCCCCCAGGCCAGCAGGAGGCTGCTTCACACTGACCTCAGGTGCCCAGGCCTTGACCCCTCCCAACCCTCCTCGTCCCGGAGGTGGTGCGGGCTCTGAGGAGCCAGGCCGTCACTGCGCCTGGGTCTCAGGCCTGATCCCTGCCAGGAGGTCCTGCTGAGGCCGGGGAGGGGCCAGCCCAGGTGCCATTCGTCTCAGTAGAGGGTGGTGGCTGCAGAGGGGTCCCTGCATCCCTGAGGGAGGGGCGCCCAGAGACTCGGGCACCTAACTGCCCTACCTGGCCTTCAGGGGAACAGGGTTTGCAGCTGGGGGCAGAGTGGGGGACCACAGGTGGCCTGTGGGACCAGCTGGGCCTTTTGTATTTGTGTCTGCCACACTTAGCTTTTTTTTTTTTTTCTTTCTAGGTCCTGGGGTTCGAACCCAGGGCCTTTGCACTGAGCTACATCCTCAGCCCTTTTTATTTTGAGACAGGGTCTCACTCAATTGCCCAGGCTGGGGTGGAACTTTCAATCCTCCTGACTCAGCCTCCCAGACAGAATGCTGGGGTGACAGGAGTGCGCCACAATGCCCCACTCCACACCCAGAGGCAGATGAGCAATCAGGAACTGAACAATGGTGCCTGTCCTGCTCTCCCAGGCCACATTGGGAGGGTGGGGACAGAAGGGGGCGAAAAGCCCACCCACTTCCCCTGGAGAAGCCACTGGGCCTGCCCTCACCTGCATTTTGTGGATCGAGCTGCTGGTTCAGAGAGGCTGCCCAGGGTGTCTGGAGACGCACAGCCAGCGAGAAGCCCCAGGGCCCGGATTCAAGCTCCACTGCCCCAGACAAGGCGGAGTTGTGGAGGGCATGATGGAGATGGTGGCTGGCTGCAGGTCCCCAGGTCTGTGTTCCAGCTCCCAGCTGGCAGCGTCCGAGGTGGGGCCCTGCCGGCACGGACTCTGATGCAGGATCTGTGGCTGGTACCCAGGAGAGCACGTGACCCGGGCACCAAGGAAACACAAGTGTATGGAGTCATGGGCCTGGAGGCTGCATCCTCTCTGCTCCCCAAAGAGAATGACATTATGGAGAACGATGTTCCCTGTCCATCTGCTGGGGCCCAGGCCCTGCAGTAGCTCTAACCTGGGCACCATTCCCAGCTGGAGACTTTTGTTTTTGTTTTTTGAGACAGGTTCTCACTATATATTCTAGGCTGGCCTTGAACTCACTATGTCGTCCAGGCTGTCCTTGAACTCATAGCAATCCTTCTGCCTCAGCCTCCCGAGTGCTGGGATCATAGGCGTGCGCCAGCTTTGGAGAGATTTCAGAATCATCAACTAAAAGGGCTCAGAATCCAAGCCCTCTCCTTCCTCCCATCCCAGGAAGGCCCAGCTGGACCCGAGCGTGGACAGAAACGAGCTACCTCGACCCTGTCCTTCCAACAAAGTGCTTTTGATTTGGGCAGCTGGTTTCAGAGTAGATCCTCCCACTGTCCCATTCATGAAATCAACAACTTCCAAACTGGGTTATAATTCTGAGTAGGAAAAGCTCTGGAGCAGAGCCCTGTGTTTTTTGTTTGTTTTTGCTGTTTTGGGGGGCTCTTCTCCCCAGTACTGGTGATTGAGTCCAAGGCCTTCACACTGAGCTACGTCCCCAACTCTTTTTTAAAATTTGAGACAGGGTCTGGCTACCCAGTTTTCTGGGCTGGGCTTGAACTTGTAATCTCCCTGCTTCAGCCTCCCAAAGGGCTGGGATTGCAGGTGTGCACACAGCCCCATACTTTCCCAGCTTATTCGTGTGCCCCCTCGGGGTCCAAGAAAGGCTGTGCATGGGCGAGCAACTCAGGGGCAGGTGACTCAGGCTAACAGAGGAGGACACGGACGTCCTGCGCAGAGGGGCCGCATTCCTCGCTGTGCTCCTGCGCGCTCTGCCTGCTGCCGTCTGCGCTGGCGGCCGCAGGGATGGAGCAGCCTCCCCGACAAGCACGGGCTCGCTCCCTGCAGAGGCTGAATTCTAACTGACAAATTGGAGAGGTTCCCTAAGGCAAGGGCTCCTGAGCGTTGTCATCCTCGCTGAAATGTGATTTATAACATATTCCTATTTGCCAGACACGCCTCCACCCTGGAAGGAACGCCGGGCACAGGAACGGGAGGTCTCCCCGCATCTGACCCCACGCCAAGACGGCTCCTCCACAGACTTCTCGAGCACAGCGACCTGACCCGGGCACCTAGGTCGGCTGTGAAGGGCCACCGAGCTTGGTTTCCTTGTGTTCTGATGCTATTTTCAGCAGTCAAACACCGAGAATTTGGGACAGGGCAAGAGTGGCCTGCAATGGGCTTTATTTATTTATTTATTTTTTTTGTGGGTACCAGGAGGTCGACCTCAGGACCTCACACACCAGCAGGCGCCCGTGCCGCTGAGCGATATCACCGGCCCTTTTTTCATATGTGGGTTCTGGGAGTCGAACTCGGGCCCTCGCGCTTGCCAGGCAGGCGCTTATGCCGCTGAGCCATCTCACCAGCCCTGCAATGGGCTTTAGAATTCCACGTTCTGGTGAAAAGATCTAAGGGTCTCAAGGAGGAGATGGTTTAGAGGCTGGGGGTGCAGCTCAGGGACTGAGCTTGTGCTTAGAATGCACCAGGCCCCAGCATGGGGGGCAGGGAAGAAGACTGAGGAAGAAGGAAGGAGAGCAAGCAGGAGCAAGAGCTGGTATTTCCTAGCACTTCCAATTTATAAAAGAAAACCAGCATTTGCTGCTCCCTCAATAACCTGATAGTGATGCACGCAGAATGTCGGATATCAGAGCTCAGCCCGGCTCCCTCAGAGCGCCTTTGTGCAAGCCACACTCAGGAAAGCAGGGGAAGCCGGCTGACTTCTCTCAGAAGCCTGGGTTAAAGTTGCAATCTCATTTTGCCCGAGATAACCAGAAATACTCTAAGCTGTCTAAGTGGGCAGAAACGGATTTGATCTCCGCGTCTGATTGCTTAGCAGAAGTCAAGCAGCTGAGTTTTCAACAATGTCTCCATATCATGAAACTTCCTAAAAATCTTCAAGGGGGTAACCTGAGCTCGTGAAAAATGATCTCGAATGTCAATGGGACAAAGCCGCCCTTCCAAGATATAATTAAGGACGCTGGGAGCAGGCCTTTCGCATCTGACTTGACAAGAGGCTTTTTCTTTGTTCTGCTGCTCGGGAGGGCTTTAGCAGGGTTTCACCATTTCTTTGTTAAAAGAAACAGCTAAAAGCCCATATTTATGAAATAGTAATCATTTAAAATTCAATCTGTACAACAAGAATGTTCATTTTACCCAATTCGTGTGTGTGTAAAAATGATACTAAGTTTTCTACTGGCTTTTATTTAATCGTGTCTGTATTTGAGCTTCCGAGTCCCTTGCTCAGAAGCACCGCTTAAGGACACACAAGTCACACAAGCCACGGATTGCCACGCGGGCTCAAGAGCAAAAGGCCACGCTGAGAGGTGTCCAGTGTCTGGAGCCCGTGATGTCAACATTGCTCCGATCCGGGCTGCAGATCTGCACCTTGTGACCAGAGAAATGTGGACGCTCGACACATTGCCGCAGAAGGGACCCAGCTCTGGTGACCCTGCAGGGCTCTCCTGAGGGGCCCTAGGTGGCGCTGATCTGGGGACCCTGTGATTGTGAGTGCAGCTGGCCAGCGGCAGCCTTGCACTGCTGGCCTCGCCCACTAGGTGTCAGTAGCCGCCTCCCTGCCCAGGAAGACAGCCGAAAGGTCCCCAGACTGCCAAGTGTCCCCAGGGGCAGAACTGTCTGCTCTAAAACAGGAAGGGGTGATGGACACACTTAGCTGAATGTGACAGCTTTCAGGGGTCCTAGAAGCTGCTCACAGTCATCGCACGAAAGACAAAAATCGTTCCGATTGGCATCACGGGGTGAACAGGGACAAAGGAGGCCAAATGGCAGGAAGCCGATTTTGATGAGGAGCAGGGAGACCTTTCCAGGAGGACCGCTCAGCTCGGGTCCCCACGGTGTCCCTGCTCAGGCCGGGCTGAGCCCTGACTTGGGTGGGGCTCCTCCCTCTGGCAGGTGGCTCTGAACATGCGTCACTGTGTCACTGTGGGCCTCAGGGACAGATTTTATCTTCTTTGGGGAGCACAGGCAGCGGTGCGTGGTGGGCCCGGCGCTGGCCCGGGGCCGGGGGGTCCCAGGACGGGAGCAGAAAGACCCCTCTCCCGCTTCATGACTGGTACAGGGCCTCCCAGCCGGTGTCTGACCGGCACAGGGACAGAGTCCTCCGGGCTGCCTCGGCGAGGACAGGGAGGTGAGCTCGGGAGCCGAGCACCTGGCCCCGTCCTGCTGGTGCTGGGATCCCAGCTCTCCGAGCCCTGGGAGCCCCATCGGCCTCCTCCACACGAGCGTTTCCCCAGCGGCCACCAGGGGGCACCCTGCGGCCTCGAACGGCTGCTCGTGGCTGTGCCCGGCCGAGCAGCTTCCCCAGCCCGTAGGTTTCCCTCCTCCCTGCACACTGCAGGATCCTCCAAGCGGGTCCTGTGCTTTTCTGCAAAGTGGCCTCCCTCGCCTGCCTCCTCGCTCTGCGGCCCGTGGTGTGGCCATGTCCCCCCACAGTGCTCCCAGCACAACCATGGGCTCCCAGAGCAGAAAACTAGGCATTCATGGAAATGACCCACAGTGAGTACCCTGGCTCTTATGGCCCCCAGGTGTCCCCACCCTGTATCCCCCAAGCAGGGCTTTGTCTCTGATTTCTCATGACACCGACATGCATTCCCCCATCTACGCTGAGCTCTGAAATTTCTCCCATGTCATTTCCTATGTCTGAGATTGATGTCTTTGAAGATATAGATACTGACACAAAGAAGCATATTCAAATCCAGGCATGGTGGTGTGGGCCTGCAATCCTAGTGTTCTGGGAGGCCGAGGCAGGAGGATGCAAGTTTGAGCTCAGCCTGGGCAATTTATTGAACTCCTGTCTCAAAAAGAAAATGTTAAAAATAAAAAGGGCTGAAGATATAGCTCAGTGTAAAGGCCCTAGGTTCAATCCTTGGACAAGAAAAAGAAAGAAAGAAAGAAAAAGAAAGAAAGAAAGAAAGAAAGAAAGAAAGAAAGAAAGAAAGAAAGAGAAAGAAAGAAAGAAAGACGGGCCGGTGAGATGGCTCAGCGGCGTAAGCGCCTGCCTTGCAAGCGCGAGGGCCCGAGTTCGACTCCCGGAACCCACATACGAAAAAGGGGCCGGTGATATCGCTCAGCGGCACGGGCGCCTGTTGGCGCGCGAGGTCCTGAGGTCGACCCCCGGTACCCACAAAAAAAAAAAAAAAAAAAGAAAAGAAAGAAAGAAAGAAAGAGAAAAGAAAGAAAGGAGGAAGGAAGGAAGGAAAGGAAGGAAGGAAGAACAAAAGGAAGAAAGAAAGAAAGGGAAACACATTCAAAACCAATAACCCAATAATGTCTCTAACCACAAAAGTACAGAGCACAGAGATGCGTGTCTGAGTGGGCATAAATTCAGGTGGGTGAGGAGGAGCCGGCATGGAGAGGCCCGGGGTGCTTGTGGGCAGAGCAGACTTGTATCGTGGCAGGCACAGGGAGTTTTCGGGTGCTGCACGGCGGTGCTGTTGCTTGGAGGCAAGAATTAGAGCCAGAGCATGGACCAAAGAGCCTGCTGGGTGCAGAGGGGCAGCCAGGAGTTCCTGGGAGTCCTGCTCCAACCCCTCCGCCGCAGCCTCGCCTCCTGACATCCCAGTCCTGTGCAAATATCTCCTTTCCCGGAAGCCTAGGTTAAAAAATGGCCAAACCATCAATTACTTCACTTTTTTTTTTTTCTAGACATCGCTGTCTGTGGTGGTGGAATGGTGGTAACCTGAAGTAACAGAAATAACAGAAAGCCAAGCTGGGAGGCACCTGAGGATGGGGACAGTCACTCCGGCTGCGTGTCCACTCTTGGGGGTGTCCAGCCCAAGCCCAGATCAAGCTGTGTGGTCATCCTGAGGGCGCAGAGGATAGAGACTGCCAAGCATGTTTGTTATTTTTGTCTTTTTGAGACAGGCATCTTGCTGTATAATTTAGGCTGGCCTTGAACTCACTTTGTAGCCCAGGCTGGCCTCGAACTTGCAGCAATCCTCCTGCCTCAGCCTCCAAAATGCTGGGATTACAGGTGTGCACCACCACGCCCAGCCTTGGCTGCTAAGTTTTAAATTGCAGGCCATTCTGAGGAGTGTGAAGATACCTCGCCCTGCTGGGCTCCGTGCGGCCAGGGAATACAGCCTCTTCTGCTGTGCCCCTGCCCTGTGTGCCACTGCCCTGGTCACTCAGCAGCTGGCTCGGTAAGCAGACGCTGCAGCGTGTCGCAGGGCTGGGTTTACGGTGCCTGTGTAGCAGCCTAGCACCACTCACAGCGCCCCTCACCCCATCTCCACACATGCGCATTGTGTCTTCCTACATCATCGCCAGGCGAGTTCAGGACAATAGGACATTTTGAGAGAAACCATATTTGCATAACTTTTATGACAGAATTCTGATTTAATATTAGTTATTAACTTCTCAGAGGGCCTAATTTATAAATTAAACTTTATTATAGGTACATATAGGAAAAAACATAGTGTATGTGGGGTCTGGTACTCTCCTCGGTTTCAGTCATCCACTGGGGGCCTTGGAACATATCGGTCCCATGTAAGGGGGGGACTATAGTACCTGCTATGTGTCACGCATGCCAGTGGCTAATTGCAGCTAATATTTCCCACAGCCTCTTTAGGTTTTGTTTTCCTTGACTTACTGAAGCCGAGGGATGTGACTTGTCCGGGGTCCCCCCCCCCACCGTGATGGTCAGAGCAGGCTCAGAACTCACATCTTTACTTTTTTTTTTTTTTGGTACCAGGAATCGAACTCAGGACCTTGCGCTTGCCAGGCAGGTACTGTGCCTCTCAGCTACATCCCCAGCCCCATAGAACTCACATCGGTGTGACCACAGCGCCGTGCCATTTCTGCCCCCTCTGAGGCCTTCTTCCACCCTGTTTGCTCTCTACCCTGGCCCGCCACTCACCCGGCCACTTCTCAGCCCTTCTGGTGAGATCCACAGCGCCAGTTCTTGGGCAGGATTCTTGCTCTGAAATTGTCAGAAACGTGTGGATGTGTGCTTGGGTGTATTTGCCTGGCACTTGTGAAGCCAGAAAAAGAAAGAAGGAAAGAAAGAAAAAGAAAGTAAGAAAGAAGAGAAAGAGGGAGGGAAGGAGGAAGGGATGGTGAGAGAGAGAGAGAAAGAGAAAGGAAAAGAAAAAAGGGAAAAAGAGAAAGAAAAGGAAAGAGAAATAAGAAAGAAATAGAATGGACAAACTAATTCACGAGGGCTGTCATAGAAGAGGAAGTGGGAGCAAAGCCAGCAAAGAAGAGGAAATGAATGACATAAAAATTGGGGCTTGGGAAGGCAATGATAGGGTGGTTAAAAAGGGGACGGATTCGGTATAAAGAAAATAAGTTCTGTTTGGGGACGGCTTCGTGGTGGAGAACGTGGCTCGGTGTCAGGCAGAGGGCAGAGCTCGGCGGGGGGCAGAGGGCGCGCGCGGTGGGCGGAGGGGCCGCCGTCCTCTGAGTCAGGGGACAGAGCGGGACGCCCGCGCTCGAGCCTCCCGCGTCCCCGTCCTCTCGCGCCCGTTCTCGTCCCGGCTCCGGCGCCTTCCCAGGGGCGCCGCGCCCCGGCGGCCACCTCCGGGGCTCCCGCCCGCAGGGGACACCGGCGCGGCCGCTGGGCCAGTCCTGGGCGCTTGGCCCTGGTCCTTCCGCCCTTCTCATCGGGAGGCTTAGGGGCACCTGTCCCCGACGCCCCGCGCGGGTCCCTGCGCCCACGCGAGGCCCACGCGAGGCAGCTGCTCGCGCGCATCCTCCGCCGCCTCCGCTCCGCGGCGTCGCCGAAGCCGCAGCCTCTGGCCGCAGATGGCCCTGCTTTCCGGCCCGCGAAGGAGCAAGGATGCCCGGCGTGGTGCTGCCCCGCTGGGGCTTTGTCACCATGGCTTTTTCTCCAATCAGATTTCATTGGTGCATTTAGATACGCGTAATGATCACATTCATCATAGAGAATGTGCACCTGCACACGATATAACTTGTTTCTTTTTTCCCCCACTCCCCTACTCTCCCTTGAACCCCTCCTCCCCTCCCCATTTACAAAAGCTTTCCATTTTTCCATTCTTTTCTCTTTTTTTTCCTACTTTTCCCTTCTTTCCTTTCCCCCTCCTCCCCCTTGGTCCCCTCCCTATTTGAACATTTTCTTCCTATTTCACAATATCTATTATACATTTTGGTCCTTATTTACACTTTTGGTTTCTCACATCAGAGGAACAATGCAGTATCTACACGTGTGTCCGGTTTATTTCACTTAAGAGAATGGCCTCAGGATGCATCCATTTACCTAGAAATGTCTTGAGCTTATCCTTCTTTATGGCAGAGTAGTACTCCATTGTATAAAAGAACATCTTCTTTATGTACTTACCAGTTGATGAGCATTTGGGTTGTTTTCAGGATTTGGCTATTACAAATTGTGGCACAATGTTTCTAATCATCCTGGAGGAAGCTCTCCTCATTGCAGATAAGGAGGAGGGGCTCCAGGAGATGGGGTGACCCGCACAAGGGTCCCCAGCCAGGGGGCAGTACAGAGAAGCTGGCACTTTCGAATGCAGGTCTCAAAGCATGGCTCTGTGCTAGGTGCCGGGACATGATGGTAAATCATAGACAAGCTTCCTAACACTGTGGGGCTGACACATTAGAAAGACAAGCTGATTATCTTTTTCTAGTATCTTATGGTGGAAGCATAGATAATAGATTGGAGATTTTTGCTCTTTTCCACACTGGGCGTTTGAAACTGTACATTTCCTTCCAAATATTGATTTAACTTTATCCCACAAGTTTTGATATAACAAGGAATATATATATATATATATACCAGGAATCGAACTCAGGACCTTGCACTTGCCAGGCAGGTGCTGTGCCACTGAGCTATCTCCCCAGCCCAACAAGGAATATTTTAAAATATTTTATTGTTTATCTCATGGCTCAGAATATGGTTTACCTATGTGTACTTGAAAACAATGTACATTCTATTGTTGTTGGGTGTTGTGCTATAAAATTTTAATTAAACAAGAGAGGTTAATAGTATTGTTCAGGCATTCTATGTCTTTGCTAATTTTTGTGTAGCTGTTTTAGCCATTACTGAGATAAGAGAGTTGAGATTTCCAACTATTCTTGTGGGATTACATGTCTCCATAGAATCCTGTCAACTTTGCTTCATTTATTTGAAACTTTCCTGCTGTACAATATGTTAGTTACCTTTCCATTGCTGCGACAAAATACCCAACATGCACATTTTAAAGGAGAAATTTATTTGGCTCATGGTTTCAGTGATTTCAGTCAATGGTTGGCTGGTTCCAAGGCCCAAAGGGCATGGCAGAAGAAAAGTACTCACATCATGGCAGCCAGGAAGCAGAGAAAGCAAAGAAGAGCCAGAGAGGATGGGGCCAGGGGCCAGGGGCCAGGGACCAGATATAGTCCCAAAGGTCACAGCCCTCAGGACCTCGTTAGACACACCCAGAAGTGTGCTTTATTAATCTCCTAGGCATTTGTCAAGCCAATCAAGCTGATGATCAATATTAACCATCAGAAATCTACTCCTTGTCAACTTGACACCCAAACACATCTTTTTATATCATACTTAATCACCAAATACAGACTATAACAAAATCATAATTCAACCCAATATGATACAACTATCCTGCTTATAATTGAAAATATGCTAATTTCTTTCCCAACATCTCAACAGTTCTAGCACTGCTCAAAAGTCCATGACACATCTCTTCAGCAACCACACCTTCTTTGGCCTCAACTTTACAAATAGTTTTTTTAGGGCCGAACTGCAAATTTTTTTTTTTTTTGTGGGTACCAGGGGGGGGTCGACCTCAGGACCTCGTGCCACTGAGCGATATCACTGGCCCCTTTTTCATATGTGGGTTCTGGGAGTCGAACTCGGGCCCTCGCGCTTGCCAGGCAGGTGCTTAAGCCGCTGAGCCATCTCACCGGCCCCGAACTGCAAATTTTTCAAATATTTTAGCTCTGCTTTTTGTGCCTGATTCTCACTATAAATCTAGCTAAAAGCAGCTAATAGTAGCCATGCCACAGCCCAAGCGTTGGGCTACCTGGAACTTTCCTCCACCAAATCAATTCAGCCCATCACCTCTAAACTCAGCCTTATACAGAGTTTTAGGGCATGGATAAAATGTAGACAAGTTATTTGCTAGAATGTAATATGAATGGCATCTTGATCAATTTCCTGTAGAGTCCTTGTTCTCATCTGAAACCTCATGTGCATAGCCTTTATTATATCCCTTCCCATCGGCATTCCTCCCACAAACTAGTTCCAAAGGCTTTGGAACCACATTATCAGGTACAGTCACAGCAATGACCCCATTTCTCTGATATCAGTTTTCTGTATTAATCACCTTTCCATTGCTGGGACAAAATATATAACACACATAGCTTAAAGGAGAAAAGGTTTATTTTGGCTCATAGTTTCAGGGGTTCCAGTCCGTGGTTGGCTGGCTCCAAGGCACACTTCATAATGACGAAAGAGAAAATTCACCATGAAAATATAATGATCAGGGGCCGGTGAGATGGCTGAACGGCATAAGGGCCTGCCTGGCAAGCACGAGGGCCTGAGTTCGACTCCAGGAACCCACATACAATAAAAGGGCCGGTGATATCGCTCAGCGGCACGGGTGCCTGCTGGCGCATGAGGTCCTGAGGTTGACCCCCAGTACCCACAAAAAAAAAAAAAAAGAAAATATAATGATCAGAAATGGGTATTTACCTGTAATGTTAATCTTGATTGCTAACTTGATTGACTACAGAGATGCTGGGATTAATAAAGCACACTTCTGGGTATGTCTGGTTGACTCGTGGGGTACATGACCTTGGGGACTATATCTGGTCCCTAGCCCCTTTATCTCTGGCTCTTCCTTGCTTTCTCTGCCATGATGTGACTTGCTTTCTTCTGCCATGCCCTTCTGCCACGTTTGTGCCTTGGAGCCAGCCAACCATTGACTGAAATCACTGGAACCATGAGCCAAATAATCGTTTCTCCTTTAAGATGTATATGTAATTACAGTAATGTCTGAATGAACAGTCAAACAGTCCCCTGAGACTCTTCCTGTTCACTATATTTTTAACATTTTTTCTTTTTTCCTTATCCTTAGAAATGTTTGATCTAGCTATCATTTCTCTTATCTACTCACTGATTCAATTTCACTTATTCTTTCTCCTCATATGTTCTTTAGTTGTTAAGTCCCTCTGATAAATTTTAATTTCAGAAATAGTATTTTGCAGGTTTATAATTCCCACTTGGTCTTTTTAAAATTGTTTCTATGCCTCTGCTGGGATTTACCATTTGTCTCTTGAGGTTTTTATTCATTGAAGGCATGTTTCATTTTCCATCATAGACTTTAGTTATAAATGTTGCTTTTAATTTGTTTCTGGTGGTCCTAACATCTACTCCATCTCATGGATGGGTCAACTGATATTCTTTCCTCTTGAGAGTGGGTTCCAATTTCTTGTTCCTTTGTGTTTCAGGTAGCTTTTGGATTGTAGCCAGATATTGTTATTATTAAACTGCGGTGCTTCTGGATTACATTATTTTCCTGCGTTGAGTGTTGGTTCCTTTGTTTTTGCAGGCAATTTTCTCATGTGGACTTGGATTGAAATTGTTCTTTAGGGTCCGCTCCAGTCTTGCTTCAGACCCTTTGTCTTCAGTTGCTCTGCCTTGGTTCTGAACCCCGTGGTAAGATTCTGTGGAAAGTCAGGGACGGGGACAGAGCTAATCGAGGATCTCCTCTCTGGCTCTTCCTCTTTTTGACTTGCTCATTCTCTTCAGTATCTACATTTTCTTACATTTATTTTTACATTCCCCAGGCCAGAAAGAATGCAGGGTTTGCACATGTGTGCCCAGCATGGACTACAATTAGATACAGCTACGGAGAGGAACTTACTCACGACACCGTCTCCCTCCTTCGAGGACCCGTCATCAGTCCGTCTGCTTCTCACTCTCAGACACCTGCTGTGGTTGCTGCCTGCGGTATGTCTAGGTTTCATGACACTCGTGTGGGGGAAGTGTGTTTATGGGTCATCTAGGAGAGTCCTTGTCATCCTACCCAGGAGTGGAACTTTGTCATAGGTTCATTCACAAACACTTCGAACAGCACTGGTCCAGTCCGCTCTCAGTGGTAGCCCTGTGCCAAATGGCATCTGTAAGGTTCTCTCCCACACTATTCTGCCAGATGTTTGTAATTGGCTGCTCGAGTCCAGATAATGTCACTGCTAACAGAGAAATTCCAGGTATGGTCTCCTGTGATCTTGGCTGCGACAAAGGAAATCCTCGGGAAGAAGCTGCACCTGCACAGAGTGGCCTTTTGAGAGACTGGGAGCACCAGCTGGGGCAGGAGAGGACAACAACCAGGAGTGTCATGATAGTTTGCAGCAGAGCCATGTCATCAATGTTCTAGTTTCTTGTGCATTTTAAACCCTATGAGTCATTGTTGCTTTACTATTGTTTTACACTTCAGGTGCTCATTTTGATGAAGCCAATAATTTTTGTTTGTTTGTTTTCATTTTGTTTTTTAAGACAGGGTCTCACTATGTAGCCCAGGCTGGCCTCAAACTTGCAGTGACTCTCCTGCCTCAGCCTCCCAAATCTGGGATTACAGGTGTGCACCACCATGCCCAACTTGAAGCTGATGGTTTGGATGAGCTGATTCTCACTGATCTTCATTCTTTCTTGCATCTCTCATCTTCCATAAAGGATTGTCTTCTCTAAATCATACTTTTCTTTTTGAGACAGGGTCTTGCCATGCTGGCCAGGTTGGCCTTGAACTCGAAATCCTCCTGCCTCACCCTCCTGAGCACCTGGGGTTACAGGCGTGCATCGCCATGCCTGGTTTACTTCACCCTTTTGTATTTCCTTTAGCGCGGATCTGCTGGTGGTTATTTATATTTTTCAACAGGCTGAAGAGAGAATGTTACTATTTTGGTTCCCAGTGTTTCCGTGGGGAACACAGCCTACTCATACTCTTACTCCTCTAAAAATAAACTTTGTTTTCCTATAGCTTCTCATCAGATGTTGTCTTTTTCTACAGCTTCACCACGATGGCTCTATGGAGAGGCTGCTTTTTTAACTATTCTGCTTCCTATTCCTGGAGCTTCTGCAATCTGTGGTTTGGAATCTAAGTATCGCTCCATCCTATTTCTCTGTTTTTCTGAGGCTCCAGAGACACACGTGAGACCTTCCCAGTCTGTTCTCCATCTCAGTCTTTCTGTATTTTTATTTCTTCATGCTGGATAATTTCTTTCACTCCATCTTGCAGTTTATTTGTCCTCCCTGCGGGTCTCTCCAGCCTGTGCGACACGGTTCAGTGTTGACGCTTACTGAGCAAGCTGAATCTCTGCTGAGCACTGGACCGGCACAGAGTCTCTCACTGAATCCTCCCAACAGCCGGCCCTACTACTATTCCAGTTTACGCAGGGAAAAGCGCTTAGAGAGAGCATTACCTTTTAAAAGCTTGATGAGATGGTGTGAGGCCAGGTCTTAAGAGACCAAAGTAGGACTCATGCTATCCAGGTCTTCCTCTTTTTGGCAGAGCTCACATTTTTGTGTGGTTCCCAGGGTCAAAGCCAGGGCCTCATGCACACCAGGCTGGTGCCACACCACCCGCTGCATCCCAGCCCCAGGGCTCGTGTTCTTTTTTTTTTTTTTTTTTTTTTTTTTTTAAAGAGAAGAAAAAAACAAATCAAAAAAAGAACAAATTTTCAAAACATAATAGGAGGGTAACAATGGTTAATACATTACATATTACTATCTTTAAGTTAGTTATTCAGGACACCAGACATTAGCATTCAATTGTCCAAACATTATTGGCACAAACCTTACTCTTCAATGAACTAAGTAAAAATGGTAGTGTATCTGTCTTAACCATCTTATATATATATATATATACAATTTTTTTCCCTTTCCCTTCTTTCTTTTCCCTATTCCAGTCTCTCTTTCCTTTTGACCAGTTTCTTTTTGATTCACCATGTCTATTGTACATTTTGGATCTTATTTACTCTTTCAGTTTCTCATACTAGAGAGATAATACGATGCTTACACATGTGCTTCTGGTTTATTTCACTTATGAGTATTTTCTCGAGTTGCATCCATTTACCTATAAAAGTCTCCAGTTTATCCTTCTTTATGGCTGCTTAGTACTCCATTGTATGAAAATACCACATCTTTCTTATCCATTCCTCAGTTGATAGGCATTTGCGTTGTTTCCAAGATCTGGCTATTACAAATTGTGCTGCTATAAACATGGGTGCACATATATCACTGTGGTACGATGTTTTTAATTCTTCTGGGAAGATGCCCAGAAGGGGAATAGCTGGGTCAAATGGGACCTCCAACCCTAGTTTTCTGAGGAATCTCCACACTGACTTCCACAGTGGCTGTACCAGTCGATACTCCCACCAACAGTGGAGAAGGGTTCCTTTTTCCCCACAGGGCTCATGTTCTTTACCAGGGCCTGTGAACCTCTTCTACAAAGGGCTGAAGAGTTCACACTTCGTCGGCCGTCCAGTCTCTGTCACAACTACTGGACTCGGCCATTGTAGTGCTAAAGTAGCCACAGACAATATGTAAATGAATGACAGCGACAGTATCCAGTGCAACTTTATTTATGAAAATAAGTAGAGGGAAAAAGTTGACTCTCCCTACCCAGAACAATTATACTGTTATCTTTATTTCCTTCTTTCTTGATCTCCGAAGTCTCCAGTTCAACAAATACTCACAGCATGGGTTCTAAGCACAAGGCTGAGATGAGGAAGACAAAATCTCTACCTTAAAGGACCTCAGATGTGGAAGACAGATACATAAATAGGTCTGCAGTGAGACAGCTAGACTTAGGACTCAGCCTTATGGGGTTACATACCAGGGAATCGAGTATTAAAAAGTGAACATCTTGTACATCTTTGTACTTTGTTTGGGTCAACTTAGGACTCCACAGCTTTCTCTCTTGTGCTCCAGCACAAGAATAAAAGCCTATTCCTGTGTTAAGGTGTTTCTGCCTGATGCTTTTAATAAAGGGCACAGGAATCCTCGGAGCAGGCAACAGTAGCACAAGGCTGAGTATAGAAAGTGAAAGTCAAGAAAGGTGTCACTTTCCTGTCACTTGGACAAAATACTTGACACTAAAACTTAAAGGAGGAGAAGTTTATTTGGCTGGTGGTTTCAGTGGGTTCAGTCCATGGTTGGCTGAATCCAAGGCAGATACAGCTTGGTGGAAGGGCCTGGCAGAGGAAAGCTGCTCACCTTATGGCAGCCAGGAAGCAGACAGGGAAGAAAGAGCCAGAGACAAGAATACACCCTTGCAGGTCACATACCCAGTGACTACCTCCAAGCAGGCCCCACCTCCTAGTAGCATAGTCAGCCATAAACTCATCAGTGAAATACCCTATGACCCAATCACCTTCCAAAAGCCCCACCTCTGAGCACATGGGACATTGGGGGACATTTTATATCTAAATCGTAACAAGAGGGATCTATAGACTGGAGTTGCTTCTGATGACATATTAGGTGGTAAGTGACAAGATTTCCAGGGAGAGAACCACAGGCAGAGATGCTAAGGGGAATTTCAGATGCAGGAGCAGCACAAGCAAGAACTTTCCTATCCACCTGCTGCTCATCTTCGCTTTGCTTTACCAGTATTCACTTATTTCCTTCCTTCCTTTCTCTCTGGCCATAACCATTTGCACCTTGGTTCAAATTGGTTTTGCCTTGTTCCTCACTTTTCTCTTTGATTTCCCCCTTTCTGACTTTCTATTTATTTTACTTTTCATTTGTGACACTAGAACTCAGGACCTTCACTATGGGCTACATTCTTAACGTTTTTATTTTGAGACAGGTCTCACTAAGTTGCTAAGCTGTGCAGGCTGGGCTTGAACTTGTGATCTTCCTGCCTCAGCTTCCCACAGTGCTGGGTTTACAGGTGTTAGCACCACATCCAGCAATGTACTTTTTAAAAAAATTACTGAGGGGCCGGTGAGATGGCTCAGCGGCGTAAGCGCCTGCCTTGCAAGCACGAGGGCCCAAGTTCGACTCCCGGAACCCACATACGAAAAAGGGGCCGGTGATATCGCTCAGTGGCACGGGTGCCTGTTGGCGCGCGAGGTCGACCCCCCAGTACCCACAAAAAAAAAAAAAATTACTGAATAGGGTCAGGGATGTAGCTCAGAGGTACAGCGCCTGCCTGGCAAGCGCGAGGCCCTGAGTTTGATTTCTAGTACCAAAAAAAATAAAATTACTGAATAATTGCTGATTCAGTTCTTCTGTAGTGGGCTCAAGACACAAATTTATTTCACAGATTTTATCTGAGGGGAAGCCATGTACATCAACCTGGTGGCATGTTTATCTGGCTTATCTAAGGTAAATAGTTACACAACATTAAAAGATGCCATTTAACCTAAGTAAAATATTAATTTAGTTCCACTGCTTCAGTCAAGGTTGAAATCCTCTAGTCAATTCTGGATGGTCAAAACACCCACTGTTTGACCAATTTAGTTTTGTTTTGTTTCTCTTTCCCATACTTCTTTTTATCTGTTTTGTTAATCTATCTCCTCTCATTCTTCCCTTTTTCCCTTCCTCCCTCTTTTTTCTGGTACTGGGAATTGAACTCAGAGCTCTCGCACTAAGCTACATTATCGGTCCTTTCATTTTTTGAGACAGGGCCTTGTTAAACTGCTAAGTTGCTGGAACTTGTGATCCTCCTGCTTCAGCCTCTTAGATTGCTGGGATCACAGGTGTGTGCCACCATACCTGGCTTTCTTTCTTCCCTCTTTCCTGAACTTTTTGGCTTGTTGTACTATGTCTGGACACATGCTATTTCCTTTCTCCCTTCTGAAAATACAGTGTATTTCTAAAATATTATTTGCTCACTAATTCAATTAATATTTATTGAGCCATTTCCATATAGTTGGTCTTTTTCTAGTGATGGGCTGGACATACAAAAATAAACATAAAAGACAAGAATCTCTACCCTTCTGGAGCTTACATTCTAGCAGTAATGAAATAGATAAATAACAAACAAAATAGATTAATAGGAAAGAGAAGCAACATGGGAAGGTTAAATGCTATGGAGGAAAATTTCAGTGCTTCAGAGGTTTGGGTGGTGTGTTTCACTTTGAAATAAATTGATGAGGGAAGCTCATTAAGAGATACCTTGAGGGTACAGTGGCATGCACCTGTAATCCAAACTACCTGAGAGACTGAGGCAGTAGAGCTCAGGAGGTCAAGATCAGTTAAAAAAAAAAAATAAAAGGAATCTTTTATGGATGATTTGGAGTTTTGTTTTACAACTGAGGACAGAAAACTAAGGGTCAAGACCTCCACGCACAACACATTTGAGTAAACACCTGGGAGGTCTCACCTTGTGAGCCAGGGATCCCTATACATTTAGAGTCATCTTGACACTGGTAGGTGACCCAGCGTCCAGCACACAGAAGACAACCAGCAGACACAGAGAAGCATTCACGAATGAAATGGGAAAGACTGAATGACAATATCGAGTAACCTGCATGCCCAGAGCTCATTTCCCTGCACATTCTCCTGCTGGTGGTATCTGTGATTTTATTTAGCAATGAATGTCAAAACTACCACATTATGAACCCACTCCCACTGAACTGGAATGTAGAGGGGTGTGTTTTTGCGTTTTAAGCCGCCGCTAGACATGTGTACATCCTGTATCAGGGCAGTCAACTGGACTCAGTTATGTTTGTGTCTTTTTCTTCTCAGTAGTCTGAGTCTTTTCCGGGTTGGAACCATCTCTTACTTATCTTCCTATCTCCAGCACCAGCACAGGGCTTGGCAGTGATTCCTGATGAAGGAATGTGTCTACAGTACACTCGAAGAAAGGGTGATGGCGGAAAATATGTGGGTTATCAACACCAGACAGGGAAGCGTTGTCTGGTTCCTAAAGTATATTTATCTCCCTTAGAAAAAACACAAGCCTGGCTGGGCGTGGTGGCACACGCCTGTCATCATCCCAGCACTCTGGAGGCTGAAGCAGGAGGACTGCCACGAGTTCGAGGCCAGCCTGGGCTACACAGTGAACTCAAGGCCAGCCTGAACTACACATCGAGACCCTGTCTCAAAACAAAAACAAAAAAACCCACAAACCCTACCCTACTGGTGTAGAATTTAGCTTTTTGACTTCCGTGTTTTAAAGCCTGATGAGCTGGAGCAATGTATTCTCACCCTAGGCCGCGTACTTGGCAAGTGAGCTGGTACTGACCAGTAAGAACTGTGCACTGAGCTCTCAGGACCTTAGACTTGCCAGCTGGGGACAGGCTGCTCCACTTTGGGGCTGGGGACACTGATCCACTCAGAAGGCAGCATCTGGGTCTTCGGTCTTTTCAGGGTAACTCTGTGCCTGGCCCCTCGGCTAGCATCTTCTCCCTGGGAGGCCTCTGCTTCAGGCATCTCCTTTACTTTAGGGGAGCCTCTGTCTCAGGCCCCTTCCCCGAGGGGACACCTCTGCCCAGCACAGTCCCTCCCCTCTGTCTGCAGGCCCCTCCCAAAGGAGGCCGGTCCTCAGGTGAGACTGTCCCGACGCCCCCGCCCAAGACAGAGGCCTTGCTGCCACGCCCTCTACCGTACTCTCCACAGGGCATCGCCTTCCTTGGGGGTGCGCTTGTCCCTCATCCTCCCTACCACGGGAACACCTGCGAGGGGCACTGCTCCCCTCCCATGGTGACAGCTCTGGCCTGCAGCCCCGCACTTGGGGGAAGCCTCGGTCTCGGGCCCTCCCCTCCCCCACCCGTGGAGCCACCTCTGCGCGGCACCCCTTCCGCTCAGGGGAGTCCTGTCCCCCCAATACCCTCTCCCCTCCACACTCCGCCCGAATCAGCTCCCCTCGGGGAGCACCTGTCCCCCCCGTGACAGCTTCCTCCGGCATCCCCTCCCTCCCCAGGGGGAGCCTGGTCCCGGGCCCCCCTCCCCAAGGTGACTCTTGGGGCAGCAGTTTGTCCTGCCCTCCCCTGGGGGCAGCCCCTGTTCTGGGCCCTCCCACCCCCGTCGGGCCCCCTCCCGTGGGGACTCCTCCTCAGGATGGCGGCCTTGCCGCGGCGCCTCCTTCCGGCGGGGCCTCCCCCTGGGGACGCCCTTTCCCAGCAGCAGCCCCGACGCCCCTAGCCTCCCTCTCAGCCTCAGGACTTCCGTCGCGCCCCCTCCCCAGGGGCGGGACTTCCGCCGCGGGCCCTCCCCGGGGCGGGACTTCCGCCGCGCCCCTCGCCCACCGCCAGTCCGCATCCTGCGCCTGAGGCGGCCCGGCCCCGCCTCGCGCTCCGGTCGGGCGCGCGCGCTGGGGGCGGCGGTCGAGCTGCGGGGCGCGTCCTCGCCGCTCTCCGGCTCCTCCCCTCTTTCCCCGTTCCCTCTGCTAGTCGTCTTCTCCTCTGCGTCCTCGCCCGCTCCCCGCGTCGCGAGCGGCAAGATGGCGGCGCCCAGGCCGCAGCCCGCCCGGCTGTCGGGCATCATGGTCCCTGCGCCCATCCAGGACCTGGAGGCCCTGCGCGCGCTCACGGCGCTCTTCAAGGAGCAGCGCAATCGGTAACGGCACGGGCGGGGGCGGGGCGGCCCGGGGCGGCCGCGGCTCGGGTCTCCCGCGCGCTGCGGGCCTGGCTGGGCTCTGCGGGGCGCGGCGCACTCGGCCCTGGAGCCGCGGAATCCGCGTCCTGCGCTGCCGGGGGTTGGACCGGCTCTGGAGAGCCTAGGCCTCGCCGCCCCCGGGGGACACCCCTGCCACCAGTTCGAAGGAGACGATGCCCAGCAGCCCGGAGACCTGGGTTTGGCTCCTGGCCTCGCGGGCCCGGTTATTAGGCACTTTCTCCGAGCCTTAGGTTTCTGGCCTAGACGTGGGAGTGGAGTGTATGACGTCATCGCTGGAATATGCAGAGGGACGGGTGAAATAAAGCACTGCGAACCGTACGTGAAGCCCGCAGCCAGTGCTTGCGTGATTTCGTTCCATTGTTCTCTGGGGTCGTTTCCTCGGCTGTTTGATCTCCCTGGTGGGCTTGCTACGAGGATTAAATGAGCCAATGCATATTAAATCCCCAGGACCTGCTTAGCGCATACTAAATAAAGGTTAGCTGACATATTTAACACATGGATTGACGGTCCCCGACATTGTGCTTGTGAAGTCCGTGGTCTCTCTTGGAGGGGGCTAAAATGATACGCAATCCTGGGCATGTGGACAAAGGGCAGAGAGCACAGAAGAAAGGAAGACCTAGACTTGGTCAGGTGACCACTAACTGTACTCCTGCCTCTAAGCGAGGCTTCCCTTAGCTCCAGTCGCAGTGGGAAGACGGGCCGCTGCTGGAAGCCCTAGGCCCCGCTATTTGGGCTTTTGGGGAGGTATGTTAAGGAGGTAACTATAAGATACATGTTGATTTGAAGCTTAGGCATAGATCTGCCCCTCCTGGGACCCCCAGCCCCATCATGAACCATTTGTTGAACACCCGTGGAACAGGCTGTTTGGGGGGCCTGAGTGTACCAAGATGAATGTCACGTGACTCCTTTATCAAGCCTGTCGGAGTTGCTGCGCAATCCAGTCATAATGGAGGTCTGTTCGGGAAGGGGGTGCTGGCACAGAGGGAGCACAGGAGTCTGTTGCACAGATCCGTGAGCCGGGAAGGGTTGTAAGATTAACGCAGATGCTGGGTTACGGATGCAAGGGCTAGCTAGAAAGAACAGTATTTGTGAAGGGACCCTAGACTGGTTTTGTGGAGCTGCAGAGAGGATTAAGTGAGGCAACACTTAATGTCTGGTCCAGGGGAGACGTTCAAACATCAGTTTTCTTTTTGAAACCTGTTGGAGGAAGCCCAAGGCCCTGAGCCATTTTATAGTGCCCTTCTTGGTCTATTGTGAGGCAAGTTCTGGGGAGCCATTGTAGGTTTTTATCAAGGGATTGGCATGAGAAGATCGTTGTGTTAGACCATTGTGATTGCCATCCTAGGGAATAACGGGGTAAAGCTACAGGTGGGGTGGGGGGGTGGGGAGTGTCTTAAGAAGCTATTGCAGAAGCCCAAGTAAAAAAGTGCCTGAATTAGGATGTTGTGGGGACGGAGAGGGCAAATCCTGAGAAATAGTTCTAAGACTTAATGGACAGGACTCGGGGGCCAATTGGGTTGTTGGTGGGGGATGAGGAAACGAGACTGTTTCCAGCTGAGTTCAAGTTCTCAGATGGTGTCCTTGTTCCAGGCAGTTTGGAGACCAGGAAAGGTGAACTAAGGGCAGGCTGTGGGATGGAGAGACACAGCTGAGTGGCAGCGCGGGGAGCTTGGGATGGTCTCTGAGGACAGGCTTCCGGTCCTGTCTCTGCCACTGTCTGGTCTGTGTCTTTGGGCAGATGGATCACTAGGGGTCTGCCTCTGAGAGGATCCCTGTAGTCCTGACCCCACAAGGATCCTTGGGAGATGTTTATTTGTCCTTATGCATCATTGAGTGGCAGGGGTGGGTGTTTCCTCACTTAGGGCCTAGTGGTGATGGCCAGCATGAGCAGAAATGCAGAGGGACTCCTGGGAGAGGATGACCCAAGGTGCCAGGAGCGGGAGGAGACATAGGCCAAATGCGTCTTTAGAGTAGCAGGTAGGAAACACCAGAGAAAGTGAAAACAAGAGTAGGCAACATAAGAAAGGAATTCGAAGATTCTTCTTACCTTTTCTTGGGGGAGCAAGAGCTGAGAAGAACTGTAGAATTAATGTACTTTGTGGTCCTTGGTGCCATAAAACAGGCACATGTCTGTGGTGGCTCAAGCAGCAGAAGCGTCACAGTGGAAGAGAAATGGCTTTGGATCCATGTAGACCCAGATCTGCATCCTGGCATAGTCTCCGTAGACTCTGAAAATGGATGATGATAACCACTTTGCTGGATTATTTTGAAGATCTGTGATATTATATGTGCAACACTGTAGTTTATGCACAATAAATGCCACTTACTTAGGACCTGCTGTTAAGAAATAACTCAGCTCTAAGTGACTGAGAACCAAATTCTATTTCATCTCCTGCCTTATTGGAAACAATTGAAGCTATTTCAGGAAGATGATACTTTATTCTAATTTTGAGGTTTCCAGAGAGAGAGAGAGATCGATCCAGGGTCTCATTACAGATTTTAGCAACCCCCGAGTGAGAGGAAATGCTTCCATCCTATTAGAAGTGTTTTAAACATGCCCACAAATTCTCTGACTGGAGGAGGTGTTACCCCCTGAGTATGGGTGAACTTAGTCCCCTGCCCCTGAGGAATTGCGTCTGGCTGCAGAGATGGCACGTGACTTCTGAGACCAGGTCCTGCAAGGTGCTGCAGCTTCTTGGCCCTGTCTTGGATCATGCGCTGGAATCTGTGGCTGCCATGGAAGCAGGATGCTCAGCACTGCTGCTGAGAGCTGTGGCAGGGACAGGCCTGCTGCCCGAGCCACTGACCAGCCATCTCGGGAGTGGACTTCCGGTCCCCGTGAGACCTGCAGCCACGAGTGCAGCCTCCAGAGACGCCCAGCTGCCCAGGGTTCCGCCCTCCCACCTGAGTGTGGGAGATCATGAATGTTGTTTTAAATCACTAAATTTGAGGGGTAATTGGGTACCTAGCAATAAGTCATGAATATAAAGTGTTCATGCTCTGTGTCAGACATTCTGTAGCCCTCCCAACAGTATTGTAGTCATTAACATTTGTTCATTTTATCATCATAAAATGTCAGTATTAAGATTCTTCTCAGCTGTTTTTTCTGCGTCTCATCTACTTTATATTTGTTTTATACCTGTTGTTTAATGTCGAAATCTGTATATTTCACATTCGTTAACAGGTGATTCTTATCCCCCATCTCCGTGCTGTGTGTTATTGTAAGTTGTGTCCCTTTCTAGAGCATAGTAAATGAGTTTAAAATTCTACTTTTTGTCTTCTGGAGGTTTTATTTTCCACTCTTAGCTTTCTAATGTATCTAAGACTTCTCCGGACCCCACAAATGGAGAGTGGAGCCAAGCAAGATTGACTGCCGTACTTTATACTCTGCTGTTCATGAAGTGGCTGCTAGCCACATGGAGCTATTTAAATTCAGATTAATTAAAAATAAGTGCAAGTGATGACTCAGTACCTTAGTCACATTTTAATGGCCACACCTGACTCTTCATCTCATTGTAGAAAGTTCTGCACAGCGCTGCATTTAATTTATTCTCTTCTGTGGGGAAGATTGCATTCTGGCTTTTTTTTTTTTTTTTTTTTTGTGGGTACTGGGGGTCAACCTCAGGACTTTGCGCACCAGCAGGCGCCCGTGCTGCTGAGCGATATCACCGGCCCTTTTTTCGTATGTGGGTACCGGGAGTCGAATTCAGGACCTCACGCTTGCCAGGCAGGCGCTCATGCTGCTGAGCTATCTCACCGGCCCCTGTGTTCTGGCTCTTGAGCATTCCTGAACTAACGCAACATTTGAAATTGTTTTCTACAAATTCTCATATTTGTTCCTTCGTCTGACGAGCGTATCCCATTCACTGCATCCCAGGCATCGAGCACAAAACCTGGTAACAGCAGATGCTTAAATTCCTGTGCAGTTGCTGCTGTGTGTGTAGCTTATTACTCATCCTTGCCTGCTTGGTGCTTTTCTTACTCATGTAGACAGTAATTTTCCCCCAAGATCTGTCAGTTTGGCTTTTTTCTTTTTAATCTATGTTTAGTCAAAATCATTTTTTCTTCCAAGTTAGTGGATTAATAGTGCTTCTTTCCATGCTTCTGAGCCCCTTTACTTTACAAGCTATTTTTCAAAAAGCACTTAGTGCATTCTTGCATAGAAGAATCTTGTTTGTTCTCTGTCTCCTTCCAGACTGGAAGACCTGTGAGGGCAGTGCTGTTTGGTTTTTGTAGTTGTCCAGTTTGGATAATTCTTCTTGAGTTTGATGTCTTTCACCACTTTGGGACATCATCAATCAGTATTTCTGCAAATATTGGCGCTCTGCTCTCTTCTTCACCTCTGGAACTCCAGCCACACCTGCGTTAAAGCTTCTGCTATATTCTGTCTGTCTCCCAGGTGCTTTTCTACTTCCATTCTTTTTTCTCTCCAAGCTTCTGTTTGAAAATTTTCTACTTACCTTTCTTCTAGTTCTCTCATCCTCTTCTGCATCTAATCTTCTGTCATGTATTCTGTTCTTAGAGTCAGGGATTGTATTTTTTTTTTTTTAAGAGAAGAAAAAAACAAAAAACAAAATTACAAAACAACATAATAGGAGAGTAACAATGGTTAATACATTATGTATTGTTATCTTTAAATTAGTTACTCAGGGTACAAGATATCAGCATTCAATTGTCCAAACATTACTGGCACAAACCTTTCTCTTCAATAAACTAAGCAAAATTAGTAGTATGTCTATCTTAACCATCTTATATATATATATATATACAATTTTTTTCTTTTCCCTTCTTTCTTTTCCCCACTCCCCCATCCCAGTCTCTCTTTCCTTTTGACCAGTTTCTTTCTGATTCACCATATCTATTGTACATTTTGGATCTTATTTACTCTTTCAGTTTTTCACACTAGGGAGACAATATGTTCACACATGTGCGTCTGGTTTATTTCACTTATGAGTATTTTCTTGAGTTTCATCCATTTACCTATAAAAGTCTCCAGTTTATCCTTCCTTATGGCCGAATAGTACTCCATTGTATAAAAAGACCACATCTTTTTTATCCATTCCTCAGTTGATGGGCATTTGGGTTGTTTCCAAGATCTGGCTATTACAAATTGTGCTGCTATAAACATGGGTGCACATATATCGCTGTGGTACGATGTTTTTAATTCTTCTGGGAAGATGCCCAGAAGGGGAATAGCTGGGTCAAATGGGACCTCCAAACCTAGTTTTTTGAGGAATCTGCACACTGATTTCCACAGTGGCTGTACCAGTCGACACTCCCACCAACAGTGGAGAAGGGTTCCTTTTTCCCCACAGCTCCTCCAGCATTTGTTATTAGTTTGATTTCTTGATAATAGCCATTCTTTCTGGGGTGAGATGGTATCTCAGTGTTGTTTTAATTTGCATCTCTCGAATGACTAGTGATGTTGCACATTTTTTTGTGTATGTATTTGCCATTTGTATTTCTTCATCTGAGAAATGTGTATTCATCTCAGATGCCCACTTTTGGATTGGGTCTTTAAATTTGGGAGGTCTGATTTTTCTGAGTTCTTTGTATGTTCTCGATAGTAATCCTTTGAGGAATAGCTGGCAAACATTTTTTCCCACGTTGTGGGTTGTCTCTTCACTCTGTTGGTGGTTTCTCTTGCTGTGCAAAAGCTTTTTAATAAGATGAGATCCCAGTTGTTGATTCTTTGTGATAGTTCCTGTGCGGTTGAGGTTTTATTCATAAAGTCTTTTTTTTTTTTTTTTTTTTTGTGGGTACCGGGGGGTCGACCTCAGGACCTCGCGTGCCAGCAGGCGCCCGTGCCACTGAGCGATATCACCGGCCCCTTTTTCGTATGTGGGTTCCGGGAGTCGAACTCGGGCCCTCGCGCTTGCCGGGCAGGCGCTTAAGCCGCTGAGCCATCTCACCGGCCCTTCATAAAGTCTTTGTCTACACCAATGTCTTCAAGGGTTTTACCTATCCTACCTTCCAGCAGATTTAATGTTTCTGATTTAATATTTAGATCTCTGATCCATTTTGAATTTAGTTTAGTGCATGGTGAAAGATATGGGTCGAGCTTTAATCTTCGGCATGTGCAGAGCCAGTTTTTTCAGCACCATTTATTAAAGAGGCTATCTTTCTTCCAGTGAATGTGTTCGGCACCTTTGTCAAATGTAAGGTGGCTTAGTATGTCTGGAGTTGTTTCAGCATCTTCTACTCTGTTCCATTGATCTTTGGGTCTGTTTTTTTGCCACAGTATTTTTATCACAGTAGCTTTATAGTATAATTTCAAGTCGGGGATTGTGATGCCCCCTGCCTTGCCTTTGTTGCCCAGAATTGCCTTTGCTATTCTAGGTCTCTTCTGATTCCAAATGAATTTTAGGATTGTTTTCTTTAATTCTGTGAGATATGCTGTTGGAATTTTGATTGGAATTGCATTAAATCTGTATAACAATTTTGGAAGTATGGCCATTTTGACTATATTGGTTCTTCCTATCCAGGAGCAAGGGATATCTTTCCATTTTCTGATATCCTCTTCAGTCTCCTTTTTCAGAGTACTGTAGTTTTCAGTGTAGAGGTCTTTTACATCCTTTGTGAGGTTGATTCCTAGGTATTTCATTTTTTTGGATGTTATTGCGAAAGGTATTGTTTCTCTAATTTCTCTTTCAGTGAGTTTGTTATTTGTGTACAGAAAGGCTATTGATTTTTGAGAACTGACTTTGTATCCAGCTACACTACTGAATTTGCTTATTAAGTCTAGCAATTTTTTAGTGGAGTTTTTGGGGGTCTTCTGTGTAGAGTATCATGTCATCTGCAAATAATGATAATTTAACTTCTTCCTTTCCAATCATAATTCCTTTTATTTCTTTCACTTGTCTAATTGCTCTGGCTAAAGTTTCCAGGACTGTGTTGAATAGGAGTGGGGACAGTGGACATCCTTGTCTTGTTCCTGATTTTAGAGAGAAAGCTTTCAGTTTTTGTCCATTTAGTATGATATTGGCTGTTGGTTTGTCATAGATAGCTTTTATCAGGTTGAGATAAAGACCCTCTATTCCGATTTTCTGTAGGGTTTTTATCATGAACAGGTGCTGGACTTTGTCAAAAGCTTTTTCTGCATCTATTGAGATGATCATATGATTTTTGTCTTTGGTTCTGTTAATATGGTGTATTACATTTATTGATTTACGTACATTGAACCATCCTTGCATCCCTGGGATGAATCCAACTTGGTCATGATGTATAATCTTCTTGATGATTTGCTGGATTCTGTTTGCCAGTATCTTAATGAGGATTTTTGCATCTATGTTCATTAGGGAGATTGGCCTGTAGTTCTCTTAGTTGGGTCCTTCTCTGGTTTTGGTATCAGGGTAATGCTTGCTTCCAGGAATGAATTTGGGAGTATTGCTTCACTTTCAATTTCATTAAAAAGTTTGAGTAGTAGTGGTGTTAGGTCTTCTGTAAATTTCTTGTAGTATTCAGCAGTGAATCCATCACGGCCTGGGCTTTTCTTTGTTGGGAGGTTTTTAATTACATCTTCGATTTCATTGGTTGATATTGGTTTATTTAGGATTTTTAAATCTTCTTGATTCAGCTTTGGTAATTCATACGAATCTAGGAATCTGTCCATTTCTTCTGCATTTTCCATCTTAGTAGAATATAAATTTTCAAAATAGGTATAGATGATCTTCTGGATTTCTGCAGGGTCCGTTGTGATATCACCCTTTTCATTTTCAATTGCATGGATTTGAGTCTTTTCTTTTTTTAATAAGGTTGGATAAGGGTTTGTCAATCTTATTTATTCTTTCAAAGAACCAACTTTTTGCTTCATTGATTCTTTGTATTTTTAGTCTCCAATATGTTAATTTCTGCTCTGATCTTTATAATTTCCTCCCTTGTACGGGCTTTTGGCTTAACCTGCTCTTCTTTTTCTAGAAGTTCGAGGTTCGCCATTAAGTTGTTTATTTGCGCTTGCTCTATTTTCCTGATATAAGTATTTAATACTATAAATTTCCCTCTTAGGACTGCTTTCATTATATCCCATAAGTTCCAGTATGTTGTACTGTCATTATCATTCAGTTGCAGAAACTGTCTAATTTCTTCTTTAATTTCATCTGTGACCCATTGGTTGTTCAGGAGGGTGCTGTTTAATTTCCATGTGTTTAGGGAGTTTTTGTGATTTCTTTTGCCATTGATTTCCAATTTCATTGCACTATGGTCTGATAATATGCATGGGATAATTTCAATTCCTTTGCATTTACTTAAGCAGGTTTTATGAGCTAGTATGTGGTCTATTTTGGAGAACGTCCCATGTGCAGCTGAGAAGAATGTGTATTCTGATGTTGTGGGGTGGAACACTCTGTAGACATCTACTAAGTCCATTTGTTCCAAAGTTTGGTTCAGTTGTACTATTTCATTATTGATTTTCTGTCTAGTTGATCTGTCTTTTTGTGACAGTGGAGTATTGAGATCTCCCAATATAATTGTATTAGTGCTTATTTGATTTTTCATGTCCTTTAGTACTTGTTTTATATAGCTGGGTGCACTGGTATTTGATGCATATATATGATTGTTATCTCTTCCTCTTGGATTGTTCCCTTTACAAGGATGTAATGACCGTCTTTATCTCTCTGAATCATTCTTGGCTTGAAATTCACTTTGTCTGCAAAAAGAATAGCTACCCCTGCTTTTTTCTGGGTTCCTGTGGCATGGAGTATTGTTTTCCATCCTTTGAGTTTCAGTCTATGAATTTCTTTCTGAATTAAATGTGTTTCTTGTATACAGCATATTGTTGGATCTTGCTTCTTGATCCATTTTGCCAGTCTGTGCCTTTTGATTGGTGAATTGAGACCGTTAACATTGATGGTTAAAACTGATATGTATTGACTTATACTTGTCATGATATTTTCCTGTTGTTGGTTCCCACTCTTTGTTTTTCCCCTTTCCCGCTATTTAATTATCTGCCCTGCCTGGTGGATTCCTTCTGTTGGGGTTCCTATCTCTTTCTAGAATGTCCTTCAGAACATTTTGGAGTGCTGGTTTGGTGGTCATAAATTTTCTCAGATGTTCTTTGTCATGAAAGTATTTTATTTCTCCATCAATTTTGAAAGATAGTTTTGCGGGGTACATCAATCTGGGTTGAAAATTATTTTCCTTTAGAGCTTGAAATACGTCATTCCAAGCTCTTTTTTTTTTTTTTTTTTTGTGGGTACCAGGGGTCAACCTCAGGACCTTGCGCGCCAGCAGGCGCCCGTGCCGCTGAGCGATATCACTGGCCCCTTTTTTCGTATGTGGGTTCCGGGAGTCGAACTCGGGCCCTCACGCTTGCCAGGCAGGCGCTTACACCGCTGAGCCATCTCACCGGCCCTCCAAGCTCTTCTTGACTTGAGGGTTTGTGCTGAAAAGTCAGCTGTGATTCTGATGGGTTTTCCTTTCTAGGTGATTTGTTTCTTCTCCCTAACAGCTTTTGAGATTCTGCCCTTCTGTTGAATTTCTGGGATCTTGACTATGATATGTCTGGCTGAAGGTTTTTTTTGATCATGTCTAGTTGGCGTTCTAAAAGCTTCATTTATAGGGGGGTCAAATTCTTTTTCTCTTCCAGGGAAGTTCTCCTTGATAATGTCTTTGAACAAGGTTTTAATGTCATTGATGCTATCTCCTGCTTTTTCATTTATTCCAATTATTCTTAAGTTGTTTATCTTTGAGTCATCTAGCAGCTGCTGAATTGATTTTTCATGGTCCCTTGCTGTTTTTAAGAATTCTTTCTTTTCATGATCACTAATTGCAAGCCTGTCTTCTATATCTGAGATCCTGTCCTCACATTGGCTTAATCTGCTACAAATACTTTCAATTTTTGTTCTCTTGGATATCTGCTTGAATCTGCCTTATGGATTCCATTTCTTTCCTATGCTGAGCATTCATGGTTTCTATAGTTTTCTTAAGCTTGTCTATTTTTTTGTCTGTATCAGTTATAGTGTCCTTAAGCATGGTCTTCATTGTGGACATTATCTCTGCAGTTATCTGTGAAATTATTTCTATTTTAATTTTTTCCAGAGCCTCATTCAGTTGCTTTGTTGTTACCACTTCAGATAGGCCAGGTGGGTGGCTTTCGGATTGTCCCACCTCGTTGCCCCCTAGGTTTGCCTTTGGTGAATTGGATGTGTGGGGTTGCATCTTGTTTAAGTGTTGTCTCATTTTTTCTTTCTTTAATTTAATTCCTGGGGTGATGTTTCTAAATTACCTATGGTAGGTTACTTTATTGCCAGTGTTCAAGATCTTTAGAAGATGACTACTTCTCTGCAGTATCTTCCAAGTGGAGCTTACTTTTGGGTTTTGAGCTTTCTGCCAGATCCTACGTCTTCAATTCGTTGGATATGAGAAGTTGCTACCTCTTTGGCCCAGTCCTTGATTCTTTGGTACTGTGCCACTGTATTTTCTGTGTCCCTTAGTCAATCTCAATCATGAAATATCAGGAAGGAAAGATGTTTAGAACAATTATTTCACATTTGACTATAATGGTAACTAAAGCATCAAAATCAGCCTAGAAAATGACAGACTGAGCTAACCAGTTATTTACCACTTTTAGCCATATAAAGTAGAGTTGCGGTTATATAACAAAATCTAAAACACACCAGAAAAATTATATGCAGTATACAAGTCCATAGTATGTCAATTTTTCCCTCAGGAGTTTAAATTTAAAATGAGTGAAGGAGGAAATAGAGTATTGGGAGAATAGGAAGGAATTAGATGTAAGGTTAGAGGACCAAGAGGGATCCCACTAACATTGGGACACTGGTGCAGAGGACTGGTGGGAAAAAGAGAAGGAAGGGATAAAAGGAAGAACAGATCAGAACCACAATCACAAAGAGGTTAGAGGCGCTGTTTACACTCATATAAAAACCAGAGAGAATAATGAAGGAAAGAGCAAATAGACAAACAGAAACAAAAACAAAGACAAAAACAACAGAACAGACAAAACAAAAATAAAACCCCACCAAAAGAAAACAACAACAACAACAAAAAACCCTTCACCAGAACAAAAAACAAATGAGAGAGAAAAAAAATAAAAAGAAACAATTCCAGGTGTTGACTCTGCTGTAGGCAGGCACCATGTGATGACAGAGTCCTGTTCTGTGCAGGTCCGTCCCAGTAAGCCAGGAGCGGCCCTCTGGCGGGGCAGTGAGCAGAAGCGTGGACTTTCAGGCGGAGACCAGTCTCGTTCGCCTGCCGCTCTCAGCACACTTTTGTGGGCCTGAGAGGCGTGGCGCCACGCTGTCCAGAGCGCGAGCTCCCAGCGCTATGTTTTCGCGCCGCTCTGATTTTCGCTGCACCCCCCACAATGGCGCCTGGCCAGTCGCTCTCTGGAGCGGGACAGCTGTGGCTGAGAGACACTCACCGCCGGCCAGCGCCGTTCTCCGCTGCTCCCCTGCCCCGCCGCTGTCTCGCGATCCTCTGTTGGGGTCTCCCTGGGCGCCAGCTGTCACCATGTGTCCGCAGATTTGAGCTTCTGTTGTGCTGCGGTTCCTGGGATGGTAGAAGGTGCACGCGCGGTCTGCTCCTTCTTTGTTGAAAGTACCCTTCACTGGTGCCGGGGGTCCCAAACTGCGCTTCAGAACTTTTCTGGGTTCCGGGGAGGCATCTCCCCCACTCCTGCACTCTCCCGGTCACTATATTCCCGTGGTCCAATGGCAACTTTTAGAGAGAGTTTCGCTGCCTGCTGCTTACTCATCCGCCATCTTTTTCCCCTCCCCCATAATTTTCTTAAGCTCGTCTATTTTTTTGTCTGTATCTGCTCTAGTGTCCTTAAGTATGGTCTTCATTGTGGACATTATCTCTGCAGTTATCTGTGAAATTATTTCTGATTTAATTTTTTCCAGAGCCTCATTCAGTTGCTTTGTTGTTACCACTTCAGATAGGCCAGGTGGGTGGCTTTCGTATTGTCCCACCTCATTGCCCCCCAGGGTTTGCCTTTGGTGAATTGGATGTGTGGGGTTGCATCTTGTTTAAGTGTCGTCTCATTTTCTTTTCTTTCTTTAGTTTAATTCCTGGGGTGATGTTTGTAAATTACCTATGGTAGGTTGTTTTATTGCTATTGTTTAAAATCCTTAGGAGATGACTACTTCTCTGTGGTATCTTTCAGGTGTAGCTTATTTTTGGGTTTTGAGCCTGCTGCAAGATCCTCTTCAATATGTTGGGCATGAGAAGTTGCTGCCTGTTTGGCCCAGTCCTTGTTTCTTTGGTACTGTGCCACTGTATTTTCTTTGGCCCTTAGTCAATCTCAGTCATGGAATACCAGGAAGAAAAGCTATTTAGAACAATTATGTCACTTTTGGCTATAATGGTACCTAAAGCATCAAACACAGCCTAGAAAATGACAGACTGAGCTAACCAGTTATTTGTCACTTTTAATTGTATAGAGTTGTGGTTATAGAACAAAATCTAAAACACACCAGAAAAATTATATGCAGTATACAAGTCCTTAATATGTCAATTTTGCCCTCAGGAGTTTAAATTTAAAATGAGTTAAGGAGGAAATAGAGAATTGGGAGAAGAGGAAGGAATTAGATGTAAGGCTGGAGGACCAAGAGGGATACCGCTGACATTGGGAAACTGGTGCAGAAGACTGGTGGGAAAAGAGAAGGAAGGGATAAAAGGAAGAACAGATCAGAACCACAGTCACAAAGAGGTTAGAGGCTCTGTTTACACTCATATAAAAACCAGATAGAATAATGAAGGAAAGAGCAAACAGACAAAGACAAAAACAACAAAACAAGCAAACAAACACCCCCCCCCCACAAAAACAGCTTCACCAGAACAAAAAACAAATGAGAAAAAATAATTCAATTCCGGGTTTTGACTCTGTAGGCAGGCACCGTGTGGTGACAGAGTCCTGTTCCGTGCAGATCTGTACCTGCAAGCCAGCAGCAGCCCTTTGGCGGGGCGGTGGGCAGTAGCCTGTACTCTAGGGCGGAGACCAGTCTCATTTGCCTGACGCCATCAGCGCACTTTCCACGGGCCTGAGGGCCACGGTGCCGCACTAACCTCTGAGCGCTGAGTTCCGAAGGCTGAGTTCCGAGCAGTTCCACTGCCCCCCAATGGCGCCGGGCCCATTGCTCCCTCACGCGGACAGCTGAGCCCCAGAGGCACTCACCGCCAGCCAGCACAGTCCTTCACTGCTCCCCTGCACCTTGGCTGTCTCGTGTTCCTCCGCGGAGGCCCCCGGGGGCGCTGGCTGCCACAGTGTGTCCGCAGATTTGAACTTCGTGCTGCGATTCCTGGCACAGGGAGAAGGCGCCTGCGGTCTCCTCCTTCTTTGTTGAAATTACTCTTCACTTGCTCTGTGAGCCCGGAACTGCACTTCAGAACTTTCCTGGGTCCAGAGGAGCCACTTCCCTCTTTCTTGTGCTCCCCCAGCCACTATATTCCAGTGTCCCAACGGCAACTTTTAGAGAGTTTCGCTGTGTGCTTCTTACAAATCTGCCATGTTTCCCCGACCTATATCTGGGATGATGGAGGGATTGTATTTTTGAATTATTTATTTATTTGTGGTCCTGGGGATTGAACCCAGGGCTTTTGCACTACCTCCCCACCCTTTTTATTTTGAGACAGGGTCTTGCTAAGTTGCTGTGTTGCCTAGGCTGGGCTTAAACTTGGGATCTTCCTGTCTCAGCCTCCCAGAGTGCTTGAATTATAGGCATATGCCACCATCCTCAGCTATTTTTGAGTTATTGTTTTGTAAAATTTCTGTTTGATTCTTTTCTAAATAGATTCCTGTACAGTGTTGAAATTCAACTTATCTTTTTGAGCATATTAATTGTAGTTTAAAGACTGTATCTGATAACTTTTGATTCTCAGTTTTGGCCTATGATTAGTCATTTGGTCCTATCTTTTTATTAAATGTTGAATATTTTGTATGGAAAAATTGAGGGCATTTCCAGGTATGTTTTCTTTGCAAAATATCTGCAAACTTAAAACCCACATGAATACAAAAGCTTTCTTTCAACACGTGGTGGACCAGGTAGATGTCATTTAGCTGGAATAAACTGAACTTTGCACACCTCACACCGTTCACAAAAAATATTTCAACGTGGATTATAGATCTAAAAGCCAAAACTATGAAGTGTTTAGGAGAAAAATGTAAGAGACATCTTTGTGACCTTCAGGGTATAGGCAAACATTTCTTATCCAAGACACAGATAACACTATAATCGTGTAAAAACATACTGGTGTCACCAAATAAGACTTCATCACAATTAAAAGCTTCTCAGAAGACAACATTAAGAAAATTAAAAGGCAAGCCACACAGTGACAGTGTTTGCAGTACATATATTTGACCAAAGACCTGTTTCAGTATGTACGGCATATTCCTACAACTCCACAGGAAGAGAGCCCAGTTAGAAAATGGGGCATATAGCTCAGTGGTAGAGTGCTTGCCTAGCATGTACCAGGCCCTGGGTTTATCTCCAGCCCAGCATACAACACAAATTGGGCTTAAAAACACCTGTGCTTTACAAAAAATACAAATAAAGGTCAATCAACATATGATTACGGTGCTCAGCATCAGTCATTTAGGGAAATACAATTAAAACCACAATGAGATACCATGCTTAACATCCTTTAGGGTGGCTATTACCCCCACCTACCCCAGCAAAGGAAAAGAACAAGTATTGGTGAGGATGTGGAATCCTTTATACACCTCTGGTGGGAGTGTCAGTGTGCAGCCACCGGGGAAAGCAGCTGGTGGTTCCCCAAAAAGTTAAACACAGACTATAACCAAGGAAGTCCACTCTTTGGTATGTAGCCAAAGGTACTTAGATGAAGGACCCAAACAGGCAAGTTCATAGAGACAGAAAGTAGACTGAAGATTACCAGGGCTTGGCGAGAGAGGTAATAGGGAGATGTTACTAACTAGATAGTTTCTCATTTGAAGGTTAAAAAAATTTTGGAAATAGGTAGTGGTGATGGTTTACAACATTGTGAATATAATTAAAGCCACTGAATTATAGACTTACAAAGGGTCAAAATGGCAAATTTTATGTATAGATATGTGTATTTTAGTACAATTTAAAAATCAATGTAATATGCCTACCGGAATTTATTGGTACATACTTCAAATGGGTTCATTATATTCTATGTGAATTATATCTCAGCAGAGCTGTTATAAACAAGTAAGATTATAGTAAGATACCTTTGCAGACCTTAAAATGACCAACAGCACCAAAATGTGGAGCAACTGGAATGCATACATTGCTGCTGGGGATGTAAATGGTGCACCTGTGTTAGGAAACATTTTGGCAGTTTATAAAGTTAAATGTGCACTTGCTGTGACCCCTAGGTATTTACCCAAGAGAAATAAAAACTAATGCCCACAAAAGACATTAAAGAATGGTCAGAGCAACTTGATTGATAAAGCCAAATATGTAAACAACTCAAATGTTCCTCACTGGGAGAGCAGCTAAAACTTCTTAGTAGTTAAAATGAATGAAGCACCGATACACAGAGCAATGTGGAAGAGTCTCAGAAATATATGAACAAAAGGAGCCAGACAAAAATAATAGTATATATAATTCTTTTTTTTGTTGTTGTTGGTTAGTGTGAGAATTGAACCCAGGACCTTCATGCTGAACCACATCCCTAGCCCTTCTAAAATTTTTTTATTTTGAGACAGGATCTTACTAAGTCTCTTAAGTTGCCCAGGCTGGGCTTGAACTTGTGATCTTCCTGCCTCAGCCTCCCTTAATGCTGGGATTACAGGTACACGCCTCCATGGCCAGCTCCTGATTTTGTATGAAGCTCAGTGATTGGGAAAGGAGGTTGGGATGACTAGAAAACCCTGTGAGGAGACTTCCCAGGGTGAAGATGTGCTGTGTCGACGTGCCAGCAGCGGATGCCCGCGTGTGTGCATTTGTACAGCTCATTAAACTGATGTTTAAGATTTGTGCGTTTCACTGTGCATGAATTATACCCCATTTTTCTGCATGTAAATTATTACCCCTCTCCAGCCACCCCCACAGAAAAACTCATTTGAGTCTGGCTGAAGGACTTCGAGGAAATACTACTGGCCTTTTTTCTGCTCACTATTTAAGATTTATTACTGGCCACACAAGATATATAAACTGTAAAAGTTGATGTACAAAAAAAAGAGAGATCAGGCAATGCAGAAGCTGACCTGGGAGCACCTTGGAATTCACCGGGTTTTGCTTTATGTACCTGACGCTGGTCGTTTATTTCTGGAGCAGGAGGTGAGCACAGGTATCTTAGCTGAATGAATCAATTTCCTTAGACCATATGTAGTCCATTTTACTCAGCAATTTTAAGCTGTATTTCCAATAAAAAAGTGAATACTTGAAAATAATGTTCTGAGTTAAGCAGAATTTAGACGATTTTGCGTGAATGACTACACATTAGGAACTGACATTTTGAAGAAGCCACTCTTGTATACGCTTAAGGAAAAAGGAAGTAGCAGCTTTTCATTAGCTTTCATCCTAGTGTTTTTCTTGGTTTATTTTTAAACCCTTGACAAGTCAAAACTACAAATACATAATAATGTAATGCCTTTATGGCGGTTGATAGGAAAGAATCTGCGAAGTACCATTGTGTCTCACTTGTAAAGTTAACAACTGTTAAATATTGCTCTGTTCCCTCGAAATCTAAAAACATTACTCATGCCATTAATATCCTCTGCATTAGAACACGTTACCCCACAAGGTGGCAGCTGGAAACCACAAGCATTTATGATTTCTCACCCTGCGTGAGGCCAGGGAGCCGGGAGCGGCTTGGCGGGGTGGTTCCGGCTCGGTGTCTCCCATGAGGGCGCCGGCACGGTGTCCACAGGGCTGCATCTTCTGAAGGCCCGAGCGTGCTGCAGGATCAGCTTCCGGGCTGGTGTGCGGCTGAGGCAGGACTCTTCACTGGGACTGCTTCCGACGTGGCGGCTGCGTGTTCCAAAGCGAGTGGTCCTGGAGTGTGCGCGGAAGGTGGAAGCTGCAGCCTTTAATCTGGCCTTGGAAACGGTGCCCTCCTCCTGCCATGTTCTACGGGTCGGCGCAGGGGACCTTGTGCCTTCGCGGAAGGGTGTGACTCGCAGGAGGTAGAGGCCGCCGGCCACTTCCTCAGGGTTGTGCGTGATGGTCCCATTCCTCCTTATGCAGAGGCAGTCATACATATATACACACTGCATTATTTTAAAATGTACGTAAACAGTATGTGATGTTTCACGCTGTGTATCCTGCAGCTTGCGTTTTAAATTTGTTATTTTTGCGTGCCACTGGGGCTTAAACCCATGGTCCTCACGCATGCTAGACAAGTGCGTTACTGCTGAGCTATATCCCCCACCCCCTTAATTATTGGGGGTGGGAGTGGTACTTAGGGTTGAATCCGAAGCCTTCACACTGAATCTACAACCCCAGCCCTTTTTAATTTTGAGATAGGATCTTGCTAATTCCCTAAATTGCCCAGGCTGGGCTCGAACTTGCAATCCTCTTGCCTCAGCCTCCCAGAGGTGTGCTTCATCACACCTGGCCTAAATTTTGAGAAAGGGTTTGCTAAGTTGCCCAGGCTGGCCTCAAACTTGTAATCCTTTTGCCTGAGCTTCTGAAGTAGCTTGCACCATGGGTATACACCATCAAGCCCATCTACATTATATTCTTTTTTTTTTTTTTTGTGGGTACCGGGGGGTCGACCTCAGGATCTCGCGCGCCAGCAGGCGCCCGTGCCGCTGAGCGATATCACCGGCCCCTTTTTCGTATGTGGGTTCTGGGAGTCGAACTCGGGCCCTTGTGCTTGCCGGGCAGGCGCTTAAGCCGCTGAGCCATCTCACCGGCCTATACATTATATTCTTGATGCTACCAGTTTTCAAACAGGAAGAGCTAGATCCTTAACTCAAATGTTGTGGCGTACACAGTAGTTTCCCCTAGGTGGTGATTGGAAAATTTTAAATGGAAAATTCCAGAAATAAACAGTTCATAAGTTTTAAATAACTTTTGTTATACTATACCGTTATAATTGTTCTGTTTTATTACTAGTTATTGTTAAATCTCCTCCTGTGGATAATTTGTAGATTAACCTTTGGCATACATACGCATAGAAAAAAACAATCTACATAGGGTTCAGTAGTAGCTGCGATTTCAGGCATTCCCTGGAGGTCTTGGAATGTGTTGCCCATGGATGGGGGATAACTATACCATGAAAATAATACATAATAAATTATCTGCCTTTTTCCTGTGCATGGACGGCTTTTTGGGTCGGCTCTAGGTTTTAGTATTCCGAGCAGCCCTGCCGAGACCGTCTTTAGACATGTCTTGGTGTGTACATGAGCCTTTGTTTTTATTTTCTCCCAAAAATTCTGAGGCAAGGACTTGGTGTAAGTGTTAAGTTAATTGTGGGTGATTCTCAGCAGTCAGGCGTGTTGGAGAGGGGGAGTTAGACGTGGAAGGAGCCTGCGTGGGCAGATGGCACTCAGTTTCACTGGCTGTCCCCCAGGAGCTGTAGGATGCACCTCCAAATTGTCCCTCTGAAGACTCCACGATAGGGTAGTCTGAGAGCCTGTTGCCCTTGGTTGGGAGTTGCTCCTGACATCATCAGCCACCTGGGCCCAGGGACTCCAGGAGCATGGGGTGCAGGCTGCTCTTCTGCTTAGACCTCTGGCCCGAGGCCGTCCACTCTTGCACCGACTGTTCCTGGTGGTAGCTAGTGGAGCCTGGGGATGATCTCGGAGGAGCCCCCTGCTGCAGCCCGTCCTGAGGCTAGAGCAGGGGAGCCACTCCGGCTCCATACTCCATTCTAGCTTTCCCTTCTTTTTAGCCAGCAGTGTGGCTGGGCTCTCTGCGAAGGGGTCTGAGCTCTCTCTTGCTTCTCTCTAGTTAGTCTAGTCTGTTACAGTTACCTGTTCATAATTCTCGCTAGGTGTGGAAAACTAAGAGATGCCAGTGAGCCCCCAAGTTCCAGATCTTCTTCATGCTCCCATCTTGGCAGCAGCCACCCTGGTGACCAGGGCTCACGGTGACCAGGGCTCGCGGTGACCAGGGCTGATTACCCTGCGGTGTAGTAACTCTTTCTTTGCTTCCTGATCCCTGAGGTTGCAGAACCAAGGTGATCACTTTATAAACAGTAAGGCACCCTAGGCTGTGTGCTCCTTGATGAAAGTGTTCTTCCTCTGTGACCTAGGACTTTGTCCCGCATCACCTAGGACTGCAGGATTGGAAGACAGATTCTGGGAGCAGGGTACTAGGAATGGTGGCTAAGTCGCGTGTGCATGTGTGTTGTGTCTTAGTTTTTCTCTTTGAACTTTTAGTTACTGGTTTACTTTGAGTGAGAGATTTGTTGTTTCTCCCATTCTGGGCTTACTCCTCCCTCTATAATGGTTTTGCATTTTCCCGTCCCTATTACCAGTGACCCTGGCTTAAAAACACATCTTTTAGTGGGGATGTATGTCACGGTAATGTTGGAGATACTGTGTGTCTGGTCACTAGCTGGCCAGCATCGTGGACCAGGGACTGTCCCTCCTGACATTAGAGGAACACAGCTTTACACATGACCTGAGCACAGGGCTGCAGTGATCACAACTGTCATTCTTTGGACTCGGGAGTCGTATCGTGGCCCTGCGTTTCCTGTTGCAGCTTTATTCGGCACGAGGTACAGGGAGAGCTTGGCCTCTGCCGGCTGTGAACACGCGGGGCTCTTTGGCTCTGTCCTGATTACCTGTGTTCCCGTTCAGTTACTGGGGTATAGAGGTACATATCTTGTTTCTAAATTGGGTTATGCATTTATAATTTTTAAAAAATAAACATCCTGCGTTGTTTGAATGGAGGGGAGGTGCTTAAAGTGTAAACTCCCTCTCTCTTACTTCCCTTTTTCATTTCATAATGCAGTCACAGCCTTTTATCTTTCTCAAGGGCAGAGATACCTCCTAGCAGGGCTCCCTCAGTAAGTGCTGAACTAAACGCATGCGGAGCCGTTGGTGCCAATGAGAAGAACCGCTGCTCAGCGCTGATGGAGAGCCAGTCAGTAACAATCCCTCCAGTCACCAGAACGTTCTCAGTTCATTGTACCCCATTATTCATTCACGGCCTCACCCCTCAGGTGGGATCTGCCAAGCTCCGTGCTTTGTGCTGCAGTGATAACTGCTATCGTGCAGCAAGTACATTCCATTCGCCTCTGACACTAGCGTGGGAATAGCGCAGACGCTTAGTACTGTCCCTAGTCTTAGGCCTTCTTTGTTCCTCTGCGCATACTCACACTCCTCATTTTCGGTCAAGACTTGATTGCTGTCTCACTTCCTCCTGGAAGTTTTTCTGACCTCTAGACCCCTGCGCCCCGTGTTTCCCTGGCACTCTGGCCTCTTTTCCAGAGCTTCACATAGAGCACTGTAAGCACGGAATTACCTGCAAGTCCCAAGAGCAACCCAGGGGCAAGATGCTGCTTGTTTGCGTCTGTGCTCGCCACACTGCTTTCACATCTCGCACTTAGTAAGCCTTTGATAGTATTTTTATTATTTTCTAAAATCTAATTCTTGAGTCACTCATATATAAAATGAGAGTCCAGAAGAACAACTAAGAAGGTACAGGAAACATTGGCTATGACAGAGGAGTGTTTTCACGGGGCAGAGGGTGACGGTGTCCTTTGTTGCTGTGTAATACGTCAACTGAACTGCACAGTGAATGAATAGGTGGAGCACGGTAGAGGTCAGCACACCACAGAAATAAAAATAAACCTCCTGTCTGTATACACACATGCGTATGGGTTTTCCCCAATGTCGCGGAGCCTGCGGTCAGCAGGAGTCTTTGCACCAAAAGAACAAAACAAAAGGAAACCCCCCCAAAATAAAAAACCCACACGAGTCACTGCTTACCGAGGATGCCATATGGTATTTTGACTCAGTCGTGATTCAGTTCAACTTTGTTGAGAGAGAACATCAATTAAGTTTACTATAAAAAGAACTTTTTGCAGCGTGATGGCAGTTTCCTTTATTTTTACCTATGCCACGAGCTGTAGGACCACATGGAACTATTTGCTAAGGTGTTCTGACTCAGTTTCAAAATACAGACGTGGTCACTGTGAGCCACCTCTCACATTCAATTATCTTAAGTGCACCAAGTAGACAGGAAAGAGTTCGAGCCAGCAAATCAAAATAAATAAGAGTAGAGTTGGACTACCATAACCTGGGGAGGGGAGCTTCAGCTCTTCCATTTTTCGGTTTTTTGTAGTGGTCACTGGCCTGGAAGGCTTGGTCTCCAGACTGTGGGCAAAGACATTGGGCAGCAGGGAACCCTGGGACTGTCACCAGACTGACCAAGCTCTCTCATGGCTGCAGACTAGATGAGTTAGAGTTACAAAGATGATTGGTGAGTGTGTGACACTCATAGCCCTCGAGGAGTTCACACGCACAGTGCTTAGAAGAGTGCCAGTCACCTGGTAGGCACTGCCCTTGTGTTAGCTGCTTTTATTGTTCTCGCCACCCCACATTATAGGAAAACCTCAATAACAAAGGCATCGATTCTTCCAAATTGACCTGTGGATTCAGTGCCATTCAAAATAAAATCTCAATGGACCTTTTGCTAGAAATTCACAAGCCAGTTTTCTAATTTATATGGGAAAAGAGGTTTTCTCATTTCTTGGACTTTCAAAGCTTAAGGCTTTGTAGGAATCCCTTTCTGACTTCCCAGCGCTTAAAGCCCTTCCCTGGTGCCCTTGGCAGAATTCCCTGTGTCCCAAGCTTCTCTGGACAGCCTTTTCCTCTTAATCTGAAGGAAGGGCTCTCACGTCTCAGGACCTGGCTTCCCGGAGGCTGCAGGGGGGAGTGTGTCCTCTCCCGCCTGCAGTGCACCACTAGGCTGAAGGGCAGTAGATGTTCTTGATTATCACTACTGCTGGCAGATCTTTCTCCTTGACACCCCTCTAGTTTATAATCTCATGCCATCACAAAGTGGCATGCCACTTTGTACCACCTACTGAATCACTTTTGCAGCTGAAAGATTTGTGGGTCACTCCATCTCATGCCTTAAACAGTTTAGCCTTGCCACTGATAACTCTTTTACTCCAGTTGTCTTAAAGTCTTGCTTATTTCAGTACTTACATAGATTTTCATTTTATTCCTGGAGCTCTTATTCCTTGACTCTGCTAGTGAGCGAGGCCTCCACCCTGCTGGCCTGCGCGTTTTGGGTCCTCTACAACCTCTGCAGTCCCACCTCCAGCTTCCTGTCTTATCTTCTCTTGAGGGCCCCTACTCCAAATCTCCAACCCCACTGACCTACGAGCTGTTGATCCTGCTTCCTAGCATTACCCTTTGGTTTTTCCATCCCCCTTCATAACATTCACATTCCATTCTTAATCCAGTTTAGATCCATGGATCAGCAATAAAAGCATTTCCGTGTATGCATCCTGGACTCCCTGCCTCCCTAAACCCCAGCTCTGGGTAAATCTGACTTGTTTGTATCAGCACCCAAATAATAGGAGGAGGCTGGAGAAAAACATGCAGCCACACTGCCTGTCTCTTTAAAATGCTACTATTTAGCCATGCTGACTGGTCTGACTTTATTTTAAAAAACTGAAATTAATTTAAAAAAAAATATGCGGATACTGGGAGTCTAACTCAGGACTTCGTGCTTGCCAGGCAGACGCTTGTGCCGCTGAGCTATATCACTGGCCCCTGAAATTAATTTTAAACTTATTTTTGATTGACAAATCATAATCATATACATTTACAGGGTACAGTGTGATGTTTTCTATATATATGCATTTTTTGCGTATGTGTGGTGTTGGGGATTGCACCCAGGTCCTCATACAAAGCACTCTACCACTGAACTACCTCTCCATCCCTTGTCAAATTTTTATTTGAGGCAGGGTCTCGCTGTCTTGCCCAGGCTGGCCTTGAACTCCTAACCCTTTGTGCCCCCGCCTCTCAAGTAGCTGAGCTGACAAGGGTGTGCCACCATGCCTGGAATGTGAAATGATGAACTCAGGCTTATTATCATATCTATCACTGTGCTTACCTATCATTTTTGGTACAATGAGGCATTTCAAATTTGCTCTTGGTTATTTTGAAATATACAGTAGATTATTCTTAGCTTTAGTCATCCGGCTGTGCAGTAGCTCTCAGAACCTATCCCTCCTGTCTGCCTGAAACCTTGTGCCCCTGAATGGGCAGCGACTCTTCCTCGCCCCCTCCCTGCCCCTCAGCCTCTGATAAGCATCCAGTTCTACTTCAGTGAGTTCCCTTTGTCAGAGTCCCCCTTAAGGAGGTGGTGCCGTGATTGTCTTCCTGCGCCTGGCTGGCTGATCGCACTTAGTATAGCGTCCTCCGGATTCATTCAGGTTGTTGTAAGTGACGGTTCTTGCAATTTCCCTTGAAGACTGCGTAGTATCCCACGGTGTTTTTATCCACTCATCTGCTGATGGACACCAGGTCTTGGCTCTTGTGAGTAATGCTGCCTTGAATGTGGGGCGCAGAGGTCTTGTCAGCATACTGATCCGGCTCCTTGGGGTCCTGCACAGGAGTGGGGGGCTGCTGCATCATAGGGTAGTTGTGGTGTTTTGAGGACACTCCGTAAACTTTCCATAATGGCTGATGAATTTACATTCCCACCCACAGTGCGTAAGGGTCTCCTTTTCTCCGCATCCTCATCTCATTTAGAGCGGAGGCCACGCACCTTGGGTGGGTGTTACCCCTGCCTGCCGCCTGTGTCTTTCCCTCCGCATTCATCTCCTGTCTCCTTGTCAGCTGCTTCATGTCTTTCACTCTCTCTAAACCCCACTGCTGCTGCCACGTCCCCACTCCCAGCACTCTGTTTACTGAGAAGACGGGAACAGCTGCCTTCCCGTCTGTCGCGTGGGGGAACCTTCTGGCTTTCAGTGCTGGCTCCCGCAGCCCTGCTCAGGCCTCCACTCCCTTTTGCATGCGTTGCTTTAGAAATTTCTCTTTTCCTCTCTCTCTTAAATCGCCAGGAGATCTGGTGTAGGTAGTTGTTTCCATCCTAAGAAAAGTCTCTTCCTCCATTTCCCTGAGCTGTGTTCCTTCTCAGATCCCAGAATCCACACACCACTCATTTCTCTTTCTACTTTACTGCATCCCACAGTGGTCTCCTTTACTCTTGGCGTTCAGATAACTTCCTTGAGCTGGCGACTGTGACATTTTCTTAGCTGGTCTTTTCGCCGGAGCTGTAGGCTTGTCTCTTCACCTGCTTCTTCCACATTTCTGCCTCTTCACTTCCCTTTCTCTCTCTCTCTCTTTTTTTTTTTTTTTTTTGATACAGGGTCTCAATATGTAGTCCAGGCTGGCCTTGGACTCACTGTGTAACTTAGGCAGGCCTCAAACTCGTGGTGATCCTCCTGCCTCAGCCTCCTGAGTGCTGTGCTTACAGGTAGTGTGAGGAACTGTGCACAGGGCCTCTTGCTGACTGGCCTCTCCACTCGTATTTTGATAGGCCCTTCAGACTTAACACAGCCGAGTCCAAACTCCTGGGCCTTTCTTCCCCCAGAGATCCTCATAATCAGCGGCTCCATTTCTCTTTCTGTAGACAACAGATGCATCTTTCCATTTATCGCTCATGCCGAAGTTTTGGAGTCATCCCTGACTGACCTTTCTCATATGACCCTTGTAACAGTTTTCATCAAATCCTGTTCTGTCGGCCGTCTCCAAAACAGCCAGAATCTGATCTCTGCTGACTCTTATCAGCTGCGCAGCCTCCTACCTGATCTGGTATCTTTACTTTTTGCCCTAGAGCAGCTGATAGGATCTTTTAAAAATATAAGTCAGAGCCAATGTGGCGGGGCACTCCTGTAGTCTCAGCACTGAGGAGGCTGAGACAGGAGGATCACATTTTTCACCCAGCCTGGGCAATTTAGTAACTTAGTGAGACACAGTCTCAAAAAGAAAAAAAAATAATGATAAAAGGGCTGGGGATGTAGCTCAGTGTGAAGGCCCTGCTTTCAGCCCCCAGTAACACACGCACACGCACACACATAGAGTCAAGGGCTGCCACCCCTCTGCCCAGAACCTTCTGTGGCTTCCTGCAGATGAAAGCCACTGTCCTTCCAGTGCGGTGCTCCGCGTGTGGCCCCCTCTCCCCTATGACCCGCGTTACTCTCCCGTCCCCCATGGGCTAGGTCCAGCCTGACCTGACTTCCCCACGTCTCCTCCCAAGGGGGGTGCGCACAGAACTGCCTCGCTTTCTTCGGTTCTGTGTGCCAGTGTCACTCTCAAGTACGCTTTTTAATAAAGTTCTTAACACCTTGCATGCAAAGTCTTTACGCCGGAACCGTGAAGAAACCGTATATGTTCTTCCAGAGTTTAATGGTTTTGTCCTCTTCTGTCCCTGAGCCCACCCGCAGCTACTTTTGGGGTGTGGGTACAGTACAGATGGACATAACCATCTCCCAGTCCACCCTCTCCGTGGCGACAGCAGCCCTGCCCTCCTCTGCACGTCTGTCTCACCGTATCCCCACGCACTTCCCTTTCTGGACTGGTGCTTCCTTCTGCTCCAGGGGTTTATTTTCCATCTCGGTGCCACTTGGGCCTTTTCTTAGCTTCCTTCATTCAGCTGAATGCATTTGAGCTTCTGTTTGCTCTGAGGAAATGAACTTTGAATGTGGTGAGGACAGTGGGAAAGAAGGAAGCATTGATTTTGGGGTCAGGAGAAGATCGGTGTGTCTGGAACCTATTAAGGTAGGGGTTGCCAGCCATTTATTGTGGCCCATGAGTTAAGAATGGTTTTTACTTTTTTCCCCCCCTAGGGATTGGACTCAGGGCCTCGCATATGTTAGGCAAGTGGGCTACCACTGAGCTACACCCCCAGTCCTTTAAAAACTTTGAGTCAGGCTCCCTAAGTTGCTCAGGCTGGTCTCGAACTTGTGATTCTCCTGCCTCAGCCACCCACGTAGCTGGGATTATAGGCACGTGGCATCATGCCTGCCTTGGATTTTACATTGTTCAGTGGTTAGAGGAAAATGTAAAATTTCATGACCCAGGAAACATATGAACTTTAAATTTTTGTGTCCACAGTGGAGTTTTATTAGAACCCAGGCGTGCTCGTGTGTTCAGGGGTCACCTGTGGCTGTTTGCATGCTGCCAGGGTCTGAGAAGCTGTGGTGGCAGAGGCTTTCCGGCATGAAGGTCTAACACAGTAACTGTTGGGTCCTTTATGGAAAATATTTGCTACCCTGCTAAATGGATCGGTCTGGCTGTCCCGGACAGCTTCAGCGCCTGGGACGTGACGGGCGAGCTGGGGGTGTACAGAGGACGCGTTTGAGTTCTGCAAAGCTGGGTTGCAACATTTCGCCCTAGGCCGTTTGTGGCAGGAGGTAGAAATGTGTTTATTTTCTGTTTTAGATCAATCTAGCCTGGTCACATCAGTGCACAAGGTTTATGGTTTTAGAGAACAAGCAGAGATTGTCATTTTAATCTCTGAACTTGTGTGTATTTTAATCATTTTTCTCAGTGACAGTGGTTAAACTGCTCTGAACCACATATGCCAGCTTTTAATGAACTGGAAGGTATTAGAGTAAATCTTTTAACAAGTGTGAGAGTCTTAGTCGCGGCATTACAATGACTCGTATTTAGCTTCCTTTTCAGTAGGAGGTCCCAGCTGATGAATTAACTGTAAAATGTGTGTACATACAATATGTTAGGCCATCTTAACTGTGACATATAATCACAGGTAGTTTTCTTCAATTTTAATCAAGCAGGACTTGCCAAGATTAAACCTACAGATCTGTTCAAACTTGAAGGAAATGAAATTCTACCTTTTGTGTAAGTAAAGGATTTTTTGTCTGTAATGTAACATTTCATTTGTACATTGTCTTCAGGGTATGCATTCCTGTGTAATAGGGATGTCTAATGGTTGAATTTTAATTGTCCTTATAAGTTCTTTCTGCCTTCTGTGAATGAGGTAGCTAAGCTTTTTAAGGTCTTTGTGAATATTTTTTGTTGTTTGGTTAAAGAGAAACGACAGCAGTTATTAATGTTTGTGATGTAGGAATGAATGACTTAACTAGCTATTTGGTGTGGTCATTAGACATAAGTAGCTGTTTACATTATATCCACGTCTTAAAATATGGCCATTTTTCCAGCCTCCATGGCTAGGGTGTCTGGCCATTGATGGGAAGCTCTAGCTGGTGCCTGTTCCAGGCGCTGCATCCAAGAGCATGGCTCCCTGCTCATGTCAGCGAGCGCGTGGGCCGTGTAACGTGGTGCCACGCGGGCACAGGCTGCTCTGTTTAAGCCTGCCTTGAGTCAGTTCCACTTGTGAGTGCCTCCTGGGGCCTAGAGCTACAGGAAAGAGGAAGGTCCTTGCAGTCTCTGTTGTTCAGGGGCGTAGAGTCTGGCTGGGAGAGCAGATGCGTCATTATCAGTGACGTGGATGAGTTAGCTCCAGTTCTAGGGGAGCACAGAGGCGGGAGCCAGCTCACCCAGGGTAGCAGAAGAGTTCCGCCGGGCCTGCTTCAAAAGGTTTTTGAGAAAGGATACGCAAGATTCTCCCAGCAGTGGGTTGGTAGGCCTGGGGTGGAAAGGGCATCTCTATGGAGGGATGTATTCAACAGTGACATGGGATTGGAAGTGGGTTTGAATCCATGGGTGTGCAGCCCAGGGAGAGTGAATGACGGGGATCACTGTCCCTTGCATAGTAAACAGGTTGTTGTGTTGTTGTGTGCTAGATGCTGCCATATGGGTTCTTCTTTAGTACTATGGATAGCTATTTGGGTTTCAGGAATCGGTTGGCTTTAGTTCAGTTACATTTGTGTGTGTGTGTGTGTGTGTGTGTGTGTGTGTGTGTGTGTGTGTATTGAAAGCATGGTACATATATGATAAGTGAACATGAAACAGCAGTTGGAACAACTCAGGGCTGGCCGGTGAGTGCTGTTCTTTGATTTGTAGTTTTCCTAAGAATGATGCTTTTCTTCCACCTTGTATGGTCTGCGCTGCAGTTTCTTTCCAGGTTTTGCTGTACTGATGACAGTTCTGATTGACACGGATTTCACGGACCGACCCTGCCTTTGAAGGAAGACTTTCTGGTGGGAGGATTAGAGCCCCTGGAAAGACAGAGTGCAGAGGACCAGCTGAAAAAAGCAACCCTGGCTTCTCTATTATAGGCCTGTGTAAATTTATATTTCTTAGCCAGCTGAGTAGAAAAAAGAGGCGTTATTACAGATTATGGAGGTTGTAGAGCTCTATTTTTATTTGTAAAATAAAATAATAAATGTCATTAAAGCTTTGTAGGGTGGAGTTGGATTTATAGTCGGACGTAGGAACCGTGGTCACCCTCGGGGTTCTTCGCAGTGTTGTCCGTGCCTAAGTACTTTCTGCAGTGCATTCAGGGCTCCTCAAGGCCACCTGGGGAGTGTTAGTGAGCATTCTTTTCATGGCAATATTGTCACAAAAAATATCTCACGTATTTAAGCGTTTCATACAGTTGCTGAGGCGGGTGTAATGCTGCACCCTTGGATTTCACTATTTTCATCGGGTTCCTCATCACAGAGACTGGGTCAGTGTTTCCTGACCCACTCTTAGGCTGACTTGGGGAGATCCAGGCAAATTATTTTATGCGTTTCCAAATTTTCAGTTGATTAATTTATACTGTGCTTCTTTTTCAAAACAAACTTGAGGTGTATTGAAAAATAACAATTAAAAAGACGAAAGATAGTGGAGGGAGCTGGCGATATAGCTTGGTGTTTGCTGGGGTTTGCTCCCCAGCACCAGCCAAAAACCGGACCAAACCAGACCAAACCAAACCAGACCAAACCAGACCAGACCAAGGGAGGAAACTAGAGAAAAGGGAAAAGCCTGATAGGAAGAGGATTCTTCCCATTGTTAAATGTGACCTCAGACTTGACTTCGGGCTCCCCGAGGGCCCAGACAGGAAAACATAAGCCACGTGGTTCTTGTCTCTGCACAAGCCAGACACGCACCACGTTGTGTACAAGAAGTCCCGGTGCCAAAACTTGTGGATGGGAATCGTCTCCTGGTCCGGAAGGGAAGGGGCCATCTGCGGAGTGTCTTGGGCAGCCCCAGCAGCTCATGGTCACCAGGGTAGAGTTGCGGTTTAGCTCCCTCGACCTCTCGCTTGATCCAAGGATGAAATGAATGTAGAGTCCTGTGATTGCCCTGTGAGCGCAGAGAGAACATCTGTGCGGTCAGGATTGTCTGCGAGAGTCCCTTACACTGTCCAGCGTTCTGCCATCCAGATTGCTGTTTCTTTAGGGGATTTGTGGAATGAGGAAGTTAGCTCGCAGTTAGGGCTGAGTTGCACAAAACGGTTCTTATCTTCAGAGGTCTGGGTGGCTGGCCAGTGCAGGCCGCAGACCTGGCGTGAGAGGCATGAGCAGACAGAGGCCCAAGGGGTGGCCACATGGTCATCTCCACAGCATGCGCTCCTGGTGGGAGACTGGCACACTTCACACCCTGCCTCTGTCTCCCACCTGTGTGGTGGGACACCTGGGAGCGTGGTGCGGGTGCTGCGGCCCCAGCGCGTCGGGGCGGGTGGCACACCTGTCCTCTAGCTGGCCCTCGTGTTTCTCACCACAGAACTTAGGTGCACGTTGAGTGGCAGGGCAGGTCCAGTTGCGTGAACAGTCAGTGGAGCTGCCTTTGGGTGGGGTGTGGGGTGGTGGCTCTGCCAGTCATTGGCTGCGTGGCTTCCTCTCTGCTTTCCTTACCTCTCTGTAAGATGGAGAGGACAGCACTGACTGCTTATCGGGACGCTTGAGAGAGAGAATACAAGAAGGACCGAGCAGTGCCTGGCGGGCGGTGGGCACCTGTGTGTGCACTCTTGTGTTCTGTGTTGGGACTAAGGAGCTGGCCAAGGACTGAGGAGCCCACCTCCCCCTGAAGTAGGTAGAGCGGTTTCAGATCATTGGGCAATTAGAATCTTTTTCTTTTTTTGTCCCCTAGTTTGTAACAGTTTTGTCTTCTTCCAGAGAAACAGCACCCAGGACGATCTTCCAGCGAGTCTTGGATATCTTGAAGAGGTCTTCTCATGCGGTTGAACTAGCCTGCAGGGACCCGACCCAAGTGGAACATCTGGCTTCCAGTCTGCAGTTGATAACGGAGTGCTTCCGGTGTCTCCGGAATGCTTGTATAGAGTGCTCTGTGAACCAGAATTCCATCAGGTAGTATTCCTCATGGGACACATGCATCTCTGAGTGTATTTCTGCGTTTATGTGCATGCCGGTTCTGTCATACGGGACTGTCTGTTAAGAGTCGTGGCTTTGGTATCACCCATTGCTTTTCCAGGACTGTCCTTTACAGCCACAGGCAAGAAGTACACCCTCTATTTGTCACACCCTTACAGTCAGTTAGACCAGCACATGATGCCCAGCACGGAGCAGAAGGTTTAACCTTAGGGGTTATTTAAATTTCCTGTTTGTATTTGTAATGCGTTTTGAGGTATGTGGTTCTGTAAGTAACAGCAATTTGAACTTGCGTTGGATTCTTTGTTTGAAAATTCTGCCAGCCTGAGTTCATATGCAGTTCTTAACCTCACTCCTCTTAGTTGCAAATGTTTTCATTAGTTACTTGGTGTTTACTTTGAACAAGAAGCAGGTTTTGTAAATTTTGAAGATGATTTGTCTTAAGACCATATAGTTCCAAGGTCTAATTTCATGTATTTTATAACATGCACATTTTAAGAAGTAGTTAAACAGTGAGAGAGAGATTGCCCCATGCTGTTCTTCTCTTTTACTTGTTACTCCCTCCTCCTAGAACTGAGCCTCTTTCCTTTTGGATTTTGTGGAATCTGCTTCTTATTAACATTTTTACTTGAAGTCAGAAGCCACAAGCTGGATGCCAGCCTTTCTTTCCTGGACCTTTGTGAGGAGCCTCCAGGCCTTCCTGCCACTACTGTGATGGGCGAGGCCGGGCTGGTGCAGAAGCCGTTTGAGGGATGTCCTCTGCTGCCTGACACTCTCATGCTCGAGGCTTTAATATGATTAATGAGCTTTTTAGATCAAAGGAGCAGGGGGAAAGCTGAGGTTAACTGCAGTGCTAAACTAAACCTGCCGCCCATTTGCAGAAAAATGGATTGAAACAGTAATAATCTTGCTAATACTAGTTAATATTTTAAAACAGAACTAGTTGTGTGCTGGAAGAATCTGGCCAGAGAGCTCCTACCTTCTGTCCTTTTCCAGGCAGGGAAGCACTCTAAAGTGGAGTGGGAGGGAAGTCGCGTCCGCTTTGCTGGCCTCTGCGGGAAGGACATGCGCTGCAGGAGCAGGCTTTGTCCCCAGTACCGTATCTGCAGTGTCTGGGGTATTCTTAGGACAAACTGAACACATAGTACACTAACAGTTTTCCATTTTTACAGGAGAAGAAACTGACTATGAGAGATTAAAAAATGCATCCTAAAGTCACTTATTGAACAAGCACAAGTGCCTGGAATGTTCTCCCCAGCTCCAAGCATCTTTCTGCAAAACTCGGCTGAAAAGCGTGCTGGGCGTGCCTGTCCCAAGGCCTGCACACTGATTCTGTGGCCTGTGACTTCTCCCTCCCTCACACAGTCACGGGACCCCGGAAAAGGGACAAAGCCAGAGTATCAGTTTTTTCCTCTGTAACACAGGATGACAGTGAGGGGTAGATGAGATTCCTTAGTAAAATGCCTACCCTAGCCTGTGTACTCGGGGTGATACGTGTTCGGCATTTCTGACTCAGAAGTGCCAGTATAGTACAAGCTTAAGATAATATTATTTTCTTTTAAAACAATTAATTTTATTTTTTTTTGAGCAAAATGTGCAAGTTATAAAAGCTCAAACATTAGAAAAATAAATATGACAGCAAATAAAATAGCAGCAGTCTTCCGCATGGCCATCCAAGCAGGCTGGCATGTACAATGATAAAAATTCTCTATTGCTTGCAACTTAGGTTGGCAGAAATGAAAACAATGAAGGGTATTAGTTTTTCTGTCTCTGAATTTCTAGGATTGTGTGATCCTACAGTCACTGTTGATTTTCAAAGGGAAATCCCAACCATTTGGGACATTAGCTCCTGAATAACAATTTTCTAGTCAGAAATATAAGAGCTTCCAATAAGAACTTCGCAGCCAACTTTAGCTAAAGTCAATATTTCTTTTTTTTTTTTTTTTTTTTTTTTGTGGGTACCGGGGGGTCGACCTCAGGACCTCGCACGCCAACAGGCGCCCGTGCCGCTGAGCGATATCACCGGCCCCTTTTCCGTATGTGGGATCCGGGAGTCGAACTCGGGCCCTCGCGCTTGCAAGGCAGGCGCTTATGCCGCTGAGCCATCTCACCGGCCCCTAAAGTCAATATTTCTGAGCTGGTCAGGATTCAGATTACAAACTACATATTTTTTTTTTGGCCTTGAAGAAAAGTTACTAAGGAGTTAATCAAAGGCATGATGCATCACAGGCCTGGATCTTTGTGTATGGAAGGGGGTGAAATACAGCAGAGCAAACTGTGAGCTCTGTGAAGTTTGAGGACACACTCAGGAGAGAGAGTTCAAAGCAGTCAGCTCTGCGTGCGAGTGTGACTCATACCGCGGGGGTCACTGTGCTGCTTCTATAAAGGGCCAGCAGATGCGTGGAAGGCTTTGTGGTCGGTGTTTCTCAGCTCTCCCAGTGTAGGGTGAGAGCAGCCACAGACACAGCCTGGATGGATTCTAGTAAAGCTTCACTTTTGAACAACTGAACTTGGAATTTCATGAAATTATCAGGCTGTAAAGTTGTATCCTTTCGACTTTTTCTCCCAAACATTTAACAAGGCAAACACCATTCTTAGCATACTTGTGGTACAGAGATAGGCAGCAGGCCCAGGAGCCTGGCAGTCCTCTGTCCACGTGGAAGCTAGAGCGGAAGAGGTGGAACAGCCTCTTCCAGAGGCGGGTGCTGAGCTCTTTCCCCGCGTCTTCGACATGAGAGAAGAGGCGAGGAGCAGTGCCCCTGACCCCCTGAGCTTGGGGCATGGAGAGAGAACCACTGACAGAGTGACCCTGACCACCACAAGCTCCTTTCACTAAAACCAGGGCTTACCACAGGGTTCTGGCATTTCATCTGTGCAGAGCAGGACCCTTCTCTTTAGGAGTGAATGTCTGCATGCTGTGGAGAAGTGAAGAAGTCAGGGAGCTGTATCATATATGTTTCCGGTTGCTGATGTAACAAATTGCCACAAAATTTGTTGGCTAGAAAAAACGCAGTGTTTTTTTTTTTTTTTGTGTGTGGGTACCTGGAGTTGAACTCAGGACCTCGCGCTGCCTCGCGCTTGCCAGGCAGGCGCTTATGCCGCTGAGCTATCTCACCGGCCCCAACAGAGAGCTTTTATCTTACAGCTCTGGAGTCCCTAAGTCCACAGTCAGCCCCCTGGCCTGAAGTCAGAGTATCTGCAGGGCTGGTTCTTTCTGGAGGCTCTAGAGAATTTGTTTCCTTGTCTTGCATCTTCTAGAGGCTGCGTGCTTTCCTTGCCTCATGGCCCCATCCTCCATCTTCAGAAGCAACAGTAGTGCTGGGCATGGCTGGAGCATACCTGACATCTCGGTACTCCAGGAGGCTGAGGCAGAGAGATTGCAAAGTTTAAGCTCAGCCTGGGCAACTGGATGACTTTGCAAGACTGTCTCAAAATGTAAAAGGGGGGGGCAGTGCTGGGGATGTAGCTCGGAGCAGAGGCCTGAGTTCGGTCCCTAGCACCGCACACATACATACACAAAGATCAATAGTAGTGTGGCATCTAACACCTCTGTTTTTTTTTTTTTACTCTGACCTTCTTGGGTCCATTCATGAGGACTCTTACTAGATTCAGCCACCTGGATAACCCAGGATAATCTCTGTCTCAAACCATAATCATTTAATCACATCTACAGAGATCTTGACGCCAGCTGGGTGTCCGAGAACTCACTTCTGTTCTGACACTGTCTGTGGGGAGTTAGTGTTATCGGATCCCATGACTTAAAGTCTCAGATCAGAAGACCGCTACCATTTCAGATGCCTGCTGGAAATGGAGTGCCCAGGGTGCACTTCTGCATGGCTGACTGTAAAACTGGGGGCATCCAGTTGAGTCCCATGACCCTCCTCTGGTTTGATGAGTTACTAGAAGTACTCACATAGTTAAGGAAGCTGCTTACGTGCTGTTACGGCTTACTATAAAGGACGTACCTCAGAACATCCAAGTGGGAGACGGACGCAGGACAGCATGGCAGTGGGGGGCCAGTGGATGCCCTCTCTGGGAATGCCCTCCTCCTTTTCTCCAGCCTCCCTTGTGCAGGTGGGATTGGTTAAATCACTGGCCACTGGTAACTGCATTCAACCTTGGTCCCTCTCCCCTCCCCTAAGGGGGAGCTCAGGCCAGCCACCCTTCTGAGCTCTGCCTGAATTACCTCACTAGCAGGAACTGGGGCAGGATCAAAAGGGGCTTGCTATGAATAATAAGAGATGCCCCTTTCATTGAGGAAAGTTAAAGGATTTGGGGAACTCTGTGACTGTGCCAGGAACCCAAGACAAAGACCAAATATAGATTTCTTATTATGCCACACTTCTTTTGCTGTATGGTACAGTTTTAGAAGTTCGGGGTTTATAATATGGACTTCTTTGGAGGACCATTCTTTTGCTTACCACAGTCTCTTTGGCCCCTACATCTGTCACAATGCAAAATACATTCATCCCATCCCAAGATCCCCCAAATTCTCAATCCGATATAGCATGGACTCCCATTCAGCATGTCCCTAATCTGCTCAGCTCTGGAGTTAGTTAAAAATTCCCACAATCCCTGTCCACCTGGGTACCTGTGAAATCAGGAAACAAGTGTTTGCTCCCCAGGTGCACCAGGCATAGGATGACAGCTGAACGGGCACAGGACAGCAGCTTGGACACCCCCTTCCCTTTGCTTCCACTTCCCCGGGAATGCAGTTCAGGCAGGGACTCATGCCACTGTGCGGCAGGGTTCGCTTTCCCCCAGTCTCTAACGGCATCTTCTGGTTTGCTTCTGAGCTCTCCCTGGCAGTCCCGCAGGACCCACATTTCTCCCAACAGTCTGCTTTTTTCAGTCCTGTTTCTCAGAGTTCTGTTCTCAGAGTTCTGTTAGCTTTTGTCCCTTGCCAAATTCCAAAGCCTCATCTGCATTGTAGGTATTTGTGAGAGCAGCACCCCACTCCCACTACCCAAATCTATAGTAGTTTCCTTTGCTGCCGTGACAAATTCCAAAACTTGATGGTTTAAAACATCATGCATCTATTATCTTACAGATCCGGGATTCCAAAGGCTAAAAGGGGGTCGGCATGGCTGCGTTCCCTTCGGGAAGCTCCAAGGGAGAAGCTGTTTCCTTGCCTTCCAGCTTCCAGAGGCTGCTGCATTCCTTGGTCCGTGGTTTCGTTCCGCCTGGCTCCGATTTATAAGGATGTTTGTGATTATATTGGGCCCCCACATATCCAAGGCAGCCTTCCTACCTCAAGATTCTTCTTGGTCTTCTTTTTGCCACATAGGGTGATACATTCACACACTGGAAGATTAGGATGTGGATTTCTCTGGAGGCTATTATTCTGCCTACCGCAGGAACTTTCATCCAGGAGCGTCTGCATCATGCATTAAATCATCATTTGAAATGCAGTTTGAGGAAAGAGCGTGTCTAATTTTGTCTTTTTAAAACCTGATACAGGAACTTGGATACGATTGGCGTTGCTGTTGATCTGATTCTTCTGTTTCGCGAGCTGCGCGTGGAGCAGGATGCCCTGCTGACAGGTAATTCGGAGTAGGGTCATGGAGGATTTTATATCTTGGAAAAAGGTTTCAAACCAAAGCTGGGTTACATCATCCATTGATGCACATGTTCTGTATTTCATTAGATAGGGAAACTTCAATAGTGAGATATTAGCAAGTTATAAAGTTACACTGACTGAATTGTTTCCCCCCCTTCTCTTCCTCCTCATCTTCTTCTTCCTTTTCCTCTTCTCCTTCTTCCTCTTCTTCCTCTTCCTCTTTCTCTTCCTCCTCCTCCTCCTCTCTTCTTTTCTCTTATAGTACTGGAGACTTAAGGCTCACTCATGTTAGGCAAGTAATCTATCCTGAGCCCTTTTTATTTGTTATTTTGAGATAAGGTCGTGATAACTTGCTCTGACTGGGACTTGGGCTCATGATCTTTCTTCTTCGGTCTCCCCAGTAGCTAGTGTCACAGGCGTGCCCCACCTCGCCTGACTTCTTCCCACCTTGTTACACTGCAGTCTTCCTTAGTCTCTTCGGGCTGCTGTGCAGAGTACTTAGCCTGGGTAATTGGGAATCAGTAGAAGCTTATTGCTCATAGTTCTGGAGGCTGGAAAGTCTGAGCTGAGGGCATTGGATTCGCTGTGTGGTGAGGGCTACCCTCTGGCTTAAGATGTCCCTTTCTTGCTGTGTCCTCACATGGTAGAAAGGCAAAGGGCACTTCCACCAAGGCACTGGAATTTGATTCTAACATTGAATTTTGGAGCAACACAAGCATTCTGACCATAGACAAGTCCTAACCAGAATGTGACTGTACCTGGAGATAGAGTTTTAAAGGGGTAATTACACCGAGGATGTTAGATGCTGTCCTTGTCGGAAGAGCATCCTGTGTCCTCCTATTGTATGACATAGACATACGCAGAGTAAAGAGCAGGTGAAGATGTAGGGAGAAGGTAGCCGTCCCATGCCAAAAAGAGAGGTCACAGAAGAGATCAGTGCTGTTGGTTCCTCAGTCTGGGCTCCTAGGCTCCAGAACTGCGAGAAAATAATCATCTGTTGCTGACGCTGCCCAGTCTTTGCCCCTTCATGATGGCAGCCTGAGCTGCCTAACACACTGTCTTCTGATATTTATCCCGGGACAGGCCCTCTTGTAGGTTTGGGTACCATCCCAACAGTGACCAAAACAGTCAAAAATTTCTGCCCTCAGGAGCTCGCATTCCAGTGTGGGGAGACAGGTATTAAATCTGTTAAATAAGTTAGAGCAGAAAGGGAATCTAGGTCTGTTTGTTAGTAGCTGTTGATTAAGAGAAACACCAAGCTGCTTTGCTGGAAGAGCTGAAAGATTATTTAGACTATTTTGAATGTTTTTTAGTCTTCATTCTGTGAGCATCAACATTTCTTTTGGATAGGGGTTATTATCCGAATGTTAAAAATATAAAGGGATTTTGTATATGATCTCTTGTCCAAGGAATTGAGAGATTTTAGGATAAGTCTAAGTTACTTGATAAGCAAATCTTAATGTTAACATCTAGTGAGTGTTTTTTATGAGGTGTGATCAGAAATATGGTGACTGCTGCTGCTGAGTACCATCCGTCCAAGAGGCAGACTCATAAAAATGTTATAGTGCATCGTCATCCACCTTATTCACCGGATCTGACACTGGGTGACTTCTGGCTCTTCCCCAAACTCAAAATGACCATGAAAGAGAAATGTTTTGAATTGATTCAGTACATCAAGGCAGCCATGACAGGGCAACTAAAGACAAAAAAGAGGATTTTCAGAACTGCTTCAGAAAGTAGCGAAAACAATAGCGTAACTATGTTCAAAGTGAGGGGGAGTATTTTGAAAGGGATTAATAGAAATGTGGGGCCGGTGAGATAGCTCAGTGGCATAAGTGCCTGCCTGGCAAGCGCGAGGTCCTGAGTTTGACTCCTGGTATCCACATAAAGGAAAAAAGGGCCGGTGATATCGCTCAGTGGCATAAGTGCCTGCTGGCAAGCACAAGGTCCTGAGTTCGACTCCCAGTACCCACATTAAAAAAAAAGTGTCTTTTACTGTAATAATTTTTTAAAAAAATTAAACACTTTTTCTACCATATCTCTTATAAATAGATTTATACACGGCTTTTAATCCCTGTTCTTACTATCTGTTTGATTATGTTAGTGTTAATGTGCATGTTACTCTTGGCAGGCAGTGAGAATTAGAGGTGAGTCTCCTTTTACAGGCGCAAAAACTGAAGCTCAGAGGTTGTGTGGAATGGTGCTGCCTAGGATGTTTTAATTTTTCTGTTTTGTGGTTTCTTGGTGTTTTCATTTCAAATTCAGTTTGCTAAAATTCTTGGCTCTTTCTGTTTGATTTGTAAATCATCCTTTGGGAAATGGTACTTTTTAAAAAATTAATTACATCTGCTAAGTGTTATACACATCTTTTTCTGAGCAACAGTAGTTTCGTAAGTCTTTTCAAGAAATGGATAGGGTGTAGGATGTAGTTGTAAAGCATTTTTAAGAAGTTCTGTATCTAGAAGGATTTTTGTAGCTCCCCATTTTGAAATAAAATGGAAACCTTGGGTGCTCAAAATTGGGGATTAGAAATTGACAATCAAGTCTGCGTTTGACCATGTTGGGCAGCAAGGCCGCTGTTCCCGAGCCTGTGTGCAGGGTAGCAGAGTAGGAAAGTTGGGAATGCGCCCCGTTTTACCACGGCTGGAGAACACCGATGCGGGCACTGTGTCACCGGCAGAGCTCGGGCCCGACGGTGGGCAGGAGTAGGTCTTCCAGGGGTGTGTTCTTTCAGCGTGTATTCCTAAATGAAGAAGCAGGGCGGAAGTGCTCTAACGCTGTAGAGCCCCACCAGCCCCTTCTCCAGTGTGCTGGATCCCGACCTGCACGCCCACAAGGATCTGTTCTCTGGGCACCTTCCCCTCCTTCAGCGGCTAGCAGGGACCCTGTCGCCCATCTTTCTCAACAGCATCTAAGGCTCTCTCCTGCTTTCTCTCTTAAAAATGTCTTCCTTGACTCCACACCCTCTTTTTCCGTGCCATCCCAATTCTCCTATGAAAGATGTGTTTAGTGTTTACAGTTCCTGTACGTGATATAGTTATTTCATCCTTCCCTCGCAAGTGACTTTCCAGCAAAGCAGGAGACACGAGACAAACTTAAAGGGCACTGCTTTTTTAGGATCTAGTCTGTCGTGGAGGAGTGTGTCGGTTGGTGGTGTAACAGCAAATGTCCCCCTCACCCCCCCAGCCAGTACACTTCAGTTTCTTAGTTGCCCAGGTAACAGTTCCTGCTCCAGATCCAGTTGCTCCCGTCTCTTAGAAACGGCTGCTCACTGTGATGCACAGCTGCTCACTATGATGCACATTGTATAAACCGGTCCCCAGTTGACAAGCCATTCTGCCTCTGTACTTCCTGCTTGCCTATCTCCTATAAGCCCTAGACCACCAGAGAGCAGGGCCTGGTATTCTGGGAATGATCCCGATCAGTGTCCGTTGACATAAGATAAATCTGCCTCCAAATCCGGGGTGTCGTTTCGGTGTTTCTATTTGCCATTGCAGTGGCAGGGAGAGTAGATCCTTATTGACCTGTTTTCTGTTACATTTACTTAGAGTTGTTCACAATTTAGATAGTTATGGTTATATCAGTTTATAAATTAATATATTTTTGTGGACAGGTTTTCATAACAAAATGATCTGTTTTAAAGTGAACAACTGGGCCAGTGAGATGGCTCAGCGGCATAAGCGCCTGCCTGGCAAGCGCGAGGGCCCGAGTTCGACTCCCGGAACCCACATACGAAAAAAAGGGCCGGTGATATCACTCAGTGGCACGGGCGCCTGCTGGCGCACGAGGTCCTGAGGTCGACCCCCGGTACCCACAAAAAAAAAATAAATAAATAAAAATAAAGTGAACAACTGAGTGGCATTTAGTACGTTCACAATATTGTACAAACATCACTTCTGCCTCACTGAAAATATTTTCGTTTCTCCAAAAGGAAACCCTATTTTCAGTAAGTTGTTCTCCGTTTCCCTTCCCGTAGCCCCTGATGACCACAATTCTGCATTTGTGTTTTAGGACTTAACCTGTTCTGGGCATTTGATAGAATAGAATCAGAATCATTTAGCCCTTTGTGCCTGGCTTCTTTCACGTAGCTTGTTATTTGAATTCCTCCACCGCGTAGCAAATACGTCAGAACTTTGTTTCTTTTGGCTGAATAAGGCTCTGTTGCATGGATGTATCACGCTCATACCTTTATCGATAGATGGGGTCGTTCCACCTTTTGGCTGTCATGGGTAATGCTGCTTTATGTACATGTATGTTTGTTTGAGCTCCTATTTGCAGTGCATTTGGGTGTATACTTAGGACTAGCACTGCTGGATCAAATGATGACCCTATGTTTAGCGCTTTGAGGTATCACTAAACTGTTCCCTAGCACCAGGCCATTGTACATTTTCACTAACAGTGTATGAGTTTCTTCATACCCTTGCTGACACTTCGTTTTGGGTTAGAGTCCTCTGTGTGGGTGTGAGATGATGGTACCCGGTTGTGGTTTTGTTTGCGTTTCCCACATGACCAGTGATGTTGAACATCCGCATGTGGTTAATGACTATTTTAAATTTTCTTTGGAAAAATGTCTATTTATGTCCTTTGCCTAGAGCGTAATTGTGCTGTCGTTTTATTGTTGAGTTATATGTGTTATTTATATATTGTAAATACCGAGGGTTATCTCTAACCTATAGATCAGTTTGGGGAGATTTGCCATCTTAGCACTACTGAGTGCTGTAGTCCATGAAGCTGGAGCACTTTCCATTCATTTGCATCTTCTTTAATTTTTCAGTCGTATCAGTTTTAAGTAGCTAACCTGTGTTCAATTGCAGAGTTGGATATTATTGAGGCAAGAAGAAAAATGAAAGTTAAATATTTCTTATCATCTTGTTGCAAAAGGTACCTTAGTAAAATTACAGAGTTTTATTTGGAATTCAACATCGAAATTTGGATTCAACAAGAAACTTAACATTTTTTTTATAGTATATAAGTTCAAAGCTAATACAAACAATCTTATAAAAAATCTTCTTTATAAAGCGTGCATACCATCTTTTAGTATTTTCTTTGCGAGAACCTTTGGGAGATTTTTAGCAGGGAAACTGTGCCAGTTTTTTGTTACCATTCTTGAGGTAAGAACTGTAATTATGTTGTCAAAATAATATTTAGAGTATTATTTTCAGGGAATAATTGCAGTGGGGTGACAAATATATTATTGTCATCGAATTTTATGTAAACACAGCATGAATTATTTTAATTGAGTTATTGATGTTGTTTTTGGCCTTTATTCTTTCTTAATCTGTAAAAATAGCATTGGGATTTCTGAGGGGCTTTGTAACTTTTGCAATATTTACATAAAGATCAGTCGATAAGCTGTTTGGAAAAAGTAAACTGTCATTTTACTTGCCTGGAGTTTTCTTTTCTGATGTCTAGGGCATCTTTAAACCTTTTCCTTTCCAGAATTGTGTTTGGATTCAGAGCCCCAGTCTTTATTTGCCTGGTGAATGAATGGGTCTGTTGGCCTTCAGACCACCTTATGTTGTTGGCTTTTTTTTTTTTTTTTTGGCATGTTAAACTTTACACAGATTTGAGTATTGATATTCTAAAGTATTCAGTAGAAATATTAATTCTTTTAATATATCTTACCTGAAAAAGTTAGCTTTTCTATGATCAACTTTTAATATATGCTTATTATAGACTAATTCTTAAAAATTTAGAAAAATAAGAGAGAAGGAAAATAATCGTATATACAGGCTGTGAGAAACACTTAATTTTTTAATTGTCTTTTTCAGTATTTGTATGTATGAATATGAAGGTGTAGATCCCCAGTCCTGTGTTATTTATTTTTTAGTTTTGAGACAGTCTCACTTAATCTCTAGGTTGCCCAGGCTGGGCTCAAACTTCACTCCTCTCCTTTTTTTCTTTTTTTTTTGTTTTTGTTTTTGTTTCTGTTTTTGAGGTAGGGTCTTGCTGTGTGGTCCAGGCTGGCCTGGAACCACTGTGTAGTCACTGGCCTTTTAGCTGGAGTGGGATCTCAAGGAGGGGCTGGGGTTGGGGGCTCTCTGTGGTTCAGAAGTATTTTCAGTGTTGTCTTCCTTGGCCTTGCCATCCGGGGACCATCTGGTTGGCTGTGAGCTCTTTCAGCTCACAGGAGGAGGGGACGTGGCCTGCTCCCCTGTCGTGACGCCCAGTGGCAGCATGGAGTGGTGGGGAGCTCCGTCTCCCCAGCTTCTCCTCGAGTCGCAGCTGGAGAAGCCCTGCCTCCCGTTCCTGGTCCTGGCAGACCCGGGTTGCAGCTGTGCACCGGGCCGGCTGCCTCCGTTCTCACACCCTCACTGCTTCCCTTTGTTCTCTGGGTCTGAGGCTGGGCTGTTCCTGACATTACATTTTCTTTGCTAAAATGACTGGTTTGGGAACCTGACTTGATCCTGCCTGCTTTAGCTCTGGCTTGCTGTTTTCTAGGGCTGGGCTTGGTGCTGCTTCTCTTGTTCCCATAGGATTCCTCCCTCCCAGTCCTCTGCTCTGTCAGCAAAGGGGGACAGGAGGCAGAAACCACCACATTGCTGGGACAGGGAAGCCTTAATGTGAAGAATGACTGTCATAGGCTTGGACAAGGGATCGACTAGCAAGAGCTAAAGGGAAAGCGGAATCCCAGGAATCCCAGGTCGACCAGCAGCTCCTACCCTGGCTGAGATGGAGCGTCCTCTGCCGGGGCTGAGCTCACACATCCTTGGAGAGGGAGCTGGGTGGCGGGGAAGTCGCTGAGAGCGGAGTTGGTGATTTGCCAGAAGTCCCCCCCTGGGGCTGGGGTGCTGGCTGCGGGGCTTCCCGCTGGTACTGTGCTGCGGGAGCTGGGCTGGAGATGCTGTTCCCCTGGGCTCTGGGCGGAACTGGGTGCCAGTCTGGGAGGAGCAGACCCCTGCCGCAACGCCTGGCAGCGTCCCCAGTGCCTCTGGTGACACGGCTTAGCGCGTCAGTGGACAGCGGAGATGTCCTTTGAAGGACCCACCTTTATTGTCACAGAGCAGACAGTGAAGATTTATTTGGAGCTGAAAAGCAAAATTAAAAACTGGTGCCCACTCAGAAGTATTTTAAATGCATCCTGTGTAGCCGCTCCTGGAATCTCTTGCATATTAAGGGCTTTAGAGAACCTTTAGTTCCCGTTGCTTTACAGCCTTACCATTTTCTGACTTTAAGTTGTGCCAGTCTGGCGGGTGTGGAATCGAACCTTTTTCCATGGGGTCGAGCACCCTTTCGCATGTATTTTTTGCCTTTTGGATCTTATTTTATGAGTTTTTTTCATGGTGCCTCCCCTCCCCATTTTTCTATTGGCTTGTTGGTCTTTTTAAATGATTTATAGACGCTCTCTTAATATTTACTGGTGTGCATCCAATGGCAGTTATGTATTCCGTGTATCTTCTCCTAGTCTATGGCTCGTTTTTTTTCTCTTTTTATTCTCATTATGGCAAATTTGAGAAAAAATTAATGTTATGATGTTGCCAATTTTGAAATAGTCCAGTTTATGAATATTTTTTAAAATGGGTGCTATTTTATTCATCTTGTTTAAACGTCTTTCTCCAGTGTTTTCTAAAACTTTTGACTTTTGCCTTCTATAGTCAGGTCAGTACTTGGAACAGGATTTTCCATGAGTTCAGTGTTACCTTTTTCCACGCTGACACCCAGCTGTCCGAGTGCTGTTTTTGAAAAGACTATCGTTTGCTTAATTAACCGCCGTCACGCCTCTGTCATCGATCATGAATCAGGATAGGTTTGAGTCCGGTCTTGTTATGTTCTGTTGGTCTGTTCATTCCAGCCCCAGCCCCACACCGTCCTACCTGTGACTGCTTACTGTTGTATGAACACAAATCCTCTTACCTTATTGCTTTTCAACACTCCCTGAGCTACTATTAGCCCTTGCATCTTCACATGAATTTTAGAATCATCTCATGAGATAATACACAAGCGTGCATATGCCCTCTGGTGTGTGAAATTACACACACAGTCATGCACACACACACCTCTTTTGAGACCCAGACTGGGATTGCATTTAATCTCTAGATAAAAACTGAGTCCTCTGTGAACCTGGTATAATTCTTTACTTAACTTAATTTTGCTTTAATGCTTCTCAGCTACGTTTTGTACTTTCTCCCTTGGTGGTATTATACCTCACTTTTAGTTATATTTTTGATCCTTTTATAAATGGTCTCTTCTTGGTTTCTTCGTTTGTTCCTGTACACAGAAATGATTGATTTTTTTTATATGTTAACTTTGTGTCTAGCAACTTTTATGTTTTCTTATCAATGCAGACAGCTTGTACATTTAAAAATATTTTCTACCTATATTAGTATCTCATCTGTGTGGCAAATGTGACAGTTTAATTGGTTCCTTTTCAGTTCTTAGATCTTTCATTTGTCTTGCTGGCTGGATTTTCAGTACAGTGTTGGCTAGAAACAGTGACACCCATACCTTGGACTCAGTCCCCCAGAAGAGTTCTCTGTCTGCACTTGGCCATGAATTATACTGTGTGCTATAGATTTGTGTGTGTGGGTGGGGGTTGATACCTATTTTTAGGTTAAAGGAGCCCCCTTCTAGTTTGGTGGCTAGGAATTTTTTTGTTTTGTTTTTCGTTATGACTAGTTAAATTTTATCAACTATGTTTTCTGCAGTGTTTGTGATGGTTATAAGATTTTCCTCCTTTATAAACAGTTCATGTGGTCAGTTGTACATTTTGATTTTCTAATGCTAAAGCAGCTTTCAGTGCAGGTATAAATTTAACATCATCATGTTTTGTATTACTGCATTCGTTTTCTTTCTTTCTTTTTTTTTTAATGTGGGTACCGGGAGTCGAACCCAGGACCTCACGCTTGCCAGCATGTGCTTGTGCCGCTGAGCCATATCACCGGCCCCTTTTTTTTCCTTTATGCGGGTACTGGGAGTCAAACTCGGGACCTCGTGCTTGCCAGGCAGGTGCTTATGCCGCTGAGCTATCTCACCGGCCCTGTATTCGTTTTCTTAACAGATTGTTTAGCTTCATAACACTGGTGTGGGAGTCTACTCTTCTTCCGTTCTCTGGAGTTGCGTAAAATCGGAGTAATATGAACTTCACCTATGAATGTGCACTGCCAGTGTGGCCCTCGGGGTTAGTGTTTTCTTCGTGAGAAGTTTTCGACTACTGATTCAGATTTCCTACGGGGTTCAGGACTCTTCAGTCTTTCTCTGAACACTTTACAGACTGTTTTAGTCAGTTTTTGTTAATTGTATTCTAGGATTTTGTGAATTCTTTTTTGTCTGTGTGGGTTATTTAGAAGTATATTTCTTGACTTTTAAATGTATGGGTTTTCTGATTATTTTGGGGATTTATGTGTAGCATAATCGCCATTGCAAAGTCAGTCCTTTAAAATTTGTTTAGAATTGTGTTATGCTCCATTATGTAGTGAAATGTTTTATGGCTTGCTGTATGGCCTTGAGAAGACTTGGTATTCTGCAGGGTTTTGTTGTTCGTGTTAAATATTCTTTTTCGTTCATCAGATTCCTATGTAATTACCAAATGGAGCTTCTGATAAGCCCGAGATAACATTTTTGGCTTATTGGTTGATACAGGCACAGGGATAAACCCCGAATCGAGACACTTGCTAGTTGTGGAACTTGGTTCCGCTCCTCAGCTCCCTGGGCCTTGGTTTCCTGCGCTCGCGGATAAGGATGAAATCACCCGTGTCAGGAGTGAGGTTCAGAAGGGGTCGGGTGGCGTGAGCACACGGGACTCTGTTCACAGTTGGAGCGCGGGAGCGCTCTCGTGGTTTCGTTTCACACGCAGCCGCCTGACTTGGGGAGCTCACGTATGTCAACGCCCCGGCGTGCCGGTAAAGAGGGTGGTTGGATGGGGCTTTGCTGCGATCCCTGCTGCGTGCCCAGCACCGTAACCTCCCATCTCCTCCCCACGGTGACCCTACAGACAGCCCCACACAGCACCCCGTGAGTTGGTGAGGCAACTGGGTCTCGCAAAGGGGAAACTACTCGCCCGGGTTCACACCAAGTTGGGAACGGAACTGAAGTCTTTTTGGAAGGCATCACTAACAACTTTATCCGACTGTTTTACTTTACAGTAAAATAACAGACTTTATCTTTTAGGGCAGTTTTAGGTTCGCAGCAAAATTGAGAGGAAGGTACAGAGTTTTCATCTCTCTCCCCGCTCCCCACACGTCCACAGCCTCCCTCACTGTCAGCAGCCCACGCCAGGGTGGTGCCTTTGTTATGAAGGACGAACCTCCTTTGTCACATCATTGTCATCCGAAGTCCATAGTTCACGTTAGGGTCACTCCCGGTGTTGTGCCTTCCGTGGGACGGGACAGATGTCTGATGATGGCTGTGCCCCGCTGCAGTATCAGGGAGAACACTTCACACCCTAAAACTTCTCTGTACTCAGCCTATTCGTCCTTCTCTCTTTCTAACCCTTGGCAGCCACGGGTTTGTTCCTTAGTTTTCCCTGTTGCAGAATGTTATATGGTTGGAATCCATTTCAGATTGGCTTCTTGAATTTAGAGATATGTGTCTTTCTTCCATGTCTTTTCTTGCCTCGATAGCGTGTTTCTTTTTAGCGCAGAATAATATTCCATGGTCTGCCTGTCCACAGATGATTTAACCATTTACCTGCTGAAGGACATCTTGCTGCTCCAGGATTTTGCACTTAGGAATAAAGCTGTAAACATCATGGGCAGGTTTTTCAGTGGGCATACGTTTTCAGCTCCCTGGGTAAATTCCTAGGAGCACAATTGCTGGATCATATGGTAAAATACGTTTAGATTTGTAAGAAATTGCCACGCTGCTTTGCACAGTGGCTGCACTGTGCTGCGTTCCCACCAGCAGTGACTGAGACCTCCTGGGGTTCCACACTCTCGCTGGTCCTGGTGACATCCTGCTCTGGGTTTTTGGCCTGTGTTCTGCAGTTTTATTTGCGTATAGTTGCTAAGAAAGGTATCTTTTAATTGTCCAATGTGACTGTCAATTGTTTTCTTTCTTCTTTTACTTTTGTTAGTTTTTCTTCTGTGTATATTTGAGATCATGTTATTAGGCACATTCCAGTTTAAAATTATTGTATCTCTCTGGTAAATTAAGTCATTGTCTAATTACTATTTTTAAAAACTCTAATAATGCTTTTTACCTTAAGTTTTATTATGTCTGATTTTAAGGGGTCGATGACTTCTTTATTTGGCTATTTGTCTGCTATATCTTTTTACCACTCTTTAACTTGCAGTAGTTTCATAACTTTATGTTTTAAATATGTCTGCTTTAATTTTTTTCCTTTTTTGGGGGGTTTTGAGACAGGATCTCTCTGTGTAGTCCAGGCTGGCCTTGAACTTTCTAGGTAGCATAGGCCGGCCTCCAACTCATTATCCTGCCTCAGCCTCTCGCAGATGTGTCTGTTTTAAATAGCATGTAGTTAGAGTTTTAAAAATCCACTCTAAGTGTAGCTGTCTTTTAATTGGAGCTCATATTCAGGATATGGAATGTAATTATAGGTATATTTATGTTTACATTTCTAGTATTTTTAAAGAAGTTAATTAATTTTGTATATGGCTCTGATGAGGCATTATTAATGTTATGTCTAAAGTTTCACTGTAGAGAGAGAGACCTTTATATTTAAAAGAAACAAACAGAAACTTGTACTGAGTAACATGAGGACTGTGTCTTAGTCAAGTGTACATATCTGTGCGTTTAACGAGAGATCTGTTTTATTTTCCCGTGTCCCCAGCTTTCCGCTGTGGCCTGCAGTTCTTGGGCAACATCGCCTCCCGGAATGAGGACTCGCAGTCTATTGTTTGGGTGCACGCTTTCCCAGAGCTGTTCATGTGAGTATATGGATAGGAATTTTTCTCACTCCTGAAAGTCTGTGGTTACATCATTCTGTTACATGAAGTTAAAAGCCAGGCAGAGCTAACCTGTGGTAATGGGATTCAGGACGGTAGCTTCCTTGGCAGGCGCGGGGGGCCGGCGGCAGCCGGAGGGTGCTGGGTGCCGGCCGCGTCCTGTCTCGCTCTGGGTGATGGCTGCAAGTTCGCTGAGCTGTAGGTGCACTAGCGATGTATGGCCTGGACCGGATGTCCATGTCCTTTTCAGGAAGTGAGTCATAAAGTAAGTAGCATTGCTAAGGACACCAGAATTTAACATAAATCATTAAACTATGGGCAATGAATTAATCTTTTATTTACCTGCTGAGCATTTATGTGCATAGTGTGATGCTGTATGTTTCAGTAGGTATGGAGAATTGTGAGGCATAAATAACCAATTTGTCCATTTAAGGTGTGGACAACCAGTTTGTCTTTTAGTGTAAGAAGTGAGTAACCAGTCTTTATTAGTATAAGATGGGGTAACCAGTCTTTATCAGTGTAAGATGGGGTAACCAGTCTATCAGTGTGAGATGGGTAACTAGTTCACTTTCAGTGTGAGAAGTGGATAACCAGTCCACTAGCAGTATAAGAAATGGGTAAGTGGCCTGCTTTTCAGTGTATTTTTTGTCCATTTATCTAGATTGTGTTCTGCACCTTTTTCTGGTGATGTGCTACTTTTTAAAATTAGCTTTGTTGTTCATAAACAGTTGAGCGTGGGGATCAAAGGTAAGCAGATGATGGAGGCTGGCTTGGCAGTGGGAAAGGCGCCATCTGGGGCGGAAGGCTGAGCTTCTAATCCGGGCCCTGGTGCCCACGAATGGGGTGATGCTGGTGGTGGCATCGTGTAAGCAGCAGAGCAACAGCCATTGTGTAAATGCTCTGAGCTGGGCATTTTCTGTGTAACACCCCTGTCCTCCCTGCAGCCCTGCGGGTAGGGGACTGTCCCTGTGTGATAGATGAGGGACCTGAAGCTACTGCTGGTACGCGGCAAAGCCTGCATGTGAACCGGCCCTGCCGTCTGGGCCCACAGCCTCCCTGTTTATGATATGAGCAGTAGGCTGCCGCAGGTCTGTGCTGCCTCCCCTGGGGGTGTGGATTTTCTGGGTGCATCTGTGGAGTGTTGGCTTAGGAGCACACAGACTCTAATGCACTTCAAGCTCACCGAGTCTTCTCTCAGATTCCCGCACGTAACTGAGCTGAAGGTGTTCGTGTGTGTCTGTTGTCGTGCGAGCAGTGATAACTGAACTTAGGTGGAAGGGAAGCGTGAGATTCAAGCTGCAGGAATAGACATTACTTGTTTCTGAGAATTCCTTTCTTTAAAATATTTTTGGTTCCTAACATCTGCCAAGTTTTGGGCTTTTTGACGGGAATATAGTGGTAACTTAGATACATTCACTATTCCCTAGGATTCCATGCTTCGGTGGGAAAGGAGCAGGAAAGTACACTCAGTGTGAGCACTGATACAAGGAGGATAAACCCAGGGTGTAGTAGAAAAACAAAGGAGAAGCCCTTGAACAGACATATCTTAACGGTTTACACTGTACTCTTACATCGTCTTATTGTTCCTCACTAGAGCCCGGTGGGATAGTTGGGGAAAGTCTTTTATTATGTTTCTTTTTTTTTTTTTTTTTTAACAAAACATACTGAAAGGTTATGTGATGTCACTTTATGCATTTATGAAACAAAGTCAAATTTGAATCCCAGTTTTGGCAGGTACTGGCTTCATGCCGTTGGGTAAGTGAACTTAGATTGTTTAATTGTAATCCGTGGGTGATGCCTTCCTCAGGAGAGTACTGTGAAGCTTAAATGGAAGAGCATCCCACCATGGCACATGAGCCATGATACATTGACAGCTGATGAATCAGCCACTGTCCTAAGGTCACTTAGCTGGCAGGTAGATGAGCTAGGAATTAACTGAGATGCTTGACCCCGAGTTCTGTCCCTTGCCACTGTACTGTACCTCTATTCTCCAGGTGTGCTTTCCCTCATGACAACTGGCGGTGCTTATGATCTTTGAGGTGTCGTTTTTTTGTCCAAGAGTTTTTCCTTTCCTTTCTTTTCTTTTACCTTCCCTCCTTCCCTCCTGTTATTTTAGTGCCGGGAATGGAACCCTGGGCTTCCTGTATGCTAGGCAACATTCTACCACTGAGCACACCTGAGCCCCACCATTCTTGGTTTTTCTAACAAGATCAAGGACCGTAATGTTTTATAAATGTGATCATTTTTATTTTTAATTAAATGTTATTTGCTTTTGATTGAGTGCTAAGTCAACAGCAACTTTTGTGACTTAATTTTATTTTTGCTGTTTTGACAGCGAAGTACTTGTTTTAAAGCATTATAAATCTTCATCAAGTCTTTAAAAATATCAGTGTGCGTCTGAATATCAGTAATCCTTACAAATATTCAGTACTCAGTAATCCTTAAAAATATCAGTACTGAAAAAAAAAATCAGTACTGGATTTGCTAATGGGATCACCGTGATTTAAGTGCTATAATCCTATCTTATGTCACTGAATTGGACTAAAAATCTTATTTCTTTGTTTGGAAGGTCTTGCTTAAATCATCCAGACAAAAAAATTGTTGCCTACTGCTCAATGATCTTGTTCACATCTCTTAATCCTGAAAGAATGAAGGAACTGGAAGAAAACCTGAACATTGCGATTAACGTCATAGAAGCTCACCAAAAGCAGCCGGAATCGGAATGGCCGTGAGTATCTTGATAGAAATTTGATTGCCTTCCTTGTAGAGGTTTTAGGTAAAAATTCAAATTATGAGAATTAAACCATAAGCTAACACTTAACGTGGGTCCAATAAAATTAGAAAAGGTTTTGAGTGGATGCTGAGGAATCTGTGAAAGGGGTGAAGTGAAGCTTGGCTTGGGCCTTAAAGGTTAAAGAGGTTGTGCAGGGTACGTGGAGGGGAGGACCCTCTTGGTGTGCAAAAGCACAGCATGCAAATGCCTTGGCACCCTTGGGGTGCACGGGTCCCACACGGTGGTCACAGCAGATGCTTCCTTAGAGACCAGAGTCTGGGCTGTGCCTGGCACTGCTGGTCACATCACTCCCCACACAGAATGCATTGTTTCTCCCTGGTTGCTCTGAAGATTTTTTTTTTTTTTTTTAAATATGCGGGTACCGGAAGTCGAACTCGGGACCTTGTGCTTTCCAGGCAGGCGCTTATGCCGCTGAGCTATCTCACCAGCCCACTTTGAAGATTTTTGTCTTCTCAGAAGTTAATAGTGATGTCGGGCCGGCGAGATGGCTCAGCAGCGTAAGCGCCTGCCTTGCAAGCGCGAGGGCCCAAGTTCGACTCCCGGATCCCACATACGAAAAAGGGGCCAGTGATATTGCTCAGCGGCACGGGTACCTGTTGGTGCGTGAGGTCCTGAGGTCGACCTCCGGTACCCACAAAAAAAAAAAAAAAAAAAAAAAAAAGTTAATAGTGATGTCTTGGCATGGCTTTCTTTGGCCTTGTTCTTTCTGGGGTTCCCCCAGCTTCTCAACTCTATAGCTTTTGTCTTTCATGCAGTTTGGGGAGTTTGCAGCCATTATTTGTTTGACTACTTTTTCAACCCCACGTTCTTTCCTCCTGGGATTCCACGTCAGGCACATTGGCCAAGGTGGAAGCCAGACTGCTGTGACCAGTAAAGCTGCGAGGTACAACAGCCAATTGTGGCTTTAGAGTTTGTTCTTTAAGGGGACAGGGATGAGCAGCAGAGGGACCAGCTCCCCACCATCCGGGTCCGTCACACCAGCAGAGGCTGCGCGATTGGCCGGTGAATTGTGAGACGCTCTATTGCGGAAGAGCTGCGTCTTGACTGCACAAAGTGGTTCTATTTCCTGAGAGGGCTGGGGTGGGAACGCCCCCCCCCGTCAGAACAACACCGCCTGAGAGTCAGCCTGCAGACAGCCTGCCCGAGGAGAGGGCACGCCAGCAGCGGGGCCTCCACCCTCTCCTGTCCAGAGCGGCACGGGCTTCGCCGAGACTCTCCCTTCTCTCCTCTGTAGGCATTCACACCTATGCGTTTCCTTATAAAAACTGCTTTAGCATCCCATAATTTAGTATCTGATAAGTTTCACTTATCTCAAATTATATCCCACTTTCCCCTATGGTTCCTTAAATCCATTGGTTTTTTTAGGAGTTTGTCTAATTTCCACATATCTGTGTGTTTCCTACATTCCCTTTTATTATTGATTTCTAATTTCAGTCCATTGTGGTTGGAGAACACACTTTATACGATTTCATATGTTTTAAATAGAGGCGAGGTTGCTTTATGGCTCACCGTCTGGCGTGCCGGGGGAGCATTTCGTGCACCTTCAGAAGCGTTGCATTCAGTGTGAGAGAGCTCTAGAGATGCCTGCTGAGTCTAGTTGGTTTACAGTGCTCAAATCTCTCTCCTTGTTGATCTTCTGTCCAGTTCTGTTCATTAAGGGAAATAAATTTTTGTCTTTTTGTCCTTTCGGTTCCTTCAGTTTTCGATTCAGTTGTTTTCAGGCTTTGTTGTTAAGTACATACAAGTAGATAATTGCTATGCCCTCTTGATGAATTGACCTTTTCTTATTATGAAATGCATCAAAGTTTTGTTGTTCTCGTTTTAGTAGTCCTCTCCTGTTTACTTAAAATCTGTTTTTGTGGCGCATTCCTCACTGTGGTGAGTGCGCAGGGTGCCTCAAGCCTTGAGTTGCCACCAGCCCCACCTGCGATCGTAGGTGAGCTTCGAACCTTTTCAGTCTTTGGTCTCTTTCGGTGTAAACTGTTATGATCCTGAACATTTCTGAATTGAAAATAATTTTTTTTTTTTGAAATTCATTTTTATTTTAATTACCATGTACAAACGAACAAACAAAAGTTGGACCATGAAATACGTATTACAATGTATTTGACTTAGAAAACGTCCTTCGGTGGGCAGCCGTAAGAAGGTGGGGTGAATCATTACAGTCAGCTTGCTCAAAAATTTTCTGTTGCTGAATTCTATTTTATTTGCTAAGTACCAACTGTCCATGAGACTGAGTTTCCTGAGGGCAAGATTCACGTTGCTCGTTACTGGACCCTACAATAGGACTTGACATAGTATAAGCATCATGATGGCCATGGTTCCCCTGGTCTTAGGACGATCCAGGTCACGTGTGCATGAAAGGGAATTTATTGGCTCACACAACCAAATAGTCCTAGGGTCATTCAGGTTAGGCATAGTGGGTCCGGGAGCTGACACATTGCAGTGTTCTGTCTCCTTCCCTTGTCTGCTGGGTTTGATCTCAGGCGTGTTTTCTGCCTTCTTTGCTGGCTCTGTACCCACTCAGAGTTGGCATGGTCTGAGGCTGGCCCTCAGACCACTGTCCTCTATCATGGCTCATTCCCTGGGTGACCTCATCTTGTACCACAAGCTCGAACTACCCCTTGATTTCCAAATTTATGTTTCAGATCTTGATGTTTTGCCAAGGTTCTAGATTTGCACACACAGCTTGCTACTGTGTGCTTCTAATTGACTTCTCTACCCTTAATACCTGCTCTGGTTCCACCAGGCTGTGCTGTTTCTGAATATGGAGCCTCCATTTACCCCTCGCCGAGGCCCAGACCTGCTCAGCTCAGGGCCCACGAGTCCCTCCTGGTTCTCTTCCTCTCGCCCCTTAGACTCGCCAGCTGTGTCTCAAAAGCGCCCAGCTCGCCTGCTTCACACTGCCTGTGCCGGGACAGCGCCATGGTCCTCCAGACTGCTGCCGGCCCCTTCTCCCTGGTCTGTCTCTCCTGTGTCCTTCCGACCGGCACGCAGCAGCCCGAGTGACCTTGTAACAACTTCCTTAGCTCCTTTCCCTCCCCTCGTCCAAACAAGGATGTGTCGGCTCCTGGCGGACCTTGTCCTTGTTTCTTACGACTCGCTCTCTTGCTGGTTACTTCCAGCTGGCCTTACTGGTTTTGATACCCTCCATTTGCGTTCTCCTGAATCTTTACACCCGCTGCTCCTGCTGCTCGATGATGTTCCTTTAGATCCTTGCATGGCTAGATTCCCAGGTCTCTACCCAGGTGTCGTTTCTTCCAAGAGACCTTCCCGACACTTTACATTAAAGAATTAATACTGTGTGTAATTTGTATACCCCCCAAATCTGTATCTCTTTTCTTCTCTTTATTTATTTGCTTCATGGCGCTCACCACTATAGAAAAATATTTTATTTGTTTCCTTGTTTATTACTTGTTTGTTGCTAGAATGCAGAACCAGCCTCCTAAGCCCTGGAGTTTGTCCTGGTGGTCACTCTATCCAGGTCACCTAGGACAAGCATTGGCAAACTGCCGCCGTGGTCCAAGTCCAGCCCGCTGCTTGTCTCCATAAATAACGTGTTGTTGGAACACAGCTGAGCTGATGAATGTGTGTTGCCTGGGGTGCTTTCCTGCTGCAGCGCTAGAGCAGAGTACTTGTGACAGAGACCGTTTGGCCTGCAAAGCCCAAAATACTGTCTAGGCCTTTAGGGGAAGAGGTTGCCAACACCAACATAGAACTGTTCTTGATACAAAGTGTTCGTTGAATGAGTCAGGTAGTTGGTGGCGTCATGGCCCACAGTGGCTTCAGGCTTCTCTGATTCTCAGTGCTTTTGGACAGATATCCTGGAGGGTCTGTATAGGGTTTTCTAGAACCTAATGTCAGAAACCTCTTCTTGAAAATCAGGCATTCTGTGCAGAAGTGTGACTCAGACTATTTCCTTTTAAAAAAAGGAATTTGCAGGGCCGGTGAGATGGCTCAGCAGTGTAAGCGCCTGCCTGGCAAGCGCAAGGTCCTGAGTTCGACTCCCAGAACCCACATACAAAAAAGGGGCCGGTGATATCGCTCAGTGGCACGGGTGCCTGCTGGCGCACGAGGTCCTGAGGGCGACCCCCAATACCCACAAAAAAAAAAAAAAAAAAAAGGAATTTACAGAAATTATAAAATCTTACTGTCTACCCAGTCCTATTCAAGTTCTTAAAACAAAACCAAAACTGGAATACTACTCAGCATCAAAAAGGAACTAACTATTGGTGTAAACAGTAATCTGGGGAAAATCTCCTGGGAATTACGCTGAATGGAAAAGAAAAGAAAAAAAAAAAAAAAACACCTAATCCTAAAAGCTTAGATGATGTATTATTCCATTTATATAACATTCTTGAAAGGAAAAAAGTATAGAAGTGAACAGGTGTCAGAGATTGAAGAGGGATATTTGAGATGTGGCTGTAAAAGGAGTCCCTTGCTGTGTATCTTACCTGTGATTATGAATTTGTAAACCCACCCATGTGAGAAAAGCACATACAGCCTAACACACACACACACACACACACACACACACACATACAACACTGTGTAAGGTAATGTGAGTGGAGTCTTTGGATTGTATCAGTGTCAGTATTTGAGTCGTGATGTGCTATAGTGCTACCCTTTGGGAAACTGGGTAAAGGGTACCCTGGATTACTTCTTAAAACCGCATGTGAATGTGCATTTACCTCAAAACACAAATGTTTAATTAAAAAGATATAATCCACGTTGGCAGGTGACACACCTCCATGTCAGGATGTGCACCGCTTAGAACATTTCTTTCTGATCGACACAGAATTAATATGGTCACCAACAAGCAATTGCTTTGTATGCAAGAAATCCCTTCATGTCACCAGAAGTGCTTCGCAAAATCTCTACGCAATCCTGATATTCTACCAATTGAATGTGGAATGCAGCTTGTGAGTTTGTAAAAGGTGATGATGCACATCTTATTTCTGAAAAGTTATATGGGATACTTTGGGATCTAAGTAAAATTCTTTTTTTTTTTTATTTTAAAGAGAAGAAAAAACAAAACAAATAAAAAAAAAGAACAAATTTTCAAAACAACATAATATGAGGGTAACAATGGTCAATGCATTACGTATTATTATCTTTAAGTTAGTTATTCAGGATACCAGACATTAGCATTCAATTGTCCAAACATTATTGGCTCAAACCTTACTCTTCAATGAACTAAGTAAAATTGGTAGTGTATCTATCTTAACCATCTTATATATATATACAATTTTTTTTCCCTTTCCCTTCTTTCTTTTCCCTATTCCAGTCTCTCTTTCCTATTGACCAGTTTCTTTTTGATTCACCGTGTCTATTGTACATTTTGGATCTTATTTACTCTAAGTAAAATTCTTTCTCCATAAACATTGGCTAACAAATGTACTGAGATGTTTGGGAATTACCCACAGGCTGAGAGCAGCGGGCCAAGCGATCATAGACTGAAATAAAAAACTGTTAGCCAAAATAAGCCTTTTCTCTTTGTGTGGATTATGTCAGGTATTTGTTATAGCGATGGGAAGGCGACTCACACACCGTCCCAGCAACAGTGCCATTGTAGTCGTGATTCAAACCCCCGCCCTTTTCTTTGCCGTATTCCTTCCACCCTCCCAGCCATCCATGGGAAACCTTTTCCTTCGATTTTTACTTCTTCATTCCAGCACACGGCACTTATCCTTCCTTCATTGTGTTCTCAGTTCACTGTTAAAGTTCTTAAGGATTTTGTAAACATGTTGATCAGATCACATTTGTCAGATATTTGTTAGGAGCTTTGTGTAAGAAGAAATTCTCCAAAGTACTTTTATTGCTGCAACCTGACTTGTTTTGTTGTCCATTGTCTGAAAACAATTTCATATATTTTACTTGTTTTTGTGTTATTTAAGGTAGAAGGGTAAATTGTTTTTCTGTTCTGCCCAGAAATAGAAGTGATAGAAATTTTAACGGCTGCTTTCAGCCTGGGGCAGAAGGTGTAGACAGACACAATGTGGAAGTGGACCATCTTGGCAAGACTGCAGCATGTAGCCACTGTGACTTTGGCATCTCCAGCTGCTTCTTTCTCTTCCTCTGCATGTGTCAAGTTCACCAGTGCCGACCCTAGGCTGGGCTGCAAAATTCTCGGTGAACTTGTAAGGGGTGGAAATCATGCAGAGTACAGTGTACGTTGGTTCACGAACTTAATTTGTTTCACAATTCTGGGGAAGATGGCCATGGTCATGTTTGTTACCTGATGTGGAGTTCACAGACAGAAGTAAAATTTTGCTGAATGCGTCTGTTGGCAACCTGAATTGTTTGCATACATAAGTGTTCATGAACCAAGGTATTACTGTATGTTCTCAGATCACAGCGAGCTGCTATTAGAAAACCTTAACAAAAAGATATCTAGAAAATTCCTAAATCTCTAGAAAGTAAGATATCTAAATAATTGATTTGTCAAAAAAGTCAAAAGACAAAGGGTAGTAATGAAGACACAGCACTGTGGAATTTGTGGGATAAAGCAAAAACAGTGTTTAGGTAAGTTTGTAGCTTCTGATGCTGCAAATAGTAGAAACAAAGAAAGATCTGGAATCAGTGACCTGAGGTTCTATTTTCAGAAGGTAGAAAAAGACGAGCACAGTGAATCCAGAGTAAGGAAGGAGATAATAAAGGATGAGGGCAGAAATGAATTGAAATAGAAAACAGAAACAATGGAAGAATCAAAGGCAAAAGTTGATTCTTTCAAAAGAACAACAAAATTGATCAAGAGAAAAAGAGGATATTAGTTGTGAATGTCTTGAAAGTAGGCACAGGTATCACTTCAGTCTACATTGGCTCAAGCCTGGCCGTAGATGACATTCTTTCGCTGCACAGTTTCTGAGGCCAGTTGAGGGCTGTTTCCCAGAACCATGCCCAGCCCCAAGGTAGTAGCTTGGGGGCCTGAGTCCCTCTAGAACCACTGTACTAGTCACTTCCTATCCCTGGAACAAAATATGTAACACTGCAACTTAAGGAGGAGAGGTTTATTTGGATCATGGTTTCCATGGGTTCAGTCCATGGTTGGCTGGCTCCAAGGGAGAAGCTGCATGGTGGAAGGGCATGGTGGAGGAAAGCTGCTCAACTCATGGCAGCAGAAAGCAGAGACAGAAAGGAGGAGCCGGGGACAAGAATACATCCTTCCAGGTCACATCCCCAGTGACCCACCTTTTTCACGCAGGCCCCACCTCCTAACAGCACATTAAGCTCTGAACTCATCAATGGATTAACCCACCTATGGGTATAGAACCCCCGTGATTCAGTCACCTTCCCAAAATCCCACCTCTGAATGAATGAGACTTTTGGGGGACATTTTAGATTTGAACCATAACAACCCCTAATAATATTTGATTGCTTGTAGTTCTTTGAACACACTGTTGTTCTTTCCCTCATGCTGCTTTCTGAATTCTTTAGTTCCCCTCCAGCATAAATGTTCTCCCCTCAGAGTTCCCCCAAGGATTCACAAAACTTCTCTCTGGCTTCTTTGATCCCCTGTCCCAGTTCTGTCCTTCACCCCTTCTCCCCAGCCTGCTGTGAGATACACTTTGCTGTTTCTCTAATCCACGATGTATGTATCTACATGGTGCACTTACGTGTTCTTCTGTGGTTATCTACTTATGGGCCTCTCTCCAGTGTTTAGAGAGTATTTTTGGAACTAAGGCTTGTGATCTAGCCCCTAGCACAGTGTTTGGAATATTGTGTTTTTGAATGAGTACTCTTCTGGGAAAATGTTCTGAGTTCCAAGTAGTTAAATTATGAATGAGCTTTAGGATCCCACCTTTGTTTGTGAACCCAGCTTGGAATGCATAAATTCCTGTTATTGCCACTTGCTGACCTACTTAAATTAACACGAATGCTGAGTGAAAATTTTGAATATTATCTATTATTGTTAGAAATATTTTACATCAGAGTATCGATCAGCCATTTTAAAGGTTGTAGAAGAAATAGAATAGCTGTTTAGATCTTGCTTTGGTTTTGTTTTGTGGTTCTGGGGATTGAACCCAGGTCCTTATGAATGTTAGGCAAGCGCTCTAGCACCAGCTACACCCCTAGTCCTAGATTTGGCTTTTATATGGTAGTTAATGTGCTTCATTTGGTTATCATACTGAAAGATTTATTTTATTTGCTAACAAGTGATTAAACTGTGTGTTAGTATACTGAATACTTTACATTTAACTCTCGTTACTCTACCCTTGGTTATAATAAGCAGCATATTCCTTAGTTCTTAAATCTTTCCCTCAGGTGCCTTCTGGTAAATACAATTCAGAATTAATAATGCTACTCACTCTTTTAGATGTCACAGTGGTACCTTGAAGAAATATGCCTCATAATCTTTGCCTTGGGGCTTTCATAGTTGATCTCTTTAAGTTCAGATGAGCACATTGGTTGACAATGAGGATGTTTTCTTGGTAACTTGAGAACCCTTAAAAAAGAGTGGAAAATAAAGCCAGGACTCGTTACTGTGTTGTTGGCTTATCTTTATTTATTTATTTTTTTTTGTGGATACCGGGGATCGACCTCAGGACCTCGCGCGCCAGCAGGCGCCCGTGCCGCTGAGCGATATCACCGGCCCCTTTTTCGTATGTGGGTTCCGGGAGTCGAACTCGGGCCCTCGCGCTTGCCAGGCAGGCGCTTACGCCGCTGAGCCATCTCACCGGCCCTGGCTTATCTTTAAATGAAATATAACATGTCCATTTCTCTGCCTGATTTTATAGCATTGAGCTTTTGACTAAAACAAGGTAATATGTTTTCTGTCGTAGGTAAATTTCATGTTACTCTTTTTTTTTTTTTTTTTTTGTGGGTACCGGGGGGACGACCTCAGGACCTCGCGCACCAACAGGCGCCCGTGCCGCTGAGCGATATCACCGGCCCCTTTTTCGTATGTGGGATCCGGGAGTCGAACTCGGGCCCTCGCGCTTGCAAGGCAGGCGCTTATGCCGCTGAGCCATCTCACCGGCCCTCATGTTACTCTTTATAGTGAAGATTTTTGTTTTTCAACTTAGATAACAGTTGTAGTAGGCCCTTTCTTACAGTTCAGTCAATTTGGATTATCCCAGTTAAAATGTTCAGTTGGAGGAAAGGGCTTTATCCTTTTAGTTGCTAGTACAAAAATATTAGCGAACCTCCTAAAACATTTAAGATTACAGCAAAATAAAAAATTCAGTGAAAGGAATTGCTCAGTGAAGCGCTGTCCCGTGGACTGTGCCTGTAAAGTAGCTAAGGTCTTACCTGTCTTACATCTCTGGTAACTGAGCTCCCCACCTTTTCCTTCTAGGTTCCTGATCATTACAGACCACTTCCTGAAAAACCCAGAGTTGGTGCGAGCCATGTACGCCAAACTGAGCCATCAGGAAAGGTAACCCCGCGGCAGCGTGGTTTTGCGTATTCCACATTCCATACGGAGCATCCTGCAGCCCAGCCGAAGGGCTGTGTGGTTTCGTGCTTGGCATAGACCCTGAGAGCACGTCGCGTTGGTGCTGGCTTCAGATTGGTTGGCTGCCATTATCGCTCAGCCGCGACAGGCAGGGATTTACGTGGGGTTGCAGAATTTGGGCTGGCACCTTCATGCAGTAAAGGCATATTTAACAATGACAACACCAGCAAACCAGTTTAAGAACAAAATGTTATGCTCGTGCCTTGATTTTATGATAGCAATTTATGCAAGTATGTATTATGGTTGTATATTTGAGATATACTCTCTTATTCACATCACGGTGTAATCTGGGATATCCTCTGTTAGGTTTATAGTTTTCTAATAGGTAAAACAGACAAAAAGAAAATGATACTTGCCCACGATCCTAAAGTTATTGTAGTAGGAAGTGCTGAGACCTTAGTTCTGTGACTTGCTGTGATAGTAATTCTTCATGTACCCTAGCCAGGTTTTTCCACCGTGATTGGATTCAGTTTCTTGATCTGTTAAGTAAAAGAATTGAGTAAAATAATTTGCAGTACCCTTTCCATTCCCGCAGCATGTGTTGTTTTGTAATCTTGTTAGAAATGTTGCCTTAGGACATGAAGTTTATCCAGAAATCACAGATCTAATGATCAAAAAGTTAAGTATTTTACAGTCTTTTGATTTTAGTCCCAAGTTTTATAATTGCAATAGTTTTGGAATTCTTACTATGCATTTAGGTTCTGACAGTTAAGCTTTATACATTCCTTTGTAGGTTTTTGTTAAGTAGTTTTTTTTTCTTCTTTAATAACTTTCAACAAAAAGGAAAAGTTCACGCTTTTTGTGTGTGTGTGTGGGTAGTGGGGGTTGACCTCAGGACCTCGCACGCCAGCAGGCGCCTGTGCCACTGAGTGATATCACCGGCCCCTTTTTCGTATGTGGGATCCGGGAGTCGAACTCGGGCCCTTCCGCTTGCAGGGCAGGCGCTTAAGCCGCTGAGCCATCTTACCGGCCCCAAGTTCATGCTTTTAAAGTTAGTTTAAATACTAGATTTATAAATCCAGAGCCCTTACACCCACTTCCACCATATGCACAAGAATTATTATAGTGTTTTGGCCTAAAATAATATGATGTGCAGCAATGAGCATTAGTAATTACTTTGCAGTAGGGAGCACCCGAATGTAAGGGGCACGCATAGCTCCATTATAATTTGATATTCAAATTTATGTATGTTCTCCATGTTCCTGTCAAATAACATTATTTATTTATTTGCTATTTTTAAATTTTATTTTTATGTGGGTACTGGGAGTCGACCTCAGGGCCTCACGATTGCCAGCAAGCGCTTGTGCTGCTGAGCGATATCACTGGCCCTTTTTTTCCTTTATGTGGGTTCCGGGAGTCGAACTCAGGACCTCGCACTTGCTTGGCAGGCGCTTATGCCACTGAGCTATCTCACCAACCCTATTTTTAAATTTTAATTTAATTCTATTTATTTATTTTTTGAGACAGGGTCTCGCTGTGTAGTTCAGGCTGGCCTTGGGTTCACTGTGTAGCCCAGGCTGGCCTCAAATTCGCAGTGATCCTTTTGCCTCAGCCTCCCGAGTGCTGGGATTACAGGCGTGCACCACCACGCCCAGCCCAAATGATATATATATATATTTTTTTGTGGGTACCGGGGGTTGACCTCAGGACCTCGCGTGCCAGCAGGCGCCCGTGCCGCTGAGTGATATCACCGGCCCTTTTCTTGTATGTGGGTTCCGGGAGTTGAACTCGGGCCCTCGTGCTTGCCAGGCAGGCGCTTATGCCGCTGAGCCGTCTCACCGGCCCCCAAATGATATTTTTTAAATGATGTGTTACAACCTGAGTGAGGATGACTGACTAATGATTTCCCATCCTTACTCATGGAACATCGTAGCAGGTGTTTCCTTCTTCCTGCGAGGTCCTGCTCGTGAGTCTCCTCCACCCCTGCCACTCTGTTCCACAAGTGTCCTATCATGGTGCGTCCCTGCTTGTTTGTAGCACACTACCCTTGGGTTGTTAGGGCCACGTGGGCAAGGACTCGGTCCTGCTTAGTCTCCGATGCTCACGTGTTCAGACAGTGCTGGGCACATAGCCGGTGCTTTAAAAAAATAAACGTTTTTTCGATGAAAGCGTAAGTGAAGGAATGCATTTCCTTACTCCTCAATCAAAGGTTTATCCAGTGGGCTGATTAATATCACCTGCCGAGAGTTGGGGTCCTCAGAACGACTCTCAGCTCTTCCCCCTGAACTTTCTAGTTCCCGCTGCTCAGTAAGCCCTGTCACCTCTGCTGTCTCTGTGTCCGAGGGGCTCGTTTCTCTTGTCACAGCTCTAGTTTGGCCTCGTGTCGTCTTTGACACACTTTCCCACACCCTGTTTTAGTTGTCCATTCAGCCATTGACGGACACTTGGCATCCGTATGGGCGCTGGTTTCAGATTGGTTGGCTTTTAGTTCTCCATCCTTATTTGATAACTAGGCATCATTTTATAGTTGTCTCCTAGAGTAATAGTCTCCAGGGTGGGGTGTGCAAGATCAGTCTGTTGAATATGGTAAGCAAATATGAGAACACCCACTTGCATTTGTTTATTCTCTTAAAAAAATCAGAAAATGACTAAGTTTTGATAACAGTTAATATCTATTTTGATAGTAGTAGGTTACCTATAATTATATATATATGTTGGAGATAATGTCATATAAATTTTTTTTATTGTTCAAAAAACCTTTGAGACTATTAAAATGGAGCTTTACCCTTTCCTTTTTTCTTTCTTTTTGGTACCATACTGGGATCAAACCTAGGGGCTCTCTCCCACTAAGCTATATCCCCAGTGTACCTGCCACCCCTTAATTTTTAATTTAGAGACAGGGTCTTGCTGAGTTGCCCCGGCTGTCCTTAAACTTGTGATCCTCTGCTCTAGCCTCCTGAGAAGCTGGGTATAGGTGTGCACCACGGTCCCTGGCTCCTTTGTCTAATTTTTAGCTGAACTTATATTCACTGAGTTTCTTACGTTAAATGCTGAGAACACCAAAACTGTCCAACACATTACTATTCAAGAAGGGATTACTGCTTTTTTGGGTAGCATTTTATGTCTAGGTGATAGTGATGTTGTTGTTGTGGGGTCACCGTGTGAGTTAAAGGTAGCGTCACAGTCCCTGGTGTCTGGGGACGGCAGAGATTCCTGCGCCCTGTGCTGCATTTGTGCCTCGCGGCCAGCAGAAGGCTAGAGCTCCAGGAGGCATAGCCCGCCCTTTCTGAGACGGCAGTCAGGGGAAGGTCCGCTGTCTTTGGGCACCAGATGTGAAGTTACAACCCTATTAAGAGTATTGAAATGGGGGCCGGTGAGATGGCTCAGCGGCTTAAGCGCCTGCCCGGCAAGCGCGAGGGCCCGAGTTCGACTCCCGGAACCCACATACGAAAAAGGGTTGGTGATATCGCTCAGCGGCCCGGGCGCCTGCTGGCGCGCGAGGTCCTGAGGTCGACCCCCGGTACCCACAAAAAAAAAAAAAAAAAATTGATTCTAAATGCTTTTTAAAAAGTTCTACACATTGTATGATTGAGCATTACTTGCTTTTACTAGAAATACATTACCAGTGAAAGCGTTTATGTTTTTTTTCTAAACAAGCTTGTACACGACTCCTGTTACGTAAATCGGAGGCTGTTCTAAGCACCGTACAGATGTTAGTTCCTCTATCATATCGCCCTAGAAGACCTGCACTCATGGTGTACCTGCCCTGTGGACGTGTGCACTGAGGACACCGAGGGTGCTTGTGTGGCTGCCCCAGCTGCTAAATGGCCGGGCCAGGATTCCATCCAGGCCATCGGCTTCAGCCCGGGCTGCTCACTGCAGCACTATGCTGCCTGCAGCCGAAGCGCACGGTGTAGGGTGATGTCCATGTTATACATGGACAGCTGTAACACCCAGCAACACACAGCATGAGGATATCTGAATGGGGTACCTTTAAGAAAAGAGATAGTCTCTCCCACATGTTCATTTCTCCTGACCACTGATGACCACTGATCATTACTTTTCTCTGATTCTCGTGTTTAGGATGTCACAATCAGTCACTGCATGGTATTTCAATGAAGCGGTGATGACCAAGCCCTCAATTTCATGGAGATTGGAATGGAGGTTGGACTTTGTATTTCATGCCTTGAGTAGCTACGTGGTCTCAATCAGATTGCCAGCTATAAGCTGCTTTTTCAGCAAACACCAACCAAGGACATTCTGGCTCAAGACCTGTGCTTTTGTTTCTTATCCCCTCTAAATTGAACATATATGCCTATGGAAGCAATTTAATTATACTAGCGGTTTTTAAAATATATCTGACCACTTAGGATGAAAGGAAATGGGGCCTAAAGTGCCAAAGATAAGAGTGTTTTAGGGGAGTGGAAAGACTATAAACACCCTGTAGTTTTTAGGAAATTTTATGATTTGCTTTGCTTCATTGAGTAATTTCTGGCTGCCTCTTGTGGCCACAGCACTGTTCCATGTTGTTGAAGGACAGGGGGAGGCTGGCGGGACACAGTACCCATCCTGCAGGGCAGGTGGCTCTGCCAGGCCCTTGCCAGGAACAGGGCGTTCTCCATGTGAAGCAATGACTCAAGCAAGTACAGATGGGGTCTTGGGATGTGTTTTGGGGAGCACTGAACCTTCCAGTTTGATTGGAATAGAGATCCTCAGGAGAGAGCAGTAGGGGAGAGCACTGAGTGGAAAGGTCTAGCCTGGGCTCTGTTTTCGTAACAAAAGTTCTTTTGTTCATTCAACAAATATTGAGTACCTGCTGAATACACCACACGAAAACCCCTGGCCTTGTGCAGCCGACATGAGGTGAGAGTGACACAGAACAAAGAAGTAAACTAGGAACTGTGCAGCGAGTGAGGTGGTTAATCTAGGAGTGGGTGGTCTCCTGGGGCCGACGGAGCCATGTGGGAATTCACGCCCTGGGATTGCAGGGTAACCTGGAGCACTGAGCTTTTCTCAGTGGGTTGAAGAAGGGGCTCCACGCATTTGGTACGATGTGCAAGGAGAGAACTGGGAGGGGGGCTGGGGTCTTGGCAGAAGCTACCAGCGTTCAGGGTGAAGTAGAGGCCTTGAGATCCCTGCTGCCTCCTCCAAGAGTGTATGTGTTTTTTGTGGAGTAGAGTGTTGGCAGATAGCAGGGCTGGAAGGATTAAGGTGGTGATGGTGAACCTGAATTACTCCCCTTTATGGAATGAATATACTCTGGTGAATCAGGACTCCTCTGGAGAACAAAGAAGACAGTAAGGTACTCAGAACCTTTACCGCGTTGTGGGGCTGGGACGAGGAACTTCAGTGGAGAATCCTCGAGACCTGTGAGGGCTGCTCACCTGAGCGCACACACCAGAAGGCCTGGGGAATTTCAGCGCCTGCAGGGCCCGGGCTGTGCTCCAGCCCTCTGGTTTACAAGGTCTGAGTGATTGAAGCGTGTGTGTGGACTCGTCAGTAAAATAAGACTGTTCATGCGGCACCTGCTGGTGGTCCCCGGAGCACAGTGGCGAGCAGTGAGCAGTCCCCGCCTGCCTAGTGTGGTGGCCGTGACCGCACGTGTTCTTGTGCAACCATGACAGTGCTTTGTCAACTCCAGAGCTGTTCTCACGTGCTGGTTCTTCTCGTTGTTGTTGAGTCCCGACTCCTTTGCTCAGGGGCTGGTGGTCTATTTGGGCAGATCATTTGGTGAGAGAATTCTGGTCGTGAGCTCCAGATCAGTTTGTACGGTGGGGTTCATAAGAACAGGAGCCACATCTGCACACATGCCGGTCCCCCTGCTGGTGAGTGGGCCTGAGTGCCGGCCGACCCGCCCCGACAGGCAGTGTGTGCGGTGTTCAGATCATAACTCACATGTGCAGTAGTGAAGGGCAGGGTCTGGTTGGGCCACTCACTACTTTGGACAAGTTACCTGATCTTTTTAGAAGTTCATTTCATCTGCTAAAAGGGATGATAATGGCAGTCCCTTGATGAAAATGTCATGATCCAGAACTGAAATACAGGGCCGGTGAGATGGCTCAGCAGCATAAGTGCCTGCCTGGCAAGCGCGAGAGCCTGAGTTCGACTCCCGGTATTCACATACGAAAAAAGGGCCGGTGATATCGCTCAGCGGCATGGGAGCCTTGCTGGCGCGCGAGGTCCTGAGGTCGACCCCCGGTACCCACACACACAAAAAAAGAACTGAAATACAGATCAGGTGTCGTTAGTTGTACTGTCATGGCTACCTCAGTGTCCTGGCTTTGTGTGTGTTTAATTATTTTTGTTTACCACAACACAAATCTGAAGGCCAAACCTATGCCTTTTGTACATCAGTCTTTAAAGTAGTAAATAAAAATATGAATTGTTTACTACTTTAAGAAATAAAGGACCGGTGAGATAGCTCAGCGGCATAAGCACCTGCCTGGCAAGTGCAAGGTCCTGAGTTCGACTCCCAGTACCCACATACAGAAAAAAAAAAAGGAATAAAACACAATACAGAAAGTATTCTTTATAGTTTTGTTTCTAACTTGAAGCAGTAAACAATTCATATTTTTCCTTTGGTAAGAGATGCCTAATTTTGCTGTATTTTTCCTCATTCGCTAAGTGTTTTAGTTATTCAGACCCTTTCTAGAATATAAATAAATGAGAATTATACATGCAATCTCAAAAATAATTGTGATTCTGAGCAGATGTCCTATATGATTTATGCTGCATAGATCATGCTGAGTGTGGTTGATTTTTCCTAGGAAAAGGAAGGCTATCAAATGAGTAGTTTAGCCTCTTGGCCGATGGCCCTCCATGTTTGCGGGACACAGGGCGAGTTAATTAACCTCACTAAGCCATTAGGAATCTTCCAGAGAGGCTACGGCAGGACCCGTGTCTGGAGGTCTTGCGAGGACTGCATTAGATGATGCGTGTAAAACGCTTAGCTCGGTTCTAACAGTGAGCGGTACCCACGTCACTTTGCTGGTGTTATTGTGGCTGTGTCCGTACAACTTCAGCTGACAGTGTTTCTGAACTGTTGAATCATTTCCATCCCAAATCTAGTAGATACAAGAAGTGCACTAAGACAATTCTTGTTTCTGTAGCTGAGTCATACGATAGAATTCAAGATTTTGGAAAACAGGTAATTAGCGAAGGTTTGCTTTATTCATAAAATATTTTTGCTAAGTAGACATTGGAATAAGGTAAGGAATGTAAGTAGAAATGCTCCCCTAGAGTTGTCTTCATACGTATTTCTGGGATCGCACGTTTCATGTGTCATCTGTTCACGCGGGTGCCCTCTGCTTCCCAGGGTTACGCTGTTAGATCTTATGATCGCCAAGTTGGTGAACGACGAACAGCTGACCAAGGACGAGATCGCCGTGTTCTTGCACCACGCTGAGTTGATCGCAGGCTCCTTTGTGGACCAGTGCAGGTCTGTGCTCAAGCTGACCGCGGAGCAGCACGCTGGGGATGAGGTAAGGACGCATCGCACAGTCCCAGGTGACGGGGTGGGGGCAGCAGGTTTTCCATCATGGCTGCGTTCTCTGTGACCATTTGTTCTTAAAAGATTTTAAAGATACTACAGAAGTAATGTACCCTTATATTAGGATACTTAGAAAATCCAGGTAAGGGAGAACAGTGCCTTTATCCCTGCCGCTCTGGTTAATGCGTTTTTAAGGCAGATGGCAGCAGGTAGGCACGTGCGCATGGGGCCGCAGGTCTGTTAAAGTGGCATCTTCTGCACCATCTGTCACGGGTCCTCTTTTTCCTGTGAATGTAGGTGCCACAGGGGCAGGAGTTGGAGCATGGGACTAGCAGGCTGGAAGCAGGCGAGGAATGTTTGCCGAGTGAGTACATGAGCAGGATACCGTGTCTGTCTTTTTAAAAAGCCAGCAAACATTCCAGGGGAAGAACTTCGCATAATTTATTGGACCAATTCCTTGTAGTTGGACATGTAAGCCGTGCCAGTGTGCCATAGTACATGGCTTCCTAGTTACGCCTCTGCACGGTTCCCTGTTACTGACCTAGGATTTCATCTTGGCAGCGGACTTGCTGGGTATAAGATATACTTACAGTCAAAAAGCTTTTGGTATATATTTCCCAGTTGCCGCCTAGGAAGTTGATTTCTCCTGTCCAGTGTAGGAGCTTCCCCATTCAGCCCCTCGTGGTTAACCACTTGCGGCACTTTTTCTTCTCCTCCAGCCCATTCTAGGCTGTTTAGGCCTTGTCTCTACGAAGGGCATCGAAGCTAGGCAGCACTTATTCTCTTCTCACTTTCTCACTTGGCAGCTTCTCTTTATTTTTATCTTTTCCTCCTTCCTTCCTGCCCTTCTGAGCTAAAGTCAGAATTGTTCTCTCTCTGGCAAACATCTTAGCCACAGAAAGTACTTCAGGTACAACAGGGATGAATGGCAAAGGTGCCAGCTGAGAGCAGCCAGACAGAGCAGAGAACAGACTGTCGGGTTCCATTCTGCGAGGCTCAGTAGCAGACCAGCCCTGGTGATAACGAACGCAGACGGGCACAGGTCACCTGGGGCTAATTGATTGCCCAGGGGACGGGAGGGAGCTTTTTGGGCAGCAGAAATGTTATGCTTAGCATGTGCCTCGACACAACCCTGTGTGTACTGTGCACTTATGAATGTGCTTTACTGAATGTAGGCCATACCTCAGTAAGTTGATTTCAACACATCTTAGAAACGATGGGAGGGCATTCGTGTGCCAGTAGGAATGGTCAGGCGGAGGAGTAATTGCTGCCAGAGTCCTTGCTGGCGACAGGCAGGGCAGGTCGGGAGGACTGGAATCCAGGATGGACACCCAGCCCCTTCAGGGTGTGAAGGAGCAGAAGATGCAGCAGTGAGCGTGTCTCTCCTGGAGAGCACGTGTGGTCACGTGAGTGCTTCAACGCCATGATCGCGACTGTTTTGCGGGGGAGCACGTCCCTTCTTTGTGCCTGTGCTCTGGTGCAGGGTCACTTGCTGTCGGCTTTCTTCTGCTGTGTCCTGCAGACCAGATTCGGTGTACTGACCCTGCCAGAGGCGGAGTCCTCATTTTCTGTGGTGGAAGAGAGGGAGGTCTTGCGTGCCGGCTTCCTGTTCCTTGCTGGGATAGATTTGCCTTTGTTTCCAGCAGGAGGAGCAGTGAGCTGTGCTTCAAAAAGTTTAAAAAATTAGTTGTCTAGGAGACAGGAAAGACAGTAACACCTAATACTCATAATCACAGCTTTCTGCTCTTCACAGGACTTAGTTTAAAGTGATTTCAGTACCCTAGTGAGAAGTTACCTGGTATAATTTTTTGTATTTAAGAAAATTTATATTTTTTCTTCAAATAGTTGTTTCTGTAAGGTGAAAAAAATTATTATATGTTAATGGAATAGAAAACTGTAAGCAGTTTTCTTTTGACAATCCAAAATAGTTCACCTTTAGAAATTTATTAACCTGCCTACTCATGACTTGTATATATTAGTATGTATGTTACCCCTTAAGGTAGAGGTGGGAAAAAGGTAGTTTTTAAGAAGACCCGTGCGTTGATATTTAAATATATCAGGTTCCCAGTGGTGTGTAGGACCTGGCCGCGCCAACTTCTGCGAGCCTGCTGGGACATATCTAGAGATGTGGGTGCAGTCAGATGGCTGGGGGCTCTGTATTTCTGCGTGGGAATTGGCAGGAGCTGCAGGTCCAGGCTCCTCCCAGCCATTCTCCCAGCAAACCCCTGCATTTACCCATTGGCAAATTTTTTTTTTTTTTTTTTTTTTTTTTTTTTTTTTTTTTTTGTGGGTACCAGGGGTCGACCTCAGGACCTCGCACGCCAACAGGTGCCCGTGCCGCTGAGCGATATCACCGGCCCTTTTTTCATATGTGGGTTCCGGGAGTCGAACTCTGGCCCTTGCGCTTGCCAGGCAGGTGCTTACGCTGCTGAGCCATCTCACTAGCCCAAGGCAACTTTATTCTTAAGGACAAGCTATTCAGTAAAGTGTTCATAATGCTAATAATTGAATTTATAGCCTCTAATTTTTACCTCGTGCATTTGGCCCTAAAAACCCTCCAGTTTTGTCCGTATGTTCCTTTCTAAAAGTGGCCTTGGGCTCACTTGTTAGTGTACTTGTTCCCACTTTTGTGGCATTTACAGTACTTATTTCCAGGTTTTCATACCTTTTTGTGCATTCTAGTGTATTTTACCTGTAAGATTTAAGCTTCAGCTTACTGGATTTTGTTCACCTGTCATGAGCCTTGCCCGTCCCCTGAAAGCTTGAAAACCATTTTCGTAGCTTGTGTGTTCTGCCACGTGCTGTGAGAGCTGTCCTCAGGGGGTGGGCTTTTCATTCTGGTACAGTCCTTCAACCCCGATTTCAGTCATAGTGTCTGTTACGCAGAAGGCATTTAGGGCACATATGGATAGGTAAAAATAGTGTTCTTTCATTCCACATATTGATGAAGAGTGTGATTTATGCAAAAATATTTCCTTTGCTCTAAAAGAATTATTTAAGCTAAAGTCAATGAAAGATACAAAGTTAAAACAGTTTCTTGCCTTTTTGCCCAGCCCTTTTTCTACAGAGCTATCTGTACGTACTGTTTTGGTTTTCCTTCTGAAGGTTTTGTGTGTTGTGTGTGTGTACACCTATACATTTTTGTTTCCTTTTTCACAGTATTACATATACTATTTTTAAGTTGATTTTTTTCACTTATAACTTCTATAGCTTTCTGTTTTAACACATGCGTGTTTATAGGTTTTATTTTGTTTTGTGGTCTTGGGGATTGAACCCAGGGACTTTGCACTGAGAACTCCATCCCCAGGCCTTTTGGCTTTGAGAAAGGGTCTCGCTAAGTGGCACATGGGCTCACTTTTGATCCTCCTGCCTCAGTCTCCCACAGTGCTGGGATTACAAGAGTGGGCCACCACTCTTGCTTACCGGACTCTTGCTTTTTAATAGATGAATAGTGTTTTGCTATTTAGGTATACCTTATCATAATTGTTTCATTTCTTTCCTATAAATATTTCAGTTGCTTCCAGGTTTGTGTGTTTTTTAAGAAACCTTTACAAATACTACAGTAAACATTTTTCTTTCTTTCGTTCTGTTTCTGTGGTGCTGGGGATTGAACACAGGGCCTTTGCACTGAGCTACATCCCCAGTCGTTTCTTAAAATTTTTATTTTGAGACAGGGTTTTGCTGAGTCGTTAAATTGCCTGTGCTGGGCTTGAGCTTGTGATCCTCCTGCTTCAGCCTCCCAGAGTGCTGGAATCACAGATGTGCACCACCACACCTGGCTCAGTGAACATCTTTGTACATATATTGTGGTTTTGGACCTGGGGTTATAAATTCCTTGAAGTTCAATTGCTGTATGTGTATTTAAAATGTTTAGAGACTTTGAAAGTGGTATAACAATATTGCATAAGACTTGTATGGGTTACAGCTCTTTCCAAGTATGAATTAATTACCATGTCTCTTTAATACTTTTCAGTGACCAGTATGTTCATTTGTTTTACATATTAGGTTACCTTTTCAAATGCTTTTATCAAAAATATTTTCAATGCTAGGCATGGTGGCACACGCCTGTAGTCCCAGCACTTGGGAGGCTGACGCCGGAGGATCAGTGTGAGTTCCAGGCCAGCCTGCACTACATAGTGAGACCCTGCCTCACTATGAATTTTTTTTTTAAAAGTTAACCTTGCTGTCATATATAGACTTCTGCCCTCATAACTTTCTATTTGAGGTAATTTATGGCATTTTTAGCCTTATTAATTATGCTTATCAATTTCATCCTTATGGCTTTTGAATTTTTTTTACACATTTAGGGAACTTTTGTCTTTATATATCATATTTCTTTCTGTACCTAGTCCACAGTTTTGATTAATCTACACTGTTTGCAAGCAAGGAGTGATGTATGAATCCAAGTTAATTACTTGTCTTTTTTTTTTTTTTTTTTAATTAGTTTTCTTTCAATGAAGATTTTGCAAAATCTTTGGCGAAAGACTGGGTTCAAATCTTGATTTCTTATATAGCTAGTGTGTGACCTTGGAAAAGTTACTTAGCCACTCCATGCCTGTTTTCTCTACCTGTAAAATGGATTGTATTTGACCGTAAGCTGTATTTCACTAAAGTATGCTGACTAGCACCTAGATGATTCCTAGTGGTTATTTTATTATTGGGATTCCTAGATTCCAGCTGTCAATCATTACATCAATACCATATAGTAAGCAGCCTCACCCTTTTACTAGCTTTAGCATGTAGTTACTTCTTATATATATATTTAGATCCATTTCAAGTTTTCAGCCGACATAGAGGGAACCAGTAAGATGTTAACCTGAGGAAGGAAAATTCAAAGAGCAGCATGTTTATGTGCAGTAAGGGGATACTCAAGTAAATATACCAGAGAACGAAAAGACTGCCCTATGCCAAAGGCAGTAGTTAATGACATTCTGCTCAGAAAACAACTCATTTGCGTGTCTGTTGACATCATTATCATTTTTTCATAACTTACAAAGTTGTAAAATACTGCAGTTCATAAACTGTAGGTCAGGGCTCACTGAGACAGGTGAACTAGAAAAGAAATGAATTCTTGTTTTTTCTTCTGCCCTTTTCAAAATCTTTCAGAATGTTGTTTTATTCCCCCCAGTGCCTGATTTAATTACTATAGTTTTAGAATACTCTGGGAAATTTTACTCATTACTCTTAGTTTTTAAGAAAGTATTTTTTCCTGGCTGTTATTTTCATTGTTAATTTCCAGATGCTCACTAAAAACACTTTATTAATAAAGAGATTTTTAATGACTAAAGTTGGGGGTGTTTCAGCTGGGGATAGGTCAATGTTCTTTTGGGTTTCTTTCGGTTACTGTCATATATTCTAGAAAATGGAAAGAAACTTTCAGGTCACATTTTCCAAAACTCTAATGTTATTTTTGGCTTTTTAGCGTGGAGAATTTCAAACAGAGAGAAAAATGTGTGCTGGAACTCTGTGTCCCATGCCCGCAGCAGTCCTGGGCTTACTGTGGTCCTCGTGTCACGCATGGGTCCACCTGTGCTCCGCCAGTGCCCTGCCTGAAACCAAGCTCTCATGTGCTTCATGAGACATTCGGAAAGAAGAGGCATCTTCAGTCCTGTGTACAGCACACCCAGCACATCTAAAACATTATAGTAAAATTTATTATCAGGGAACAATATGCAGATTTCCCTCGTTGTCTAAATAAATTCTCTGAAGTTCGTTTTGTTGAATCAGTGACAAGGGCCACCACACTTTGCAATTCAGTGATGTGTCTCCACTGCCCTTTAATATCTCGGTTTCCCTAGACCCTCGTTCCTTTTCCTTTTTCTCCTCCCTTTGCTAGTTATTTGCTGAAGAAACTGGCTTGGTATTCATGTAGAGTTTTTCTGCAGTTCCAGTTTGATGAGTGCGTCTCCACAGTCATGGCTGACTTTCTCCTCTCCCCCTGGGTTGGCTGGGAAGGATAATTAGTTCCAGAGGCATACTGAGATTGGAGTTCGTTTGTTTCTGTTTTTTGTTGTCTGTTTTATCATTGGCGATGCTCTTTCACTAAGGGGCACATAATGCTTGGTTGTCTATTCCTCTGCGGGGTTAGTGGTCTTTAGTGATCACTGAGCTCCCATCATTTTCGGAGGCTGCGAAGTAGTGCTGTTCTGACTCTGACCACTCATTACATATTTATTAGCAGGAGCGTTTTAGGAAGAGAAGCATTCCATAATCAGCTGCTAGGTGATACAGGAGCGTTTTGGTTAAGGAAGACACGATAAATGCTTTATCTCTTCCCCGTTGATTACAAATCTTCAAATCAGTGCGTTCACTTTGTGGCATCACCTGAAGGATGATGTTTCATTATCAGCATGAAGCCATAGCTTTAAAGCTGCTTGACCTGTTTTCAGTCTGTTGGAGGTGACAGCATTTCTTCCAAATGTTGTAAGGTGCTGTCCCGGCTGATGGCGCCTGTCAAGTCCTTTCTGATTCCCTCTGCCGTGCTGCGTGGGTGACAGTGCTCCAGGCTCCTTTTGGACGTGCGTGCCTCGCATGGGCCAGGCGTTTCTTGAGGAGAGATGGTATCTAGAGGTGACAGTCTGTGCAGTGGCCTGCTTAACTGAGAAGGACGCTGAGTCCCTGTGGGATTAATGAGTTTGCTTGAGACTTTCTTCACGGTACTAATTCCAACTGCGAATCGAGATCCCCTCACTCTCTAATTAGCAACTGAAAGTTGTGATTAAGATCAAACATGTTGGGCCAGTGAGATGGCTCAGCGGCGTAAGCGCCTGCCTGGCAAGCGCGAGGGCCTGAGTTCGACTCCCGGAACCCACATACGAAAAAGGGGCCGGTGATATCGTTCAGCGGCACGGGTGCCTGCTGGCGCACAAGGTCCTGAGGTCGACCCCCCGGTACCCACAAAAAAAACAAACAAACAAACAAACAAAAAAGATCAAACATGTTAAAAATGTGTTATTTCACTGAGCACAGTGGCACACACCTGTGATCCTAGCCTCACAGAGGCTGAGGCAGGAGAATCTCAAGGTCAAGGCCAACTTGGGCAACTTAATGTGACCCTTTCTCAAAAAATAGAAAGGACTGGGCTATAGCTCAGTGGTGGCATGCTTGCCCGGCACGCACGAACCCCTGGGTTTAATTCCCAGTGCCACATATATACAAAAGTGTGCTATTTCTCGCTGTTTTGAGATTTTAGAATGCTGTATTAAAATACTACTTCTAAATCTCCTAGAGAATAGTAAATATACATTTAGTAATAACAAGAGGAATTTAACTTTCTTTTGAACAATGTTATCTTTATTACCTAAATTTATAGTCTCTCATGTTTTGTCAAATAATGTGTATATAAAAGCAGGGTTTAAAATCTCTCAAAAAATTGTATTTTACCTTTTTTTTTTTGAAAAATTGTATTTTAAAAATTTTATATAGAATACTTAATGCCATGCAGTTGGCATTGATAGCTTCTTGGCCATGCATTCTATGTGATGTAAATTATTTTAGTAGCTATATAAACTAACATTTTCAAATCATACTATATTTTCCAACCCACCAAGATACTGTATATAAGTTTATATTTACCCAGAAATAATCTTAAGTCCCTGAAACCAGAGTTTTTAACCACAGCACTTTATTGAATTCCTGTGGACAAGAAATTAATGTATTTCATGGGACATTTGCATCTTTACAGTAGAACTTGCATACTGGGAGCACTGCAAAAAAGAAAGTATTTGCATAAGTGTTAGGTAGGCATAGCCAGTAATTTTGAGCATTTATCCTGCTGTTGGAAGGTCTTTTTGCTTGAATAAGAACTTTTCTGATTCTTTACTCCAGGAAGACAGTAATAACACATAATCTTGCATTCTCTATGGCAGATGTCTGTTGTTAGTAAAAATGACTATCCCAGTACATATTTAATAACTCTCTTTTGTTCTGCATAAATGTTTCTCTCTTTAGATGTGTTATAAGCACTGACTTTAATGTTCATTATAATGTTTTATTCTCTTACCGTTATCTATAACACTCAAATCACTTAGCTTCTCATATACTTCAAAGTCACTTTTCCTTGTCTGTTTAGGAAGTACTGGCCACAATTAGGCTCCTAGATGTACTGTGTGAAATGACAGCCAACACCGAGCTGCTGGGCTATCTGCAGGTTTTTCCTGGCTTATTGGAAGGAGTGATCGGTGAGTGAAATATCACACACTATTTTCAGTTTACAAGTCTTTGATTTATCACACTGTAATATAAATCCAAACACAGATCCTTAGTTTTCAGCATTGTAAGAACACTTTTGAGATTTTCTGAATATTTGTTTTTGACAGAAATCATGGTGTCATGGTAACGGCTCAGGCTTTGGACACAGAGCATGCTGGGACCACACTGCAGGTCTGCCACTCCCCTCTATGCTGAGGTTGGGCACCTGCTTAGTGAGACAAGCGCAGCCGGGCCTGCCCTGCAGGTGCCTGCAATAGATGTTTCTGCAGCAGTGTGTGTGACTGTCAGGGCTGTGGGGTGGAGGTTTATGACCATGAGGGTTTTTTTTTTTAAATGATGTAGCTTTGCAACATGTGACAGTAAATTTTTCCCAGTTACATTTATTGAACACATAAAATAGTGTTTTACATATATCCTGTTCTTGTAAGAAAACTGTTTTCAACAAGAAGCCATTATTTAAAGCACTACTATCTTTATTAGCAACGTATTCGCAAAATAATTCAGCTAGAACCTATTCTGCATAGTCAGCCCATCACTCTTTATCATATTTCCCGTGAGAAAGATTAATCTTACTCCTGGAGCCCCATCCGCTAGCCAGGGGGACTGTGTCTCAAGTGTAGCTGCACTGGCATTGTGCCATAGGGGGTGCGTAGAAGTCCGTCCTGTGTTCACGTTGAATGTCAAGCTTTTGGTGATCATCAGAATAAACCCTCACCAACCTGGGTGTCACTGTGGAGGCAGGACATGCGGGTTGCTGTCCCAGTTCTGCCACAATAGTGACGTCTCTGAGCCCGATTTCTTCATTGTAAAATTGAGATGGTGATGCCTGCTTTTCATGGATTTGCTGAGAGGTTAAGCGATGATGCGGGAGCGCTGCCCTAGGGCTCCTGGAAGATTGTTTTCAGAGGCTGCCTCTAGGTGTTCATGGCGTGTGACGGAGTTACTTCTTCTGACTGGAGCTCAGGGAGATCCATGGAGAATATGCTCTGTCTCCGATGATCTGCCATTGAGCAAACTAAAGCGCTCTCGACATACTGTCACTTAGGCTTAGCTGCCTTGTTAGCAGATGAGTTCTTACATGAAGAAATAGGAATTCAAAAGCTCTATAAGAAAGATGCTGGAAAATTTTTAGCTGAATTTTCTTTGTGAATGAATAAAAAGTTCAAATCAGGATAATCAGTATAGCTTCTCTCCCCAAAACTAAAGTTTAAAAAATGTCGAGCAAATCTTATTATTTAAAGAAGCGCTATCCATTAAAATAAATTAGATTTGTTTATAGAAATGTGGTATCAAATACTAAAAATTATGTTATGGAAATGTAGTGCCAAGTACTAAAAATTGTTTTCCTGTGGAAAATGAAGTTTACTCTTTTGGCTCTAGATCTTTTACGAATGATTCATGTAACTGGAAATGATACCACAAACATCTTCAGTACCTCTGGTTGCGTAAGAGCAGAAGGCGATGTCTCAAATATGGCAGAGGGGTTCAAGTCTCATCTCATTCGTCTGATTGGAAATCTGTGTTACAAGAATAAAGATAACCAAGACAAGGTAAGGTTATTTCTTAGTATGTGTCATTATATACATGGCTTCATTTAGAATATGGCATTTAGAATTTAGATTATATTCATTTTGGAGTAAAACCTTGAGGTGCTTAGAAAGCATCAGGAAGATATATATATATATATATATATATATATATATATACATATATATGGTATGTATTATACATTTCTCACACAAATATTAGAGTTTGTATTTTTGTAGTTTTATTTTGTCTTTGCCCTGAGTGTGTCAAGCTAGCTTCCTTTCTTATCATTTCTTTTTTTTTCTTAACAGTTCTTAATGCTTGTCTGAAGCCTGTTCATTTAGAGACTCTAATATCATGTAGAGAATAGTTAATAAAAACAAGTATTTAATAGCCCTAGAAAAAATTTTAGCATATAGAAGGCATTTAAAAAACATAAGTTATTATTGGCCATTAAGACAAAATAAAGCAAAAAGGCTTTATGTCTGTAGCCTACGTTTACGAGCGATAACATCAGAAGCCCTTTCTTGGAGATGTTTTGAAGTGGACATGAACGTAAATCTTCAGTCTTTCGGAACTCAGTAGACTGTTTTTGGAAACCTTTTGTGCTGAACAGTATAGAACTGATGATACTGATAATGTGAGACAGTGATAAAAAGTTGGAGGAGGGCCGGTGAGATGGCTCAGCGGCATAAGCGCCTGCCCGGCAAGCGCGAGGTCCTGAGTTCGACTCCCGAAACCCACATAAAGGAAAAAAAGGGCCGGTGATATCGCTCAGCAGCACAAGCGCTTGCCCGGCAAGCACGAGGTCCTGAGGTCGACTCCCGGTACCCACATTAAAAAAAAAAAAAAAAAAAAGTCGTAGGTAGCGTTCCTATGTCTCCCTGGAGTTTTATTTTGGGTGGCATTTATTTGGTTTCATTAAATAGTAATGAGGTGTGTGGCAGATTATATTTTCTAAGAAGTAAAAAAAAAAATGTGTCATTTTATATATTTTTCTGCAGTGTGACTTTGCCACTCCCCCTTCAAGAATTGACATCTGTTTCTCCATCCCCTTGAATCCGCCCAGGATTTGTTCCTTTCTGAGTAATAAAACATGGCAGGAGTGATCCTGTACCATTTCTGGCATAGCCTTTAATCGACCTGGCAGCTTTTATTTCCAGCTTCTCGAAAGCCAGTCACCACGTAAGAAGTGCCGATTCCCTGAGATGCTTTTGCTGTGACTTGGTGAGTCACATGGATGGAGAAGATCTGGAGAATCAGAGGCAGTGAAGAGAGGAGTATAGTCAAGGCATCAGACATGCGCAGGAAGCACTCTTAAAAGTAGACGCAGCTTTGGTGCCTTACCTGCCCAGGCGATGCCACTTAGATCAGGCGAAACCTTTTCTGAATTCGTGACTCACAACACTGTAAGAAAAACTGAAACATTTTGAGGGAAAAAAGTATAGGTTTCCTCCTATTAATAACCAAAGAAGCTGCTATTGTACGTAACAGTTATAAACTCCAGACAAAAGAGAGCTATGTGAAGACACTCAGATTTGACACAGAAGGCAAATTCTGGAGTGAAATTGACATCAGTGGAAGAGAATGGCACAGTATTTGCCAGGTAGGGCAGTTCAGAGTGATAGAACACCGATAGTCTTTCCTAGCTTGAAGAATCAAGGACAGTTAGGGGACAACCACAACCCCTGGAAAGTGTGGGGAGAATTCAGGAATGGTGAGCCTCAGATTCTGTGCCTCAGCTGCCTCACTCGTTGCTGGTGCCTGAATCACTCACATGTGGGGCAGGCTGCAGGCAGCTAAGCTAAAGGCAAAATAATTTTACCAGGATTTGAGCTGCTGCTCTTCCATGGACAGTTTTACGTCTAACCAAGATAATTTCCTGCCAAAACAAAACTACCAATGCTTTTTAGAGGAATATAATAGAATCCAGTATTTTCACAGCAGAGCATTCACAGTATCCAATATACTAATATTATTTGGTAGACAGGAAAATGTGGCTCATTCGCAAGAGAACATGTAATCAATGAAAGGTGACCATGATGTGACATATGTTGACAAGGGTTTTAAAACAGCAGTTGTAGCTTAAAGCTACTATATTAGTCACTTTTCCTTTTGTTGGATCCAAATATCAGACATACACGGCTTAAAGGGGGGTAGTATTTGGCTCATGGTTTCAGAGGGTTCAGTCCATGTTCAGCTGGCTCCAAGGCAGAAACAGCATGACAAGGGGCATGGCAGAGGACAGCTGATCACTTCATGGCCTGTGGGAGGCAAAGCAGAGAAAGGGGCCAAGGATCAGATACAGACCCCCAGGCCATGCCTCCATGACCCACCCAGATACCCTTAAAAGTGTGTTTTACTATTCCCTTGGTGGCTTCCATGCCAATCAAGTTGACAGTGAAGCTTAACTGTCAGATATAAAGAAAAGTATGCATCATATGAATGAAGAGATAGGATATCTCAGCAGAAAAGTAGAAACTATAAAAAAAAAGAACCAAATGGAGTTCTAGAAGTGAAACTCAGTTATCTGAAATTAAAAAGAATTGCTGAGTGTGCCTAACAACTCAATAGAGACATCAGAGGAAAGAGTCAGTATACTTGAAGATGTGTCAGTAGAAGTCATCTGGTCTGAAGAACTGAAGAATGAAGATGTCAAATAAAATAGCTATTTTTAAGGTGCCAAATTTGGGGGAATTTGTTATGTAGCAGGCAATAATGGGAGTAACGCCCAGGAGATGTATGTTTGCATGATTGCTACTTCTTAGCTTCAAGCTGGTACTAGTGTAGGACTACTTAACCCTCCCTTGGAAAATTACTGGACTGATCTTTATAAAGGAAAGTTGATAGAGAATAAGACATTTTACCTTTTTAATGACCAAGACTGCCTTTCTTGAGCAGCACAAAAGCGGTGGTTTTTCTGGTGTTTAACTATTCTTTTGTTGCTAATTTGGATTGGCCTCTTACAGGAACAAAATGCACTCCCCTAAAAAGGCTTATGAAATAACCCACTGAAGTCGGGATCGGGTTGCACCCTAAGCAAACACGGAGTGTGCCCAAGTGCTGCTGTGTGCAGGTCACCGGGGCTCACAGGAAGTCGACGGTGTGTCCCTGGCAGTGCTGTTGCTAATGGCACTGCTGATTTCTGAGCAAACACTCTCGAGGGGATGAAGGAGTTCAGCCTCTAGTATGAGAATGCCTCTCTTTCTCCCGGTTTCTTTTCTGTGCCAACAAAGGCCTGTACCCGAAAGCATTAGCTGTTGGTGTTTTCTGTCCTTCCAGAGACCCTGAGGCAACACCGCTGTCTTATTCTGGATGTGCTGGGGCTTCTTTATTCTTGTAGCCAAATCCTGATCCCATCTGGGTGTTGCCTTGGTCATTGTTACCACGAGGGATGGAGTTGGGAGCACTTGGGTGGCTTTGTAGTTTTGGGGAAATGGTCTTTGTCATTGTGTTGCCTGGATGGATTGTCCTGCTTTTACGCAAGGTGGGGCCCACAGGGCAGTTTGGCTCTGTGTCTGCACCAAGACCAAATATGTGAGGTAGGTGGGATTGGGGTCATCACATTTGATTAGGATTCATCCTTCACTCAGTAGAAAGGGACAGGGGATGATCGTTTATTCAGTACTAACCAGGTTTTGAGGAGAGGCCATCCAGTTGGTGAATTGCAGAGCCCAGAGTAGAATTTGGATTTGTTTGCCTGTGAGTTCCCAGGCCAGTGTCCTTTTCTTGCACCCTGCTGCCTCTCATTTGAGAACTTTTCAGGGGTTCAGAGGAAAAGGTTTACAGTAGACTTGCTAAAGGACTTCAGACGATAGGCACAGCTGCCCGGGCCCCTTGGCACCCTCTGTGTGTAAGTCTGGAGCTCTGGTGGTCCTCTCAGCTCTTTCCTATTCATCATTTCCTCCAGTGTGACTGTCCCCAGCCTGGAGGATTCTTCGATGAATGAAGGTTCTCTTGCCGGGAAGGTTCCATTCTGGGAGCGTCTGCGGACCTCCCCTTTTGACACAGAATCCCAAAACCACTCTCAACACAAACTGTCCTGCAATCTTTGTGTACTGCCTGCTTCCTCTGGAGTTTGAGCAGGAGCCTTTTACGCCTGACCATGTCTCTGCTTGTCATGTAACTTCATCCATCGCAGTAGCTGTGATGTCCACCTGCTGGGTGGCACCCCTTCCCTTTGCCCGTCCCTTTCCATTTTGTGGAGTCCTTTTCATCTGCATTAGGTCACTTTGGCCTGCAACACCTCCATGAAAAAGACTGAAAAGATGTTATCATCATTTTCTGAATTTAGAAACAGAGGCTCAGAGAGACTTCAGTGTGATTCATTTCAGCTAACGCCTGTTGAATGGAAAGTCTGTGCTGCATGTTCTGGAGCTGACGGTCACTTTTGTTGGGGATAACACACATGCAGTGGAGGCACTAACCGGAGTCTGGGGACAGGCCCGTCAGAGAGGAGCCCCTGGGGACCTGGCCCCTGCACGGGCCGTGCCCAGAACAGGGAGCAGGCCGGCCTGAGCAAGGCCAGGAGCCGGACTGCCAGGAGCACAGGATTAACAGGACGGGGGATCATGTTCCTGCGAAATTTGTACCTTTGGGCCAGATGTAAGAGTCAGAGCGCTTGGGCTCAGATTGAAGATCTGCGCAGAAATAGATTTCACCCAATCTTCCCATGAGTCTTGAGCTGTTCCTTCTGCACACGTGATGGGCCGTGGGGTTTCCTGAATTGTAAAGGAATCGCCAGACTTCCTTTACCAAGTCATGGCGGGGAGGTGCGCCGTAATCCTCGCTGACTTCTCTACTTACCTTGTCTTTTGTGCTGGCCTTGCTTAGTGTTTCTTTGCTGCAGCTGTAGTGATTAATATACTTTTCAACCTCTGTGAATTTAGACAGAGATTCTGTTTTGGTTTCTGTTGTAAGAAGCACATGATATTAATGCTGTAAACGTGAAGAAAGCATTCTTTGGCTTCTTTATTAGATAAGGAATGTATGGTTTACGCTTTTACTTCCCCATTCTGTTGTTCTTTACCATTGTCATAACTTCCTTAAGTTAATGTTTTATTAGAAGAAAAAGCCAAATGTTTTTTATTTCACGAAGCTAAATGCATTTTTCAAGTGGACAAGCAGGTGATCTAGTTTACTTTCTTTTCTGCCCAAAGAAATCTGGTTGACTAAGGTGGCATGCTGCTTGGGCATGGAGCCCATGGGCTTGCTGGCAGTGCCCCCCAGTTCCTCCTCCTCCTGCAGGTGGAGATCGCCCAGCCTCCGCATGCTCACAGCTTCCCATGTTCATACAGAGCCTTCACTCCAAGCATCACTGCATTTAAAAATGGGCCAGTTCTGCGTGGCAGAGTTGAGCGTGTGCGGACAGTGAGCTCTGTGTGGTCTTTCCGGCTCAGAATTTTCTCCACACATAAAAATCTTTGCAGTAAAGTTTTCATGGAGGGTTGGGTCTGCAGCTCAGTGGTAGAGTGATTGCCTGGCATGTGCAAGTCCCTGGGTACAATCCCCAGCACTGCAGAAAAAAAAAATCCCTTGAGCTTGTTCTGCCCCTTGCATTATCTCCATCTAAATTGTTTGTGGCACGTAGTCGACATTAAATACATTTTTCTTGAAGGACAGTTTGTTAGATGGCCACATCTCACATGGAGCACAGCTGTAGGTCTTGAAGATAGAAATCAAGTTGGGCATCATGCTCTTGTTCAAGGAGTCTAAATTCTGTAATTACCTGACCATACTTGTAAGCAGAGACCCGTAAAAATAAAGTGACTTTCCAAGAGAAAAGTTAACATCCCTCTAAATTTTGGGTTCTGTAATTAATTTTGAAAGTCTTTTATGTTTAGGATACATTTGATTACATTCTGAGTTATTATAATTTTTGTCTTATCTACATAAGTTTTTTATTGTAAGTGCATCTATGTAGTATAATATTTGCAAATAACTAAAAAAATTTAAATTCTAAGTTAGGCTTTGTAGATCCGAATGTACATTTTTTTCTATTCCTCTTATTTATTTATTTTTTTATGTGGGTACCAGGGGTTGAACTCAGGACCTTGTGCTTGCCAGCAGGCGCTTATGCTGAGCTGTATCACCGGCCCTCTATTCATCCTTTTTTTTTTTTTTTTTTGTGGGTACCAGGGGTCGACCTCAGGACCTCGTGCACCAGCAGGTGCCCGAGCCGCTGAGCAATATCACCGGCCCTTTTTTTTCGTATGTGGGTTCTGGGAGTCGAACTCGGGCCCTTGCGCTTGCCAGGCAGGCGCTTACGCCGCTGAGCCATCTCACCGGCCCTCTATTCATCTTAAATACAGTTTTATACTAAATTTACAGTTGTTAAAAAAATAAATTTACAGTTGTTAGACATTCAGAATGTGATGGTTCATCAGTGCCATTTTTAGAGGGAGGTGGAGGCTTTCAGCCATTCACACCTGGACAAGAGGAGCTAAGAACAGGCAAGCTGTAACTCCTCCGGTGTGGTGTTCTCCTGCCTGAGAGGTTTTGAAGCAGCGTATTTTTTTAGTTATTTGCAAATATTATACTACATAGATGCACTTACAATAAAAAACTTATGTAGATAAGACAAAAATTATAATAACTCAGAATGTAATCAAATGTATCCTAAACATAAAATCCTGAAGCTGGAGAAAATCTGTGGCTGTTCCCTAGTTATTTCATTTCGGTTGTTGCTCTTAGTGAGGGTTGGTCCCGTTTTGTCCGTCAGCGCTGCTGACCACGGATTCAGTGGTTGTCCCAGGAAGTCGGGCTTGGCTGGTGTGTGTCGGCGCTCACCTTTGAGCGTCTACGCAGCAGGCCAGCTGGCACGGGCCTGGGCCAGCTTCTGTGCTCTCGGCCTGGACTAGCACGGTGCGGACTTTGCAACCGCCTTTCTCGGTCACGTGACCTCAGCATGGCTTGACACTCGAGGTGCCTTCTCTTCGAAGCCTTCTCCTCTCTGTACTCTGTCAACCCGTGTGCTCCCTTGCGTTCCACCTAGACTCGATCTTGGCATGTAAGTATATTATGGGTTGTTAATTCAGACGTGTAGATTAATATGTCCTCACATATCTTCAGTGTGATTCACATGCATAGACTGAACACCCTCAAAGTAGTGACATAAAAACATTTTAGTTCTCTCTCAATTTTACTTTAGCAAGCTCAGTCCCTTCCTAGCTACACCACTTTCTTCTGGCTTCTCCTTCAATTCGAGTCTTTCATGAGCCTTCTCCCTGTATCCTGAGTGAACGGAATGGCTACACCCTCTTCCTAGATGTGTGTTTGTCCACCTCCCAGGGGGCTTCAGGGCCCTAGCTCTGCACCCGACTCCTGGGGATTCCAGGCGGCTGCGGAGACGTCTGTGCCGTGGCTTCTCTTGACACCAGCTCCTCTCCTGCCTCTGTCACAGAGGCCCTTACAGCGGGCAGAAGGCTTGGGATAGTGCAGAGAACCCAGACAGGCCTTCAGCGTTGGCTAAACCCAGACTCGCATGGTTGTTGACCATTTATCAACTCTGATGGATCTGGCTCATTTCAGTGTCTCTCTGTTGTTGGTATTCAAATAGAAATTTGTAGATAACATTTCATGGGTATTTACAGAGTTTAAAGTAATGCACATATTCTGTGTACATTACATTTCTAATAGTACTTTTTGGAGGAAGTAAAGTGAAAGCAAGTAAGAGAACTTTCTTTAGGAGAGAATAACTTTTTTTTTCTTGTCAGTACAACCACAAATACCTTGTGAGTTGAACTTCTCTTTTGTTATTGCCTCGTAAAGAGCTGAAGTTTGCATGTGGGTTCCCGAAGGTGTTCTAGGTCAGTGGAGAATGTGGAGGAACTTTGACGTCGCAGGTCTGCGTCCTGCCTTGTTACCCTGCATGTCTCTCCCCCGGCAGCAGCGAGTTGCACAGAATCCCGGCTTATTGATTTGAAGATTGAGTGTATAGGCAAGATCTGGCTTGTTTAGAATTCCACTTCTTTGTAATGTAATCTCAGCTCAAGAAATATGTCAAAATTAATAAATCAAGCTGTCACCATTAGTTTCCTGAATTTACAGTTCCTGTTACAGTAAGTGAAATTAAAATTCCTAGCTAGAGGATGCCTATCATGGTTTAAGTTTGTTGCAGCTGTAATTTTTTCTTTTAAAGACATACAGGATGTTCCACCATTTGACTCTAACAATCCCTTTTCTATGTCTTCTTGTTACAAGAGTAATCAGCTTGTTCTTTTGCAGGAAAGGCATAACATTACTTAAGACGTAGAATCCTCCTAACCATATAAGCATAGTATAACAGTGGACAGTTGTCTGCTGCTACTTCTGCTGCCCCTAACTAGGCAGACCCCTTGCCACCACCCTGCCTCTCCAGGCTGTGAGCTCCTTGAAGGCACACACACCATGCCTGGCTTAACACCCGCCCTGCTGCCTGGCACAGAGTGTGACGAAATTAATTGGCATTCTACAAGGAATCGAACTCGGAGTCGCCAAATTACTTGCTTGGAGTGAATTATTGCAGGCAGCATTCTGATTCTAGAGCCCCAGCTTTTCCCACTCTACTCCGCTGCATCCGTCTTCTCCAGAAAAGAGACATTTGAGACTTGTCCTTTGAAATCCGTGACCACATTCGTGTGAATCCTCAGCGTGAGCATTGCATTGTCACCAGTGTGTTGTGGGACTGCCTTTGGCAGTAGTGATCACATTCTTCAGTTCTTACAGAGCTTTTTTTTTTTTTTTTTTTTTTTTTTGCCGTGAGCCGAAGTGTTTTGGTGGATGCAGTGTCCTCGAACCCTGTGTATCTGGAGAAGCACGGCCACTCACCTGGCAGGTGCAGAAAGGCGGGAGGCGCCCATGATGGCTCCCACCGTGAAGGCCTCGAATCCAGTGTTCTGCCTGCCATGCAGCTTGCTTCTCTGTACAGTGTGATCAGTTTCTAGACAGTGATTTTGAATCAATCTGTGTTAGCAGTAGTACAGTTTATACACAGGAAGTTGACAGAAAACCTGGCTATACCTTCCAAGGGGAAGTCCAAGATATTGTAAAGATATTGGTTGTTCTTAGCCTGCTTGTATTGCAAGGCCAATGGAAATACCACAGAGGAAAAAACTCCCGAATTTTGACAACAAAATGGAAATAATTGGGGAATTCTCTTCACAGTATTGTTAATTGTCTTAAAGTAAAATATACTCTAAGGTAATCACGACAACCTACAGAAGTGGACAGCTTAGCGGAAGGTAAGATAACACTCTGAAAACAGACCTGAGAAGTTACAAGAAGTTCCCATGTGGTGCAGATAACTCAGCCAACTAGAGAGGAAGGGAAAGCTCCTTTAGAAGACTGTGGAAACCGGGAAGCTACGCTCACCCGGAACAAGCGCAAAAAGCAGATTGGGATTGATTAAAATATAAAAGTTTTCAGATGGAACCATGAAAAACTAGAGTGACCCCAAGTTGATTTTTTTTTTTCACAGTAAGCATGGTGTTTTATGGATCAGAAGCAATGAAGGTCATCACAGACCTGACTACTCTGGAGCCAGTCTCCTAGGACAGGCCGGGGTCTGCCAGGTGATGGCTGAGAGGCCCTGAGTTAGTTACTCAGCCTCTCTGTGAGTCCGTTTCTCCCACCAAAAATGGAAGAGTGTACTTATGGTGGAGGGTTATTGTGAGAATTAGATAATACAAGACATAAGAAGCACTCGGGTCAGCTGTATTCACAGTTGTGCTTGTTTCAGTGGTATTACATTATTAGCAATAGTCTACTTTCCCATCAGTAGGAAATGTTTCAGTAACTTAAGGTGCTATGGTATGTATCCAATAAAAAGTATGTTTTCTGAGCACATTTACTGTATTGTTACAGTCATAGTGAGAATTCACAGCAGGAGGTGGCCCTATACCTAGTAAGCCCCTGCTTTTTGTATTTTATATTTGTGCTATGTATATATATTTATATTTATATATGTTTATATGTTATCACCACACATACACTTAAGATACACACGTACTTATGTGCATGACAAAATGACCCAAAAGAAATCGGCTACATACTAATAACAGTTATCTCTAGCTGAGAAGGTTAAGGCTTGGTTTCTCCTGTTCCATTTACTTTTTGTTACCTTTGTAGTGAACATGAATTACTTTAATAACAACAAGGAGGTGCTACTAAAGAAGGAAAGGGGCACGTGTCTGTAATTCCTGTTTTTCTCTATGTTTGTTGCAAATTCTTTTTCCTCTTCAAAGGAATAGAATTTGCATTTACTTTCCATTGTCAGGGGTTCTCATTCTGGTGAGTTGGTTTTTAGTGAGTACATGAATGTTGAACGTTTCTATTTTGTATCTCAGTCTGGTGAAAACCTGAGTACTTTTGACACTGAAATTTCTATCTCCTCAGGCTTCATTTCTTTGGTTACATGAGAAAAGTGCTCTTATGTCAAGTGTTGGAGAGTAGCTCTTTTCATTTCTAAAAAAAATTAAGATGGAACTGTCTGTCACACATCTAAAACAGTTTTGATCTTTAGCATATTTGGTTTTATTTTTTTTCCTGGCAGCAGCTGAAAATTAAGAGGATCAAAGTTACATTCCTATAAGAGATTTTTCCCATCAGCATTTGAAGCCATTGTCAGTCACCCATCTCCTTAAAAGCCTATTGCTTGTCTTTTTGTGGTCGAAGTTAATTTCACAGCCATGATGGTCTAACGGAACAAGAGTGGTACTTAGTCTCAAGCTGTGGCTTTTAGTTTGAATGTAAATGCCTGCAGTGCTGCAGTTGGGTACCCTGTGCTGCGCGCAGGATCCAGCGTGCTTCCTTGGCATCGTGGTCAGGGTGTTCAGTTCAGCCAAACAAGTCTGCGTTTGCCGTACGCTGTGTGTCACCCACTGGTCTCTACACTGGCCGTGCAGAAATGGATTTGGCCCAGTGCCGTCCTGAGGACCCCACGTGCAAGGCAGAGTCAGATGCGAAAGCGAGTGAGTGTGTGAGATGGCAGCACGCCGGGCACCTGGTGGCAGTGGCTGTGCGTGGCCTTCAGGGAGAGCCGGGCAGACCTGGGCCTCGGTGGGGAATGAGGCAGAGTGAGACAGGGTGGGGTGGGGTGCTGTGCTGCCAGCATCTATCTGTGCCTCCCGGGACCTGCGGGTGACTTCAGCCAGGGAGACGGCTCAGCACAGCTTCCGTTTCCGGACATTCTTCTGGGTTTCGAGGCCCGCCGATCCGCACGTTGTGTCACCTGTATTTGTCTTTGGTCATTAAGGCAAGCTCACAGTCTCTCAGAGACTGCTTTTCCTAGTCCTTGGGGTTCAGCTTTCCTCCTCCTCTCCGTGATCTCCTCCCCTCCTCCTCCTCTTCAGAGCTTCTTCCTCTCTGTGATCCGTGTGCTTGTAACTTGCCTTTTCCTCCATGGCCATCCTTTTTCCATGGAGGGCCATGGTCTCTGGCTGGCGGCTCCCTCACAGCGTGCTTCACTTTTGCTTCCGTTTCCGGGGGGCCTCAAGGTCCACCCGTCTCCTGATGACTCTCTTTTTGGTAGGGGTTCTAGGTCACACTCCCGGAGTAGCTCTGGGCTGTCACCTATTTGTTATTGGTCTCTTTCCCAGCCCCCCTCCCAGGCATGTGGCAAACCACAGTGATAGAGTGGACAGGCAGGTTTCCATGAAGTGGCCGCTGTGAGGGGGACTCGGCCTAGACTGGGGCTTTTTGTTCTTTGTCACTGTCCTTCTGGAGGCCACCTCCTTGAGGTCTTCTCTCAGTGGTGCTGAAATCCCGACCTCTAGGGACCTCATCTCTGTTGGGTCCCGGGTGCCTCCTCTCCTGCTTCCCACTCTGGCTTTTCACTTCTGCCTCCCAGGATGATGCAGGTGCCACCCAGGGGCAGGACGATGCCCATATCCCCTGAGCCCCGTTGGGTTAAGCACAAGAGTGAGTCCTGTTGGCCAAGTGGGACTGCCAAGAGCAGCTGGGCCACGGGCTGCAGGGTTTGCTGTGTGACCCTTCTTGCTACTTTCATTCAGAGCATGGAAGATTTTGATCTAGGAGCAGAAAGCCAGTTTTAATTAGGTGTTAAAAAGTTTCTTTCTCACTCACTAGGCAAACCTTCATATGTTGCTTAACCTCTGAGTCTCCCTCATCTATAAAAGAGATAATTCCTTGCCTCGTGTGTGTTGTAAGGATTAAATTATTATTATTGTGACTGATAACATCAGTACCTACCTTTTATGAGTACCTGCTGTGTGTGCTTGAGCAAGGTGCTATGTAGTAATATTTTATTGTAGCCCATCCTCGTGCCCAGGATCACACTTGGTGGTTGGTGGTGCTCTCCCCACGGTCCCACTCTGCCAGCCTCTCGGCGACAACCCTTGAACAGCAGCACCCATGAAAGGGTGCCAAGAGTGTGTGGAGGCTGGGGTCCATGCCAGTTCCTCTCCACCTGTCAGCTGCCAGCTCCTCACCACCCTCCCTCTACGCAGGGACTGGCTCTTGCCGAGAACTGTGGGTGCCAGGGCACGGAGAGGAACCAGTGTGGTCCTCTGCTGGCCCGGGCAGCCGATCTGCGGCCCCTTCTCACGCACCTGCACAGCATCGGAAGCCAGCAGCAGAACTGCTCGTCTGTATTGGCTTCGCAGTGTCTTTATCAGGCCTCAAGTTCTGCAAGGCAGCTTCTGTTCCCTTTGGGTCAGGATTGTCGTAAAATGCAAGTGCACCAAGGAGGAGAAGGCTAAGCCCTCACAGTCTTTTACACATTTGTGTGAATGTATTCACATCTTCCTAGGAGCAGAATCTGCTCAGATGCTCAGCAGAGGCCAAGGTGGAGGAAAGCAGCGATGGGAGAGGCCACGGGTCCCAGTTCTTCCCCTTGCCCACTGCCTCCCGGCCCTGCTGTCCTCACCCCTCCAGCCAGCCGGGGCTCGGGGATCAGGCTCTCTAACCAGTAACTCACTTCGGCTCTTCATGCCACAGAGGAACAGCTCGTCTACATTTGGAAGCATTCACGGGTCTTTTGTGGGGAAAGTGTTATTAACTCTGACACTTACTTAGATTGGAAAACTAAAACTTAAAGGCTTACTCAAGACCCTGCAAAAGTAAGTTACTTACAGAATGAAGAATAAGAGCAGCAGTGATTGCAGTCATGGGATGAGCATGGCACGGTGCTTCCTAGAGCGGGCAGCATCATCCCCGTGTTAATTCACACACTAAGGGCCATCAGTGTTGAATAACTTGCCCAGGGTCACACAGAGCCTGTCGGCAGTGGGGCCACACAAGAACCCGGATGGCTTGGCCCAGGCCCACAGCCTGGACCTTCTTGTCTGTCCAAGCGGTGTGCGCCACGGCTCTGTGACTTGTACCCTGCATACGTCACTGGCCGAGGCCGCCCCCCTTCCAGTTCTCCATGGACTGCTCATAGCTGGGCTCATGTTCCGCAAATGCATGTAGAATATCCAGAATCTTTTAGGTGCAGGAGTTCAGGTGATTTTTGCAAATTAAATTTAAAACAGGATTCTTTTCATTAGCCCAGACTCTTTTTAAAGTGACGGTTCTGGACACTGTCTTTATAATAGACTGTCATTCCCAAAAATATATTTTTATTAAAGGAAATTTGTATACCAACTTACATGCACCTAAGGGAATTTAAGAAAGGTGGACTGTTGTGCCAAAAGAAAATAAATAACTATATGAGCTTCCTATAGGCTGTTTTGCATTTTTGTTTGACTGAAATTTTTGAGGAGGGGTTCAGTATTTCAGGCTTCTCTGATGAGAATTGTGGGAAGCTCTGGTGTGTGTGTGTGTGTGTGTGTGTGTGTGTGTGTGCGCGCGCTTGCGTGTGATCAGCCTTTTTAGGCTGAACTGTTTGTATTATTTGTATTATTGCACATCTTATGTTACAAATCCTTCCACAATCTGCACTTAGCTCATGTTACTCTTGGATATTTGAAATAATTGGTTTACAGTGAGACTAATTTCTGGGAATGATTCATGGCTATTTACTTGGTATGTGTAAGTGACAATGTTGAATTACCCACTGGAAAAATCCAAGAGGAAACTTTTAAATGAAGCCCCTACACATGGCCTTGGGGCCAACAAGAGGGGCAAGGGGCGAGCTTTCAGCTTGTGAGTGCCACAGCTGTCTGTGCCTGAACATCGAGGAAGAGGTGACCATGTGGGGAGGAGAGCTGGGACGAGAGACAGTCTCAGGTGTTTTCCGGGGCAGCCTGTGCCCCCTCTGGTCTGTGTCAAGGAGTGGCTGCGGTCTGCACCTGCATCCCGGACAGACAGCCCGGGGGCTGGGCTGCGGAGGAGGAGGAGGGCCGGGGAAGTCTGAGCAGGGTGGTGGGTGGTGGGGTGTTGACGGGAGAAATCCGACTGGCAGGCCTCAGGGAGCAGGGAGGGGAGACAGGGTGTTCCTTGCCTGCTGGAATTCCAACCCTGGCAACTTTCAGCTACACCCTCTACCTTTCCCCAGCCCCAAACAAAACAAATGTCTCAAGCGGCAGCAGGGAGAGGGGCAGCGCCAGCTGCCTTTGAAACTGCAGATGCTTCGTGCTGTCCCTGTGCCCGCTCCTGTCAGAGGAGAGCTGCTTCTTGGAGGCCTCTGAGCTGGGCACCCTGGCCAGAAATCAGGATTTGGCCACTGCCCTGTAGGGCCCTGGAGAATGTGTTGTGGAGGGGCAGTGGGTGCTTCGCTGAGCACTGTAGAGTGAGAAGGGAGTCAGTCCTTTCTGAGATAGATTTGTTTTTAATCTTGAAAAATCATTTCGGGCAGCTTTAGAAGAAAGGATGGTAGTGCAGTTTTTAGTAAATACGGATAGGATGAAATAAAAAAATTAAGATTCAAGGCTTTTTTTTTTTTTTTTTTTTTGTGGGTACCTGGGGTCGACCTCAGGACCTCGCGCGCCAGCAGGCGCCCGTGCCGCTGAGCGATATCACCGGCCCCTTTTTCGTATGTGGGTTCCGGGAGTCGAACTCGGGCCCTCGCGCTTGCCGGGCAGGCGCTTAAGCCGCTGAGCCATCTCACCGGCCCTCAAGGGGTTTTTTATATGACCTTATCAGTCAAATTATTTTGAAATTTTAGTTATTAAGGTTGTTTCTCTGTTAGTAATTTTATGTATGATTCAGGTTGCACTTAATAGAAAGCTCTGTCCCCTTTCTCCTCTCACACTCACTGTTTAAATTGGCAGTTGTTAGACTTCTGCTTGTTCGCTGTTTATTAATTTCACTGAAATTCGTAAAAGAGAGACAAACACAGATCAGCCCTGATGAGGAGATACCCAAGATCCCTGTAGACACTTCACACTCGAAGAGCAGAGCGACTCAGCGGCGTCCCTGGGAGCTCCGGGCGTGGGGTCCTGGGCCCCAGTGCTCCTGCCTGACCCCGGCACTCACGGTGTACACCCTGCTCTACCCTCGCCTGGGCTGGGTCCCCAGTACCCTGGTAGAGCTGTTGGGAGAGTGACTTGAGCGTGGGCACAGGCGCACAGACCTCTCGCGTCTGCTGGGGCAGCCGGCCAGCCGATGGGGGTGCAGACTCAGAAACCAGTGTCGCCAGTAGGAAGTTACACTTCCGTGGCGTGAGATGTGCCCACCCGAGTGATGTGCGTGGCACCCGATATGCCATTATATTAGGTTCGAGAGGTTAGATTCAGATTATGGAGCTGCAGAAGCTGGTGAGTCTTAAGGCAGGTCACGCCTCGTTTCAAGGTTGCCTGGAGATGTTACTGTGCCGTCCACACCTTCCAAGTTCTTGGGCAGCGTTGTGTTCACGCTCTCACCATCTCAGCGTTGCTCTTGGGTTGCAGGGCGCTCACTGCAACACGCCGGCCGTGTGCACGCGCGCGTGTGTGCACACTCACCAGAGTGCCAGGAGCGTGATTTAAAGGTGGACGGGCAGAGCAGTATGTGATGTTTTTATCTTCAGGGCGAGATCCTGATGTATAGCTTCATGTGACATCTCGTTTCTTTAAAAGCCTGAGGCATCAGTAATCTTTACAGCAGGAATTCTAGATCTGTGTTTTGCATTCCAGGCTTACTGTCTACCCTGCCCTGTAAATATATGGCTTTTATGGACTTATAAATCATGACAGTAGGACGCATACATATCTAAAAAGAAGAGATTTAAATCTTTACAGTTTCCAAGATGTAATGTAATTTAGACATTATTCTTACTTGGGAGCATTCTTACTTAAAGGCAGCATATCTCATATCTTTGGAAGTAACCTGAAAAACACATCACCAGAGAAACAAATGTTTATCAAGAGTGCTGTGTGCAAGCTTTGTTCAGGTGCTGGAGGGAAGGAAGGGAAAGAGTGGCTTCCTGTCTGTAAGTAACTCACAGCCCAGAGGAAGAGGCTAAAAAGTAGAGATCATGGAGAGAGATGATTCTGACTGGGCAGAGAATTCCCCTCTCTTACACGAGGGCAGAGCTTCCTGAGGGAGCGGGTACTGTGCACACACGAGGCTGAGTGCTGGGGAAGCAAGTCGTCCTCAGAGGCCGCAGAGCCTCCCTTCCTGAGGGCAGGGTCACGACTTGACTGGGCAGGAGCTCGGAGGCTGCGGACGAGCAGGCAGGTGTGGTGTCTTTGCCCTCCTGAACTGTGATGGCAAGGTGGACGGTGGATGGATATCTGACAGATACATGTGGTCAGGACACAGGACCCGCCGTGGCTTAGAGAGGGTCCCCCGTGATGCTGGGTTTTGAGTGCCAGTGCTGCGAGGCCCTCGTGAGCAATAGGAACCTTGAACTTCATTCTTCTGTGTAGACAGAGCTGTGCTCATCCCGGTTTCCTTCGTTTAGACGTCCCCAGGAGCAGCAGCCATGTCTGGTCCTGGCTGTTGCCGTGGCCTGGTTCAGGGACCTCAGAGCCATAGGTGCTTCCCACCTGGAGGTGACATCCGACTCTCATCTCCACTTGTGGCAGGTCCCTGCGGGCCCAGCGCACCTGTAAGCGTGCCCTTGCTGACATGGTGCTCTGTGTGTGCAGCACGCCCAGGTGCAGGGTGCCTCGAGCCACACGGAGTGCCCTGCATCTTCTACCCTGCAGTCTAGCGAGCGTCCGCGGAAGGCCTGCCAGAAACGAGTGAGCGCTGCGGTCCCCAGACCGAGCTGGGTGCAGTCGTTATGTGCAGGTAGCTCCTGCCTCGCCCTGGGAGCAGATGGTCAGACGCTACAGTCATCAAGCTGGGGGAGTGAGCACTCAGGCCTCTGCTCAGCAGTGACACAGCGTGACGGTTACCCCTCACTGCGAGCTTCCCACGTGCCAGGCGTGGCTCTCGGTGCCTTTTACATGCCTCATTTCATGGTGATGATGTTTTCCCCATTGTGCAGAGGGGAGACTGAGGGCCAGAGTTCAGTAGTGGGCCCATGACTCCCCAGCTTTTAAATGGCATGAGCAAGGAACACATTTTATTTTAAACCACTTATGAGTTTTATAGATTGCTTCTCACCTATACCTCGCATACCCCAGCAGGAAGGGTTGGAGAGGAGACACCCAGGCCAAGGAGCCAGCTGGAAGTGGGCTGCAGGTGTTTTCCATGGGAGGAGAGGGGTGGGGACGGGACGGGACGGGAAGGAAGGACACATTTGCGAGAGGACTAGGGCAGCCGTGCGCGCCAAGGAGAGTCTCTGGTGGGCCTGTGGTGTTTCACTAGGCGCACCTTCTGGGAGAGAGCCGGGCTGCTGGTCATTGCTTTATGTTTTCATGGACTACCTCTAACTGCGCGTTTTTATGTTGAGCTCTGGCGACCAGGACTGGCTGTGTCGTCACTCTCTCACTCTCCACCTGGCCCCGGCACAGTACCTGGCTCCAGGCGAGTGCTCTGTCCACTTTTAGAGGTGAACAAGTGAATGTCCTTAAGTTTATTATTACTATTTTTTTGCAGTTAGACCTTTCCTAGCTCTGACATAATACTACATTTGCTTACTTTTCATTTCCCTCTATCTTTTATTGGAAGACTAGGTGCAAAAGTGATAACTAATTAAATTGTAATGTAGCATTGTAGGGTTAACTCACCACTAATTAAAAAGGTAATTCAATGTAATGTAGCAAAATACAGTTTTTATTTAAGCTTCTGAACCAAGTGACTAGAGCATTTTATACAAGCCTTTGCTTTTTGTTATTTTTATATATACCTTTCCCCACTTCGCCTAATCATTATTAGTAATTACATAAAAATTTGTTTTAAGCTGCACCTTGGGGAATAACAAAAGTTGGTTGCTCAACTAAATAGCCTTTAATTAAAGTTGAAAAAAATTAGGCCTTAGTGATAGAGATATTTTTAAAATGTTGGCTGAGACAGAAGTCGACTCAAGTGCAATCAGATTGAAACTATTTGTACTTAAATGGATTAAAGTATAATCTGGCTTTTCAACAAACCACATCTTTCTGGGGTGTCGTAGGTGTGGTCCCACCTTAAGTAGATGAGGGACCCAGTAAGCCTTTAAGAGTCTTCTGACTCCCAGGTTCTTCTGGTTTTTAAAGAATTTCCTATTTGGACACAGCTTTTACTTCACTTTATGGTGTAAGCAGTCTGAACAACAAAACTTAACCATAAAAGATAATATTTTACTCATACCGATTACAAGAAAGTGTCGGGCTTGAAGTTAGAGTAAGAGGTGAGTTCTCGGTCTTCTGTGCTGCTTTTGTCACCGTCTTTCTGGAGCTGTTTCTGTAATGATTTCCGCGTGCCTGTCTGCCCCGCAAGCCTCGTTTGCTCTCCTGAGGGGCAGGGCCTGTGCTGACTTTCCTCTCTGCATTGCCGAACAGCGGGCCTGGCCCAGAGGGGGCACTCAGTCCTTAATGGGTGCCAGGCTAGAGGGACAGGAGGACTCTTTGTTTATCTGTGCTATGACAGACAACAGATAAAGATGATGATTTCGGTTGGAAGCAAATGCAAGCAAGAGTCTTTTTAACCGTCGTATGTTTTTGGCGCAGTGTGGGTTGGCGCAGCCGTAATCAGATGTGCACCCGTGAACTTGCTGAGCCTCCCTGGGTAGCTCCCACACTTACTTCCGGTCTGGCCAAGGCTCTTCCTTGTTCTCAAGCTGGCTGGAAACAGACCACGCTGGAGTGTGTATTTTAAGGCTCCAGGGAGAACTTGGGATCCTCAAGCAAGACCTGCGGGGCCAGGCCTGTTGCCTGGGCCTTCTGTCCGCTCTCTGGCGCAGCCGCCCGTCTCCTCAGACGAACTTATGCTGTGGCCCTGCATGGCCAGCAGCCCACTCACTCTTCAGCATCCCTTTTCTGTGTCCTGGGGCCTTCTGGTTGCAGACCTCTTTCCCCGGTGTCTTGGCTCCAGATCCTGAGAATAACTCCATGGCTTCCTCTGGGTCTATTCCATCCTTGTTGTAGGCCCTCCTTGAACGTGGACCTTGAGCAGCTGCTCCTTCTCCTGTAGGGACTGTGGCTCTAATTCTAATCTGGAAAGGACCCAGCCCATGGCTGTCCTCCTCCCCGGCCTGTGGCCGACCACCTCTCCTACAGCCGATAGCCCTCAGCTGGGGGAAGGTGGCCATGGTGGAGGCCATGGGGCAGGAAGGTGGCAGGTGCCAATTCCCCCAGCGTGCAGTGGTGATGGTGGCTGTGTGGGGAAGATGGGAATTGGCTGGAGATGGAGGTGTGTGGAGGGCTCCTCAGAGACAGGGCTGGACGGGCTTGGTGCATGTTCCGGGAGGCCATGAGTATCCACCCGAGGGCTGCGGTCCTCGACCCTCTCTCCCGCTGTGCTGCCCTTGTGCAGGGACCTGCTCCATGCTGGGGCCTGTGCATCCCCGCTCTGAGTATGGCTCATGCTTCACCTTCCTTCAGGCGATCACTCGTCTTCCAGAGACCTCTCCGCCCTGTGCACATCCTGCCTCTCTCTGCTGCTTTGGCCCCTTTGCCCAGGCCCAACTCCTGCCGCCACGTGTGATGGGGTCTGTCCGTGCGCATCTGTTTGTGGCTCGTTTCTGTCCCCTTTAGTGTTCCTAGACTGTAAGGCCGGGTGAGCCATGTGTGCCTTCCTCACTGCTGCGGTGCCTGGCCCAGCACCGGCCTGTGTCTAGGCCCCCGGCACACAGGTCCGAGCATGTGTGTGTCTCTGGGAGCCCCTGAAGGACCTGGATGCTGGCCGTCTTGGCCCTTCAGTGCCTTCACGCTCCTCCACGCATATCACCGGGGCCAGACTGCACCCCGTGGAGCGGCCTCCTGTGCTCTCCCCTCTGACTTCTCATTGTCTCCCTGCCGAGCTGCACCATACAAACGCAGGACAACTGTTAAGCCGGGTGGCAGGGTCCCTCTGTGCCACCCTCTTCCCTGTCTTGGAAGATAACCACTTTGCATCTGCTTGGTCCGAGTCCATCTGGCCTTGTCCTTTTGGGCCTCAGCATGGACCTCACTCATGTGTGTCCTTTGTCTCTTCTCATTGGTGCCGTTCTGTCCATGTCTTCCTGGTCAGGACATCCTCTGCGCTCAGATTTAAGGTGAGGGAGGGTCGTGCTGAAGAGGGTCTGTGTGAACTTTGAGAAACCAAAGGGTTTATTCATAACTGCTAAAATGGGACACTGTGCTGGGGACGAATAAGATCCCTAAACCCTACGTACGCTTAGTAAGCTGTGTCATGGCTGGAAGCACGTGGCCCTTGGGTTCTGTAGAGTTCTTGGTTCAACAGCCAGAATGTTAGCTCCATTTACTAGTGGACTGGTGACCTCGGCGACTATTGTCTGTTTTAAATTTATTAGGTTATTTATTTTGAACTGCCTCTTGTCTGTAGTATATGCTGTTCATTTAACAGTCAGTTAATGCTTAACAACCATTGTTAGCAGTAATCCTGTTTTTTACAACTTAAAAGATCATGTGATAAACTTTCTATTTTGTAAATGATAAAAACCCCTTTCAGGAATTCTGACGGAACATGTTTGAAGAAACATGCTAGAAGGAAAACAATGTAAAGTATGCCCCTGTGGAAACATTACTGGGATCCAAGGAGATTACCCTCTGTTCGCGGCCACTCCCAGAACGCACTTCTTCTCTGAGCGGTGGCAAGAGGAAGTGTTTGGCTTAGTGCCGGGGTGATAAAGAGCAGCGGGCTGCGGCAGCCCTTCAGGGTGATAGATGGAAATGCAGCTAGGAGTAAGACCGACCTGAAAGCCCACGGGCTCTGGAAACCTGGCCGCTTGGAGTTTAGTAAATGCAAACTTTGTCAGGACTTAGGGAGAGAGAAATAATTCACCAGTGCACAGTATCTTCCAAGGTTTGGGAAGCATTTTAATGCCTCCAAACTAATTCCTAATTGCAAGAAGTGGCTCTCGCGGATCACGCTGGGATGGACTGTTTGAACAGGGTGGATTTGCCTCCACCTCTGCGTGCCCTGTGGCATTACCTGAGCTCTCCTCCAGTGGGTCCTCGTACCTTCCTGCAAAGATTTTACAAACCCCTCCATCATGAATCACTCCTCAGACTTAAATTATTTCCTAACGAATGGCACATCTCACTCTTGCACTGAACACGTTGGCCATTCTCGTAAATCCCCCCGGGAAGACTCAGTTTCATATAGATGGCATTTCTCCCTTAATTCGTAAATTTAACATGGTCTCCGTAGTACTCTCAGGGCTTTTTTTTTTTTGAGAGCTGGACTGACTCTAAGTTTATAATGACAGCCAAAAAATGTCCAGAAAAAAGCCAGCTAGGCGCTTTTAACACGTGGTACAGCTTCCACAGTCAGAGGAGCTTGGTACCAGCTCTAGATTAACTCAAATGTTTTTGGAAATTCGGTGTGTGATGAAGGTGGCATCTCAGATCACTGGGGAGAAAGAAAAGATTACTTAGTAAAAGGCCTAGGGACAACTGGCTATCCATGCTTTTTTGATAAAATTGGATCTGGCCCTTACAGCATACTCCAATCTGGATGACTTCCAAATAGAAAAGGTGCAAATGTAAAAGCTCCTGGCACCATATAGGTACTGTATTCGGAGAAAGCATGAATGAACTCCTTTACAGCCTGGAGTAGGGAGGACTGTGACTAGAAACAGTCTAGAAACCGTAAGAGGAAATACTGACAAACAAGTACAAGTAGTACTCAAAAAAAGCACATTTACATTTTTGAAAGAGTAGGTGGCACAAAACAAATAAGCAAGTGAAATGACCAAAGAAAAATGGGGGAAGATTTGCAAATTAAGTCACAAGCAGAAAGCTCATAGCCATAATACAAAGAGTTTCCAAATAAGGAGAAAAAGACCAGTGGCCCTATGGAAACATGACTAAAAGATATGAACAGAAAGTTTACGGCAAAATAAATAGGAAGGGCCCTCAGACCAGTGAAGCAGGGCGCAGCCATGATGGAGAACAGGGGTGTGGGTAGAACCCCACACTGAGATGGCAGCTCCCACCTACTGGACAACACATGATTGGCAAAACTGCAGGGTGACGGCCACCTCAGATGCTGTAGTTGGAATGCAAAACAGAAGAAGAACTCTGTGTTCAGTAAAACCCCCCACGCGTTTGGTCCCTGACTCAGCAGTCTTGCTCTTAGGACTCTGTCCAGGAGACCAGCTAGGTGTCCATCAGCTGGCGACTGTGGTCTGTCCATATGATAAAGTACAGTGCACCGTAAAACTAAATGAAGCAGACCGATATGGGTTCTGCGCAGTGATCGGAGCAGCACATTATTATGTGAAAACAGCAACCCTAAACACATCATACTGCCATCCTTTGCATGAGATAGAGGGAGAAATCTGAATATATACACTGCACATTTTTTCTTCATATATTTTCAAGAGAAACCATGGAAGAATAAGCTAAAAAAAAATAATCTAAAAACTAATTTAAAAAATGGTAATGTTGAGGGGGGGGCCAGCGTGGACTAGGCAGGGAAAGAAACAAGAATTGTCTGTTTTCTAGTATTTGAAATCCAAGTATGGTTTACTTAATTTAAAAATTAAATAAAAAAAAAAAAAAGCTGCGTACAGTGGCACATGTCTGTAACCCCAGACATGACACTGAGGGAGACAGAGGCAGGAGGATTCTAAGTTCAAGCCCTGCCCGGGCAATTTAGTGAGTGAGACCCTTATCAAAAGAAAAAATGAAAAGGGCTGGAGATGCAGTTCTATGGTAAAGCACCCCTGGGCTTGATCCCCAGTACCACAAAACAAAACAGAAAACAAACAAAAGAACAGATTTCTTTCGAGAGAGAAAAAAAAGGAGGAAGGAGAAGAGAGGAGAGAAGGAATCTATAACTTACAGATTATTTGAACCAATATTAATCGTATTTTTGGGCCAGTGAGATGGCTCAGCGGCATAAGCGCCTGCCTGGCAAGCGCGAGGTCCTGAGTTCGACTCCTGGTACCCACATAAAGGAAAAAAAAGGGCCGGCGATATTGCTCAGTGGCACAAGTGCCTGCTGGCGCGTGAGGTCCCAAGTTCGACCCCCGGTACCCACCCAAAAAAAAAAAAGAATCATATTTTTGACTGTGTAGCTTTAGTGGGATATAGTCTCAGAACAAAAAAAAGCCACAGAAATTAGAAGCCTCATCCCATAGCTAATGGCAACACAGATGATCTCCAGTTTACAATGATTTGAGTGAGTTTTCAGCCTTACGGGGGTGTAAGCGATGCACAGTGACACACATTCAGTAGGACCGTATCTCAGATGGTGAGTCTCAGCCCCTTCCTGGGCTGGTCATGTTTGAGGCAGTCCTTTCCTGCCGTGCTGGACAGCGGCAGTGAGCCACAGCTCCTGGTCAGCCTGGCTTCCCGCCCAGAGGGCGGACAACCAGTGCTGTGCAGGGTGCTGTGTTGCTAAGCTATGATGCCCACTGGGTTAGGGGTAATAGATGCATTTTTGACTTAAGGTATTTTCACAGTAGGATGGGTTTACCTGGACATAACCCTATTGTTAGTCTGTGTTGAACTTGTTACTTTTAAGTACTCATACTATATGTATGTTCACACCCTTAAGTGTATGGGTGTGCCCCATGCTTTGCATTTAGGACAAAGAACTATGTTACTGCTGTTTGGAAGCACGAAAAGGTACAACTATAAAAGCAGAGACGTTAAGTTAAAGCCCCCCCCCCTTTTTTTTTGTGGGTACCGGGGGTCGACTTCAGGACCTCGTGCGCCAACAGGCGCCCATGCCACTGAGCGATATCACTGGCCCTTTTTTCGTATGTGGGTACCGGGAGTTGAACTCCGGACCTCGCACTTGCAAGGCAAGCGCTTATGCCACTGAGCTATGTCACCGGCCCCAAAAACCCTTTGTTTAATGTTTGATTTGGAAATAACAATATGACTTTATGATTAATTTTTTCCTTTCAAGAAAGTACCTAGTGCCTAGCTTTGTTCACTTAAAAGGACTAAAATCAGCAAGCCCTGGGAGCATCCAGTTTGTGTTTTAGTAGCACTTCTCTCCAGAAAGAACCAGGGCTTCTTGCAGAAATGGCTGGTTCTGGGTGGGCAGGAAATGAGGGAGGTGTGCCAGGGACATGGAGATGCAGGAGAAAGTTGTCAGACCCCAGCATGTCTTGAGGACACGAGAGGCTTCAAGGGGTCCCCACTGGGCAAAGATGGGCTGATTTGAGGATGAAAAAGAGAAAAACAACCTAGTGACTGGACTGAAACCTATCAAGTACATAAAAAGTTCACGTTTATAACAATGTGAAGAATGTAAAGTTCTCTTTAGACACTTCTGAAGATTACTGTGGAACCAGCTTGTATTATGAAAATTGATAAAACAATCAAGCATTTCTTTAAGGTTCAAACTGAATTCCAGGGCAATCAGAGAGTTGGTGAGAGAAGCTTTTTCAAAGAATTCTAGCTAATAGATGAAGAAGGAATGGTGCCATTAGAAATTTGCCATTTCACGTTGGATTTAGGTAGCCATCCTCAATGGCTGCCAAAACCCAGGAGGCTAATAGGGTGTTACATAACTGTACCATGGGTACAGCAGACCCCAACACCAGAACCCACTGCTAAATCTCTGAAAGTGAGAAGCCAGGCATTGTGCACCTCCTGATGTAGTGCAATAGGAAGTACACCTCATCTGTGACGTTTTCTTGATAAAAATAATCAAAATAAATCTAATCTCTAGATCTAGCTATTTGGTTAGAGGAAAAAAAGGGAAAGAAGGTCATGTTCATCACAATGCAGTTACCTGAACCAGAATGTGAGAAAATTAAGATATAAGATCAGCATCTTAGTTAACTTTCCTTGTTGCTGGGGCAAAATACCCAACCCCACAACTGAAAGAGTGAAAGGTGTTTTGGCTCACACTTTAGAAGTTTCATTTCTTGCATGGTCGGGTCCAAGGCAGGAAGGCATGGTGGAAGGGCCTGGTGGAGGAGAGCTGCTCACCTCATGGCAGACAGGAAGCAGAGAGAGAAGGAAGGAGCCGGGGTGGGGGGAGACACATGTTTCTAGGTCTGCCTTACCTGTGGAGCAAAGGCCCCAGGTGCCTCAGTGTAGGGACAGTGGAGATGGCCTGGAAAGGGGCCCTCAGAGTGGGCCCCAAAGTGTGTGTGGCACTGAGATCACGGCCTGAGGGATCATCCAGGAGTAGTGACTTCAGCCAGCACAGGCACAGAGGAAAAAAGGCAAGGAGTGGTCAACAAAAGTGGGCTCAGGGCAGACTCCGCAGGACCTGGACAGCAGCCTGGGCAGTGTCTGCCGGGCTCTCAGAGAACCCTGAGGAATGAACGCGCTGTGTACTGTGAGGGAGTCTGATCCGAAGAGCAGCAGCTCATGAGAGCAGCAGGAAATTTGAAAACTAGGAAACAGTTTCTGATGGAATACAGGTGCAAACATTTTGCTTAAATAAAATGTATTCTGCCACTGTGTAAACATAGCTCAAAATAAAAATACCCAGGTGCTGTTTCCCAGAGCAGGCTGAGTCCCAGGTGGGGAGACCAAGAGCTGATGAGGGGGGCTTGGAGCTTCTGGGGTGGCGGACACTGCTGCTCGAGAGCGTGTGCGTTGGGTCTGTGCTTTCTGCGGGCTGTTTCCTGGCAGAGGTGTTGCCCTGTCTTACAGATGAGCAAGCAAAGTCATAAAACTCATTTGCTCCAGCCCCTCACAGCAAATGTGATTGAAACCCCCATCTTTTGAATACCGTGTTAAGCAGAACTTTTAAAAATTGTAGGTTGAGCTGGGCATAGTGGTGCATGCCTGTAATCCCGGTGCTCTGGGAGGCTAAGGCAGGAGGATCATAAATTCAACCCACCCCGGGCAACTTAGTGTCTTCCCGAGACCCTGTCTTAAAATAAAAAGCACTGGGGCTATAGCTCAGTGTAAAGGCCCTGGGTTTGAGCTCCCAGTACTGGAAAAAAAATAAGTGGGTTGGACACCAGGCATGTAGTACACGCCTGTAATCCCAGCTACTTGGGAGGCTGAGATAGAAGGATTGCAAATTCAAGACCAGCATGGACAGTGTAGCAAGACCTTATCTCAAAAGATAAAAAGGGCTAGGGGCATAGCTCAGCGGTAGAGCAAGGCTCTAGCTTCAACCCCAAGACTTAAATTTAAAAAAAATATTGTGGGTTGGGGCCCGTTAATGACATATGAAACCATTTCCATTGGTCATAAGAATTTTTTTAAACAAGGTAGGATAAGGTAGAAGAGACATTTTTTCATGTGTGATGTGAGCCTTGGCCAAGAACGGCACACACTGTGGGACATGCTGTGCTCTGCTGGGCAGATGCTGTAAGGAGGGCAGGGCGGGGTACACGACGAACCTGTGAATTGGCTGCGTACTCAGATATATGTGAATTAGGCTGCAATGTAAATGTATTTCTTGCCGTAGAACAAGTTCAAGGGGAGTTTAAACAACCCGGCAGAAGGCTTTCTGGGTGAGCTGGCAGGCGTGCAGACCTCAGCTCAGAAGCATCCTAGAATGGACTGGAGGTGGGATCCCATTAAGGTTTATATCTAGATGTCCCCCCAAAGACTCATGCACTCAGGCGGGGCTCACAGGAGGGGCTTGGTTCATGGGGGTGAGATATATACCTGCAGATGAGTTTGTAGCTCAGTGTGATGTTAAGATGCCGAGGACCACTGCAGATACTCCTTTTAGAAATTTTCAGTTTCTGGTCGTGTGTTGCCTTTATATGGAAACACTGTGAAATTAATTTTTGTGTATTAGCCATGGAGCTTGCTCACCACACTTACTCTAGGGATTTTAAACATAGATTCCCAGGGATTTTCTACATAGACAAACATCACTGTGAGTAAGGGTGAGGTGTCATTTCTTCCTTTCCACTCGGTACACCTGTATTGCCATTTTTTGTCTCTTGTACTGCTCAGCCTTTTTTGGTTATGCTGTGATGTCTGTCTCTTTCCTGTCCTCTGTGGGGACAAAACGGGAACAGAACTCATAAGAAAAACAAAACCAAAAGAAAAAGGGATGAAATGACTCAGGATTTAAAGAAAAAAGAAAAGACTCAACCACTGGGAGAACAAGAGACAAATGGTCACAAACATGTTTCCACGTGATGGACTCCTGTTGTAGAATAGAATATTAATATGGGGAGTGGTCGTTCCAGGACCTTCTGTGTAGAGAGAATGGCCAGGGGAGTTGCGTTGTAAGGAAATACAAAACCCCACCAACAGAGCGTCGTTGCGAGCCCTGAGCTCCAGCCACTGCCGTGACAGTGTCTGCTGTGCTCGCCAGCACGGTGGGGAGCCCTTGGGGTGGCTGCTTATGGAAGGCAGCCCTTGCCTGGAGCGTGGCCTTAGCAAACGTGGTGGGTCACGCGCTGCCTGCCTGCAGGTCCTCCGGAGAACCTCTGTCCACCAGAACCAGTGCTTGTCATGGGCCGCGTGGAGCGCCGCTTGTCTCGGCCAGCGCACTGCATGTGAAGCGAGACGTGCAGAGAGGGTGTGGGAGCGCAGGGCTCCTCCCCTCTCCACGGAGAACCAGACCTGCCTTCGGGGAGAGGTGCGGGACTATATGTCCAAAGAGATCAGTGCCGTGACATTCCAAGTGTCTTCCCGGCATACCTCGGTGTCTCGCACAGCAAAGAATCGCAACTCCTGGAGAACCCCAAAGTCAAGTTCCTGGAAAAGAAGAATGAAGTTTAAATGGCTTTTGAAACATGGAGGCATGGAGTGGGGAAGTGCTACATCAAAGTATTTCCCTGCTTTTTTTCCTCTCTTTTATTTATTTATTTATTTTTTGTGGGTACCGGGGGTCGACCTCAGGACCTCGTGCGCCAGCAGGTGCCCATGCTGCTGAGCAGTATCACCGGCCCTTTTTTCGTATGTGGGTTCCAGGAGTCGAACTCAGGACCTCGTGCTTGCTAGGCAGGGACTTACGCCACTGAGCCATCTCACCGGCCCTTTTTTTTCTCTTTTCCTCCATCTCTCCCAGTAGTTTATAAAACTTCAGTGTAAAGCTGCCAGAAACGACTCTGCAGGTCTTAGGACTCCCCATTCTGGGGTGGAAATTCTGGTCAGAAGCCGTCTTTGAGAAACACTGGCCCTTACCATCCTCAGGAAGGGGGGCCAGGTGGGCACGGGAAAGAAGATGCTGTGCACACAGGAAGGCCTCCCTGGCGGTGACACACCCACAGGCCTCTTGACTGCACCCGCATCAGAGCCTGTGCTCAGTGACCCTGGGACTGGGGGTGCTGTGCCACACCTGTCCCTGCCCCATCCTCACATCTGGACCTCAGCATAGGCCCTGGAAGCTGAGGTGCTCCCTCTTTTAGGTGGCTTGATGGCAGTTTCATAAGAAATCACAACTAAAGTTGGAAAACACAAACATTGCGAGGGTTTGTGGAAGGGGTGTGCACTTGCTGGGAGTTTATATTTAACTGTCTTACTCTGTTCAAACATTTACTTATTTGCTTGTTGAATCATATTCAGGAATATATTCTATAGTGCTTGAATTTTATTAAAATATAGTTAATTTGGAGAATATGGTTAGAACTCGGTGACTGAGGAAGGTAGCTTTGGGTAGTTGTAGTCTGTGTAATTAACCTACTTTCTTGTTAATGTGACTGTAATTAAAATACAACTTGGAGAGGACCATTAGTGGGGGAGGATTATTAAAACTCGGACTGACCCCAACCACACAGCTGCTACAGCCATGCTCCTTCACACCCTCAGCCTCACTGCAGGCCTGGGGGGTACGATGAATATCGCTCTGTTGTCCATTGGAAACCTGCATCTGCCAGAGACCAAGCGGGTGCTGTGGGCACTGACATCCCCGCCTGCCACTCCACAGCCCAGTGGCTCATCCGGCGCCTGCGCAGGACTCGTCCACGGGAGGGAAGGCCCGACACACACCAGGGCTGCCCATCACCATCACTGAGCCTGGCACACCATCATTCTGGACTTGAATTTTCCTGTCCTCACGGTCAGGGTGGCAGTGTGCTCCACAATACTGGGGCTCCAGAGGAAAAACTCCCCGAATAGAAAGGCTGTAGTGACTGTTGGCATTTTTGTCTATCTAAAACCTACCGTGGGCAGAGATTTACCTTAGTCTTAAATCACCTGTTGATTTGTTAATAACTCACCTTGTATAGCACATGATGATTCATAAGGCATTTTGAGGTGCACATCCCTGAGGAGGAGTTTTGAAGTAAATGATTGTATTTTGTGGGTATGATGTACATTTTTCTGACTGTCCTTCGGTTTTCCTCCTTTTACATTTCCCCATGCCAAAAAATCTCACATCTCAGAAAAGCCCCCAGCTGTACAGTTTCTTGCATGGCTTGCACTGGCCCAGGAGCTCTCTGAGACCTGCTTCAGGACCTCAAAGTTAAAGCCCCACTTTAGGGGGAGTTAAACCATGATGTGGAAGAAGCGTTAGGACTTGGTGGCCAGATGGCCCCGCTTCTACATCTTGCATGGCTCAGGTGCTTGCGAGCTGGCTGAGTTGGGACAAGAGTAACTGAGCCCCAGTTTTTCTAGTAGAGAAAGGGTGGAGAAAGAATGCAGGTGTTAGGCCTGCGGGGTTGCTGGGAGCAAAGGTAATAGATATAAAGGAGGTCAAAGGATGCTTGGTAAATCATAGTCAACCAGAAATACTAACTGCTGCTGCTATTTTTTTTGTATTTATATTCTAATTTGTATTTATATTCTAAAGTAGATTTTTCTTAGTGATTCTGAGGTAACTATGAAATTTTTAAAGTTTCTTAATGCGACTGACCATGGTATGGCACACCTGTAGTCCTAGGACTTGGGAGACTGAGGCAGGAAGATCTCTAGTTTGAGGCAGCCTGGACTACAAAGCAAAAAAAAAAAGGGTTTCTTGATGGGAAGAAACTGCTTTTTTTTCCAGCTTTTTATTTCCATGTATCATTTCACAATAACTTCTTGGTAAAATGTATTGAGTCGATCATTTTGAGCCAAATAATATCTATGTCATTCGAATAATGGACAACTGCGAACTTGGATGATTTTGTATATGTCTGAGCAGTAATTTTAAATAAACCAGAAATCTGCTTTTATATTTTAAAAAATAATTGATTGGGGGTGGCCTGTTCAAACCCTCGTATCGCTCCTGAGATACCTTGCTTGCTGAGATGGGCCGCTGGAAGGAGAGCTATGCCATGCTTTGTTACATCCGAACAGCCTGTAATTATCAAGATGATCCAGTGTGTGTTTAGTGTTGTTATGCAGTCGTTACCATAGCTGGAGTAGGATGGGCATTTAAACCTTCGAGAATTCGAAATTCTTTTATGATGATGGAATATTTCATGTTTTAACACTCTTGGGACAGAGTATGCGTTCACATATCTTACCAGGTATGTGTTTTTTACAGGTTCATATAATATATAAAATGCATTTCTGTTCCAAGAAAAATACAAGTGGTAAACAGTTGGGAGAGAGCTTGCATATTTTCCTTTATTATCCTGTCTGATGATTAATGCTCTCAGCTATGTTCAGCCTCACGTTTAACCAGGTTAGTGTTTAGTTTTGGTTAGGCTGTTTTCCTTCTGAGAACAGAAACGGCCAGTCCCAGGCCCTGCCTGTCTTCTAGGTGGAGTCTTTGCATTGTTTCCAGATCACAGTGCTTAATGTGAGGTCAGATTTTCTTGTGAAAACAGATTTGGATTAACTGCATCTGTGCACTTGCACACGCCCCTGCACACCTGATTCTGGTTTCAAGATGCAAAAGAGAATTCAGTTTCTGCTTTATAGCCTAAAAGCACAAAAGCAAATTCTGAGTGCACAATGACCCGCGTGTCCCTGTGAAGACGGGGCGATGTGGTGGCAAGCACTTGCTCCCGCTCTGGTGGATTATGCGCTGGGGGTCTGTTTTTGTAAACAGAGTTTACACAGCCTGCTCCTCTGGCACCCTCCGTGGCTATTCTCATACTACAACAGCGTAGTTGTGTGGTTATAACAGAGACTGTATGGCTTGCAAAATCGAGATTTTGTTTCCAGCGCTGTACAGAGGAAGCTTGCTGGCCCCTGACTTGGTGCAATCAGAACCGATAGTTTGAATCCCAGCTCCATTATGCAATGCCTGTAGGACCTTCGTCATATTCCCCGACCTCTTAAATACCTTTATTGTTCATCTATCGATATCACTAATCCATTTATTTGGTGAATATGTGTTATGCGCTCACTATGCGCGCGGTGCTGTTCTAGGTTCAGGAAATGGAGCAGTAAACACAACAGGCACAGATCCCTGCCCTCCTGCAGCTTGCATTCCAGGGAAGCTTCCATCCCACGAGGATAATAACCCGGCATACTTCACGGGCTGCAAGAGGTGACTGTATAGATACTTCTAACACTTAGAGCATCTCTTGACATAGGCAAACATACGCAGCGTGCGTGCTCAAGGACTGTAGCTGTCACTGTGCTGGGGTCGTTACCGTGTGAACCAAAGTAAACCTCAGTGCAGGGTTGGGATGCTCATAACTCCATGTTTACCATCCGTGAAGTTTTTGTTAGAAAAATGAATACCTAGTACGGAGTACGCCTGGTGCAGGTAGCCTAATAAAGACAGAAGAGCACGTACGGAATTTCGATTCTCTTAAGTGCGTAACACAGTGTCGCTGAGGCCCCAGTTAGGAGCAGTGTGAGGCCGACAGGTTGTTCTTGCTTCAGACAGGGAAGATGAGAGTGGGGAGAGTAAGAAACCTGACACTCGCAGCGTGTTCGTGGCTCCTTACGGAACTTGCAGTTGACTCCCAGAAGTGGATGCTCAGCTCCTACTTTAAGGATCTCTTTAGCCAGTCGGATGGATTCAAGATCCTTGGGACTTTTGAGACTCTTTGAATCCATGTATGATGGTGGGGACGAAGTTCTTGAGGATCTAAGGGTGAACTTGGGTAAATATTGTGAAGTAGCGATTATGTGTTAAGAAGGAAGACTGATATTTGAAATTATGAAACTAATACTAAATATTATCCTTATATGCACTAAATATTGGTAACTGAAGTTTGTTTTGTTTTGTTTTTTGTTTTTTGATACTGGGAATCGAACTCAGGACCTTTCGCTTGCCAGGCAGGCACTGTTCCGCTGAGCTATATCCCTGGCCTTTACACTAAATATTGATATTGTAATTAAGTTGATATTTGTTCGGAAGGTCCTGGGACCTGAGTATTTAGCATCTCAGTACTCGGGCATCTGTGTTGGTGAGAAGTATATTGGTGAGCATAAGGAATAAATAGCATCAGAGGATCTTAGGTGTGACTTAGGGAAAAATGCTTTCTCGTTTCTTCATTTGTAAAGTAAGGTGATTGGACCAAGTTTTTCCAGGTCCTTTTCAGCTCTGACTGTGATTTGTGAATTTTTTCTCTTTGACCAGATCCCCAAAATAGAAAACCTTGTATTGTTTTTCTTTTCCTGCAGAAATGGCCACTTCTTCCTTCACATAACAACTGACAACTTTGACTTGCCTCTGCTCTCCTCCTCCAACCCTGTACTGGGGATTGAATCCAAGTCCTTCACACTGAGCTACATCCCCAGCCCCTTTTTAGTTTTTACTTTGAGACAGGGTCTCACTAAGTCTCTAAGTTGCCCAGGCTGAGCTCTAACTTGCACTCCTCCTGCCTCAGCCTCCCAGAGTGCTGGGATGACAGGCCTGTGCCACCAGGTCCAGCTGGTCTTTCGTTTTTAATACAGAATGCAGACTCTGTGTGTCAGTGTGGAGCACGTGCTGCTTGAGGAACGGGTCCCAACTCTGCGAGTCTGGGTACAGAATGCTTACTGTTGCAGTGATAGGGCCCAGCTCTTCTTGAGAAATCATTCATTTCTTCTGCTTCTTATTCAGGGGAATTTCCTTTCATAACTCTCATTTGTTTAAATGGAAGTAAAATTTTCTTGTGCCACATAAGCACCTAAGCCACTTTCCAGTTGTGATTGCAACTCCAGACCATAATTCAGAGGACAAAAGATGGACAGGAAGGAAGAGTGCTTTGTTGTTTTCGTGTGTGTGTGTGTGTGTGTGTGTGTGTGTGTGTAGGAGGGCAAGTCCCACAGCTGCACCAGACTGGACTTTCTGGGAGGGTGAGTGGTTGTCTTGCAGTGTGTGGCCACAGAGGGTGATTTTAGGTCCTCCGTGAGCCCCTCTGTCATTTTTCAATGGTATTTCAGTGAGACTCTTTTTCTGTAAAGCTTTCCCTGGATCAGTAGCCCCATAGGAAATGTTTACACCTAAAAGCCCACGATGTGACGGACCAGTTCAGCATGGCCTTGTGCAGTGCAGTGCAGCGAGGGCCACTGACACTCAGAGCCAAAGCTGCTGCTTGTGCTCAGCATCTGGCAGCGATGCAGAGTTCGTGAAAGCACAAAGACAAAATTGTTTGTCCTTTATTTGTAAGCATGCCGTTCTTCTGGAACTTTTATGTTTGGGATATTTACAGATTAGTACAGTGTTTCTGGAAAATCGCTGGCTGATGAGGAAATGGAAAAATACACTATAGTCATTTCGTCCATCAGAAGTCATTGCTCTTAAAAATCTATCCAGCCTGTGTTATCCAGGACTTTACGACACTGTAGGAGAGTCGCGGAACTGCAGCTCCTCTAGGGGACAGGCAGCTGGTATTGTTTTCAGTTGCGATGGTGCTGGGAGCTCTGAAGGCCGAGCATAGAGCAGGTGAAGGCGTCCTGCTGCCTGTTGCAGGTGTCGGAACAGTGTGGTGTGAGGCTGACCCAGCTGTGGAGTGCGGCCCCTGCCTGCACCAGTGTCCCTCAGCGAAGTGGGACACCTGAAGCGCATTCTGCAGCTTCCTCGGGAGGACTGTTGTCTGCGCTTACGCAGTGCACACTGATCGCCCGAAACCTGCCTGAGCTGCCTCCTGTATCTCATGTGCACGCGCTCTGGCACCGGGAAGACAGTGAGTTGGGAGCTGGGCTTGTGGTTTGGGCCCTAGTGGCGCAGGGGCTTCTCTACCCGCTTCTGCACACCCCTCTGCTGCGCACAGCCCAGCGCCCTGGACATTTAGGTAACACAGTCGCAGAGGGTAGGGAGAAGGCGGGTGCCAGGAGCCTCGAGACTCACAGTGGCGAGCTCCTGGCGTCTCCTCGCCCTGGATGTTGGAGCCCAGAAACTGCATTGGGTGCAGTCTAGAAAGCCCGGAGAAAAGCCTGTGCTTTCTCAGCAGAGGACGGAGAAAGGGCAGCTAGTAAGATGAAAAGCCTTTAGACAGTAGCTTCCCCGTTCCAGCCAACACCATGGGGAGATATGTGTCCCCAGCTCTTCGCCACAAGCTGAGTGCAGAGCCTAAACCCAAGCCTCTGCCTGGGCAAACTGAGCGGGGGGACCCCGCCTCCCGTGAGCTGGTGTCAGAGGGGATGGAGCGGGCAGCCAGGCTCTGCCCCTACCCGAGAGTAGCAAGACACCGCACCCCAAGCTGCACAGCCAGCTGAAGCTGTGTGGGGAGCCTGAACTCGTGCCTCTGCCCAGCAGTAATGAGCCCCTCTCCCTGCACAAGGGGGGACCTGAGCTTCACCCCCTCAACACGGCAGTCAGCCTTGCACCCCCTGCTAGTGTGAAGGAGGCTACTGCCAACCTGGAGGCTCCTGCCCTTGTACCCTGAATGTTTAGAGTACAGGTAAAAATAAAAAACCAACAAAATCTCAGCTCAAATGAGAAAAGACAAGGGTCAATCCCAGTACTGGGGTGACGGGAGCTGGCTCACTGGTGAGCATTGTGAGGCAGCATTGCAGAAGTGTGCCGGCACGGCTGTGGGCACACTTCAGAGAAACGGGGAACTCTCAGCGAGGAAATTGGGAGAGTCAAAGAAAAGCCAAGCAGGAAGTTTAGGACAAAACAAAACAAAACAAAACAAAAAAACCTCAGTGAATGGGCTCACTAGCAGAATGGAGGGGACAGAGCAAAAATAAATAAAAATAAAGAAAAAGCAGTGAACTCAGGGAGAGAATAGAATTATTCATTGTGAAAACAGTACACGGAGAAGAAATTAGCGGAGCCTCCTGGACACGCTGGACTCCAGTGAAAGGTCTGCCGGTCTGTGTTGGAGAGTCTTGGGAAAGGAGAGGGAGGGTGAGGCTAAAAAGGTGTTTAAAGGGATAATTTCCCCGATTAAAAAAAAGAATTAAACTACTGACTGAGGAGGGTCAAGACTGGGTCATGATTCCTTGCTGATATCTTTGGAATAGTAAATGACTCGACTCTGGCAATTCCCACTATCCCATTAACACCCCATCCTGTTGAAACAAGAAAGGAGCCGCCGTCCGTCTTCATCCTTCATGACCGAGACCTGCTTGCCTTATCTCAGCCCAGGTTCCATCCACCAGCATTTCCAATGAAAATATAGAAAGGTAGCGTTCTTAATAACATGTTTGTTTTAGTCCGCATTCCGTCACTGTAACAAATACCCGGGACAGTCGGCTAGTGAACAGAAAGGTTTGTTTGGCTCACAGTTGCAGAGGTCTCATTCCTGGTCCCTTGGCCACTTTGCCCTGGGCCTGTCATGGTGCACCATGGCAAACCGCTGAGCCTCTGGTTGCTGGGAAGTGAAAGAGAAGAGGAGGCAGGGTCCCACATCCCTGCTCCAGGGCGCAGCCCAGTGACCTGAAGCCTGCCACCTGGCCCCACCGTTGAAGGGTTCTGCTTCCCAGTAGTGCCAAGCTGGGGACCGAGCACTTAATACATGGGTTTTGGGGGCACATCCAGATCCAAACGGCCGAAATTATCTTTGCTAAGCCAGCAGTTCTATGGCTGTGAGTGCTTATGTACAATCAGAGTCATGTACACCAGTGTTCCTAATAGCCAGACCCAGAAACAACGAAGCGTATGTCGCTAACGGATTGGTTCAGGTGCTAGCAGTCCGAGCACCAGGGACCGTGAGGGCTGTCAGCTGGGAGGAACACAGGGGCCTCTGGCTGCTGAAGAATTCTGTCTTGATGTAGGTGGAGGTTACACACACGTGTGTGTAAAAGCATGTGCAAGCTGTGTGCTTTAGACATGTGCACTTCGTTGGGACCGTGTATGTGCTTCTTGCTGAAACACAGCCTGTGCAAAATCCCTCTCTTGTGTTCAGGACAGAGCGGAAACCTTCAGGGCCCTGTGATGGGGCTGGCCTGACTGAACGAGGCGTTGCTCCAGGGCAGGATGCTAAGGGCATGTCAGTTTGTGCCCAGGGCCTCCTTGCTCCTGGTCCCCGGCCACCCCACCCCACCCCGGACTTTGCTAAGAGCCATGTGTGTCCTACGTACCTCTGAGTCTCTCAAACGAGGTCTGGGGGGCCGGTGAGATAGCTCAGCGGCATAAGCACCTGCCTGGAAGCACGAGGCCCTGAGGTCGACTCCCGGTACCCACATAAAGGGCAAAAAGGGGCCGGTGATATCGCTCAGCGGCACAAGCGCTTGCTGGCAAGTGTGAGGCCCTGAGGTCGACTCCTGGTACCCACGTTAAAAAACAAACAAACAAACAAAAAAACGAGGTCTGTCCCAAAGGAGCTTCTTGTAAATGTTTGTCACGCGAACAGGTAGCAGTGGGTTGGAAGAGTTCCTGGCTTTCCGATGTCAGCACACATAGAGGTCAGGCGAGGAGAAAGCACCTACAAACACTGGCTTACAGGGAGACTCCTGGGGGCACAGAACAAATGCCCGCCTGCTCTCCTGTGGGCCAACCCAGAAGTCTGGCACTTGAGATCTCTTCCTGGGGCACAGGGGCTGGGGGCCCACGTGCCCTTACTGCGTCAAGGTCCGAGGCCATCCATAGCAGGCCAGGCTGTCCTTGGCCCTTCCTTTCCCCCTCAGCCCCCCGCACTCTCAACTGCACACTTTGAGGTTTTCCGGCACATTTAATATTATTTTAGCTATCCTCTCTTTTCTGAAAACCAGAAATATCCTGGAGTTTGTGTGGTGCTATATTTTTTAAATGCACAAATGCTGATTGAACAGACCTGGACTTTGCCATTCACCAAGCTCTCTGGGTGTGAGCAGGTTAACCCTTACAAATCTCACTGTCTTTATCTGTCTGATAGGAGCACTGATTCCTCCCTCGCAAAAGCGTACGAACACCAGCTGTTTGCACGTAGGATGTTTGGCATATAGGAAGATAGTTGCTTCTGTTTCCTTCCCCTCTCCCATTTCCCATTTCCTAGCAGAGCAAACAGAATTTCTGCAGTGCGGCCTCTGGATTCACAGACACCATTCCCTGATTGTTCCCAGCACCCTCCATATCTCCCTTAGTGTCCACACAGCTCCCTCGGAAGCTGTGCCAGGCTGCTGGGTGGCAAGGATAGCGGGCAGAGGAGAAAGGATAGGAGGTTGGTCTCCCAGGCTTCACCTGTCAGCCCCATCCCACACGGTGCCCAGAGGACATGGCTCAGAGCTGCTCGTCCAGATGCGAGATACCCATCCCCAGGGCTAGTGCGGCAGGGAGCGCAGGCGGGAGACCGGGCTCCTGGCAGTGTTAATACCACGGGCAGGCTGCTCAGCAGTTTCCAAGGCTTTATGTATGAAGGACAGGAGCTCAGTGTAATACAGAGCGCCTGTGAGGTTCTGTCCGTGGGTTAAAAATTAAAGGCCGAATGTATGCAGGACAGATTCTGTTTGTTCAGGCACTGAAGTGTGGCATCGTCAACGCTGCATTCTGGGTGGGAATCGCACCGAGTAGCCAAGGTGGAATGCGCATTTTTCAAAGCTTGCTGCATGGGTTATTTTCTGTTCTACATGTAGCTGTGTGTTCGCACAGATGTGCCCAAACAGCTTGCAGAGCTGCCTCGTTTTCTGGTTTTCCAGTTGCTGTTGGTATTCCTGCTTCTCAAGTCCTGTCTTGTGGTACTGTAAGGAGGCTCCTAAATGGAGTGGAGTTTGAAGCAATGCGCACTCAAATACATTAGAGAGAAATTCGCTTCTTGATTCTTATTTTCTTCTGGTTCTGCTTCGAAGCAGAGGTCTTTCATCTAGCTCTTCAAATACTTCACTGGTCAGCTTTTGACATTCTGCTTAATTAAACTGTCTTAGAGGAATGACAGTCATGGAAAACTAGCAGTGCTTTTTTTTTTTCTTCTTCTTATTTATTTATTTATTTTTTTTTACAGTGTAGCTAAAGTTCTGTACAAAGAATACAACAAAAATAAAAAAGATTATATTAATATCTACCATCCTGGGCACTTTGTAGAAGTCAGGTGTTGTGCAAGACTTTGTTTCCTAACCATTGACTGCAGGGACACCCTCGGCTTGCAGTAGAGCTGTTTGGCTTGATTTTCACGTGAGGCTGAGGTTACTCGCCTGGTGTCGTGTGGCTGCGCAGGTGGCAGTGTCCAGCCCAGCTCGGTGCCCCTGGGTCCTGCACCACTTTTCTTGCCTTTGCCACCACTCGGAGAAGCCTGTGGAGACGAGGCTTTGCTGCGCCTCAGACCATCCTGTCCTGGCTCTCAGAGGGGCGTGTTCCGCATTCCAGGGCAGTGGAAAATACCTTTTTGACATCTGGCCCTAAGGTTTCTGGTTGTTTTATAATCAGTCAGTTGTGGAAACAGACAAATTTCGTAGCTATGCAGCGATTTAACTTTCATTCACCAAATATTTATTGTCTGCCTCGTAATGGGTATTTCCAGCTCATTTCAAAACGACTGCATGGTTTTTTTTTCTGTCTCATATCCAGAAATATGGTTACCTTTCTAAAAACTCCTAATTGCATTCATTATTTAACTGAAATTTTCTCTCCTAAGTGGAGAAATCATGAGAAAATCACACTAAATTCAGGCGCAGATGTCTGTTAAATAAAAGTTAGTTATTAGCCTTTCTGGAATTTGGTAGTTAAGCTCAGAACATCTTCTTATTAATCACATCGTTCTTTGTCCTTCGGGTACATTGAGAGCTCAGCTGTTACTGTGCTTGAAAAGCTGCTCTGTTCTGTACCGAAGCTCTGAGAACACGGCTGCTTTACCCCCCTGGACTTCCCGGCGGAACTGCAGTACCGTTCTCCTCTCAGACTTCTGTTCTCCGGTGAGGAGGCCTGCTGCCACATGAGCAGCTTTACATGCTGGCCTTTGCATGTGCTCTGCTGACAGCGCTCAGCCTGGCAGTGTCCCGGGCACAGATGGCACAGGGGATGCGGTCTCTGCACCGGTGCAGCCTAGACGCCTGGACATGGGCCTGTCCAGTTTGTCCTCACTCTATCTGCACAGTGGTTCCCCGTTTGGAAGAACCTGTCATTCTTCCCTGCTCGGGTTTCATTGCTGCTGCATATGCAGTGCTGTGGCACATTTGCCACTAAAGGCCTTTATTGGCTAAAACCTTAATTTATAAAACAGGCTGGAAGAAGAATGTTTAGCCTTTCTCATAGTAATAATAAAAAAAAATTTTGTAAAAGCCCCCAAATAACTATTCTTTTTTTTTTTTTGAGACAGGGTCTTGTTTTGTACTGCAGGCTGGCGTTGAACTCACTAGGTATCCCAGGCTGCCCTCGAACTCGGGGTGATCCTCCTGACAGCCTCCCGAGTGCTGGGATTACAGGTGTGCGCCACCACGCCCATCCAGAAAAGTAACTTTAACAAAAAACATGTATCATCAGTAAGGAGAAAGTGAAGTGGGAAGTTCCATGGGGTGTATCAACCGGAAGAACCTTTTGGGGGGAGTTTACCCATGTGTGTCATTTAAAGATTTACAGATGTTTATACCTTTTGATTCACTAATTCTGTTTTGGCAGTTTCTCCGAAGGAAATAAGCAGTGATGAGGTTAAAAAATAATTGAATGTATAAATGTTCATTCCATTGTTGGCGACAATTTATTAGTGTTGCAAATGCTGTGTACAGGGGAATAGTTCAGTAAATTATAGTAGTATATAGTCACAGAATATAAAAAAAACACGATGGGCCTTTTAAAAAAAACCACATTTTCAAAGAATTTTTATTATACAGAAATGTGAAATATTGTACATATAAAGATGATCTCCATTTAAAAAATAAGTGTGTGTCTATAATAGATATGCATTGAAAAAAACACCTGGAAAATCCTGAGACAGTCCCCCCTTGGGGTTAGGACTTGGCCACCCCTGAATGTCAGGGTCACCCCTGAATGTCACCCGGGCTGCAGTGAGATTTAGGGTGATTCTCCTCTCCCTGAAACAGACTCCCGACACTCACTGACTCCCAAACCAGAATTCCTGTCTTTGCTGGTTTAGATCTTGCGGCCTGATTTGCTGCCTGGCATCGTTAACCTCAGAGCGTGGGGGGACAGGGGCTCAGGAAATGCTGAGTGCCCCGTCACCCCTGTCCGGCCCCCAGCGCTCCGTTCCCAAGCCTGGCATTTGCGCCTCTGACCTCGGTGCTCACACACGGGAGCGTGGCGCGTTAGTCCCCACGGGTCAAACTCCTCCGGCAGCATTTTCCTTGCTCTTCCCCTGTCCTGGCCTCAAACAGAAGAGGCAGTTGGAATTAAAATGATTTCATTCAGTTTAGTGATCTGTATGTACACATGTGTCTATTGTTCGTATACAGTTTCAACAACACAGTGAGAATCTGCGTTTTTCACAACCCAGTTTGGAAATAAGCTTCTGAGAGAAGTGGCTCTAAAAAACAATCAGGGGCAAATAATCTGAAGCAAATCGCCGTGACTCCTAGAAGATCTGGCACTCTTGGGGGGGGGTGTCCTGTCCCCCTGTCATCCTGGAAAGCAGCTCCTGGCTTTTGCATCTCCTTTCTGGGCCTCATTGCCTTTGTACCCAGCTTCTGCAGTAGCTTCCTCGAAAGTCATCCTGGTGCCCTGCTTGTTCTTTTCTACTCAGGTCTTTATTCAAAAATTCCAAGTTGACCAGGTGAGTAAGCCCAGCACTTTGGGAGACTGGGGCAGGAGCATCCCAAGTTTGATCCCAACCTAGGCAACTTAGTGACTTTCTGAGATCCTGTCTCACGGTTTTAAACAAACAAACGAACAAAACAAAACGAAACAAAACTGCAAGGGCCGGTGAGATGGCTCAGCGGTGTAAGCACCTTCCTGGCAAGCCCGAGGTCCTGAGTTCGACTCCCGGTACCCACATACGAAAAAAGGGCCGGTGATATCGCTCAGCAGCATGGGCGCCTGCTGGCAAGCGCGAGGTCCTGAGTTCAACTCCTGGTACCCACCAAAAACAAAACAAAACAAAACAAAACTGCAGATGCAGCTCAGTATGAAGGCCCTGGGTTCAATGCCTTCTATTCACCTGCATAAAATCTTCAGCAGTTCACTTTATACCTAGAAAAAAAAACGTTAAATTATTTTTTGACTTCTAAAACTTTATATTCTATCCTACTGTGTATCATAATCACTGAGGGACTTTTAAAATACATACAGAGATATATATATATAGATATATATCTATATATATATCTATATATACACACTCACCTGTATGTATACACACACACACACACACACACACACACACACACACACACAAATGCTGGGGCCATCACCCCAAAATTCAGACTGAGTTGGCGAGTGGTGGAGCCATAGCCCTGAGAGTTTCCGCAACTCCCCGGACAGCTTCGAGCGTGGTAAGGACCGAGGCGCACTCTGTGGGGTCCTGTGGGTGCGTGAGACAGTGCTCCCTGGGCCTGACCTGAGCTCCTGGCCCAGCAGGACATGGTGGCTCAGTGTCGGTGCCTTGGACCTGGGCGGCTTGTGTCTGAGGACAGGTGCTATGTGAGCTGCTCTATGGATTTGGCTCCATGAGCATCCGGCATTGCCCCCCCCAACACTTCCTGTACACAGGCATGCTGGTTTCTGTCACCTGTTGGGGTGTCTGGAGGTCCCCCAAAGAGGAGATGGCATGAGTTCTTGACGGTGTCACAGATAGCGTTTCAGGACGCGTCAGGAGAGGGACAGACGGGTTATGAAGCAGAGGTAAAGGAGCATCCGCTCCGAAGGCGCTGCGGGCTCTCGGGTGGTAGAGTCGGACAAGCAAGCAGATGGCCGCTGTGTGTACCGTGGACTCCTGGGAACCAGACTCGCTGAGCTGACAGCTGCTGCCGCGGGAAGGAGGTCGGGAGTACCGTGTCAAGCAAGCGCTCTCGAGACCAGGAACGGAGAGAGGAGGACTTCTGACCCGGCTGCCACTCTGCTGGGTGGCTGGTGTTGCCCTGCTAATGTGCTGGGCTTCCCCTTGTTCACCCAAGGCGTGGGACCGTCCCTCCTGTGGAGGAAGCTTCATTTGTCAGGCCTGGTCCCCTCTCCCCTTGACGAGGCTGCTCTGCCAATACCGGCCTGCTCCTTTTCCTCCTCCTGCACTGGGGGTAGGGGGGCGGTTTTGCCCCGAGAGGCCCTTAAGTGGGTCAGAACAACACATGAATCTGATTAACTCCAAAATCACTTTGACCTCAAAGCAGAACATTTATTCCACACTGAGATATTCCAGGGAAAGCCCTACATTCATTGTAATGATAAAATGCCCACAAGGCACTCCACATTTGAATATTAATTTTATCTCATTATCAAATTCCCAGAGAGGTATTAAAATCGAAGATTGCATTTCATTTAAATTAAAGTCCAAAGGCACTAGAATTAAATTCCCTTGCTCCTGTGTGTTAAAATGCAAAGAAATTGAAGTTCAAGATGTGTCCTGCCCGATTTCTAGTTCTGCTCGGGCCCAGCTGCAGCTCCTAGAACGTGTGCGGTTCTTCCAGGAGCGTCCAGTGCCAAACCTCTGCTGTGCTTCACTTCTTCAATTTAAACAATTTCCCAGGGCACGGGATGATCAAAACGCTGGCCCCACACGCCAAAGTCACGACACAAGCCCGGTCCCAGGCCTCTGACCGTCACCCCCGCACAAGTGCGAGCCCAGAAACCTAATTGCAGGCCATCCCGGGACATGTGCGAAGGGTAGGGCCGCAGGGCCCGGGGAGCCTTCTGTCTCAGCTGGGGTCCTGCCAGCCCCTGCCACTTGTGGCTGTGACATTTGGGAGCAATCTCCTCACCAATGTCTTGGATCCTGAGCTCCTTCCTATGAGGGATTTCAGTGAGTCAAGACCCAGACTCTCTTCCTCTCCTCTCCCGGATTCGTGGGCCCATCAGAGCTCTGCCCAGCAGCTGCCGGAACCGCCCCCCTCCCCGAACCCACGCGCACAGCAGGTGGAACTGGGCACCCTTCCTCCAGCGTCTCTCTTTATCCTGACCTTCTCTGTTTGGTTTCCCATCTATGTCTGTGTGTTCTCTCCCGTAAGAATTCTGCTTTTGCTTCTTAAAAAAAAAAAAAAAATCACCCCTCCTTCAGCCAAATCACCCTTTCTTGCTTTATTTGGTTTCCCTTCTGCCATTGCTTTTGGGCTGATCTTATCCTGAAGTACTTTTCCCATTACCCTAGTTCCTCTTTGGTTTCCTGAGCATCTTTGATTTCTAAAAACAAGACCTTTTATTTTTATTTTTTTTATTAATTTTATTGGTACATGCTAGATATACATAATGATAACATTCATCATAGGGAATTTATACCTATACATGATATATCTTTTTTTTTTTGCTTAAACATTTTTTTAAAGTCAGATTTTGTTGCTGCATTTTAGATATACATAGTGATCACATTTGTCATAGAGAATTTGTACCTGTACATGATATAACTTGTTTCTTTTTTTTCCACATTCCCCTACCCTCCCTTCAACCCTTCTTCCGTTCCTTATTTATAAAATCTTTGTTTCCATTTTTTCCTTCTATTCTTTCTCTTTTTTTGTTTTTTTTCCCTTCCTTTCCTTCTGTCCCTTCCCTGGTCCCCCTTCCCATTTGAACATTTTCTTCCTGTTTCCCAATATCTACTACACGTTTTGGTCCTCATTTACCCTTTCGGTTTCTCACACTAGAGAAACAATGCAATATTTACACTCGCATGTCCGATTTATTTCACTTAAGAGTATGGAAGAAACAAAGACCTTTTGAAACGACGGTGCTGTATCACATTACTTTTCCTGTCAGCACCAGGTGGCAGTGTCCTTGTGTTTTTCCCGGCAGCAGCACCTGCCTGGGCTTCCTGTTGCTGGACTGCTCACACCGCTCTGACACAGACTCTTTCGGGGTGAAAGCGTCTCCAGCCTTCTGAGACCGTGGTAAATCCTAAGGAGAGGTTGAACGTGACCTGGTGCCTTTTCTATGCTGGGAAAGATGATCATGTGTGGATTATCAAGGATTGTCACATTGTCCATTTTCTGAACTCGTTATTCCTGCTTTTTTTTTTTTTTTTGTGGGTACCGGGGGTCGAACTCAGGACCTCGCGCGCCAGCAGGCGCCTGTGCCACTGAGCGATATCACCGGCCCTTTTCATATGTGGGTACTGGAGTCGAACTCAGGACCTCGCGCTTGCCAGGCAGGTGCTTGTGCTGCTGAGCTATCCCACCAGCCCTATTCCTGCATTTTTGAGAAAACTGCCTGATCTTTATATATTTTTCTAGCATATTCAGTTTAACCTGATGCTATTTCTAGATTTTTCGGAGGGGGTCTATATTCATAAGGTAAAGAGATCTGCAGTTTCCTTATACTTGTTTGTCTTGCCCTAGTTTTAGAACAAAGTTATAGAATAAACCTAACACACTTTGGGGGGCTTTCCCCCATTGCTCTTGTTTACAAAATGGGGAAGCTGTCCCTTGGAAATATGGTGGGGAGCTGGAGAGGTTTTTGGGTTTTTGACTTTTGTTCAGTAAGTCTTGGCCATTTTCGTATCTTTAAAAATTATTGTTCTATTCAAACTTTTCATTTCTTGTGTCAATTTTAACATTTTCTGCTTTTTTTGTTGTTTTCTTCTTTCTTCCTTCCTTCCTTCCTTCCTTCCTTCCTTCCTTCCTTCCTTCCTTCCAGTTCTCGCTGTGCATTTTGGGATAGCCTTGAGCTCACTATGTAGCCCAGGCTGGCCTCGAACTCTCAGCGATCCCTTTCCTTCTACGTCATTAGTGCTGGGATTACTTATGTGTGTATGCCACCACACCTGGCATTTTCTGCTTTTGTCAGAAATATCCATTTCTTCTAGATTTTCAGTTTTTTCATACTTGTTCATAGCAATGAATTGTTTGTAATATTCTACTGTTTCTTTGTATTGTCTGTATCTATTTCTCCCTTATTCTCTTCTTTTTGAAAACATATCTCTCTCTTTTCCTTTCTCGGTCTTTTCTCTGTTTACCACTGCATGTTTGCTGTACATAATGCTGGCATTCATTGTGAGGAGTCAGTACATGCACATAACACATTTTAATTCTTTTTGCTTCTCTTGCCCTCCCGTCACTCCCCACTCCCCTTTCTCAGTCTTTCGGGGATTTTTCCATTCTACCAGTATTCACAAGAACCAGCTTTGGGTTTTGGCTAATCTCAGCGCTGTTGTTACTTTCTCACTCACTGCTGCTTGCCTGTTGGCACAGAACAAAGATACGCATGGTAGTAGCTTCCCCTTAGAGCTCCGCAAAACAGGAATCAATGAGATACACTTCAGTTGCTAAAAGAGAACTGTCAATCTGGAATTACACATCTGGCCAAAATATCCTTCAAAATTGACTGCAAAATAAAGACATTTCCAGGTAAACAACTGCGGAGAGAATCTGGCCCCAGCAGAACCGTGCTGTAGAAAGTGTTAAAGAAGTTCTGCAAGGTGAGGGAAACCTGATCTCCACAGACCTGCGCAGAGAAACCAGAAGCTGCGCAAGTGAAAATGTGCGGGCAGAAATAAAGCACTTTGTCTTCTTTTTAATTACCTTATAATATACGTGGCTCCTTAAACAGCATAAGCCGGGTGTGGTGGCGCACGCCTATAATCCCAGCGTTCGGCAGACTGAGGCAGGAGGATCGCCACAAGTTCGAGGCCAACCTGGGCTACATAGTGAGTTCAAGGTCAGCCTGAACTACAGAGCAAGACCCTGTCTCAAAAAAAAAAAGCATAAAGCAAAGTAGTCTGCAGTTTGTGACATATGTAGAAGAAAAATGTATGAAAACAGTTGCTCAAAGGTTAAGTGAGGTGTGCATTGCTGTAGATAGGTTGCAGCAAGTTCACGTATGTGCTGAACTCTGACAGTGATGGAGCCTTTAGATCACAAACGGGTGCTGCGGCACGCGTGCCATGGGTTCGCCACACTGCCCTGAAGCAGCCTTTTGAGAGGGGCAGGAGCCAAGATAATGAGCAAGTCATGGAGAAGCCAAAAACTACTTAGGCTATGAGAAGTCTGGAAAGGAAGAAAAGGGAAACCAAGGGAAGTTAGGACAAGTAGAAAAACAAATGGCGGAACAATAAACTCTGTCGTATTGATAAATACATTAAATGTAAATGGCTTAAACATCCCATTAAAGGACAGAAACTATTAGACTGGTTAAAAAAGGAAGACTCAATTATGTGAGGTCTACATGAAACACACTTAGAATATATTATATTTGAATAAATATAATATATTCTTCTCTTTGAAGAAAAGCATGAAGATGATATACCATTCAGACACTTATAAGAAAGCTGGAGTGGCTCTGCTAAAGTAAGAAAAATAGATGTGAGGGCAAAGAATATCCCTGAAAGTGAAAGGGATGTTTCATAGTGACTGAAGAGTCAAGTCATCGGGGAGACGTAGCAATCGAAACACACATCGCTGACAGCCGAGCCTCCCGTACCTGAAAGTAAGAGTGGCAGATATGAAAGGAGGAGCAGGCCGGAACTGGGACAGCCAGCATGCTCAGGGATCTCTAGAGCAGTTTGCGAAAACATCAGAAGGGATGTGGATGCGGACAACTCGAACGCCGTCAACCAGCTTGACCAGCTGGAGCTCCCGGAGCACCGGCTCAACAACATGGTGTGCGCTCTCTGCATTTCCCACGGAACCTTCTCCAGGATAGGCTGTGCGCCTGTCCAGAAAGCAAATCTCAATAGATTTAAAAGATCTGAAGAATACAGTGCGTCTGCCATACAGTAAACCTAGAAACCCAGTAGCAATAAGTATCTTTAAAGTCCCAAAATATTTGAAAATTAAACAACATAATTCTAAATAAAAGGTGAAGTCATGTGGAAACTAGAAGAGGTTTTGAACTCATTGAAAGTGAAAACACAGCATGTTTAATAAATTTGTGAGATGGTTTCCAACTCTCAAAGCTAATAAATTCAAGAACAAATTAAGCCAATGTAAGTAGCAGAAAAGGAATAACAGAGGTAAGGTGGAAATCATTGACCTAGTAAACAGGGTAGAGAAAGTCAGTGTAATCAAAAGCTAGATACTTGAAAGACCAATAGAATTGATGAATCTTTCTGCTTGGCTAGAAAAAAAGGGGAAAGAACTATAAATGACCTCTATCGGGAATGAAGGAGAGGGCCTGCAGATACAACAGGCACAAAAAGAAGAATAAGGGGATTTCATATACAACTTTATGACAAAATTTTGACAAATTAGATAATACAGTTTTCTTATAAAACAGGAGTATTGGGGCCGGTGAGATGGCTCAGCGGCATAAGTGCCTGCCTGGCAGGCGTGAGGTCCTGAGTTTGACTGCCGGTACCCGCATATTAAAAAAAAAAAAAAAAAAAAAAAAAGGAAGTATCAAAACTGAGTAAGTAAGAAAATAGAAAATCTCCATAGCCTGTTTTAAAAATGAATTTATAACTAAAAGCTTTTCCACAGCACAATTTTCAGGCACACATGGTTTGAACCATGAATTCCTTCAAATATTTAAGAAAGAATGAACACCTAGTCTTTCTCCTTCAAAAAATAAAGGGCAGAACACTTTCCAGCTTACTTTATGAAGCCACCATACTCTGCTACCAAATGCCACCAACAAGTAAACAAAAAACCCCTACAGTGTGATATTCGTTGTTGACAGCACCACAAAAATCCTTTGCAAATACTAACAGATTTGCTCTTGTAATATGTAGAATGATGATGCATCAGGAACAGTGATATTCTATCTCAGCCGTGACTGTTGGTTTAATATTAGAACATCAAACACTTGAGTTCCCTCATATTAACAGAATAAAGGGGAGCACAGTGATGATCTCAATACAGGAAAAATGTGTGACACAAAAGTCAGCAATCATAAAACTTGCAGCAAGAGAAGCATGGAATAAATTTTCACAGCCCACAAGGAAGAACCAACCCTACCAATACCTCCGTCTTCAACTCGTAGCCCTCAGAACTGTGAAGCAATACATTTCTACCTTTAGGCCGTTTGACTTGTGCTACTGTGTTACGGCACCCTATCAAACTATATAGTAGCCAAAAAAAGTTGAAAAAAAAAATGGGAAGATTTTACTTTGTCTTTCATGCCTTATTGTAAAGCTAATGAAGACATTGTGGTATTGGTATAAATATAGATGTGTTTATTAGTGGAAAAGAATAGAGAGTCCAGAAATAGAATGAGTGGGGAGGATAAACTTTTCAGTTAATGGTGCTGGAACAAAAGGGGGGGGAAAAAAAAAAAAAGAACCTCAACCATTATACCAAACTCAAAATTTGACTTAAAATGGAAATATAAAAGCTAGAACTATAAAACTTATAGAAGAAAATATTGTGAGAAATGTTGAGATAGGCCATGATTTCTTAAGACACATCAAACATTGACCATGCAAGAAATGGATAAATTTTTCATTTGAATTTAAAAGCTCTGCTCTTTGAAACACATTATTACAAAATGAAAAGGCAAGCCACCATCCAGGAGGCAATATTTGCAACATGTATAGCTGGAATAGGACTTATTCATATGCAGAATATGTAAAGAACCTCTTTCAACTCAGTAGGAAGATAACCCAGTTAACAAATGGGAGAGAAAGTATTTGAACAATACTTCACTAAAAAATACAGGAATTACTGAGCACGGGAAAAGATCTTCACATCATTAGTCATAAGGAAAATGCAAATTTCCCACAATAGACTCCCTAAAAAGTCTCGTAATATTAAGTGTTGGTAAGGACCTGGAATAACAAATACACTGCTGGAGAGAATATATGTTGGTACACTCCATTTGGAAAACAGAAACTTAGGTCTTAGAAACCTCAATATAAATTTACCACAGGACCCCATAATTCCAATCTTAGGTGTTGACCCAAGAGATAATGGAAACAGGTCCCCCAAAAGACCTGCATATACATGTTCATTGCACCTCCACTCATTTTAGGTAAAATGGAATTAACCCAAATGTTGAGTACCACATGAGTGGATAAGGAAATGGTGGTATTTTCATAATAATAAATAAAAACAAACTGCTGAAGCATGTAACAAGATGGTTGAATCTTAAAACTGTTGAAAAATACTTCTTTAGGTATGAGTCCATTTGTATTATAAAACCAACAAAATATACCTGTACTGACAGAAAGGACAGGGTGACTAAGTCTCGTGTCGGGGGAGTGGAGGGAATTGCAGAGGTGCACAAGGAAGTGTTCGGGGTGATGGAAATGTACAAATCTCCATTTGTCTGTGGTTACCCAGGTCCAGTGGCAGTTTACTTATAAATTATGCCTCAATAAAGTGCATCTTAGAAGTAGAGAAAATAGAGCACGCAGCGTGCTATGTGGAGGGCAGTGCCCGGGCTTCAGGTCCCAGGGCTGCAGTAGGTCTCGCTGACCCGGGCCTGGCAGGGCTCTTCTTGGCCACATCTTGGGGTCGCCTGGAGGGCTTGTCTAAGACACTGGAGCCCAGAGATTGGGGCGCATTCATTCTAGGGCTGAGAACACAGCACTGGCGGGGTTCAGGCTTCCCGCGTGACTCCGACGTGTAGTGGAGGGTGAGGGCTGCTGCCCTGGACGTGCGCTCTGAGCGTTCCCTGGAGCAGGGTCTGCACAGTGAACGTTGCTGCTTTCTGGTTGCTTCCTGAGTTACGTCACTGCTTGTTTGTCCGGCACTGGGGACAAGAGCAACAGCTCAGTCACAAAATGCCAGTGGATACGTTGAGATAGGCCATGATTTCTCAAGACAAAGCAACACGAAATGAGTGCAGCACAGAGATGCCTGGACCTGTGTTCCTGCGAATTGGTGTGTAAGGCAAAAGCCAGCAGAAGGGTATGGATAGACGTTAGTCACCTACAGGTTCACCAGCTCAGCGACAGTCAAGGACAACATGGCCCTAACTTAGAGTAACCCACGCCTGCCAAATATCTTGACTATAGAAGTAAATCTGCACATTTGACCTTTGTTGAGAGACAGCTAGTGTTTGGTGAAGGGCTCCTCTGTCCAGCCCTTTTCAGATGTGCTAAGAGAAACCGTTGGAATCTCAGAATCAAGCAGAAGCAGCGTCAGAAAAGGTTTCCATTTCTCCTGTGTTCCCCGTGTGCCAAGCCCATGCTTGGCAGGGCGCCGAGCGCCTTCTCACACAGCCCTGCCCGCAGTGCTAGGAGGTGGCGCTGCCTCACTTGTTCCACGTCAGAAAACCTGGACTCCTTGAATCCAGAAACTTCCCCAAAGTCACAGTGCCAAAAAGGCTGAGTTAGAATTCGGTAAGCCTGCCTGCCTCTCAGAGCCCCTCTCTCCCCACGCAGGGACACGGTGGTAATCGAGGCCCGTGTTCCTGCACGTCCTGCGAGGTAATCCTTTCATCCCATGCTCTGAGCGGACCCTCGGCTTGCCTGGGCACGGCATCCCCACTGGGTGGAAGCAGTGTTTGACCACCGCCACGCCCTCGAGGGTGGCTCATTCGCTTTGGCAGGAGGACTGTGGTGGTTTGGGGTCTGGCTGTCTGAAGGGGCTGCGTTGGGGCTTGATTCAAGGGGATTCCGTCCCACCTCGGGACTGCGCAACTGCCTGTCTTCGTGTTCACCATTAGGTGTGAGAGCAGCCAGAACGAATAGGTCTTCCCAGAAGCCGTGCTCGAGCGCGCCTCTGCACTGAGGGCTCTCTGACACCTGGCTCCGGGGGGACCGAAAGCAGGTGAGCCGCTGAGCTGCCTTCTGTCTGCACCCTGTGTCTAGAGGCTACATGTTCGTTTGTGTAAGCCGGGCTTACTGTCTTGTCGAGCTGCGTTACCTCGTGAAAGTGTTGACTGAGCTTGGCTCCTCGAGGTGAACTACAACTCGTGACTCATTTGTTATGGGTCTAGAATCAGTTCCCAACATGTTAAGAAGAGCAACAAACAACTTCCTTGTTTTATGAAGTGCTAACAGAAGAAAACTCGTTAAATTCCTAATTGTTCTCCCCTGCCCCAGCCTTAGCTGGGCGCTTGTAGCTCAGCAGTCAACCAGAGCGCTACAATAGCAAATCGCCTGTCCGCCCCTCTCGCGAAGCTGTCGCGTCGTTGTCTGCTTTTCCCCGAGCCCTGACCCTGTGCTCATTCGTGAGGATGTAATTATGCATTTGTCATCCTTGTCTAGAATAGGCCATTTATGTTGTAAACATTTAATGCGCTGCTATAAAAAGCTGCCCGTACCCTTTCGAAACACCGCTGCGCGAAAGGAGAAGTTTATCCAGGAGTGCGCGCCTCGGCTCACCCGCGGCTCCAGCGTGACCATCCTTTTTAAGAACTCTTTAATTTACCCTTGTTGGCTGCTTAAATTTCAATTTTTAGCATGTGATTTCATTTCCCTCAAAGGAAATCTTAACCATTTAGCATATCTCAGAACTTTTTTTTTTTTTTACAGGAAGTGAGATGTTTTTCTTGCACTGAATAATACATCTTGGATACTTTGATTTCTCACTTATCAGAAAAGCTGGTGTCTGAGAAGACGTTTGCAGCTTGACTTTCTGCACAGTGGGGAGTGGATTTGGCCCTGAACGGGGTTCCTGTTTCCTCCAGCTCTCAGGAGCGCCCCCAACTCCTTGCCGTGGCCAGGTCACAGCACAGACATCAGCTGCCGTGACCACTGCAGTGCCCTTTGGGGCACTTGCCCTGTGCTCACCATATGCTGTCACCCAGTCCATAGCCACAGTCACCCTTGGCAGGAGGCCCTGGTGTCCCCATTTTACCGACCAGGAAGCTAAGTCATTGTGGTTCCCTGCATGCCCAGGGCTGGGGTCAGGGGCAGCCATCTGTTCCCTCAGCTAAACCGAAAACACGAGACCCAACTTCCTCACGGCACAGAGACACACCGTCCGTGTTCGCAGGGTGCTGGTAGGGCTTTCTCTCTGTGCCAGTCACGACACCCTTCCTGGACCTCACCTTGTCTTCACCCCAGGGCTTGTGGCAGCCCTCCTTTCCCACTGGAAGTCTCTAGCACCCACGCTGCTGGCACATGTGGGACGGGTTCTTGGAGGAGAAGGGAGTGAGTAATGTGCCGGGACCTTTGGAAACACTCGCAGGTGGGACCACTGCCAGCTTGGCCGTGGGCCATCCGGGACCCACCCTCCATGCCCGTGTCACACACTGTCTTGGGGAAGATGAGTTCACTTTCTCCCAGACTCTCCTGGACCAATTTTGTATAATGCAGTATAAAGGGAATTACAAAAGCAAGCAAGCAGGAAGGAAGGAAGGAAGGAAGGAAGGAAGAAAATTTAAAGAATAGAAAATCCAAGCCCAAATTTTGTTAAGAGATTCTGCTGCAGGTGTCAGATTGCTAGCAGCTTCCCAGCTCATCCTCTCAGTGTCTGCTCCTGTCACCTGCCGGGGTCTCCTGACCTAACTTGGAGTCGCCCTTACCAGACAAGGGACCATGGAGAAGGCGCCTGCTTCTGAGCCTCCCTTGTCCATACCTCAGACCCAGTGACAACCTGGCACTGTCAGAATTAAATGAGCTCACCGCAGTGTCCACAGTGAGTGCTTTGAATGCACTAGGTGTCTATCAAAGAGTAGTTCATGCCTCATCCCACCTCCAGTGCCTAGAACCAAGTTAACCTGAATCAAGTGATTACCACCCGGTTTACTCTGTCCTTCCTGACTTTTGAGGAACTAAGAACTGTTAGTAGCAGCGACTCCTGGCGCGTCTGTCGTGGAATCCTCTGGAAAACACTGGGACATGGTGTTCAACTCTGGGTGCTCAGTGCTACCAGGCTTGGGTGCTTTTAGGCCTTTTCAGTAAACAGAGCTAGGAAATCAATATTTGCAGGACAGAGAAAATTATGAGTTCACATATTTCGAATTTAAACGTAAAATTAACGTCTTCCATTAGATACTTTTTTAGCTTGGAAATTGTGGTTGCTAACGTTAGTTACCCATTTGCTTTAAACTAAATATATAAATGATGGTTCAAAGTAACGACAGTAATACTACTAATGCTCAGTAGGACTAGGGATATAAAGTGAAAACGCTGTATTAATTCTGTGAAATAATTTTTCTTGGTTTACATGCTATTAGATTAATTTGTTGGTTTTTAGAACTTCAAATTCAGTTTTAAAAATTTAAAATACGCAAGATCTCAAAGTCATAAAATTATATAGCTGGAGACATTGGTGGACTCTCCATTCCCATTTCTTCCGACTCCATCCTCTTCACTATGGGGAACCATTACTTGTCTTTGGCTTAACTCTTCATTATTTCCTTTTTAGATGTTTTTTCCCCTTTCTTGTGCTGAATCAAATCCATGCTAAACACTTACTGTATTCTTCCCTTGAACTACACACCTAAGCCCCGGAATGTATATTTTTTAAAACATGCTTTTCCTCCTCTCTCTCTCTCTCTCTCTCTCTCTCTCACATCGTCATAGCACTCTTATAATAGACAGAAGGTAGAAATCAAATGTCCATCAATGGAAAAATAAAATATATATATCCATGCAATAGACCATTACTCGGCCATACAGAGGGATAACATGCTGACACACACCGTAAGGATGGACCTGCAGACCATGATGCCAAGTGAAAGAAGCTGGGTACAGAGGCCCCCTCCCTTGATTCCATTCGTGTGAAATGTCCAGAGTAGGCAAATGCAGAGACACAAAGTAGGTTAGTAGTTGCCAAGAGCTGAGGGGAGGTAGGGATGAGGAGTGAGCTCCAGGGGATATTGGGTTTCTTTTAGGGTGCTGGAAATGTTCTAAAATTAGACAGTGTTAATCTCTACCAGTAAATACATTTAGTATTCTCACAACTTGGAATACACTAAATGTATGGTAAAAATGCTGTATTAGTACATTGGTAGATTATAATGTACACTGTACTAGTGTACTTGGATGTATAGTATACTCGGATGTATGGTCCAATGTAGTATACAGTGCATGTATACTGTGCTGCAACTCTGAACATACGAAAACCTGCTGAACAAAGGGGTGAATTTTGTCACGCTGGAATTACATCTGAGTAGAACTGTTACATGAAACTCTGCTGCCAGAACAACCTTGTCCACGTGTAATTTCATGGCGGCTTGTTTTGCTGTGAGGTCCTACGGATGAGATTCCTGGGGCAGAGGGTAAAGGCCGGGTGGTTTTGCCGCACACGGCCCAGGCCCTTCCTGGCAGCCACAGCCCGGCAGTGGGGAGCGCGCCACACGGTCTGCGTTCTCACTTGGGGTGAGGATGGGCGTGGTCTGGCATCCACAGTCCACCCGTGTTTTCTTCCTGTGCCCTGTCTGTCCGTACATCTGATCTCCTTTCCTCCCGTTTGTTAATATTGTTTCAATTTTCATAAGTTCTCTTATGCATCAAAGTATTTATCCTTTGCAATATTTTACAAATTTGTGAAATGTGACATGTAACTTTCCCAGTTTTCATTTGCCTTTTAAAAAATATATAGTCCCAATTCAAAACATTTTTTTCCCCATGTACTTCTAGAGTTTGAATCATAATTGGGGAAGTTTTTTCTGTTTCCAGCCTCAAAAAGGAATTCATTCGTGTTCTCTCCTGTACTGGCCTTTGTCATCTTTACATTTGGGCTCGGGTTCATTTGGAGTTTATCCTGGTGAGCAGTGCTAGGAAGTGATCTACTTGTATCCCTTTTTATGTGACTACCCAGTTGCCCCAGTGTTTTTGAGGAAAAGAGTGAAAGAACATAAAGTATCACTGTGGTTCATATGTCTGTTTTTGAACCATTTCTGGGCTGCTATTGGCTTTTATGTAATTGTGCACGCAACACTGTAACACTGAGTGTGGGAAAGAGGAGAAGGGAGTCGCTGTCCCCTCTGACGCTGACCAGGCTGCCCATCTTCTGTCTCCCCAGGTGAACGAGCTGGACGGCATTCCGCTGATCCTGGACAGCTGCAGCATCGACGACAGTAACCCCTGTATCCTTGCATGTGGCCCACGGGGCCCATTCCTGGTGTTCATCTGTGTGGGACCGGCTGGCTTGCTTGGTGCTTGTTTCGCAGGTGTTCTGGTGCTGGGATAGCACTCTTGTGACCTTTGGGGTACAGTTAGCTGAATTTTTCACAGTGAATAGGACATTGCAAACCAGCATGTCACTGAAAAAGTGTTCTAAGACTCTGGGCCAGTTAGCTCATCCAAGGCCTCTGTGCTGCATGTCACTAATATAACCTGCCCCAAGTGTGTACATGGTCCTCAGTGCAAACGTGACATGTTTTACATGTTTTTGCTATAGAAATCTTTGGGTAATGAGTCAGTTGGAAAACAGCAGTTTGGCAACACAGAACATGAGGTGTGCTATGTCTTAGAGAGAGGCAGAAGCGTGCCAGGTGTCCCCAGGCCTCTTCTTTGCAGGGCTCTGTCCCCAGCCCTCTGCTGAGGAAGCTGGGAGTCTAGCTCTCGCCCTTCCTCCGCTGGCCCCCTCCCTGGAGGGTGTTCTGCAGAATCTTGCTTATTTGCCTCGCTTCACCTCGGAGCTGTGCATTCGAAACTGGCCTGTGTAGTGGATAGTATCCAGGGAGCAGGTACAGCTGCTGAAGTTTAGGGTGAAACCTACTTTTTAACTCTAGAAACTTTCCTGGTGAGAGTCAGCCTCAGCCCCAACCCTTGCCCATGACCCTGTGACCAGGCCATTGTATAGGTAGGGAAAGTCCCCAATGGGCAACAATGAGGAGCCCACTAGGACAGAGGAGAATGAGGGGAAGGGGCACTGCAGCAGCGAGACTCCCTTCCCCATGGCTTCTGCCAACGCTAGAAAAGGACCTGGTAAGAATCAAGCGTTTCAAAAGTAAGTTAACCAAGAAATGCTTGTTATTTGTGCTGAAGACAGTCATTTGTCTTACTAGCAGCAGAAAAGAATCTTATGTGGAAGAGCACAGAAGTTCATGAGATCGATCAGGAAAGAGCAAATCAGCAGCCTTAGAAGCCTCTGCTTCGGGGTGGATGAAGCTGGCACCTGTGCTGCGTTGTTACCCACCACTGCACACTGCTCGTTAGAGGGGTTGGACAGTTTTGGGTCCAGAAGAAAAACAAAAAACAAGTAAGAACAAGAGGAAAGCAGTACAAGAATGTTCAAGTGCAGCTGCAGATGTTGCATTTTCCAGTGGAAAGGGTGATTTCTTATAAAAAAGAAGTGAGCCCACAGTTTACTTTTATGTTCTGAATTGGCCTTCTAGAGAAGAGGGTTCTAGCACTAGCGTTTGGCTTCCAGCAAAGAACGAAGGATAAAAAGGCCGTTACCCACAGGCACAGGGCTGGGAGCCTCGCACGCTTGACTTCACCTTCTCGTTCTCACCGCTACTCACGCCTTCATTCACTTTTTTCCTAGTCCTGGGGTTAAACCCAGGGCCTTTGCATGAAGCCACATCCCCAGCCCTTTTTTAAACTTTTGACCAAGGGTCTTGCTAAGTCACTAAGCAAAAACTGTTGTGATCCTCCTGCCTCAGCCTCCAGAGTGCTAGGATCATAGGCACGTGCAATCCAGCCCGGCTTCTCATTCATTCTTCATGAAACATTTCTTCAGTCCTTATTCTGTGTTCACACACACGACTTAATCGTGACAGCTCCAGAAGGCGGGCCCTACACGATCATCCCCCTTTTGCAGATGAGGAAATCACCCAGGACTCTTGGTGTCTTATCCTGCAGAGAGAGGTAAAAGTCAGGATTGCCTGATTCCTGGCCACCTTCCTGTCCCTCCTCAGGAGTCACCAGGAGGAGGGGAACAGTACAGAGAAGCCATGCTGCCGTAGGCACGCAGTGAGAAGTGATTCACTGGAAAACATCGTGTGGGTGTCCACACGGACATGTGCTTTTGCAATGAATGGAGCATTGCAGGATCCCTGAATCTACTCTCAATCACTAAGAAAAGATCAAATATTACAGTGGTTATGCTTGGTATTGTGTGTGTGTGTGGTAATTAGTTGGGGTTTTACCTGTTGAGCCTACCAGATTTTCAAGTCCTGTGAAATATGTTTAAGAGGTGACATCAAGAAATACCGGACCCGGGGGGAGGAGGGCTGCGTGGCCAGGAATGGGAAGGTATGACTGCCTGCAGGGTCGCAGGAGTGATGAGCTAAGGTCTGGCCTCTCTAGCACCAGATCAAATAGAGACAGAATCCAGATGGATGTTCAGAAGCCACCTCCTTCACACCAGCCCTTCTAGGTGTTTCTCCTACTCAGAGGCCTTTCCGAAGAACCACCTCATGACCCTGGTTGTACTCTTCACTTCCCATGCACTTGTTTTCCTCTTTGTTTTTTTTCTTTCTTTTTCACATTTTTCATTCATGAAAGTAATACTGCTGTAGACCAGGTGTGATGGTATATGTCTGTAATCCCAGCCCTCTGTAGGCTGAGGCAGGAGGATTGCCTTGAGTTTGAGGCCAGCTAAGTTCATAGTCATCCTGGACTACATAGTGAGACCCTGTCTCAAAAAAAGAAAGAAAGAATATAATACGTCTGGGTCATTTTCTTCAGTTGCTGAAAGGCGTTTAATGAGAGCATCTCTGGCTCCGTTCTCCGCTTCAGCTGCTTCCGCTCGTGGCTCTGTGTATCTCCTGATGTGCTCTCCCGCCGTTTCTGGACACAGCCGCTTTCGAGGGCCTCTCCTCACATTACAGTGAGCTTGAGCCCTCCTGCGCTGCCTGCTCGCCTCCCTCCCTCCCTCTGCTTCACGGCAGGGAAGGTGCGCACCGTCTCCTCTTCACGTGTCACGAGCGAGGCCAGCGCCCTCTGAAATGGTTATTTGCCGCTTGCACTGTGTGTGTGTTTGTACCCTGTCCTCACCGCGACCTTGATCTTGCCTTTTGCCATTGGGTTCCCTCTCTTTATTTTTATTTGTAACCTATCTTTACATATTCGTGATAGAAGTTCTTTGTCAGCTCCATATGCTGCTAACATTTTCTTTCCCTCATTCTGTGACTTAGCTTGTCATCCTCTTTATTTTGAATAACGTTAAGTCCTTAACTTGTAGTCCAGTTTGACTTGTGGTCAAACGTATCACTTTTCTATATGGTTAGTTTTTTTTTTTTTTTTTTTTTTGTGGGTACCGGGGGGTCGACCTCAGGACCTCGCGCGCCAGCAGGCGCCCGTGCCGCTGAGCGATATCACCGGCCCCTTTTTCGTATGTGGGATCCGGGAGTCGAACTCGGGCCTCGCGCTTGCCGGGCAGGCGCTTAAGCGGCTGAGCCATCTCACCGGCCCCCCTGTTTTTTTTTTAAGATAATCTTGTTTGAGAAATAGTTCCCTGCCCTCAGGTCACGATGACAATCTGTATTATCGTCTGAATACTTCGTATTTTTACTTTCTATGCATGTGTTTGCAATTCACTTGAAGTTGATTTTTGTATAGAGAGTGACCTGGGGTTCTATTTCTATTCTTTTTACAGGGGTGACCTAAGAACTGTGCCAGCCCCGGTTATTGAAAAGGACATGTTGTACCATGTGGTATCAACATTTGGGTCTGTTTTGGGAGACTCTTCTTTTCCAAGGATCTACTTGTCTATCCCTGCACCAGAGTCAGTCTTAATTACCATGGCTTTCTAACTTTTCTTCATATAGCCACATATGTTCTTCCAGTTTGTCTCATCTTTTTGAATTATGGCTATTTTTTTTTCTTTTTGAGACAGGATCTTGCTATGTAGTTCAGGCTGGCTTTAAACTCACTGTGTAGCCCAGGCTGGACTAGCACTCACAGCAATCCTTCTGCCTCAGCCTCCCAAATGCTGGGATTATAGGTGTGTTCCACCACACCCCGCAATTTGCGTAGATTTTCAAATCAGCTGGTCAAATTCTGCACATTCACACTTGTGCACACATGTGTACACACACATACACAGAACCACCATCCAAAGAAAAAGTTTAGATTCCCCAAACTGACTTACTCACTGAAATTGCATTGACTAAAATGAATTTGATGAGATTGGTGTGTAGTACGGAATTTTTGAACCCATTAACTTGTTATATCCATCCACTTCAGAGTTACTAAATTTCACCTTTCATCTTTTCTGTGTGCTTCTTTAGCTCCATTGCATGGGTTTTGGTATGTATTATTATGTTGCCATTCATTTTAAAGAGTTTTATAATTTTCATGGTTTTGGTCCATGGATTATTGACAAAGGAGTTTCTTAATTTCTTTTTTTTGTGGGTACCAGGGGTCCACCTCAGGACCTCGCGCGCCAGGAGGCGCCCATTCCACTGAGTGATATCACCGGCCTTTTTTTCGTATGTAGGTTCCGGGAGTCGAACTCAGGCCCTCGTGCTTGCCAGGCAGGTGCTTACGCCACTGAGCCATCTCACTGGCCCGAGTTTCTTAATTTCTAAACAAATGAGAATTTGCTTGTTGTTGTTTTGGGTTTTTTGTTTGTTTGTTTTTGTTTTTTTGTTTTGTTGTTTTTTGAGATTCACTTTTAGCATAAATGCATTGTGATCGGCACACACACACTTCACATCCTCTGTTGTGCAAACATATTGAGACTTGATTTGTGACCCGGTGTAGGTCAGTGTTTGCAAACTTCCTGTCCCTGCTTCAAAAGCATTTCTGTTGGCCAGTTGCTGGGTGCAAATACATTAAGTTTGTAAATGGTCATATTGAAAACTTATGTGTGCTTACTGAGTTTTTTCCTGCTTTCTCAATTACAGGGAAATTAAATTCTTTAAAATTTCTGCCTGTGATTGTGGATTTGTCTTTTTCTCTTTTGAGTTATATAACTTTCCTTTACATGCTTTGAGGCAGTTGCTTTTAGGTAAAGGTGTGAAATAGCCCCTGTTGTCATTAGAATGCATTCTCTAAAAATGTATCTTTGCCTAATATTAATAGAGCTTCACAGCTTGACTTGGGATGGATTTACATATTATAACTTTTTCAATTTGTTTATCTTCAGCCTTTCTGTATGAGATATGTTTTGTGTGAAGAACATATAGCTGTTTTTTCTTAATCTAATTTGACATTCCTTGCATTTTAACTATTGCATTTAGCCCATTTACATTTAATGTAATTATTGATATATTTATGATTCAAGCCTCTTTAAATGTTCTATTTTTCCCCTCTTGCTTTCTTTTAGATTATTTTTAATAATTCTGGGTTTGTTTTTGATTTTCTAGTTTAGAAATTCTGCTTTCTTTTTTCTGTTTCATTAATGGTTCCCTGAGAAATTATAACATGCATCCTTAACTCAGCAAAGTCTTATGTTTCTCAGGTATTTACTCCTCTTCCCAGACCACTTAACACCCCTCAACTTAGATGCTCTCGTTGTGTTATATTTTGACTCTATCTTTAAAACCCCATACAATGTTATTACTGTTTTTCTTGGTAGCCCACGTTCATTTAGATTTGAGCACATGTTTACTGCTTTCATTGCCTTTCACTACCTAAACCTGAAGAGGTTCGTGTGATCCATCTCTCTGGGATCATTTTCCTCCTGCTTGTTGTCCTCCTTTTAGAATGTCCTGTAACATGGGTTCATTGGTGGGACAATCTGTGTTTGTTTGAAAAACTTTTCTTTGACCTCCATGTTTCCGGTATTGTTTGGGAAAGTATGTACCTGATGGCCAGCATTTATTGGGATAACTGCAGGATCCTGACGTTTTAACACATACACTTTCACTTTCTTCCACTCTTTCCAGCAGGGTGCCTCCACCCTTCACTGTTCCTGGTCTGTCCTCTTGGTCCTCCTCCTGCCCTCTTCAGGAATGAATGACTCTTCCATTCTTCTGTTGAAGTGAAGAAGAGGCATGAGTTTCACCAACTTCTTAAATTTCTAGAAAGCCCTTCTATTTTAATCTTCACCTTCAGCTGTCATTAAAGAAGTACATGGGATCCACTGGTGCCTGGGCTTCGGCAGGTTCTGCAAATTGAATGGCTTCTTTCTTTCTCACTGCTGCGCAGAATCAACTTTCTTGGGTTTGCTGAATTAATTGCTAGGGCACCTTTTGCAGTCAGGAGACGTAGCCCTGTCTATTGCTTCTTGTCATTTGCCTTTTGGTTTTCGAAATTTTTCATCCCTGTGGATTTGTGCCTTTTTCAAAATCCCAGTGGAGCTTCAAAAGGGAGTAAAAGTAGGAGTGTATTTACAAGTTTTGTTGTTGTTTATGGTCACCATTTTCCACCTTATTGCCAAAATCAATGGATACTTTGCAATTCTCATGCTATTAAAATTTGTAAGATTTGGGCCGGTGAGATGGCTCAGCGACGTAAGTGCCTGCCTGGCAAGCGCAAGGTCCTGAGTTTGACTCCCGGAACCCACATAAAGGAAAAAAAGGGCCGGTGATAACGCTCAGTGGCACAAGCGCCTGCTGGCAAGCGCAAGGTCCTGAGTTCAACTTCTGGTACCCACGTAAAAAAAAAAATTTGTAAGATTTAATCTTTCGTCAGAATTAATTACTTCCTCCTTAACATATTGCTTTTATCTTGGCCTTCATGTGACCTCTTGTTTTGTTTTTGTCTCACTGCTGCTCCTCCCAGTCTTCCCTGTGCCCCTTCTTCTGCACAACTTGGGAATGTTGGGGGTCTCTGGGACAGCTCCCTTTTCCCTCGCTGATTTCTCTGCTGTAACCCCACCATTTACGCCTTTATTCTTTCAGTGTTTATCAAACACCTTTTACATCCCAGACCCTCATCTGGGCCTGACAAACACAGGATCGCCTCCAGGGAGTCAGTTGCCGCTGCCCAGGCAAGGGTAGGGGGTTGCCTCGGAGTTCTGTCCTGAGTACTCTTGCGGCCCTAACTCCAGACAAAGCTCTGCTGAGTCCAGGGCCTGTGTAACCAACATGTGTGCTTCATGTGTGCAACATATATGCTTCATGTGTGCTTGGGTGTCTTACCAATATTCAAGTTAGCAGGTCCAGAGTTAAACAGTGTCATTCGTCAAATCTGTTTCCTCTGTCCAGACAACAGGGAGACGCTCTGTGTGTGCAGTTGCTTAGGTCTGAAGCCCAGGGTTACTCCTTGTAAAGCGTCACTGTGTCTTGATTCTCCTGTGCACGCATATGTGTTTTTTAACTATTTAGGGGCAGGGTGATTGTAAGCTCGAGAGAAATTTCTCCCATGGGTTCTTTGGCTGTTTCATTAAGTATTCTTAGTGTGGCAGCAATAGTATTTTGAATTTGCGTGGTTTATCCCATTCAGTACTTGAACACCAGCCACGTTTTCATTGAATTTTAGTTTCAGTATTCTGTGTTAAGCAGCAGTGGATACTTCGGGTGTGCTCCCCCGTCCCCATCACTCTGGGTGAACTGGCCCCGTGTGAGCATGCGCATTGCTGTGGATCGCAGGGAAGTGGGGGTGGTGGGGTGGGGTGCCCTTGGATAGCCATCCGTTCCCGTGGAAATCTGCAGCTGGGACTAAAGACGTCCACTTTTTCAGCCACCTGCAGGTCAGGACTGTCCCTCTGGTGGGGATGAGGCTGGAGGCTTTCTGTCCTGCTTCTCAGAATTGGGATTGCCAGTAGTTCCAGGGAAGGGCGACAGCTCGGAGGAGAGCCTGGCTCTGGGGGCCCGCCCTGGGCGCTCCTGTTTCGGGGACATGATCCAGCCAGCGCCCAGCTGTTCACCCCCCCACTCACTTTTGGGTCACCCACAGTAATGACAGAGTAGCCAGTGCCACTGGAAAATCCCAGCTCTACTACCACAGAGTCAATTTCTTATTTGTCAGTTTATTGTGGCAAGTGGGATTTTTTTGTTGTTGTTTCCAAATAGAAACAGCTGAACTTTATTTGAAGTGTTTTTCTTTTATTCTTTTTTGATGTGTGTTTTGATCGGTTGCTCTTCATGTGGGCACATATATTGTTTTCATTGGGGACACAGGGTGGGACAGAGATAGAAAGAGAGTCTAAACTAGGTTGTTTTGTGTTTTTTTTTTCTTCTTCCTTCTTGTTCTTCCTTTTTTTGCATTGAAAGACCTCATCTGGGAGAAATCAAAACTCACTTGCATAGAGAAATATACTTTATAGGAATAACAAGCAAACAGCATTTTCCCAGTAATCCTATGGCGCAGCACACCCTGGTCGAGTTCACCTTCTTCTTCTTAACTTCCACGGCCCTCGCGGAGCCCCTGAGAGCACTTACTGCTTAGGCTGTAGAGTGGGACCTCCCCCAGGGCGGTGGGCACTGCGAACGTCAGCTCGTTTCAGTGCACCTCATGGCTTCTCAGCACGCTGGCATTCCTGCACAGTCGCCCTTTGGCAGTGGTTAATCCTTACGAGAAAGGTCAGCTTCATCTGCGATTGCGCTGTGGGGCAGAGGCGGGACTGCAGTAGTAACAACTTGGAAGACACTGGGGAGTCCAGAAACAGCTTCACACACGCACCTAGACCTGGACACACGCACGCATTCCTTGATGGAGACACACACGCACGCGCATTCTGAGACCTAAATGTGAGTGGGAAGACAGCAGCGCTTCAGAGAGGCAGCCCAGGAGAACGTGGGGATTAGCTTTGGGTGGCCAGAGCTTCTGCAGCGCGACACAGTGCATGATTGGGGAGCGCTGGCCAGACGAGGCAGAATTTGACAAGATATTTGCACTGTAGATGTGTCTGACAGAGGACTCATCTGTAATATATTAAGAACCCTATAGAACAACAAAGAAAGAGTAAATAACTCACTTTTAAAATGAGCAAAAGACTTTCCTGCCACCCCGCAGGAGAGGAAATCCAGATGGGACTGCTCCCCATCATCAGTCACCACGGGCGTGCGTGTTAGAGCCAGGCGGGGCCCGCGAGCACGCTCAGAGCCCCCGCTGAGGCACGGTGCCCGCAGCCCGAGCAGTAACCCAGTGTTGGTGGGGCGCTGTCGGAACAAGTGCTCGCAGAGCCAGAGCCAGCATCTGTGCCCCTAGGCGTGTCCCCAGGGGAAATACATGCACGTGTCTGTCTTTTAGAAGACGTATGCCAGAATCTCCACAATAGCATTATTGCTAAGCACCCCAAAGAGGAAGTAGCCCAGGCGATTCTCAGTGGTGGGGTAGACAAATAAACCACGGCGTGTCTGTGCCGTGGAACCACAGCACAATGACAGTGAACAGAGGGAGGTGGCTCTCACTAACGTGATACTGAGCAGAAGGACCAGATGCAAAAAAAAGCACATACTGTTGATTCAGTTTACCTGAACTTCAGGAACAGGTGAAATTCATGCGTGGTAGTAGAAGCCAGAATAGTGTTACTCCGGGTGGAAGAGTGAATGCGGTTAGGGTGGGGCACGTAGGGCCTTCCTTCAGGGTGCTGTCATGATGTAAGTCCTCATCCAGGGAGTCCTGTGGGTGTGTAGACGGGAAGAACTCATCAGAGCGTATGTGGCAGGTGTCTACACTCCGTTGCACCTCATTAAAAGTTTCCGGATCACGTACTGGGTGCTTTCTGTATGCCTGGGCCTGCGCCAGACCCTTCTCTACATTCTCTTGCAGTTTTCGTAACAGTACCCTTTGTTGGGAGCAAGTACTTCCATGTCGCAAACGGAGAAGCTGAGGCTCAGAGAGGTGTCGTGGATCGGCCAGGCTTTCCCCGCTCACGCATGTTGGGGCCGGGGTGCGAGCCCAGGTTCGTGTGACCCCGCAGCTCGAGCCTTCGTCCTGATCCGATGTCTACGCTTCCGCCTGGTCCTGTTATCCCCTTGCTCTGCAGTGTTTCCTTGAAACGCTCTCCTGAGAGACGGGCGGGTGGACGTGGGTGGCGGGTGGACGTGGGTGGCACGTGCAGACTCGAATCCCTCCTGCTGAGCCTCTAGCACACACATAGTAGCCATTACTCAAGGGCGGGCTCTGAGTACTGAGGCAGTAGGGAAGCGGGCAGGTCTTTTTCCACTGTTTCTGCCTTTGAGACTTGAATCCTGTCCGTCATGGGGTTTTCCACAACCCCCTTCGTTGAGCTGAGGGCCTCAGTTTGGCCGGGTAGGGTTTGGTTGTGTTGCCGTGCCATGCCATGAACAAGTCCCACCAAATACCTGCACAGGTAACTTTTCTCTTTGGGAAAACCCATCCCGCATGTCTTCTTGCTCCCACACCCCCATGTTGGGGTGAACCCCCTATATGGGCGCCATGGACCCAGAGGACAGTTACCAAAGTGGGTTCAAAGCACCCTTTTTCCTGTAGCACCGTAACGGGTAAGATGCTAGAGACGCCCGCTCAGGGGGAGCCCGTAGGAGGCCCGTGTGCAGCAAGCGTGCTTCCTCTGAACCTCACGGAGTCTCCGCCAGCCCCCTGTGCATGCCGGAGCCCATGTGGGAAATACTGGACAACGGTGGCGCATCTTGGGGAACGTAGGAACATTAGAATAAACAGAAACACGTTCCATTCTGAGCTCTTCTGGAGGGGAGCCCACTTGTACAGGCTGCCTGACAGCACTGGGTGGGGGGCTGCTCAGGGAAGCACCTTCAACACCTCTGGCAGCCCAGTGGCCTGGTCCAGTGTGGCTTAAAGGACACCCACAGGTTCCACCCCAGGGAGGCCCTTCCTCTATACTGGATAATAAACAAGTTCAGCTCTGAGGATCCCTGCTTCTGGTCCTGACCAGACGCAGGGAATGGTTTTAGATCAGTCTTTTCTCCTGGGGCAGGGTGAGATTTTTCTGCTTCTCTTTGCATCAGCTGCTTTGTGAAACAGCTGATAAACACTCAGTGCTTGTTCAGTTGTTTAACTGACGTGAATTAAAAACTAGAAAAATGTGGTAGTGCTGTTTTGCATTAAAACCCTAAACTCCCTAAACTTTTTGGCATGGCTTCCATGGAATTAATTCTTTTTTTTTTTTTTTAAGATTGAGTCTCTTTTGCTCACCTGCTATGATTGGAGATCAAGTGTAAACCAAATCTTCTGCACACAGAAAGCAAACAAGTGCCCACAGACGGGGCAGCTAACGGTGCATCGGGGAAGGAGTAAGCGGGCGGCGGCTGCGGGGCTGGGAGGTGCATGACCCAAGCCCCACAGTGCGGATGCAGGAGCATCGCCATCTAGAGTGACACCTGCAGAGGGAGGGTGGGGAATTCTCAGGGCTTCCCTGGTATCCTAGCAACGACAGCCAGGGTGGAAGCTACAAGCCAGGAGCTGGGTATGGTGGGACATACGTTCTTTCCTGAAGCATCTTTAGGTGTTCTGGCAGATAGCCAAGCTGGTTAAGATGAGAGTATAGAACGAATGTTTCCAGTTGTGTGCTTTCCACTTTGTCTCCTTGGTTGGCAGTTGCACTCCTCTTTCTTACACCCCTAGAGTCACACGAGGGGCTCTGCTTCATTGCATGGCCCGTCCTTTGGTCTTGCCTGGCCAAGTTGGTTTGCTGTTTCCTGGGCGGTTTCACTGCTTTTCCGTGTTCCGGGAGCGTGGACCTGCAGGCTGCTTCTCACATGGTTGAGATGTGGGGCGGGGGGCAGTGCTGGGCCTAAAGGTGCCAGCATCACCCCCACTCTCCCTGCCCCATGGCTGGGACACTGCCGCCGAGGCTGCTTCTTGGCTTTGCCGTCTGTCGTTTCAGCTGGTGGCTTTGAGATGACCCTGTGTTTTCTTACGTTTATTTCTCAATGGTTTCTATCAAATGTTTGGACCTGCCTCTTGTAGCTGAGCACCGTGCACAGGACATGTTCTCAGCTTGAGTCTCATTCCTAAAAACTGGGCAGTCTGAGCTCAGTGGAAAATGTATTGGAAATCCCTGCCTGAAGAATTTCGCCTTAGTCGCCTTTTAATTGTAAATTTACTGGCCTACGTAATTTTAAAGTGGAAACTACAGAAAACAATTTGTTTTTCAGAACTGTTTCCTCAGATAGTACTTTACAGAGGAGGCACCCTGCACGCCTCCCGCAGTGTCTGTATTGTGAAGACCTCGGCACAGGAGAGAAGAGCATTTGTCATTCTTAATTTATGTCAAGAAGATTATACCTGACTTAGGCCGTAGAGCAGGTGTAGAATAGCCTGAAGTTGACGTGCGTGGCCCCTCCGGGCTGCAGATTCCAACGCCCCTCGCACAGCGCCTTTTACAGTCCAGTCGCGTGCAGCGCTGTTGATGATTATGTCACACCTCTGTCCCCACATGGCTTTAGCAAGCCTCGTCACTGGTTACAGTCATCACATTTTACCGAATCACCCAGCAGTTTGCAATCACAGCCATCCCCAAGCGTGAGATTTGCTTTCACACCACTGCAGATTACAACAGCACAGCGTGGCTAAGCGCGGACAGGCTGCGAGGGGTTTCAGCGCGCATGCGCGGCAGGCGCCACCCCACTGAGCAGCACCCCCCAACCCCAGCCTCACCTCTCTTTTCTTAGAGTTAATTATTTGCCAGTTTTTCTTTTTGCATTAGCTTTCTTTATTAAGAACAGTAGTGACTTTTGAATATAGTTAGGAAATTAATAAGTAACTTTTTAAATTGTAATGCTTAAATGCCATTGCCACACAGAATATGTATTTTGTAAGACAGGGTAGTTAAGTTAGGCATAGAGAAATGTATTCCAGGTAATCATGACTAATTGTCAGAATTTTTGCCTAAAATAACCTCAGTCAAATATAGCAGTGACACAGGGGTCCGTCAAAACATCACTGTGCCACAACCACTGTGAACTGTTAAATAGTACTCCCTTGGCTATTTTATTTTGAGACATTCTTACAGGAAGTGTTATGTTCTTTGTACTAGTTGTTTTTCTGGGACCAACACATTTTTAAAAAGAAGAAATCTGTTGGGTGTGTTTGATCCTGTGGCAGAGTCTGTGATCTCCCCTGGGACTTAATAAGCAGGCTCTCATTAATTCCTTGTGCACAAATGAAAGAAGCCACATGCTAAGCCCTGGGCCACCGAGCTGAGGAAGATGTAACCCTTGGTCACGATCCAGATGGAGAGAGAAATCATTAAACAACATTCACAAGACAGAGTGCTCGGGTGGGGTGGAGGAAAGCCCCGTCCTCTGAGAGAGCCTGTGACCAGCGCATCTGCGAGGTTTGCAACTCTGACGCATGCCATGGACCCTGAAGAACTTGGAGGAAATTGAGTGCTGCTTTTCTGCTTGGAGTTGACTGCTCCGTACGGAGTATGCCATGCTGGCTGGGGGGAAGGGAAGCCTCTGATTGCTTTGGGCCTTCTTGTCCTTGTTTAGACACACAGCCTCCTTTCGTTAGATAATAGCTTAGTATCTAGAAAACGCAAGCTAACTTACAGGTATGCTCACCTTTCCGACTCCAGCCATCCTTCAGTCTGGAGGTCTCTGAGATAGAGACAAGAGACCCACCCACGGCAGCAGGCATTGCCAGTGTGCCCTGTGAGCCCGGCCATCGCTGAGGGGTCAGCCTGCTCCCAGCCCACGGTGGCAGTTGGTTTTGGGGATGAATGACCTGGTGGACTAACACATAAAAACAGATGTCTAAAAGATAGAGAACTGAGGGAATGTGTGAAGAAAGGCAAGAAAATAGTGCATGAACAAAAAGAAATGCCAGCCAAGAGATCAGAAACCCAAAAGAAATTCTGCAGCTGGAGGGTATAAAACCTGGAATAAACTCACTAGGGGGATTCAAATGCAGATTGGAGCTAGCACAAGAATCAGTGAACTTGAAGATAGGACATTGGAAATTATCAAGTCTGAGGAAGAGAAAGGAAATTCAAGAAAAGTGACCGGAGCATAAGGTTTATGTGGGAACCATCAGGCCAGCCCACATGCATTGTTGGGGTGCAGGAGGGAGGAGGACAAGAAAGAGGCAGATAAAATAAAGAAACATTGGCTGAAAACACCCTACATTTGATTAAAATGACTTGAATGTAAATGTTTAAGAAACTCAATGAACTCCAAGTAGGATGAACTCAGAGGGACCCACATTGAGTATATTAGTCCGTTTTCTGTTGCTGGGACAAAATACCTGACAAACACAGCATAAAGGAGGAAAGGTATATTGTGGCTCATGGTTTCAGAGGTTTCAGTCCATAGGCTGGCTTCTAGGCAGAAACATCATGGTGAAAGGGCCTGGTGGCAGCCAGGAAGGAGAGCAGGGGAAGGGGCCAGAGACCAGATACAGTCCCTAAGGTCCTGCCCCTGCGACCCACCCAGACACACCCAGAAATGTGCTTTACTTACCTCCTAGGTGTCTCTTAAGCCAGTCGGGTTGACAGTCAAGAGGGACAATCGCGCTGAGGCACTTTATAGTCGAGGCTCTTGAAAGACAAAGAATCTTGAGAGCATCAATAAGGCTATCACAGATTTCCCATCAGAGAGGGACTTTGTGGACCAGTAAGCAGTGGGCTGCTGTGTTCAAAACACTGAAAGAGAAAACATCTCAGCCAGGAGCCCTTTATCCTGACAGTTCTTTAAATGCGAGGGAGAAATGAAGACATTCACAGATAAACAGATCTACCCTGATCTAAAAGAAATGCTCAAGGGACCACTGTGGGCTGAAATGACGGCTCCTAGACTGAGACTTAAAAGCCATATGAAGAAATAAACATCCCAATAATGGCAAATATATGGACAATCTGAAAAGCTCCGTTATCATCACATGGTTTCTAACTCTACATCTTGTTTTCTACCTAATTTAAGAGACTAATGCACTTAAAATAATTAACAGTTTGTTTGGTGGAACACAGTGTAAAATTTTGTGACATTAACAACCAAAAGGGGGGGCCGGTGAGATGGCTCAGCGGCATAAGCGCCTGCCTTGCAAGTGCGAGGGCCCGAGTTCGACTCCCGGATCCCACATATGAAAAAGGGGCCGGTGATATCGCTCAGCGGCACGGGTGCCTGTTGGTGCGCGAGGTCCTGAGGTCGATCCCCCGGTACCCACAAAAAAAATAAAAACAAAAACAACCAAAAGGGGAGGAAAACCCATAAAGATTGGGGGCAAAGCTGTAAGGAGTAGAGTTAGAGTTATTATGAGTCATTGAAACTAAACAGATATAAATTCAAATTAGAAAAGTATAACCTTGGAGTGTTAAATGTGATGCCCATGAAAACCACAAAAGAAAAACCCCTACAAAAGAAATGAACAATGAATTTAAACCTTTAATTATTAAAAAAAAAATCAACTAAACATGAAAGAAAATATTAATGCAGGAAATAAGAGTCAAAGTGCTGTCATACAGAAAACAAATAGGAAGATGACATAAGTAAGTCCTTCCTGGGCCGGTGAGATAGCTCAGCGGCATAAGCACCTGCCTGGCAAGCATGAGGTCCTGAGTTCGACTCCCGGTACCCACATATTTAAAAAAAAAATTCCTTTCTTTTCAGTGACCACTTTAAATGTAAACGGAATAATCAAGACATTAACACACGGAGTAAGAACACGACCCCACTATACTCTCTACGAGAGACTCAGTTTAGAGTCAAAGACACAAATAGGTTGAAAGAAATATTTAAAAGATAACACAAGCAGGTGATAATCAGTGAGAGCTGTAATGGCTTATGTCAGATAAAACAGACCTGGAATCAAAAAAAAGGACATATTAATGTAAAAAGTTCAATACAGCAAGAAGACGTAACACATCTACACATTTACACATCTAACAGACCAAAATCCATGGGCAAAAACTGAAGGAAAAAATAGGAAAAATATTGAGAGATTTCGACACCCCATTCTCAGTAATGGACAGAACAACCAGATAGAACACTGGAAGGGAAGCGGAGGACATAAACAGTGCTGTCTGCCAGCTGGACCCCCAGAGGCTGCCAGAGCACTGTGCCCCACAACAGCAGGAGACACGTTCTCCTCAAGTGTGCGGGAACGTTTTCCAGGATAGATGGTCTGGTAGACCACCAAGCTCAGTAGATTTTAAAAGATAGACATACGTAGCATCTTCTCTAGATGGAAATCAACAAAACTGGAAAACTAAAAAACATGTGAAAATTAAACAACCATTAATAAGTCATAGAAGAAATCACAGGGAAACTTGAAAATATTCTGAAACTAGTGAAAATACAAGGACAACTTTACCAAAACTAAAGGGACACAGCACAAGCATTCTAAGTGAGAAGGTTACAGCTATAAAGACTTACATTACTAAACAAGAAAGAGCTCGAATCAATATCCTATGCAACTTAAGGAACTAGGAAAAAGTAGGACACAGTAAACCCAAAGCTAGCGGAGGAAAGACAGCAAAGATCAGTACAGAGATAAAACAAGATAGAAAATATACACAAAATTTAAAAATGTTTAAAGTTGAAAATAGAAAAATAGTGAAGAAAATCTTGAAACCAAAAGCTGATTCTTCTAAAAGATCAACAAATTGACAAAGAAAGAAAAAAGGCTCAGATTACTAAAATCAGAAACAAAATAGGAGCTGTTCTCCTGATTCTATGATTCTACAGAAATAAAAATGATTATGAGAATACCATGTACCCTTGTATACTAATGAATTGGATAACCTGGATGATGTGAATAAATTCCTAGAAAGTGGAAAGTTACCAAACTAAATTGTGAAGAAACAGAAAATCCAGGTAGACTGGTAACCAGGAGACTATATCCCTCAAAGAAAAGCCCTGCACTCAATGGTGAATTCTACCAAATTTAAAGAACTAACACCAATCCTCAAACTTCTCCAAAATATTGACAAAGGGGGACATGTCCCAACTCGTTCTATAAGATCAGTATTACCCTGATAAGAAAGCCGGATAAAAACACTATCTGAATGGGAAGCTACCAACCAGAGTTCCTTTTGAATATTAATGCAGAAATACTCAGTGGAATACTAGCAAACCGAACTCAACCGAACTGCATGTTAGAAGACTGTACATGTGACCAAGTGGGGTTTATTCCTGGAATGCAAGCATGGTTCACCATACTGAAATTGACAGTATTAATACACTACATTAACTGAAGGAAAAAAACTATGCGATCAATTATCTTGAGACAGAATCAGCATTTGACAGAATTCAACACCCTTTCGTGAGTAAAAGCAGTCAGTAAACTAGGAATCATGCAACTACCTCAACAAAACAAAAGCCAAGAACGAAAAAGCCACAGCAAGCAGCATGGTTGGTGGTGAAAGACTGATGCTTTTCCTCTGGGATAAGGAACAAGGCAAGGCCATATGCCTCCTGCCTTCAACACAGTACTAGGGGTTCTGGCCAAAGCTATTAGGCAAGAAAAAATAAATCAAAGGCATCTAGATCGGAAAGGAAGAAGTAAAGTTATTTCTGTTACCAGATGATAGGATATGGAGGAATCCACAAAAAATACTGTTAAAACTAATGAATGAACTCAGCCAAGTACCAAAGTCAGCACACAAAAATCAGTTACATTTCTATACACTAATAATGAGCAATCGGAAAAGGAAATTTCATAATTCCATTCACAGTTGCATCAAAAATAATGATATACTTAGGAACTTATTTAACTTGTACAATGAAAACTTCAAACTATTACCTTCAAAGACATTAAAACAGACATAAATGCAGGCACATCCCATGATCACAGATTGGAAGGTGGGTTTTTTGTTGTTTTGTTTTGGTTTTTTGTTTTTTGAGACATGGTCTCACTATGTGGTGCAGGCTGGCGTTGAAAAAACTATGTAACCCAGGCTGGCCTCGAACTCATAGCCATCCTCCTGCCTCAGCCTCCCAAGTGCTGGGATTGCAGGCATTCACCACCACACCTGGCAGATTGGAAGTCCTAATGTCGTCGAGGTGTCAGTACTTGCCAAAGCAACCTGCAGACTCACTGCAGCCATGTCAATACCCCAGATGTTTTTGCATAAATTGTAAAAAGCCATCTTGAAATTCGTGCGGAATCTCAAGAGACATCAAATGGCCAGAACAATACATAAAAAGAAAAGAAAAAATAGAGTACTCACATTTCTTGATTTTGCAGCTTCATACAAAGCTATTAGGAATCAAAACAGTTGGTACTGCTGTAAAAACAGACCAAAGGGGTAGCAAATAGAGACCACAAGTAAACCTTCCCACGTAACTTCAATAGGATTCCAAAATCATTCAGTTGGAAAAGACAGTTTTTCCAACACATGGCACTGGGAAAACAGGAAAGCCATATTTAAAAAATGAAATTGGACCCTTACCTAATATTGTACATAAAAATTAAAAAGTAGAACAAAGACCTAAGCATAACAGTTAAATTGTAAACTCAGAAGAAAATAGGATGAAAGCTTTACAATGTAAGATTTGGCAATGATTTCTTGGTTTTTGACACCAAAAGCACAGGATACAAAAAGGAATTTCCTTAGAAAGTTAAAAATAGAATGAATGTGTAATCAGCCATTCTACTTCCAGATATATGCCCAAAAGTATTGAAAGCAGGGTCTCAAAGAGATACTTACACATTTGTGTTCATAGTGGCAATATATACAATAGCTAGACAGTGGGAGCAACCCAGGTGTACAAGAAAGAAGGAAAGGCAAGCAAACTGTGGTCTATCCAAGCGGTGGAATATTATGCAGCCTTAAAAAGGAAGCCTATTTCTGAACATGCTACAGTGTGGATGAACCTAAAGTACATTATGTGGAGTGAAATAAGCCAATCACAAAGACATGTCCTGTGTCAGCCTACTTAGGAGAGAAACTTAAAGGAGTCGAAATCATAGAAGCAGAAAGTGGAATGGTGCTTACAAGATCAAAAGAGTTATGGAGGCAGATGGTGGTAAAGGATACATAATATCATGAATGTATTCCCTAGCACTGATACACTTAGACGTGGTTATATGTTATATTTTGTTGTTTGTTTGTTGCAGTACTGGGTATGCTAGGCATGCACCACCACACCCAGCTAGTATGTATTTTACTACAATATGAATGTTTTCAAAAAGAGAAGACTTGTCTTCGTGTTCGTTAAATGGGTGCCCGCATCACGATTACCTTCTCGAGACACTGGAATGTGTGATTCAGTTTCAGCTTCTGTTTGTATCCAGATCCCCTGCTGTAGTCTCAGTTTAAGGATCGAGAGGCATATTGGTGGCGGAGAAGAGGGAGAACATGTCAAAGTGTTTTCTATACTTGACTGAACCCCCCCAAAGAAAATTACCAGTACTTTGGAAATCTTAAAAGAGGCTGAGAGGTCAAGGAAGAGTCTTAGAACTTGATGCCACTTGATGCCAGGGCCACCGTGGCGTTGAGAAGTCTCCAGTGCTGGAGTCCTTGCACGTCCCAGATGTCCGAGGCAGGCTGTCCGCCGTAGAGATGGAGGCAGGAGTGCGCCTCCCAGGTGAGGATGGTCCCCAGGTGTCGCCCGCCACTTGGGAAGAAACCAGGCTGCCTGCCACCCTGGCGTCACTCTTCCTACTGGAAGTGGAAGCAGACAGCACCAGTGACAGCCAGCGCACCCCTCTCGGTCTCCTTTGTACACAGAGGTCACCATACGCACATGTCCACGTGCCTGTTCAGATCTGGGGGCCGCAGGGAGGGCAGGGGACAGGGAAGAACCACTCCACATGGCCTGGTGACTCACAGCGCAGACCACCCAGGGGCCAGTGACTTCGGCAGGGACAGCGTGCCAGCGGCCCGGCCCTCCAGCGTGCAGGGTGGGAGCACTTGGGCCCGTCAGCGCCTGCCCTGTCTTGTCACTTCTGCAATCCGCCAGAAGCGCCCTGTTGTTTGTGTTCTTCATTTAATCCCCGAGCTCAGAACTGCTTTTGACCCTTGGCTATACTTTCTTAATTCTGAAATGTCATTAGTGCTAGAGCAACACTAATCTCCTGTAATTTAAATGGGATTACTTACTTTTTCTACTCCCAGTTTTCATTTCATTTTAAACTGCTAGCTCATAGCTTGTTCCACAGGTGTTTTGCAGAGCTGGACGCTCTGGCTGGTGGCTGCGGGTTGGTTTGGTCGTGTGACATTTCTGTGGAGAGAAAGGGACCTGTCTCAGGATCACACATCCTGCCATTCCTCTCCTTGACTTCTAGGCGGCATAGAACCTGCGGCCAGGGTGACGGGAGGGACTGTTCTGTGTCCTCTCCGGAGGCCGTGCACCAGCCACTGTGAGCGTGAAGCGAGGTGGGACACAACCTGGCCCTGCGGGCGGGAGGGCAGATGGTGGAGCCAAGCTGCCGTGTCCTGGCCCCAGCGCCCCGCTGCCCGTGGTGTGACCCTGGACGGGTTACTCAGCTTCTTGGTGTCTTCTTCTCTTTCCCCTTAGTAGGGTGGGGGTAACCATAGGGGTTTTGTGAGGATTGAAGACTTTGTGCCAGTACATTGTCCTGGGGGTGGTAGCTCTGCTGTTTTCCTTCTGTTTGTTTTGTGGTATGGAAGATTGGATCCAAAGCTCTCGCACTAAGCTGCATCCCCAACCCTTTTTTATTTCTTTTATTTGAGACAGGGGCTCACTAAGCTACTCAGGCTGGGCTTGAACTTGCAATCCTCCTTCCTCAGCCTCACAGAGTGGTAAGGTGAAAGTCATGCTCCACCATGCGCGGCTTGCTGTGATTTTCATTATTTTCCTGTTGTTATTTTTGGCGATCAGCTGATCGGCGCATTTTTTAGTTCACATGGGGGGGCGCACTCTAAACCTGTACCTGCATTGAGAGTGGCCGGTGCTCCAGCCAGGCTGGCTGGTCTGATGATTGCTTTCCAAGAGTACCAGGTACTTCAGAAGCATCCTTTTTACCTCGCCTTGAGCATCCCCTGAGTTTCTACTGTGTCTCCCCTGCCTTCCATTCTTAAATCTCTCTGTCGTCAGGCTTAAAGCTCAGCTACTATGTCACTTAGATGTGATTATGGTGTGCTGGAAGCTTACTGTCCCCTCAGATGGTCCCTGCAACAAGCATGAAGGCTGACTTTGTCATAGTGCTATGTATCCACATGCAGTTAACCAAACGGCGCCCCCCAAGCCAGGTCTCTCAGAGAACCAGGGCAGCCATCCCTTACCAGTAGGCAGAAGTCAGGCACCGAGGGGCAGATCATTAAATCGTTCCTAGCCCTTTTGTGCCAGGAGCAATGGTGACAGACGAGGCGGGAGGCCCCACAGCCAGGAGGCCGAGGCAGTGCACAGTGCCCCAGAGTGACAAGTAGCACTAGGTGCACATAGGAGAGGCCACCCCCACCCCTGGCGGGCTCCAGGGCCTTCCTCTTGCATGGGTATCAAGCCTCTGCTGTGTGCCGTGCACGTGCCTGGTGCTCTGCTGAACGTACCACGTGCAGTGGCCCCCGGAGAGTCTCAGATGTGACATTGGAGCACTGCCCGAAACACAAATGGAACCACTTGGCGGCCCCGGGCGCTTTCGTGTGGTTTGGGTCAGAAGTGGTATTGGTTGTTTCTGATCCTGAAACCTGTAGTGCAATAGGGATGCCAGGCTGTGACTGCGTCCACCACGAGCCGCCTTGAAGTGGTCGCTAAAGTGATTCCAGAACACGCAGTGTGCAGCATTAGTTTCAGTGCCGTAGGATCCTTGGCCGCCAAAGCCAGTGGGTGTGAGGTACCTGCAAGTGCGGCCTCACGGCCGCAGAGGCTTTGGAGTGGGAAGCGAGTGTGGTGCCAGTGCTGGCGGAGCGAGACCTGTTGCCTTCCCATGACCTCACTGCCAGTCGGACCGGCCTGCAGCTGCCGCTCCTCACACCCTGGACGCTGGGCACCGCACATCTGGGGTTGGGGTGGGCGGGAGCCTGTGGGGGCATTGGTGGTGAGGTCCTTCACCAGGAACTGGAGCCTTGAAAGGGGTCGGGGTGGGGCGTCTGAGCTCTCCCTCCAGAGGTCATTTTAGGGGAAGGGAGTGCATGTGACAGGGACAGCGAATGCGGCCTTCCCTTCCCAAGGGCTGTAACAGAGATGCCACTTCTCCAGGGACAACTGTGTGGTCCGCAGTTGTGTCCAGGCCCGGCTCTTCCTCTGGGGCCTCGGGGAACATTCCATCTCCACCGGGGCCCGAGAAGCACAGCCTCGTGCGCAGCAGTGGTGATTCTAGGGCGACGTTCCCCCGCCCCCCATAGAGACCAAGACACTGCCCTTCTGCAAGCCTGTGCTCAGCACAGGTGTCGTGCAGTATTCTTCATATTGACTTGTAATTTGCAAATCTGACAATTAATTGTCTCCCCACCCACTCTGTTGATGCTTTTTTAGCACTGTCAGGGCTGGCAGGCAGCCAGGAGTGGGTAGGTCAGAGGGCGGTCCTGCACGTGGCCACGGCCCTGATGTGTCGCATGCCGTGAGACACACGGGTGACACGCAGCGCTGTCCTCGAATGCTCAAGGCACGCATGTTCCTTCATGTTAAAATACGGAACAGGAAATGAGATCCCAGTGGCCCAGCACTCCAGAGCCCACGGCCGGTGTGCAGAGGTGCTGCGCACAGGGAGTGTGGTGGAGGGCCTGCCCCCCTGTGCCCTAGAGGCAGTGTGTAGTTGAACCCAGGGACCAGGCATGTCAAGAATGCTGAGAACCAGCGTAATGATAGTAGATGAAGGTGGAAGGCAAATACCCAGGAAACACCTCCTGAGCTCCAAGAAAGGATTTCCCATCCCAGGGCCACCTCCAGCTCCTTGGCCACCCTCCTGCTGTGAGCCTTTCTGCTCCCCCTGCACCCCGACTGGTTCCAACTCTGAAGGTCCCTCCTCCCTGAGCAGCCCTGGGCCAGGCGCCCCTTCTCCTCTCAGTGGGCAGATCCTGTGCTTGGAGGGCGGCCAGGCCTCCTCCCCTTGCTTTGGTCCAATGCCACCACTCGATTGTTTCCTCTTTGCATGATGGAAATTGGTGTGTTGGGTTTTTACTCATAGAAGGCATTTTCAGAACAATTTAAAATCTGGACTACTACTTTATACTCTGAAAAAATCTGCAGTTTTACCATGATCGGAGATGGTACTGCCCTCACTGAGCTATGGCAGAGGTATTTACCATTCCACCTTTTCTTTAGGAGATGCTTTTTAAAGCAAGGCAAGCAGCTACCTGGCTTGGAAAGGCCCAGTGAGCGCTTCCGCTGATGACTGCCCATCTCAGACCAGCATCCCGAGGGCCCCACTGCCCCGGAAGTTCACGCAGCATCGTGTCTTTTGCCTCCATGGGTTTGTTGTCTAAAGAGAGCTTTCAAACCTATGTGCTGGAGGCAAAAATAAATACTTGTTACCCAGAAGTACCCGCTTATGTAGTATGAAAATACATATAGGTATCTACCTAGGGAAAGTAAAAAACCTTTTAACAGATTAAATTGTTTTCATTTAAATAATGTTTCACCCCCAGTACTTTTAATAGTTCATTTATGTATTCATTTGGCGAGTGTCACTTGATGCTTTCCCTGTTCCTGGCTGGGGTCAGTGGCTCCTGCAGGGGGCCACATGGTACGTGTCCGCAGACTCTTCACGGCCACAGCCTGTGCTGTCCCTGCTCAAGAGCAGCCACGGACAGCGTGCAAGTGACCGGGCCTGGCCAGGGGCCAACAGAAGTTTGTAGGCACTGAAATTTGAATTGATTTATTTTCATGTGTCACAAATAGTCACAAATTACTGTTGTTCTTTTGATTTTTTTTCTAATCATTAAAATGTATAAGAACTAAAAGAAATACAGTGGCGCCTTGGGTCACGAACTGAATTTTTCCACCATTCTGGGGAAGATGGCCGAGTTCGTGTTTGTCACCCGATGCAGAGTTCACAACAGAAGCAAATTTTTGCTGAACATGTCTGTTCACAAACTGAATTGTTCACGAACAGAAGCGTTCGTGAACCAAGATATTGCTGTATTTGAAAGTATTCTTGGTGTGTGCAACTGGCGTGTGCGACCCTGTTCTCAGAGCCTCCTGGGTGGCAGTGGGCCTCGCTATGGTCAGCAGCAGAACCTGGGGCAGGTGGAGAGTGTTGCCTAGAGGTGGATGAAGCCTTTCTCATCAGACAGTTCCAGCTTTGCTCTTTAACTCCACCGACCGCTCTTCAGCATTGCATCTGGCACATAAATCCGCCGGCTAGCTCTGTGTTGGCCAGTTCTGCTGCGTATCACCTGTCGGCTCCAAGGCCATGGCTCAGTCTGACCCCTGTGCCCACTGCGTGGGTCCCCACACACTGCTTGGGCACAGGTGTCTCAGCTGCTCCCTTCCTGGCTGCTGAGCCAGCACGTGGCACTTCCTGCCCCGCAGTCCCTGTGACCCGGGTCACAACACCAGCAGGTTCTGCCGAGGCGCTGGCCAGCCCCGTGGAGCCCTCAGTCAGCGCCGATTGCAGGTTCTTGTAAGGCAGTTTTGCAACAAAAAGGCTTATGCCTTCTATTTGTAGTAGCTATGGAAACGCTAGGAACCCTGCATCCAGAGCTGAGCGTACAATAAAGCACTTCAAGTGTTGGTAGGATTAGAGACTTTGGAAGATGTTTAATTTTCTCCCCCGCTCTTTCTCGCTCACTGTCTCTTTAGAAAGGGAACAAGGGAGCAATGTGAATATTAACTGGGACTTGCTTTAATCTCCCTCGTGACCCTTCCGACTGTCTAGGTCCTCACCCACTGTCCAGGTTCCTAACGAGGAGCCATGCATATTCATGACCTGGGGCTGGGATCAGACCCGTTCTCAGGCTGCACCTCAGTGTCCCCCTTCCTTCTCAGTTTCACGGAAGGGCACTGTTTTCTGGCAAATGTGTGCTAAGTCCTAGTTAGGCCAGAGTGAGATGCTGTGGTGCACTGTTGCCCGGGAGGGCGACTACAGAGAGCAGTAACACACTGTGTTTCAGAGAGCTGACGGGAGAATCCTGAATTGTAAAGAAATGGCAAGTGATTGAGGAGGTGGGTGTGTTTGCCCAGCTCTAAATATCATATAATGTACATGTGTACTGGAACAGCACATGGTACCCTATATTTATGTGCAATTTTTATGTCTTTATGTATCAGTTTTAAAAATTAAGTTAAAGAATAAGAACTAGAGCCTGGGGCCAGTGAGATGACTCAGCGGCATAAGCGCCTGCCTGGCAAGCATGAGGTCCTGAGTTCGACTCCCAGTACCCACATAAAGGAAAGAAAGGGCCGGTGATATCACTCAGTGGATCAAGCGCTTGCTGGCAAGCGCAAGGTCCGAGGTCGACTCCCGGTACCCACATAAAAAAATTAAAAAAAAAAAAAAAAAAAGAAGAAGAACTAGATCCTAACACCGGATAAAAATAATACCCTTGATTTAAAAAAAAATTTTTTTTGAAAGGAATAACTATAAAAGATGGATTTTGAGGGCCGGTGAGATGGCTCAGCGGCTTAAGCGCCTGCCTTGCAAGCGCGAGGGCCCGAGTTCGACTCTCGGATCCCACATACGAAAAAGGGGCCGGTGATATCGCTCAGCGGCACGGGCGCCTGCTGGCGCGCGAGGTCCTGAGGTCGACCCCCCGGTACCCCCCAAAAAAAAAAAAAAAAAAAAAAAAGATGGATTTTGAATCTGAAACCCTGGACAATAGTGCCCAAATCTCTCAGTGGCTGTTGGGATAAGCAGGGGACCCCTGAACACACTGCCATATAGGTGGGCCACCCCCACTGCCAGTGTTCATCTGGCGGGGCGCAGGGCATTTCCTGTGGCAGCACCCAGACTCTAGCTTCACTAAGTCCTCCTCCGGACTGCTGACAACAGGCATGAGTGTAAACGTCCACTTCAGTGACAAGGGCCGTGCTTTGCCGTCACTCACTTCTGTTTTTCAGGGTGCTGAGGAGTCGGCTCCCAGCCCTCTCCTCCTGCACCTCCACATCTCTCTGCATTTCGAATGCCAATTTTGGAAGGAGACAAGAATTCTTCTTTTGCTTGGGCTTCGGTCCTGCTTCTGTGAAGTCGTCGGTCCTGCGACATCTGTCCCAAAGTGGTTGCCACAAGACCCAGCTGCGTGCAGCCCCTTGTCTCCAAGTGGCTGCTCCTCAGGCTTGTTTCCGCGTGCCCCTTTCCCTGTCAGAGATAATAGGCATCATGCCAGTCTTTTCTGCAGAAATCAGCCACCAAACCCTTTGAGGATGGATCGATAATAAAATACCACGCTAACAGTATCTTCACAAAACACTAGAAAAATTCCCCATGTCCCTGCCTGAGATGCACAAGATTAAAATCACCGTCCAGCCCCGTCCATGTGGGAATTCTGCTGTTTGGTTTCTGGTGTTCTGGTCCAGCTTCTCTACCTGGGTTGTGCTCATGGTAGTTTACTTTCCCTTAGTCCCTCAACCCTGCGAAGCCTGAGTCAGGACACTAGAAGAAGAGGGCGGATGCAGCCTGGTAGGTTGCTGCAGTGCTGCTGCGACCCCGCCCACACAGTGCGCTTGCTTTTGTGTGGCCAGCACCACGCTATGCTTAAAGGACAGACAGGTGAATAAGACACCAGCCGTCACGTTACAAGAAGTTCACAGTCATTAGGGCAGACAGAAACACAAACAAGCAGTCACTGCTTACACGATTTCAGCAAATGCATATTGAACTTGGCACTGTGTACCAGGAACTGGACTGGTACTGGGGATATGGAAACGCACCCCGTGCTGCTCCTGCCCTCGGGGTGCTCACACACACACAGGCAGACGGGTACAGTGCAATGGGATGCGGATGTTCTGGAAACTGGTGGCAGGTGCAGCTAACCTCACCTGGGTTGAAGGATCCCTGGATGCTAAGGGAAGGCTTCCAGGAGGAGGTGACCTTCCATGCACCCTGAGAGAAAGGAAGCAGCTGGTGCTTGTCCAGGCCAAGCCCCTGGGTGGGGCAGACAGAGCCCGTTGGTGTGACGGGCCCCTGGCCAGAGATGTGTCAGGCCTTGGTATGAGGGGACCCACGCCCAATTAGTGAGATAATTGATGACATGAAGGTCTGGGCAGGGTGCTCTCCTCCAGAAACTGCGTTTGCAAGGGTGTTGGATTCTTCAGTGACCGAGCGAACTGCACCATTTCAGGAGCTCACGCTGCACTCGTGGGAAGCTCGGATCGCCTTCTTCCAGTTACGTCCCAGTCAATAACCAGGAAGTTTCAGAAAGAAGGAAATGCCTTGCTTCTGTCATTTCCAGAGTTACACACATGGACCCAGATCCCCCTCTCACGTGTTTTCGTGTCTGAATTCACCTCTCAGGTATTTGCTCCTTGGTCAGTTCTCCTCATAGTCACTGGCTCCCTTTTTTCTGCAAAAAGGGAGATAGTGGATTTGTGTGGTGACGGTGTCATCCCGCACGGATCGTCACTCGCTGTTGTGAAGTGGACGCACGTGCTGGGAGTGCCTGCCACCTGTAAACATCACTTCTGTTACCTGAACTGGCACGAAGGAGAGGTTTGGTGACTGTGGAAAAGAGGGGGGTATTCAGAGTAAGGCTTTATACATCTGAACATTTCTATGGGTTGTGCCTCTACAAAAGAAACACACCCTTATACAGGACCTGGGCTTTGTCATGAAGGGTGACAGACAAATGGCCATTGAGAAAGGACGTCCCCACCACAGGTGACTCAGTGTGGAGTCGGCATCCGCTGGGCAGACGGTCCCTCTCCTTGGCCATCTGGGCAGGGCCAGTCATTTATACACACAAGTGGTCACGGTGATAAACCTTCAAAGACCGGGCGGGCCATTCACTCAGCGGTCACTGGTTGGGCCTCTTCTGGCACCAGGCCCTGTGTCCAGGCCCTGGGGCCGCATGCACACATGTGCCCGTGTTGTTCCTGCCTGCTTGGAGGAGCTGGGATAGGCAGGCCGGGCTGGGCCACGATCAGGGCCACAGAGCATCCCTACAGATATCCAAGAGGGCTCAGCAGGATTGCGAACCAGCTTGGGGTGCATTTCAGGGTTTAGAACGGAGAAACCCTTCAAAACCTCCAAACCCTCCTGGATGTACAGCTGCCCCTGCTGTTGATGTTTCAGCCGTCTGACTTTCATGGAAATTTCATTTCTACTTCTTTCTATGAGGTTACTGAACCAGATAAAAAACCAGTTTGATTCATTCCCTTTCCCAAATACTACAAGAAAGACCCAGCAGCTTTACAACTGGCTTCTCACTTCAGGCTGGGGAGGTACAAGTGTCCCAGGACCAGTCCTTCCCATGGCGTGGAGGCTGCAGGCGGATCAGAGCTTGGCTCTTTAGCAATGGGTCCAGTACCGTTTGGCTGTGGCAGCGCTCTAGTGGGTGCCTCTGGTCGTCACGAGGGGAAAGGACTTTCTTTTCTTGATGCCCCTACCCGTGGGCAGGCAGGCTGCTTTCTCTGGAAGAACTGTTTATAGGCATACCACCCTCAGCCCTGTCGTTCCCTCCAGACCACGGTACAGCCCCCCAGCCTCATCCTCATTGGTCTCTTAGGTGCCCTTGGCTCCCGCTGTTGAATATGAGTCCTTGTAACCATTTCCATGAGATGCTTTGTTGAAGGAGACGCAGTAACACTTGATTTCCAGAGGGCCCCACAACTCCTGGCAGCAAAGCCCGATTCCCCTGTAAATAACGCAGCAGTGCTGCCATAGTCTTCCTGGCCATCTGCAGTCGGAGGTGTAGGACAGTGAGCGGGACATTTCAGGTGAGGGCCAGGCACAGGCAGGCAGCGAGTGTCATGTGCTTTCTGAAGCTGGAGTATTGAAATTCATCAAAGGCCTTCTAGCTTGGTCTCTCAGACACTGAATGAGGGAGATGCCGCAGTGACTCCTGGGAAACCATTCTTAATGATAACTGGGCTTACTTGAAGCAGAACAACTTCCTGTCTGTGACCCAATGTCTTTGCGATCAGGTCTGTAGAATCCTCCTCTTTCCCTGGTGACTCAACGTAACTGCTGTTGAGAGCGAGAGTATGCATGCGTGCCCTTGTGGTCTTGTGTCCATAAACCTCAGTGCTCGCCGCTTTCATTCATTCATTCATTTGTGCGACCCTGAGGGAGCTGCTCCAGCCATCGGCCACTGGGCATCACATTTGCTGGACACAGGTGTGCATGTGTGCGTGTTGTGTCTTTTTCGTGTTTTCCACTTGGATACACAACCCTCCAGGAAATCTTGCCAGTAGTTGTGAATTGTTGGTGCCCCCATGTCCCCTGATCTGTGCTGGTCATGCCCGTGTGCAGTTGACATTCCTTCACTTGGCTGCAGTCCTGACCCAGTGGGTGGTGTACGCCATCCGCAACCTCACCGAGGACAACAGCCAAAACCAGGATCTGATTGCCAAGCTGGAGGACCAGGGCCTGGCAGATGCCTCCCTACTGAAGAAGATGGGGTTTGAAGTTGAAAAGAGGGGGGAGAAGCTGATCTTGAAGTCCACTCGTGACCCCCCACCTCGGTAAGTGTCCTTATGTGAGCTGTCCTGTGTTCGATCGCAGGGCTGTTCCTACATCCCCGTGACGCCCCCTAATGTGATCACCCAAGAGAACCCTGAAGAGGGCTTCGAATGGCATTTTGTTTGGGCTTTATGGTGCTACTTTGTTCAGAGAGTTAAAATTTCAAGCTCTTCCATGGGGAGAAATATAAAAAGCATCTCAGAATTTATCTACAGTGTAAGCTGGGGATAGTGGTGCACCTGTAATCCCAGCTGCTGAGGAGGCGGAAGCGGGAGGATCGGAAGTTCAAGGCCAGCTTAGGTAACTTGGAGAGACCTTGGTGACACTTGGTGAGAAAATAAAAAGGCCTGAGGATGTGGCTCTGTTGGAAGAGTATTTGCCTACCATGTGCAAGGCCCTGGGTTCAATTCCCAGTACTGCCAAAAGGAAAAGAAAAAATTATACATGGTCTACAAGTACATTTCTGATAGAAATTAGGTTTTCTTTCAAAGATAACTAATGTTCACTGCCTTTAAAGGAGCAGGAAACCCCTTGTATGACATTGGATGCGTTGTTTCAGGTTTCTGCCGGTTACGTGTGAGCATTGTTCAGACTTCTGCATTTTCGCCCTCTGTCTGATGATTCTCATTATATTTTTTGTTGGTGCCTCTTTTTCTTTTTAGTGACTGAACTCTCCATCCAAACATCTGAACTCTCACAATCTGTTTCATGGAATTTTCATCCTCGTGGTGTATGAAACTGCAAGCGTCTGAAGATGTCGAAGTCTGCGTTCGGGAACCTCTGCACCCTGTAGGTAATAGAGCTCAGTGTGTGCGAGCTACAAGTGAAAGTGCCCGAGTTTTGCTTTCTTTCTGTGCATTTGGTGTAACTGTCTGGTGTGCCTTTGTCCCCCGGATAGCGTGTGCGTTTGAGTTGTAGGCCGTACCTAACTGTGGCAGCAGATAATAAATCTTCTCTTGGGGGGCGCAGCCCTCATTTGTCAAAGCCCGGCCGTCTGCTTGCATTCTGTGTGTCATTTCAGATGGAAGTCAGCTTTGCTCCCTCACCTCGCCTCTCCTCGTTGGGTTTTCTGAATACTGGCAGCCAGTTGAAGTAGTTTCTCACTGTGATTAATTCTAGCAGGCTCTTTTCACCCCTTCTGCCTTTCCAAAACATTGACAAGACTCATTTCCAGTTAATTAGTTCAAGAACCCACCCTCTTCATGTTAGGTGCTGCTTGTCACTGAGCCCTGTCCTCTGGAATGCAGGGGGAGCGAGAGGGCGAGGACGTGTGGGCACTTAACTCTTGCTGTCCCAGTTATCTCACGATCAGAATTCGCCCCAGTCCGGCTAAAGGTGAATGCCCACATCTTACCGACGTTCATGCCCCTGTTACAGAGGAAAGATATTTTTACCTACTGCTCGATGTCTACCTTTCCATCTGTCTGCCTCTGTTTCACCTCTTATCGGAAGTGGAACTGGATAAAGGAACACTAACTCTTTGTAACAACCCGGAGCGCCAGTAAAATCACCAGACTCTAGCAAGAGGTTGCACCGTGATCGCCTAGCACAAAACTAATAGATTCAGAGAGTTTGCGTAACCCCTGTGTTAAAACTTCTAAAACAAGCACAGTGGAGACCCGACCAAAAGTTTTACAAGCTAAAATAAATGCTTCTAAAATAAAATGCTTCCGAGTTTCTTGGTAGCCATGCTTAACTCGCTTTGTAAAAACAGCCTAAGCCTGTTGAGAGGGAAATAACAGCGTTTCCCGTATGCCGTCCAGGCAGCTCCGTGCAACTGTGAGGAAACGGCAGCTTCTGGGATTGCAGCACCCTGTGAAATGCCATTTCCCCCTCGTGTTTGTGACATTTTACCTGCAAAGAAGCCACTGCAAAATGTAAAATACGCCAAGACGTCATGGTGTTCTGGACCATGAAGAGTTAAACTCCTCCTCTCCCTAGAAGCCTGGCCAAAGGCAAAGCTGTGGGAGCCCCTTTTTCCTCTTAACAAGTTTGCAGTAGACATTCTTTTCTCGTCTCTCAATGGATGTGTGCACACCAGCGGAATCACACAAACACGTCGCTGTGAGCCATGTAATAACAAACACACATCGATAAAAGGGAGCCTCGTGAGAATGCGGAGCAGGGTGTGGCCATGTGTTCTCTAAATAGGAAATGTGGGGCTTGCATGGTGAAAACACGCCGGTGACTGCATTGTGGCTGCTTTTGATTCCCCTGGGAGATGAATTCTCCAGCACAACAGCCCGCCTCTGCTCCCGCAGCGGCCCGGAGCTCCTGGGAACCATGTTGTACGCGCCGCTGAGGATTAAGTCACTGCCTCAATCGGGCATTTAGAAAGGAAGAAAGCAGGCCAGCCCCGCAGAATTTGTAAAGAGACAGAGTGGTCACAGCGAGTTTTGTGACTGTATTGTTGTCGAGAGCAAACCAACAAAGCTTTTGGCCTGCTTCACTTTAAAAGGTGGAGAAGAAAGGCTTTCTGCTTGGTAGCGAGGAGCATCTGCAGTACAGTTATTTTGTAATGCCGTATCTATGGAGGATTCAGAAATATCTATTTTCATCATTTTCATACTGTACTGTTAGTTAGGTCCATGTTAATACATCTCACAGGGCGGAGATTATTTAGAAACATATTTTTGGTCAGTACTTTACAATCTGACCATGGGGTTTTGGGAACTACTAAGATGTGTGTGTTTGCAAAATGGGATGTGGAAAAGTGGTTGAGGTGGTAGATGGGCTAACAGCTGGCAAGTTTCAAATCAAAAATTAAGGTTTTACGCATGTATGTGTCTTACACCCACTCTTTTTGAAGTCATCATCTGCTACTCTGACATCACTTGGCATTTAATTTTATTCAAGTGACTTTCTACTGTCTTTAATTTCTGTCCTTGAGTGAAATTTTTTGTTTCAAAATGCTGAGCTCTGTGGGAGGAATATTTAAAAAAAAAAAAAAAAGTACTTGCCATCATCAGGAAGTTCTGCACATAGTCAATTTTTACATGAGAAGCAGTCAAATTAAAACAGAATTTTTAAATGCAGAATGGTCTAGGAAGAACTTAAGACTAAAACCTAATAGAAAACCATTCCTTTGATCAGGAAAGGCCCTCGGAGTGCTGTCCAAGGTTCTGATAATTTCAGCAACATTCTCATGTATACAGAAAAACAATTCAAACCGTGGTTTGCAATACTCATTTTTTCCCTATGACACAGGATCCGTTTTCCTCTTCTGTACACATTTGCATATATTCGTGTTTTTTTGTTTTTTTTGTTTTTTTGGTGGGTACTGGCGGTCGACCTCAGGACCTCGCACGCCAGCAGGCGCCCGTGCCGCTGAGCGATATCACCGGCCCTTTTTCCGTATGTGGGTTCCAGGAGTCGAACTCGGGCCCTCGCGCTTGCCAGGCAGGCGTGTAGGCCGCTGAGCCATCTCACCGGCCCCTTGTGTTTATTTTTAAGTCAAATACTGCACAATAAGAATTTAACAAACTATCTACTATATACAATACATACCAACGCCTAAGCTGAGCTTTTCTGTGAACACAGTGGGTATCAGCTCCCTCATCAGACTCCCTTGTCACAACCAGAGACACTTCTGTTCATGGAAAAGGCTGAAGTGTTTTGATAATTATCTTGTGTGTGCTTAAAGTAAAACCTTAAATTACAAACATTAAGTTAAAAATTTTTTGTTTAGGGCCAGGGATGTAGCTCAGCGGCACAAGCACCTGCCCGGCAAGCGCAAGGTCCTGAGTTCGATTCCCGGTACCAAAAAAAATTTTTCGTTGTTGTTTAAAGAACATAATATACATTCATCATTTACTCACAAAGTTGTACTGTTTATTTTCACATCAGGTAAGCAAGAGCTTGGGTGAGGGTTAGAACACAGGTCCGTTCACCTATTAGCAGCTCTTTACAGACACTCTGGCTCCCGGTGCCCCTGACCTCATCACTGAGGGTGGGCCTGATAGGAATGAACCAGAGTACACACAGATTATTAGACATAAAGCACTTGGTTCTGATATTAATCCCATCAGGGGGATGAGAAATCAGTGCCCAAGGTCACACAGCGAATGCTTAATGACTAAATGGTGCAGTTAATTGGAAGGGAACGAGTGACGAAGACTTATGGTTTCTTTTCCTGGGAGCAAGGGAAATAAATGCAGCAGAAATGCCTGGAGCAGGTTGCCCTGAACGCAGAGCAAGGGATGCCGTGGGGAACAACACACACATTGCAATCAAGACAACCTAAGTTTAAATTTCAGATCACTTCTTGCCAGCCATGTAGCTTTGAACAAATTGCTTAACCACTCTGAGCCTAATCTTAAGCAGCGCCAGGCACAGGGATAGAGCCGTGAACGAGACAGACACGGTCCCTGGCCTCATGAAATGCATGTCCTGGTGAGGCTGTCAGAGACATCCCATGAGACAGGAGCATCCGGCCCTGCAGGAAGTACAGGGAGAAGTGAAGGCTGACGGCAGGGCAGGGGCCACCTGCACAGAGCCGGGGAAGAACATAAAGGACCAGGGCGCAACAGGTGCAAAGGCCCACAGGCTGCACCAGATTCAGGACCAGCAAGGTGGCTGATGGGGCCAGAGCCTGGGGCCACAAGAACGGGCATAGGGCTGGGCAGAAGGAAGCAGGGTCAGACCTGGGGTCTTCAGCGCCATGGGGCGACGTGTATTTTACTTGAAGTACGTTGTGATGCTGTGGGGCCATTCAGCAGCGGAGTGACAAGTCTCGAGTTAAAGGTTTTAAATGATCACTCTTGCTGCCCTTTAGAAAGTAAATTGTAGATGAGGAAGAGGACAGTAAAGAAATAACTCAGGGGCTACTGATAGTGGTGACTTAGACCAGCCCGGTGGCAGTGGGAGTGGAGAGAGAGACGAATTGATTCATGTTGGGGAGAATCTGCAGAATGTGCAGGGGGTTGGTTATGGAAGGTGAGAATAAGTGGAGTGAGCATGAATAACTCCTGAGATTTACTGGACCGCTGAGCAGATGATTTCATACCAATGGAGGTGGAAACCAGTGTGAAGACTAATTCTCAGGTGTGGTTTATTTGAGGAAAACAGAGTCCAGAATTCTACTTTGAGCAAATTCAGTATGAGATGCTTTTAAGACACCCAAGTGGAAATGACTGTAGACAGTAAATGAGTGTCCGTGATGAGCTCGGGAGACAGGCCGGGTCTTGAAACATGTTCGGGGTCACTGCCTTTACATGCAGATGATGAAGTAGCTCAGCGCTCCCCGAGTTCAACCTTTAGTACAACAAAAGATAAAAACTATACACACGCACACTAGAGTGAATACAGCAAGCCTGCTGAATACAAGGTCAATATACGAGGGTTCGCTGAATTTCTACATATGGGCAACCAAAAGTAGAAAATAATTTTTAAGTTGTAAAACATACAAAGATGAGAAAAATGCTCACTGAGGTAGCCTGAAGCAGGAGCCAGGAGGCGTGCAGAGCGTGTACAGCAGCAGCTCTGTATCAGTCAGCGCCCACCTACAGGGGTCTATTTCTGGAGGCTGTGTGTGCTCTGTTTATCCTGCTGGCGCTAGGACAGTACTATTTTAACAAAACTCGCTGTTGATTGTTTGATACCTAATAGAGCAGTGGTAACCCAGGAAAGCCAGTGGTGTGAGTTCCTGTCTCAGGGCCAGGGCAGAGTCCCAGTCCAAGGGTAGGAAACTGTTTCCGCTCAAGCTGCCGGGCAGAGGCCTCCATGTCCCCTTTGGTGGGTTGGATGATGCCCACGCCCCATAGAGGGCATCCAATTCACTGGTCCGGTCCACACGCTCATCTCCACAGACACACCCAGAATGGTTACCCACGCTTGGACATCCTGTGACCGAGTTGACACCAGTCAGACCCCACCCATTTGCTTTGTTGACTTGGCACCCGTACACATCTCTGTAAGACCGTACTCATCTCCAGATCAGGAAACAGCAGGGTCACGGTCCTGCCTGACACAACACGAGGACCTGCAGACATCTAGAAACACGAACCGGCTCACCAGGAGGGAAGGTCGAGTCTCGAGTGATGTTTACTCATCTGCTGGATGTGCTGGAACTTTGGTGTGAAATTAGCAATTCTAAAATAAAGTAACACAGAGTCTACACATCTTAGGTTGCGTGCTCAGGGAATTAGGAGAAGACAGTGAAGGTGGCTGCTACGCTGCGTATAACATGAATATATTACATAAATGCTACGTGCTGTACATCAATTCAAAATATTCATCCTTAAGATTCTATTCCTCTAGAATGACTTCCAGTGTAGAAACCTGCAGTATTCAGCATTCTCTAGAGGGTCAGAACAGATAGAATTGTCTAGGTAAAGACGGGCTCTTATGAGGACTTGGTTCGTGGTTGATGGAGGCTGGCAAGTCCAGACATCCGTGGCGGGTAGGGTGGAGACCCAGAAAAGGCCGCGGTACGGCTCCCGCCCCAGAAGGAGCTGGCGTTGCTGTTCAGGTCTGAAGGCAGAAAAACTGTTCAGCTCATCCGGAAATGCGTCATTCACAGTCTCAGTGACAGTGCCCAAGCGTCTGGCACCAGTCAAGTAGACACATGAAGTGCGCCCTCACTGCCTGCGTCCTGTGGGGCTCCTGGGGTGTGGACGTGCACCCAGCTCTTGCAGCAGAGCACAGGTGCAGCTGAGTCCTAGGAGGGAGGTGGTGGAGCAGAATGAAGAGATGCTGGCCGCCCCCGGGTCACCGGGGAAGCGGACCCTTGCCTGGCCCTCTGCCCATCCAGGCCCCGTGGTGACTCACCGGTGGCATCCTGACTGGGCTGGCAGGGTAGGAAAGGCGGAGACTGACTTCTGACTCTGCGTCTTTAGTAACTGTGGGCTGGGTTGTGCCCCTGCCCGTGTGCTGAAGCCTCAGAATGGGACCGTGTTTGGAGACGGGGCCTCTGAAGGGGATTAAAATGAGGGGCCTGGGCGGTCCTGATCCAGTCTGACTGGTGCACTTATGAGAAGACTGGAGGCTGAGGGCCTGGCCCAGGGTGGAGCACTTGCCGAGCATGTGCGAGGCCCTGGCTTTGATCCCCAGCACTGGGAAGGAAGAAAGAAAGAAAGAGAAACGCAACCTAGTTGTACAAAGACGCCAGGGGCCCTGGTGCCCAGGAGAACGACCAGGTGGCGGTGGCTGGCAGTAGCCATCAGACTGAGAGGCCTTGGAGGAAACCAACCCTACCAACACCTTGATCTTGGACTTCCGGCCTCCAGAACCATGAGGACACAGGATTTTTCTCTTCAAGCCACCAGCCTGTTGTACTGTGGCAGCCCTGGCTACTTAGTAAAGTACATAGTGCTCCGTATGGACTGAAGGTTGGACTGAGAAAGTGCTTTCACCCTTGCCCTTAGTTAGCTCATTGTGTAACACAGGGAGGCGAACGTGGAAGTAAAAGTGGTGGTGGGGGCCGGTGAGACGGCTCAGCGGCTTAAGCGCCTGCCTTGCAAGCGCGAAGGCCCGAGTTCGACTCCCGGAACCCACATACGAAAAAGGGGCCGGTGATATCGCTCAGCGGCACGGGCGCCTGTTGGCGCGTGAGGTCCTGAGGTCGTCCCCCCGGTACCCACAAAAAAAAAAAAAAAAAAAAAAAAAAAGTGGTGGTGGGAGCTGGGGGTGGTGGCGAACACCTGGAATTCCAGCACTCTGGCAGGCTGAGGCAGGAAGAGGGGCTCAGAAGATGGCACTCGTTCTGCTTGGGCTCCTGCAGGTCCAGGGTGGGGGAGCTGGACCCAGAGAGGGTCCCCCTTGGCACCCAAGGGCAGGGTCCACGTCGTCGTCCTTCTGGCTCTTCTTCACACTTCTGTGAAGGCTGTGTGTTCTGTCGATCCCCACCGTGGAAGTCTTCCAGGGACTTGGGTCACCTTACCTTCACCTTCCACTGGATGTACAGCAGTGTCGTGAGTCTGATGTCAGCACACCTGGCTCGGCACAGGCACTGGGTGAGAGATGAACCCACACCTTTAGGAGGCACCATCCGCAGGCCACCGTGATACCAGGAATGGCCACAACAGCCCCGCGTGCCTCCTATCCAGCCGTGCTTTGCTGATGCCTGCACTCCCTTGTCTGGGCATCCATCCTTCAGTGACTATCGGGAATATCAGGTGCCAGGCCCTGGCTAGGTGCTGGGACTAGACGGAGAACGGCTCTCCATCTGAGTTGTCAAAAAGGTGTGAGACAGCTGTCCTAAGTGGCAGATGTGACACACGATCTCGTGAGAGCGGAAAACAGTGCCCATCATCCCTCATGCATCACGCCATCGGCACCCCTAGAACTCCACAGGGCCATGTGAAACCTTGACTCCCCCTGAGCACCCAGCCCCACCTCCTCCTCTACTTCAGAGAGCCTCTCGACAGCAACACCCCATTCTCGCAGCAGCTCCCTGTTCTCCACCCTCCTGGTACCTTGAAAGAACCCACCTGTTTTAGTCACTTCCCTCACTGCTGCCACAAAACACCCGACACCCACAAGATAAAGGAGAGGTTTATTTTGGCTCCTGTCTTTAGTCCATGGTCAGCTGGCTCCAAGGCAGAACCAGCCGGCGGAAGGGTGTGGCGGAGGAAAGCTGCTCACCTCATGGCGGCCAGGAAGCAGAGGAGGGAGGAGTAGAGAGGGAGACGCGCCCTTCTGTGACTGCTGCCTGCTAACAGCGAACTGGCTGTGAACCCATTCGTGGGCCAATCCACTGGTGAGTGTAGTGTGCCCGTGACATGATTGCCTTCCAAGTACATGAGACTCTGGGGAGACACTTCCGGTGCAGACACTAATGTCGGTCCCTCTACCTGTGAGCGGGCACCATCGCCCCTCACCCACGGAGACTGTACTCTCCACAGCTCCCGCTCCGTCCTGCCTTCTGTCCCACCCTCCTCCTTGCTTCCTGCAGGCTCGACCTCACCAGTCTCAAAAACTTCCCAGCTTGACACCCTTTCGTTTTGTGTTTAGCCCACTTTAAACCTTTGGTCGATATTTTGCAAAAAGAACATTGGAAAAACCTATACCAACATTTCCAGTTGGTACCCAGATTTTTCCATTGTGAGGTTTTATAATTGTAAATAATAAAATTTTCAATATTAGAGATACTTTAAAGTGGAACTATCACATTGCTCCTTTAAATGATTTCAGCAGAATTAAAGTAGAGAAAAATGTGTTTCCCACTGTAACTCATTTTGAAGGTGAGCTTGTTTTTGATGTTTAGAAATAATGTCCTTACCTTTTCATCTAGAATCTGCATTTTCATTTCACTCAGAATTCACTCAGAATTTTGTTCTAATCTAGTGTTTTTATGCTTGAAACCACACAGAGTAAGAGTGATTTCAGGTACAGAATTAGATGCTGGCCATAACAGAATTAAATTAAAATCTGTAACAAAGATCCCTGGAAAGATGTGAACATTTGGAAATTTTAAAACACACTTAAAACCTGAAGGGTCAAATAAGAAATTGCAAAGCCATTTGGAAATATGTTGATCTGAGTAGGGTAAACTCAGTATATGAACATTTTTAAAGGTAGTTAGGGCAATGCTTAAGGAAATGTGGAGCTTTAAAATGCTGGGTAGCTGGGCGTGGTGGCACATACCTGTAATCTCAGCACTCAGGAGGCTGAGGCAGGAGGATCGCCAGCAGTTCAAGGCCAGCCTGGGCTACATAGTGAGTTCAAGGCCAGCCTGAACTACATAGCAAGACCCTGTCTCTAAATTAATTAATTAATTAATAATAAATAAAAAGTTGTGTTAAGCCAGGTGTACTGTCCCTCGCCTGTAATCCCAGCCCTTGGGAGACTGAGATAAGAGGGTCACAAGTTCAAGGCCAGCGTAGGCTACAGAGCAAGTTTGAGGTCAGCTTGGACTACATAGTAAGACCCTGTCTCAAAAACACAATTATATTTCATTAAAATAAAGTGCTGTGTTAGAAGAGAGATTTAAAACCAGTGATCTAAGTATCCACTATAAGAAGCTAGGAAAAAAACGAGAACAAGTGAGACAAGATAGAAAAATATAAACCAATGACAGCACAAATCAACCACACAGAAAATGAGCTAGCAACGGAGAGAGCGAAGGAAACCCAGCCAGCTCCCGGAGCAGGCGGTGAAGAGGCCACGTCCCCGCCGGACCGCTGGAGAGGAAGCAGCACCGTCCTCGCGGGCGGTGAGGCAGGGCCATCGCCGCAGCCCTGCGGTCATCAGGAGCGAGGCGGGAGTGTCAGGGGCGGCTCCGCGGCCCAAAGCGGACAACTTGGTGAAAGCGGTCATGCTGTGAAAGGCCCGAATTCTCAAAATGGCCCCAAAAGACACAGAAGCTGCAAGCAGACGGAAAGAAAGTGAGCGTGCGGCTAATCGGACCCCAAAGAAAATGCCAAGCTCCACCTTCGTTCCCGTGCCCCTCTAAGGCGCCTCGCCGGCAGCCGCGGTGTCCCGGAGCGAGCACGGTCCCCTGCCCCACGGCCTAAGGTCAGCGTCTCACGGCCGAGCCGCCTGCGGCCGCTCTCCACCCACACCTCTCGCCAGCGCCGTCCCCCACTGCGCCCCGACGCGTGCGCGCGCGCACACCTGGGTACCCGGGCTTGTCTGGTGGCTGTACCCCCTGCCCCCACTAGGGGGCACTTGGGAGCGCGTGGCGGTGCGCGGTGTCGCGGTCGAGGGGTGCCCCTGACCGCAGGTGGCCGGGCCGGGAGGAGTCGCCCTGGCGGGGGCGCCGCACGGCCCCACCTGAGCGTCCTCTCGGGCTCAGCTCCGCGCGTGCCCTCTTCCCCCTCCACCTGCCGCCGTGACTCAGCCTCTGGGGCTCTGCTTAGCTGGTGCTCCTTGGAAACCTTCCTGAACGAATGCCCGGCTAATTTATTGCCCTGAATTTGCTTCCTGCGCCCCACCCTCCACCTTTTAGTCAATAGAAGTCAAGTTCAAGGCTAGGACCGGAGACTTTTACTTTGAATACACTCTGAAAAGCACTGAGCAGGGGGGGGAGGTCTAATATTTACTCTGTCGCCATGGAAAGCCCTCTCCACTCTCGGAGAGGGGCTCCCCCATCGCCATCTCCCCAGTGTAAGTGGTTTCTCCCGAGCCGCTGGCTCACACCTAGGCTGCACGGATCCCGGGCTCGGAGCTCACTCCCCGCTCCCCGTTCATCTTTGCTTTTTATTCTACGCGATCATCTTTCTGTCCCCAAATCCCCGCGTTTGTGGCACTCCTGATACGGGAGCCCCTCTATCTGTGGACCCCTCTTCGTCGCTCAAGGGCGATCCTGGGAAGCGGGAGGACCTGCGCGTTTTACCGGGCGGCTGGAGTCCTGCGGTCGCTCGGGACGCACGCACGACCCGGATGGGTTCGGCCGTTGCTTTTTTAGTTTTGCGTTGACATTACGGGCGGTGGCACTAGTGAGATCTGAAAAAATCAAGGACGACGTGAAGACTCGCTGCCTGTTGTCCTTCACTCTGCAGCTTAAATGTATGGCTGAGGCTAAAGACTTGTCAGTCAAGAGGGAGGATTAGCCTCGCCCATGGGAAGGGAAAATTGGGAAGAAGAAGAAGAAGAAAAATAAAAACCTTGTCTGAACTTGAAAATGAAAATGCTGATGTGGTTTTTATTCCAGAAACATATCTTACTGATTAAGAGCGCGGAGCGCTACTGGCTCGTGGGTGGGCCGGCTGCAGTTGGCTCCCGCTCTGCTGGCCCGGCCGCCGCCCGCAGGATGTCGGAGGCAGCAGGCGGTGTAGCCCTGTGCAGATGGGCACAGCTGTGCGCGTGCACACGTGCACACACAGGGCCCAGGACAGGCGTGTCCCTCTAGCCCGCTCGTCCATCTTCAGCCAGGGACAGAGGGGCAGCATCACAAGAAAGAGGGGATGCACCAGGCTGGGCTCAGCCCTGCACTGCCACTTGCTAGTGACCCCAGGCCACTGTGACAGACTCTTTCATCCTGAGCAGAGTCCATGGCATCTCCTTGCTGAGACTGATGGGATGACACCTGCACGGCCCAGGCACGTGCCGATGCAAAGTAGATGCTCCACAAACGGTCACCATTCCAGCGGCCAAGATGGTGGCATGTCTGGTGGAGGCTTCAGCCCACCCTGTGACCCTCAGCCACCTGCAGCTACCACTTCTTCCAGCACCTCTCCCTGGGCACTCGGTGGCAGCCTGCGCTGCAGGACAGGCCATAGCCCTGGCGGGCCTTAGTTTCCACGGCTGTGAAATGGGGCCGACACCTCTGCGCACATCGACCACACAGGGCTTGTGGCTTGGCACAACCGCAGAGGCGGCTGCCAGGCAGGCAGCCCTCGCCAAGAGCCGGATTCCGCCCAGCCCGGCCCAGCTGGCATTTTCTCCAGTTTCATTGGGTTGGGTTGCAGAGCGATGCAGCGATTGATAGTGGTGTAATTGGGGTGTCTTGGGTATTTTCCTAGGCACTGCCGCTGATGACTCACGCTTGGTAAGTCCACATTCCACTGCCATCGAGCGCAGGCGACGGTTAAATAACCTCATCAGGTATTCAGGTTTCACAACTCCGGTGTCTGAATGTGAGGTCCTTGAGTTACCCAGAGATTCCACACCTCGGGAGGTGTTTACGTGGAGCCTTTGTTCCCAGAGTCCTACACGGATAGGGTTTTCTTGGAGGCATTTAGCTGGCACTTAGAGGGTTTCCAGCTGCGATCTGTTCCCAGCAATTAATAACCTGTAAATAATAAATCCACTCAGTGCCCCGGTGGCGCCTCCAGCTCCTTGGGCCCCGGGCTGCCGTCACCACTCTCCTCTTCCCACCTCGGCCCTTCCAGCTGCTTCTCCTGCCCTTCAGTCCTCCTCCTCGTCCTCGTTCTCATCCTCCTCCTCTGCCTTTGCTTCCACTCCATCTCCATATCGCCATCTCTGAGGCCCTCTGCCTCCCCCAACCCCTTCCTCCTGGGCGATGCCAGGGCTGAGCACACCCATTCCCTGCCCAGCCAGGCCCTGCTGAGAGTTACCCCATGGCGGGCCTAGCCAAGGCTCAAGGCTAGGGCAGGTGCAGAAGGACAAGGGGCCAAGACCTGGACACAGCCTACCATAGGCTGCTGGAGTCCCTGCAGCCCTCTTGTCATCCTGCATCAGGTGCTGGCTTCAGGGTGGGAGACCGAGCTGTCCTCTAGAACCCCTGGGGAAGACGACTGCCCGTGTGGCTGCCACGCCAGGGCTGGAAGGCAAAGGTGAAGGTCTGGTGTAGAGAACCTGGCTGGGCCCTCAGCCCTGGGCCCCTCCCAGCCTTTCTGTCCGAAAAGGGCTGAAGCACAGCACACCTGGGCCCGAATCCCAGGACCTGTGTGACCAGGCCCGGCCCCGACCAGGCTGCGGGTGACAGGTTCGAGAGGCCTGAAGGAAAGGGGACGAGGGTGTGAGGCATCAGGGCCTGGCTCTGTCCCTTTCTGGCTTTCTGGCTTGGGGACACTTCTAGTCTCGGTGCCCTGTGAAGGGTAGCGAGGTGATAGGCACAGAGTAGCTTTGAGCAGGGCCATCCTGTGCCCACATCAAACACAGGACAGAAAACCAGAGGCTGCAAGCAGAGCCCAGGCTGGGAGGGTGGCAGCTGTGGGACCCAGCGGAGCCTCGGCCGTGCCATCCTGTGCTGCCCTCTGGGGGGTAGGTGGCCTGGCCTGGTGGAGGAGGAGACTGCCAGGTGTCCCCACAGCCGCAGGCCCTCAGCTTCTGGCACCTGATGATGGTGATGATGGTGAAGGGCAGGACCAGGCTTCCATCTTTCTCAGAGCTTCACCTGTGTGGCACATTTAACCCCCGGCAGCTGGTGCCCGGAAGTGGGGCTCTCATTGTCATCCCACGTGGGAGGAAGCGGGGCCTGGTTCCTTCCTGGAATAGGGTTCCAGCCTGTTCCTTCCAGGACACAGCAAGGATGTGCCCTGCCAACTGTGCAAGTCCCCTGCAGCCCCAGCCCTCAGTGTCTCCCCCTGCACTGGTCTGGCACTGTCCCAACCCACTTGTCTGTTACGCCACGCAGCCCAGTGGTCCCCAACACCTGTGCCTCTGTCCCCGCTGCAGCCTCACCACTCAGCCCCCTCTGCTCAGGGTCTTCCTCCCCCTCCAAACAGCCGTGCCCAGAGCTCCTGCCCTGCCCAGGCCCTCGAGCTCGCCACCAGCTGAGCCCTGTGGGCTCCGGACGCCTCCACCAGCAGCTCCACAGCCAGTGTCCCCGCCCGATTCCTCCCATCTTAAAAGCCCCTCGGCCTTCCCTCAGCCCTTGGAAAGCAGCCTCCTCAGGCGTGGTCTGCCCACGTCTCCGCATTGCCCCCTCCTCCGTGGAGCCTCCCCACAGCTGCCCTGGGTGCTCCTAACTTCAGGATCCAGGCCACTGAGGTCCTGCAGCTTGGCCTGGGGACTGGGGACAGTGCTGCTTCTTGTGGGCCACACCTGGCCAGGCTCTTCTGTCCACCTTCTCTCCCAGCCACAAGCCCCGAGTTCTGGGGCTCAGAACCCCTGCGCACCTCTCATCTTCTGCGCTCTTTGGAAATCAACCCGTGTCACCACTCAAGGCCCAGTGAGGCTCTGAGCGCGCTGCCCCGTGCTCAGGCTCCAGGCCTGCACCCGACCCGTGCCTGGTGGCGTCTCAGGTGTGAAGTTGCCCACAGGACTCCTGCCCCGCCCAGCCAAACAGAAGACAGCCACTGTGCCCTGCCACGGTCCCTCGGGAGCGGCACGCTGTCCTGCCCCGCCCAACCCCACACAGAATCGGCAAGCCCCAGGGCTCCGCCTTCCGCGCCTGTCCAGAACCTGGCCCTTTGACCCCACTCCCTGGCCAGGCCGCCCCACTGCCACTGCTGGTAGGGGTTGTCTCAAATTCTTCCTCTCCGGGCTCCCTGCCTCTGGTGCAGCCACCATGTCCCCACCATTGTCCTTTGTAAGCTTAAGTCAGGTCACATGGTTCTGCCAGAGCCCTTCAAGGACTTGTCTCACTCAGAGCCATCCAGAGTAACTGGCCACGGCCACTTGGGCCCCTCTGAAGCTCCCAGCAGTTGGGCTCTGTTCTGCCTCTGCCCCCGTCCCTTGGGGAGCTGCCTGCCCCACTCCTCGCTTCCTCCTAGTCTTGGCCGACATGGCTGGGATGCAGCCATCCCAGCATCCATTTCCAGTACAATCGGGCTCACAAGGGCCGGGGCCTCAGCCTCTGCTTGGCACCACCTCTGTGCCTAGCCCAGCCCTGGCACGTGGCAGTGCCCTCAGGGCTCTGCTGAGCGGACAGCACCCAGGAGCCCTTTGCCCCTTCTGCAGAAGCACAACCCCGTCAGGAAGGACCTGGGCACCTTCCGCCTGGGAGGCGCTTTGGTTCCTCAAGGGCCAGAGCGGGTGGTCCCGACCCCACGCCCCAGCCGGTCAGAGGGTCAGCATCAAAGCCAGATTAGCTCCCCGGCTTAACCCCTGGCTGCCACATTCCTGTGACGATTGTAGAGCTGGGGGGATTTGGCAGTCACAGTCCCAGCCTTGGACTCAGACCTCGGGGTCTGCAACCATGCCCCCTCGTGCTCCCATGGCCCTCCACACATGTGCATCTCGCACACACTCACCGGCTCTCTCTCACACACCCACACACACACACTCACACACATGCACTGGTGCTGCCACCAGTTAGGGGCAGTGCCCCCAGCTTTGCTAACAGCTCGTCACAGCTTGACGTGAGACCAAACCTTAGGAGGGCCCTTCCTGTCCAGACTGCTGTGTCACATCTCAAAGACAGGGAACCCTGTCCAGAGAGGCAACGTCATGTGTGACACCTGTCACTCCAAATCCCAAGGACCACGTGGCTCCACTGTGCCGAGCTTGATCGCAGTGAGGGAGACCACCATTCCATGGGTACACACCGGCCTCAGTAACTTCCTCCCCCAAACAGGAAGGATGAAAGTGGCCCTACTGGTCATTGTGTGGCCCAGACAAGGTAACTGATGGCAAACGCCCAAGCACAGTGGCTCTCAAGTTGGTTCCCACAGTCCCACCATCCACAGTTAACTCGGCCTGGATTACAGGGAGTCCTCAGCAGGCTGTCATGGTGCTTTACCCCTTCTTCCTGACCTGTCACACCTGTACTTCTCTTGTGGGGTCCTCTGTGGGTTTCTCCAATTCTGGGGACAGGGCATCCTAGTCTTTCAGCCTAGGGCATCGCTAAGCTGTGTGCCTCAGCCAGGGTGTGACATTGGAGCAGGTACAGTCCCTCGATGCCACAGAGAACCCACTGTCCACACCCTACCCAGCTCCCTAGAGGCTTAGTGAACACCCCATGTGTGCAGAGCCTTGTGTGCCAGCTGTGAGGAGCTGGAGGGTGCCCCATTTTCACTGACGGGGACACACACAGCAAGTCCATCACAAGTCCTGAAGTGGATGCTTCATGGGGTGACAAATGTGAAGAGAGACCACGGTATGGAATAGAAGCACCAGATGACCTCAGGCAGGGATGTAGCCAGGCCCGTCCCTCCCAGGCTGGGCACACCACGGACTGTCCCATCTGTGAATGTGACCATGTGACCGTGACCCTCCTGTCAGGTGGGGGAACAAATTGGCACTGTGGCTCCCCATCCCGAGGTTGCCATTACTCCAAGCCACTGTCAGCCTCTCTTTCTTTCTTTCTTTCTTTCTTTCTTTCTTTCTTTCTTTCTTTCTTTCTTTCTTTTCTTTCTTTCTTTCTTTCTTTCTTTCTTTCTTTCTTTCTTTCTTTCTTTCTTTTCTTCTTTCTCTTTCTTATGTTATTTATTTATTTATTTATTTATTTATTTATTTATTTATTTATTTATTTTGGTTTTATGAGACAGGGCTCACTATACAGTTCAGGCTGCCCTTGAACTCACTATGTAGCCCAGGCTGGCCTCAAACTCTTGGTGATCCTCCTGCCTCAGCCTCCCGAGTGCTGGGATTTCAGGCTTGTGCTACCAGGCCTGACTTTTAGCTACTCTCTTTGTAACAGTCCTCTTCCTGGTCCCTTGGGCCAGCCTGAGACTTCAGGAAGCTGGCTGCCAACAGGGTTTCCTGGGCTCAGGACAGTATCAAGTTCTTGGAGAAAGACACTGAGGTGCCTCAGGGATAGCCAGGAACTGGTTGCAAGCTGGTGGCCCCCTGTGGAGCCCCCTTTCTGAAGGGGGAGTCCCGGGGGCAGGGCAGGGGCTTGGGCAGGCTCTGTCCCTGCTCCTTGCACCCACGAGGCCCACCCGGGTGGGAGCGAGGCTAGGAAGAGGCCCTGAGTCTGCCCTGTCCCTCCCTGGCCTGGATCACCTCCAAGGCCCTGAACAAGGGGCTCTCAGTGGGGTCTCACTGTTGGGATTCGGGCTGGGGCATTTCAACAACAGGGACAAAGGGAGATCAGGACAGTCCCAGGGTGAGTGGGCAGGTGTAAATACAGCGGCCGCTCGGCATGGAGACCAAGCACCCCAGAGTGGCTTCAGGGGCCTCCAGTGCAAAGTCAGGGCCAGGTCCTGACCGCTTAGGAGCAAGGGCTCTTGGGAGCCTTCATCAAACTGAGGTTCATCAGAGCTTCCTCGCAGCTCGTCACAGGCGCTGAGGTACAGCCAGCCACTTCCCACTCCTTTTGTTTGTTCACTGCAGGGACCCAAACTGTGCCACCCCAACCCCCGGCTTTGGGATTGGGGGTGCCAGAAGATTCTGTTTCCTAGACAGAGAGAAGTGGAGAAGGAAGATGGGCCAACAGCCAAGCGGCCAGCCAGGGACACCCTGCCCTGTGTCCATGACCTGTGCTCTGTTGCCGGGGCCTCGGCTCGCAGGAGTGGAGGGGACCCACGATTGGTGAGGGCTCCTCCCAGCTACCCTGAGCCTGAGAGCTCCTTGGTGGCCCTACTGGGATGCTTGTCTTTAAGGAAGAGGGTGGGCCAACCACACCAGAGGCAGCAGGAGGGGAACGCATCACAGGCGAGCCCCCTTGCCTCACTCACCCTCCATCCCTGCCATAAGCAGGGGCAACGTGGACTCCATGACACCGAGAGCTCGAGCCGGATGGAGGCTGAGGCCTGGTGTCACAGCCGACCATCCTTGGAATGGTTTTGGTGTCCGTCCTCGCTTGGGCACAGTGAACCGCTTGCTCGCCAGCGTCGTTTCTGCCCAGCCCTGCTGTGGTGCTGAGCTCATTTAGGTACATCTTGCAGACACATCTCACAGGTCACCCGCCTATCACAGTGGCCCACACAGGCCATGAGCAGCCAGAGCCATCTGTCAGTGATGGCTGAGCTCAGCCGGCTCCCAAGAGCCCACAGCCCCAGCGAGCCTCTGCCGGAGCCGTCTCCTCCTCCAGGCCCGGAAGGAAGGGTTCTGGGCACGGGGAGAGAGGAGCACTGGTGGAAGAACTTGGGGTGCAGCTTGTGTCCTGCACACCCCACACAGTCCCTTCAATCAGGACGCGTTCCCATGCCAACCCTGGAGGGCACCCAGCGCCTGAGCCTCTGTGGCTCCCGGTCTCACTGTCCCTCCCAACACAGCCCTCAGAGGTGCCATGTCTTTTCTCCCTGGGAATACGTCGATGCATTTGGGCAGAGTCACTAGAACAGGGACATCGCCAGCCAGCACCCAGGTGCAGGGACAGCCACCCCCCAAAGCTACCCACCCACCCCCAAAGCTACCCACCCAAAGCTACTCCCTTCCTGACCAGACGCGTCGCATCGCCTGCCCGTCTGCCCCGGCAGGACAGATTGTGTTGGCGAGGCGATTGGATTATAATTAGCACTAATTAGCACCTCGACATCTGTGAGACAAGTCACCTGTCACCAAGCCGCCTCTGAAGAGCTGAAACGATTCCTGTTGGTTGGAAAACTTCAAAGGCTGCCGAGCCGTGCCAGCGCCCTGCTGAAATCCATGCAGTGGCACTTTGTGTGTCACCTTTCCCACCCTGCACCCTAAAAAGTTCTGTCCATGCTGTGGGCAGAGCCTCCATGGCAGGGCGGGGGCCAGGTGGTGCTGGCGTCACCTCTTCCACCCAGGGGCACACGGGCATCACAGGCGCGATCATGGACACCTGGGCAAAGCAAGTGCAGAGAGATCCCTGCCAAGGATGCTGGCCAGGCAGCCAAGGGAGGAGGCCGGGAGACTGGAGGCAGCCTCCTCCTGGGCCTTGGAGCCAGGCCAGGGACCCATGGGCAGTGCCCTAGGAGAGCTCACAGCCTGTGGCAATGACAAGGGTCCTGGTGTGGACCTAGCCCTGTCACTTCCAGGGGAAGACACAGCGGGGGTTGAGGTGAGGGCTGGAGTATCAGAAGCACGGGACAGGGCGTTCTGACAGGAGGGAAGGGAGGCTCCCATTATCCTGGGATGGGGGAACCATGACAGGAGGGTGGGTCCACCATCTCCATCTTGGCTTGCCTGACCTCATGGTGACTGCTTAGGAGTGGCAGCTCTTTAGAGACCTGGGGACAGCTAAGGCGGGCTGATGACAGAAGCCCCATTGCTGCCAGTCTGCACTGGACCAGCCATCAGCAGTGGCTTCATTGTGCCCAGGCCCCCGGCCACCCAGCAGAGGCTTCTGGCAGCTCTGGGCAGTGGCCAAGGCCAGGAGGAGGAGCCTTGGGGGCAGCCGGGCTGAGGACACTGGCCTTGGGGAAGAGCAGGGTGCAGTGACACTGCTTTGCCCTGCTGGCCTGGCCGCCTGGCCTCGCCGGACACTGGCCTTCCCATCCAGCTCTGCGCTCACAGCTGTCCCCTGGCCCAGCCCTCCTGGGCATGGAGAGGACAATCTGGCTACACCCCACGCGGGAGGGACGGCCGATCCCACGGGCCAGCCCAGGATGTGGGAAGAGGTTTCTGTCCTGCAGGACTTTTTCAAAGTGCCATTTGGCCGGGCTTGGGTTTCTTCTCTCCTAATTGAATTCTGCTTGTGCAGGAGAGAACAGAAAAAATACTGTTTGACTCAGCCCGGGCCTCCCCCAACGGGGTCCCGAGGTGCAGGAGGGAGGCGAGGGGTGACTCCACCAAGGGGCGCCTTTCAGGCCCGTGTGAATCACAGAGCGGCTGTGACCCTGTGTGCCCATGGCCAGCTGGCACAGGACAGGTGTCCCCAGGACAATACCCCAGGCCCCTGGGCAGTCCTGGGACAGTGGCAGGGCCCCGGGATGGGACGGCTGGGACCACCCTGGGGAGGGAACATTGGAGCCATGGAGGGGTGGAGCCCGAGAGAAGCCGCAAGGGCACGGGGACCCCGGTGAATGCAGCCGGCTGGCTTGAATACCCATTCAGAGCATGGCCCTTGTTCTCTCTGTGTCCCTGCCCGGATGGCCACAGATGTCCCAGGGCGGGAGTGCGAAGATTCCAAAGACAAAGGCACTTGTGGGGCTGTGCAGAGTTTTGTTTGGGTCTGGGTTTTCTGCGCCAATGCCAGTGACACAAGGCCACTTCTCCCTAAACTTGACCGCCTGGGGTCCGGGCCCAGATGTCTCACAGGGCATCCTGGCCCAGGGTGGCACGGCGAGCGCTGCCGAGTGCAGGGCTGCAGTGGGAGCAAACTGTGGTGACAGGGCCCCGGTGACAGCACTTCACGGGGCTCCCTACATTCGGTCTGTCGACGGGGACACTGACACCGAGGGAGGCCAGTGTCCAGTCGGCACGGCTCCCAGGCTGGCCTGGGCTCCCCCGGGCTCCATCTCTTGGACACTCGCACCCCGGCAGGACGGCCCCGTGCCTGACCCACTCTGGGGACGCCCCTGGCAGATCTCATCTGTGCTGCTCAAGACAGGAGGCTGCACCCCCGGGACAGAGCCACAACCGGGCCCACTGTTGCCCGAGCCACACGGGAACCAGGAACAGCCACCAGCATCTGGTCAGCCAGCCCCGTGACCTCATGGGGACCTCGCTGGGGCGAGAACACGGGGTGCACAGGAACCATGGGCTCCCACCTTCAGGTGCCATCCAGACCCCAGGGTCCAACCTGCTCTGTCTCTGTGCACACAGGGAGCACCGGGATCACCCCCAGGGTGACCTGCATCTGTGTCCCTGGGGGCCGGGAGAAAGGGACTTGTCTGCCGGCGTACAGCCTAGGTGACCCACGCCAGCCCAAGGGTTCAGCCATCGTCCTAGCGCCAGCCCTGCTGGGTGTTTGTCGGCAGCCAGCTCAGCACCTATGACGTCAACCATCCCCCCGCCTGCAGGGAGGACAGCGCTGCTGCCACGGACAGAGAGGAACTGGGGCACAGAGAGGTTGACGAATGTTCCCAGCGTCACACAGCTGTGCGGGAGAGAGCAGCTTGGGGCCGTGGGTGTGGACAGATGAGGGATAAAAGGGTTGGGGTCAGGGTAGCAACTGCATCTGACGTGTGTGGCATGGAGCCGGAGGCCTGGAAGAAGAGACTCAGGCCCAGACTGCTGGTGGCAGCTTTGGGCGCCAATGGCAGGCTGAGCCCTAGGGAACCTGGGACCCCAGGCATCTCCGTGTGCCAGGCCACTCCACAAGCTGGGCTCCTCCCAGGGCCTCTTCCTCCCTGCCAGGCTGCTCTTGCGAGCGGGAGAGGAATGCCGCCACCACCTGCTCCCTGCCTCCACTGCCCCGGCCCGGCTCACATGGCTGGGAATGAGGATGTCGCTGACAGTCACCATGGCCACCATGCTCATCCCCATCCCCAGCTCACACATGGCCCATGCAGCGTTGCCCAGAGAGATGCCTGCTCCGGCTGCTGACTCCTGCGTGCTACTCACCCGAGGCCCAGAGGGGCTAAGAGACTCCATCGTGTCCCCAGTGTCACCGAGACCCTCCTTTGTGTGAGGAATGATGCATAACACCCCCTCTTTGATGGCCCAGGTGTGTCACCCCAGGAAGCCACCTGTCAGCCACAACGGGAGCCTCCTCCCCCAGCTGTGGGTCCAGGCGGCGCTGTGATTCCCGTGTGGTCGGGCATGTGCATCTTATCGGTGATGCTGAGTTCTGAGGTCCCCGCAGGCGAACCGAGTAAGTACGTGCTTGGGAACCACAATTCCAAGCTCCGAGGCTCCTTCGGGACGGGTGGGGAGGTGTTGGCCTGACCGTGGCCTCAGTCACACGGTGTCTCCGAGCGGCCGAGAGGCACAGGGCTGGTACGAGCGCCATCAGCCCCCGGCCGCTGCCATCACCTCTGGACCAGAGGCAGCAGCAGGGCTCTTCAGAACGGTGGGCGCCACGACAGGGTCACAGCAGGGCTGAAGGCCAGACACCGGGCACGGCGGGGAGGCGTAGCCTCTGTCCTTGGCTCAGCCACGCCGTGTCCAGCAGCAGCAGGGAGGAGACGTGGCTGGGGTCAGTGGCTCTCCGGGGGTGGCGGACAGCCACGGGGGCATCTGAGGGGAACAGAGCGCACTAGGAAGGACGGCCTGTAACCTCCTGCAGCTCACGGGGTGCCCCACCCAGCCTCATCACAGCCCCCACAGTGTGAGCCACAGGAGGCTGGGGGCCTTGGGGGTCTCACTGCCTTCATGCGGAGTGGGCCGCAGGGTTCCTGCTTAGGATGAGCCCAGTGCAGAACAACGGCAACAGGGATGAGAGGAGCCTCGTGAGGGAAACTGAGGCCCAGAGCAAGAGGCTGGGCCTGCGGACAGGAGGGCCTCTGGACAGGGAGGCCTGTGAGCAGAGAGACCTGTGGACACCCGGCCTGAGGCCAGGCCTCCTCGGTGCAGTGTGGTCCTCGAGAGGCCATTAGGAGGTGACTGTCATCATCCTTGCTCTCAACAGCCTGGTGGGAAGGGCTGGGGGCAGCAAGAAGCCAGGTAGAAGAAGGTGGGGCCTGGCTCCTGAGGGCCACAAGCTCAGTGTCCCTGACTGGCTGAGTGGTTGCCTGCTGGCTGGGTGTGTGTTTGATTCAGCGGTGACCTGTTTAGGCTGTGAATATGTCAGCAGTTTCGGAAAAAATGATTTAGTGCCAAGAGCCCCTGACTCAGAGCAAGGACAGGTGGCCCCACATGGGCTGCAGTTACGTGGGGTTCCCTGGTGGACCCCAGCTTCCCCTCCCACCTCACTCCCAACATCCTGCTCACGGCTGCTCCTCTACCTGGGTCCTTTGCCTCAGTTTCCCTGTCTACCTCATTCTGCACTTTGTCCCCAGCCTCTACCCTGCTCAGGAGTACTGATGGCACCTCCACCGCGGGGCTGCGCAGCCCCCACCACAAAGGGACCCAGGGGACATGGCCTATGGTGGCAGCGGGCAAGGGGAACTCCTCTGCCCCTGCCTTCTCCCCACTTCTCACACTCACCCTTCAGGTGTCCCCTCTGTCCCTGACTGTCCCCATAGCCATTGCAGTGCCCGCCATTCCCACCATGAGGGTCTCCCTTCCCACCTGCCATGCGCTGAAGGGACTGAGATGTGCAGGCCCCCTCCCCGTGCTGGGGCACCCGTTCCCCACCTCCCAGAACCTGCGGTGACAGCAGAATCTGATCTGCTGACTGCGATGACATCACGTGACACCCAGACTTCAGTGCCCGGAGGCCCAGGAGAACAAAGGCTGGTGGCCAGCGGTGACCAGCGGTGACCGAGCATTCCGGGCTGTTCGCTTGCTCTTTCTAAACACATTAGAGGGCTTTGGAGATTTGCTCTCCCTTGGCCTCATTATCCACGACACAAACACCGTTCCCAGGGGCAGGCGGGTGTGCTTCGAGCTCCGCGCGTCAGGGCCCGGCCGTGACCTGGACAACCCCTGCCCTGGGGTCTGCCATCTGAGACTCGAGGGACAGAGAGGGCCCAGCACACCGGGAGGCGCAGGTTCAGCGCTCCCCATCCAGGGCTTCCCAGCCCCACACCGCCCCGACTCGGGGACCCACCCAGCTGTCCACTCCACCCACGCGGGGCCCTGGGTGGGCATGAGCTGGCTGCTGGGTGACACGAAGGGATGCCAGAGTCCACTTTGCACAACTCCCTCCCTGAGAAGCCCTCCCTGAGCGCACCCTGTCCCGTGAGGCTGCGGGAGGTCAGAGCTCAAGGCCGGAGCTGCGCAGGGCAAGGCTGATGGGCCCCAGATGAGAGCCGGGGTGGCCTTGGGGGTGAGGCCAGGGGCTCCACTTTCCAGTTTGGGGGCCCTGTTCCACCTGGAAAAGACAGTGCCCACCCTGGTCAAGGTCCTGGTGCTCTCCCAGTGCCCAACCTGGCATCCAGCATGAGCTGCAGGTCCCCACGCAGTTCGGGCGGGGTCGGAGCAGGGTTCCAGGACAGCGTGGGCTGAGCTCATTCAAGGTGGCTTCCTGGCACCGTGGGGAGAAGCCACCCTGGTGCTTCCAATGCTCTTGTTCCCCTGTGCCTTGGCTTCCCTGGGTGTCAGTGGTTTCCATGGGTCAGCAGCACAGGCTGACCCAGGCCCGGCGGGTCTGGCCTCATTCCAGGGCCTCCGTCCTCTGGCCTTGGGAAAGTGCCCCCCCCATGTGACTCAGCCACCTTCCTCCGCCCCAGACCCAACCCTCCTTCCTGCTAACCAGGGGAACCCTGGGTGCCCACAGCTTCCACCACCCCTCAAACACAGAGTCTTAGGATATCCACAGTAGCCCCCTGTAGCCCACCCGAGTTAGGGCTGGGACACCCCCACTTCAGCCCATTCTCAAGGCAGCTCAAGGCCCATTCTCAAAGTCCTAGAAAGGAGCCAACCCCTTCCCCACTATCTCTGCTCCCCCAGCCCCTTGGTCGCCGCCGTCAGCCCAGGGCCCCTGTGGGCAGAGCCGCCAAGCCTCGCCTGGTGGTCACAGCACAGGCTGGCCCCACGGGCCCCCGGGAGCCTCCCGCAGGTCTGCCTCAGGGCCACCCTGTCTCCCAGGTCCCCTCGCCTGTCCTCCCTCCTTTCCCTTCCCTGCACCTCAGTTCCTCTAACCCTGCTGGTAGCCAGAGTGGAAGGGTCCTGGAGGACCTGGGCCTCCTCTGGACCTATAGCTACTCCTTGGCTACTGTGCCAAGGGCTCCAGGCCTGCCCCGTGTGCTGTCACCCCTGTGCCCCACGAGGGCTGGCCCGTGCCCCATGAGGGCTGCCCATTCCCCCCATGACACCTTTGCCCACAGCACACACGCTCTGGGCTCCGCCATGGGGCAGGGGGAGGCTCAGCCCTGGTGACCGTCATGTCATCCACCGAAGCTGGGGACGCCAGTGCAGGTCTGGGCCCGTCACAGCAGCTACATGCTGTCGGGGTGGTGCTGACGGTGCTGGGAACCTGGGTGGTCTCTTGGGGTGCCTCTCAGGCCTCTCCTGGGGCATGAGGGACACTCTGGGGACAGGTGGCCATCCTGGGACACGGGGTCACTGGCACAACGCCTCCTGCCGCATCTTGTTCCCATCCTGCCGGGACCCTGGCGGCCCCAGCCCTCCTGGGGGCCATGACTAAAGCGGAGCCTGGGCCGCCCGCTGCCGGCGGCTTTGTGCCCGGCCTTTCTTTCTCTGGCTGAGCATGGAAAAGGCCGCGTCAGCGCCCGCTTTGTCTGGCCCTTCCCGCCGCCGCTCTTCTCAGGGGGACAAAGCCGGCCCGTTCACAGCCGCCCGGGCAGACGGAGCGATTCACTGTTTGGATAATTCGACCACAAAACCATGTGGCCCTTTCACCCCCATCAGCTGGACGCGGCACCCTGCCCCGGTGGCCTTTCAGGATGCAGAGAGAAAATTCCCACAGGCCCCGAGGTAGGGGCAGGCGCGGGTGCCGGACAAACAGCAGCTCAGGCCTCGGACCCCGGCCAAACTGAGGGAGAGAGAGGACTCTCCCCTTAACTCAGGGGGCTCTGGGCCGGGCACTCCCTCCCTCCAGCCTCTGCAGATCTGGGGGCCAAATCAAGTTTGCACTGCTCTATGACCCCTCAGCCCTGCAGCCAATGTCAGCCCAAGCCCGAGTGGCCTCATCGCGAGGATCGGATGCCCGTCACCTGGTCCCGGCCACCACCCCATCTCCTGTGGCTGTGGCAGCCTTTACTTCCGCCCTGGCCCTCTAGAGTACTCCAGCCCCCAGCCTCTACTGTCACCCCAACCCCGGGCACCGCACAACACACCCCTTTGCCTGTCTGCCTGTCCCCACCGCACCGGGCTGCGTCCCCTCACCCCTGCTGTTCCCCCTGCATGGGTGCCTGAGGCCCCCTCTCCAAACCTCAGAGGGGACCCTCCTGGGCAAGGCCCACCCCGCGCCCAGGCCCAGACCCCGCACAGACCCGCGGCCCCCAACGTGTGGTGGGTCCTCCACATTTACTTGCTCCTGAGTTGATGTCCCTCTCCATGCCGGAGCCCAGGGCTCCATGGTGCCCGCTCCCGCCTGTGCTGCGCCGGCACGCATGAGTGCCCAGCACACCAGCGCCCGGTAGGCGGCTGAGGAATGTGAGGCTGGGTGCCACCCGGTCTCGGCCGTCCTCTGCCTGGAAGGCCTTGTGCCCTGTGGCCCTGCCCGGTACACCCACCCTCCTTGGTGCCAGACCTGAGTGCAGGGTGCCACCACCCCCGAAGGCCCTGCGGCTGTCCCCTCTGCCTCTCTCTGCCCTGCAGCCCACACCAGCCCAGGCACCGGTGGGCATCAAAAGAGCACACCGGGCCCAAGGGCCCTCCCTGAGCCTGCCCTGTGTGTCCAAGGGCCCAGGAGTCAGCTCCTGACAATGTGAGACAAGGCCTCCTGCAGCCCAGTCACCTCCTGGTACAAGTGGGAAACTAAGGCAGAGAAGGCAACTGCTGGAGGCTAAGAAACGTGGCAGCTCCACCATGGACTGGGCCCCTCCACTGAGCAGGACAGGACCTCTCCACTGGCCAGGACGTGCCCACTCCTGCAAGCACTCTGTAACCAAGCTCGACTATTGGCCAGTGTTTCTCAGTCTGTGTTCTATGGAACCCCACACGCTGGGCACTGCTCAACTCGACCATGGGAAGGCTCAGATGAGGATGGTCGGGAGGTGCCACGGGCATGGGGTGATGACAGGGGCAGTTCAGGCTGGCAGGAGACATGGCTTTGGGGCTGAGACACCCTCAGGGAGCCACCACCTCCTGCCAGTTCCCTGCTTGTCCCTGGGGGGCCTGGGTCCCTCTCCCCACCTTCCCTCTCCCGCACCTTCACGCCCCAGCCCCCAAGCAGCAGCAGCCTGCGTCAGTGCACCTGGGTGCAGCGGGAAGGGGACGCTAACTGCAGTGGCTGTGGTGACTGTGTAGGTGAGGTAAAGCTGGAGCAGGAGGCTCTCGGGGTGACTCACTGGGGTGCTTGTGAATGTGCCTCTAAGTTCAGTTCAGAGGTTTAGCGTGCAGATCCTATTATTTGCCTTTGGTCTGTGATAGATACCCATTCCGCGACAAAAGCAGCATCCTTGTTAAAGTCAGAAGCCAAGCGGAGGCAACAAGTTTGGGCCCGAGGCCCAGGGCAGCCACAGTCGGATGCAAACTGGCTGTGTTCTTCCCTTCGCCACTCTTCTCCTCTGTGCCCAGCCTGAGGACCGAACGGTCACCATCCTGGGACGCCAAGGGTGACAGACACAGTGTGTGTGCCTGCGACTCTGCCTCGGAGCCCCAGAGACTAAGAGTCGGCCAAGGGACCCACAATGCTCATGGGTGACAGAAATGAGCTCTCTACATTTTGTTGAAAATTTGTTTAAAAACTTGTTGAGGGCCGGTGAGATGGCTCAGTGGCATAAGCGCCTGCCTGGCAAGCGCGAGGGCCCAAGTTCAACTCCCGGGACCCACATATGAAAAAATGGCCGGTGATATCGCTCAGCGGCATGGGTGCCTGCTGGCGCGCGAGGTCCTGAGGTCGACCCCCCAGTACCCACAAAAAAAAAAAAAAAGATCAAGTGTTAGATGAAAATATAAGATGAATGTTAAAATTTTTTAAATTTATTACAGTAAAAGACACATTGTCCTGAGTCCTCCCCAAAATCCTCCCCGTTGCTTCAAACACACTCATCCCATCATCCTTGCCACTGTCTGAAGCAGCTCTGGGGTCCTCTTTCCTGAGTGTGTCTGTGCGCTGTGATCAAAAACACAGTGAATGCTGCTGCTGAGCGCTGTCCAAGGGACAGCTTGTGAAAAGGTGACCATGAATCTCACCTGCTTTATTCACCGGACCTGGCACTGTGCGACTTCTGGCTCCTCCCCGACCAGAAACAGTGCATAGTTTGAATCCATTCAGGACACTGAGGCAGCTACTGCCCCCCCTCCCAGCCGTGGTCCTCCGCTGCCCGACTCCTCCAGGCTGCAGGGCTGGGTCCCCAGGCCGGGCAACCTTGCACACCACATGTCCGGAGTTCCCTCGGTCATGGACAAGGCCATCAGCCCTGGAGGGTGCAGGCCTGCAGCGCCACCAGGCCTGGTCCTTATGTCCACGCCCTCCGGGGGGTCCCCAAGGCCTCAGAGCATGGCCCCAGTAGCAGCAGCGTGGGGAGCGCACACAAAGCTGCAGCCCCAACCCCCACCCCATCTCCAGGGACTGTCTCCGCTGGCCTCTCAGCCTAGTGACCACCAATGGCTCCTGCAGCCCCTGGCCAGGGTAGGTGCCACGGGCCATGAAGCTGGATTCTGGCAGAGCTGCTTCCTCCCAGCTCCACTGTACACAGCTGGAAACTGATGCAGGAGAGGAGCCGTGGCCATCGGAGACCACAGGGTGAGCAGCCACTCATGGGCCACACACAGGTCACAGCGCCAGGCAGCGGGAGGGGGCTCTGGAAAGCGACTTTCCTGTGGGGGGCCTGGGGCGGGGTTCTTCCTCACGCAGAAAGATTGAGGCAGAGGCCAGAGCGAGGGAGGTAGCGAGGCAGGAGGGGAAGGGAGACCTTGTCTGCCGAGAGAGCGATTTCTTGTGACACTGAAGGGAACTGGGGACGGCCAGTAACCAGGTCAACCAGTGCCAGCGTCCTCCCCGAATCCTCTCTGGAGTCCTCCCTGGAGTCCTCCCGGATCCTGGGCTCAGGCTCTGCCCACCTAACAAGCAGCTGTCCCAGACCCACTTTGTGCTATGCGCTGCCCTTGGGGGGCCCCCCGAGGGCTTCATTGTGTGGGTAAAATGAGGACTTGCCCACAGTTGAGAAGGGCCCCTCTCCAAGCCCTAGAGAAAGAGGCCACCATGACCCACCCCTGTCCTCTGTCCTGGCCCTCACAGGCTGGGATCCTTTAGTGGGGGCGACTTTCTCCCAGACAAAGGAATGCAGAGGAGCTCATGAATGACAGAGAACCAGCTCAGCCCACCAGAATGATCTCCAGCCTCTTCCCCACCTCAGGAACTTTCCATGGCTCCCCACTGCCCAAACTCCCAGGTGTCTTGGGATGCACCACTTACCCCCAGCCTTATTCCCTCCAAATTTGCTTTATGAGGCACAGGTCTTAATGTTCCCTAGAGTCCCGCCCTTGGGGGATGAGGGTGCTTATTCCAGGGTGCCCAGGCCGGGGTGGGGTGGGGGCTTGGGATGTGCCTGCTGCCTCGATGTTGGACAGGGGGGCCTGGGGCTCAGAGCCCCAGCAGGGTACAGAAGGAGCTCAGGCCTGAGAAGAACGGCTGGCTGAGCCTTAGTTTTCCCTCCAGATCCCCCCCCACCCCCAGGGCTGTTGGGGAGCTGCCCTTCCCCCAGGGCTGTGGAATTCTTTTTTTTTTGTGGGTACCGGGGGTCGCACACAGGACCTCGTGTGCCAGCAGGCGCCTGTGCCACTGAGCGATATCACCGGCCCTTTTTTCGTATGTGGGTACCAGGAGTCGAACTCAGGACCTCCCACTTGCCAGGCAGGTGCTTACGCCACTGAGCTAGCTGTCTCACCGGCCCCTGTGGAATGTTCTTACACAAAAAGCAAATGGGCCCAAAGGCGCAGCTCCAGAACACGAGGGCCTGGGTTCCATCCTGGCACCACACACACAAAACCAAACTCACACAAAACCAAATAACAGTGCGTGCGCTCACACACACACACACACACACACACAAGTGAGAAGCCAGGGAGAGGGACAAGAAGTGGTTCTCTGGTCTTGCTAGGCCCAAGCTGCCCAGGCCCGTTGGGACCACCTCGTCACTGGCCAGGCTCAGGGCCCCAAGGGACATGGATGGGTCCAACGAATTGGTGCCCACAGAGAAAGGGCAAGGTGAGGGGTCCGACTGCCTAGTGGGGGTGATTTCTGAGGGCTCTAATCACGGGAGGACCTAGTCTCCCGGTACCTGGCCCCGGGATGATTGGTCAGAGCAGCATCCCTCCTGGGATGCATGACTGGGTGGGATGCAGCCCTGCATGGTCGGTGTGTGCAAGAAGGGCCTGGGTGGGCATGTGCGCCCCGGCCAGGATGGCAAGAGGTGTCAGAATGTCATAATAGACAGAATGTTCAAAAAAATATGGTGAATGTTTAAGGTTTTTAAAAAATACATTACTGTAAAAATCACATTGCCATGAATGCTCCTCAAAATCCTCCCCCTTGCTTTAAATACACTTATTCCGGGGTTCCCGCCACTTTGCAGCAGCTCTGGAGTCTTATTTCCTGAGTGTCTTTAGTGGCACTGTCATAGCTGTCTCCATGTCTTACATTCATTCAAAACGTTTCCCTTTCATGGTCATTTTAACTTTGGGGAAGAGCCAGAAGTCACACAGCGCCAGAGCCGGTAAATTAAGTGGACAAGGACACAGTGTCGTGATTTTACCAGCCCGTGTTTCTGTTGGATGGCACTTGACAGCAGCATTCATTGCAGTTTTTTTTTTTTGTGGGTACCGGGAGTCGAACTCAGGACCTCGCGCTTGCCAGGCAGGTGCTTATGCCGCTGAGCCATCTCAGCAGCCCTCATTGCAGTTTTGCTCATACAGAGCTGCTTCAGAAAGTGGCATGAACAATGGGATAAGTGTGTTCAAAGCGAGGGGGAGGTTTTGGAGGGAATTTGTGACAATGTGTCTTTTACTGTAATAAAACTTAAATTTTAAAACACTTTTTGAACATCCATCATGTATTTTGATCACATCTTGTACTGCAAAAAGTTACACACATATCCCCATTCCATGAATCTACAGCATTTCAGCCAGCGACTGACCACGTATGAAGTGGTCCCAGACGATGGCAGGGAAGCTGGAACTTCCCATTGCCTAGCAATGTGGTGACGCTGGTATAAACAAACCCATTGTGCTGCCAGGCATGTAATGTTCAGCACGAGCCAGGCATGGTGGCGCACACTTGTCAATCCAGCCCGCTGGGAGGCTGAGGCAGGAGGATTGCAAGTCTGAACCCAGCCTGGGCAATTTAGTGACTTAGCAAGACCCGACCTCAAAATACAATGTATGAAAAGGGCTGAGAGTGCAGCTCAGTGTGAAGGCCTTCGGTTCAATTCCGAGTACTGCAAACAAACAAACAAAGTGCTGTACATGCAGTCGGGCACAGCGCACAATACTTGGTAAAGATGATGAACGTTGTGTCACTGGCTTGTACTGTCCTAGCGTTTTAATCATTGTTTTGGAGTGTGCTCCTCTGAGTTCCTCAGGACACGCTGTCAACTGTTGGCCATGGTAGCTGGCACCAGTGGCATAGCCGCCGTGCATCGCACTCACTGAGTCTCCGAGCGCAGCAAGGGACCCAGCAGAGAGCTGACCCGGCCACCCAGGTGTGCACAGGTGGGCCATGACTCGGTTCTCAGAGTGCGTCCCATCATCAGGCGGTACGTGTGCATATGTGTGCGCATGTGTGTGTGTGTGCATGTATGTATACAGTGGTACCTCGGATCACAAACTTAATTCTTCCCATGATACTTATCACAGAATTCGTTCCCCAGTTCTGGGTGCAACCGAATCACAAGGGTATACATATAACTGTATATGCATATAGATGTGTATACGTATGTGTATGCACATGCATGCATGTATATTTGTGTACATATGTATACGTGCATACACGTACAGTAATACCTTGATTCACGAACGCTTCTGTTCACAAACAATTCGGTTTGCAAACAAAAGTGTTCAATAAAATTTTGCTTCTGTTGCTTTGGGTGACAAACACAACCACGGCCGTCTTCCCCACACAAACACAAACGCAGCCATCTTCTCCAAAACTGTAAGACAAACGAAGATCCTGAGCTGAGGTACCGCTGTTTATACAAGCGTGTGTATGTGTACACGTATGCATGTGCGTATATACGTGTATATAAAGCTGTGTATATTTATTTGTATGTGTTTATGTATATATGTATGCATGTGTATGTGTGCACACAAGCATGTACATGCATACGTATATTGTGTGTATGTGTATGCATTTATGTATATATGTATCTGTGTATATACATGTATGTACATGCATCAGTGTATATGCATATATGTGTGTGTGTATCTGTGTATATGCGTATTTTATACCCATGCATCTATGTGTATAGGTATATAGGCATATGTGTATACATGCAGATATATGTATATGTGTGTATATGCATGTATGTGTATATATGTGCACACAAGCACAATACAACCCACACGCCTGGCAAGCCACGGGGCCCCTCACACTCATCCTTTGTCAGGAATCCGGACCTCTGTTCTCTTCGCCTGTACCCGAGGGACGGCCATGCCCGGAATGCTCCCCACACCAGCCTCCCCTGTGGATGGCTCAGGGGCCCCCAGCTGCAGACCTCGGCATCCCCAGACCTGCACAGCATTCCACAGAGTGTGAAGGCTTCCTGCCATCTCTCGGGCTGGCCCCGCTCCCTCTCTGGGTAAGACCAGAGCCTTTGTCCCCGATGTGCAGGGAGGAAACAGTCTCAGCGCAGGCAGTGACTCACCCAAGGTCGGACAGGGAGCCTCGCCCCTCTCCCTCCTGGGAGCTCCCGTGTGGCACTGGCCTTCTCCCCGGGATGGCCGTGGAGCCAGGAGCAGGGAACAGCTCTGTGCCTCCAGCGGCCAGCAGGGCTGGTGGAACGGTTAATGTTCATACCACAGCAAGAAGTCCCTACCTGTGCCCCCGCCGAGGGCACCTTCACCACGAACCTGGGAAACCAGTTCATCCCAAGCTGAGGTGGGCCGTGGTCCTTGCTGCCCTGCCACCTGGACACAGGCCTGCTGGGGCACCCTGGGGACATGGAGTTCAATTCCTGCAGAGCCTGCAACCATGGCATCCCTTAAAAATACCATTGCCCGGGGCCGGTGAGATGGCTCAGCAGCGTAAGCGCCTGCCTTGCAAGCGCGAGGGCCCGAGTTCGACTCCTGGAACCCACATACGAAAAAGGGGCCGGTGATATCGCTCAGCGGCACGGGTGCCTGTTGGCGCGCGAGGTCCTGAGGTCGACCCCCCGGTACCCACAAAAAAAAAAAAATACCATTGCCCACTTTTCTTCATTAAAAAGCATACTATACAAGACCTACTAGACAGATGCCCTGCAGTGGGCCAGTGGATAAACTGTGGTCCATCTGGACACGGAATATTACTCAGCAGTGAAAAGGAGAGTGCTCATAAGCCAGGGAAAGATCCGAGGGAAACTTAGGGAAAGAATTCAGTCTGAAAAGGCTGTCTACTGTGTGGTTCCAACTCGGACATCTGGAAAAGGCAAAACTACTGTGACAAAGACCTGTGGCAGCCAGGGGCCCGGGGAGGGGTGGGAGCAGGGTGAGCAGTGGGGATGAGGGGGCTTTTTGGGTCGTGATGGTACTGTGGGGTGGACACGTGTCTTTGCATGTTCATCCAAAACCACGGACCTTCCACACCAAGAGTGTCTGCAAGCCCACTTTGGCTTCTGGGTGCTGTCTTGATGACGGCTGCGTGGAGAGTTTGGTTTCTGAAAACTCGTGGGCCGTCCACTTCTGCCGCGTCCACTGCCCTGTGGGCTCCAAGTCATTAGAAATTTCCGGAAAATGTGATGTTTGTAGGAAACTGGAAATCCCAGACAAGAACCAAAGGTTGTCTCTGTCCTCCATATTCCAGCCCCAGAGGACCCCAGCACCTTGCAGCGATGGTTCTGACTGAAGACTGACCCGCAGGTGCCGGCCCGGCTGGGGTTTCAGGCTCGCGGGGAGCCGCTGATGTCTGGGTTAGGCAGGAGGAGAAGCAGCGGTCCTCAAAGTGTGCCCCACAGCAGCTTGGAAGGATGCTGCCACAGCCAGGCCAAGAAGCCAGGGGACACGGTCCTATCCTTGAGGGTCCCCCAGATTGGTGGCCCTGCTGCTGGGAGGACACTGAGGGGCAGGTTCACCAGGACAGGCACCTTAATCCTCCCTGGGCACCCGCCTCTGTGGCTCTGAGCTGCCCAGGGCGCCCTGCGTTCCCCTTGGTAGCAGGGCTGAGGCCCAGAGCCAGGGCTGGGCTGGTGACATCATGAACTATGCTTTGCCAGTTCTTTCCCGACCTCGGAAACCCCAACATCCCGCTCCAGGAATTGGCCTGCGGCATTGGCTTTGGCCTGCAGCCCCAGGAGTGTGGCGGGGAGGCCCCAGTCCCCACTGCCCCCAGCAGCTGTCAGAGTCCCCCCCCCCCCCCCCGCCGCATCCAGTGATCCTGGGCCAAGTGTGAGAACCGGCAGGGTCGGCCCCTTGCCCCACCTCTCTTCCCTGCAAGGAAAATAAACAGCTGTCTGTCGCAGATCTGAGCTCTTGAGGGTGGGGTTGACTCACCGGCCAGCTCTGGGCCCTGCTGGAGTCCCACAGCCTTCCCTAGGCTAGGCAGAGGGACCCTGTCCCATCCCAGGACTCCTGGCCGGGTCACACACCCTGCACTGTCCCTGCTACCATGTGACCTCCAGCCAGGCCCAGACCTCTTGCTGCCCCAGTGACCTCCTCAACCCAAACCAGTGCCTCAGGTGCTGTCCACGCTGTAGACAGGAAGCGAGGTGGGAAGGCCAGGGTGGGCAGCTGTGGCTCAGCGACCCCCAAGGACCCCCGCCAGGCTCAAGGAGTGGGCAGGAAAGAGGATGAGTCAAAATGGTCTCAGCAAGGGCAGGAACGCTCCCAGGCCTCCAGGGAGCCGGTGACCATGGGGCACCTGGCCATCCTCTGTCCCTGCTCCGTTCCTCCTTCTCCACTGCTAACAGTTTCTCCAGGCCATCCCCTCCTTCAGATGGAGGGCGTGGCAGCAAAGGCAGCCTGTGTCATAACCTCTGACTGCGCTGGCTATGGCGGGCATCCCGTCATCTACAGGCCTTTCTGCCACCCACAGTCCCTGTGCCCACCAAGCAGCCCAGCGGCCCCATCATCAGAACCACGTGGCACAGAGGGAAGGAGAGGGTCCTCCTGCCCCCCAGAAAGAGAGGCGCAGGTGGGGAGGGAGGCTGGCGGCCAGGCAGGGGCACAGAGGAGCCGTGAGCTACGGCTGGAACAGGGGCCGGGACAGTGGGCTCAGAGACAATGCTACTCCGGGACACGGCCGCTCGGATGGCTCTCTCGGCTCTGGAGGACACAAGGGAGGGGGTGGGGGTGATCAGAGGGCGATAGAGCCCCACTGGGTTCCCACGCTGGACAGCGGGGCAGGTGTGGCCTTGGGGTCAGTGAGCGGCGGGAGGCGGGGCGGCAGGGCCACAGGAGGGTTTGCCAATTAACCTGTCCCCGCCCAGGGAGAGGCTAAGAGGATTTGCCTTTTGTCCGGCTAATTATTCTGCATGGACACTTCTTTCCCGGGGCTCAGGCAGAACTTTAATTAAAAAGAAGCCGCAGCTTTCTCACTTACCCCGAGGGGGGCCACCCTGGGAACCCCAGGGGCACCGGCCCAGCCCAGGCTGACAGTCTGGCCACCTTCGTGAGGGGACCCCCTCCTCAACCGGCTGCTGGCTCGGCTGTGAAGGGCTGTGTGGCCTGACAGGGAGCTGAGATTCTGCTGCGGCCCTGTGGGGACCTTGACATCAGGGCTGCAGCTTCCCGGGCACCCCCGGTCCTGTGAGGGGCAGAGAGAAGCTCAGGGACCCGACCCCAGCCCCCCTGAGCAGCCAGAGGGGGTCAAATTGCTTCCCACCAGCCCCCATGTCCCTAGGACCTCCTACTACCTGCCCTTGCCCCCATGAGGGAAGGAACCCCATTTTTTTTTGTGGGTACCGGGGGTCGACCTCAGGACCTCGCGCGCCAGCAGGCACCCGTGCCCCTGAGCGATATCACCAGCCCATTTTTTGTATGTGGGTTCCGGGAGTCGAACTTGGGCCCTCATGCTTGCCAGGCAGGAGCTTGCGCCGCTGAGCCATCTCACCGGCCCCAGGAACCCCATTTTGTAGATGAGAAAACTGAGGCTGGAGGTAGGACACCCAACCCCAGGCTCATGTGGGGAACCAGGGAGCTGGGTCCCAACACAGAGGCCATGAGAAGACCCTCTGGAGTTCGTCCTTCTGCCCTGGGCTGGGCCCCTGGGGCCTGGGGTGAGGGGAGGGATGGCACTGTCCCCCAACCCCAGAGCAGGGTGGCAACTCGGAGTATCTGCTCCTGCGTCTGTCCACGTGGCACCTGGAGGAGGTGGCATGTGAAAGGTCCTGAAGAATGCATAGCAGTTCATCTAGCAGAAAGGACCAGACAATCACCTTGGATGAGGGACAGTGGGACAGTGGAGCCAGCAAGAAGTGGCATGAGAAATGGGTCGGGGATCATGTGAGTTGGAGCATGGGCCTCAGTGGCTCTGTTCACCAGGGCCTTTCAGGGCATCTGAGGTCCCAGCAGCCACTGAGACCGGGGCAGGGCCTGTGCTAAACCTGACTGTGTCCCTAGGGGTCCTGGGCAGCCCACAGAGGGAGGGGGGTGTCTGCTCTTTAAAGATGTTATTGCTTGCTTTCCCTCATTCATTCATTCACTCATTCATTCAGTCATTTTTCACACATTTATTCATTCATTCATTCAATTATTTCCTAGGTAACTTATTTATTCACATGTTTTGTTTGTCCAGTCTACCATTCATTAGTTCATTTGTTCACTTTTTCATAGATCCTTCATTTATTCATTCCCTCATCGATTCATCTGCTCACCCCTTCATTCATTCACCCCTCCATTCAATCTTCCATGCTTCTACACTTTAGGAAGCCTGGGGCAGGTGTCACAGGGGCCACATTGATGAGTTCGTGGCTGATTGTGCTGTTGGGAGATGGGGCCTGGTTGGAGCTTCATCACTGAAGAAGTGACCTGGAAGGGTGTTTTATTGTGCCCAGGTCCTCCTTGCTCTCTCTGCTTCCTGGCTGCTGTGAGTGAGTAGCTTTCTTCTGCCAGGCCCTTCCACCATGCTGTTCCTGCCCTGGAGCCAGATGACCATTGACTGAACCCTCTGAAACCATGAGCCAAACTAAACCCCTCCTCCTTTAACTTGCAGGTGTCAGGTATTTTGTCCTCATGACCAGAAAGTGAATAATACACATCCCCACCCTGCTCCCAGAGGTGACATCTGAGTATGACCACCCTGGGTCAGCCAACACCCCCCCAAACACACATGGTGCAAGGTGGAGCATGGTCTAGGAGAGACACCCCCACACACACTCAGGGCCTTTGCTGGCCATGAGTGAGGACAATGCACTTCCTTTCTGTCTGACTCCACCACTCATCCTGCGTGACTTGGTCCTCACCAAGCCCCACATGTGCAGACTCCATGACACGAAGACAGAAAGTCATTGCATCCTCCATCCTTCTCCAGAAGGTTTTGCGAATGGGCTTAGGGCCACATCTGGGAACCTGAGCCCAGCCACGCTGGAAGGGACAGGGTCTTGGCCCAAACCCTGTGTGAAGGGCTGGAAAAGGCAGGTGGCCCTGGACCTGGGGGGAGTTGGGGGCCCCCAAATTCACTCTGCTCCCTGTTTGATTTTGTCCTTAGATGCTTTTGCTTCTTGGGATTTATGCCATTTTCTCACCTGTCCATTGGTTCAGTGAAACATTCTTTTTTTTTTTTTTTTTTGTGGGTACCAGGGGTCGACCTCAGGACCTCGCGCGCCAGCAGGCACCCGTGCCACTGAGCAATATTACTGGCCCTTTTTTCATATGTGGGTTCTGGGAGTTGAACTTGGGCCCTCGCTCTTGCCAGGCAGGCGCTTACACTGCTGAGCCATCTCACCGGCCCGAGTGAAACATTCTTGTATTCCTGCCATGGCCCCAGCCCTGTGTTGGGCTATGGTGGTGACAAGCCAGACACTGTCTCCAAGCTGGGAAAAAGCCAGAGGCTAGGAGCTTTGCTAGGTGACAGCCAGCACAGGAGGGATGCAGGGGTGGAGGCTTCTTCAGACTGGGGCCTGGGGTCCTCTTGCAGCGGGGACATCAGGTGAGGCCTGGGCCCAGAGGACAGCAGACTCAGGGTACACAGGGCGGACTGAAGTTTTCCAGGCCAGGAAGGGGCAAGTTTAATGAGCATTAAGGAGGACTAGGGCGGCGGAGAGAGGACACAGGACATCTGGCCAGGTGGGTGGCTCAGGCTGATGACACACGCGCTCCTGAGGTCCCCGTGGGTGAGATGCAGGGTGGAGGTTGGAGCTGGAGGATAGCAAGGGACAGAGACGCGTCTTGGGGGTTGTATCCAGGTCCCCTCATTACCACGGCCTTACCTGACCCTGACTCGGATAGAGGTCAGCTGTCCCTGAGCGGGAAGGGGTGCAGCAGGGCCCCGTGACTGGCAGAACCACCGTTTGCCAGCCGCCCACCCACCAGCCGGCCACTCTGCACACGCGCCCATAGCCACATTTGCCCCGAGCTGGTCAGGGCCAAGGCTTTGCTGGTGCATGAGGCCCAGGGCGTGAGGGCTGGTGCCCACTCGGGCCGCTCCACCCCAGAGCCCCCTGCACCTCACCAGCCTACCAGCCATCACCCCTGCCGGGCCACGGTGCCACCGTGAGCCCCACTGTCCTCCCCCAAGCCCAGACTCTGGAGGCAGCAGGCCCTGGTCCGCCTCAGTGGACCCTCTGCCCTCTGCCCAGAAGCAGCTGCTGGGGCCTGAAGTCACACTGTGCCGTCTGTCAGAGGCCGAGTCCTAGCCCTCTGGGGACACAGAGCCCAGTCCCTGGGGCCTGGGGATGGCACCTCACATGGAGACGGAATTGAGGCATGGCCACAGATGGGCCTCCGTGCCCCTAAACCGACTGCATGGACCCTCATGAGGGATGCAGAGCATGATTTGAAGGCGCTGGCCTTGAATCCTGCAGTGAAGAGACCACAAGCCAAGGATGCCACGGCCACCAGCAGAAAGGGTCCTCCCCGCACCTGCAGACCCCTGATTTCCGGTGCCAGACTGAGCGCGCTCTGCTACCAAGGGGTCATTGCTCCAGCAGCCAGGAACCCTGCACCCTGCACCCCAGGATCCCCTGTGGAAAGCCACACCGCTGTCCCTGGCTGGCTTGGCCGACCTTCCTGTGCTTGTGCCGGAAGCCCTAAGTCCCTTGGCTGTGCCTTGCTGGAGTCTGGGGGTGCAGCTTAGGAGTCAAGACCGACCCCCAAGCAGGATGTCTGCCCAGAGATGCCATGGGAGGGCAAGGACAGCGGCAGAGGACCCAGCTGCCAGCCTGCACCAAATGGGGGGGCAGGCGGGGACAGCTTGGCCAGGGAGGACAGTGCTCGGGGCAGGTCCTGGGCTCCTCCAGAGAAGCCATGCAGGCAGGTGGGCCCCGGGACAGGTGAGGCTACCTCAACACCCTCGTGCCTCAACCCAGTGGCCCTTTGGGCCCCAAACCCGCCATCCACCACCCCAGCCTCTTAAAAATAAAAGCAAATATTTGGGCTGTATGTTGGTGTATTGGGGTTGAGTTTTCTTCCAGAGGCTAAAAATAGGCACATCTCGGGGTCCCCAGGGCTTCCCTCCCCACCCCCTCCCCGCCCACCTGCAGGCTGCGCAAGGCCTGCGCTGCCTCTGGGTCAGGAGCCAAGTTCAGACTTAACTGAGGTGTCAGAGGAGGAGGAAAGGGAGGAGAGGAAGAGGAGGGGAGAGAAGGAGGGAAGGAGGGGAATAGGAGGGGGAGAGGAGGGGAGGGGAGAGGAGGGGAGGGGAGGGGTGAGGAGAGAGAAGGAGAGGAGAGGGAAAGGAAGGGGAGGGGAGAGAAAGAGGGGAGGAGCAGGGAAAGGAGGGGGAGGGGAGAGCAGGGGGAGGAGAGGGAGAGAGAAGGAGAGGAGAGGGAGAGGAAGGGGCGGGGGGCGAGGAGCAGGGAGAGGAGGAACAGAGAGGAGGGGGAGGGGTGAGGAGGAGGGGAGGAGGGAAGAGAGGAGGGGAGGGGTGAGGAGAGGGAGGGGAGGGGAGGAGGGGAGGAGGGAAGAGAGGAGGGGAGGCGAGGTGCAGGAAAAGGGTCACCCTGACTGGCACAGGGAGCCTGGGGGTGAGCAGCTCAGGGGTCTCCTTGGAGGGCCTGGAGGGGCCGAGCCCAAGGCCAGGGTGGTAGCCTGAGTGGAAGTCGGGAGAGGACGCCTGGCTGCTTGATGGCGTCCTCTGTGGTCACCGCCACGGTCACCTGCAGGCCAAATGAGAGGTGGCCCAGGCCCCCGCCCTCCCAGACAGTGTTTGGGTTGTCACCACCGGCGTTCCCTGGACGCAGTGGTTCGACAGGCTGCAGAGGGCCATAGCCTGCATGTCCTTGGGGTCTGTGAGTGTGGGGGGACAAATGAGTCCCCAAGTCATTTCTGGGACTCTCAGGACGAGCAATGGGGCTGCGACACAGGGCTTCGCGATGAGCCAGTTGAGGGTCAGGAAGGCAATTTGTAAACTGAAAAGCATGGTAGACACACACGCCAGAAACTCTGCATCCTCACCACGAGGTGACCTGGCTGTCACAAGGACATCATTCCTGCCCTTCCATCCCCAGGAGACCAGCCTACCCTCGTGGGGCCGTCCTGCCCTTGTCATATCCCACGTTCCCAGCACGCCGCCATCCAGCCTGCAGAGGGCAGCAGGACCCTCTCAGGCCGTGGCAGGGTGGCGGAGGCTCCTGGGGGCTCTTGCTTGGTGGCCACTTCTGCTGGGGTCATCAGTGGGCCTCAACAGCGGGGAGGAGGAGGGTGACTTCACAGAGTGCTCATTACCGCCATCTCACGGGATCCTCCATGCAGCTCCAAGACAGAGTGTCATCCCAGCTCACAGAGGGGAAACTGAGGCAGGCTCCTCCACTCCTTTCCCCACACCTGGAGCCCAAGGCCAAGACCCGAAGGACAGCACAGGCTCAGCCTGGGCTGGGCTCTGCCTGGGGACACCACTGCTCTGCCTGCAAAAGACATGTGGATCCTGCTGCTTCTCTGAAGCCATGTGGCACCCATGGTCCAACGGACCCCACCCCTGCTCCAGGCCTTTGTGCTGAGGGGCTGGGGACCCTCCAGGCCCCTCTTTTTCTGCTGGCACCAATGCCCGCCCTGCAGCCCTGAGTCTGGAAGGAGGGCCGAACCCTCCAAGTGGCCCCGCTCCCTGCGGACACATGGTCACCTGCAGCTCCCTGACTCAGCGGCACTAGTTCTCGGTCCCCTGGGCTCAGCTGGGTCACCCCCTCTGCCACCCTGACTCCCCTGTCCCGCATGCTCTGCCCAGCTGCTCCTCCACCCCGCCAGCCCTGCCCTGCAGGATGCGCCCGGAGTCACTGCGTGTGTTGTTTCGTAACTTTGGTTTGGTATCTCCTGCCCCCTGAAGGGGGCACCCCTGTGGGCAGGGCTTTGCTGACACCTGGGAGGAGAGTGATGAGATTTGTGTTACGCAAGCAAAGAGCTCCTAGCGCCCTAAGGGGACCTCAGGGCAGGCACCGGAGGAGTGGTCTGGGCAAGACGGGGCTCCCAGAACCCAGCACCCCTGGCTCCCGACCGGAGCCCAGAACGCGGACCCCTTCCCACCACAGACGCAGACTCCTGGGACCCTGCGTCAGAAGCACGGCCTCAGAACTGCGGAATCAGAATCCGCAGGGATCGAAGCTCCCGCTCCCTAGGGTGGCGATCAAACTGTGCTTGCATTCCTCTAGCGACAGGCGCCTCCCCACTTCAACCTTCCAATTCGGCAGCTGAGTCCTGCCGCCCGAGGCCTGCCCCGCCTGCTGGAGTCCTTGAGGTGAGTGGGAGGCACCCACGGGCCCCAGTGTCACAGCCCTTTCACCAGAGTGGGGCCTTCGAGACAGGTGAGGGCCGCACCCTGCAGCAGGCCTGCCCGGGCTCCCAGAGACGAGCGGGTGACTCAGCTGTCCCTGTGGCTGCCTCCCCCTCCAGTGTTTGCTGTGAGATGTAATCGATCCTCTGGCCTGGGAACCCGGAGGGGAAGAGGGTGTATCCGCCCAGCCTTCGGTGTCGGGGTGTTGTTGGGACACGGGGGGAGTGGGGTGTACTGACCTAGCGGGCAGTGTTCGCCCCGCCCCCCCAGGTGGGTGAGAAGCTTGCGGCATTGGCCTTGGCCTTGTTGGCTCCAGAGAGCAGAGCAGGCAGGCAGGGGGCAACCCGGTCTGTGCCCACCAGGCTCAGGACACTGGAGTCTGCTGAGGGCCCCAGGGCACCAAGGACCCTCTGGGGCAGCCCCGCCAAATGGACAACTGAGGCTAGAGGAATAATACGGAGGCCGGAACCACCCTCCCTCCCTCCCGCCCTTCCTCTCTTCCTCCCTTCCTTCCTTCCTTTTTTCTCTCCTTCCTTCTCTCCTTCCATCCTTCCTTCCTTCTTTTCTTTTCTTCCTTCCTTCTCTCCTTCCTTCCTGCCTGCCTTTTTTTTTTTTTTTTTTTTTTTTTGTGGGTACCGGGGGGACGACCTCAGGACCTCACGCGCCAACAGGCACCCGTGTCGCTGAGCGATATCACCAGCCCCTTTTTTGTATGTGGGTTCCGGGAGTCGAACTCGGGCCTTCGCGCTTGCAAGGCAGGCGCTTAAGCCGCTGAGCCGTCTCACCGGCCCTCTTTTTTTTTTTTTAATGAGAGCTTTCACACTGAGCTACATTCCCAGCTCTTCTTTAAATTTTTTTTTTTGTGGGTTCCGGGGGTTGACCTCAGGACCCCGCACGCCAGCAGGAGCCCGTGCCGCTGAGCGATATCACCGGCCCTTTTTTCGTATGTGGGTTCACGGGAGTCGAACTCGGGCCCTCGCGCTTGCCAGGCAGGCACATACGCCGCTGAGCCATCTCACTGGCCCTAAATTTTTAATTTTGAGACAGGGTCTCACAAAGTTGTCCAGGTTGGCCTCAAACTTGCTATTCTCCTGCCTCAGCCTCCCATGTGGTGGGATTACAGGCATGCACCACCCTGCTGGGCTGGAATATTCTGTTGGTCTGCCGGTCCCTTATGAAAGACTCCACACAAACCTCAGGCGCTCGAAGGCCAGGCCCTGGGAAGGGCCCAGGAGCAGAATCAAGGCCCCACGGCCCTGGGCTCCCAGCTGATGGTTTCCTCCAGGGCAAGCACAGCTCGCAGACCACCGAGTGCCGGGAGCCGGTTCCACGCAGGCCCTTTGCCCAGGGCCCAGACCTTAGGCCTGTGGGGCAGGAGTGAGTGTTTGCTGAAGGCCAGAGACCTCAGCACTCAGCAGCAGAGTCCCTTTGTCCTTCCAGACCATTCAGAATCTTGTCAGCTGGAGGGACCTCCCTGAGCCCTGTTCTCTGGTACCCAGCACCCCAAACTCCATGCTCATGGTCCCTCAGAGTGCTCCCACTCCTCCCTGCTCATTCCTGTCCTCCTCCCTCCAGGAAGCCATGACTGAGTACCCGCTCCCCCCAGGCCAGGCTCTAAGCCCTCCCGGCTCCCCACCCCGTTCCTTCCCTGCAGCCTGTCCTGTTGGGCTCCCATCCCCCATCCTGGCCAGGGGTCCACGGGCCAAGACCTGGTCTCAGACTCAGCCCTGAGGCCACTCTTGGGCGTAGGCGTGCAGGCCCAGGAAGGACCCCTGTGGCCAGAACTTGGAAGGTGACCAGGACTCTGGACCCCAGCCTGTGTCCCCTCCATCTGCCTGCCACCTCCTCAAAGGGCCACAGGTCTCCTTAGGTGGCCACAGAACTCCAGCTTCACTCAGAAAGGTAGGGACTCAACTGGAGGGGAAGCAGGGACTCAGTCCACAGGAAGCAGGGACCCGGCTCAGAGGAAGTAGCGGCCCCACCCAGAGGAAGTAGGGACCCCTCCCAGAGGAAGTAGGGACCCCTCCCAGAGGAAGTAGGGACTCAGCCCAGAGGAAGTAGGGACCCCTCCCAGAGGAAGTAGGGACCCCGCCCAGAGGAAGTAGGGACTCAGCCCAGAGGAAGTAGGGGCCCCTCCCAGAGGAAGTAGGGACCCCGCCCAGAGGAAGTAGGGACTCAGCCTAGAGGAATTAGGGGCCCCGCTCAGAGGAAGTAGGGACTCAGCCCAGAGGAAGTAGGGACTCAGCCCAGAGGAAGTAGGGACCCCTCCCAGAGGAAGTAGGGACCCCGCCCAGAGGAAGTAGGGACCCCTCCCAGAGGAAGTAGGGACTCAGCCCAGAGGAAGTAGGGGCCCCACTCAGAGGAAGTAGGGACCCAGCTCAGAGGAAGTAGGGGCCCCACTCAGAGGAAGTAGGGACCCCGCCCAGAGGAAGTAGGGACCCCACCCAGAGGAAGTGGGGACCCCTCTCAGAGGAAGTAGGGACTCAGCCTAGAGGAAATAGGGACCCAGCCCAGAGGAAGTAGGGACCCAATCCAGAGGAAGTAGGGACCCAGCCCAGAGGAAGTAGGGACCCAGCCCAGAGGAAGTAGGGCCCAGGCGAGAGCGGCTATGCTCTCAGGGAGGAGCTGGGGGACAGACAGTTGCTCACCCCCGGAACTGGGAACAGTGCTGCTGCCCAAGCCTCCTGCAGACTCGCAGCCCCTGCCCCTGCCTCTCCTGGGCACCCAGCCTGAGACTCCCTGAACCCGCAGGGCACTGGTTCTGTCCCCAAGTGCCTGGGCCATCAGCTCTCTTTCTCTCTAGGTCCTTCAAGTCCAAGGACCCAGGCAGGCTCAGTGCCAGGGAAGCCTGAGGAGGCCACAGCCTGAGCGAGGTCCCTGCAGGCATAGCCGTGCTGCCCGGCTCTCACGGTGCAGGAGGAGGAGGAGGCTCAGGACCTTGCTCAGGTGAGGCCCAGATGAGCCCTCAGGTGAGCTCCAGCTCCGACTTCCTGTTTGTCTGAGCGCAGCTCCCCTCTGTCCCCTGCCAGACCCTGCTTCTCCCTTCCCTGCCAGCTCCTCCCTCCTCACCCCATCCAGTTCACCCAGCTGCCTAACTCACATCTCACCTGCTGCTTCTCTACCCAGTCTTTCTTGTTCTGCCATTGGTGGAGATAGCGTCACCTGTCACCTCCTCTCTGAGACACCACTTAAGCCATTCCCTTCCCACTCATCTCTGTGTGGCCTTGGACAAGGTCCCCGGGCCTCAGTTTCCCTACCGAGGCACAGGGGTGGAGTAGAAGGAAGACCTCAGAGGGCCTAAGTTCAAATACTGGCTTGGCCTCTCACCAGCTGTGTGACCTTGGGCAGCTCCTCATTCTCTGGGCCTCAGTTTCTCCATCTGACTGACCAACTTGGGAAAGGGCCATCACCCAGGCTGCATACAGCTGCGGCACTGGGGAGTGTTCCGTACTCCCAAGCCTGGCACTGGGGAGTGTTCTGTACTCCTCAGAGCTGCTGGCTTCTGGGGACCCTCAGCTTGGGCGAGAGCAGAAACAGGACACCTGTTGAAGATGGTGTCCCCATGGAGCACACAGCCAGGTGTCCTGGCTGGGCAGGGCTGCCTGTGTGAAGGGGCAGGCGGGTGGTCACTGTCCCCACCATTTTGGGCCATCCCAGCTGTAGTGTCCCCAGTTGTTGTGCCTCAAGGTCCTGCACTGTTTCCAAGGGCAGAGGATGGGCCACCTGGGCAGGGAGCAGGCCAAGCACACTGGAGAGGCAGAGAGCAAGGCCGGCGAGCTGAGGGCATCACAGTGCGGGCAGAGGAGGCCCTGGGACAGCAGGGCGGGCCTGGGCAGGACCCCGGCTGGGGTTGGCTGGACTTTGGGCCAGGCAGGGGGTGAGGGCTCAGGCCCCGCAGGGTGCCCGGAGGATGTGCAGGCAGCCCCGGGAGGCCAGGCTGGGCTTGAACTGCAGCCAGGCAGAAACTGCCGTCTGCGCCCTGGGGCCGGGCATCTCAGGGCTCCTTCCTCATTCCTGCCCCTGTGGGAGTAGCCGGACCCCTGCGTTCCGCTGCTGCCGCCGCCGCCTCTGGGGATTTGCTTGCTGTCTCATGGGGAACCAGGGCCTGCTGCCAACTGCCCGGCCCCGGCCTGGGCCCCACGCACGCCAGCACCAGGGCCCCACCGACCACCGAGTCCTGGCCGTGGGCCACCTGCTGCTCTCAGATGGGGAGACCAATGCCACACATCAGGGAGGGCCAGGAAGGGACTGGGCTGAGGCTCTGAGTCCTGTCTGTCCCCGGGGGAAGGGTGTGTCCCACCTGGAGGTCCCTCTCCTGGGCCCTGGGTCTGGGTCCAGGTTCTGTGGGTGCCCAGCTGGGCACTGTGGGGACGGGGCTATTTGATCAGCGGTTCCGCCCGATGCCAGGCTGCCGGGGACAGCGGGCAGTGGCCAAACCGGCCCCACCACATGCCTTCCGGCCCTGGGCAGGAATGCTATTCACGCAGCCTTGCTTGGTTACTGGTTACGGGCTGGGCCTCGGGGAGAAGTGGCAGGGCTGGGCAGGAGCCCCCAGGGACCTCAGGAGGCCTCAAGCCCAGACTCCCAGACCCAGCGAACTAGGCCCAGGCCCCCGAGCCCAGACGGCACCTGGGGGGGAAAGGGGAGAAGCACAGACTGGCTCCAGCCCACTCCCGCGCCTCTCGTCCCCGCAGCCACAGCCCTACAATGTCTGGGCGGCCTCGGGTGCTCAGAGGCCAATAGGATTGAAGGGGGCCTGAGATTTCTCAGGGCAGGGATGCGAGTAAGGGTCCCTCGGCCCATGGAAGAGGGAGGAAGTGACAAGGGCTGGGACGAGGGCGTCTGGGGACAACACACACACACTTGCTGCTCCGTTTTCAGCTTTTATTGGGAACAAGCGCTCCCCTCCGGGGAGGCCAGCAGCACAACCGTCAGAAATGGGCACTTCCAGGACGCCCAGTGCCTAGCCACATCCAGCCCCGCATGTGGCATGGGTGGCCAGTGCCTGCCTGGGCCGTGCTACCCCCAAGCCCTGGGGATGGGCCCCTTGAGGGACAGCGGGCTCGGCTGGGTGCTTGATGGCCCAGGGACAGTGCGAGGGCCTCGGTGGCGTCGGCCCCGAGGGTCCGTTTCAAGCAGAAGGAGGAGCCTGGCTACGGGGCCTGGCCGCAGCCATCCCCCTCCCCTCCAGTACCCAGTGTAGGTCACAATAACTTAAAAGACACCATAGACATCTGGACACCATATAACAGTATAAGTTACCCGGGCTCCTCGGCAGAGGACACCAGCCTGTGGACTCGGGGCATCCTGGGACTGGGGTGACACAGGGGCCAGGGTGGGGCGGGGCATTCACAGTGGCCCAGAGGATCGGGGTGTCCCGGCATTGTCAGATGTGGGCTGGATGCAGGGCCAGCAGCCAGACAGGGGTCACTTGCCCCAGGCCAATGTTCAGGCCACTGGGCACATTGGGGGCACAGAGAGCAGCGGTGGTGGCTTCGAGCCATTCACTGGCCTCGGGCAGGTCCCACCCTCAATGCCTGTCTCCTGGGGACAGAGTGGGAGCCCTGAAAGGACACGCCCAGCCCTGAGCAGGGCCTCCCATTCCATCCTCATCTTCACGGTTTTGGGGGAAGTGACCAGGAGGGAATGGCCTGTGCGACTTGGGGAGACGTCTGGAGAACAGGTGTCCCTAGACGGCAGGTGGGCCCCGGCAGCTGCCAGTTTTGTTGGCATTGGGGTCGACCAGAAGGACCAAAGTGGGGCTCTGGGAACCTCAAAGGTGCCAAGAGGGTGTGTGGGCCCCAAGGCTGCAGCTAGGAAGGGAGAAGCCAGGCCTCCCGGGTGGGGGCTGCCGGGCATCCTGGGGCAGGACAAAGGCGAGAGCACCCACTCATAGCTGAAGTGTCTCTGGCAAGTCCCTGCTCAGGCCCCTCTGGGCCTCAGTGTGCCCATCTGTCAAGTGGGACCAGCGCTCCTGGTCACACTCCAGCCCAGCCCTGCCGTCCTGGGGGTCAGGCTGGCTCCAGGGTGGAAGGGACGCTGTAAACTGCAGCTGCCAGGCCAGTGGCCGGCCAGGAGTGTGAAGGACTAGGGAAGGGACCAGGCACTCCTGGAACCTGGCACAAGTGACATTTTGATTTTTGTGATATGATTTCCAAAAGGAAGGGAAGCTGGGCTGTCCTCCGAGGCCCTCCCCTGCTAACCCCTGGCACCTGGGATCTGCAGGGGTGGAGGGGACAGGAGAGGCTGCAGAGGGGCATCGGGGGCCGGGTGGACACAGAGTGTGGAGTTAGGACTGGCTACGCATTTGTTAGTGCCGAGAATCCTCTTCTGATGCTAAGAAAACATAAATAACCTCATCGACCTCTGTCCACACTGCCCCAGGGCCCGGGGAATCTGTCTCGAGTGTGACAGGCCAGCACAGCTTTTCTGTGTCCAGCCACCAGGCAGGGAGGGGACCCTCAGAGTCTGGTCGTCACTCTGTGGTCCAGGGCACATGGGCACCCTCAGGGTTCACTGCTGGCTCCCGTCAGGACCCCGAGACCATCGGCCTTGGATGCCAGGGGGTCATGGGCATGGTGCCGCGTGAGGCGCCCCTCACTTGCAGGTGAAGACCTCGGTGCGCTCGCTGCACGTGTTGCACTTGACGTAGCAGCACCAGTGGAACTTGCAGTTGCACTGCCAGACCTTCGTGTACTGGTGTGTGTTGTAGCCACGGCCGCAGCACATGGTGTCGCAGCCATCGGCGCCCAGCGAGGTGCGGTTGCACAGCCGGCCCTGCGTGCCCACACTGCCCGTCGCCGCATCCTCCTCACAGTAGTTGGGCGACTTCTCGATGTACACCAGGTCCGTCTCCATGGGCTTCTGGTAGCTGCGCAGCTGCTTGATGCGCAGGAAGGTGGGCTGCCGCAGCCGGCTGGCCCGCACCACCTCCACCTGCACGGCCGCGTTGTACTTCTCCTTCAGCAGGTGGCCCACCTCGCGGAACTTGGGCAGCGTGGTCCAGCATGTCTTGGTGGTGCACGAGCCTGACACGCCATGGCACTTGCACTCCAGCTTCATGCGGTCCTCCAGAACCTGTGGGCAGGCGGCACAGCTCTGCTCAGTGGGGCGGGGCCTGGGCCCCAGGGGTCCCCGTCTCCCCCCTCCAGCCTGGCCCTGAAGTGGCTCCTCCCCTTTGGCTGTGTGCCCACAGACAAGTGTCCCCCCATCTCAGCCTTGGCCTCTCCTTTATGAAAAAGGCAGCTTGGTCCCCACGCATGGGACGTAGCCAGAGGCGCAATGATCTTTGGGATATGGTAGACCTTGGTGTGCATTTAGCAACTGTACCCAGTGCGATCAAAATATACGGTGAATGGCTAAATTTTAAATAATTTATTACAGTAAAGACACATGGCTACCAATCCCTACCAAAATCCTCCCTCTTACATCAAACACACTTATCCCACGGTTCTTGCCACTTTCTGAAGCAGTTCTGGAAGTCCTCTTTCCTGCATGTCTTTACGAGATGTGATAAAAAAAATACAGTCAGTGCTGCTGCCGAGTGCCACCCACTGGAAAGGCAGGCTCACAAAAACATGAGAGTGTGACCTCATCCGCCTTATTCACCGGGTCTGACACTGTGTGACTTCTGGCTCTTCTCCAAAGTCAAAATGACCATGAAAGGGAAGCATTTTGAATCCATTCAGGACACCGAGGCAGCCCCAATAGTGCAACTAAAGACACTCAGGAAAGAGGACTCCAGAGCTGCTGCAGAAAGTGGCCAGGATGATGGGATGACCGTGCTCAAAGTAAGCGGGCATGTTTTGAGGGGGATTCATGGCAATGTGTTTTTTACTATAATACATTCTTTAAACACTTTTTAAAAGCATTCACAGCTGTGTACAGAGCTCTGTGCGATGTCAGCACCCTGACAAGAAAACCGAGGCTTGGGAGCGCTCAGCTTGCACAGGTCCGGGGGAGGCAGGTGGGGAACCCGGTGCAGGGGGCACCAGCACAGCAGGTGATTGGTAAGTGTGGGGGCCCCCTCCCTTCCGCCTCTCCCACCCCACCCTGCGCCCGGTATGGGGCTGCGCATGCAGTCGGAGCTTACACACGCTCCTTGGTGGATGCTGGCGGTCCACGGGGCTGGCCCAGCCCAGGGTGGGGTGAGTGCATGGGTCAGAGAGGCCCCGGAGGCCTGGCCGGCCAGTTGTTGTTCTTTCTCCCTGGCTCCACAAGGGCCCAGGGTGGGTGCAGCCTTGTGTTTTCCTTGGGCCTCCCTGAAGGCCCCGGAAGGCCGATTCCCAGAGCCAGCCCTGACCCCAGGTACTCATTTACTCGGATCGAAAGGGCCCTGCCAACCGGGCCTGATTGAAGATGAGGAATCATTAGCTGCCGCCCCACCACTGCCCAGGGGCCATTTGTCAGTTGTCGGGGCTCCCTGAGCCCCATGCTGCAGGGGCTTGGCCCCCCGACCCTGAGGCCAGAACCCACCGTCAGGGGCACCTGCTGTCTGTCCCCAGCTCTGCCCCAGATATGAAGACCCCCAGCAAATGAATGGATGAGTGAGGGAAAGACAAGAGGGAAACAACCCACAGAGACGCCACTGCCCTAGCGCCGTCCCTGGCCCGGCTGCATGAGCGACGTCAGAGGGAGCCCCGGGCTCACGTCCGTGTGGGAAACAGAGAGACAGCCCCTGGCAGGGGGCTTCCTGGAGGAGGCGATGTCTACAGTGGGTAAGGATGGATGAGTAGGAGCCCGTTAGACCATGAAGAGGGAGTTCCAGGAGGGGTCAACACGGGTATAGGCTGGGAGCTGTCAGCCACAGAGCCCCAGTGTCCCTGAGCTGTGTGTACGGGGTGGGCTGGGGCTGAGACCTGGAGCCGTGGGTGACTCTGCTCTGAAAACTTGTCCTGGGGCAAGGACTGGGGCGAATGGGGATGAGCAGGAGGAGGCTGATGCCCCACCAGGGACAGCTGGGGTGGGAGGAGGAGAGGGAACAGGTTTGGGGAGCACCCAAAGTAGACCGCAGGCTGGGGACAGGAGCCAAAGGGTGTCTGGTGACAGCGGACCTGGGCCCCTGCCCTTCCTGCCCCTGCTGCCCAACCTGTCTGTTTTCTCCTGCCCCTCACCCCATGTCTCAGTGCTCACTTCTGTCCCCTTCCCCGGAAGCTGCTCCCTGCCCCGGCTGCCTGTCATCCCGGGAACTTCCTGTCTGACCAGGCCACTCGGCTGGCCAAGGGTGTCCATCAGGACGATGATGTCCAGGAGCTGGCCAGACTGGGCCCCTTGGAATCCCCTCCAAGCTTCCTGCCCAGGCTGCCAGGACCTGAAAGGGCATCCAGGTCAGCCTCCAACTGCCACCTGGTGTCCCCACCTCGGCCTCCGATCTTGCTCTCTACCGGCTCCTACACCCTCCGTCCTGCCCCATCTCCTGGTTCCCACTAAGGCCAGGCAGCTGGCCTGTGCCTCCCTTGTGCCCGCCTGGGGACTGCCAGGCCCATGCAGCGAGCCAGTGAGAGTGCTGGATGAAGCCAATTGAGCAGGAGCTTGCAGAGCAGGACCAAAGCCTCGCTTGGCTGGGTCGGGCCGAAGCCTGGCAGGAAGTGACCGCAGGGCTCAAGAATGCGCTGCTTCCTCCTGCAGCACCCTCGCCATCATGGCGACAGTGGCGCCAGAGCCAGCCGGCACCTCAGCGCATCAAGACAGCCCTTGTGCCCCAGGGACCGCAGGAGCCAGGGGCTGACGTAGGGCCCCTTCCCTGACCGAGGTCCTCTGAAGGGGATCGTTCGGGGATTCCGGGCTGCAGAGTCAGTGCCATGCTGGCCCCAGAATGAGGGTGCAGCCGGGTCAGGAGCAGGGCTCAGCTTCAACCAGGCTGGCAACCGAAGTCCTTCCTGCCATCTGGTGCCCAGCCGGCCACAGCCTGGGGACAGCCTGAGGCCCCTGGGGAGGTTCGCGGTCCTGTGCTCCCTGCCCTAAGGGGTGAGCTGATCGCTGCCCACACTGGCGTTGCTCCCCAACCTCGGGCCACTGCACTGATCAAGAAACGGTGGCGGTGTGGGCCCGCCACACTGGGAGACAGTGGCCCAGCTCCCAGAGCTGCTGTCCTTGTCAGCAACAGCATCCAGCCTGTGTCACCAGTGAGGGAGCCAGGGCATCCCGGGCTGTCCCAGCCCTTCCCTGTGTACCCACTCCTACCTTCCCTGGGTCACTGTGGAAGGAAGAAGCCACAGCCACCACGCACCTTGGCCTCTACCTGCCTACAGCCCTGCCCTGCACTGTGCTGGGGGCCATACACCAGGGCCGAGTAGCCAGCGGGCATCTCGCACTTGTGCCCACGTCACCTCAGGGGACCAGATGAGAGCCTGGCACTCGTTAGAGCCCAGAACAGCCTGGGAAGGTGCCTGGGAGGGGTAGCGCTGAGTGACTCAGTCACTCTGACCCGACCCCACCAGGGATGCCAGTCCGCAGGGCCAGTGTGGAGGTTTAGAAAGTGTCCCCCATTCATGTCCCCTGGGCACCTTGGGAGGTGACCATACTGGAAACAGGGTCTTTGCAGATGGAACTAAGGTAAGGGAGGTGATGTGACCATCCTCGACTCAGGTCCTAAATCCAGACAGGAGAGAAGACAGAGTCAGGTAAACTACACGGTCACAGAGGCAGGCTGCATGGACGCTGGCACTAGAGCCCAGCAACTCTGGATGGGGCAGGACGACCCTCACTGGAGCCTCCTCCCCTGGCCTGCCAGCTGCCAGGACCTGCCACCCTCCCTTTCCCAGTCTCTGTCTCCCTCGGTCCCTGTGCCTTTGTGAGTCCCCCGCCAGGTCAGTCCCAGGTCTGAATGGGCTCCAGGGCTGAATTCCACATGACTTTAGCTCCCAAACTGGTCTGCACTGTGCCCCAGACCCCTGCAGTAGCCACTGTGGCCCAGCCTCCCTGCCCAGCCTCCCCCATGCCCTTCCGCCATGGTGTTCCTGCCTCAGCCAGCTAACCATGGACTGAATTCTCTGAAGCTGTGAGCCAAATTAAACAATTTCCCCCTTGAAGTTGTGCCTGTTAGGCGTGGTGTCTCAGAGCCAGGAAAGCTGATTCCAGGAGGATTCAGTTTGCTTCCTCCAGGGAGCCCTCCAGGATCCCTGCCATCTGCCTGGGCGTGGAGACCTCCTGCCTCCCCTGGCTGTCTGGGAGCTCCTAGAGGCCAGACTTCATCACTCATTCCTCATTCGTTTGTTTATCTTATCCATTCACTTATGTGGCGGTAACTTAGTTACCTGCTGTAAGGCACTGTGCACATCAAGGTCAAACCATTTGCCTGTGCAGCCCTTCCTTCCTTCCCAAGCTCAGCCCGCCCCCTCCATTCTCCCACCAGCCTTAAACACTGGCCCGTGCTGTCCCCTTCTTGCCTCTGCTCTGCATGTCCTTCAAGGCCCCAGTCCCAAAGCACCTGCTCCAGGAAAATGAGCCCTCCCCAGCCTCCCAGGCCCCCCTTGCTCCTGGGTGTGACTTCCAAGGACCTCTGCGCCCTGCCCCCACAGCCGGGGCCTCGGTGGCCTCCTCTCTGCCTAGTGCCTGGCTCAAAGAAGGGGCAGGGAGTGTTTGTTGAATGAATGAGCAAGCAGGCCAGCCATGGTCCCTGGGACTGAGGAATCCTTCAGTCCTCTCTGCCTGGAAAGGTAGGTAGGTCTGTCCCAGGCCCAAGGAGTCACAAGGAGCCCCTCAGGCTCCACAACCAGGTAAGCCAGACCCTGAGGTGTTCCGCTCTGCTGGCCGCCCTATCTCAGGCCATCTTGCCGCCTGGTGGCCACTCCTCCCAGCCTGGTATCTGGGGCCCTCATCTCTGCGGCAGCAGGGCTCGTCCTGACTTCTTCCCCAGTATGTCCCTGCTGAATTCCCTCCACGACCCCCAGGCCACCCCGCCCCTCCTGCGTGCAGCCTCTGTTCCTCCTCCGGGCACCAGGCTCTGCGCACAGCCTCTGCGGTCCTGGTCCTCCCCCCTCCCCGGGGGCAGCCCGAGCCCCGGAAGGCGGCCTCCTCCGGGAAGTCCCCACGGGTGCGGCTGGCTTCCGGGACCAGCAGAACCGCCGCAGGGATGGGGCGGCACCCTCCCGCCTACCTTGCGGCCGGCCTCGTTGTTGTGCAGGTTCATGAGCCGCCGTGCGTTCTTCTTGATCTCGCGGGCGTCGACGAAGCGGCGGGAGAAGTCGATGCCGTAGCGCACGTCGGCGGAGCAGCCACCCCACTTCCAGCCCTCGGCCTGGTTATAGTAGCCCTGCTTCTCCCGGTCACAGCCGCAGTTGCTCAGGTTGCCCTGGCTGCAGGCGGCCGTGACGGCATGGGCCACGCCGGCCGCAGTGATGGCGTAGGTGAAGGCAGCCTCGCGGCTCCCTGCAGGGGAAGACGGCGTGCACGCTGAGGCCCTGGCTCTGTGCTCCCCGCCAACCAAAGCAGGTTGCTTTAACCCCTCACGTGGCAGCGCTGAGGGTAGCACCTGGCATACAGCAGGCTCAGTGCACGCCGTGCCCCTCCCCAGGCCCTGGCCTCCTGAGTCCTTCCCTCCCAACGCCCGGGCCAGGCTCAGGGAGCCCTGGACTGCCCAGGCCTGGGGACCAATCAACACGCCCCCTTCCCCAGCCACTGGCTCCTTCCAAGTGCAGCCTGGCAGGGCCTCCCCCAGCACCTTCGCTGGCTCCCCTCTGCCGGCAGAGCCCAGTGCCTCCTCCTCCAGGCAGCCTTCCCAGACTCCCAGCCAGAAAGGAGTCCTCATTGTTCAACCCCCCTCGGTGCCTGATGTGACCCAGATGGGGACACTGCCCACCTGGTGAGCCTACAGAGCCCCTGAGGCCCCTCAGGCAGACGGACCCAGCTCTAATTTCTTCACCTTCTACGCCCCAGACCAGGCCCTGTGTCATCTCCACATCCCACCACCGGACGTTGTATAAGCACCGCGCAGGTTCCTGGTTGGGCACCGGAGAATCAACCAGGCTCCAGCAGCAGTGGTGCCCACAGCCGTCTAACAGACAGAGCAGGGCCAGGGCCAGGTACAGACTGGGCAGCTGTACCTCAGGCCCGGTCATGGCACAAGCCCTGTCCAGTGCCCACTGGCACTGGTAACCGTGTGCCCAGCTGTGGGCCCCGCTGCCGGGAGTTGCAGTGGGTGCCCACAGATCAGGAAAGTCAGGTCTCAAGTCAGATCCATGCCACGAGCACCCATTGAGTGCTAACTGCATGCCTGGCCTTGTTCCATGTGCTCTGGGGCCCATCTCCAGCTGGAGCGTCCTGAGGCCCCTTCCCCGGGGTGGCTTCCATCAGGGGAAGGACCTGAGTAGGCCGGGGAAGAGGCTCTTGTGAGAAGACCAAAGGCTGAGAAGGGCCGAGGGCTGGCAGTGACTAGCGTACCCCCTCTCCAGTAAGACGCAGGTATAGTGTCCCCGCCTGCCCAGGGCTGGCCCGTACTGTACCCTGGCAGCCCTGGCCACCCCTATGGTGCACACTCCATAGAAGGCCATCCCTATCCTTCCGCTCTGGGCAGGCCGTGTGGAGGAGCCCCGGGTCCCCCTGCTGCCAAGAGCCGGCCGGGGCCTCAACAGATGGACGGGGCAAAGCAGGGAGAACATGGAGCCCACACCCCGGGTCTCAGTAAGCCCAAGAGGGTCTGCAGGGCAGCCCAGCTCAGAGGAGGTGGCTGAACCCCTGCTCTCTGGGACCTAGGCCCAGCAGGGACAGGGATGAGCTGCCCCGGGTCCCCAAGTAGTTCAGGGATTCCAACAAAGGGCCCTGCAGGGAGGGCGAAGGGCGGCCTGGCAGGCAGGAAACGAGTCAGCCAGGCGCAGATGAGCTCCAGGGAGTGTGTGTGCAAGACCTGTGTGCACACAGGGTGTATGTGGTGCGGGTGTGGGTGCACGTGGTGCGTGGGGTGTGTTACACGTGTAAGAAGGTGTCTTGTGCGTGTGAGGGCTCAGCAGGAGGTAGCAGTGGGTGGGGCTGGCACAGTGGTCCAAGCGCCTCAGCGCAGCAGTGTTTCCTGCACAGCTGCCATCCACAACTGGACACAGCGCACCCTGGCCACACTGGCAATGGGTTTCTGTTTTTGTTTTTGTTTTTTTTTGAGACAAGGTGTTGCTATGTAGTCCAGGCTGGCCTTAAACTCAATATGGAGCCCAGGCTGCCCTCCAACTCACAGTGATCCTCCTGCCTCAGCCTCCTGAGTGCTGGGACTATAGGCGTGCACCACCACACCCAATTGGCAATGGGTTTTGAACTCCTACATTTTGCATGTGTGTGTGTGTGTGTGTGTGTGAGTGTGTGTGTGTGTGTGTGTGTTTGTGTGTGGTACTGGGATTGAGCCTAGGGCTTTTACACTGAGCTACATCCTCAAACCTTTTCTTTATTTCTTCATGTTGAGACAGGGTCTTATTAAATTGCCCAGGCTGGGCTTAAACTTGTGATCCTCCTGCCTCAGCCTCCCACTGTGCTAGCAGGACAGGTGTGCACCACCAAGCCTCACTGGAGTTTGGACTCTTGAGAAGCAACTCACAGAGCCAGGCCACCTCATCGTCGCAGCCTACACACCCACACCCGCGCCCTTCCTGTGTTCTCGCAGATCCCCGTGACCAGCAGATGACGCAGGTCTGGTCATTGTCCCATTTCACAGATGAGGGGACCGAGGCACAGGCATGAGTGACTAAAGCAGGATTTGCACCCAGGCTGTGATTCAAAGCCCAGGAAGGCTGGGAAGGGGCTGAGGGCCTGGCTTTGGTTCCCTAGAAGCCACTGTGCCAGAAGTGTGGCTTCTGTGTGGCCCTATGACCTTGGACAGGAGGGGACCTAGGGAAGGAGGGGGCCCCGGTGGGGACCTAGAAAAGCTAGCCATCGGGATCACACAGGAGGTTGGTGGAGCTGCCAGCAGTCCCCGAGCAAGGACCAAGGTGACCCATCAACGTCTTCCCGCCCACCAGAGAGGCTGCCAGGTGGCCCTGGGTCCCCAGCCCCCCATCCTGACCTGAAGCGCAGACTCAGTTACTCACCGTTACTCATCCGCCTGCCCTCCTGCTAACTCCCTTTTTTATTTGGATTTAACTAGCCCAGCACCTGCCCCTGCTCCTCCTGCCAGGAGTCGGGAGTGAAGACGAAGTTGTTTGGAGAGAATTGAGAGGGACACAGGGCCGCGAGAGGCGTGGCCACAGGCTGTGGCATTCAGGATGCCTGGCACCCAGCACTCGGTGTCTTGGGTGATTCTCGCACCTGGGAGGAGCTGCTGCCCCATTTTACAGAAGGGCTGAGGACTCCACAACCTGCCACATGGTGTGGCTGGGTGGGGACTGGGGCAGCAGGGCTCCAGGCTCCTGGGTTCCCTCCCAGAACCGCCCCTGGGCCCTGCGGGTCCTCCTGCTCCCCACTGTGCTCCTTCTAAGGTGCTTAGATGTTTTCTTTTTTTTTTTTTTTTTTTTTTTTTTTTTTTTTTGTGGGTACCGGGGGGACGACCTCAGGACCTCGCACGCCAGCAGGCGCCCGTGTCACTGAGCGATATCACCGGCCCCTTTTTCGTATGTGGGATCCGGGAGTCGAACTCGGGCCCTCGCGCTTGCCGGGCAGGTGCTTAAGCCACTGAGCCATCTCACCGGCCAGATGTTTTCTTTTTTGAGACAGGGTCTTGGTATGCAGTTCAGGCTGGCCTCGAACTTGCAGTGATCCTCCTGCCTCAGCCTCCCAAGTGCTGGTATCACAGGTGTAAGCCACCACGCCTGGCTATGAATGCTTAGATTTAGAAGAACTGATCCTGTGCACCACATGCAGACAGCCTGGGGCCTCAGACTTCGCTCAGCAGTTGCCAACAGCGCCTAAGGCCCTGAGAGTGGTCTCAAGTATGTGACCCCTCCATTCTCAACCTTCACTCCCTGCAGCCCAGAGCAGCCACCTGCAGTCCACAGTGACAACCCGTGGCAGAAGAAGCCCCTGGCCCCCTCTCGTCCACCTCAGGCAACAGTGGTGTTCCCTGTCCATGTTCCGGGGGCCCAGGCTCTGGACACAGCTGGGAGCCCCACCTTCGAGTGCCCATCATGGCCGACAACCCTCCTCCGGGGTCCCAGGGCAGGCTCCACGTGGGCTTCTGACCTGTGACCCAGCAGGACCCGGCTGGGCACATTCCTGGCCCCTTATCCTCTCCACGGCAACCCACGAAACAGATTGTGCTAGCAGATCCATCACACAGTTGGGAACGCTGAGCCTCAAGGCCAGAGGGGACTGGCTCCAGGCAGGGCTGCTGTCACCTGAGCTCTGTGGCCACCCCAGCTGTGCTGGGGGAGGGTACATGGGCCAGCACAGCGGCCACAGCCCCGGGCAATTAGGAGAAGGGTGGGTCGGCCACACATTGGCCACTGCGCCCCACAGCCTGCCGAGCCCTGAGTGTGGCTCTGGGTCCTCAGGACCCTGAGCCAGTGTCCATATCCCTCTCTGGACCCAGGGAGGCGGAGGTCTGTACATGGGCCCTGGGAGGGTGGAGAGGGACCTCAAGGGACTCGGTGGGGGAAGGAGCACCAGACTTGGGTCTGTCCCACTGTGTGGCCCCGGCAGATCGCAGTCCTCTCAGAGCCGATGCATGGGTTCCTGACGGAGCCGGCAGTCCCCACCTGCCCCAGGCCCAAGAGCCAGTGCTGAGAGCCAAGGGGACAAACACCGCTGTCCTCTGGCCAGGGCCAGCTGGAGAACTGGATATGAGGCGACATCCAGGCCGGGCTCGGCATGAGACAGCCTCCTATGGGGCCACCCCACGGCCCTGCCCGCTGTATCCCCACACACACATTCCACAGAAAGCCAGATATGAAGCAGCAGTGTGACAGGGCCACCAGGGACCCTTGGTGTTGGGGCAGCAGGGGACCACCCAGCTCAGCTCTTTGCTTAGGTTATTCAGACCCAAACCATCCTCTGTGGAGGGCAGAGTGGTCGGAACAGGGATCCCAGCCCTTCCAGGCCACCCCCAGCCATTGTGTAAAGATACCTGGGACATCGTGGTGTCCCTGGGGGCTGCCCCACTAATTTAAAAGAACAAAAAAGGCATAACTGAGCTCACAGCGACCTGCACTGGTTAACTGCAAGGACAGCCAGGACCTGCGAAGCTCGGGGCTGGGAAGGGCCTTGGGGACGGGCCGGTGCTGCTCCTTGTCCCCAGCAAGGGGCCCGAGGGCCAGATATGGGCAGCACACAGCCCAGGTCACCTGGAAGCTCTGGAAATGGGGAAGCAGGGCCTAGCATGCTAAGGTGACCCAGGCGAGGGCAACCCTGGAGTCACACAGGGCCGAGAGTCCTTCCAGAACCAAAAGACCCAGGATGGGGCGCTCAGAGCTTGGGCCTGGAGCTCAACTCACATGCTAAGCAGGCCAGCTGGGTGACCTTGAACCGGCCACGGGGGCTTTCTGTGTCCCTGTGTCCCTGCCCAAGGAATGAGGGCAATTCCTGTGATATGGCCAGGACACCTGTCCCAGAGGTGGGCCAGCCCAGGCCCCAGCTCACACAGTGACACCGGTTCTTCAGGGGCACACGTGCACCTGCGTGCGCCCAAGGATTGCACACCTGGCTCCGCTCAAGCATCCGTGTGTGTCTACACTGCAGTCGACACCCCCCCCATGCCAACCTGGATGTGGCCCCCTCTTTAAAAGAAAATAGGACCCTTGCTACGACTTGACACAAAGGCAAACAACCCAATCAAAAACAGGCAAAGGGCCTGCACAGACATTTCTCCAAAAAAGACATCGTTAACTGTCAAGGTCACGCAGATGCAAACCACAGAGACCTCTTCCACCCTGCCCACAGGATGGTGAAAATAAAAGACCAACGATAGCAAGTGCTGGGGAGGACTCGGGGATTGGGGCCCCACACGCAGCTGGTGGGTGTGGACGGTGCCACTGCAATGCGGGAGCTCAGCATGCTTCCAACATCGGCCCAGGGTTACCATGGCAGCCAGCGATCCACCCCGAGGGACAGGCCGGGGGCGTGAAGATGCATCGCCCAAAGCCCTGCACACGCACGTTCGCAGCGTGCTCTTTGTAACAACTGAACGATGAACCAGTGGGTGAAGAGACAAGAAAAGACTGCGTCCCCACACTCCAGAACATTGCTCTGCCTTAAGAAAGAAAAGAAAGATGGATACACACTGGATCACAGACCTTGAAACCATCATGGTAAGTGAAAGAAGGCAGACATGAAGGCCACATCCTGTCTGATTGCACTAGCATGAGAGCTCATAACTAACTTCCTCCCTCCCTTCCTTCTTCCTCCTTTTTTCTTTCCCTCCCTTCCTCCCTCTCTTCCTTTCTGTGGTACTGGGGACCAAACCCAGGGCTACATCCCCAGCCCTTTCTTAAGTTTTTTATTTTGAGGCAGGGTCTCACTACATCAATAAGCGGCCCAAGCTGGGCTACAAGCTGCTATCCTCCCGACTCAGCCTCCCCGAGTGCGGGGATTACAGGTGTGCGCTGCTGCACCTGGCTAGGTACAGGGTTGTTTGTTTTGTTGTTTGAGAAAGGGGTGATGAAAATGTTCTAAAATTGATTGTGGGTGCCTCCCACTCTGGGAGGCTGAGGCAGGAGGATTTCAAGTTCAAGCCCAACCTGGGCAATTTAGAAACTTAGCAAGGCCTTATTTCCAAAAAATAAAAAAAGGCCAGGGAATGTGGTTCAGTGTGCAGAGGCCCCCCCACTCCATCTCTAGCACCACAATCAGTAAGTCAATCAGATTGCGGCAGGGACCAAACAGGTCTTGGGTGTACGAGAGCCATCGAGTGGTGGACAGGACCATGACAGGCTGTGTGGTCTGTCAGCTGTGTGGTGTCCCTAGGTTTTGGGCCCTGCTCTGCCCTCACGGTGGCCACATCAATATGAACCAGGCCCCACCTCACAAACAGGAGCCCAGGCCCAGCCGAGGCAGGTGAGTGGCCCATGGTCATACACAGGTGACCTGCGACTCCAGCATCCATGCCCAGCCCACTGCTGCCCACTGTCCAGACAGGGAACACCCGGCCCAGGACCCACCCTGTGGCCCCTGAGTCCTCTCATGCTCGCCCTGCCCAGTCACACATGTCCCAGCACCCCTGGAGCCCAGCCCTACCCCACAGGCAGGACTGACAGGTGCAGCCCACGGGGCGTGGGCCACGGGGCTCCTAGATGGGGATCGGAGGGGCCAGCAGGCAAGGGTGCCGAAGGAGCTGGGGTGGACGGTGACCAGCGAGGACCCCTCTAGGAAGGGGGTGCTGAAGATGATTGGCGAGGCTTGCAAAGGGAGCGAAGTCCCAGGGAACAGTGTTCCCGGAAGAGGGAACAGCAATGAGAAGCCCCTGGGGCCGCAAAGAGCCGAGAGTGTCTGTCTCAGCGCGGAGCAGCGGTGTGGCCATCCTCAGGGACCGCTGTGCAGACCGGGGAGCTTAGTCTAAGAAGAGGGGCACCCTGGAGAGTGCCGCTCTGGCTTAAGTCTAAGGGTCCCACAGGAAGACCACCACAAGGGTCCTGCCAGGTGGGGCGTGAGACGCAGCCCCAGGGGGCAGCCACAGGTGAGCAGGCAGCTGGGTGCGGGGCTCCCCTTATGGGCTGAGGTGGCTGGGGCAGCTGTCACCTAGAGAAGGTACAGAGGGCCACCTCTGGGGAAACTGAGGGCGACCCTGGCTGCTGAAAGTTTGGGGTGCCTGGGACAGCAAGGCAGGCGAGGGCAGTGCACTCAAGGCTGGCACCAGGGAGACAGCCCCACTCCTGACGTCAACCCCAGAAAGAACAGACCTCGAGCTGCAGGGCCCTGGCCAAGCCTTCCACACCTGGGCCTCAGTTTCCCTAGGTACCACGGGGTAGGTACCGGGGTTTCCTTTAAAATCTCTGAGGCAGGAGGCCTGCGGGGTGGAGCTGGCACCAACACGGAGTGGCTGGGCCCAGAGCCACCAGCAAGCCTAAGCCCTAGCCATCACAGCCCCGACCTCCACCCCAGCCCCCCAGGTCCCCAGGATCCTCACAGGGACATCCCTAGATCATACCCTGATGTCACCTGGTCAAGCTGGTGCCAGCCCATGTCCAGGTTTCAAGGGCCTTGGCCCAAAGCAGGCACCAGAGTTGAGAAGCGAAGCCAAGGGCCCAGACGGGGCTCAGCATGAGAAAGGGGCCAGGGGTAGGAAAGCCTAGAAGTGCCCAGGCCCAGCTAGGTCACAGCCCTGTGTGTGAAGCTGCGTCACAGCCTAGAGCTCCCTGCAAGCCCAGCTCAGACACAGGGGCCTGTTGGGGTCTGCCTGATGCCACACCTGCTCCTGCCTGGGTCAACAGGGGCCACAGCTGTGCCTGGCATGCCCCTGTCCTCAGTGCAGGCCTCTCCCAAGGCCTAGTGGGTAAGTAGGTGGGGAAGGCATGTGCGTGTGTATATGTAGGTGTGCACTTGTATGTCTATGTGCACATATATGTGTGCACATGTGCAAGTGTGTGTGGCTGTGTAAATGTGCACGTCTGTGTACGTGTGCATGCATGTGTCCGTGTGTCTAGGTGTGTGCATCTGTAAGTGTGCACATGTATATGTGTATGCATGTGCATTCACTGTGTGTGTTGTCCTCTTTCTGGGAGCCTTTCTGCCAGTCTCTCTGTCCTGCCCTCGCCATCTCTCTGGCCTCCTGTCGCCCTCCGTCCCTGTCCCTGTCTCCCGGCCCCGCCCGGCCCGCCCGCGCTGAGTCACACTCTCCGCACTAAGCTCTTCCCATCGTCCTCATAAACAGCCCTGGAGAAGCTGCACCAGGTCCGAACACGCCGGCGCCTGCACGCCCCAGGCCTTTGTTCCGACCCGTGGGCCTCACACGCGCGCTGTCCCCTGTGGTCCCATGCCAGCCAGCCAGGCCCAGAGCGGGCAGGGCGCGGTGGGGCCCAGAACAAGGGGATGGAGGACAGAGCCGCAGCCCGCTCCCCTTGTCTCTTCTTGGGGTGGCCCTGGGCCCTTCCCCCACCAGGGCTGGTGACAAAATCACCCCCTGCCTGTCTGTGGTGACGCAAGAGCCTGTTCCTCCCCAGGCCTGTCCCCGGGATCCAGGCCTGGACACCGCCGGGCAGGGGCCGAGCAATGTCTCAGGCTGGGCGCCGGCGTCTCCGGCTCAGTGTGGCTCGGGCTCAGCCTCCTCCAGGGCTTTGTCTCCGTCTACAACGTGCCGATAACAGAACCCGAAGGCAGTGACACTTGTCACAGGCCCTGGGCCATGGTGGGGACTCTGGAGACAGCTAGAGTTAAGTCATTCCAAAACAGCAGCCAGAGTTGGACCAGATGTCGGTGGCCAGCTGGCCTTGCCCCTCTGGTGGCCCAGCATACGGAGCCCTGGCTCCCAGCTCGAGGCCTCCTGTGTGGTGCCCCATGCTGACCACGTGGAACCGCCCCCTTCTGAAGACTGACCAAGCCGAGGAGCCCAGCCGCAGTCTCTCCCGGCCCAGGCCACGAGGCCATGCCCAAGGTCACACAGTGGGAGCTGGTGACTGGTCCAGGTGGGCTCTCCCCTCCCAGTCCCCACCCCCTCTACTCCTGGCGGCTTCGAGGGCCCAAGGGTCTGGGAGCAGAAGGCACGCTGGTCAGGGCTGCCGTGCTCCAGGTTTCAGCAATACCCCCAGGACGTTCTCCCACCCCGCCTGTCCCCGGCCACCTCAGGAGCCTGAAGTGGGCTTGGTGTCTTAGTGTGCAGGGAGTCTGTGACTCTGACCTTCAAACCCCCAATTGTCCCATGTCCTGGCTGCCTGGATCCTGGGCCTAGGAATGTCTGGGCTCAGATGAGGGGGAAGATGGTGTTAACAGGGGATGAACAGGAGGACCTGGGGTCTGCAGGCCAGGGGCAGGGCCTGCTCACTGGGGGTGTGGCCTGCCGGTCTGGAGATGGGGCCATCCCATCCATTCACCCAGGGCATCCTGGGTACAGCCCTGGCCCCACATGCCCCTGGTGCTCAATGCATGCAGGCTGAACAACAGCAGGGCTGCCAGGGCACTGCCCTCCCACCCTGCACTGCCCCCAGGAAGCAGCTGCCAGGCGGCCTGTGCCCTTACTCTGCCCCACCCCTTATTCAGGACGGTTGTCCTGGGACAAGATGGTCAGATCCCAGCTCGAACATCCCCACGGCCTGATCAGGTGACTGGGCTGCTCCTATCCCCTCCAAGAGCAGCATCATCCGGTGTCAAGTCACAGCTGTACCCTGAGATTTTCCAATGGTCACTAGAAAAGTGGAAATGACCAGGGAGACTTAAAGTGGACATTTCATTTGGCCGATCTATCAGGAGGACCTCACGGCAATGAGCGATCAGGACGAAGGCCATTCGGGAGCCCTTGTTTGCTCTTAAAGCCCGCTCTGGTCTCGCACCGCAGCACGCTCAGGTTGCACACACAAGACCTCGGTGTTCCCAGCCAGCCTTGGCCATGGCCGCTGAGGGAACAGTGCTACCCGGTCCTTCCTGGGGATAATGCTGCCCTCCCCTGGGCCTGGTCCACAAAGCCCCACCAGGGCAGCAGGAGCACGCGCCCAGGAGCTGCCCTCTGTCCCCAAGGCCCACATCCCCGACACCAGGGTCACACTAGCCAGCCCCAGGCCTGTGTGGCACACACGGAGGCCACGGCTGAGCCCCGCTGGGACAGCGCTGGGCTCAGGGCTCAGGCTGTGGCTCCCGCGGCCGCCCATAAGCGTGCCCAGTGCAGAGCTCACCCACAGAGCAATAGTGGCGGCGACAGCTGCAGCTTGGTGGCCCCAGGCCACTCACGTGAGCCGGGATTAGGGTGGCCCCTATGCCTGGTCATGTCCAAGGCCGGCACATGACAACGGGTGGGGCTCCGCCTTCCCTGGCAGCCAGGTGTAGCTGGGCCACACATGGCCATAGCCTGGCCCAGGCTTGTGCGTTCCTGGGGGAATTGCCGGGCACAAGGGGACCACGTCAGCTCAGGGAGGCCCAGAGCACCCAGTACCATGGGCCCCAGGGCAGGGCCAGCGCAGGGTCCTTGTGGAAAGATCTGTCTACGGGGAGCTGTGAGCGCCGTCCCTGGAGGTGTGCAAGCCACTGCACAGGCGTGCGGGCTCTGCACAGGGGGTTGATTTGCCAGTTAAGAGGTTCCCTCCAGCACTCAAGATTTAGGGCTGGCCCAAGGTCACAGGTAAGGCCTGCAGGGACTGTACCCCTCTCGAGGACAATCATTAATGGGCACCATGTGAGTGGCCATTCCCACCCGTGCCCTGGTGCCCTGCCAGCTCGTGCCCAGGCTACCGTCCATATGCAGTACCCGACACACCTCTGATGTAGGCCACTTTGCTGCCTGTGACCGCCAGCAGCTGTGTCCTCCTCAAGGGACAGCAAGACCCAGCCTGGGGGTCAGAAAGCCTACCTGGCGCAGGGTGTGGGCAAGGCCAGGGGACCAGGCCCCCGAGGATGTCAAGAGGATGAAGCCCCAGGATGGGGTGAAAAGTCATGGCCTGACCGCTGGAGCAGAGGGGAGGGGAGGAGAGAGAAACCAGTGGGGCCGAGGTACAGGAGGGGCTGCCAAGGCCCTGGGCTAAGGAGTTAAATTTGTCCCAGGGAATCAGTGAGCTACTGCAGGTTCTAAAGCAAGGAGGTGACATGGCATGGCTTCTACTTAACACAGTAACTGGGGCTGGTGGGGCTGGCAGGAAAGAACTAGAGAAGCAGGCCTAGCAGTGGCATGGGCAGGGTGGAGAGGTAGACAGTAGCAATGACACCGGGTGTCCCAGCAGGGGGCGATGACCCTGGCATGGTGGATTTAAGCAGCAGATGCTGAGCTATAGAGCCAGCAGCTCCTGGAGTGAGTAGGACCTGGAGCAGTGGGCGAGAGAAGAGAGTGGGGTTGGGTGCCCCAGAGGGAGGACTCCCCAGCAAGGCCAGGTGAGGAGCAGCCCAGGAGACAGATGAGCCAGACCAGGAGAGCCAGGGCACTGCAGGTGGCCTTGGGCAGGACCAGTACTGAGCCAGGGGAGCAGGGGGGATGGCACAAAGGCTGGGGTGCGAGGGGCGCAAGAGGTGCAAGGGGCACGTAGAACAACCCCCCCAGGCAAGGGCTACCCTTTACTTCCTTCCATCAGTGTCTCTGGGGGGCACAGCTGTTCCCACCTCAGCTCGGCAGGGCCCCAGGCTACTTCCCTGGAGGGGCCAGGTGTGATGATGCTCAGGTGACCTGGGGCACCAACAGTGCTCACAGCGGGGCAGACAGCCGTGTCACCCGGCAGGGACAGTCCATAGGGGCCATGCACTTGCTGGGGCACTGGGGCTCAGAGGCAGGGCTCGGGCAGCTTCCAGGTCTGCACCCTGTCTCGGGGTCCCCGGCTGCCACCCCTCTGCCCACGCACAGGGCGACTGCCACACAGCAAAGAAGACCAGAAGGGGCGGTGGACACCCAGATCCACACAGCTCCCCGTCAAGTGGTAGCCAGTGACCTCGAGACTCCTCTGGGCCTCAGTTTACCCAGGTGGGAGTGGGGGAGCAGGAGGGGCTGGGCACACAGGTGGGCACCAGCGTGGAGCAGGCACCTGGCCAGCACCTGGAGGGATGGAGCTGCACTTGGGTGGCAGAGCCCGGGGGAGGGGGCGGGGCTGCCCTCCTGGACGTGCCAGGTGCCACCCACGGCTGCTCACCGCAAAGGGGCCCCCAGGGGCTTTCCCTGGTGCCACCCCAGCCCCACGCCTGTGTTCCCAACCCTGCAGAGCCGGGCACTGGCCTGTGTCCCAGCAGCTGTGGCCCTGCTCGGTGGCCCAGGCTCCTGGGATTGGAAGGTCATGTTGTGCCCGCAGGCTGGGCACCTGCGAGCCTGGCACTGGGCACGCCATCTGACCCTCCCGACAGGCTGCTGGGCAGGCAAATCGCTGCTCCTCCCTCATGCCTCCTGCAGGGATTTATTGAATGCCTATTGCCTGCAGGCACGGGGCAAGGCCATGGGGACACAGATGAGAAACTGAGGCTCAAAGCGGCTCCAGGGTCGTGCCTTAGGTCACACAGCTGGATTCAACCAGGTCAGGCTCCAGAAGTCATGTTTTTCTCTAAACCACTCCAGGCACTCTTAGAGAGGACCCTTCCTGGGCCTCAGTTTCCTTATCTGTAAAATGGGCATGGTGAAGTCTGTCCCCAAGCTGTGAGAACAGAGAGGGACCATCAGGACCCCCAGGACTGGGCCATCAGCAAAGACTGTGCCACCCTCACTTGGCACATTGCCATGGGTGCTGCCCAGCCCCACTCCTGCTTGCCACCCTCCCTCTGGCCATTGCCATAGCGTCCCCCAGGCTCACGAGCTCCCTCTGCCTGGGATCCCTCTCACCCCAGGACAGGTCGTCATTTTCCCCTCCCAGGGTCAGTCCTGGTCCGCATCGAGCCCCCAGTGACCCCACACAGGAGGTGCCACACCTCCCTCCTTCTGGGTCAAAAGTGGAGGTGGAGACAGCAGCACCTGGGTCTACGAGGTTGCTGGGCGCCCAGAATATGCCCCAGCCCTGCTCCGCGCCCCAGCCCTGCTCCTCACCCCAGCCCTGCTCTGCATCGCAGCACTGCTCCGCATCCCCTGCCACCAGGTTCCTGTGCCCATCAGATGGTGTTTACTGTCCCACAGCCCAGAGCCAGCGCCCTCTATACGTGCGCAGGACCTCCCCTGCCCACACGGGGCGGTGTCCAGGACCCAGGCCATGGCCGAGTCCTGCTGGGGCCCCCGCTATCAGGCCCGGACAGGGCCAGTGGCATGGAAATTGGTCACCGGGAGACACGTGCAAGACAGCGAGCACGGCGGCCGGGGGATGGCGGGCACCTGGCTCCTGCCCTCTGGCTCCAGCCAGCCCGCGAGCCTGGAGGTACCCTTACCTACTCGGAGCTCTTGCCCGAAAACGGTCTTCTCACCCAGGGCAGAGCAGTTCCAGCGGCCAAAGCGGAACTGGTACTGGCACTCGTTGATGCCCATCTGCGCCCCCTCCCCGATCACGATGATGGCATCGGGCCGGCTCTGGCAGATGGCGCGCTGCCGTGGGGCCAAGCCAGGAATCTTGTTGCATATGATGTTGGCTCCCAGGGCCACCACGGACGACAGTGCTCTGCGGAGGCAGGGAAAGAAGACAGGTGTGAGGCTGGGTGGGCAGGCAGCACCCCGCCCCTGTGGCAACTGGCAGGGCAGACTCCTGAATAGGCAGGCAGGCCCCCCACCCTGGCACTGACACTAGCCCTAGCTCTTGCGTGAACTCAGGAAGGCTCTTGGCCTCAGTTTCCACATCCACAAAATGGGCATCTGGGACATCCATGTCTATCACCAGCACTCGGTCACAGACAACCCCAGAGGAAAGGCTGCCCACCTAAGGGACGGGCCGCTGGCATTGCCTTCCCGCATCTGGAAGCCCCGTATACGCAGGAGGAAGCAGGGGTGATGCCAACTGTGCACCTACTGTGTGCTGGGAGTGGCAGGTGCCACCTTGCAACAGGGAGTCCTCCCCGCGGCCCCCTGAGGGCGCCTTGGTAATAAATTTAGCAACTCCCAGGCAGGAAGGCACTTGCCAAGCCCCCGCCGAGCTGGATCTCTTATCAGCCTGATTGTTTGTTTGTTTTTCTAATGAGGCAAAATTCACATAACATAAAATTAACCAGTTAAAAATACGCAGTTCCGCGGCACTTCGTGCATGCTTGGGGTTGTGCAACCACGGCTTTGTCGAGTTCCAAGATATCTTCATCAGCCCGAAAGGAAACTCCGTAGCCAGGAGCAGGTGCTCCCCACGCCCTCCTCCTCCCCCAGCCCCTGGCAACCGGTAATCCGCGCCGCGTTCCCACGGATCGGCCTGTCCCGGACACCCCGTGTGGACGGAATCTCACAACACGTGGTCTTTTGTGTCTGGCTCTTTTCCCTCAGTGGAATGTTTTCCGAGTGCGTCCACCTCCGAGCCGCGCCCGCGCTTCCGTCCTCTTTGAGGCCGAGTACGGCTCCACGGCGTGCGGGCCGCGCGCAGACCGAGGCTGTGCGTGCATCACGCCGCTCCGGCCGGGGACCTTTCGGGCACAGAGCTGGGAGTGGAATTGCTGGGCCGTGCGGTCATTCTTTAGCCTTCTGGGGACGGCTGCCAGCTGCTTTCCACAGCGCTGCATCGATTGTTTGGTTCCAAGCACCCGGAGAAGGAACATCAAGATAGGAGGGAAGGGCCGGTGCCAAGCAGCATCGGGCTTCTACGCAACAAACCAGAACTGCTTGGGGCGGGGACCAGCAGGGCCCCAAAGCTGCCGTCCAGCCCCAGGGCCCCCTCCTGCCCACGAGAAGCCGGTAGTGTTTTTCCAGGGTGCTGTACACCCTAGGCAGCTGCACGGTCCCCATGTGGCCTGAGTCCCCAGCACGTGCCGCAGCCCGCCGACACTCAATCCCCAGCCTGCCCGCCCTCCTGCTAAGCTGGCTGAGACCCCCCGGGTCTCGCATGGGGCACAATGGGTGGCCACGCCCTGGGCCAGCATTGAGGAAAGGGCATGGGGACAGGCGGGGCTGGGGAGTGGGCTGGAATCCAGAGAATTCAGCCCAAAGTAATTGTAGATGCTCAGAGACCAAGCGGCCCGCGACATGAGCTGGATGGGAACCTGGCCAGGCACTGGCCACCACCGTGGGCCAGAGCTGCTTGGATTTGGGTCCTGGACCTAAAGAAAGCTCCTGGTTGCCATATTGCCCCAGCCAGCAGGCGTGGGCCACAGAACCCTTGCTTCCTGCGGGGAAAGGGGCTCAGCAGGCAGGGTCTGGCCAGGGGGACCCGAACGGGACTGAGGGAGGATGGGGACGGAGACAGACCACGACGCTGCCACATAGAGCCAAACACCTCTGCTGAAAGGGGTCTGGAGACACATTTCCCCGGGGAGGACACATAGATGGCCGTGAAGCCATGCGGACAGCCTCGTGCTTCACTGGGGAAAGCACACCTGTGACCCCAGCACTCTGGGAGGCTGAAGCAGAAGGATCGCAAGCTAGAGCCCAACTTGGGCAACTGAACAACTTGAGGAGATGCTGTCTCAAAATAAAGCAAGGGGTGGGGATGGAGCTCGTTGTGAAGGACCTGGGTTCAATCCTCAGTACCACAGGCAAACAAAGCACCCACTGGGACTGGTACAATTGAAAATGAGAAAGCTGGAAAATGATGTGTTGGTGAGGATGTGGGGAAACAGTGCTTTCGGCGTGGCACGATGTGGCTGCCGTGGGCAACAGTTTGCAAAGCACTGAACAGAGTAGCAACTCCTCTTCTAGGTAGAGATCCAAAGGAAGTAAAGACACAAAAGATGTGTACATAGTGGTTCTTAGCAGCACAGCTCACATCAGCTGATGAGTACAAATAACCCAAAGGTCCACTAAGAGGAGTGATAGACAACATGTGGTAAATCCACATAGTGGAATATTACTTGACCATGAAAAGGAGCAAGGTACAGAATCATGCTACCGTGGTGGGAATCTCAAAAACATTACGCTGAGTGACAGAAGCCAGACACAAAGACCATGCATTGTCTCATTCTATTTCTATAAATAGGCAAATCCAGGGAGATCAAGAACAGAACGGTGGTTGCACAGAGCTGGGGGGAGGCAGGGGTGGTGGGTGTGGAGTTTCCAACCAGGATGATGAAAATGTTCCAGAACTGACAGAAGAGGCAGCTACACGACATGCCAAGACAACAAGACTGCGCACCATGAAGTGGGCAAATGGTGGGTCCTATCCTATGTGCATTTCACCGGTGTTCAAAAATTATGACAACAGGGGCCGGTGAGATGGCTCAGTGGCGTAAGTGCCTGCCTGGCAAGCGCGAGGTCCTGAGTTCAACTCCCGGAACCCACATACGAACAAAGGGCCGGTGATGTCGCTCAGCGGCACAGGCGCCTGCTAGCACGCGAGGTCCTGAGTTCGACCCCCGGTACCCACCAAAAAAAAAAAAAAATTATGACAACACACAGGGCTCCTGTACCCTGGTGGAGAGTGGGACCTGGGTGCATGGGGCTTCGGGGCAGAGGACCTAGCACCAGCACCTCCGGGATCCAGCCCATGGGCAAAGGGGAGGAAAAGGCAGCAGGGAACAGCGCACCATCAGATATGGCCTGGAATTCGGAAATCATTCTGCGCTGTCTCCCTTCATGTTGGGTTTTTCCACTCATGACATAAGCATTCCGTCTTTGAGGCCACACGTGCCTCACTGCACCGCAACCTGCAAGTTCGAGGTCACAGGGGTGGAGACAGGCGTGCAGGGGGCAGGGGCTCCTGCCTCAAGCTCCTGCTGATGAGCCCAGAGACAGGCCCCAGCAGGGACCAGGCCCACTTGTTTTGTTTTTTGTTTTGTTTTTGTGGTATTCGGAATTAAACCCAAGGCCTTCATGCCGAGCTACAACCCCAGACCTTCTCTTTTCATGTTTAAATTTTGAGACAGGGTCTGACAAAATTGCCCAAGCTGGACTGAAATTGCAATGCTCCTGCCTGAGCCTCCCAGAGTGCTTGGGTTACAGGCATGCACTATCCACTCTTTATTCTCAGGATGAGTTTGAATCCAAATCCTTGAGGTGGTTCGTTCGTTCATTCATTCATTCATTCACTCATTCATTCATCCATTGCTGGCAGTGTCCCAGCCGCCCCACGCCTGCCAACACTCGCTGCATTCCGACAGGAACGTCGCTGAGAGGCCACGCCCTGGGCACCGCAGCAGGGCCCCAGCATGGAGACCAGGGAAGCCAAGTCGCCTGTGAGCTTGGAGAAGCTGGGCGGGGGTGTTTGTTGCTGGCTTTTTCCATGGAAAGTTCTGCTCCGGGCTTGTCCCCTGTACTGCACAGGGGCCCCAGGACACAGGCAAGATACCACAGGAGTGGGACCAGCTGCGAGTCTGGACACTTTCCTCACCCTGGCCTGGCCCAGGGCCCCAAAAATAGGTCCGAGGAGAGGTCCCATCCTGTTAAAGGGCGGGGAGGGGGGAACCTCCATCTCAGAAAGGGCTTCCATCATTCATTCATTCATTCATTCATTCACCCGGCAGTGACCCCCTGTGGTGCAGCATACAGGATGGGGTGGGGGGAATCACACAGGGTCCCTGCCATCACCTGAAAGCCAGGGTCTTTTTGGGGACCAGAGTGCTGAAAGGTGGGGACCTCCTTCTCTAGGAGCGCTGGGGAGCCCACCCCAAAGGCATCTCTTGCCCTGGGGACCCACAGGAGGCCAGCTCTTCTTACACATGGCCACACCCTGCCACCCCCACTGCCTCTGAGGGTCAGGGACGAGGTGTGTCACAGGGCAGGGCCAGTGACAAAGTGCTGACAGGCTGGCAGGAGCTTGGGCTCCACCCCTACACCTGCCAGAGTTACCAGGCAGGTAGCTGACCCTCACTGGGCCTCCGCTTCATGTGCTTGCAGAATTATGGCACTGGTCATTGTTATCGTTACTGCACTTGGTCCCTGAGCTTTGACACGGGAGCACTGAAGGGCCAGGACCCAGGCCATCACACGGGAGGCGGTGAGGCCACCAAACACCCATCCCCAGGGTGAATGGTGAAGGTCAGACTCCCACCGCTGAGCGGGGTCCGGGGCAAGTGTGCCCCACTGCAGGACCAGGAAAAGACAGATGGCTCTAGACCCGGCCTGGGAGGTGAGAGCTCACCCCAGTAACTCCCCTGAGGTTGGAGGAAGACACCCTCCAGGAGCCCCAGGCTGGGCCTCATGGGGACTGGGGTGCTGCCCTAGAAGAAGGTGCAGCCTGGGGCTCCTGCTGGTGCACACCTGGCATGTGTACACGCACATGTGCTGCAGGCATCGCAAGTTTCCATTTCTCTTGGGAGTGGAGATGCTAGTCTGGGACCACTGGGTCAGGGACGAACCCGTCAGCACCAGGCATGGGCCGGCTTCACGACTGTGGCTTTGGTGCTAACTAGATGCAGCTCGCCCACCTGTGTCCAGGGAACGCAGGTCCAGCCCGGCCCCCAGGCTGAGGCCCAGAGGGTCATGGATGGCCACATGCATTACACATCCCCAAGTGTAATGGGGACGCCTCCAACACGTGCCCCTGCCAACAGCTCCGTGATGCGATGGGCTGGTCTCACTCCCATTTTACAGAGGAAGAAACTGAGGCGTGGGGAGGTTAAGAGTTGAGTCTGAGTGAGTTCCTCACAGCTAGGAAGAGGCAGATCCAGGTCCCACCCAGCTCACCAGCACCAGAACTCATGGTGCCAACCCCACCCAGGGTGGCCCGGTGGGCGGCCTGCAGCCCAAAGTCAGGCCTCTGGGCCACTTGTGCTCTGTCCCTGGGCAGTGACGGAAGGAGCTGGGATGTCCCCGCCTGTTCATCACAACCCCAAGCCCCTCATTCTAGACACAGCCCTAGTTTCACTAGGGTGGCCAAAAGGTGCCCAGGCCATCATGGTGGAAGGGCGAGCTGATGGGGTACATTTATGTACCACATCCAAGCCACCTTTCCTTTCCCTTCCCCTCCCTGCGCACCCATCTCCCCTGCCCGGGTTCTCCCCCTCTCTCTAGACTGAGCCACAGAGCAGGAGGGGCACTGAGGACACACGCTGTCCCTCCCACACAGGCAGCAGGCACCCCCTTGGGAAGATCACCAGGTCTCCGGGCCGCCTGCCCCCCAGCTACCCGTCCCTGCCCTGTCCCCACACCCATCTCCCAGAGGCAGCCATCAGCCCAGGTCCCGCCCGAGCCCTGCAGCCCAGCCTGGGTCACTCCCTCATCACCCCTTCTTATCCACAGCCCCAGGACCCCACCTCCGCCCCATGCCCTGGCCGGGCCTCTCCACTGTAGAGACTTCTTCCCAAAGGCCACCCACTAGCCAGCTCTTGAGGCCCCAGGACTCTATGTGATCCCTTGGTCCCATCCAAAGGCCACTGGGGCACAGTCTGCTCCACTTACCAGCTGCAGGCTGCCTGGGGCAGGGAACCCCAACATTGCCCAGCACCCTTCACGGCCTCGTGAACGGCCTCGGACCTGGCTCCCCCTCCCAGGCCAGGGGCACACAGCCTCCCTGTGAAGGGATAGCCCGGCCGAGCCTCCCCTGGGCCCCGTCCTGCCCCGGCAGGCTGCCCACTGCCCCAGCTCCTCTGGCCCACGCTTCTGGCCCCCGGGCACTCGGTAAGTCTTCCTTCTCGGGCATCCTCCAGCAAAATATTTGAAGAATGTTCTAATTATCTGTGATTTGCCAGAGGGGTGGGCCTGGGTCCCCTCACCCAGGAAGTAACTCTGAAAATACCTGGGAAGGCAGCGCCTGGCCCGCTCACCCACCGGGCCATCCCATGGCCCCTCCCTCCGGTGGGCAGGGTGGGCTGGGGGGCTCTTCTCTGGCTCTATGGACAGCAGGGTCCTGGGCCTCGGTGTCCTTGCCTGTCAAATGGGGACAGGAATGTCTTCCCCAGGCCCCCTGTGCCACCCACTGAAGGCTGCCCTCTGCCCTCAGATGTCCCATGCTGGCCGCTCCCATTCATTACCACTCTGGCCAGAGAAGGCTGTCAAGAGCACGTCCCAGGGGCAAAGCACGGCCCTGGCAGGGTCCCTACACCCACATCTATGCACAGAGCTGCACACAAAGGGCCCTGGGGCCACCTGTCCCTGTTCTGGTCCTGCCCGAATCCACTCATTTCCCCTCTCCTGTGGCTCAGTAGGACAGTCCTGCACCCCAGGGCCACAGGGAGGCCGCCCCAGGGCCACCCTGAGCTGTTTCTCAGCTGAGATAGGGGACAGTCAGCAAAGGGCTCGTCCTCCTGCCTGGACAGGTGAGGCCCTGGGGGATGTGGGAAGATGGGCCTGGCTGCAGCCTGCCCCTGGCCATCTGACTGTCCCATGTCCCAACATACGGCCTGCACCCAAGGAGAGGGACAGCCCAAAGGTGCCGCCCTGGGTGCACCCCATCCAGCCCCCACCCTGTGCCCAAAGGGGCTGCTCAGGGGGCCGAGTGGGAACAGACAACAGGCTGACAGCCCAGGGCCCACTAGGGAATTATCCCTCCCTGACCCACCCCAGCCTCAGTTGCCCACCTGCACAGCAAGGGCTGAGGCTGCCCGAGGAGGGTGTGGGGTCCCAGCTTCCGACTCTGATCAGCGCGGACTCTCGCTGGCCTCCCTGGGCTCAGCTTGCCCAGCCGTGAGGTGGGCAGAGTGGCCACCAGCGCCCTTGCCGTGTGTCCCGCCTGCTGCGCTCTCTTCAGCCACTGCCTGCTCAGCTCACTGCCCAAAGCGTTCAGGAGGAGAGCGGTACAGCGGCCCTCCCAGCCTCCCCCGCATGGCCAGCATTCCTGGCCTGGCACCAAGACCCCACCTTAGGGAGAAAGCAGGCAGCGAGCAGGGCTCTGGGTTGGGCCGGAGGTGGAATCAGAGCTTGGTCCCATTCTGGTGACCTGCAAACCTCGGGACACTGCCCTCCAACCTCAGAACCATCCAGTCCTCTAACCCCACACAGGCACCGCCACGGCACACTCAGGTTCTGCCCGGGGGCTAGATCTTTCCCTGGGGGGCACCGGCCCCTCCAGCATCCAGGCAAGGCCACAGGTCCAGCCTTGTGCTCCTCCTGCAAGAAGCTCACCAGGGCCGTGCCTCCATTCAGCCCTCCCACCCCGACACATGCCAGGCGCCTGCAGCAGTGGTGCCCATGTCCAGGCCTTACTCTGACCATTCCTGTTTCTTCCCATGGTACAGGTGGGGAGAGTGACCTCAGAGATGCCAAGCACCGTGCCACACGGCTGGCTGGGGCCAGGCAGGGAAGACGGCCCTCTGCCCAGCCTTGGTCCCGACGTGCCAGATCCCAGGATGCAGGGGCATCCTACAGGCCCAGGTGGCCAGGATGCCAGCCCGAACCCTGGGGACAGATGGATGCGCGGGCAGCGGATGGAACAGGTGGGAGGAGCTGGCAGGACCCGTGGGCCCAGGGCCAGGTTGGGAGCCTGGGCACTTGGTGGCTTCCTGGCCACTCTGGATGTGGCACAGGGGCCTCTGCAGACAGTGGCCCCTGTCCTGAGTGATCTCCATCCTGCCAGGGACAGACGGGGTTGGAGCCAGAGAGGGTGGCCTTGGGCTACACAGCACCCGGAGCAATGGCAGCCCGAGCTAGGGACACCCTGTCTACGCTTGCCCAGCTCTACAGTCCACAGTCTGCTTCCCCAACCGTGCAGCCCCCGGCCTAGGCTCCCCAGCCAACTGCCTCAGCTTGGATGCCCGCAGTGATGGGGTACTCACCACCCCTTGTCAGCCAGACTGGGAGCTCATTGTTTTACAGAGGAGGCTCCAAGGGGGGCCGCACCATGTCCAGGCCACAAGCAGCCTGGCAGTGGTCTGGTATCAGAGCCCAAAGCAGGTGCAGGTCAAACGGTCTTTCCTGTTTCTGGGTCTGTGCTCTCCTTGGGACTCCACCATGGAAGGACAGCGAGGGAAGCGGGGCAAACCCAGGCTCGCAGTCAGCCCTCACCAGACACTGCAGGGCAAAGCAGCCCCAGAGCCCCCAACACCGCCTCCCCGGCAGGATGGACCCTGCAGGGACCTCAGGACAGATGAGTCCCAACTCTGCACATGGCCAGCTCTTGGAGAGGCCAGGAGGAAATGAAGATGGCAGCGTGGGGACAGCGAGGTGTCTCCCTCCCACCCTCTAGGAACTGCATCCAGCAGGAAGGTCCAGAGGGAGGGCAGACAGCCCACCTGGCCTTTTCGAGGGACTGTGCCCTGGGGTCCCCTACACCCCGCATCCCCAGACACTGAGCTATGCAGGCATGGGGGGACAGAGCTGCTGACTCCGCCCAGATCTCTCTCCGTGCCACCTGCCTGCCCAGCCCTGGACTTCCGGTCTGCGCCCCAAGCACTGTCCGTGCACACTCTGTGGGGGCCCTTGGCCTGTGTCACAGGCCTGAGGCTCAGCAAGGTCACCCAGGGAAGTCAGGCATGCCTGACCTTTGCTGCATCCCCGAGGCTGTGCTCCCAAGGGCAAGGCCAGCCCTGCTAGGCCATAATGCCAGCACTTCCGCCATGGAGGCCGGGGACGCCAGGAGACAGAGGCGATGGAGAGGCCAGGGTGACGTTGTAGCTCCTTGGAGGGGGGTTCAGAAGCACCTGGAAATTCCCAGTGCTCCCTGCCAGTGGTGACATCACCCCAGGAAGACCTGAGCCAGAGCTGGGAAGTTGTCCAGCCCCCAGCCCAGCCCCCACTTGCTACCTGTTCAGGAGGGGACACTGAGCAGTCACAGACACCTTCCTTGGGAGGCCATCCCCGGCCCGCCCACAGTAGATGGGACTGGGCGCCTGCGGTAGATCCGAAGGACACGCTCAGAGTGGTGCAGGGAAGAGGGCCGGGGCCTGGGAGAAAATTGGGACCCACTGTCCAGATGGGGAAACTGAGGCCCAGGGAAGGGAAGGAAGCCCCCAAGGTGAGGACCCAGCTTCCCTAGAAGCACACGGACCCCACAGAGATCACAAGCTGGCCAGCCAGGCTACCTCTGCCCCCTCAAGCTCCTCTCAGGAGGGGACCCCAACAGAAGACCACAAGAAAGCTGCACCCCTGAGCCCAGAGCCGCACTCAGAGGCAGTGGAGACACCAGAAAGCCTGTGCTCGGGTCCACAGTGACTCGCACCAGCTGGGTCAGCATCTCCACCCGTGGAGACCGCGCTGCACACGGAGAGGGCGTCAGAGCTCGGTGGAGGCTGGAAATCACAACCGCAGCACGCTCTGGAGGCCGCCCAGACTCGGAGCCAGACAGACCCAGGTTCCAGTCTGGGGGCCGGCACTGCGACCTCCACGGATCCAGCACTCTGACCTTTCACCCTCACTCCCCACCTGCCACCGTGGGCAGCCAGCGGGGAAGCGGGCTGCACAGCAGGCAGTGAGGCCTGTTTCCCCGGTCAGGAGTGCAGCCTGTCCTGAAGCACTGCTGCCCGCAGGGCCTCTTCAGATGGTTTTGCCCTGCAGGATTCTCAGGGCCCGAGCTTCAGCTCTGCTCCACGGGCATCCTGGGCACCCTGGGCACCCAGGCCTGATGCAGGGAGGGTTAGGGTTGGCAGCAGGATTTCAGAGCACAAGACCGATGGGCACCATAGGAGCTGGTCCTGGAAGACGCTGGAGGCCCTCGGGCGTCTCAGGAGGAACCCCCAAGGGATGCTGGCTCTGGCTCTTCCAGACCATCTGGGCCCCTGCCTGGCTTCTGGCTGAGCCACCCACAGCTGCAGTGTCCACCTGGACACAGAATCCAAGATCCTCCACTCACTCACAGCCTCAGCCCGGCCTTGTGACATCCTCAGCCCCCGAGCGGCCCCCAGTCTGTGGCCAGGACTCCTTCTGCTCGGCTGGGGGTGGCCTCAGCATCCACATCTACAACAAGGGCCAGCTGCACCCCCTGGCTGCCCTGCCTGAGGACCCATGAGCACTGGCTTTGCCCAGGCAGTGCCCTTGCCCGCATCCCCGCCTCACTCCTCCTGCATCCGCTTGTATGCCTCCAGGGCTGGATAGCTCACTGCCTGGCCGCCCACTGCGAGGCTGGCCCGACCCTCAGCACCCACAACAGAGGAAGCAGTGACCCTGGTAGGGGACAAGCCTAGGGGAGGGGGCCGGCAGCCGAGCAGGAGACAAGAGAGAAAGGGAGGAGGGCGCACACCTGTACCCACCCCCACCCCACCGGCCAGCCTGAGGGGAGGCCCCCAGCCCCAAGCCAAGAAGGGAGGACAAACGGCGGTTTTGTCCTTGGCCAGCGGGCGGCCTGCACCACACAATGACCCTTTCATCAGGCTGAGGGAGCCCTGGGCCTGGGTTTCATCTGACAAGGGAGGGTGCCCGCCTCTGGTCCCCTTGGGAGGGAGTGGAGCCCTTTCTGAGCCGGACCCAGGGCCGTGCAGGACAGGGGCTGCGGGAAGCCCACTGGAGCTATGCCATCCACTGGGAGAGGAGCAGAGGCCCAGAGCCCACGCTGGACACTGCCCACCCTGCACTGCAGCCGTCACCCGCCACCACGCTCAGGGCCACCCAGTGTGACATCCCAGATCCAAACCCCGGCTCTGGGTGTCTCGAGGTGCACTTGTGGCCCACTTGCCCTGGAGGCTGGTGGAGGGACAGGGACAGGAGCCAGGACTTTGCAGGCCAGTGCCCAGGGTGGCCCAGGGGGAAGTGTGTGACAACGGAGTGGACATGATGGGCGCCTCCAACATCACCTCCCTTCATGGTGTCACACACCCTGCCCCGATGCTCCCAGATAGTTGCTGGACCACCTGTGCCCACCACGGGACCCTTCTGGTGGTACAACCCCTGGAGAACTTCCCTTCAGGGACCCCGAGCTGGGAGGCCTCAGGAAAGGTCCCCTCTCTGGCCCCCAGCATCCTATCCACCCCTCAGTACCATGCTGTGATCTCCCCACAGGGGAGCCTCTGGTTCTGCGGTTGACAGTCATGTTGTTCTCTCATCTGGGAGTCTCATGCTTTTATTTAGTCTGACCAACTCCTATTCATCCTTCAAAACCTTGGCTAGGTGACATTCCCTCCAGAAAGCCCTTGGAGGGCCGGTGAGATGGCTCAGCGGCGTAAGCACCTGCCTTGCAAGCGCGAGGGCCCGAGTTCGACTCCTGGATCCCACATACGAAAAAGGGGCCGGTGATATCGCTCAGCGGCACGGGTGCCTGTTGGCGCGCGAGGTCCTGAGGTCGACCCCCTGGTACCCACAAAAAAAAAAAAAAAAAAAAAAGAAAGCCCTTGGAGATAACCCAGGGAGTTCATCTCTCCTTCTTGAACAAATACAGTTGCTGGGGCTCCCTCTGTGTTGCCACTGGGGAGCCCTCTGCTCCGAACACCTAAGAACGACCTAACTTTTGGCTGCCCGGTGAGGTGGATGCAAATCTGGCTCATGCTTCAGTGGAGACGACTGGGCCCAGACGAGGCCAGGCAGTAAGAGGAGAGGCTGGACAAGCACCTGACCTGGTTACCCATGGGCCCTGGGCTTCCTAAGGGGGTAGGCACCGTCTCCTCCCTCTCGATTGGCCAGGCGTGGCCACAGAGCAATGGGTTGGTGACATTTTCTGTGATCAGAGAGTCTCTATTTGTCTTCCTCCAGCCGAGAGGGCTACTGGGGCTTAAGATGTCACCAAGTTTCCCAGTTCTAACCTCCATGGGCCACCACTCCACTACAGGAGTGTCATGTGCCTGTGAACGCAGAGGGAACTGGGCCCAGCTGAGCTTGTGGGGATGGCATCTCCATGTCCCTGACCTGGGAGGAGACTGAGGTCCAGAGAGAGGGACAGATGTCACTCCCCAGGCGGTGACCTACTCCATGTTAGGCTGGTGGCCGTCCTGCCCATGCCAGCTATGAGTCCCAGGACTGGGCCTGATTCAGCACCCTGTCCCACCAAGGGTCATACTCGAGGCGAGGCTGCTGGGACTGCGGTCCCCACCACCAACAAAGCCACAGCAGGAGTCAGGAAGAGGCTCGCCTTAGCAGGGCCTTGGTGGGCGCCCCGCCCCCCCACAGCCAGGTGGTCGGTGAGTAACCACCCTGTCACCCATGACTCACTCCGCTCCCCAGAGCAGGCGGTCACCATGACAGGCTGCACCGGAAGACCTGGGGGGATGTCACAGCCAACCCCCACATCTGGGAGAGGACGCCAAGACCGGAAGGGACCTGCCCAGGACAGCGGCCCAGCCTGGGCCTGGCTCTGGGCCCAGGCCAGGCCCCCACGCCAGCTGACGCAGCTACACAGGCCCTCCTGGTGGCCCAGGCCCTACCTGCCCCCTCTGGGCCCTCGCTGACCCCCACTGGCCCTGGGAGCTCTGTTCTGACCTGCGGGCACCAGGATGGGTGTTGGCCTGGGCTGCTGCGCACAGCTAGGCCACCATCGGCATCCGGTGGGGGCCGGGGCCCTTCCAGGCCAGCACACCCGTCCAACCCGATCAGCGGCAGGGGCCCAGGCGTGGGTCTGGCTCCGGTGCGTGTGGACCACAGGCCGGCACAGGCGCTGGGAGAGCAGCCCAGATGAAAGGGGCCGGATCAGCCAGTCTGATGGGAGCGATGGGATGACTTCTGGAAAGTTCTCTGGAGCAGAATGAAGCTCGGCCTCACCGGCTAGCCCTCTGGGTGCTCCTGCAGGGCTGAGGGCCAGTGCATGTAGACCCCACCACCTTGCCAAGCTCGCAAGGCCCACTGGCACAAGGTGTCCCACACAAGTCCCCTCGGGGTCAGGGACCACCCACCCATCATGCAGGCTTTCATTGCAACTCCCTGGGCCTGGTGCCCACCTGGGGCACCTCACACACTGGCCAGCCCCTTGGCCACTCAGCAAGGGAAAAGAAGCCAGGGACACCCATGCTACCCTCTGGCTCCAGGAACCCCAGAGTTGGTGACCCTTGGCAAGGGTGACATCAACAATTTCTTCCACCTGGGGCCAAAGCCCAGGCTGGCCTGGCACTGCCTTCCTGGTCTGCCTTCCTGTCCCCAAGGCTGCCTGACTGTCCCCCAAGACATACACTGGACCCCAGCACTGGCCCAGGAACATTGGAGAAAGCTGTTTCCTTAAAAGAATTTCTGCCCACAGAGCTGGCAGAGAAGGCAGGAGCAAGCCTATGTGGGTACAGATGGTGGCCACCAGGCCAGGAAGGGGGCATCCCCAAGGAAAACTTGGGGGCTGCAGAGTTATCCTGGCTACCACCTGCCGGGCACCCCACTCCTACCGGGCACCCCACTCCCACCGGCCCCTGGGCCCCCTGCCTCCCTCCTCCCAACTCTTCCTCGAAATGGCCCCCGAGGGTTCCTGGCTTCCCCCCCACCTCCCCAGGCACAACAAACCTCAGCCAGCCACTCCAAAAATGACTTCTCAGGCAGAGAAGCTGCCGGATCGCTAGCAAGGCTTGCGACCCAAATGCCAGGCTTCTGGGGAGGGGGAAGCTTTCTGAGGGACACCTCAGAGGGACACCAGAAGCAGGACCGTCTGGCCGGTCACTCTGTTAGCCTGAGTCCACACGAATCAGGAGGTGCTTACCCAGCCCTGCGCCCTGCCCGGGGCGGCTTGCTACCCCTCACCCCGCCCCAGGCGATGCCTCCTCAGCCGGGGCTGCCCGCCGGGCCTGGAGCGCTCGCTTTGCCCGGACCTTGTAATTATGTCCCACAGCCGGGGAAACCGCGGGCCTCGCAGCATCTGGCTGCGGTTGCAAACTTTTGTTTCAAGATGCGCTACTATTTATAGAAGGAAAACTGGTAGGATAGTAATTTCCTAGGAGCTGGAGGAGAAATTGGCTGTGTATTTATTAAAAGGGGGTGGGGGCGCAGCGATTTATTAGGTCCGTGGCAGTGCGGCAGAGGGGGTGGCGCGGGAACAGGAGGCGGCGGCTGTCCCCTCTGGCCGCGTTAGGCGACCCCGGACGTGGCCCGCGTGTAAAGGAGGGGGCGGGGGAGGGGAAGCGAGGGGGAGGGAGCGCTGGCTCTGAGGTTTAATCAGTAGCATCCAGCTTAAATTCCCCCAAACAGCGGTTCCATAAATCAAACTTCTTTTTAAATCGGAGGCCAGAGCATATGCGTCCTATTAGGAATCGGGCAAAGCCACCGCTGTGCGGACGCGCCCCCTCGGCTCACTGGGCCGGACTGGGCCGCCCCAGCTTCCCGTAGGCTGGTGGGCGCTGTCCTGCCCAATGCCCGCGCGCGCCCGAGCTCTGCGCGCTCCCTGCGCTCTGACACCTGGGCGCGCCGCCGCCGCCGCTCTCACACGCCACGCGGCCTCCTTGCCCACAGGTGAGGAGTAGACTCGAGCAGAGGTCAGGCTGCCCAGCACAGCAGGAAGGCGCGAAAAGCCACAGCAACATCGGGGTACAGGCTGGGCACTGCTGATGGGGAGCCGGGTGCACTGTGTGCCAACGTGCACATCGGGAAGCAGGTGTGTGCATGCAGCTCTCTCTAGTGTGCACGCTCACGTGCGCCTCATGGGTTGATACGGAGAGAGCCCCCTCTGGTCCGGACTCGGCTGGGACGCGCAGGGACTGTCCACTCTGCCGCGACCTCTCGGTCCCTCGCGCTCCCTGCGCACAGCCTGGTCTGCACGGGCAGTGGGATGCCCTCGGGCCACTATTTCTCTTACCCCACAGCCGGACTTCTCCCTGCCGCAGCAGTTCCCCAGGTGCGCTACCTCAGCGGCTTAGGCAATTCAAGATCCCCAGCCTCCTTCCCATGCGCGGCACCCCCGGCACCCCTCCCCGGGCCTCGCAGCCCAGTTCCTTGCCCGCCCCGCTCCAACACTGAAGGCCGAGGGTCACACCCGCCCACCCTGCGCGCCGCCCGCGGCACTCACAGGTAGCTGCCGCTGGACAGGAGGAGAAAGATCTGCGGGCAATAGACGGAGAGGAGCGCGCCGCGCGGCGACAGCAGGAGCATGGTGGGCCGCGCGCCCGGGGGGCTGGGCAGGCCCCTCCGACAGGGCTCTAGCGCCAGCCGAGGCCGGGGGCCCCCACGGCCCTCCCCGATGCAGGGCGGCGGCGCTGGGCGCTAGGGGCCGGGGCTCGCGGGCCAGGGGGCAGTCGTCGCCCGGGCCCCGCCGCCAGGGCCGCGCATCGCGCTGGGTCTGGCGGCGCGGCGGATGCTGGGGCTGGAGGAGAGGGCCGGGGCAGAGCCGGGGTGGCGGACCCGCCTTGGTGGCTGTCTGGCCCTCCGTCCGTCTGTCGGTGCGAACCGGCTCTGTCGCTGCCCTGGCTCACGTCTCCAAGTCTCCCGAGGCGCGCAGCTGCCATTGGACGGGCCACCCCTACATCCGCCTCCTCGGCGGGCGGGTTTTTTTAAAGGGGAGGCTGACCGGAGAGCCGAGCGCGAGGCGGGAGCCGCCCCCAGGGTTTGCCCAAGTTGCCTTGGCCGGGACACGCTCACCCCCACCTTCGGCAAGCCACACAGCTCTGAGCTGGCTCTGGAGCGCACCCCTGGGGGTGGCAACTCGGGGTAACCGCACAGAGGCGCATGCTCCTCTTTGGGGCTGTGCTCAGCAGCGTGTGCCCGGCCGGCATGGATGTGCCTGTGTGTGCCTGTGGGAGCGTGGGCGCAGGTGTGTGTGCACAGAGGCCTGCCTGCGCTGGGGTAGGGGACCTGGGCGTGGAACCGCACGCTGCAGCAGGCCATCCATGAGGTGCTGCGGCTGTCTGTCCTGCTTTTCAGGGCCCTCCCGGGGGAAGCCGGCAGGGCGGTGCTGGACAGGTGCCCTCTCCTCACACTGGGAGGCTCCACTCCAGCTTCCCCAACCCACAGCTTCGGCTGTCCTTTGAGAATTTGCTTGGGACAACTGTGCAGCGGAAAGACACTCTCTAAACAATCGCTTCCTCTTTCCATAAGTTTGTTTTTTGTTCTTTTTTTAAGCCCTGAAGCACAGGATTGGAGTCCCAGCTCCTGTTTTCTGCCAATCCTGGCTGCATAAGAGCGTCCCCCTGGAGGGGTGTGAACCCCGTCCACAGAGTAGGCAAGGCGTCCAGAAAGGGGAGCTCTGTGTCCTGGCAGGGGTCCCTGAGAGCGCATTTCCTGGCTTTGGGGCCGGTCATGGGGACTCCTCTCCAGTGTCCAGAAGAAAGTCTGGTCCTCCACCTTCATCCCTTCTGGTCCCTGGTCCCCCAGCCCCTCTGCTCCTCCTGGCCACGAAGGCCTGGGCAGGGCTGGTCCTGGGACTTCAGTGGCCCAGACTCCAACAGGGCTGCTCCCTATCCTTCCTTGGCCTCTCCCAGGCCTGGGACTCAGAGGTCGCTCCATCCAAAAAGTGCCCCAGGTGAGGAACTGCAGCTCCACAAAGCCATTCTCTTTTGCAATTGTCAGAACCTGAGGCATATCTACTCTGGGACTATGACGGCCAACTTCTGGTTCCTCTGGTATGGGAGCCCCGGGGGCCGTTCTTTTGAGTTGCACGGCTGCAGGGTGCTGGGTGAGGAGTGCGCCTGTGCAGGTTGGGGTGGGGGCCGCACGCCCTCCCTGAACGTGCACAAACACGCAGCACACCGGGGTGGGCTCGGGGAGCTGGGATCACGGAAAAACCCCAATACCCACAATCTCTGACTAGGCGTCGGAACCTTTATGACCCAAAATCCCAACTCCCAGGATTCTGAGATGGTGGAATACAGTATTCAGAAGCATCCCTGAGGTACCAGTTGGGCAGTGGTCTCCTGGTCATTAAGGTAAAAAAGGCTTTGCAGATGTCCGGGTGCTTATGGGGATACTCCCAGGCCCTTGCCAGGATCCTACTCTACCAGGGCAAAGGCCCCAGGATGCCCTGCTTTTCCCAGCTGTGGGAAGGAAGGCTGCATGGGTAACCAGCTGCCATTCCAGGACTGGCCAAGAAAGGTGGGAGGTCGGACCCAGGCCCCCAAACCTCCTCCTCATCTGGACCCCTCTGGCCCCTCTTGCCTACCTGATAGCCGTGAGACAGCACACACAGAAAGCAGGGCCAGGCCTCTGGGAGGAGCCAGCTGGGTGGCTCCCCTCTCTGCCCACCCTTCCCTTAGGGACATGGAGGACTCACCAGGGGGAAGGGACTCCCTCCGAGGTTCCTGGGTAGGGTGAGGGCCTGCAGGAGAGAAGCCTGGCAGTGCCTCCGCCTCTCACACCGTCTGGGATGAGGGGCCTACCCCAGCCTTCGGGCTCCACTGGGGTCTGGCTCACCTGCTTTCTGTCCCATGCCATCTTGAGTGGCCAAAGCCTTGATCCCACTTACAGAGAGAGCGGGTAGCTCAGGAAGGGGTGCAGACCTCCATGCCTGGGGACCCACCCCCCACAGCCCAGGCTGCCTGACCCTCAGCTCCTGCTGCTTGGGTGGGGGGCTCTTTCCACTGCCTGGAGGGGAGGGGCTGCTCTCCCAGGAGCCCTGTTGACGACCTGAGGTTAGGAAGAGTGGGCCCCAGCTCCGCCACTGATCCCCGAGGTCAGTGACTTGGCCTCCTGCACTGTTTCCTAAGCCTTAAAGCCAGGAGAGCTAAAGCCCCAAACCAGGGCTTGCCAGGAGCTGCCCAAGGCCTCCGTGGGGAGCCAGGCAGCAGGGATGGCACCCCAGGGCACCAGGTGTCTGGAAAACAGTGGCCAGCCCACCCCAGCCCTGGCAGCTGGACACAGGCGCCCCACACCTCCATAAACAAACACGCAGGGACACAGCCTGCCCACAGACTACAATAAACAGAGCCACCAGGAGCAGGGCAGGCGCCCGCCCAGGCCTGCAGGACTGAGACCAGCACCCAGGCTTCCAGCTCTGCCCCGGGGCTCCCAGCTTGGGCCTCGGTTTCCACACCTGTAAAACAGCGGAGGCGAGGAGGGATAGAAGGGCGATGGAGGAGCTGATTCTAGGGGCGAGAGTCCACCACCCGCCTGGGAAGCGGGTCTGCTAACAAGGGGCCTGCGGGTGCACCGGGCGCACAGTAGGAGCACAGCGGGACGGGGCAGCGGGGTGTGGCTCCCACAGGGGCGACGGCCTGGGCAGTGGGCGCCACCCGTGAGGTGCACCGTATTCCCTCCGGGTCGCACCACCCCTCCACCCCCAGTCGAGGGAGGCCGAGACAGATTCTGTCTAAAGGAGATCGCAGCTCAACAGGTAAGGACTCGGCTGGGTTCAGGAATGTGGAAATACGACTCGGAGCAGCTACCGCAGCGAGTAGCGCGCGGCCCGCCGGGTGCCCGCCCGCCCGCCGTGCCGCGCGAGGGGGAGCGCAGCGAGCGGGGGCCGGGCCCGGGGTCCTGGGCGGGCGGGGGCGCGGGCCACGGACCGAGCCCGAGGCGGCCGGGGCAGCCCCGCAGCCCATCACGAGCCAGCCCGACGAGTTGTCAAGGTAATTTCAACACGTTCGGGTGATGGATAGAGACGCGGGGCCGCGGCTGCTGCGGGGCCTGCACGCGCGCCGCCCGGTGCGCGCCCCCTGCAGCCCCCTCCCCCGCCCGGCCTACCCTGCTGCGGACGCCCCCCGCCCCCCGCCTGGCGCGCCCTCCCGGCGGCGAGCGCTCGGCCCGGGCTCGGCGCCCAGAGCAGCCCGGGGGAGGGAAGGCGCGTCCAGCTCCGAGGCCCGGAGCCCAAACAGGTGAAAGTAGGCGCCGGGCACGCTCGCCGCTACCCGCGCGCCCCGCTCTCGCACCTCCCGCCCCTGCTCAGCACCCTTGGGAGCCCGCGGCGTTGGGGCCCGGGTGCCTCTCTGCGGGGCCGGGCGCAGGTCCTACGCATAGGCCGGCCCGGAACCCGAGCGCAGCCTTGCGCTCCCCGTGCCCACTTACCCGAGGGGACTCGCCGCCCTGGGTACTCACCCGAGCTTCACGTAGAGAACGCCAAAGCAGAGAAACACGTAGAAGATCCACTTGCGAGAGTTTCTGTGCATGATCCAGGGCGGGGGGCTGCGCCATAGACAGCGGCGGCCGGGGGACGCGCGGGCCCGGCGGGGGCGGGCGGGGGCCGGGGCTGCGGGCGGAGCGCGCTCAGCCGGCGCTGCGGCTCGGGCGGCCGGCGACGCGCGGGCGCTCGGCGCGCGCAGCCACCATGGTGAGCCCGGGGCGCCGCGGCCGCCGCGTGCGCCCCGGAGAGGGACCGGGGCCCGGGACCGCGACCTCGGAGCCGCGCTGGGCGACCGCGGGGCCCTCCGAGCGCGGGCCAGGGCCAGGCGCGACGGGCGGGCGCTGCCTCCACAGGCGCAGCCGCCTGGGGCCGTGCGCGCCTCGCCGAGCGCCGCGGCGGCCAATGTGTCCGCACTTGTCGGGCTCCCCAGGTGACTCGGGCCCGGCAAGCGAGCCGCGAGCAGCGAGCGCGCCCCAGGTAGGAGGATCCGCCTCCCGCCCGCCTCCTCGCTCGCCGCGCGCTCTCTCGCTCCCCGCGCTCCCCTCCCTTTTCTCCTCTCTCCCCCGTGACACAGACGCATCTACCCCGGCCCCCTCCCCGCCGCCTCCCTCCTGACCGCTTTCCCGGGAGGGGGCGGGGGAAGGCGCGGCCCAGAGACACCTGCGCTCGGGCGCCCGCGGGGGTGGGGGCGGGGCGGGGCGGGGGCCGGGTGACGACCCGCGCAGGTTCTGGTGGCCCCTGGGCTTTCGTTTCTAGTAGGGGACGGAGAGACCGTCCACCCCATCTCCTAGCCGAGAGCACGTCCCCTCGCCCCAGAAATTATCCACGCAGGGTCCTCCAGGCTACACCCTCGGCGCCCCCCAGTGCTGCCTCGGGCAGATCTGGTGGGACACCGACACACGCGCGCACACGCGCACACACACGCCCAGGCACCCAGCATTGCAGCCAGCGGCGCCAAATTGCAGACTTGGAAGATGGACAGACTAGCCTGGCCACAGTCAGGGCGATGGCACAGGTGACTTCCTTGGCCAAGCATCATGAAGGAGGGCACAGGACACTGGGGAGGCCTCCTGGCCTCGGGCGCAGGCTTCTGGCTCTTGAGTTTCTGCCCCCGCCCCGCCCAGCCCGGTGGTCTGCACCGGTCTGGCACCACTCGGCTTGGTGCCCAGGCTGAGTGACATAGAGCGACGTTGGCCTGGCCTCGGTGCCCGCATCCTGGGGCCGGTCTGAGTCGGTTCGGTCCCACACGTGGGCACCAGGAACCCGCGGATTCTGCTGCGTAAAATCCACCTGTCCTCAGATGGGGCGGGCGTGCCCGGCCTGATCGGTCCAGGCCAGGGGCCCCTCTAGCACCGCGTCCCCAACCCTGGAGGCCTGGGATGGGGGGCGCGCGGGCGTGGATGTAAGCTGGTCGTGCCCCGGACCAGCGGGAACAGAGCGCTGGGTGGCAGAAAGCAGGTGCGCGGGATGGGGACCGTGACTCCACCTTCCAGCCACCTAGAGGAGCTCCAGCTCGAAAGCGACCACCCCGCCCCGCGGGCCCGGCGGCCCATGCCCCAGCCCTTGTTAATTTCTCGAACCCTCTGCACGTTTGCCACGAGCCGGAGCGGGTGGGGGCTTCGAGGAGGGAAGGGACGTTGGAGATCCGGCCAGGGAAACTGAGGCACGTTAAGAGATGAAATGACAGTAGCAGCCCCACCCCGTGCCCCCTGCGCCCCAGAGCCCCGGAAGTCGCCCCACTTCCACCAGGAGCTGAACGGGGGACCACAGGGTCGGGTGGCGGGAGCGGCGGGGCGGGAGTCGCACGAGCTCGGCGGGCGGATGCTGCCACCCTGCGGCGACACCGCGCGACGGTCGCATGTGAGCAGCCGGTCGGGAGGTCGAGGGTGGCTGGCCACACCGGCCGGGCCTGAGAGGCGGGTGGTACCCCATTCTGACGCCGAGTCTGGGGGCCACAGCGCGCCCCACGGCCTCTGGCTGGGCGTGGGTCCGCAGGGCCGGGGCGGCCAGGGCCTCCGCGCCGCCCCCACCCCGGCCGCAGCGACCCCCGCCCCCACCTCCGCCCCAGCCAGCTTCAGGGCCGGCTCATCTCCAGGGCGGGACGCTGTGTGCCTCTGCCGACTGCGGCGCCGTGCCTCAGTTTCCCCGGGCGAGCGGGGTGTAGATCTGCGCCCGGGAACGCGGAGGGCCCGCGGCGTGGCTTGGTGCTGCCACCTGCCGGCCGCAGGAGGAAGGACACCGAGGAACGGCTGGGCGGGATCAGCGGCGATCGGTCCTGGGCGACCGGTTTCTTGTGGGTTGCGGGGCGGGGGGCGGGTCGGAAATCTGCGACCCCAGGCAGGTCCCCCAACCCCAGGTTACACTGAATATTTAACAGGATGGTGGATAGGGCGGGGCTCCAGCCCTGAGGCTGGGGTGGGGATTCATCGGGAAGGGGGGCCGTGCTCTGTTCGCTCTGGATCCATCCAGGGACCCGTGGTTCTCAGAGGGCAGAGGTCTTCGGAGTCAGGACGCTCTGGGGTTCTCAGCGACTCAGGGTACGTATGGGCTCATGGGGCCCAGCAAAGTCCTATGCGTGTGTCCTTGGCAAAGCTTAGGAGTTTTCCAGCCTGGGAATAATCATCATAGCGGGAGGCTGAGGCAGGAGGATGGCAAGTCCTAACCCAGCCTGGGCAATTTCGCAACTTAGGGAGACTCTGTCTCAAAATACAATTTAAAAAGGGCCGGGGATGGAGCTCAGTGTGAAGACCCTGGGTTCAATTCCCAGTACTGCCAAAAGAAAGAAAAAGAAGGAAAGAAGAAAAAAGAAGATAATAACAATAATCCTAACACTTGCCTCGCACGGGTCGTTCTGACACCCTGTGAGTTCACCCCAAAATGATTAAAGAGTGCCTGGCATTGTAGGGCACTGTCACTGCCCAGACCATGTCCTGACACCTGGCCCATGTGGATGGATGGATGGATGGATGTGTTGATGGATGAATGGAGGGATAGATGGATGGATGGATGGGCAAGTGGATTTGCTGTGTGAGGGTGTGGCGAGCAGCACAGGCAACTCTGACCCCTCTCGGGCCAGGCCTCCCTCTGAGCTGCTGCCAGCTGCTGCCAGCATGTTCTGCCTTCTCCAGATCTAGAAGTCTTCCGGAGGGAGGAAGAGGCTTTAGAGGCTGGAAGGGAGGAGCATGGCCCCTTCGGGAGAAGCAAGACTACTCTGTGTGGCTGGGGTGGAGGGAGAGCCTTGGATGCTCACCCAAGGGTCCTGGGTTTGACCTTGAGGACCACGGGAGCCATGAATGGGTCCCATGCAGTGGAGCACCAGGGTCAGCTTTCCCATTTGGACAGCCCATGTGTCCATGGGCCATCTCTAACTGTGTCCTCCAGGCTCAAGTCCCAAGGCAAATGTCACATCTGACTCATCTTGTCCCCAGGGTCCAGAGCAGAGCTGAGGAAGGGCCTGGTGAGAGTGAAGATGGATGGATGGATGTGGGGGTAGATGGATGGGTAGATGGATGGATGGATGGATGGATGGATGGATGGATGAATGGAGGGATGGATGGGTGGATGGATGGATGGGCAGGTGGGTTTGCTGTGGGAGGCAGCGACATGCCATCCTTCTCCTCTGTGGGCTCGTGCAGTCTGTACAGATAAAGCCAAGTGTAGGTGGTTTGCCTGGGACATTCCCAGTTTTAATCACTGAAAGTTCCACATCTCAGGGTCCCCTCGTGCTGGACAAAAAGGGATAATCAGTCACTCTAGATCTAGGAGAGAAGAATCCAGAGTTTTCCTGGCAGGAGGCTCCAGGACCGGTCCCACTGGGCATGTGCTGTATGAGAACGGGAATGTACGAGTGCCCTACCACCAGTTCTCACTGAGTGGGCAGGCACTTCGTGACCTGGGACACCGCAAAGCGGTGACCCTTACCCCACGCTCGGCTTGTTGGCCTTCCACTGGATAAGCACTGTTGAGCACTGACATCCCAGCCTGTGCTGAGCTCGGAGGGGACAGTATCCATCTGTGGGGGCTGGTGTGCCGGAGGGGGAGAGAAGGACACAGAACGGAGGGGGAGGGTTTGGAGCTCTGTGCCACCAAATCTCCCCAGGTGCTGTCCCCCACGTGTGTTAGGCGACACCCAGGATGGAGTGCCGTCACCCCGGAGCTGTACACCGTTTCCCTGGCTTGAATCTGAGACTTGTCCCCCATTCCTCTTTCCTGTGGCTCCCCTGTCCCCTTGGCCACTGCTAGGCCTGGCCCTCTTTCCAGCCTGACTGCTCCCCCCACACACTGCTACCTCTGCTCAGAAAAACAAAACAGCCCCAACTGCCCCCTTGCTTTCTGGGCCCACCGCAGCAGGGGACCCAGGTCCTTCTGACCCCAGGAAGTGGCCTGGTATCCAAGCTCACCCAGGTCAGGCATAGCAAGGCTTGCACTTAGAGTAAGAAAATCCAAAGAGGGCCGGTGAGACGGCTCAGCGGCTTAAGCGCCTGCCTTGCAAGCGCGAAGGCCCGAGTTCGACTCCCGGAACCCACATACGAAAAAGGGGCCGGTGATATCGCTCAGCGGCACGGGTGCCTGTTGGCGCGTGAGGTCCTGAGGTCGTCCCCCCGGTACCCACAAAAAAAAAAAAAAAAAAGAAAATCCAAAGAACAATTTCCTTGTAAGCTCAAGATGACATTTTAAGGCCCCCTAGTGCACCTCATCAGCATCACAAATGTCATCAGCGTCACCAATGTCACCAACATCAGCCCATCTCTGTCATGCTGGGCTGCAAGGGAGGCTGGGAGCTGTGGCCTGGCTGAGCTGTTGTCCAGGGCCAGCTAGCACGGGATGACCAGGAGAGGGACAGTTGATTCTGGAGGACAGCTTGCAGCCCTGTCCTTCCTTAAACGTGACCCCCACCATGGTCCTCATGCTGGTAGCCCCCATGCTGCTCTCATGTTCCCATGCCCCCAGGGTCTCTGCCCAGAGGCAGCCTAGCTCCTGGCTGGGTGTGGGTCACCCTGCGGCCTGACCACCAGGCGTCCCAGTGCCCTCTGACCCAGGCAGACTCCCCCTCACTTCCTTCTGTTCCCTGTCCTGAGTGCTCTCTAGTTCTGACTGGCTCTGATTATTTAACAACGAAGCTCAAAGAGCTGGTACCTAACCAAGATAAATGTGCACTTTTTCTTCTTCACAAAAGAAAGGTAGGCAAACTAGAGTGGTAGGAGGGCCACACTCGTCCTCAGGGATCCAGGCTCCTGTCAGCTCATTGTCCTTGCCTTCCTCAGCTTGTGGCTCTTCACCTCAGAGTCCAAATTAGCTGCAAGAACTCTGCCATCACATTTGCCTTCCAGGTTGCTGGCTAGAGGAAAGACCAAAGAAGGGCAACCTCAGTCCACTCCTGGACATTCTACGTGACACTTCCTTGACTTATTGGCCAGAAGCTGGTCGCATGGCTGTATCTAGCTTCAATCCAGTCTGGGAAGTATCGTTTTATAGCAGAGCAGCAATATCCCCAGCTAAAATAGAGCTCAGCTACAAAGGAGGATGGGCAGTGGGATATTGGGGCCCACGATCAGCAGTTTCTGATTTCTGCCACCCCCACGGCTCCCCACCCCAAACTTGGCCCAATGTTCCCATCCCTGGTTCACCCAGCCTTCGGGTAGCCAGCTGCTCTGACTCTCTCCTTGGAGGCCACCAGCCCCAGCTGTCCCCAGGGGGCAGAAGACCAAGTGGAAGGAATGAGGAGCAGGAATGGGGACACCCCCCCACACCCAGCAACCCCTGCTCACAAGCAGAGGGTCCACTAAAACCTACTCTGGGCTGATCTGGTCCAAGCCATGGAGGTGGAGAGAACAGGGCGCATTGTCTGACACTTTAATTATATTCCCCGCACTGTCACTCTGTGGCCCCTCTGACTTCATGCATTTTTCATGCCTCTTAAGCCAAGTCTGCTCTTTAGAAATCAACCCCGGGCCCGCACTTTCCCAGCCCCATCCGTGCGTGACTGGCCAGCGGGTGGGGACCGTCCCCGGGAAGCTGGGTTAGCCATCTGGAGCAGCATTGCATCTGCAGCCTAATCCTATTTGCCAGGTTGATCTAAAAATCCTAGGTTTCTGTTCTTTGTCTCTGGCACCAGAAGCCAAGCACCAGGCTGACACAGCTACATCAGGGCTGAGAATGGGGTTTTCACCCCTCGCCCTGCGCAGGACCAGCCTGGGCTGGTCTAAACCCCTGGCCTTCGGGCTGCTGGCACTGCCCTCACCGCATGGCTGCAGGCAGCTCCTCCAGGGTCAGACCCTGGGCCTGGGGGTCCTGCCACACTGCACGGGGCCTGCACCCCACCACTGTGCACAGTCCCTCCGTGGGCTCCTTGTCTCTGCCTGAGAATGCACCCAGGGCCCAGGCCACATCCAGAATTGGCAGGAACTAATCGGACCCCTAGACACCTGTTGGGGGGACAGTGGAGAATAAAGAAAGATAAAAGACCATATTCAAGGTACAAAGGGACCGGGAGGAACCTGGCTCTAATGGAGAGGCACAGCAGTCTCCATGGTTGACCCACTTTTATTTATTTATTTATTTATTTATTGGTACCGGGACTCAAACTCAGGACCTTGCACTTGCTAGGCAGGCTCTTGTGCCGCTGAGCTATCTCCCCAGCCTGACCCACTTTTATTAGCAAGTGAGGAGCACAGGGAAAGGGGTAGTGAACAGCAACTGCAGAAGCCGGGGAACGGAGGACTGAGGAACAAGTCCTCCCTACCCGGATGCCTTGTGCCCTTTGGACTGTCCTCGGCCGATGCTATCTTGCCTTCGGAATGCCGCAGTTACTGGCTTTCTCTGCGCAGCCTTCCGCATACTTCTCTGTCCCTAAAGCAAGGTCACGCCAGGCTCGAGACCATGGGACCCCAGTCACATAGTCTGGCCCCTGGCATGGTAACATATTATTTCGTATCCCCTGGTCCCCAACAGTTACCCCTTTTTGTTTCTGTAATCGCAAGAGTTGAAACAGCGTAACTTGAAGTTGGACGGCGTCTAGGCGTTGTCTGGTTTGACGTCCCCTGCAGCAGACTAGGAAAAGAAATAGAAGGCACAAGCATATTAGCACAGTCAATCTAGTGTAGAATCCAAAATGGGCCTGGTGGCGGCAGACTCCACCACGAGCGTAGAGAACGCCTCTCTCCATGGCTGCACGTCCCGGGGTGGCACGCACGGTGGCATTCCCTGACCTGTTAACACACAAACACACCCTCCTCCCCATGTATTAACTGCACTGGGCTGTACCGCTTTCCCGTTTGGATGCCTCTCCACAGGACTTGAGCCTAGGCGAGCTCGTCGATGTGTCCTTTTGCCAATGAAGCTCTGATGGGGGTATTTACTTTCTGCAAGCGGGTTTAGAAAATTGAAGGTAAAGGTAGCAAGATCTGATTGAGCCTGTGGAGGAGACTGTACTCCGCCCTTTTATTTCTGTAATTGTGTTTTAAGGAAAGGTACACACGCTGCTCTCTGGCTTGGCCCTGAGGGATATAAGGGATGCCCGCGACATGTTTCATATGCCAGAGCTGAAAGAGGATACGGCCTTGCTGACGTATGAGGCTCCATTATGAGTTTTTATTGTACGAGGGAGTCCCACGGCAGCAGAGGCAGATAAACAGTGCTGTTGAACGTGTCCCACCTTTTCACCCCATGGCAGTTGACATGAGTCACGTGAGAATAAGTATCTATAGAAGCCTGAACCTATTGTAACCACCCAAAAGATAGGACACAGAGGGGTTGTGAAAAAACAATATTTTAGATCAACCATAATCAGCAGCCATTCTCAGGGGGCAGCTGCAGGGGATGGAAGGTGAGGAACCAAGGCCCCCACTGGCTGTAAGCAGGCTTTTGCAGCCCTTCAATCCCCTTTGTAAGACGTAACGTTGCTTGGGCTAACACTGAGTTTTTATAAGAATTGGTTCCCACATCTTGACAAGCTTTCAGATAACTTCCAAGATTTTTTGTGGCCCTGACTACCCAAGGGCCTGTTTGCCATCTTTATTTGCATTCTCCAAAGCCAAGTGAAACATGATAATTCCGGCCACTTGTGAATAAGGGACCCGTCTGCAGACAGCCTCCTGTAATCTAGCAAGGAGCTGAGCAGGAGGCTCTCATGACCCCTGCAAGACATGCAAAAGGGACTCAGCTGGAGTACTCTCCTTGGAAATCGTAGCCCATGCCCGTTTCATCATCGACTTCATCTGGTCACACACTTCATTAGGAGAAGTCAATTGTTGCACGAGATCTGCATACGGCCCGGTTCCTAGCGGTGTATCCTCCGTGCTTCCTGCTCTTCCTGCTGCCCTATTTCTATTCGCCTGCTCTGCTGCGAGCTCCTGGAGTTTCATGTTAAAATGAAGGTATTGGCCTGCTGAGGGCCAGGAACGGGTGAGAGGTCTAATATCTTGTGGGGCTATACACAGGGCTCCCAAAATGGGCTCCAAGAGTCCCAGTGTAAAGGGTCCCTGGACTCCATTGTCCGTTACACTGTTTCAATTCTTTTAAAACCGTGTACTCTATCCCATGATGTTCACATATCACTCGTTGGGGATTACTGGGGTCCTAACAGTAATAGGAAAACAACAGGGCCCCATGTGGGTCCCCAGCCATCGTAGCTTGCCGAACAATTTGTTGGTACTTAGACAAGCAAGGATGGCCTGCGCTAGCCTCTAAACATCGTGAGCCAAGAGAGAATCTCTCTACTTTCTTCTCGATCGCTCCCATTTCCCTCATCAGGGGAGCAGTAGCAGTTGTGGCAACCGTCGCGGCACACGAAGAATCCAATATGGCAGTCACCAAACTCCATGCTGAAAAGGTGTCCGGGCAATCTGCTCTCCCCTAGCACAGGCCCTTCTTAGATTTTTGCCTACTCTATCCCAGTTCTCCACGTCCAAAGTTCCCTCCTGCAGGAACCATGGGTCATACTTGGTGATATCTATTTTTTTTTTATGTGGGTACCGGGAGTCGAACTCAGGACCTCTCACTTGCCAGCAGGCGCTTGTGCCGCTGAGCGATATCACCGGCCCTTTTTTTCCTTTATGTGGGTACCAGGAGTCAAACTCAGGACCTCATGCTTGCCAGGCAGGCGCTTACACCGCTGAGCCATCTCACTGGCCCCAGCTTGGTGACATCTTGCATCATCTTTGACAGAGAGTGGGTACTGACCTGGGCCCCTGCCTGTTTCAACAACGTATGCTGCAGCTGCACACATCTGTGCTTCTCTGCTGACAAATTCTGCCCCATCATCGCGTTAGAAAAGCTTTTCTGCAGCGCTGCTACTTTCACTTCTGTTTGGCTGACTCCATTCCCTGACATCTGCGTCACTCCTTCCCACTCTGGTGGGTCTTGCCCTCCAAGTCTCAGGCCCCTGTTTGGGCGCCAGTTGCCCGGGGGCTGATGAGACCCCTGGATACCTGTGGGGGGAACGGCAGGGAATAAAGACAAAAGACAATACTCAAATACAAGGGGACCAGGAGGAACCTGGCTCTCGTGGACAGGCACTGCAGTCTCCACGGCTGACCCACTTTTATTAGCAAGCGAGGTGCACAGGGGAAGGGGTAGTGCAGTTGTCGTGGAATGACCACTGCAGTAAATGGAGAACAAGGGACTGAGGGGCAAGTCCTTCTCCCACCCGGATGCTGCATTCTTTAGGTTGTCCTCAGCAGATGCTATCTTGCCTAGAAATGCCGTGGTTACCATCTTTCTCTGCACAGCCAGGAAGCAGGCGGCCTGCCACAAACTTCTCTGTTCCTAAAACGAGGTCACAGTGGCCTTGAGACCAGGGGACCTGTCACGTAGCCTGGTCCCCAGCATAGTAACATATTATTTCATATCCCCTGGTCCCCAACACAGGGTATCGGGGCACACTCCTTCATAGCCTGGCCCCGAGAAGACCTTCCTCTACAACAGGCTGCAGGTGATGCTTTGGGCAAAGAGCTGGATTGGAACCCATATCCTCTCTAAGGCACCTCCTCCAAAGAGGAATAGATATCCTTGTTGCTTCAGTGCCTAAGGAGAGACACTGTCTAAGCCCCCAGCAGTGCTCTGGGGCCCTGGAGATGTTGCAGTTGGCTCCTGGGATCGCAGACAGAGAGTGGAGCTTGGGGACAGGGTCTGGAAATGGAGGCGGTGAGGTATAGGACTCTGCACACTGAGCTTCGACCTGCCCACCTGAGACACAGGGCTGCCTTCCTTGATTGTGGGGAACGAGGACACCTTAGGGTGACTTGGAACATGCCAGAGGCATGGTCACCAGATGGGCAGGGCCCTCCCGGGGTCTCTGGAGTGTGGACTGCTCTGAGTGACCCTGCTGGGAGCTGTACCCGAGGGAGGGGCGGGCAGCACGAGGTGTGGTCTCCAGTCCCCATTACCCTTCTCCAGGGGACAAGGAGTCCCTGCAGAAGCCCTGGGTGGACTCCGCCGATGACAGAGGAACAAGAAAGTACAAGCATCCATGCCTCATGCGTGAGCCCATCTGGCGATGTCCCTCAAGGTTAGGGTTCCCGCGGTGTGGTCTGTTACCGGTCAAGTCAGGAGGGCACCACCCTGACCCCATGGAGCTCTTGGGGGACACTGGGCAGGCACTGGACCAACTGGATCCTGAATCCTGCGCCTGGAGACACCGGCTGTCCTCTAACGGCGTCTCAGGCTCTGAGTTATTAAAACAAACATGGCATGATCAAAATACACAAGTATTTACATTTTAAAATATTTCTTACAGTAAAACACACATTGCCCTGAATCCCCCTCAAAATCCTCCTCCTTACTTCCTACGCACTCATCCATGGTTCTTGCCACTTTCTGAAGCAGCTCTGGAGTCCTCGTTCCTGAGTGTCTTTACAAGGTATGATCAAAAATACAGTGAATGCTGCTGCCGAGAGCCCCCAAATGGACAGGCAGGCTTGTAAGACACGGCGGTGAATGTCACCCACCTTCCCTACCAGATCGCCCACCTGGTGGACAAGACCCACCGGCAGAGGCCTCAGCGCGGCCAGGGAGGGGCCTTCGAGGGCGGAACTGTGTCCACCAGAGAAGTGGGTGTGGACCTGCTGAGGCCCCGGTCTTCCATGAAGCCTGCACCAGGCGGCAGGACACGCCGGGGGCGGCCGGGCAGAGTCCTCCCTCCGGGGGTCGGGGATCCTTCAGCAGCACAGGCAGCCGCGCGGGAGGAGGCAAGGACTCGACACCAGCGGTGGCGCGGAAACCACACTCTGCCCTCAGAGACTCCGTGGGAACTGACCAGAGCCCAGGGCGTGGCAGCCCCGAGGGGACACCCAGCAGCCAGGTGTGTTGGTGAGGGCCGCCGCCGCTGTGCCCCAGAATGAGCCAGCAGAGCGCCTGTGGGACGAGTGTCCCGGCCGAGCCACGGAGGACCGGCCACGTGCCCAGCACACAGAGGCGGCTGGCCTGCAGCTCCAGCCAGTACGGGTGGGCGCTGCTCACGCCCATCCCCGTGGGTGCCTCCTGGGGCCTCCAGAGCACAGTGCCTGCACCCACTGGTCAGTCCCAGCTGCCCTGAGCCCCGCCTGGCCCCCGTGCCCTTCAGACTCTCTCCCTGGCATGGAGCCTTGGGCCCACCCAGCCCTTCCTCACCAGGAGGCTCCTGCGGCTCCCCTGAAGGCCTTGGAGCTGGCAGCTCTTCCTCCAGGGAGCCCTCTTGGATGGCCCCAGCAGCACCAGATGCTCCTCCCCATGCTGTCACATCCTCACTTTACCCCCCATCTCAGCCTGGCCCCACTGCCTTCGGGAGAAGCCTCTGGAAGCCCTGGGGCTGGTGGCCACCCACAATGCACCTATCCCCACTCCTGGAGCCAGGAATGCATGCAGCAAGTGTGGGAGAGACACAGCACGACCATGTGGCCAGGGCCACTGTGGAGCCCATCCCCCACCCCTGAGAAGCCTGCTTCGGCAGGCATTGATGATGTCGATGGTGATGGTGGTGGTGATGGTGATGGTGCTGGTGGTGCTGGTGGTGCTGGTGATGGTGGTGGTGGTGATGGTGGTGCTGGTGCTGGTGATGGTGGTTGTGGTGATGGTGGTGGTGGTTGTGGTGGTGGTGATGGTGGTGGTGATGATGATGGTGATGGTGGTGATGGTGCTGATGATGGTGGTGATGGTGGTGATGATGGTGGTGATGGTGGTGGTGCTGGTGGTGGTGGTGATGGTGGTGGTGGTGGTGCTGGTGGTGATGGTGGTGGTGGTGATGGTAGTGGTGGTGGTGATGGTGGTGGTGATGTGGTCATGGTGGTGGTCGTGGTGGTGGTGATGGTGGTGGTCGTGGTGGTGGTGATGGTGGTGGTGGTGGTGATGGTGGTGATGTGGTGGTGGTGGTGATGGTGGTGATGGTGATGGTGGTGTTGGTGGTGCTGGTGGTGATGGTGGTGGTGGTGATGGTAGTGGTGGTGGTGATGGTGGTGGTGGTGATGTGGTCGTGGTGGTGTTGTTGGTGGTGGTGATGGTGGTGGTCGTGATGGTGGTGGTGGTGGTGATGGTGGTGGTGGTGATGTGGTGGTGGTGGTGGTGGTGGTGATGGTGGTTGTGGTGATGTGTTGGTGGTGGTGGTGGTGATGGTGGTGATGGTGATGGTGGTGGTGGTGGTGGTGATGTGGTGGTGATGGTGGTGGTGGTGGTGGTGGTGATGGTAGTGGTGGTGATGACGGTGATGGTGGTGGTGGTGATGGTGGTGGTGGTGGTAATGGTGGTGATGATGGTGGTGACAGTGTTGCCCACTGGTAGCAAATAAATGTTTTAGAGAATAAAAAGAATGACTATCCCCCCCACTAGGTCTGTTCGGAATCTGGACTCACCCTCCCCACACACAGTCCCTGGACAGAGCTGCCCACTGGGGCCTCAGTTTTCCATGGAGGTGGTGAGGGCTTATTAGGTCACCTCAGGGCACCCCCAGCTCTGCCCTCGGCCTTGATGTCTGTGGGGGCCGGGCGGGCAGAGCGGGCAGGGTTTTCTCCTGAGTCGGGTCACGTTGGGGACCACAGCGGGGCCAGGTGAAAGGGCACTGTGGCAGTCGAGGGCTCGCGGGGTCCTGACTCCCAGAGCCCATGCTCCAAGGGCTGCTGCACCGCCCTCCAGCAAGCTGTCAGGCTCCAGGGCGCAGGTCCCCAGTGCCCCCTCCACTCCTGGCCTTGGCTCCAGGTGGGACACAGACCCAGGGCAGTGCTTGGGGGAGGGAGGCCTGGGGACAGCAGTGCTCCAGGGCCCCCACGAGCACCCTTCTGCCTGATGAAAACCTCTGGGCTCAAGTCCAGCACGTGGCTCCTTCTGGCCTGGAGACATCGGCGACTGGTCCTCCCAAGACATCACACCAGCATGCTTCCCGCCCCCCACCTCCCAACTCCCCAACCCTCCCCACCCCACCCCACCCCCACAGGTGTCCCTGAACCTCAGCTAGTCCTTGACCTTGGGGATCCTCCCAGTTCTGATTCCTCCTCTGAGGCTCCACCACCCCTGGTGGGCCACCAGAGGGCGCCCTGCTGCAGGGAAAGTCTGCTACCACAGGGCTGCCCGGCCGGCCTAGGTGCTAGAGCCCAACTCTGGACCTGCAGGAACCAGGCCAGGGGCTCAGGGTGGGAGTGTGGGCTCTGGACTCCTGAGGCCCTGTTCCTGGGCCCAGGGTGGTGTGACCCTGGCAATCCCTGGCCTCTCTGCCATGGTGCCTGCTAGAGGGCTTTGGGAAGGACTAGGTGAAGACTGCACCCCAATCCCACACAGGGAAACTGAGGCCCAGTCAGGGACACGCGTGGGGCCTCAACAGTCCCCACGAGGACTGATGGGACAAGAGGGTCCAGTGGGGCTTAGCAGGGTCTGCAGGCCCCGGAATGGGACACAGCAGAGGCCAGCGCAGCCCAGGTGGTGCAGGGGGACAGGGCGTGGCCGCACTCTGCACCACAGGCCTGTCGGGCGTCTGGGCCAGGCCCACCTCTGGGCTTTTGCCTAGTGCTGCACTGACACAGGTGCTCAGGAGCCGTTCCTGTCTCTGTTGTCCCTTCTCCTAGGCAGAGCTCTAGGAGTGGCCTGCCGGTCTCATGGTGACTTTGCTGGGGCTGACTTCCTGCTGTGCATGGCGGCCATGCCATGCCGCCACCCACCGGCTGCACAGCAGGCCCAAGGCTCACGTTCCTCCTGGCCATGCCGTCCTGTTGTGTTTAGTATTATTACAGTGTCCTCAAGGGTGGGAGGTGGTATCTCGTTGAGCTTCTTCCTCTCCCTCCCCCTCCCCTCCCCCTCCCCTCCCCCTCTCCTTACCCTCCCTCCAGGAGCGGAGATTGAACCCAGGTGTATTCTATCACTGAACTACATCCCAGCCCTTTAAAAAAAATTATTATTATTATTATTATTATTATTATTTTGGATTTTCGGGACAGGGTCTTACTATGTAGCCCAGGCTGGCCTTAAACTCACAGTAACCTTCCTGCCTCAGCCTCCCAAGTGCTGGGATTGCAGGTGTGTGCCACCATGCCCAGCTTTAAGAACATTTTTGAGGGCTGAAAGTGTAGCTGGACCTCTGCCAGGGCCACCGTGTGCTGGGTGTGTGCTAAGTTTTGGAGAAACCAAACTGAGAATAGAAAATGTAACACTTTCCTCTAAAATAGCTTAAAAAAAACAAAAGGAGCTCACCTGTAAGCAGAAGAGGCACTCAGGGCTGGACATCCGGATGCCAGGGTGAGTGCTGCAGGCAGATCCACAAGAGCTTCCCTGCAGCGGTGTCGCCTGGCTTGGCCTGGGCGGACATTCCGGTCATGCAGCAATAAGGCCAGGTAGGGCTGGGGCCGGCAGCCTGGGCCTGGCCCTGACCTCCTGCGCTGACACGCGGTGAGGGACGGGAGGCCAGGTCACACACTGCTCAACCCCCTCAGCCAGGCTCAGCTGCACAATGGCTCCTGGGATGGCCCTGCCCTTGCCGACTATTCCCCGGGCTGAGGAGACTGGCACCAGACAAACCCACCAGGGTGTGTGAGTGGGCTCAGCAGGGGCACCCGCAAGGCAGGGGACAGGCAGGGGTCTGGCAGAGAGGACAGCAGGTGACCAAGGGCTTTAATGCAAGGACAGAGAGGCATGGGCACTGTGAGCAGTGGGCACAGCCATGCAAAGACCCTAGGAAGGTGCGTGGTCCAGCGCCAACACAGACCGAGGCAAGGGCTGCGGAAGGGGGGACGCTGAGCTGAGCTTTCCTGAGGCGTCCATCCCTCCCCACCTCCAGCCCCAGCCATTGTAAGGCTGAAAAGAGCCAGTTTGATTCACAATGACGCTCCTCCTCCTGGGATCTGGAGTCCTAAATCGCAGCACCAGGCAGCAGGGTCACTCCAGGACACGCTGCCTTCCGGGTTCTGTCGTCCTATGGAGCTGGGGAGGACGGGCCTGGCGCCGGGCCACCCGGCTCCGCCAGCGCATTGTCTGCCTGTCTGGCCGGAAGCAGCTGCTGCCCAGGCCGGGTGGGGCCCACGGGGACAGCGACCAGGCGGCTGCAGGCTGCCGGGGCTGCATGGAGGTGGCCAGGGCCCTGGGCACACAGCGCCACTCCCCTGCCTCGCCTGGACTCCGCGCCGCCACCAGCCCAGGTCTGCAGCCTTAGCACAATTTGCATGGCCCTGCAGCCTGGCCACAGCCCGGGACTCTACCGGTCCAGGCAGGGCCAGGCCTCTCTGTGTCCCCACAACATGGCCACTGCTCCCATGGCCACACATGGACCTGCGTGTGGCTGCCACCTGCAGGGACCCCAGCCGTGAGCCTGGCCAGCCCTGTGGCCTCAGAGCCCAGGCTCCAGGGCCTGCATCGTCTCCCTGTAACCGCCGTTTAAGGCGGGGTCTCACATTGGCCAGGGATCTGGTTTCTCAAATCTTCTTTTGTTGATTCCCTTTCTGATGTTTTCTCAGCCTTGGTTTTCAAAGTTTCTTTGTCTTTCTGTTTTTTGTGAGTTTTGTTTATGTTTTGTTTTGTGGTACTGGCGATTGAACCCAGAGCCTTTACACTGAACTACATCCCATTTTTGTTTTATTTTGAGGCAGGGTCTCGCTAAATCACTAAATTGCTCAGGCTGGGTTCAAACTTGTGATCCTCCTGCCTCAGCCTCCTAGAGTACTGGAATTAGGCGCGCACCACCATGCCTGCCTATCGAAGCAGAATTTAACCTCAAAAGCTGACAAGAGTCTCCACCGCACTGCTCTGTGGGTCTCCCCTCCTGGCTGCCTGTGGGGTGGTAGCAAACCTGGGGAGAAAGACACATCCCCTGGGACAGATGCAGATGGCCATGCCCAATAGACAGGCATTGCTGAATCCAGCCAAATCACCAGATCAGAACTATGCCCACTGCTGGCCCCGCTGAACCGGGCATGCCCTCCCCCCACAACCCTTCATGGCTCCTCGGTGCCACCCCAAGTTCATGCTCTGGGACATAAATACCTACCACTGGGGTTTATTGCCTCCCCTACTCATGTTCCCCAGACACAGCCCTGCAGCCCCGGACTCAGACACCTCAGCCCCACGGGAGGAGAGGGCATGTGGGCCCCAGAGGACAGAGTGGGGCTGAGCAGGAAGGATTTGAAGCTCGCACTCAGGGTGCCAGCACCCCACCCCTTGGGCCTGCTCCTTGGTGCAGATGAAGAGAGATGAGGGCCGGTGTGGGGCACACTCCTGCAATCCCACCACAGTGAGAGGCTGAGGCAGGGAGGTCTCAAACTTAGTGACTTTGAGAGAACATACCTCAAAATTTAAAAATGTGAAATGGGCATGTAGTTCAGTGCAAAGGCCCTAGGCTCAATTCCAGTACTGCAAATTAATTAACTAATTTAAAAAATTTATGTGGAGGTTAAAGGTGAAGATAAAGTGGGAGAAGAAGGCAGATCTAAGAGGTCCCAGCTTTAGCTCCGAGCTCCCCAGCAGCCAAGACAAAAAGGGGAAGCAATGGTTGGTTGACGAGTTCCTATTACTCCATGGGTACAGTTGGAAGGAATCGGGTGCTGGGAGCTTGCATTGAACCCTGAGCCTTGTGCAAACAGGGCAAACGCTCTCCGCTGAGCTACGGCTGGCCCAGCATGGGGTCTTCACTCTGAGGCTCCCACTCTGGGGAAGGTGACAGGAAAAGATGCGGGGACCCCTCCATCCCGAGCCCAGCATGGGCCAAGCCAGCTGGGCCTGGGCATCCAGGCGAACACCAGATTGGGCGTCCAGGGCCCTCAGCAGATGCTGTCCCAGGCCCCCATGCTTGGGCCTCGGTCCACTCTTCCGGCTGCACCAGAGGAGATGGCGACAGGGCCGCCCTCTGGGATGCACTGGGCTGCGCATACTGCCAGCCACAGGGCTTCGTGCGACTGTTTTGCTGCAGCCTGCTTTGTTCTGTCCTCTACCCGGGCTGTGTGCATCACCCTTGTCATCACGGCCAGGGCCCCCTGAGCTGGCATTTGAGGACCCGGCCTGATGCCCGATGCCCCCAGTGCCCCTTCTGTGTCCCCAGCCCCTGGCCAGTGCCAAGTTCAATCTGTCAGGGCACTGTCCCTGCCAACCCAACAAGGACCCCAAAGCCACCAATGAGGGCAGTGGTTCAGGTTCCACCGAGGCAGACAAGGCCTTGCTGTGGCCACCCAGGTCCCAAGCCTGCTGGGGCTGGAAGACGTGTCCAGAGGAACCCTCAGAGGCACCAAGCGCGGGCCTGCGTTGCGTGGTCTGCTCCAGTTACCATGTTTGCCATGGAACATGGCACCCCAAACCCACATACCAGCCGCTTCCTGCTCTGGGGTCCTGCTAGGAACACCTAGCCTTGGCTCCCAAGTTGGGGGCCTGGGCTGTTGGTGCCGGGTGTCTGGGGTGATGAGGCTGCTCCCCATGAGCTGGGTTCCAGGAGCAAGCACCCCAAAGGTCAGGCAGACACCAAGGGCTTCCATAGCTCAGCCTGCTCACCGGCCACCCCGTCCAGGGAGGGGACTCAGATCCATCTGTGGCTGGGGTCCAGCAGGAAGGGAAGATGGAAGAGGCCCCCGGAGAGGTCCCTGGTCCCTGTCAGACCCCTCTGTGCCTCCCCAAAGCTGACCCTGTGATGGTCAGCAGACCCCTGTCCCCAGGCAGCCTCTACCCAGGGCACCGCCCAGGCTGGCCCGGGCTCAGTGTGGCCCCACACCCTCCGTCGCTTTATCAGCAGACATTCTCCAAATGACCTGAGCTGAGGTCCACTGTCCCCAGGTCCCGCTGTCTCCCCATCTGCCCCAGTGGCCAGCCTGCAGCCTCTCCTAGGTGGCTTCCTCTCAAGACTCCCACGAGCACTCCTCTTCCAGGCTGGCCCAGCTATGAGCTTGCTTAGCGAGGACAGAAAGACCAGCCCCGGGTCGGGTCGGGGAGCCGGCGCCAAGCACACAGCTGAACAAACAGGCTTGCTCGCGTTTCCAGGCCCCCCGCAGCCTGGCTGCCCCAGGACCGGAGGCCCTGCAGGCCGAGCGGTGCCCCTTGGAGCTGGTCCAGCACCCGCCTCCTGCTCCCTGCTGCGCTCCTGGGGCCCAGGGCAGAACCTCTGCTCCTTCAGACCCCAGCCCAGGTCGGCTCTGCTGCCTGCTGGGGGACCTTCTCCTCCCTGCCTGCAGGGTCCACACCAGGGACAACAGGAAGTATGGTTCCTGGGTGTTTCCCACCCTGGGTGGGCGGCTGCGTGGGCTCAGAGGGTGCCCTGGGGACGCAGCACTGCAGACATCAGGCTGGTGACGAAGCCCTGGATTCTGCCCCGTCCCAGCCCCAGTTCTGCATCTGGCTCATCCTGGGCGTCTGTTTCTCCATTAGCAAAAGCTGATGCTGGGGTGTGGTGGGTGCTGGCCCCAACTGCGTGCTGAGTCCTTGCCAGGCTCATTTCCTGGGGCGAGGGAGGGGACGGGCGCAGGCCTGGAAGTGGGCATGTAGAGGCCGAGCCCTTGTGGGCACCAGTGGGCGGGACCGGCCAGGCACTGGCTGAGTGATGGACAGCCCCCTCCGGCACCCTGGCGATGATGCTGGAGGGAGGAGGGTGGCAGCCTGGCTGTGGGCCCCTTGTGGTGTAGCTCAGCAGGCTTCAGGCCCTGAGCCATGTCCCACCGTGGTCGGGGGACTTCACTCACGCAGTGGCCAGGCCCCCTGTGACCACTGGAGGACCCCTCTGCCCCGGCCCCTGCCCCACAGTCTTTTTCCCATAAACCGAGCCTGCTCTTCCTCTGTTTCCCAAAGCTGGGGAGTCAGGTCCGTCCGTCCCTCCACCGCCAACACCGAGCCCCAGCCTCTTCTGTCCTCTCGTCCGGCTGACTTCAAACCTCACGGCCTTGGGCTTCATTTCCTGCAGGCCCTGCCCCTCCCAGGCACCTGGCTGTGGGTGGCAATCAGGGTGACGCCTGCCCAGTTGGAGGGAGTAAGGCAGGTGACTGTCACCCTGGCTCCCAGAGAGGGACCTGCCTGGCCTCCTCTACGAGAGTTCTGATTGGCAGAGCACATCCCTGTGGCCACCAGGGGGCAGCGGAGGGGAGAGGGTGCTCTATCGCAGCCTTTGCTTTGGGCAGGGAATCGTGAGACCCCGTGGGGTCACTTGGGGCCAGCTGAGGACTCTGGGCTCTGATCCCAGTTCTGCCGCCGCCTCCCACGTGACTGGAGCCAGCCCGGCCCTCTGTGGCGCGCGGGGAGCAGGACCTCGACGGCAATGCGGAAACTCAGCTCCAGGCGGGAGGCCAGGCCACACCTGCCCGGGAGCCCTGAAGGCTCGTTGGCCCCTCTCACCTGCCTCCAGTTTGCAGATGGGGAAATCGAGGCCAGGCCAGGGCAGGGGCTTGGCCGAGGCTGCAGGATAAATCAGAATCTGAGCCATGGCCAGCTGGGCCTCCAGATGCCACTCCTGCCTGCTTCTCCAGTCCACGGAGGGCTGGGGTCCTGCCAGGCCCTCTGTTGGGCCACTGCTGGGGAGAGTGACTGTCCTCCAGCTCTAGGGCCCTTACAAGAGCCCATGGGGCCTCCTGTGCCGGCCTAGGGCCAAGTCCCAGCAGTGCCTCCCTGGGGTCTGAGGTTTCAGTTCTGAGGGCCCTGCCGGGTCACACGGGTTCCTGTGGCCTCGGCGCCCAGCTGGCCTGGCAAGGAGCCTCCCGGACGCTGCCCCATGTGCCTCTGACTCTCTGGCTGCTCCGGGCCGGGCCCCAGCTCGAGGACCTGGATGTAGAGTGGACGGCCCTCTCCCCCGGCCCACACTTCCTCCAGGCCCAGCACAGGAGGGAGCTCTGAGCTCTGAAGCCAGAAGAGGCTGGCCACAGCAGCTGGCAGGTCACGGCAAGCCCACTGCAGTCCATCTGCAGGAGCACAGGGGGCCACCCTTGCCCCCAGGTGAGGGGACACCAGACACTGGCTCCTGCTGCTGCCCTGGGCACGGGCACCTCTCCCTAGGTCTGGTTCCCCATGTATCTACTTAGAGGAGCCGCGTCACAGGCAGTGGAGTAGGAGAGGCCAGGGTCTGGCACCGTCTCCACTAGCAGCCAGGAAGTGAGTGAAGCCCCGGGGTCCCCAGAGCGAGGCCACCAGAGTCTTGTCCCCCTCTTGGCCCACCAGCCCCACTGCAGTCCCGGGCGGGCAAGCAGGCCACAGGCAGTGTCTCCCCACCAAGCCAGCCTGGCCTGAGTTTCCCAACTCCCGCCTGCACTCCGAGCTGCATGACCTCATCGGGAAGCCATTCCGGAAAGGCGCTGCAGGCCACGGTCCTGGGCCTCCCATAGCCGCGGTGCCAGGGACAGCAAGCGTTGCGCCTCTGGGGGCCACCAGCTGGGCCACTGCAGGGAGGGCAGCTGGCTTCCGTTAGCATTTCAGGGCGGCTCCCAGGTGGGCACAGGATTTATTTCAAGAACAAGAACCAAATGGTGGAGGCGGGGGACCAGGGGCTGATGGCAGAGGCCAAGCCCTAAGTCCAGTCCTGTCCCCCATGGACACAAGCCACTCTGGGGTCTAAGCAAGGGTCTTCTTGGTGCATTTCCCCACTGAAACACCCTGTGCCCAGGGTGGGGAACTCTGTCCTCCAGCCTCAGCAGCCATACTTGTGCCCACACTCAGCACCTTTTCTGAAAGCCCTGTGTACCGGGAAAACCCCTACTCAACCTACAAAACTCCAGGTGAGATGCCCACCCCGCCTCCTCAGAAATGCCTTCTGGGCCGGTGAGATGGCTCAGCGGCTTAAGCGCCTGCCTTGCAAGCGCGAGGGCCCGAGTTCGACTCCCGGAACCCACATACGAAAAAGGGGCCGGTGATATCGCTCAGTGGCACGGGTGCCTGTTGGCGCGCGAGGTCCTGAGGTCGTCCCCCTGGTACCCACAAAAAAAAAAAAAAAAAAAAAAGAAATGCCTTCTGGGGTTGCTCTAAGCACCAAAGAACAAACATGTGACTGCGTGGGCATAGCTCCAAGGAAGTGTCCCTGTCACTTAATAGAGAGCTCAGAGCCTAGCACACACCAGAGGCAACCTGCATTACTGCAACAGGACCTGGCTTGGGTCCTAAGCCCAACCTTAGCAGAGGAAGATGTCAAAGACGGAGGAGGAGCTCCCACTGGGCTGGGCCCATGGTGAATGTGGCCCTGGCGTCCTTGGTCCCCCATGGAGGCCTCTGCTGGACCTGGTCACCCAGCCCAGCACCAGCCACAAAGGTGACAAAGCCACCCAAAGTAGGTCACCAGCCCCGCGACATTCAAGTCATCCCCGAGGAGATGCCAGACAATGCAGAGCAGAGCTGTCCCCATGGGGCCCCTCCAGGGTCCCTGGCCCACAGAATTCATGAGCGCAATGCGACAGCTGTGGTTTGATGCCTCTGTGTGGGGCAATTTGTTAGGCAGCACTAGCTGACTGCTACAGGTGGGAAATCAGATCCTGTGGGAGCTTATACAGCCACATGGCCCTCAGCACGTTGTTCCAGCCTGGACCTCAGACCCTGAACAGTCTCCCTGAGAGCTCTCTGCCTGCCTTCCTCACCAACCCAGTGCTCGCCCAGTGCTTGGGGAGGTTGCTGGATGACTATGTAATGTGCAGCCTCAATCCAACCTCATCCATGGAGCTGTTCCCAAGTCCAAACCTGCAGGGGCCTCCTCCCCGCAGAGCTCTTGCGGCCCCGGCGGCTCACACGGGGCCTAGCCCACAGGACGGACAACACTAGGGCTGAATGAATGAATGAGTCAATAAGTTGAATGAATGAATGAACAAAACAACTCTTCCTGTACCCATTCGTTCAGCCAGCATCTCACACACCCTCTGAGGGCTTCCCAACTGCAGCCCCAGGTGCGCGCTTTTGCATGCCTCGTGTGACAGGGAGCTCACTGCCTCTCAAGATGGCCCATTTCCTGTTGGGCAGCTCTGGGGGGAGTCTTTCCAGAGCTGCTCCACCATGGGCCTTCCAGGAAGGTGAATAGGGCCAGAAGGAGCCCACAGGCAGGAAGGCAGGGACAAGGGCAGCGTGTCCTCTCTACCCAGGGCCCAGCTGGGCAAGGCTAATGCCCGGGTGGTCTGCAGAGACAGGACGGCCCCCAGCCAGGGCAGACCTGGGCAGGACAGGTGGCCGCGGTCTCCATGGCTCCCTGGGGAAAGCAAACAGGGCGCTGAGCAAACAGAGCCCCCGGGGGGACAAAGGTGGCAGTGTGGGTGCTGACCAGGCCATCAGCAGGGCCCTGCAGCTGTCCCTGGGCCCCTGGGAGGACACGCTGGGGCTGGTGGCTGGTGGCACAGTGCTGACCCTACTCCGCCCTCTGAGGGAACCCCCGCCTAGCCTTCAGGAGCTGATGACAGCAGGTGCCTCAAGGGTACCCCAGAGTGGGCCGCACGGGAATGGGGTTTGGCTGCGCTGTGGAGCGATGCCAGCTGTGGCCCGAGCCGGTGGAGCCCAATGTGCCAGATGCGGGCGCCAGGAAGTGGGCCTTGCCCAGCGTGGGTGACAGCACTCTTGGCCACGCCTGCCTGTTCTGTGGGGTGCTGGGCATGGCTGTGCTAGGGTGGCTGCTCCACAGATACTCTGTGTCAGTTGGGTCCCTTCGCTGCCACCTCCCCACCTCCTCCTGCCCCCAGGGTCACTCCTATGGGAGTCTGTGCTTCAGGGGTGACTTCCGGGGAGACCCTGAGCCAGCACAGCTCTCAGAGTGGTCTCCGCTGTGCGCAGGACGCCAGGCCTCGGCCTTGGCCTCCTTGAGCTGGGGGCGGTAACTCTGCCCTCCCGGGGGAGGCCTGGCCACGAGGGTCAGAGGCCAAGGGACTGGGCATCGGGGTGCTGGGCTCTGCTCAGAGAGCGGTGAGCAAGGGCAGCACCCAGCTGCACCCTACGGAGAGTCTCACTGCCCCGTGGGCTCCTGGGCCGGCCTCTCCCTCCCATCACGACCCTCACTGGACAAGTTGACCCAGGGACCATGACTCAGGTCCAGCCACCTTCCGCAGCTCAAGGCCAAGCGCACTGCCCACGCCTCTCACTGCCCCCAGGGTCCGTTCCCCCTGGGGCACTCGGGGAGAGCAACCCAGGCTGGTGGCTCTGTGGGACCCACAGGACCCTCCTCATCCCAGGTGGACGGGGGGGTGCAGTGTCCAGTCCTGGCGAGCTCTGCTTTGGAACTTGTGCCTGGAGGTGACATGGGCGTCCTTGCAGCCGCATCAGCGGATGGCCACCGCCCATCGGGCATGGAGGGCTGTCACACCACCTGGCCTGCCTGCTTCTCTGAGCATCCGCTGGCCTTGGCAACACCCTGCTGTGCACCTGAGTCCACGTCCTCCTCCCCCTCCCCACGCACTTGGCTGCCCGCCCCTCCTTCTAGCTCTGCCACATATTTTTTCGATGCTAGTGGTTGAACCCAGGGCCTTCACACTAAGCTACATCTCCTGCCCCTTTTCTCACTTTTTCATTTTGAGACAGTCTTACTGAGTCACTAGGTTGCCCAGGTTAGGCTCAAACTTAGGATCCTCCTGCCTCAGCCTCCCAGATTGCTGGGATCATAGGCCTGTGCCACCACTCCTGGCTCTCTGGTGCTTCTTTTGAATCTTCTGCCACTACCTTCCCTCCAACAGCCAGTGGCCCTCAGCCTCCCTCTTGAGGAAACCCCACCCCGGGCACTGTGTCCTCCTCCAGACCCTGCCATCCAGGTGGCATCAGCACTGACGTCCCCAACACTGGCTCAGCTCACTTCAGTAGGGCCTTTGCCACCCTCAACCACGATGGCTCTGATCCAGCTGTGAAGCCAGTGGCCACCTACCCACCATCTCTCTGTGCACAGCTGGCCTCCCTGCCACTGCCTCAGCTGTCCTTGTCCCTAGATTCCAAACGCCACCGGATGGAGGGCCTCAGGGCGCCTGGTGGGGGCAACTGAGCTGGTGCCCCAGCTACTTCTGGACTGGGGAGGGCAGCACCTTGATGACCTTTGACCTCTGGATCCCTTGGTGACATGAACTGGATGTCACCCCCTAGGCCCCACCAGATGTCCCAAGTCACCTGCACCCCTCACTTCATCTTCTCTGTAGCCATCCAGATCTGAGCCTCCACCCCCCTCTCCTAGGCCACTGACAAGGGCCCCTGTGGTCCCTCCCTCCAGAAGCCCAGAGGACCTTCGCTCTTAGGGTCCTCGGACCTTACAGGTGAACCTGCACCTGGCCAGCCCCACCCCACAGGGACCAGCTCCAGGCATGGCAAACCCATGGCCGCCGTGATTCCACGTCTTCTGATTACTGATGAGCTTCCCTCTGCTTAAACCCTTGGCCGTGTTCTGTCAGACTCTTGTCTTTTCCCTTTTTATGCACAGGAGTGCCTTACGCACCTATGTATCCTATATCATGTATTCGAGCTCCTACGGGCAGAGGTTGGTTTTGGAGGTAAAATCACGATCCCCTTGCAAACAGAAAACAGCCGCGTGTCAGATTTTACCTACCTCACTCATTAGTCAGGGAACCAGGAAGACACTAAAACAGTTTCAAGGAGAATTCCAAGGACCACGCATGTGTGGACAAACAGGAGTGACAAAGCCGACCCGCTAACGGGGACAGAACCGGTTCATTTACCACGGGGCGATAAAGTGTGCTGCTGGGTGACTGTTTCTAGGGACGGAATCTGGTGCTGTCTGTCTGGTCTCTATCCCATCTGTCCCTTGCCGTGGCCAAGCTCAGGTTTCCATGCTCCAGGACAGAGCTGTGAAGCAGCCGGGTCATCCTGGGGAAGGGACATTCCTGAGGGGTCTGCTGGACAGATGTCACCCAGAGAGCCCCTGAGGACAGCCAGCAAGCCAGCCCAAGTCCCAGGCAGCTTCTCCTCTACGCCTCCTTTTCCCTATGCTGTCATGAGGAGGTTGAGTGTTGATGGGTTCGTCTATAATTCGTGCTTTGGGGGTCAAGGCTCTTAATTCTCTTTTTCCTTTGGCAGAACCAGGAATCGAACTCAGGGCTTCACATTGAGCTGCATCCCCAGCCCTGTTTTTGGTTGCTTGTGGGTTTCGTTTTTGTTTTTTGAGACAGGGTCTTGCTACACAGCCTAGGCCATGCCCAGGCTATGCTCCAACTTATAGCCCTCCAGCCTCTGCCTCTTAATGCTTTTCTAATGGGTTCGTCTTAGTTACGGTCTCCTTGCTGGGACACAATACTGACCCCACAACGTACAGGGACGGAGGTTTATTTTGGATCACAGCTCCGCTCCACAGTTGGCGGCACAAAGCAAAAACAGGGAGGGGGATGGTCTGGCATAGGACAGCAGCTCATGACATGGTGGCCGGGAGCAGTGAGCATGGGGAAGAGGGGGAGGAGACACACCCTCCCAGGCCATGCCCCCAGCCACCCCCTCTTCTAACAGAGCCCCCTCAACGCACTCTGGGCTGCTGACCTCGGTGGATGAATCCGGTGGTATCGCGCCCCCTGATCTAACTGCCTTCCAAAAGGCCATACTCCAAGTCCGTGAGGATTCAGGGGACACCAGATCTAAACCACCCAGGCTGGAGGCCTTGCTTTTCACGGTCGCCTCTGGCTCCTCCCCGTCCACTCAGCCCCAGCTGCCCAGCCTTTCCGTCTGCCCCTCCCATGCAGGGCCTGCAGCTTCCTCCTCCTCCTCCTCCTCGCCTTGCTTTTATATAAACTCTGCAAGCTGCTTGCTCCTGGCAGTCAATTTTGAGTATCAGAAGCATATATTATTGGTCAAAAAACTAATTACTGCACTTCCTTTTTAACCATCTTAGTCCTTTTAAGACTGTGCAGTCTCTTAAGACGAAGGGGTAAGTCACGTGGTGGGGTAGGAGACGCATTCTCTCCTGTACCTGCGGACCCCGTGGGGACTGCTCCACTCCCCAGCACTGATCACTGCAGTGATTGCTGTATAAATCTTAACATCCCAGGACAGCAAGCTCCACCATCATGTGCTTCCGCTTCAGAATCGTCTTGCCTATAGCTGGACGTGGTGGTGCACCTGTAGTCTCAGCACTGGGGAGGCTGAGGCAGGAGGATTACCATGAGTTCGCCACCAGCTTGGGTTACATAGTGACACTCCATCCTAAAACAAAGAGACAAACAAAAAATCATCTTGCCTATTGCTGAATTCTAGAATTCGCCTGTCACACCTATACACCATCAATTTTCTCAGAATTCTTGAGAAACGCTGTGTCGAGTTTCATATAGGTTTTCTCACTACTGTAAATAAGACATTTACGCCTAAAACATCTTCTAACTTGTGATTGGCAGGAGGAAATAGGAATATTGCTTATTACCGATGAGAATCTAATGTCACTCAAATGAATGCTCTTCTAGGTCTGCCCCTATTTACTAGCAGCTTACGGGTCGCTTTCTTCTCGCTCCTGTGTGTCCTGAGGTTTCATCGATGAATGCTTTCGTGGAGTGTGGGGATTTTACCTTTTACCTTTCATTTCTCCTGTCTGGCTTCACGGAGCCATTGAAGCTGAGGGCTCATGTCCCCCTCGGTTCCAGGGAACCCCTTTGAATTTGTCATCAAACACTAATCTCTTTCCCCACTCCCTGGAACTCCAGGGGGACGGGAAGCGGCTGTGGGGCTCAGCCTCCTCCCTGCACGGGACACAGCTGTCACTTTACTGTGACCCCCCTTGATGGAAGGCCTCTTTCTCTCCAAACTTCCAGGACATTCACTTTGTCCCGTGGTTCTCAGAAATCTATGATTCGCCCAGGAGTAGTTTCAGTTGTGTTCATTGGTGTGGGCGTTTTGGGCTTCTCGCATCTATAAATTAATATTTCCCATTAATATTGAGCAGTGTTCAACCACTGTCCCCTCCAGTCTTTTCTGTCCTTTGCCTCTCTCCTCTTTCTGGGCTCCAATCCCAGGTATTTAGGCTGCTTACTGTTCTCCCACAAGCTCTCAAGTCCTCTCCTCCTTCCTCCACTCTTATTTCTCTAATTTCTTTGGGTTGAATATTTCCTGCTTATTTATCATCAAACTTATTGATCCTTTCTTCTGCCCTTAATGGAATTTTTTTAAAATTCATTTTTTAAAATTTCATTATTATCTTTTTCAGTTCTAAAATGTTCATTAATCTGCAGATTCCCTATCTGATCACTCATTGATACCATGTTTTCCTTTCATTCCTCAAACATATTTTCCTTCTATTATTTATTCATTTATTTGAGGCAAGATCTCACTGAGTTGCCTCAGAGATGCAGTCCTCTGCCTTAGCCTCCCAAATAGCTGAGATTACAGGCACGCACCACCACACCCAGGTTCCTTGAATATACTTTTGTAATTCTTCTAACACATTTACAGTAACTGCTTTGAAGTTCATGACTGTACCCACTGGGAATTCCTGTCTGCTGACTTTCTCTATGGGACACATCTGCTTCTTGGTCCAGTAATTTTTGGTTGAAAGTTAAGTGTTATAGACAGGACATAGCAGCCCTGGGACCAGGAGCTGAATCAAGGGAGAGAGCAGGGCCCTGGAACAACAAAAACCACAGGGATGGGAGGGAAAGGGACACATGGAGCTCATCAGAACTCTCCCGCTGCCATCTGCTCTGCCTTTTCTGTCTTTCTTTCTTTCTTTTTCTTTCTTTCTTCTTTCTCTTTCTTTCATATTTCTTTCTTTCATGTGTGTGTGTGTGTGTGTGTGTGTGTGTGTGTGTGTGTGTTTCCCTTGAGACAGGGTCTCGCTCTCTAATCCACGCTGGCCTTGTACTCAAGGTGATCCTCCTGCCTCAGCCTCCCCAGTGTTGGGATTGCAGGCATGCCCCACCAAGCTTGGCAACCAAATCCTTTCTCATTCTGCCAGACTTGGCTTCAGAGTCATTAGGGAAGTCTCTGCAACTACCCTGACCGGGTGAAGGCCCCCTGTTAAACCACTTTCAGTTACTTTCTACAACTGCAATAATCATGAACTTTTAAATATATGTTCTTCTTCAATGCCCCCCACACAGAGAGGGAAATAAGTGCAGGAAAGCGCTTTGATACTGGAACCTCCCTGGCTCAGAGGAGCTCAGTAAAAGTATGTCTAATGGGTGAGCGCTGCCCACTTTCCCCGGAGGACATTTCCCCATTTCAGTGTCACCAGGACCCTTAGCAATGTCCACCCTGAACTCTCTCTTTTTTTTTTTTTTTGTGGGTACCGGGGGGTCGACCTCAGGACCTCGCGCGCCAGCAGGCGCCCGTGCCGCTGAGCGATATCACCGGCCCCTTTACGTATGTGGGATCCGGGAGTCGAACTCGGGCCCTCGCGCTTGCAAGGCAGGCGCTTACGCCGCTGAGCCATCTCACCGGCCCTGAACTCTCTTTTAAGTCACAGTCTCTTAAAGTACTTTTTGGTAATCTTTTTTTTTTTTTATAAGCTTTTCCAATCTAATAGCTGAAATTTTAATTTTGGTTTAATTTGCATCTTTTGAAATTAGACCTTTTTCATAGATATATTGGCAACTTGAAGTTTCTCTTCTCTAAATTTCCTTCCCATATCCCTTGAAAATATTTTTTTTTGTTGATTGCAAGAGCAGTTTTAGAGGGAGGCTACATTAGAACTATTTTGTCTGGCACATAGTTTTTCCTGGTGAACTGCTTGCCTTTGACTCCAACAATATCTATGTCTTCTTTCTCCATCATTTCCTTTAGGGTCTCTCATGTGGATATCCTTGCTCAGGAAGGTATTTTTTACCTCAAAATAATGTAATTATTCATGTATATTTTTCCCCAGTGTATTTATGGTTTCATTTTTTTTTTTAACCTGAAGATTCTTAATTCTTAAATTTGTTTTGGTGCAACAAGAGATATGCAGGCCTAATTTCATCTTTTTTTTTTTTCTCAGAATGGTTGCCAGTTGCTCCAACCCTTATAAAAATGTGTGTCCAAGCAGAAAAAAAACTTGTATGTCATACTTCCATCTCTTTCTGGATTCCCCATTTTATTCATTGATCCACCTATCCCAGTGAGTTCAACAATTTTTTTTTTAAATATTTGTCTTGGGCCAGGGATATAGCTCAGCGGCACAAGCGCCTACCTGGTAAGCACGAGGTGGTGAGTTCAATTCCCGGTACCAAACAAACAAACAAAAATTTGTCTTATTTATTTAGATATATATATGGGGTTTTTTTGAGACAAGGTTTCACTATGTAATTCAGGCTGGCCTCAAACTTGCAGTGATCCTCCTGCCTCAGCCTTCCATGTGGTGGTGTTACTCACAAGCACCACCACACCCAGCAGCGTTCACTTTATAATTTATTTTACTATCTGATATTAAATCTCTCTTGAGATTCCTTTTCTGATTTGGCTGAGATTTTTCGGGTTCCCCTAGACCAGTTGGAACGTGGTCCAGTATCCAAGCGGAGGCGGAGGCGATGCGAATCCGCCCCAGGGGCGGCGCGGCTGCTGCCGTGAAGTTGTAGCTGATCCACACAGGCTCTTGCTTTGAGAACTTACAGATCTTGCTGCTGGTGCCACCTTCAAGGAGACTCTGTGGCAGATCAGACTCCATCCAAGGCACAAGCCATGTGTGACACGGGGGCAGACCGCAGGGGACACCTCTCGTGCACCCGTCAAAGTCCCTCAGCCCCAACTCTACCCACTGCTACCCAGCCAGTTTCACAACGGCTTTCCCCAGCTTAAGACAAGAGCAACCCGACAGGGCCCCTGAGGGCCCACACCGCTGTCCTCACTTCCTGTCCTGGCGTTTCTCTGAATATGTGACATAGACCCCAGGTACAACCTGGCCTGTGAATGCACGGATCCTCTGTTGGCTGATGGAGAGAGGGACTGGTGAGGAGCTATGCCCCCTTATCTCCTGGGTGGGCACTTCTGAGACGCGTGCCATCAGATCCCCAAGAGTCGCCTCAGCCCCAAGTGTGACTGTCCCGTACCAATGACTAATCCAATACGTCGCCCTGGAGCTGGTTTTCCCTGGGGTCTCATCCCCAGCTGAAATGCCTGTGGGCAAGTCGGCCTCGGTCTCTGCTTTCATGAAAAGCAAGCTAAGGCCCATGCCTTCATGGAAAGACAGGTGACAAAAGTGAGCTCCAGAGCCAGCCGTGGTGGTCAGAACTCTGGGAGGCTGAGGCAGGAGAATCACAAATTCGAGCTTAACCTGGGCAAGATCCTGTCTCCAAATAAAAAAGGGGCTGGAGAGCTCACTCAGTACAAAGGTCCTGGCTTCAATCCCCAGTACCACCACCATACAAAAAAAAAAAAAAAAAAAGTGAGCCACTCATGAGTTTAGATAAATATCAGCCCCAAGCATGAGTGCCAGGTATGGTGGTGCACACCTGTAATCCCAGTGCTCAGGAGGCCAAGGCAGGAGGATCACTGCGAGTTTGAGGCCAGCCTGGGCTACACAGTGAGTTCAAGGCCTGGCTCTAGGCCGGCGTTGTCCAGTGTCCTATGTAACGGCCACACAGGATGATTTACATGTAAACATGAATTAATTAAAATTAAAACTCAGCACCTGCGTCACACTAGCCACATTTCAAGGGCCCTGTGCCACGTGCGACAAGCAGCTCCCCTACTGAGCAGTTCACACGCAGAGCACTCAGGTCCTCATCACAGAAGGCTCCACTGCACGGTGCTGCTTTCTACTAGATTATAAGGACAAGATGACGGCCACTCTCTGCCAGCTGGACACTCTATGTCTAGCAAGGAGTACAGAACCCAGCATAGAAGTGGACACTGATATGGTCACAGGAAGAAGAAAGGAACAGAGAAGGGATGAGGGACTGAGTGCCAACAAAGCGCCAGCATTTACTGAACACCTACTGCGCACCCAGCATCCTAAGCCCCGTCCCTGCGGCATCTGCTGATTTCCCACCACTGTGTGGCTGTTACCTGATTTCACAGGGGAGGAAACTGAGGCCCGTGGGGTGAAGCCACTTGGGTAGGGATGTAGGGGCAGTAGGTAGCGAGCCAGGGTCAAGCCTGGCAGCTGAGCCACAGCGCTGGCTTCTGAGCCTCGCCTCCCCACCACCTGGAACAAGGCGCAGGGGCCGGGGAACAGGAGCCGAGCTCACTCTGTCCTGGGCTGCACGGGAGCTGAGACCTTGCCCGAGCCCTGGGCCAGCCCCGCGTGGGAGCAGCCAAGCTGGAAGTCAAATGGGTGGTGCAGGCCAGGGCTGCTGCTGCCGAACGACCCACCCATGACATCAGCATAGCCACAGCATCCTAGTTGACAGCTCCAGTGACAAACGCAGCTCCTCTGCGTGGGATCTGCAGGGTCATCTGCACTCCAGGTACTTGTGGGGACGGAAAGTATGACTCACTGCTTCCCCAGCGTGGGACGGCATTTCCACTGCTAAGTTCCCAGGAATCCGGTGAAGTAGTGGAAAGACACAGAGGCCAGAAACCTGGGTCTCGCACCGGCCCATCCTAGCTTTAGACCTCAGTATCCCCTTCTGTCCCCCAGGACCCAGGGGCCACAAAAGTGCCCAGGGTCAGTGAGGACCACAGGTCACAGCCTTTCTGGGTCATGCTCCAAGCTGTGCCTTTGGGAGTCAGGAGCGGTCACTCATGAGAAGGAGAACAAAGGACTTGCAAATTCAACGCTGACCCCTGTCTCCTGGCCACCCCACAGCCAGGCATCCAGCAAAGTAAGGACTTGAAGCAGGTGCCGTGGCCTCTGGGACTCAGTAAGGGTCTGGCAAGTCGGGCAGCTCTGTCTTCGCCCATGGTGACGGCCGTCCTCTGGACCAGAGCAAGATCAGCCCTTTACGTGAGGCCTGCAGGATGCCGACACTGTCCCCCTCTCGAGCAGAGCCATCAGCGTGTCCTCTGCCCACCTGCCTGTGCCCATTCTGAGCGCCACAGCCGAGCACCCAGAACAGAGCAGGCACTGAAGGCACCTGATAGGATGCGCCTGAGCATCACGGGGCCATGGTGAGGGGCTGGTGCCTGACAGTTCACAGCTGCTCTTTGGGGCTAGGGTCTCATCACTTAGCTACAAGTACCTTAGCCCCAAATTGACCTGCCTACCTCACCCCCATCAAGAATGAGGACGCCAAGATGAGAAGAACTAAAGTAAGTTTTAGAATTGCAGGGACACCCATTGCCAGCTTTCAGATCATCCAGTTCCGGAGCTGCACCAGGCCTTGCCATCCCCAGTCATTGTCACCTGGACCCCAGGAAAAGCAGAGCTTGCAGCCCCCCAGGATGAGCTCCCCACCCCCAGCAGGAACCAGGCTGCTGCCCTGAGCACAGCTGTCATCGTGCAATGGGATGAAATTCCCTCCAGCTACAATGGCCCCAAGACACCCTGAACGAGTCCTGAGATCCGGATGGACCAGGCTGCTCTGTGACCAGGATGCCCTGGGTGGCCAGGTACACAGCCCAACCCTGGCTTTTGTTCCCCTTTTCTGTGAAACCCCTCAGCATCTTCTGCCTCATCCGTGCCTCCCTGCAGGCCGCGCCGATCAAGGACCCTTCCCTGTTGGCTCCTGGGTTGGCGTCATGGGACGGGTGGCCGGGCCTGGTCTGCGAGGACCCAGGAGCCAGGGCCTTTGTTCCCCAAAATCCAGTAACACTAGGAAATAGTCAAGATGCCAAGAAGCTTGGCTGTGAGAAAGACAGCCCAAGGGAGAGCAGAACAGGTCCCCTGCCATCGCACAGTTCTAGGGGTGGCACATATAAGGGCATCTTTTATTTTGTCCCTTATTTTTTTTTTTCCAGTCCTGGGGATTAAACCCAGGGCCTTTGCACTGGGTGCCACCCCAGCTCTTTTTATTTTTTATTTGGACACAGGGTTGCACTAAGTCACTAAATAGCCCAGGCTGGGCTTGAACTTGTGATCCTCTTGCCTCAGCCTCCCAGAGTGCTGGGATTCCAGGCCTGGGCCACCGTGCAGGCTTGTTACTGGCTTTTTAGAGAACTATAAAACAGCCTAATAAAAGAAAGCTCGGAGGGAGGCTCACATCGGAAGAGCTCAAGACCTGTAGGGCCCGGCCATGCTGCTGCGTGGGGACCCTGACTCATGCGCACACGCACACGGCCTCCCTCCCGCTCCCTCCACTGCGGGGACAGTGGCGCATTGTTTGCGGGCTCCCAGGCCCCGCCGCGATTTGCATGTGCTCCAGTCACAGAGATTCAAGGTCAGGAGCCACCTGAATGCCGCGGCCGCCGTCTGGGTGCTTTGTGTCTTGGCCGGGCCAGCTGGGCCCGCAGGGACGTGCGTGCCAGCTCGGCCTGCGCCCGCGCCATGCTAATCAGCCTGGCAGCGCGCCCCCGGGTCCCCGCTGCCAGGAGCCCCACGCCCGGCCACCTCGCCTCCTGCCAGGGACCTCACCAGCTGCCGGCGGTGGCCCTGACCACGGTGGCCTTGGCCACAGCAGTGGACGGCAGGACGCAGAGGCGCGGCCTGTCCCAGCCTCAGTTTCCCCTGACCCGTGGGGCGGTCGCCCTGTGCGGCCTCCAAGGCACTGGGGAACCTCCAGCCGGGTGGCCCAGAACAGGGACACATGTGCCCTTGGACCTGGGCTTGCTATGTTGTGGACTAGCTGAGCTGACCCAGAGTGGCCTCGGGGCACCGCTCTCTCAGGCCACCGTCGCCACCACCACTACCTTCTGGAGCTGCAGTCTTGGGGCGCTGCGATAGCCCCCAGACTCACACACTGAACTCCCGCCCTTGGCAGCAGTGCCTGGCGCGGACTTGCGGGCTTCTTAACTGAATGGGCGGATGCAATCGGCAGGCCGGGCATGGGCATCGCCTGTCCCTGCAGAGAGGCTCAGGCCTGTCTGGGGGTGGGAGCCAGCCTCCCCCAGGAAGGGCCCCGATGGACCTCTGGGCACCTCTGCATGCTGTGAGCCGGATACCCGCGAGATGCCCCTCCAGGAGGTTGAGAGGCCAGTGCGGCACAACCAGGAACGCATGTGCCTGAGGCTGCCAGGGACCCTGACTTCCTGTGGCATCTGCCCACATGGCACCTGTGTGAAGCCAGCTGCTGGCTCCAGAGAGCCACGAGGAGGGGGCGTCATGCCCTGGGGTCAAGGTTAGGCCCAGGATGGGGTGGGGCAGGCTGGGCTGGCGACATGGGTCACCGGGAGGGGCCGCCAGCCCCAGGTGGACCCTCGGTGACCACGGGCCTGGCAGGGTGAGACCCTGGCTCAGGGTCCTTCCCAGCCCTTGCTCCCTCGGCGATCCTTCCCTTGAGCCTTGTCTGTGCCGTGGAAGTGACTTTCCTTATCGCACTGCTACTCTAGAGCCTGGCGTTATTCCCTGATGTCCTGTCTGTCTCGTGGGCTTTGGGTCCGTCCATGTCCCCAACCCTATCCCTGTGCCCTGCATGTGGAGTCACCCCCAGCCTGTCCCCTCTTCTGCACCCACCCCATGCCATGGAGCTCCTCCTGCAAGCTTTGAGGCAGACTCTGCCTCCTCCAGGAAGCTGCCCTGGTCCTGTCCTCTGCCCTCCAAACCCAACGGCCATAGGGAGCCACTGCACGCTCTGACAGGCGGTGGGGATCCCGTGACTCCTAGCAGCTTCAGCAGGGAGCGTGGGGACAGGGGCTTTCAGACATGAGAATTCACAGGCCAGTCAGATTTCAACGAAGATACTGTGGAGCTACTGAAGGTTGCCGACTCTCTCTTCCCGTGTTGAGGCCTTTAGAAAAATAATTTTAATTTGCCTTATGAGGGAAAATATTTTGAGACTCAGAACTGTAGGAAGACAATGTCAGGATAAAGGCTATTCCTTTGTGCTGAACAATCTCGACCTTTTGTCTTGGGTTTTTGAGACAGGGTCTTGCTCTGTAGCCCAGGCTGGCCTCGAACTCACAGCAATCCTCCTGCTTCAGCCTCCTGAGTGCTGGGATTATAGGCATGCACCACCATACCCGGCTTGTCCTTATAAGAAACTTGCCATGTTGTCCTTGTATTTGCCACTTTACTCCAACAGTTATAAACATGTCTATGACCGGAGCCCCTGTTGGGGTGGGTCTTCCTCTTATCCTTCTATGGGGGTCCTTCCCGCCTAGCCCATGGGCTTCCTGTCCCCCATGAGGCCAGGTGGGCCTCCCGACTGTCCCCTGGCTCTGCAGGGGCTCCGTAACCCAGCAGCTCTCAGAGGCTGACGAAGGGGCGGCAGGTCGGTCACCGTGACTCAGGCCACAGGAGGGGCCGTGGGGCAGCCACGGGGACAGATTCTGAGCCCTAGGAAGGAAGGTCACCTGGGGGAGCAGAGGGGCAGGCTGGGTCCCTGTGGCCCTCCTGTCTGTCCCTGTGGACGGGGTATGCTCTGTGTGTGTGTGCATCCCATGTGCACGTGGCGTGGAGCTCCCCTGCCCCAGACCAGAGGGCTCTGGCCACTCTACGGAGAGGGGACGCCTGACCTGCCATGCAGGAGTGGGCACCATGGTCAGGAGCTGAGCCAACGCTGCCCGGCCTCGGAGGTGGGAGGCCCAGGGCAATGGCCGGGGCGGCACAGCCTGGAAGAGAGGTCTGAGGCCCAGAGAGGGGCAACTCCTGCCCAAGGTCACGCTGCTCATCAGTGCCAAGGTCACACTAGAAGCACCAGTGCCAGCTTGCGTGACTCGGATCTGTAACTGCCTTCCAGCTTTCCTTTGTTATTTGTGGGGAGCCATAAATGACCCAGCTTCGCGTCTGAGCATGCGCCCCCCCCCCCCGCCCATCCTGATCCTACGTCACCCATTAGACCCTCCCACCGTTTCCCTCAAAGAGATATAAGCCCTGGCACTTCCGCAATAAACTCTCTCGCTCGACTTCCCTGATCTGTGTGTGTGTGTGTCTTCTTTCTCATCCCCATACCGTCGCCCGGGTTCGCGTTCCTGCCCCTGGGAGGCCCCGCTGGTCGGAGTCTTCTTGGGCCACAACACAACATTTGGCGCCCAACGTGGGGCCCGGGAAAGATGGATCCTATGAGGGATCACCCTGTAGGGCGATAAATGCCAACGATTGACCGGTCTTTAGTTTCATTTTCATGAGATTCCTTTCTCAGTGATCCATACGCCAACTCCTTTCTTCGCGTCTGAATCACGGTAAGCATACAGGGTGCTAAATGGGACAAAACCTCTCCGAGCACGAACTTTTTACTAAAGGGGTCTCTGAAGCGCTCAGAGTGAGGGGAATAAAAGTCACCCCGCGGCAATTGACTGATTACTTTTCCTTTATAAATAAGGTTTGTCCATGGTTCCCCTTGGAGGGCACCATTAACATCAGGGTCTGGGACCGCGTGGGTGACGCACTCCAAGATTATTACCGGGTTTTCGGGCCAGAAAAGGTTCCCGTCACAGCCTTCGCTTATTGGACCCTAATTTCAGAACTATTACGGACACAGCCCAATAACCGTCAACCATCACAGGCTCCGGCTCAGCCACTGGGTCAACCGGTTGCCCCCCAAATTACTGATACCCCTATCCCTAGCCCTCCACCCTCTGTAGTTCTCCAGATGCCAGAAGAAAAAGATGGCCGTTGCTCTCCTACTTCCCCCGTACCCACTTCCGCCTTCTTTAACGATAGTCACCCGCCATCTTATGAAACAGACCTCCGCCCGCCATCTTGTCCTGGGTCTCCACCGTTCGATGGCCTGTCATCATGTCCTAAGCCCACGCAGCCTCCTGCACTTTCCCCCCCTCTTCCTGACCCCCGCCTTTCTCCTTACCTCCACAAATACCGCTGCCCTCTGCCCCCCCACCTCCCCTTGTTGCGCCCGCCTTTTCAGTTAACTTCCCCTCCCTTCACCCTGCACCTACTGCCACACCCATGCAAGATCAATTTCTCAGTTCGCTTCTGGAGCGCATCTCCCTACTTGAACGTAAGGCTCAACAGGATCATCTTAATTATAAGTTATCTCTTTCTCAGCCCTCTCCCAAGTTACATGCATACCCCATCACAGAGGTACAACAGGCCCCCACGGCGGAGGGACAACCGGCCCCTCCGCCCCAGCGCGCCAGGGTTCCCTTCCCTTTAAATTCCCTCAAAGAACTCAAAATGGCAGTCACCCAATATGGCCCCACCGCTACCTTCACCCTTGCGGTCCACGACAGGGATGGGTCACCCCAAATGAACATAAGGAGTTGGCAAGGGCCGCTCTCAGGGGGTGATTTTCTACTCTGGAAGTCTAATTTTCTAGATCAATGTGAAATAATCTCCAAACAAAACCAAGAGAGACAGCCCCCCAACCCAGTTACCTTTGCCATGTTATCCGGAACGGGTGATTTTTGCACTGATGAACAACAAATGGGCCTTAACCCTCAGGCGTTTGCCCAGATCTCCCTGGCCGCAAGTAGAGCCTGGCGCAAGCTTCCATCAAAGGGAGAGGGTCCTACCTCTCTTACCAAAATTCGGCAGGGTCCTACTGAGCCCTTCTCCGACTTTATTGGCAGGCTCACCGAGGCTGCAGATCGCATTTTCGGAGAACATGAAAATAACAATTCTCTCATAAGACAACTCGCCTTCGAAAGTGCTAATCCCACTTGTCAAGACATTATCAGACCCCATCGACATACGGGCTCTATTGAACAGCTTATCCGTCTGTGTGCAGACTTTGGCCCCTCATATCAACAAGGAGTAATGTTTGCCTCTGCGCTCGAAAACACCCTACAGTTATTTTTGGTTTTTTTGTTGTTTCGTTTTGTTTTTTCAGTGCTGGGAATTGGACCCAAGGCTTTCACACTGAGCTGCATCCCCAGCCCTTTTTCATGTTTTATAAATTTTAATTTTGAGACAGGGTCTCACTAAGTTACTAAGTTACCCAACCTGGGCTCAAACTTGTGACCGTCCTGCCTCAGCCTCCCGGGGTGCTGGGATCACAGGCACGTGTTGTGTAACTGGATTCCTTTGCCTTTTAATCCCTTGCCGTCAAGAGTAAATCTTAAGTGCCCCGTTGCCAGAGTCTTCTGTTTGAAACCGGGTGGTCTGAGCTCATTTCTGACCTGTGCTGTCCTGGTCACTGAGCCATACTGTAGTCCTGGACTTGCTCCTGTGAGTGCTGGGACGGACACCCATGTCGGGCCCCGAGCTGGGCTCCGAGGACAATGAAGACACAGTCTTTGATCTCAGGAAACTCACAGTCCCATGGGCCCCAGGCAGAGACAGCTGTACCCAAGCGCAGGAACAGCCAGTACCAGGACAGTGGCCGTGATCCCCCAGGGATCCAATCCCGGAAGGCTCCCTGGAGGAGGTGCTGAGCCAGCAGTGCTAGCTGCTGTTGTCATTCACTGTAAGAATGAGGGGTATCAGGCTCCGTTTCCTATTGCCTTTTTAAAAAATTATTTATGCTTTGTTTTTCTCATATAAGAGAAGCCAGGTGATATTTAAGTTTGTGTGTCTGATTTATTTCACTCAACAGTATGGTCTCAAGGTGCATCCATTTCCGTACAAATAACTCAGGTTTAGCCTTCTTTATGGCACAGTAGTACTCCACTGTGTGTAAATACCACATTTTCTTTATCCACCTCTCTGTTAATGGGCATCTAGGCTGCTTCCCGAGATCTAGCTGTTAGGAGTTGTGCTGTTGTAAACACGGGTGTGCATGGATCGCTGTAATCCGGTGACTTCAACTCTTTTGGGAAGATGCCTAGAAGAGGTATAGCTGGGTTGAATGGGATTCCTAGTTTTAGTTTTTTGAGGAATGACGGCACAGGGATCCAGAGAAGGAAAGGGGGAAGGGAGGGGAGAGAAGGGGAATTAATCGAAAAGGGTTAAGATGTATTGAGTGCACGTCACTACCCCTGCAGTGAATGTGAACATTACGTACTGCAGACGTGCACAAATAGAAAGTGTTAAATAAAAGAGCGAGGGGAAGGAAACGCTGATCACCTCGGGAACAGGAAGAGCGTCCCTGTGGAGGAAGTGGGTGTGCGTGTCTGTGTGTGTGTCTGTTTGTGAATGTGTGTCTGTGTGACTGAATCTGTCTGTGTATCTCTGGGTCTGCGTGTGTATCTGTGTGTATCTGTGTGTGTATGACTCTGTGTGTGTGTGTGCTGCACGAGTCCGTGCTGTCTTGGAAATGTCGAGGCAGTGAGTCTGGACAGAGGCGTTTCAGAGGGCAGGGACAAGCCGCACACCTGGGAGTGGCTTGGTGACGCCCAGTGCCCTTGAGCAGCTGTGACCGGGCCTGAGGCAGAGACCGCGGGTCCAGGTGTGGCGGCCATCTGGGGGCCCGGCCTGCACAGAGGCGCCAGCTCCGCAGCCCGCAAGGGTGGACACCGCCATGGGAGCACTGGGAGCCGGCGCCTGGAGGGAAGCTGGGGCCTCCACGCGCCCTGAGAAGCAGCCCCAGTGACAGCTCCCACACCAGCAGGGGACAGTACCAGCCGCTGGGTGGGACCTCCCCCAGAGTGCAAGAATGGGGTCCTGCAGGGCTCCACATCCAGACCCCTGCTTCACTGCCTTGTGGACGAGGGCCAAGGAGAAAAGACAGGAGTTCCCCATGGGCACAGCAGGGACCTTCCGGCCACCATGGCAGGTCATCCACGCTGGTGGTTGTGGCACCATAAGGAAGAGCTTCCCCTGTGAAGTTGGGACCGTGCACATGAGAGATGTTAATGGGATCACTAATGTCAGTCCCCAAGACCGCCAGCAGTGCAGAGCCAGGCAGAGGGTGTCTGTGTGGGCCACTGGGACAACGGATAGCTCTGGCGTCATTTGCGTGTGCTGGAGGCACACTTAGAGATGAGGGGACTTCTCAGTGCATATTAGCAAAGACAAGGATAAGAAAAGAGGATGCATGGCCGAAAGGACTTAAGTGTGTACTAGGGAAGAGGAGGAAGGTTCAAGGGAAACAAGCCAGTGTCCACGTGGTTCCTTGGAGCTGGGATTCTACGTATGTTAGTTTCTCATGGGCACTCGTCCATGCAAAACTGTCAGCAATCAATGTGTATCATATTTGCAGATGCAGGTGTACAAGAGGTCAGTGAAAACTACGGTCAATGTTTAAATTTTAAAAATTCAGGGCCAGTGAGATAGCTCAGCGGCATAAGCGCCTGCCCGGCAAGCACAAGGTCCCAAGTTCGACTCCCAGAACCCACATAAAAGGAAAAAAAGGGCCGGTGATATTGCTCAGCGACACAAGCGCTTGCTGGCAAAGCGTGAGGTCCTGAGGTCGACTCCCGGTACCCACATAAAAAAAAAAAATTCATTACAGTAGGGCTGGTGATATAGCTCAGGGGCATACGTGCCTGCCTGGCAAGCGCAAGGTCCTGAGTTTGACTCCCAGTACCCGCATATAAAAACAAACAAAACAAAAAAAATTCATTACAGTAAAAGACACATTACCATGAATTCCCCTCAAAATCCTCCCCATGACTTTAAACACACTTATTTCATCGTCCCTGACACTTTCTGAAGCAGTTCTGGAATTCTCTTTCCTGTCTTTATGAGGATCCTGCTGCCGAGCACCATCCAAGAGAAAGGCAGGCTCATAAAAACATGATGCTGCGTCCTCATCCACCTTATTCACTGGATCTGGCACTGTGCAACCTTTGGCTCTTCCCCAAAGTCAAAATGACCATGAACAGGAAATGTTTTGAATCAATTCAGAACATCGAGGCAGCCACAATAGCACAACTAAAGACGCTCAGGAAAGAGCACTTCCAGAACTGCTGCAAAAAGTGGCAAGAACGGTGGGATAAGTGTGTTGAAAGCAAGGGCGAGGATTTCGAGGGAGATTCATGGCAATATGTCCTTTACTGTAATACTTTATATTTTTATTTATTTATTTATTTATTTTTGTGGGTACCAGGGGTCGACCTCAGGACCTCGTGTACCAGCAGGCGCCCATGCCACTGAGCGATATCACCAGCCTTTTTTTTTCGTATGTGGGTACCGGGAGTCGAACTCAGGACCTCGTGCTTACCAGGCAGGCGCTTATGCCGCTGAGCCATCTCACCGGCCCTGTAATACTTTTTAAAAGTTAAACACAACCCTATTTTTCGGTGACACCTCATATGTATAACTGTGTATGTACACACATGGGAATGTATTTCAATGGCCCAGAAATAAAACAGCAAGTTCAGATTGAGACCCATCAGACTCACTGCTTCTCCAATGCAGGTTTCTCTTTCCCAGCTTGGAAATTATTAGAGAAAATGTCGAATGTGAAGCCCAGCATGGCCCACTTGCCCCAAGCAGGGCTCCTCAGAAGTGTCACATGTACAGGCCTTGCTCCAGCTGGGCATTCTTGGGACCAGAACCTAGGAGAATCTCCAGCCCTGCACCCCAAAAAGTCTGTTTGTGTGTGTGTGCATGTGGCAAAACATACACAATCAAATTTACCTTTCAGTAGCATTAAGTACATGCACATTAGTGTGCAACCATCAGCTTTATCTATCAAAACTTTTTCATCATCCCAAACTGAAACTCTGACCTGTTAAATAATAACTCTACCCCCATGCCTGGGAATCATCCATACTTACTTGGCTTTTCTAGGTATCTGTTTTGTTTTCTTTAGGAGCCACCACACAGTTTCCCACAGCAACTGCACCATTTTCCATTCCTGGCACAAGGGATCCAGTTTTTCCACACGCTTGTCCAACACATGTTATTTTCCTTGTTTTATATGATTACTAGTTATAGTACGGGTGCGAAGTGCTATCTTATCGGATTTTGATTCGCACCTCTGTAATGATGAGTGATGTTGGCCATATTTTCATCTTATTGGCCATTCTTATATCTTCTTTGGAGAAATCCACGTTCTTTGCCCATAATTAAATTGGATATTTTTGTTGTTGTTGAGTTGTAGTTCTTTATATAACCTGCATATGAGAGATTTGAGAGATTTGTTTTGATATAAAGTACTCTTAGGTCAAATCAGTTGTTAAAATACTCATTTTTTTTTTTTAAGTTGCTGGGGATTGGACACAGGGTCTTTGCACTGATCTACATTCCCAGCTCTTTCAAAACTTTTTTTTTTAATTTTTGAGACAGGGTCTTGCTAAGTCCTTAAGTTGCCCAGGACCTGAACTCAATATCCTCCTGCCTCAGCCTCCAAGAGAGGGGGATTATACATGTGCACCACCAGGCACTGCCCAACTTAATTGCTCATTTTTTAAATTTAGCAAACACGTTTAAGAAGGGGTGCATCCAGGACACATTAGTGCACAGTGTTTCTTCTTCGACACAGCAATTCCACATTAGGGATTTATTCGATGGAATTTCCATGGAGTCTCGCCAACATGCAGCTTGCAAGGGTGACCACCAGGAAAGGAGTAAGGAGGCAAAGAAGAGGCGTAACTGGCAAGATCAAGGTTACATATGTAATTACAAAAAAGACGCAGGAGTGCGCAAATGTGTTAACACTGGCGATCTCGTGTGATCAGGTTATTTGTATTTTCTTCAATTTTCCAAATTTTCCACAATAACGCGTGGTTTTCCGCAGAAAAAAATCAGTTATTTTAAAGGCATCCACAAGGATACACAGTGTTATCCCAATTATGCAAAAAACAATATACAGTATTTTCCAAAAAAAAGAGACTCCAGAGGGGCCTGGGTTGGCGCACCTCGTGAAGGTTCCTCCTTCTCTCCCATTCTCTCCACCGGCTGCTTTATCTGGTTTACAGAAGAGAAGAGTTATGCTTTTAGAAGAAAAAAAAATCTAATTTAAGTGAAAGTCTGATTTAAATGAAATCAAACTGAAGGATCTCCGTGAGAGGTAGCGAGGGCTGCGGGGCTCCTGACCAGCACCGCAGGGGACCACAGCGCACGGACCTGGTCACCGGCGTCACGTCCAGCCCAGAGGCTCCGCCCATGAGGCCTAAGCCCCGCCCCAGACCGCCCCCAGCGCAGCCGCCCTCCCACCTTTCCCCCCCCCCCCGAGCTTTACAGGAAGGACTCCCGAGGCCCCGCCCCCTCCTCCTCTCCCCGCCCACTCCGCTGGGACGCTGCGTCCGCGCCACCCGCTTCCCGGGAAATCGGAGGTGGCTGCCCAGAGGCCCCGCCCAGGTCGCGCTGAGGCCCCACCCACAGGCTGCCGCGCTGCGCCTGCGCGACCCCCGCTCCGCGCCCTCGTCCTGGCTTTCGGAGTCCGCAGCACCAGGCCCGGCCCAGGCGCACAGTGGCCCCACCTCTAGAGCGCGAGGCTCCGCCTCCTCCGGCAGCGGCGCTGCGTCCGCGCGTCGTGCCTCGCGCTATTTCCGGGGCGGGGCCAGAGGCCGGAAGTGCGGGTGGGCGCGGGTGGCCTTCGCGGTCCAAACTGACGAGCTGGGCGCCGGTAGCACGGCTCGTGGCTTCCCCTGTCCTCTCCGTTTCTGTCCCGCCGGCCGCCGGGGACGCGGAGGCCCAGCCACAGGGGCCGGCGGACGGGGGAGGCGTGAGAGGCCGGGGACGGCGCCCGAGTTCCCTTGAGCTGGGGTCACTGCTGTCGCCTCTCGACCGTGGGCCAGGTGGAGCCAGCCGTGGGCTGCCTGGGTCGAGCACGGCAGCGACCCCTCCGTGGCGGCAGCGAGGCTGACGATGGAGTGAGCGTCCCCTCCGGAAGGCGGGAAGCCCGGCCACGACAGCAGCATGGTTATCGGAAACCATAACCGCGAGCGAGCGCAGGCCCGGGCCTGTGAATGCTGTCACGTGCTGTCGCCACCAGTCACCCCTTCCGCAGCCGAGGGGAGCCCGAGGTCTTGGCCTGTACCCTGTGCCAGCCTGGCATCCGGTGATCATCGTTCCTTGTAGCGGGCCCCGCTGGCGGCCAGCGCCGACCCTTGCCTTAGCTCTGCTGTCCCCACCGAGCTCACCAGAAGGCGCCTGGCGTCTCCACCACCCACTCTGCTACAGCCCCAAGTACAGCCTCTCCCCGACTTAGGGTGGAAACATTCTCATAAAGCCACAGTGACATGAAAACACGCGTTGAAAATGCATGGAATGTCCCTAACCTGCCACACCACAGCATAGGCACCGTGGTGCCTCTGGGGGTCTCGGGGCCGACTGGGAGCTGCGGCTGTTGCTGCCCAGCACTGTAGAAAGGCACCGTGCCACGTACCGCCAGCGCGGGAAAGGTCAGATCTCCATGTACTCAGTCGGAAAACCTGAACCCCATGTAAGTTGGGGACCTCTGTAGACGCTGCCTCCCCTTGCTCAGGGGAAAGGGAAAGATACCTTCTCTGTGGCTCTGAGGAGAGGGCCTCAGGAAGCAGGTGAGTCTGAGACGGTGAGTTTGTTGGACCAAGTAAGCCTGGCCAGTGGCCCAGGAATGGAATGTGTGCGTGGGAGGACGCCCCTTATGCGCGCGCGCACACGCTCAGTGTCAGAGAACCAGCCCCCTGCACCCCTGCCCCAGGTCCAGTGAGGGTGCCTCCCATGTGCACCCACCTTCTCCCTGGGGCGCGCCAGGGACCTCTGCTCTGCTGCGATGTTGCGGGCTGTGCGTGCGGGACGTTGGCAGCAGACAGCACCCAGGCGCCAGGCCCGGGCTGGAGGCCCAGCACAGCTTGTCTGCAGCCATCCAGATTTCCTAACCTCAAGCGTACCTCAAAGAGGAAGTGCACATTTGATTTTTTTTTTTTTTTCTTTTTTGGCTCCATATTAAAGAACAAAGCATGGGAACTGGACAGGCCCTCTCTGTAAACAGAAAACACATGTTTTCCAGAGAATGGGCTCTTCCTTCTCTGGTTTTGTCTCCTATGGACAGAAGCCTCCTTCATTCAGCCTACTGACCTCAAGACAGGAAGGCCTTGGAACCAGGGCTGCTCCAAGTCAGCAGCCACCACCCCCTTCTTACAGGGGCAGCAGGGTGCAGGCACTCGGCAGTGGAATGGCACCAGGCATGGCTCAGTGACAGAGGCATCTCAGGGCCTGAGCAGGAGTTGAGAGGGCCTGGAGCATTGGTATCTGAGGCCTTCGGGGTTGTCTTAGGTTCTGACTGAGGTAGCTCCACATGCACAAGTGTTCTTCCAGGCCTGCTAGCCGCGGACACAGGCAGAGACTGCTGTAATTCAAGAGGCAAGGGCTTACATCTGCAGGGAACAGGGATTCCTGGACTGAGCAGTCACTGCTGTGCAGCCTCAGGCAATTTCTTCAGCCCTCTGAGCCTCCAGTGTCTCCTCTGTAAAATGGGAATAACTATATTTGGTTGTTGAGGATTAAATAAGATCATGGGAATGGTGTGTCAGACACATACCTGGGAGCCCATTCTGAAGCAAGCAGAATCAAACTTGGTTGCAGTTTCCATGCTGAGCTATTTCCACACCCCAGGAATTTGCAGAGTGGCCCGGAAGCTGCACACACCCAGGATTCCTGCACAGACGAGCACTTTCTCATCCCTGCCTCTGCTGCACACTGCCGTGCCCAGCACAGCTGTAACAACTCTGTGGAAGCAGCCACCTTGGGAACCTGTCCACCCTTTGAGGGGTGCCAAGTCAGCGAAAGATCCGGAACTCCTGCCTGGGGCCAGTATGAGCTGAAACTGCAAAGTCAGAAGACCTTGTGCTGGCCTGGCCAGTACGAGGGTGCCTTTTGTCTCCTGGCTACGGTGTGGTTTTTGTAGGAATCTGTCCTCGTGGGAGAATTCGGAGCATTTCTGACACGGGCAGATGTGTAAGCGGTGGCCCTCGTCCCAGGGGGTGACAGGGTTTGCAGGCTGAGTTTTCCTCCCAGCCTGTCAGCCCCCAGCTGCCTCTGGCTCAACCCTGCGTCCCTCTGAGGGAAAGACCCGGGCTGAGCCCACACACATGGATCTTCCCAATGCATCAGTGACACCGCTCATTACAAAAACAAAAGCAGGGTGCAGTGGCGCACACCTGTGACCCCAGCACTCTGGGAGGCTGAGGCAAGAGGATTGCAAGTTTGAGCACAGCCTGGTTGACTTAGTGGCTTACAGAGACCCTATCTCAAAATAAAAAATCAAAAAGGGGCTGGGGATGCAGCTCAGCGTGAAAGCCCTAGGTTGTATCTCCAGTACTGCAAATAATAATAACGTTGGCATTCACAGAGTTCTACTCATGGTAGCCAGAAAATAAAAATCAGCAACCACCCACCTGTCCATCAGTAGATGGGGACTCCAGTGGACACGCAGTGGGATATTGGGAAGCAGTAATGAGCATGCTCTGCACAGACAGAGCCACATAGACCAGGGTCACGTGTGCCGAGCAGGAGTTTGGGCTCCACCCCCCCCCATTCACATGGGGTCAACTAAAGGTGCAGCTGCACAGCAGCCACAGAGCTCAAATGGGTGCCTGCCGGGGCCGGAGGGAGGGACTGCCCCAGGAGGGTGTGAGGACAGAGGGTGGCAGTGGGAGTCCTCTTTCTCTGTGGATGTTTTGGTTTCACAGTCACGTGCATTTAACAACTCAGGGACACTGAAAGGGGTCTTGCGCAGGGAAAGTATACTTCAATAAAGCCGGATTTAAAAATGAGTTGGTAGTTAGCTTCTATTTTTTAAATCTTATAAGGAACACTATTGAATGATGAAATGCTCGCACCATATTAAAGAGAGAAGATTGCCAGGCGTGGTGACAGGCCTGTAATCCCAGCAGTCAGGAAGCTGAGGCAGGAGGATCACTGCAAGTTCAAAGCCAGCCTGGGCTACATAGTGAGTGCAAGGACAGACTGAATTACATAAAGAGACCCTGTCTCAAAAAAAAAAAAAATTTTTTAACAACCTGTAGTATGATCTAAGTACTACACAGGCACACACAAGTATACACACACACATACATATAACCTACACTGATGCAGTTACACAAACGTGCACACACATACACATACACATGCACACAGGGTTTGGAAAATACACCAGAAGGGCTTCCAAGCAAATGCGTCTAGTAATTACCTCATGGGTAATTTTTGTTTTCATTTTTGTGCCTTTCTGTATTTCCAAGTTTTCCTTAATGAACACTTCTTTTTATAAACAAATTACGTAAGACCAAGCGTATCTTCTTCGTTGTCCTTTTTTTTCTCTTCCAGCTATAGCAGGCCGGGGACATGGGGCTGGCTCCAGGGCAGGGCGTGGAGGGCACCCCGAAAGAGAGGAGCCTGCCGAGGGTGGCGGGGTGGAACCCAACGCTGGTTGCTGGACTCCGTCGGTGCTGGGTCCCTCTAGTGCAGTCTGCCCAGGGGTGCTGCAGCTGTGGGTGCTCAAAGCAGAAGGTAGGGACAGCGTGGGTGTGGGAGGGGCCCCATCCAGGGCCAGACCTGTGGGCCGCTGGGCCCCCTGCCCCTCTCTCGAGTGTGTCCACTGCAGCCTGGGCTTGAGTTCCTGCCCCTTGGGCCACGTGCCAGGGACCCTGCCCCAGGCCCTGTGAAGTCAGGGCTACTGTTTACCATCATCCTTGTCCAAATTGGGGGAAATCGAGGCTCAGGGAGGAGAAGTAACTTGTCCAGAATCGCCTGGCCTGTGGCTGGGGGACGACCCCAGGCTGGATCCTCGCTCCCCTCCAACCTCAGTCCCCAGAGGTCTGAACCCCAGGAGCTGAGCAATGCCACACAGGGCTGCCGGTTGGGGCCGTTTTCCTGACCTGTTGGACCAGCAGACTGGCTGGGCTTCTGCCTCCCATGAGCCCCTCTGGGAACAGCGGTCCCCACCCCTTCCGGTGCCCAGTCCCCACCCTGCTGGGCCCCAGCTGGCATCACCAGGGTGCCAGGGTGCCAGGGGGAGGCCTGACTGCTTCGGTTCGTGTCCCCTCCCTGACGGACTGAGCAGATTTCACAACAGCCTGTGGGAATTAAAATAAGAGCCTGAAACTGTTAAAAATAATTTGTTTTTAAACCAAGTCCCACATGAGAAAGCGGAGGCACAGAAGGTTAGGGACAGGGTGTGATGTGAAGTTTTTGTCCCTGGTACTTTCATACTGCGAATGTCACACTTCGTAGTGCTGGAGGACAGGCGGCCTCGGGGTTGCAGTCTGCACATGTGTGTGAAGGCTGCATTGGTGGCGTGGTCAGCTGGATACAGCTGCACACCTGGGGGTCACTGTGCTGTGCGGACCCCTCTGTGAAGCCTCCTAAGTGTTTCTGCTTACAGACAAGCCAGGGCAAAAGGAAGCAGTATTTTTAAAATGCAACGTATTTGCGTAACTTTGTGTGTGTGTGTGGTACTGGGGATTGAACCCAGGGCCTTTGCACTGAGCTACACCCCCAGCCCTTTATTTATTATTTTGACACAGGATCTTACTCAGTCACTAACTTGCCTGGGCTGGGCTCCAATTTTTGATCCTCCTGCCTCAGCCTCCCGAGTTCTGGGATTACAGACCTGTGCTGCCACCCCTAGCTACATGTATCTGTTTGTTCATTTGTAAGTAAAATTCACTTTTAACTGATACACAAAACATAAAATTGTATATGTTTATAGACTGCCAGTGTGATTTTTCCATAATTGCATACATTGTATAAGTTTATACCAGGTTAAAGATCCATCTTATTGTTTCTTTAAGAGGAAAACAAAGCCCTTTCTTCCAGCTTTCCGAAATACTCAGGACACCAGCAATACCTATAGCTGTGCCCGCCTACGTGAGCAGTGCACCAAAACTTCTTGGTTACGCATGACCTGCCCTGGATCAGCTCTGCTCTGTTTCTTTAACCGTAAAGAAATTCATCCAAGTGCTGCTACTTGCTTAGTGAGTGCCGGAGTGTGTGGATCTGGGGCAGAACCCAGGGATCCAGAGGCCGAGGCAACACACAGCGCCCTCATGGCGGAGCAGGGATGCTGAGCAGATGCCTCCCACTTCTGACCGTGCTCTCATTCCAGCTTCCCACCTCTTAAAGGTGAGCATTTCCCCTCAGCACAGAGATCTTCAACTGAAAAACTGTTTATCTTGTCTACCTAGAATCTGGATTTCTATAAGCAGAATTTAGTAAAAGAAACACACAAGTCATAAACATTTACCTTTTTATTGTAGGACATCATTAACCAACAGCCAAGGTCAGGGTCAGCTACGTAACCTGCAGAGCCTGAGACAAGATAGCAATGCCGGCCCGAGCCCAGCCAGGTGGTGGCTGTAAGCCTAGCACCAGGGGAGGCTGAGGCAGAAGGGTGGAAAGGGTGGAAACCACCAGCCCTGCTTGGGTGGTTTGGCAACTCCGTGAGACCTGTCTCAATGTAAAAAATAAAAAATAAAATGGGTCGGGGATGCAGCTCAGTGCAAAGACGCTGGGTTCAATCCCTAGTACCACAAAAAAAAAAAAAAAAAGGAAAGAAAGAGATATAAACTTTAAGCTGGAGGCTAGCCAAGCAGTGAGAGTGGGCCCTTCAGTGCGTGTGGCACTTGGGAGGCTGAGGCAGGAGGATCATGAGTTCAAGTCCCACCTGGGCAATTTAGACCCTGTCTTAAAAATAAAAAATAGGGGCTGGGGATATAGCTCAGCGGCACAAGCGCCTGCCTGGCAAGCACAAGGTCCTAGGTTTGATTCCTGGTACCAAAAAAATAAAAAAAGTTAAAAATAAAAATAAGGGCCGGTGAGATGGCTCAGCGGCGTAAGCGCCTGCCTTGCAAGCGCGAGGGCCCAAGTTCGACTCCCGGATCCCACATACGAAAAAGGGGCCGGTGATATCGCTCAGAGGCACGGGTGCCTGTTGGCGCGCGAGGTTCTGAGGTCGACCCCAGGTACCCACCAAAAATAAATAAATAAATAAATAAATAAATAAATAAATAAAAGTAAAAAGGGCTGAATACATAGCCTAAGGCGAAGGCCCTGGGATCAACCCCCAGTATGGAAAGGGGAAAACAAACAAACAAACAACTCGTTACCATGGAAACACTATAGGAAGCTTCGCCCCACCCACTCTGGGACAGGGTCTCCTCCTCCCCGCTGCAGGTGAATTCCCCCCAGGAGCCCACAGTGGACACGGGACGCAGTGTCAGCTTACAGATGCTGAGCATCTGGGTGTGCAAATGGGTACCACCCAGCACCCCAGCTGCCCCCTCTGCTCAGCCAAGTCCCGGAGTTCCTAGGGGGTGGGCAGCAGCAGTGCTGGGGGCCCAGGCTGTCCCGAGCACCCAGAGGGTCCTGCGACAGGAGGCACCCACGTAAGAAAGGGCGTGCGGCTTCTTGAGCCACCACTGCTTTTGTGGGAGAGGAGACGACATATTCTGCCTCCACCTGCCCCAGCCGGGCCTCTGGAGCCTGTGTGCATTTTCCTTTTTTCCTTTTTAGCAGTCCATGTTTGCAGTACGTAAAGGTTACATTCATTCTGGGGAGCTGGTACGTGCTTTTTAAAAAGTCCCATTCTGTAAGGCAGAAATAGCGCTCAGGGGTAGTGGACCTTGCGCAGTGTTAATCTGCTCCAGAAATGAGTTTTAGGGAACGACCGATGGACAAGTGCGTGAATGGGGCACCCAGGCTGGGCAGCAGCTGCCTGCTGTGAGCCTCAGCACCAGGTCCAGTGCTTGCAAGGCCCTGCCAGGCTCTGGGGACTTGGCTTGACCACCTCAAAGGTTCCCGTGCCTGAGGTACCTCAGCTGCCTCCCCGACCCAGAGGTGCCCCCAGGATCCTGCCCTGAGGACCTCTGAAGACAGGTGGAGACAAGGGCAGAAAATGGCTGGCGAGTGCAGCTCAGAGCCAGGTCGGGGCGTCACCCACCCAGTGTCCTCCCCCGAGGACCCCCCACATGCTTGGCCACAACCGCTCCCTCCCAGGAGGCTTCAGGCTGGGTCAGAGTGGGTGGGTCTGAGCCCAGTGCCCACCGAGTAGAAGCTCCAGCTGTCCCTCCTCTCTCCTGGGATCCCAGGATGCCAGGAGTGGGGTGCCAGGGGGTGCAAGAATGAGCCCCACCCTCCTTGAGCTGCTACCACCCTGGGTTGTGCTCTGGGTCCCCGCTGCCTTTAGGAAGCACCTTGTGCCCACCCTCCGTCCTCCCAGACTGTACCCGGCACCCTTGGGAGTGCCCTAGGTGGACGGTCACAAGCCAGGTACCCTTGGGAGTGGGCTGTCACATCTCAGGTGCCAGGGAAGCTGCCCCAGGGAGGGGGACAGGGCCGGGGAGGGGCTGCCCAGACTGGGGTGCTCTTTCGTGTTTACCGCTTAAGAAAGAAACAAAACAAAACCGCGTGCGTGCATGAGGGCGGTGGAATTTCGAGCTGTGGGACTCTCTTGGTGGCCCTCTCTCCCGGGTCTTTCTTCCTCCCTCTTTCCTGGGCCGCTTTCCCTCTTTGTTGCCAAGTTCAAACGTCGCTGCTGAAACCCAGCCCAGCGTCAGCGAAGCCCGGAAACTTCCAGCTCAGCGACTGTGCACAAAGTTGGGATGGTCAGGCCCAGGTGACAGCAGTGCTGGGCCTGGCTCGGTGGTGACTCGGGCCCCAGCAGCTCGGGGACAGTCTGCATCTGGCCTCCCGTGAACTTGACCCTGCTCCGCAGGCGCGCAGGATGACCAGGTAAGCGGCGGCCAGATCGGGTCCCTCAGTGGCACTGTGCAGTGGGTAGCGCCCCGGGGTGGCCGCCTGCAGCGCAGCTGCGCCCCGCCCCACGCCCTCCTGGCTGGTCGGGAACAAAGGCCGGGAAGTTGGGGAGGGAATCTTTCCCGACATCTCCCTCCCGGGGCTCGGCTGCGCCGCCAGGGCTCTTAAAGGGGAAAGATCACACAGAGTCCCTCAGCTTCCCTCTGCACTGGCCCCGCTGGGCGCCGGGGAAAGCAGGGCAGCGATGGCATCCAGCTCTCAGGTGCCACCCTCCAAGGCCCAGGGCACTGCACACAGCCAGGACCTGGGGAGGGGGCTGTGGCCAGCTTGCCCCTCAGCGCTGCGACAGGAACTGGGGGTCCACTGGGCTTTGTTCCCTGCCCCAGCCTGAGTGGTTTCCCCGTGGCCACCCTGGGTGCCCCTGCTGGGCAGAAACCGCAGCCGCTGCCACCCTGCCTACTCTGCGTGGGGCAGCTGTGTGCCAGTGGGCGTGGTGAGTGCGAGGGACCCACAGCAGCTGTGGACAGAGGCCCCCCAGGGCCTGGACCCTGGGGAAGGGTGTGGGGCGCTGCTGCTCCCCCACCCCAGCCTGGTCCTGCTCTGAGTTTAACCAGGGCCCTAAGCCGTGGGCCTTGCTCGCAGCATTAACTGGGCCCCAGCCTCCAGAGAGCATCGCCCCTTTACCGCCAGCCCCAGGCCACATGGTACCTGGGGTCCTCCGCGGTGAGATCCCCGGGCTGTGGGGCACTGGGGTGATGGGGCAGTGGCTGTACCCTGCTCCCAAGCAGCTGGCGTGTGATGAAGGAAAGCGAACCTGAACTTGAAGTTTGCCCCCACCCCCGGGGTTGAAAGCCTGGGTGTAGTGGTTACCAGCAGGGCCAGCTCTGTGTGTGGCAAGACAGGCCTAGCGGGCTGACCTTGCCTCCCGAGCCTCAATTTACCCTCCCATCAAATGGGTCGATAGTAGTTCTGCCTCAGGTGTGTTGCTGAGAGGACAGGAGCAATCCTTATGGACACTTGACATGCGAAGCACACAGCCAGCGCTCGGGCGCCCTTAGCTGCTGTGTTCCTGGGCCAGGTGGGCCGCTCCTGCCTCCTCTAGCTCCCTGTCTCTGACACCGCAGAAATTTGTCTCTGTGTCTTACACCCACTCTTTGTTACTTGCTTCTCCCTTACTTTTGTGTCTGTTTTCTTATCCCTGAACCTGTTTCTCCTGCTCACTTCTTATGCTGAGCACTGGGGACCGAGAGGCCTTCACAGCTGCTAGATGCCCTGTGTAATGATGGCTCCAGAGCCTGCATGGTGCTGCACGCCTATAATCCCAGTGCTGGGAGGCTGAGGCAGGAGGATCACGAGTTTTTGTTTTTTTCCTGCTGCTAAGATTTGAACCAAGGCAGCATATGTGCTAGGTAAGTGTTCTACCACTGAGCTACATCCCCAGTCCCATGGAAGATTGCAAGTTCGGGCCCAGCCTGGGCAACTTAGCAATGTAGTGAGGCCATGTCTCAAATCTTAAAAAAGAATTTAAAAGGGGACTGGGGAGGTAGCTCAGGGGGAAGGCCCTGGGTTCAACTACGAGTGTCGGGGCGGGGGATAAAAGCATTAGGATGGGGGTCTCCAGGCTGACCTCCCATCCAGGGAAGGTGGTCCCTGCTCAGCACATCTGCCCCGGCTGTGTAGTCTGTTGAATGCCACTTGGGACAGGGAGCTCCCTGCCTGTCTGGCGGTGATGTGGCAGAAGTTGTAGGCTGAAGGAAGTCTCCCTGAACCTTTGTTGGGAGGACCAAAGGAGACAGCTCCCTTCTGGGACAGGGGCTCAGTGTCTGCGGCATCTAATTTTTCCTGGGAAGACACAAGCACCTCATGAGAATGTCATAAGGACTTGGCAAAGGTGCTGATTTTAGTCTCCAGAAAAAGCACTGCAAATGGTCGATGTGCGTTTCTATAAAATAGAGCCCTCTTTCCCCTGTTTGCCAACAGCACATTTGGCAAGCCCAGGGCTGAGCTAGCGAGCCCGTCTACCTCCTTCTGAGCCGACTCCATCCCGGGGGGACGGCAGATTTGGGCTTTGCTTTTCTGGGTCTATAGTCCTCATGCCCCTGAGTTTGGAAAACCCAGACAAAATATGAGAAGAAAAGGAGTCACCAAGGGCCAGATAAACCGAACCGCTATGGAAGCTGGCTACGTGGAGCCGGGCCGGTATCAGAGCCCTGCGGTCCGTTGCTGGGCCAATGCCGGGTGACAACGTGTGGCCCTGCTGACAGCGATGGAGAATTTTAAGACGGCGAGGACAGGACATTTCACGGACCCCAGGCTGGTCCTGAGTGCAGGGATCCGAGTAGCAGCAGACGTCACCACCTGCAGCGGGGCCTGGCCTGTTGCCGTCGGTGCCATTACCGATGTTCCATGGTCATTTCAGAGCACCTCGAATCCTCCCAGAAGAAAAAGACTGCCTCCCCATCACCTTTGCAACCACACTCAGCTGCTGGAGACGCCTCGCCCAGCTTCCATGCAAACCTATCTTTTTTCTTTTTTTTTTTTTTAATTAGTATCTAGGCCTCTTTTTATTGTAGATCATTTTTCCTTCTGAGAGGTTCACTAAATATTTGATAACCATGCTTTGCCTGTGTCAGAAGATGCTGGTCAGCAAAGTGGTTTTACTAGTATGTTACTAGTTAAATGTTCCACTGGGTGAGTTTCCTTAACTAACTCCTTTTAAAATTTTTATTTTTGTGAGTCCGTGTTTGCAGTATGTAATGATGACACTCATGGGGGGAGTTGGTCATGGACATAATACATGTTAATTCTCATTACGTCCCGGTCCCCTCCTTGCTCCTCCCCCCTCCATCTCTTGGTCCTCTACCCATTTGCAAAAGATCCATCTCCCTGTTTCCTATTATCTACCTTTTATTTTGCTCTTTAATTTATTTACTGGGTAGCCAGGTTCTTCCCAAGTGTTTCCATGTTCCCCCCTGTAAACACCATGAAGAACATCGGTGTGCCTCTATTTCCTAAGCTGGCAAAACCTGGCTTTCATGCTGGGGCCTCCAGTGAGGGAGACATTCTGGTCCTGAGGTTGTCTCTGAAGGTCCGCCTTGCCCGAGTGCCTGAGCCGCAGTCTCTGGTAGGTGGCAGTACTGATGGCCTGGCATCTGTGCCCGGCCGCTTCACAGACGAAGCCCGGGCTCCATGAGCAGAGGTCCTGGCCTGGGCCCTCCGCATGGACCACCAGAGGTTCTGCACCCTTAGTGTAATGAGGACAGCACAGAAAACAGCACACCACACCGTGCCACCACACTGTGGACAGGGCATGGGGGCAACGGGCGGCCAGATAGGTTGCCCAGATCACTCGCCTGTCGGGCTGGAGTTGGAAAGATGGAGATGCGGAGTTGGCAGGATGTAGACTTTAGCATGGTGCCCACTCCCGGGCAAGGCTTCCTAGATGGCCGGGAGGAGGAGGAGGAGAGGGAGGAGGAGGAGGAGAAGGGAGGGGAGGGAGGAGGAGCAGCGACTCCCCAGGAGGTGAGGTCAGGGTCCTGGGCTGAGGAGGCCCTGAGTGCGGGGACGAGGCACGTTCACCCCATGGCCCCCAGGTCCAGCAGATGAGCACTGTGTGTCCCCGAGGCGGCCACATGGTGGGCCACATCCCTGCATTGTCCCTCTCCCATTTTGTGTCACCTGGGTGCCCTGGGGTGAAGGAGGAGACTTTTAGTGTCCCAGGTGGCCTAACAGCCTAGCACTGACACAGGGCTGGAGCAATGAAGATTTATTATTTTCTTCAATGTGGCGCTGAGGAAGGAGCCCAGGGCTGCATGCCCGCCCAGCGAAGCTGAGCTGCACCCCAGCTCCTGGTTCCTGTGTTGACGTACTTTAGCCAGGGAGCTCTGATGTCTGACGTGGCTGCAGAGGGCCTTGCTGGGTTAACGCCACGGTGTCGGCAGGGCTGGTTCCTTCTGAGGCTCCAGTTCAGGGGCCTCCTGCGTCCCTGGGCTCGTGGTCCCCTTGCCCTGTCTCCGGCCACAGCTAGAACTGTGGTTCTCTGGTTTGAAGGGTAACGTGATTCCTTGGGCCACCGGGATGATCCCAGTGCAGTGCTCGCACCTTCAACTTGGTCACACCCGTACGGCTCCTTCTGATCACAAAGGAACACGGTCCACACTGCCCCAAGAAGGTGACACCTAGAAACCTGGGACCTGACCTTTCCCTGAGGACGAGGACGAAAGAGATGCCACCTCCCTCCCCCTCCTCCCTGGCCTCCTGCTTTGAGTCTGGAACTTATACTTGGTCATACCTGGAAAGGTCAGGGAAACTGAGGCCACGGATCCGCATGCACACGCCTCCTTCCCTGCCTGTGATGCACTTTCCAGGTGGTAGAAGCACCTGAGCCTGGAGGGACACTGCTGTCACCCTCCCCGGACCCTGGGGATGCAAAGGCTCCTTTCCTCATCTTGCAGGTGAGGAAGCTGAGGGCTGCAGCTGGTGCTGGCAGGAGACTGGCTTCCTGCAAAGAGAAGCAGGTGTGCCTGAGACTGTCCCATGGGCAAAGGGCATGGTGCTGGCCCTGGCAGAGCCCTGTGGCATGAGCCTCTGCCCTCAGTGACAGGCATCTGAGGGCCACACCTCAGATCAGAGAGCTGGGGAACAGAGGGGGTAGATTCGTTTCCCCAAGGACACACAGCTACCTGGAGAACCCAGCGGCCCTCACCTTCCTCTGTCCGCCCTGTGGGGTGCTGTGGGTGATCTGAAATAAGGCTGGGGTTACAGTGAAGACTTCTTCAACACCTAGGCAGGGGCCACAGGGCTGTTGTGAGTTCAAATTCTGGGCCACCGTTCTGTGGGAGCTTTGGCACATTGCCAACTTCACTATGCCTCTATCTCCCCCCCATAGAAAGGGGTGATAGTAATGTTAGGGGACCCCTGAGAATCTCCAGAGCCCTCCCCTCAGCTCAGCTCTGTGCACTCAATGGATTCGGGCTGATTTCCCAGCAACTTGCTGGATGCCCTGGCCCAAGCTGGACTTGGTCTCCAGCTGAGGCACTTCCGGTCAGAGGCCCCTCCTTGCTCGGCACAAGGAGAGCATGCATTCGGATCCTTCCCATTTTACAGGCAGGCAGACCGAGACCCACAGAGGCCAGGTAACTTGCCTAAGCCCACACAGCTGGCAAGGGCAAGGCTGAACCGTGGCGATGCTGGACCCCAGGGTGTAGCCAGTCCCAGATGTCACTTATCCCTCAGTTCTCTCCAGAGGGCTGGCTGCTCTCAGGGACAGAAGGACTCTGGGGCCACCTTTGGGAAGAGGGGCTTGTGTGAGTTGAGTGGAGGTGGAGGTGTACACAGCGTGGTAAAGGACAAGGCTGTCCACGCTGCAGATGTCCTCTTGGGGACCCCTGGGGCCCAGCATCTGCTTTGGCCTGCGCCTAAGGTGCTCTGAATAGGGACAGAAGAGAAACTTCTGATGCCAGCGTTTGGAGTTGGAAGGGTCCTTGGCACAGGAAGGTGGCCAAGGTGGGCACCGCAGGGCAGACTATGCCAAGGACACTGCCAGTGTCCCCTCCAAGCCCTCCACAGTGGCACCCCTGCTCGAGCCTGGCATGGGAGGGGTTAAGCCAAAGCGGGCACCTTGGCACGCCGCGCTGGCCACAGTGTCCAGCTTCCCACCCCCATGCTTTTCTTTTTGCCTTTTTTCTTCTTAATTAATCATACGCTGCTGCCCAATTTAAATATGGAAATGCCCAGGCCGAGGCGATGCAGTTATTCATGAGGCCAGGCAGGCTGTCCAGGGCACATCGTGGCATCGTTTCCTTTCTGATGTGTGTGAAATTATGTGCACAAAAGGCGCCTCCTTATCTGGGTGTGTGAACTAAATAAATAAATACGGGCTTTTGTTTGTTTGCCGGCTCCTGCACATGACTGTTTTGACTAAACTGCTTGCGTTGTCTGAGCCTTTATGGGCCTCAGGAGACTGGGAGGCAGGGGGGCCCCCGGGCCTGCCCAGAGGCTGGGGGGCTGCCGCCGGGCACCTGGGGCCCACTCCCTCCCCTGGCACCAGCCTCACCCCCGCATCCCCCCATGCACACCCTCGCCGGAAAGTTCGCCCTGCCCGGGCTGGGCTCCCAGGCAGCCTGGCACTGTGCCAGGCTCGCCGCCGAGCGCAGGCAGCAGGGTGGGGCGAGCAGCAGAGGCGCAGAGGACGTGGCCGGGCGCCCTGGGCACGAGCAGGACCCGAGGCCAGGGACCAGGGGCCCAGAAGGTGAGGACACCCCAGGTGGGCACAGGGTGGGCAATCAGTGGGCAGCAGGCGGTGCGGCCGAGCTGGGAGCAGGCCTCGAGGGGGAGCAGGCTGGCGGAGGAGGCAGGCACAAAGGAGGGCAGTGCCAGGCAGCCAGCACAGGCAGTGTCGCCGCCACCCCATACGCCGGGCCTGGCCTGGGCTCCGCGGGAGACGCGCGTGCAGGGGCCCCTGCCGGAGCGGCAGACACGGAGCCGAGGCAGGGCCAGCCGCACGGCTCAGCACCGCACAGCTCAGCATGGGGAAGAAAGGGGCAGGCGAGGCAGGCGGGGCCCAGGGCTGTCAAGGAGAAAAACATCCCAAGGCCTGCAAATTGCTGCTCTCAGCTTCCCCCCTCCTCCTCCTGCTTGGGGAAAAAAAAAAAAAAGCAGAGCTTCCTCCGGAGGCGGATGCAAGAGGATGCAGAATTTTAACCATCTCCTGCACCTTCTCTAGCCGGGTTGGGCCCAGGCCCGTGGGTGGCACACGGGAAGCGGACAGCGGGAGTAGACGAGCCTGGTCTGGGCAGTGCTGCAAATCCAGGCCCCTGTGCAGCCCCAGCCGTGGTCCTGGGCCTGCAGCCCCCGAGCAGGAGTGCGTGGAGGGGTCACTGCACCCAGTGCCCGTGCAGGCGCAGCGCATCGTGGGCTGTGGCGCAGTGCCGGTCACTACCATGTTATCGCGCCTGCTTGCTGGGCTGCCCTCTTCGGGGTCGAAGGAGTCCAGACCCCCACTTGGGGGCATGGGCAGCGTGCTGGGGGAGCCTCTGTTCATCGCAGCCTCCTGGGCCTTTCTCATGACTGATTTTTGTGTTTTAAAAATAAAGCAGGGTGCTCCCAGGTGCCTGGGAGGGACCTCGGGGGGCCCCCTGTACAGTCAGGGCAAGGCTTAAGGAGCAAGTTCTAAGCGAGGAGGGCAGTCTGGGCAGTGCCAAGGGCAGGCCAGCCCACATGCTGAGGGGAAGTTGCCGCCAACTGGGGGGACAGGGACTCGGGGACTGTGCCCAGCTCCTGTGCCACCAAGCACAGCACTGAGGGCCCACAGGATGTCTCGAAGTTAATTTCTTCTATAATCAGAAAGAAAAATGACTATAAAAATAATGGATATATACTAATGAATTCAGCCTAGGTTATATTGGTCTTTAATCCAATGCAGTCATAAATTATAATTTTTCATATTTATGGAGGAAGGGCCCTGGGAAGGCAAAAAGTGCTGGTCCATGAAAAACAGATTAGGCCCGGGGCTGGTCCTGTCCGTTTGGGGCCCAGGGTCAGAGGTCTGGCTCTAGGGTACCTCTGGGGCCGTCAGGGGGCTCTGTGACTCTGGCTTTTGAAGGCTGGCAGGATGGGAGGCTCTGCCTGTCGTGGAGGGGAGCTGGGGCCGGTGGTTGTATATTGCATACACAGGCCACACTGGTGTGTATGCACGTGCGGTTTGCCGTGGCTTCCAGACACATGAGTGTGCAAGTCCTGATTCTCAAAACAGGCAAATGCAGGGCTGGCTCATGGGACAGTGTCACTGTGCCCGGCCGTCCCTGGGTGGCAGGCCATTGTCTCCCTGTAAGTGGCGGACCTCGAGGCCCAGTCACGACCCCTGTACCCACAGCACAGCCCCGCCATGTCCAGCAGGAACAGCAGGCCTGCCAGACACGGTCACCTCTGTGACTGCAAGCGTCCCAGCGGCCGCATTATTAAAAAGTAAAAATAAAGAGTGGAGAATCACTGTAGTAATAAAGTTCGTCTGCTCTGATACGTGTGCATGCCAAACGGTGCCACTCCAACGTGCAGTTAATACGAAATTACTGAGGAGATCTCCAGCACTGTGCACACTGAGTCCTCAGAGCCCCGAGTGTGTTGAACACGAGCGTCTCAGCTCAGAGTCTCCATGTTTCAAGGGCTCAGACTCTCCCGGGACACACAGGGCCGTCCTGGGCAGTGCAGGTTTAGCCGGTCCCTGGGCTGCTGCCCCCCACCCCCACCCCAAGTTGGGAGACTGGTTTTCTGCTTTGCTTTCCTTTCTTTTCTTTCTTTTTTTCTTTCTTTCTTTTGCTGCTGGCCTTCTTGGCCACAGAAAGGACTCTTCTATGGCTCGCCAGGCCCCTGGCCCAGCAGCCCTGGAGCGGGCAGGATGGGTGTTGGGCTGCCGATCCTAGCGCAAGGGGGGGACTGCTGGAGAGGGCTCTTTGCCTGTGTCCCAGACGCCAGGGGACCATACAAAGGGCTGGCTTCAGGCTCACAATAGTGGGGCGGTTAGTCACAGTGCCAGGGCAGCGGGCAGGCAGACAGAGCCCCCTGTGTCTGCGCCTGTCGGGCTGGGCCCTGCAGCCCCCATCCCTTGCCTGTGTTCCATCCCATCCCTGCCTGTGGGGTCTTGTGTGCACCCCACCCCCTCCCTGGATTAACCCCCTGCTGCCTGCCGCCTACCTGCCACCCGGCGGGCACATTCTTACCAGGCTCTGGTCTGCATCCGCCGCCCTCTCAGGAGCCGGGCTCAGGCCTGCGTGACTTCATCGGCCTCTCCCAGGAGGCAGCTTCGGCAGGGCTCTGTCACTGTCACAGTGGCCGGGCAGTGTCACGTAGCCTGGGCAGAGGTTTCCCTGGTGGAGGGCACAGTGGGCTGCCCCCTGCTTAGAGAGCTCACCAGCATTGCAAAGTATGCACCATTCCAAGATGGCATTTCTGCAAACAATGAAAAGCCAAAACTGTGAAAAATGAAGGAGTGGCCCTGAAGCTGGTGCCTATGACTGCGTGTCTTAAAGCGAACAGACTGATATAAATATTTTAATCCGGTGCATAGATAGATGGATAAGATAAAAATAAATTAGTTATGACCCAGCCCTGTCTGGAGAATCCCTGAAAGCAATATTTGCTATTAGCCTCAGTGTTTGCTCTTTATTAATTACAATTAAAATCCCTCCTTCCTCGCTGCCAGTCTAGAGCCTCCGAGACAGGATTGGCATTTTGCTGTGAGTCGACAGTTAAATTACTGACACTCGGAAGATAGCCCCCCCATGGGCATAAAACCCAGATAGCAGTCTCTTTCTCATTTTTAATATAAAAATTATCTCTGCAAAGATTCCGCAGTTGGGCTTTTCTCTGCTAAGTTAAAGTGGCATGTGTTTTTATTTTAGAAAGCAGGGATGTTTTGCCTATGTGAAGAGGGGAAGTAGAATAAGAGGTCTTTTGAAAATGTGCCCATCTACTTATAGCTGAAAAATCCCAAGCGCCAGACGTTTTCTTTGGAGGAAATAAATGTGTCCAATTTAGTCCTCTTACCTGTTGATTGTTTTCTGCAATTATTGACTTTATAATTTAATCCCTGCCTGGTGCTCAGGCTGTCTCTGGATGGGAAAAGCCTTGGTCTGTTCGGTCCCATAGGACACTGCGGCCTTGGGGTTGCAATCTGGGGGCACCGGAATCCAGGCTGGGCAGCTCGGGGGACAGGACGAGTCTGGGTGTATACACGGCAGGCAGCTCGCCTCCTTCTCCCTCCAGAAAGGAGGCGATGGAAGACATATGCTCGGTGCACATCATTTTGTTCTGATTTATTTTAAGCCAGTGAGGATGGGTTTAGCACAAAGAGTGGTATATCTTACTTGCATTCTGAGAGCCATTGGATTTTCATGCTGGAGTACATTTTTTTTTTTTTAATCCAAATTTAGAAATTGCCTTTTAGAGTAGAAAACAGCATGCTGGTTCGCCTTTTAGCCCAGTTTTAAAGAAAGATACTTAGGATAAAAAAAATAATCTGGTCTGGAGATCAGTCCCCACAGCTGGGGTACAGGGTTTGGAAGTGGCCCCCCTCATTAACCCCAGGGGTAAGAAACAGGGTGTGCCCAGCAGCAAGCGGCCTCATGGGGAGAGTGTGTCCCCTAGATGCCCTGAGTCCTCCTCCTGGGCACATTTTCCCTTCCAAGGAGGAGTGAGGCATTCGCCTCTAAGGTCACTGTGGAGAAGAATCCCCACCTGGCTGAGACACGGTCACCCTCCACAGGGCCACCTCCCCGCACAAGCCCCAGCAGCAGCAGGCCCCTCCTGGGATGAGGGGATCCGGGTAAATGCATTATGCCAAAGCAAACCCGGCAGAACCTTTGCTGATCGCAATCCCTCCCTGGCTGGGGCACCACTCTTAGTACTGGGGACAACTTCGGGAACAGCAGGAATCATACTGGATCCCCAGGGAAATGGCCTGGAAGCTGCTATAGGGACATAGGAGACCAAGAGCGTCCACAAGCTGTGGTGCCTGTCCTGCTCCAAACCTCAGCTTCCCCAGCTTAAAAGAACGGTGCCCGGCCTCGCCCACCTCGGCCGAGGGCTGCAGCAGCAAGCACAGCAGCAGCCAGTGTTCGCCTGGCAGCACCGCCCAGTTTCATTTTCTGTTTTGAAGTGTTGCTCTACAGGGCAAAGTGCTAGGGACACGGGAGGCACTGCTATCGTCCCAATAAATTTCCTGGCAACGTAGGATGATGGATGATGCGGTTTCTCTGCAACTCCTAAGCAGTAACAATAAGCAACTGCGTTCTTATGTGAACTGTATCTATCGGACAGAGCATAGACACATCGGTAACTTAGTCCTTTCCTGATCCGGAAAACAATGTATGCTCAGTGTAGAAAATTTGGAAAATATTAAAACACGCATGTCAGGGAAAGTGTTCAATCTTCCCACGCAGAGACAACTCTGGTCACGGGTTCCTGTGCTTCCGTCTCACCGGTTCTTGGCGTATCTATTTGCAGATAACGCCACAGTGCCTTTTGTCCCGGTCGCCCTGGTCCACTCTGCACTTCTCTTTGTGAGTGGTAGCAGTAGTTCCTCCTCTAGGGCTCAGGCCTGGCGTGCTCAGTGACCAGGCCTCGGGCTCCTTGGCAGCAGCCTGCTGTCCCTGTGGTTCTGGGAGCCCAGCTGGGACAGGCCAACCACATGCAGAGCCAGGCTGCAGGTGGGCTGTGGGCGTGGGCTAGTGGCACAGGGGCATGAGAGACCACCGCAGTGTGCGAGATAAGTGGGCAGGAGAGAGCAGGCAGGAGAGGGCAAGTGGGCCACCCAGAAAACACAGAGAGCCTGCAGCGTGGGGCGGCGGCAGAGAGCACCCGGTGGGTTGGGTTCTCAGCAAAGAAAGACACTGGCTAAGCACCCCTTCTCAGACCAACAGCGTAGGTCAGCGCCGCTGAGGTAGTATTTCCAATGCGTTGGCCTCGTGACCTTGACTTAAGCCCACTGAGGAGTGGGGGCTGCAGGAGTGAGGGTCAAGTGGCTTGGGAAGCAGGGACACAGGGCACGGTCCCCAGACGCCATGCCACGGTCTGGCATGGGCCTTGGCGGTCCCACACGTTGGCAGGCAAAAGTTTCACAGGAACAGGCTCATCGCAGGGAAACCAGCAGATTTCCACATTGCTTCCCGGAGTCACTGTGGTGCCGAAGGAATTCCAGAAGTGCCGGGTTCCTCTGGGACAGAATATGAGGAATCCACAGGGTCAGCCTTAGCCCCTTTGGGGTAACACAGTGGCCTTGGTGTCCTAACCACAGATAGTGTGAGATTTAGTAGTAACCCACAATGCGGACGAATTCCACAGGCAAACCCGTGGGCTACAGTATTATGTACAGCAGAGAAACGCCAGTACGAAATGACACAGGGGACACGGTGATAAACTACCCCAGAATGAAATAGCGGCATTTTGTGTCACCCTGACAATGTTGTTGACAGAGTTTGCAATGGCAGGGGAAGTATAAAATACAATAGTCCCCTACCAGTAAACATGTACATGAATTATGTATGTCTATGTTCACCGAACAGTAGATGAGAAGGAAATGTAATAAAATACTATTTCTGGTTAGTGGCACATAGGTGAATTTTTTGTGCATTTTATATCTAACCCCTACTTTTTACTTACTATTGAAATTATCTATATCTTAAATATCTATATTCAGATCTTGTCATTAAGGTGGTTTATATGTTAGATTTTTCTGTACCTTCCTTACACACATGGTATTTTTATAAACAGGGAAAAAGTCATTTTGGAAGGCCTGTGCATAGAAATACAGAAAAATGTCTCGTTTCCTTCCAGTTGTGGAAGACAGAGAGAAGGCAGCAGAAATATTCGTTAGGACAGCACACATGTACAGTAAGCAAATATTATTTGCTCCTTTTTTTTTTTTTTTTTTTTTTTTTGGTACCGGGAATCGAACTCTCGACCTCACGCTTGCTGGGCAGGCACTGTGCCACTGAGCTATACCCTGGGCCTATTTGTTCTTCTATAAAAAGATTCACCACTGGTAGCTTATTAATCACATTCTCCATGGGGTTCCTGATCAAACATCTATACATACACAACCAGGGGCATTAAAATCTCAATTAAGATTTTATGTGGATTTAAGAAGTGTTTTAGTCCCCTAAACAATAGCACAGAGGGGAAGAGGACATTCTCCTTGGACATTTGGTGAGTCTGATTTTGAGTGTATGTTTTATGCTCCCGTCTGGTGTCCAAAGGGAAATTTAAGAGATGGCAAGTTCACCCCCGGAGAAGTCTAGAGATCGTGGATACATTGTCAGGTGATAAACTGTGGTCTCCGGATGGAAATCTTGGTGGTTTGAACTCATCATTTGCCTTCTTAAAACAGAAAGGAAACAATTATTTTCTTTAGCTTTTGCTTCCAAGAGCTTCCGTCTCTCAGAATATTTCTTTTCTGCCTCAATCACATCTGGGGTGCAACTCTTGGGTTAAGAACAGAGGCCGGGATTTTATTTTTTAAGCCACGATGCTGCAAGATTTTGTGATATGTAAAAATCTGTCCCTATTTCCAACTAAAATGTGCTTAACCTTCACGCAAGTGTGATTTGCTTATCCATAAAACGAATGCCCGGGTCCTGCGGGACTGGAAAGGTAGAATTCTTTCAAATGCAGGGCCGAGGACATAAGGCGACGTCTCCGTGAGCTTCAAAGGCTCTGTGCGGGCCTCTGGGCCACCTCTGCGCGAGGTGCGCGTGGGCGGCCCGGGCCTGCCTCAGTTTCCCCGGCGGCCGGCGAGGCTGCGGGCCCGGAGGGCGGCGCGTCCTGGGAGGTCCGGGCCCGGCTCGCCCCGCCCTCCCGCCGGGCCGCGACCCCCTAATCCGCTTTAACCGATCTACACCGCGCGGCCTCCGCTGTGCAAACAGCGGACAAAGCGGCGGCCGCCGGCCCGCGACTCCTGACCCCGGGTCGCGCCCTTTGTCCGCCCTCCGCGGGGGCCGGGCCGCGGCTAATTGGGGCGCGTGCCGCCGCCGGACCGGGCGAGGCGGGCTGGGCGTCGCGTCCACGCGGGCCGCACCCGGACCTGACCCTTGGGCGCAGACGGGGCCTGGGGCCCTGACGTCTCCATGGACCCGGACCCGGACCCGGACCCAGACCCGGACGCGGATTCGGGACTCAGACCTGGATCCTGGGCGCAGACGGAGCGCTCCGTCCACGCGGACCCGGACCCGGATTCCGGACCTGGATGCTGGAAGCAGACCTGGGCCTGCCGTCTACGCGGAACCGATTCCTGACATCGCCGCGGACCCGGACCCCAGACGCGCACTCGGGCGCGGCCCACACGGGCCGAACCCTGGACGCGGACTCCAGGCTCGGCCCCAGATGCCCCAGCTCCACCCGGCCCGGCTCAGTCCCAGACTCGGCTCCGGCCCGGCCCGGATTTCTGCGCGGCGGGCGCTCACGGGACGCCGAACCCAGGCCGGGACGGGGCCACTCGGACGCGCCCCACGCACCCGCCCCTGACCCGCCCCGCGCCCAGCCCGGGCTCCCGGGCCCGGTGCGCCCAACGTGGTGCGGGGCGGGAGCGCCTCTGCTGTCCCCGCCGGCGCGCACCCCCTCCATGGAGAGGGAGGGTATTCGCTCTTCGTTTTCTTTTTCTGCCTTTTACTCCTGCTGGGAAGTCGGTCAAATGCTCCCGAAAGCAAATGCAGACTCCCCTGGCCAGGGAAAGAAAACCCGAGACCCTTCCGCAGGCAGCTGTCTGCCCACCGCGCTTCCTTCCCTCGCATCCCAGCCCTGCTGGTACTTGAGGTCACTTCCAGTGGCATCGGGATGCCGAGGCTGTGAACGCAGCTGGCGTTAAATGCGGGCTGTGACCCTGTCTATTCTGGGTTGTTTTCCCTCAAATGTTGGATAAAGTGACCAGCTTGGGCAACTTAACAACTTGGAGAGACCTTGTCTCAAAGCAAGTAACTAAACAGGGCTGGGGGTGGAGCTCAGTGCGGAGGCTCTGAATTCAGTTCTCAGGCCCCCTCCCCCCTCCAAAGAAAAAAAGAAAGAAACAAAGAAAAGAGTTGAAGAAGGTTATAATTTTTATCCCAAGAAGTTTTTGAGACTCAGATCCTTGTGCTTTTCTTAAACAGCTTTAGAAGACACATTTTCTTGTAATTAGGTCCAAAAAGGAAACAAGCAGAAGACCCCCAGATTCCTTTGTCTTTGAGGACCCAGTGGCCCCAGCCCCTGCCCTGCTGGGCAAGGCCCTATGGCTTGGTTTTCAGTTATTTCGTCGTTTGTTGACCAACTTTAGCTATCGAGTGGCTTTGCCAGGGAGACTTGAAAATGTCCAGTTTGTTTCTGAGCCTGGTGCTCGCTGGGTGAATCTTGAATTCGGGGAGGCTGGTGTTTTGGAGCTGCCAGGGCATGCCTTGCTTTGCAACGGTGGCATGGGGAGGGCTCCTGCGCTATACCAGGAGCGGAGGAGCAAAGGTGGGGGGCTGAGTGCCCCTCAGACATGGGCCTCGCTATTCTTGCCTTCCATAGGGCAGCCTGCCACACAAGCCACCTCTCTGATTCTTTCTCAGTTCTGTTCCAGCCATGGCACAGCATCTACTAAGCCTTTCTCTTTTCTGGGGTGCAATTTTATCATCTGATCAGCATAAGTTTGCCTTTGTGGGACTGAGGCACAGGCTGGGAGCCCTGGACACCCTCATCCCAGGAGCTGGTCATCAGTGGCCCTTGCTGACCAGAACTCTGAGATTCTCCCAGCTGTTCTTATGCCTACTTGGCCTTTTCTACAGAAACCACAGCAGGTGCCTTCTAGGCTCACAGAGGGCACTAAGCAAGGCCGGGCTTCTGGAGGGGCTCGGAACCATGCTGGCAGTATAGCCAAGGAGGCTGCTGTTGCAGGGTGCCGGCCCCCAGCAGATTAGGGCGGGGAGGGGAGATCTTATGGACCCCTCAGCTTGGGGAAGGTAGCCTTGCTACAAGGACTCTGGCAGGCATAGCAGGGCTCTGTGCCTGCAACTTTACACCCCGGGTCTATGCCCCAGACCCCTGTGGAGAGGACGGGCAGGGTGCACCTGGTGGGGCGGGTGGGCGCCTCAGAGGACCAAAGCCAGCTGCAGAGCTTGGGAGGGGGATGTTGCCAGAGCTGAACCTGCTTCAGGCAGTTCTGGGGCCAAGATTTCAAAGGGGCTCTGTTTTTCCTGGAAATTGCTCTTACCATAAAATAAGCCTATGTGTGGAGGAGTGTGAAGGGGTGGATGGTGATGTTTTCCTTATTAAAAAAAAAAATAGCAGAAGTAACACAGTGCATGTGTGTATGAGTGGTTGGGTCTCCCGGGGCCAGGCAGTATCAGGTCAAGTCGCTATTCCACCTGCCTAAGCCTCAGTTTCCCCAGCCTTGGAAGAGGTATGAGGCTTCTCATGTTGCCTCCCTTGCAGGGTTGTATCACATGAAACGGGGTGAGGCCCTGCTGTGTAAATTACGCAGTGCTAGCTGTACACACGTGTGGTGCTATCGTTCTTACCTTAAGAGAAACCCTGTGATATTAAGGATGTCGTTATGATTAAAATGCTCAGTGATTTGCATGGTGCCTGGCACTGACTACATGATCAGAGCTCGTGGTTGACTCAAAGCCCTCTGCGTTGTCGCTGTACTTCGGCGGCAGGCCCAGCGCAGCAGGAACCTGGAGCACCTTAAAGAGCACCCCAGCCACTTCCAGGCCTTGAACGTGACGAGATGGCCTCAGTTCAGGGAACTGGAGCGGATGGCTTGGAGACTCTTCTGGGACACACCCCCGAGGGCCCTAAATGTCGGTCCCTGCCCCGCCTGGGCATGACTGTGGCCCAGCATTGCCCTGCCCAGCCGGGCATGGGGAGGCACCCTCGAGGCTGCAGCCCCAGCCCCGTCCACACCCTTGGGGCTTCTGCTCTGAGACATCAGGCCTCTGCCTCCTGCCTCTCTCACGCTCAGCAGACATGGTCTTGTACTGCAGGGAAATCCCTGAGGTCTGTGCTTGTTGTCTGCAGCAGGTCGTGTTTTCTGCGGCTTTCAGTGCAGGCCCACGTGTAAGGAGAGAGGCTGAAACCAGCAAAGATGCGGGTAGGGCCAGCCCTTCACCTGGGCGAGGGCCCCTCCAGCGGGACTTCAGGTTGGCCCCCAAACTGGAAGGGTAACGGAACTTTTACTGCCACACATGCTCTCAGGTACACGTAGCACACCCGTGCGCACACGTAGCCCGGGGTATAACTCTCATGGAGCTGGCGTTTCATGTTCTAAGTATTAAAGTTTGAAGCACCAACAGGCTGTCTTAAAAGGCTCATTCAGCCTGTCTGCCTCGGAGCTATTTTATTTATAATTCTTCTTGTCACGTCAAAGAACTCTGTGTTTCTTGCAGACTGTATTCGGGTGGTTGAGTGTTTTGGCTTTTGACTACAGCCGGTTAATTTTTCCGAATCTGTAGATCCAGGTGTGCGTTGACAAGCTTTTTCCCAACTCGAGAAGTTTCCCAGAGAGCCTTGGAGTCCTGCTATAAATTTCCAGCACTCTGTATGGGAGAGACTTCCAGTTTCGGAGGAGTTTCAAGAGGCAGGGTAGGAGCCGGCAGTGTCTGAGTCTAAGCAAACTGAGCAGTAGCTTGGGAGGAAGATTCTTAGCAAATCAAGAAACTGGTTAATGGGTAAAGTGTTATCTAAGTGCAAACTCTTGGTGAGAATGAAAAATCCCTGCCTCTGATCCCTTGATGTCTTAAAATATTTTTTAAATGCATTCATCATGTAAAAATTATATAGACTTATTTCCAAGGTTAGTTTCTCTTCTTTGCCTGATGGCTTATACTACCTCCTGCTTTTGGTTAAAGAGAACGAAATTGTTATTCTTTTGAAATTAGGAATCACACCAAAAGTTGCTCTATAAATAGCCAGAAACAAAACGAAAGCATCAGTTTTCTTCTTCTTTTGTATCTTTCTCTTGGGGCAACTAAATATTATCTTTTCTTGTAGTAATACATTTAGTTAAAACATTTTTTTTTCACTTTTTGTGGAGAGAGCAGATATAAAAAAAATCAGACCTTAACCTTGAAGTTAATCATATCTAAAACCTGGGATACTCTTAGACCTCGTCGGGAAAATGAAGCTGTCCTTGTATAGCTAATTGCTCATCCGCGTTGTGTGATATCACATTTAATTTTTAAAAATAAAATAAATATTTCAGTAAATAAGACCAGCGTGGTCAAATTTCAAGCAACTTGTCATTGACACCCCCCTCCCCAAATGACAGTTTTAGCCTGTTTGTTTTGCAAGCAGCTGAGGGCTGTTGCAATCCTTTCAAAGAAGAAAGCCATGAAGTCTTGATTTTGATTTTTTAAAAAGTTCTTGCAATTCCCTGCAATCTAACAATGAGCCATTTGAGTTCTAAATGGGCTCCTCCACCCTCTCTTTTTCCTTTATTCTAGAGGCTTCTAACTTACCTAGCCCACTGAAGAACCTATCCATCTAGATAATACAAGTTCTCATCTCAGCTGTGAGGAAGAAAAAATTCAACTGACTTTCATTAGCACTTCAGCATTATCTAAAAATTTGGAGCATAAACCTAAACACTTGACAGTTTTTAAAGTTTACAATTACACAGCTAAATTCTCCGTAGATGTGAGTCAAAAAGAATATGTGATCATTGAAGGGATAACTACTAAAGCCACAAGGATGGAAAAGATGTAAAAATACTTCAGATAAACGAAACTTTTCAATTGTGGAAGGAAGGCAGAACTTGGGCTGCTGGGGAGTGAAACTCTTTCCAAATTTTCTGATATACTTTCATTTTCTTACCAGAAACTGTAGCGCTCCAAATTCTCTTATATCTTAAAGTGCTAATAAAATGTTGTAAGTCACACAATCAATTCTTTAGCAAAATGTTAGTTTCCCAATTTGTGATGATTTCATTTTAAAAATTGTAGAATCGAACGACTAAAAATAATTCGACGCTCACTTCTCTTTGAAAGGTAATTTTTGTTCTTTAAAAATTTAACTTGCACTGTGCCTTTATATAAAGCCAAGCATCTAGCTTTGGCATTTGATATGTTCTTAGATAATCAGAGATTTCGTCCCATCATCCTTAATTTGTATTTTCTGCTTTGTGCTGTTACCACTTTCGAAAGGAAAATATTAACTATAATTCCTCATCTATATAAGGGGGAAATTTTCGTGCTAATATATATGTATGAAATGCAGTAGATTCCTATATTTCCGTAGGATTGAATGCGTATTTACCATAGATTCCTGGGTGTTTGATATTGTCCTTTCATTTGAGAAATAATAATAAACCCCTTAAGAATGCTTTCAGAGTTTTTAGGGTTCTTTTGGACACAGGCACCTGGGTAACATCGTGAAAAGCGAGTGTGGGAACTTCCCAAGCGAGAGTGAGGGCACGCTGGGCTGTGCTGTCCCCTGCGCACACACTTAAGTATATTCTTTATTTTTTAAAATGGATGGAAGAAGACACAGAACTGTGTCAGCATGCTGCTTTTTATGGGGTCGGGTGTGCTAACGCAATGCCCCACACTTGCTTTTGTCCTCATACGTGCCTGTCCTACAGCCAGATTGTCATTACTGTTGGATGTAAACGAACGCCAAGTTCCACATAAAACTGGGGGAACTAAAGCAAGAGATTCTGAAAAAGGTTTCATTATGCCTGGAAGGAAAGAACCCTCTCTCTGGCTGCTTGCTCCATTTCCTTACCCTGCCTGAGACCCTATCACCTCTAAATCATCTTTCACTGTTTTCTTCTCTGAAAATGAGCATGCTTTCTCTCTCTTTTCTCAACTTCCTCCATAAGAAAAAAATATATTTGTGCATATATATATATATATATATATATATGTGTGTGTGTGTGTGTATATATATATATATATATATATATATCCAAAGGAGATGGAGGCTGATAGGTTTTGTGCAACAATAATTAGGAGTAAAAATGGAGGCTTCATCGAGTAAATTATCATGGCACAGACACATTAAAATAGATTAAACTCTGTAAACTACTTTGAGATAAAGGCAAAAACAAGAAAAAGAAGGAAAAGACAATAAGCCTGGTTTGCCTTTTGACAGAATATCCAGAGCTGCTGAGCAGCCCCTCCAAAGGGCACATTGTCGGGAATAATCCAAGTGGTGTCTCCCCCCGAGCGGCCACAAACTTCAATCCCTTGTTTATGGGACCAGCTTTTAAAGCACCCCTGTTCTCGGTGTGCAAGCTAAACGTCCAGAACCCAAGTGAAAATGTGACTTTGCACTCGGACTCACCCTGCTTGCTTGAACTAGATTAAATGCATCTGTTTAGTGAGTCCTCGGAATGTCTTGGATAATGAAAGTTTAACACTGTTAAATGTCACTCCGTGGAAAGAAGGGAATCGAAACTGAACTCCCCACCGCCTTCGGGGGCTGGAGTATAAGTCAGGGGCTCAGTGGGGAGAGCCCAGGCTCAGGGCATGGCAGGAAGTTGCCGGCCACATTCCCAGTAGGCACATCTTGGGAGAAATTAGGAAAAAATAACTATATGAGACCAATACTATAAACATCCTGGTGCAGCAACAGCCTGTCCTAGGACTGATTTTCAGGCAGCTGACCTCAGGCGTGGTTGTGGCCCAAAGGGCCAGGCCAAGTTCTTCTTATAGGAAACTTGTCCAGAATTTGCTCATCAAGGGTGTAAATCTCCCAGGTTCCCTTTCTGATCATTTGAGCACACTTTCAAAATGTTATTTACTTTGAATAATAGAATATGATAGCAAGTGGATAAAAACAAAAATATCCAACCTGGGTAATACACAGGGCAATTAATTACCTGAGTGCTGTTATTTTCCTTGCATTAAGTAGAATTTGATTTCTGAATTTCCTACCAAATTATATGTAAATCCTTGCCAAGGACAGGGAGTTGGAAAAAGTGTGTGCTTTTAAATATTGTTCTGACTTCACTGCATTTCTTGTTTTACCAGATAAAAATTGGAAGAGGGGGAAGGCATTAAATTAACTTATTACTGTGTGAGAGAAAGAAGAAAAATCAGGTAATGAAAAGGTTAGCAAGTCGGTGTGATTATATGATCTCAGGTGAAAATTACAAAGCTAATATCCTGGCATTTGTCACCACGTTCAGTAATGATACAGTTGTTAAATCTGTATTTGTGCCAATGAACAAAAGTTGTAAGTGGCATAAGGGAAGATAATCTCTTTTTCTTAGTGGCTTTTTAAAAAACGCAATGTTATAATCCACCCATTTAATCACAAAACATATATCACATTAGTTATAATATTTATAGTGTTTAGGAAAGTGATTATAAATAGATTAGAGTGTGGTTGTTGGATATTCTTTTTTTTTTCTTTATGAACATATCTCAAAGGTATGCGACATTTTTTTGAATTTGCACAAGAGAGCAGTTTTCTGTGTGAATAGTTACCATATATTTATGTTTGGAATCCCTGTTTGGTCATTATGGAGCTCGCTCATTATTTTGGAAAAACAAGATTCAGTATTAAAAGGCCCTGATGCTTAGGGTGTTGCAATTTCTGCAGTCAGCCCCATTCCTGCAGATTTGTTCTTCTGGAGCCCTTAAACTTGCTAAACCACAAAATGTCTCTACTGTGTTTTTGGAAGGAATTAAGCCGTACAGTAAGGATGGGGGCAGCAGGAGCTGAGGGTGGCAGTCAGTGGCTGAGTTCACCCTTGGTGTAGCTGGGGACAGAGGCAAGTGCGTGGCTTTTGGGGACTGCCTGGCACAGACCCTGGGGGAAGTTTGCCCCATTTTCCTAGTTGAGCCCTAGTTTCTTTTGATAGTGAAGAAAACGCAAAGGGACCACGCTAGACGACACTGTCTCCCGTGCCATGTCACTGGAGTGGGCACAGTGTCCCCGAGCCGAGGCTGCCTGAGTCTGTTCTGCAAAAGGTTCCCCAGCCCTTGAAGCCAGGGCTACACTGCACCTTCCTGGCAAAACAGGGTGACCCCCCCTCGCTTGGGAAACCTCCCCTGCTTGGGTGACTCTGGGCTGCCGTTGGCAGCTATGGAAAGTGAAAGTTGGTCATGATTCCAGTGAAAAGATTAACTGGAAATCACTTCTCCATTTTCCAAACCTGAATTTTCTGATGGGAAAAAAAAAAAAAAAGATCGGGGGGTCTCCTAGGAAGAAGTGGCTACTCCATGCCCCAACTCCTAGGAAAGCAATTTGGCAAGGTTCCTTAACCTTTCCTGGGTTTTTCTTCCCTCATCCCAAATTCTATGTCACGGGCTGGTGGCAGTGATGTAGGTGTGCAGTGTCCAGCACTATTCAAGGCCAAGGTCGTGGAGGTCTACAGAACTTGGGAGAGGGGTCAGCGGGCAGCCGAGGCCTTGGCAGAACTGCCCAGGCCGGCCTTACCCACTGTGGCCAGTTGCCCCTCCTGGGCAGTCGAATCAAATGTGGGCCGAAGTTTCCTGGGAAGCAGGGCCCACGAGGAACTTTTGAATTTACCAATGGCGTAAAAATATATATTTTTATGACAACGGGCAAGTTTCAATTGGTTGATAGAAATGGCGAGATGTGACGTCAAGGGACGCTGGTTAGAATGCCAAGGCCGGGGGGGGGGGGCGGGCAGAGAGACGGTGGGACAGACCGAAGGCCTTGTTTCTCCAGGGTCCTGGCGGTTCACGGGCCAGGAATGGCGAGGTCCATGTGGCACCCAGCCAGAGCATGCCTGGGCAGGGGGAGGGGTCGGAGCGCAGCCACCCTGTGTCTGCTCGTGTCCTCGGAGGCCCAGGCCAGTCCCTCTGCGGTTTGGAAACCGCCTGGGCACCCCTGCTCATGGCTGGGAAAGACGCTGCAGTCTCCTTGGCATTCATTCTAACCAATGTCCAGGCCCCGGAGCCCAGCCGTTCCCTCTCCCCGGAGGGGCCCAGGAAAGCACAGTGTGGCCTGTAGCCAGCGGTGTAGCCGTCGGGCTGCGGGAGCAAAGCTTCACCCTTGAACTTCTTCCCCCAGCTTCTGCGACCTGAGTCAGGAAAGCAGGAAGCTGTTTCCACAGGGAAGGAAGAGGGCGAGCCCGGAGCTGGGCAGCTCCGGGCACCGCGCCCCCACCCATCCCACGCCTCCCCGGGCACCCGGAGCGCCCCTAACTCTGCCAGACACCTTGCGCGCCCCCTTCCATCTCCTGGCACTGAAACCCCTCCTCACAAGGTCCCCTGCACCGGTCTACCCCACCTCACTCTGCTGGGCACAGCGCCCCTAGTTCCGCAGAGCCAGCCGGGTCTGGGAAGCCGCCGAGGGGTCGCTGTTGCGCGCGCCCCGCTCCGGGAAGCCGCTGCCACCGTGGGCCCCTAGCGCGTCCCAGGGTTCGGCCCCGTGGAAGCAAGCCCAGAGGCCCCGGCCCTGGCCCGCAGCGCGAATCGGGGGGCGGCCGCGAGGCTGCAGGCAGCAGGGAATCGTGGGTCCGCCGGGGTCCCCGAGCCCGGCCCGAGCGCGCGCGCGTCCCGCTGCCCGCAATCATGGCAGCCGGCGCCTCGGAGCGCAGCCGCCGAACGCGCTCCAGCTGCCCCCTCGGTGCCAGGGCGGGGGAGCGCGCCGCCCGCACCCCTCGGCCGCGCAGGCCCGGGGCGCGCCGCGGAAGGCCCGTGGGTCCCGGCGGAGCTGCGCCACCGCGGGCGAAGGCGGGCAGCGGAGCAGCGGGCGGGGGCGCGCGGGCTGGGAGCGCCCGGGGCGGCGGGGGCGCGCACGCGGGGCTGCGGGGCTGCGGGGCGCGGGGGGCGAATCCGCGGCTCCCGGCGCCCGCCCAGCCCCGGCGCGCCAGCCCGGGTGGGGTGGGGTAGGGTGGGGGAGCCCGGGAGGGGCGGCGCCCGGTGCTCGCCCGCCGCGGGCACGGCCTCGTTGGTATTCCGCGCGCGTCCGCAGCCGCGACCTCCCCGCGGCACCCGGTGCCCGGTGCGCCCCCCGCGCGGTCTACCCAGGCTGCGGGGCCCGCGGGCGCCGCGCGCCCCCGCCCCCTCCTCCGCGGGTCCCCAGGACCCCCTCTCTCGCCCCGATCCGGCGGCGAAGGGGTGGGCAGGGAAACGCGCTCTCTGGGACAGGTGCCAACTCCGAGACAAAAGACATAAAATAGGCGGCAACGGGGGAAGCGCGGCCGGCGCGCTCGGGCGGGGACGGCGGCGCCGAGGGGCCGCATCCTCGGTGCAGACTCGGGAAAGTTTGGGAAGTGGCCGGGCCGCTCCGCAGCGGAGGGGGACGCGGGCCCCGCCGCCCTCCGCTCCCGCTCGTCCTCCGCGCCTCTGCTGAATAATTCATGGTGCGGCCGCCGGCCATTAGCATGCACCGGGCGCGCGGCGCGTCTGTGCCCAGCGCCGCCGCCTCGGGCTCCCGGGCAGCAGCCGAGCGGCCGGGCCCGCGGCTCCGCGCCCGCCCCGCGCGCCCATTGTGCCCGGCCGGCGCCCGGAGCTCGCAGCGCCCACCCGACGGCCACGGCGCGGTAGCGGCACGCGGCAGCCCCGGTGCACGCGAACTTGGAGAAAGTCTCGGGGCGCGCGGGCCGGGCCCTCCACGGCAGGGCGTGGGCGTCCTGGGGCCGGCGCGCTTTCGTCTTCGTCCGGGACAAAGGTCCCTAGGGGCGCCGGGCGCGGATGCGGGGACCGGGGGCTGCAGGCCGCCGGAGGCACTCTCGGGCGTGTGGAGCCGGAGCCCAGCCTGGAGACGCGTGCGCTCGCGGGCAGCCGTGCCCAGAGTTGCGGGAGCCGCGCTGCGCTGCGCCCCGCTGTCCCCGTGCAGGAGGCGGCGAGCGCCGGGCACCCGGACGCGGCCAGTGGGCGAGGGCCTGTGCGGCGTGGGCACGTGAGCGCAGCGGCCGCCGGGCAAGGGCACCACCGTGGACCTGCGCGCCGCGGGCACGATCGGCTTCCTGGCGACTCCAAAGGGCGGTAAGTGCGTTTCTCACTTTCGCTACTTTGTATTTAAATATTAATGAAGGGATCTTTAAGAGGGGCCCTTCTGCGGGGCAGGCCTTTCGAAGTCTCCGGGGCACCGAAGGAGGTTGTCTCGGATCCCGAAGCCGCGCCAGCCTTCAAGAACTCCAGGGTCGTCCTTAATCCGGAACTTGGAATTTGTGAAATACTGCAGCTTCGCGGCTCAGGTGTGCAGACTGCCAGCCAGAGAGGAATTTGTTGACTACGTAAAATAAGCACTAGCAGGCATCTTAAACAGTAGAGGAAATATCTGTTGGGGGTTAGATGTGTTTGGGAGGATTATTTGGAGCCACAGACCTTAAAAAATCGAACTATTTGATTTACCTTTCATTTACTTCTCAAATGGTAGTTCTCCTTCTCCTTCTCCTCCTCCTCCTTCTCCTCTTCCTCTCCTTTTTGTTTTTTTCTGCTGGCGGGACAGTCCCAAGAGCCGGTTTAGGGAGAAACCGTCAGTCCAGTGTTAGCGGCAGTCGCCGTGGACCAAAGGGCCTGGCGTGGAAGCTGTTGTTTATGGTAACATAAAACGAAAAACAACTCACAACTTTTCGTAATAAATGCCCCTTTATAGGTGGCTTGCGCACAGGCCTGCCAGCCACCCTGGGGAGGTTGTGGGGAACAAGAAACGGGTGAAGGAATGCTTGCTTGCCCTAATTATAGGGTTTTAAGGGAACGCTGATATTAATTTTTTCAAAGTTGGGTTTCAAAAGCCGAGGCGGTCTCCGCAGGCCAGCAATAGCTTCATTTTATTTTAGCTCATCAGTTCTGGCTATTTGGGTTTTTAAAAATGTGTGCCTGTACTTGGGTGCACCTATCCTGGGTTAAAATGAAACCCACAGCCAGTGGGGATAAGCCTGCTAATTTTTAATATGACTGGGCCACAGGTGCGATTTCCCCTCTGCTCTTCTCACCCCGTTGATGTGCTTTGGTTAACCTGGCTGGGTGCTTTCACTGAAAGCACGGGGCGGAGGCCCCTTTCCATAACACCCCAGAGTCCTGGGCCGGCAACGCGGGGCGGGGGGGCGGGATGCAGAGAGGGACTGAGTCGACCAAGCCTTCCTGTGGCTGCACTCCTAGGCGAGAACCCCGAGGGATGAGGAGACCATTTCAGCAGGGTCTGGGCGGCCGTGGCGAAGGCCAGAAGTTTGTTTCTGTCCTCAGAGGGCTAACCCTGGCCGTCTTTTTGCTAGCTTGCTTTCGCCTGTCCTCTCCCAACACCGTTTTGAATTTTTAGTTATGACTTTATCAGAGGCAGCTGGCAGACATGAAACAGGGTGGGACTTTAGGGGTGATCTCAGAAGCAGAGGTGCCACTGCTGAACGCATGCCAGTCTGGCCGGAGCTGCTGCTTGGCATGGCACTGACAGTGGTGAGATGAGTCGTACAAAGCTCAGGTTCCATCGTGGCCTTGCCTGCAGAATGCTGGAGACGTTTTCCCTGGTCCACAGGAAGCCAGTGCGGTGGTGCTTGCTGGGCAGCAATGGTGTGGTGTCCTGCCGAGGCCGTGGGGTGTTGCTCAGGATTAAACAGACCTCAAGACAAGGGGCACCGGCGCTCCTTCTCCCCCGGCCAATGGGCTTTTCCCAAGGCAAGCAGCAAAGCTGGGCACCCGAGGAGGAGGGCGGCCCCGGGGCCTCCAAGTGAGGTCGTCATTTGTCAGAGCTGCCCCGGGTCCACAGAAGGAGACAGGTTGAGTCTTCTGTGCACAGTGCCCCTGGCTGGGGCACCTTACCATGCTGGAATACACCATCTCCACGTTTATTTTGAGGACACACACCCACAAAAGAGAAGGCCCCGGAAACGAAAGTGGTACTTGTCTGATTTTTCTCATGGCTGGGTTTTATGTAAGGAACGGGGGTACACAGGGCCCTGGAGGAATGGCCTGCAGTGGGGGCTGGCCTGCAGTGGGGGCTAGTGTGAGGACGGACCTCGGCTTTTGTGTTAAACCAGGGTCAAGACCAGGGTGCCCTGTGCCTGTGCCAGGCCCTCGCCATGCTGCAGACCAGCTTGAGTGAGGGATCTCCAGGTCACTGGCAAGGGCCTGGCTAGGCTCAGCCATGAGGCCCACCGGTGGCTCCACCGTGGCCGGGTCTCATGCCCACCACCCAAGCAGGTGCAGCCAGCCGTTGGCTTTGCCCAGCAGGGCCAGCGTGGGGCTCTGCAGAGGGGTTGCTTTCCGTCCGCGTGGTTTGCAGCTGGCCAGGCAGCCTCTCTGCAAACTCCGCGCTCCGGCCCTGGAGCCTGTCCCAGCCCAGCATGGGTGAGATCGTACTAGGAGGCAGTGGAGAGGGGCCGGGAGGTCTTTGCCTACCCAGATGGGCACCAGCCAGGCAGGTGTGCCCTTCTGTCCAGCAGAGCCTGCTGTGTCCCCAGCGAGGGACGGTGTTTAGGAAGGAAGGGACAAGAAGCTGCCACTGCTCGTTTGTGTGTTGCCGTGGTTGGGTTTTGAAGGTGCATTTGCGCGTCAGGGCTGAGGAGGACTTACAGAGATCTCAGCAAGCAGGTGCGTCCACACTCACAGCAGGGCCTGGAGCCCGAGCACCCCAGCTCCCCGAGCTCAAGTCTGTCCCTGCCCCGGCTCACTGTGTGGCCCTGGGCGAGTCCCGGCACTTGCAAGAGCCAGCAGTCTCCTGAGCGCTAAAGCAGGAATACGGATACCGACATTATTCAAACAGCATTGCCTCTGTACAGCAGCTGGCACTTTGTCTGGGGGCATTAAATGGCTGCTGTTCCGGTCCTTGTTATAAATAACAGTGACTCTAGTTGCTAATATATTTTGCTTATTGTTACCACTTATTATTATTTCATGTATGGTATTATATTCTGAGAAACAGAGATCCCAGTTTTGGTTTCCCCGGCGCGGACAGCAGGTTGTTTATGTCCCTGCCCTGCAGGTGGTGGCAGATGTGGACCTGGTGGCTTTTGAGGGGTGGACTGGCGGGGTGGACTTGCCACGCCAGCACTTTCCTTGTCCCGGGAACTCGCTGCGAGCGTGACTGTCTGGATACACCTTGTACCTTACCTTAGGTACAGGACACAGGACAGGGTCCCCTCAGGACCCGATGTGCCGAGGGCAGAGGTGCCCCCTTCCTAGGAAAGGATGGAACCTCCCTGAGCGTGGCCTTCAGGGGGTCCCCCGCACGCAGATCCTGGCTCTGACCTTTGCTCCCCTCCAGGGTTCAGAGTGGCTATACCATCGTCCTTGCTGGACACGCAGGTGGCACTTTGATGGGAGAGTTTTGCCACGCTGCTGAGCCGATTGTCCCTCGGCCCAGTAGAAGACATTTACCAAATGGCTGCCTTCGGAGGATTTTATCTCTTGGCGGGTCGTCCAGGAACACCTAGCCTGCTGCCCCTTTCAAAACCTCTCGTAAGGGGCCGGTGAGATGGCTCAGTGGCTTAAGCGCCTGCCCGGCAAGCGCGAGGGCCCGAGTTCGACTCCCGGAGCCCACATACGAAAAAGGGGCCGGTGATATCGCTCAGCGGCACGGGCGCCTGCTGGCGCTTGAGGTCCTGAGGTCGACCCCCCGGTACCCACAAAAAAAAAAAAACCTCTCGTAAGAACAAGAAGGAACCCTAAATGGCCCCTGCCGAGCCTTCTGATGGGGTAGAGCCACAGAGGGAGAAAAAGCAACAATTGTCTCCAAGCAGAGACAATGGATCTTTTATATGAAATATTTATTTTCGGGGCTGACCAGTGTCCTGTTGGCTGGGACAATCGGTGGAACCCCGGGGTCTGGGTATTGCAGGCCCTGGACACCTAGTCAGAGGCAGAGATTTATAGAAGAAGAAAGAAACCCCTGACCCGTGGCTCTTGGGAAATTTCCGTGGGCACGTCTGGCTTTCTTTGTTGAGTGGAGGTTAAACTTTCACAAGTTTTTTTCCTTCTGCAATTTTTTTTGAAGGCTCTGAGTCCTGGAGAGGTGGCCAGGTTTTGGGCCATGGACCGGATGAGGCCTCCCTCGGGCCGGACCTTGTCGGCCTTTGTCTACCAGCAGGGTCACAAAATGGAAGTGAGAAAAATAGGAGCTGGATGAGGAAGGGCGGGTCCGTAGAGAACTGGGCACTGGGGGCTTTCAGAGGGCAACTGGGGCCATGTTTGAGCGTTTCTAGAGTCGTCTGGCCCTCCCCAAATCCTGGGCTCAGATGAGCATGGGAGTCTGACAGGACCTAGAGGAGCTGCACACGGGCCCTCAAACACCCTTCTAGCTGTGCAAGGTGTTTTTGTGACTTGTGGCAAGTGTGGCCCAGAGGGAGTGCTAGATGGATGTGTTCTGACTTCACAGAGTGAGCAGAATTCCACCCCGAGGCCTACACATGAATGTCTGTGGGGACCGTGCTAGAGCTGCCCCTGGCTGTGGGCACCCGAAGCGGCCAGGCTAGGAGCCCAGCTTGTGGGTTCTTGTTACGGACACACCAGGGAGCCGGGGTGGCTGCCTTCAGTCTGCCCTGCTGCCAGGGCCCAGTGGCGTTGTGGGAAGGCCACAGGAATCCCTGCTGTGACACTGCCAGCATAGCCAATCCTCGGTCCAGGTGTCCCTTCCAGGTCAGTACAGGAGGACACAAGGGAGGGTACCCTCCCTGCCACTCTTCTTGGCCATCCAAAAGACTTTGTTGACAAATGATTATATTTGTTTTCAAAATAAGGTTTTATTTTTTTTTTTAATTGCTGTCATATCTTTTATTTATTTTTGTTTAAATGCGGCACCTCTTAGCTGTGGCCCACGACGGTGTGTGCTCCTTTTTGGGGGTGTCCTGAGAGCCTCCAAGGCTGTGGGGAGAACTGGTAAAATCGAAATCATGGAAAGAATGAAATCTTATGACCTGACACAGAAAAACCTAGGACACAGGTTTATATTCGTTTTGTTTGGGGGGGGGGCTCGAAGATACAAGGCAGCTTGGTCTTGGCATCATTTGGATGGGAAATTTGGTGGGAGTCTGGATTCCAGGATTTCCCTTTCCCCATGGCCTGAATCCCCCTGTGCACAGATATCTGGGACCCCCTGTCCACCCAGGGCCCGGGAGGGTGACTGAGCAGAGGTGTGACCGGCAGCGTCGTGAAATAAGGTCGTGTTTATAAAATGCGCTCAGGAGGTATACAAAGTAAAAAGGCCCAACTATACATATTTTAAGATTCAGTAGGTTTTCCCTCATGGTGAAAGGAGGCTGCTGTCCCCTGGTCCTGGCTGTCTGGTACCTGGGTGGGTTTTCCTGTGAACTGCCCTTCCTTAACTCAGGGATTTCAGATGTCAGGAAGAGCATTTATCTGAAATATTTACCTGATGATTTGGGCCTCTTAAATTTAGAAATGCCTTTCATGTGTTTAAAAGATATTAACATTCGAATCAGGCTTTTATAATTACATTTTAAATTATAATAAAAGGATGAAGCCAAGGCCACGGGTCCCCACAGATCCCGCAGTAGGTGAGTGGGGGGTGCGCATCACCCCATCAACCTGTGGTGGTTCTGACCAGGGACAGGGGAGCGAGACAGAGTCGCTGGGTGTCACCTGTGGAGCGCTCCCCGCCCCACCCAAGGGAGGCTTGTACCGCGCTGATGGTGCCCAAGCTCACAGCCACAGTGCCCGTGTCCTGAGCCACAGTGGCCCATGGGCCTGCTAGGGCTGCAGCGGGGACAAGGCTGTCCTGGACGCAGCGGTGGCCGCCGCTGGTCTTGGCAGCACGGGGGGGGGGCGCCCCTCCTGCAGCCCGGACCCGGACCCGGACTCCTCTCCTTACCCTGGCAGGCCCCCATGAAGCCACCCCATGTTTGTGGCTTCCCCGGTGCCACAGGCTGGCAGGCAGGCCCCACTCCACCGAGCGTGGGGGACCTTCTCCTCCTGGGGCTGGGTTCTTGGCAGCCATGCCCAGCCATGCCTGGCATGAGTCCCCGGCATTCCTGGTCAAATGCATGGCATCGGAACCCTACCTGCTTTGTCTGTGGCGTCAGCTGGTGAGCAGTCACGTGGCTGGGTGCGTGAGCCCAGCACGAGGACCCAGGGCTCCTCCTGGCTGCTTCCTTCTCCTGCCTCGCCCGCCCTCCGTCCTGGCTTTCCATGTGGCTCCGAGCAGGCGCCAAGCAGTGTTAGAATAGAACACAACCCAGGCGGCCGGCAGCTCCCTCCCTAAGGGGCTCAGGTGGGTTTAGCATTGTCTGCCCAGCTGCCCCTCACCTGGCATCGTGGACAGAAGGCCCTATGGTGTCCAGATGTGTGAGCCTCTACGGGGAGCAGCCGACCCCTCAGCGTGTAGCTGGCCCTGAGGGTGGCGTGGGGAGCCACTTCCCATGCCCAGGCCGTCTGTCCCGCATGAGTCCAGCCGGCATCACACAAAGGGCGAGCTGAGGCCCGGCTGACCTGGTGGCCCCTGCTGGATGCTACAGGACAGGGCAGCGGGCCTGATAGACTTCACAAGTGTACACAGGAGTCCCCAGACTCCTGGGGCAGAGGAGCAAGGATTATCCCCATGATATCCCCACGGTGGCAGCAAGGATTGGCTCTGGTGACACTGAAGGATTCGTGAGGGTCCAAGAGGACAGGGGTGACAGTCTGCCCTCTCTTCCTCGTCTGTGGCTGCCTGGCCCCCTCCAGCATCCTCTTGGCCCTGGTGTGCATTGGGATGGTCTAGTGGGTACCAGGTCTAGTGGGTACCAGGCATGGCGCTCAGTGCTCTGATTACTGTTCTGCACCCCAGCTGCCCTGACTGGTAAGAGCCATAAAACCCCTTCTTTGCACAGATGGGGAGACTAAGGCTGGAGAGGGTTGTGGCTCGCCCACAGTTAGGTGGCCATGGGTTAGGCTAGATTCAAACGTGTGGTCCAGACTCCCGGCCATGGGTGGCTCCGAGGGCTGTGGCTGAGGAGCAGCTGGGATGGGGTCCCCCGGCTCCCTCTCGAAGGAGCCAGCCGGGGTGCCAGCCGCTGCCCGGTCCTCCGCAGAGCTGGGCGTGGGAACAATGTGGCCTCTATCCGGGACGAGCCAGGCCGCCTGGACGCCCGGCCCCTGGGAGCGGCGGCAACATGACGCCCGGACCACGCTGCCCGTCCACGGGGCTGGCTGGCGCCCGGGCCAGGCCTGGGCCAGGCGCTCCCGGCGTCCTCCTCGGGCGGGCTGCTGAGCGGCCAGATGCCGTGGCGTCCCCCTCCCCCTCGGTCGGCCCCCTCCTGTTTTGGTGGTGGGTTTGGGGGCCCGGCCCACCCACCCCTGCCACGTCTGCCATCCTCCCGGCACCCACCAGCATCTTTCGAAAATTCCCGGTGGGCGGGGCCGAGCCGCAGCGGCCGCCTCTGGCCCCCCCTCCCCGGGCAGCCAGTGCCAGATGAGAGCAGGAGACAAAAGTAGCATTTTCCTCGTCCTCCTGGGCCAGCGGCGGGGCCTTTCCCCAGCGCCACTTGCTTCTGGCAGTCCTGCCCCCTGGTGCCGGAGTGGCCAAGGCTCATGCCGGGGCCCAGGGACTCGGGGATGATGGGTGGCCAGAGCCCAGGAGCCGTGAGGGCCTGCTGGCCGGGGGCTAACACCTGGGGGTGGCCAGCTAGCCAGTGGGACCCACCTTCTCTCGCTGCCAGCGTGACCAGCCAGGGCAGGGGACGTCATCTCCACTGCCTGGCTTTTGCACAAGGGTCTCCATCCTCCGGCACCTCGGTAAGTCACCTTCTCCCTCTTCCTGCTGGAGACAGCCTAGGGCCCTGCCATCTTGTGCTCCGTGCCTGTTCCGTCTCCTCCTTTCTAATTGGTTTATCCGAAACCCCAAATTCTATTTCAGACCCCCCCCCCACCATCTTGAGTGAAGCAGGGCCTGCCAAAACTGCCGGGCAGAGGCAGAAGCCAAGCCCATTTATTTTTAAGATCCAAATCTACGGCTTTAGAAATCATAATAAAAATGAATGTTTGTTATTTCACAGTAGCTGCCTGTTCAATTTTAATTTGAACGAATGCTGCAGGAGGTACCGAGAGGCGCGGCCCACCTTTTCTTGCCCGGTTGTCTTGCTTTGTTGGAGGTGGGGGCTGTTCTGATTATCATTGTTGTTATTTTTATTTTTGGCGGTGCCAGGAGTAGCAGAGGGAAAAACACCAGACTCGTCCTCGGCTTTTCCCAGCAACCTCTGCGGCGTGGGCAGGGGAGGCCGGGCACACGGCAGGGAGGACTCTGTCCACAAACAGAGGTCCTTTTATTTTATCCTGCATCTCTAATGCTACCACTCCACACTTTGGGGATCTAGTTCTTTCTGCTTTTCGTTTTATTTTATTTTTTTGAAAGAAAAAAAAAAGGAAGCTTTTTTTTTTTTTTTTTTTGCTCTCAGCTCAGTGTGGGGGGAAAAAAATCTCTGAGGTTCTGAGTTTTGCTTTTTAAGTACTTATTTAAGTTTGGGGGTTCTGCTTCCCAGTGCTGGGCCAGGGTGCAGTGGGCACCATGCACTGGACAGACCCTCAGGGAGCCCCTGCATGGTCCCCAGGCCTGCCTGTGCCCCAGCCCTGCTCACTTCCCGCCGGGACAGTTGTGCCCGGCCATCCAGAGCCAGAAATGTAGCCACGAGGCTGGGATTCCCCCCAAGACCTCGTGTGCCCCTCCGGCTGTGCCGCCGCTGCCAGGGAGCTGGGTCAGGGGCTGGCAGGGTTCGGCCCCTGCCCCTGCAGAATCGCTGCCCTTTCTCAGTGGGCTCTGCAGAGCCCGGCTGCCCGCTCACCTCCACCCTCTGGCGGGCTGACAAAAGCGGCCCCGGCATGGCCTGGTTTCCCACGTTCAAGGGGAACTGGGGTCTTGATTTATGGGAAATGGAAAATCAGACCCAGAAAGTTGTAAAAGGCACGAAGAGGAAAATTCCCATGTAAATACATCTTTGTTTTCCGAGTCCGGAGGAGGCGTGTGGGCACCTCTGCATCCGAACACGAAGCTCTGCTCGTATGAGGAGTATCGCGGTTGCTTTTGTTCTTAGATGAGGCAGCAGTCGCTACTGGAGGGTTCGGGGCTGCAGAGACGGGCGTATATAGCAGAGATAATTAAAACATTTTCATGACTGTGACAGCCACATTCTGCTGCCGCAAGCTGGAGCATTCATCCCACCCAAATATTTAGCAAGCATCGAGTAAAACACTGGTGACAAAATAAAAGTAATAGAAAAAAAAACAGTGCAATATATTTTAGAGGCGAAAAGAGTCGAGAAGATACAGACGGGAAGGGAGGAAAGGGAGCTCCACATTTTTAAAGAATTTACAATACTAACTAGCAACCCACTCGGCATTTCTTTTTTTCCCTTTGGCATAATTAGTGTGGGTGAATAGACCTCGAATCCTAAACTCTGGAATGATAAATGGTAAAATTCCCCTAGCATTCATTTACCTTCTTTTTGACAAGTTAGGGGCAAGTAGCAGAAAAAGCAGTTAATTTACGTAAATGAGGATTTTCATTCTGAGATCGTATTTTCCACTCTGGAAGTTCACCTCGTGGCTTTCAAGTGTGAGTGTATGAGTGTGTGTGTATGCGTGCGTGTGTGTGTGCGTATACCACGGTTGCGTGTGTGCACCTTCTATACTTGCGGCGATTGTATGGGATCTGCCGTCGTCTTAAGCATATATCATCTGGAGTTTTTAACTTGGTTACCAGTCGACAGCCCCCCCCCAAAAAAAAAAACCTCAGTGAAATGCAGTGGATTCTGTTTCTTAAGAAATAGGCAGCATCTCAGCGTTCTCCCGGGCACACAGGACTTCTCAGCAGTATTTTTTTTTCCGTGGCTGGGCGTGCTAGGCGAGTGCTCTACCGCCGAGCTACATCCCCGGGCACCCCCGCCCCTTTCCCTTTTTTTCTTTTTCTTTCTTTCTTTTTTTTTTTTTAAGTACCACGCAAAGCACTCTTCAATCGTTGCTTCTATATAGATCCCACTATAGACTGAAATTATACATTCTCACAGCGCAGATGGGTTGGGCTGTCATCACGCCTGCCTGGCACTTGTTGGAACACACAGCATATTTCAATTGTGGAGTCGACAATTTCGAAGAACTGAGGTCAGAATAAACAAGTTGCATTCGTGTGTAGAAACACACTTATGCGATGATCCTCTCACCCCCTGGAAAATTTAGTAGAGTGACAACCATCACCTTCATGACATTTTCAATTTTTGGTCTTCATCTTTTAAGGCTCCCCTTGCCCTTTTAAGGTCGAAAGACCTTAAACGTTTTAATGTATGGCCGGTTTTTATCTTGTTTTTTTCTGTATGAACAGTGTAGTACTAGACTTAAATTCAAACTCGTGGGGTATAAGACTTCTAAATTTAACATCTTAATTTCTGGGGGAAGAGGTTCACTCACTAGTTGCTCTGTGTTGACTTATGTGGAATTATTTTGAGATCTTTGTGGAAAATTAGGTGATATTGTGGATGATCTAAAGATCTGTTTACATCCAAACTTCAAAAAAATTCTCCAGGTAAACTACATAGCATAGTTGTAAACTTCAAAATTATCTCCCTGAGATAACAAGCAGAGAATTTATTGGTCCATATCAACACATTCCAGGGCGGAGCAGTTTTACGGCCACAGTAATTTGTAAATGATGATAACTGTTTATTTTGCGAATTTGCACATATGATGATACCATCAGCTCTGAGCCTTTGCTTTTTTTCCTCCTCTGTTCCCACGTTGTAAGCACCTGCCTTTCATCTCCAAAGTCTGGATTCGGGACACCGCGCGCCGCACTGGTGGCCGGGAGAGGCCGGGCCTGGCTCACGGTGGGTCCTGCGTGCTCACACGGGCACTTTGTCGTCATTTGTTGGTGTAAGGGCTGTCCCGTACCTGCTGCTGCAGTTGTTAGCGAACGATAGTTGTGGTGAAAAGTTGGCGAAACTCACCAGAGCTGTTTCCTAGCATCTCCATAGTCTGGGGTTTTTTGTTTTGTTTTAATTTTATTGTTTTTTATTTTTCATATTCTTTGTTGTTTCGTGACAGGGTCTTGCTATGTAGTTCAGGCTGGTCTCAAACTCCCAGCACTCCTCCTGCCTCAGCCTCCTGAGTGCTGGGTTACAAGGATGTGCCGCCAGTTTCTTTCCAGCTGGTTCACAGTCTGTCACTGGCTGTCTTAGAGTTGGAGGAGTAAACCACTGGCGCAAGTGCTGTAAAGATGAGCAGAATGAGATGGTCCTGGCCCCAGGGTAGGTAGGCATGATGGCAGTGATGGTGGTGACATTGGTAACAGGGCATCTCCCTTGGGGCCACCATGTGGCAGGATGCCCTTCACATCTGAAAGAGCATGTGATCTAGAACTGAGAGCTGAGGCCTGGGTTCAGAGTGAGCCTTGTGCCGCTCCGAGCCTCAGTTTACCTGTCTGTAAAATGGGCACAGTGGGTGTAATCAGCCTGAGCATCTGGAGTGCTTGTCCTCATGAGCACCCCCTACTGCTGACGCTTGCTCGAGTCTCAGAGTCTGCAAGGGCGGGTCCTCCTCCTCCTCCCTGCCACGTGGTAGGGCAGTGGTCCCTGAGACACACGCTACGTGGCTTCCTGGAGGTGCAACCAGCACATGGGGTCAGGGTGGGATCTGGACCCTGCGTGCCTGACCCGGAGTCCCCTGCGTGTTCTGCTGTGGCACCGACTCTGTGCAGGTGGCCACGGAGATGTGCATGGAGTTGTGTGCAGTGGTCATGCATGTGTACATGCCATTCATTTACCATTGTGGTCCAGTGGCCCTGGCTGGTGGCAGTTTTCACAGAGGCAGACAGGTCCCTTCCGAGTGGGCACGGGGGTGGCCAGGGGGCCAGGGTCACCCTCCTGGGCCCCAGACGGGCCATCCAGGTGCTGGGTTCCTTGGAGCTGTTCCGTGTATCCCCAGAAGACCCCGGGCCCAGCCACCGCTGTCACCTCCTGCCGCCATTTGCACGCTGGACAGTGGCAGTGAGTCTCCCAGCTGGCCACGCAGGAAATGGCGGCCGCCTGGCCCAGGGCAGGATCCAGGAAGGCAGGCTGAGGGAGGGGACGGCCGGAAGCCCCGTGTTGCCTGAGGACCTGCATGTACGGGAGGGGGGAGACATGGAGTGGCAGGGGCTGGGATGATGGTGCCGTGCACCCAGAGCACCAGACACCCGCGATGCCACCACAAGGCCTCCAAGCGCTGGCATCACAGGCCCGGGGCACTGGACAGACAGTGACCACTGAGACGGCCTTGGGGGGCCAGGAGGAAAGAGTGGGGGCCCCGGGCCCCAGGAAAGCGGCCAGCCACTCCTGCCTCGCTGTCCCCCCTCTAGAGTTCAGTGTAACAGTGTCACCCTGCAGCTGGCCACATGCGGGGGTGGCGCCCGGATGGGCAGCGGTTGTGAGTGGGCCCTGGAAGCGGGTCTGCGGCTGGGTTTGGGGGCCTCCGCACACCCCCAGGAGGAGCAGCGGGCGGGGTGCCTTGGAGGCAGCTGGCCGTGCCAGCGCGGGAACCTCTGGCCCAGTTTCCTGGGCGCCAGGCCCTGCCCAGGATTCCCGGAGTGGGTGCGCCCGGCTTCCGGCCCCGTGTGGGCGGAGGGAACCTGGGCTCCCTGTTCCCATCCTGCCTGGCTCCCGGGTATGCGGCCATGCTCAACTTGGGCAACACGGGGTCCACGAGGGCCCCACCATGGCCTTGTGGCATGGACATGCGTGACCTTGGCTGGCCGCCGTGCCCAGTCCATACGGCCACGAGGGAGGCCCCAGCAGCGCAGTGGCAGTGTCCTGCCCGGCACACAAGTAAGTTACCTGGCACCAACCCCTCTGGGGTGGGAGGCCACTTGTGTCTCAGACCTCCATTCTGGGATCCCTGAAATGGAGTCATGCATGTCCACCGGCCTGCAGGTGGACACTCCAGGGACCAACCAGGCCAGCACAGCCTCAGCCGGGCGCCATAATGGGACAGGCATGGTTGCCACAGTCAGCGTCCCGCTGCCAGGGCAGGGCCAAGCCCTGCTGACGGGCCCAGGGAGACATGGAGTGGCAGAAATCCCCTACTTGGCCCGCTTTCTTGGCCTGATGGAGAGAGCCCAGGCCATGTGGCTCCCCTAAGGAGCGCCCGTGGTGTCGGTTGTCGCCAAGAGGGCTCAGCTCCTTGGGATGGGCTGGGGCCGTTTTGTTGAGTACCTACCAGCACCAGGCCCAGGCTACGTCTTTTTTTGTTTGTTTGTTTGTTTTTGTGGGTACTGGGGGTCGACCTCAGGACCTCGCGCACCAGCAGGCACCCATGCCGCTGAGCGATATCACCGGCCCTTTTTTCGTATGTGGGTTCCGGGAGTCGAACTCGGGCCCTTGCGCTTGCCAGGCAGGCGCATACGCTGCTGAGCCATCTCACCAGCCCTACATCTTTTATATGCTTTTTAAAAAGACATTCAGCAGGGCCTGTGTTGATGCACGGTTTGATCTCAGCACTCAGGAGGCTGAGGCAAGAGGATCGCTGTGAGTTGGAGGCCAGGCTGTGCTGTGTCCGTATTGCTGTTAGAATATGGAGAAACGGGGCAAAGGTGGTCCAGTCTACCAGCGGGTGGATGCTGAGTTTTCTACACAGGTAACTGCAGCTCAGAGAGGCCAAGGAACTGGTCAGAGTCACAAAGCAAAGGGGTAACTGAGCCTTCTCCCACGTGGGACCCTTTACCCTCAGCCTCTCTCAGATGCCGACCTTGGCTGGCTCTTGCCAGAAACCCAGCATGAGGACTTGACCCGGTGCCTGTGTTACTTTGTGCTGGCCCTGGGGGCGCTGAGGACTGTCCCCACCCCAGGGCCACTGCCACCCCATCCTCTGCAGCCCACTGGTTTGGGCTGTTTGGTGCCCCGACACCCTGCTGCCTGTGAGCCGCTTGCTCTCATGGCCGGGCGCGATCGCCGAGTCATGGGCTTGCCCTCGTCCTCCACGGCCTATGGCCTGAGCAAGAACCCGGGTGTGACCGTGCACCTGGATGCCAGGGCCGGGCCAGGCAGGGCCTGGGGGGACCAATTCTTTCTGGGTGAACAGGGACTGTGGCAGGAAGGAGCGAGTGAGCCTTTGAGGAGAGGCTACCCATGTCCACGTGGCTCCCGCCTGGCACCAGTGCCCTAGCGCAGGGACCTGCAGATGAACACAGCGCATGCGAGGCGACCAGACCCGCTGCATACCAGGCCTGGCGCAGCTGCGCCGTCCAGGCGCCCCGGTCGAGTAGATCATGTAAAGGGACTGGCCAGTGCTCCAGGCCCGCTCTGCCGTGGCCTCCCTGTACATGGGCACAGTTTTCCCAGTGGCTCTGGGCACAGTGGCCTCCCTGAGTCACCAGCGGTCCTGGCCCCAGAAAGCCCAGGTAAGGCCAAGACGACACTGGTGGAGTCCAAGCCCAGTGGAATGAGGCTCTTGCCCACAGTTAACTCGGGCCGTGTCCCAGGCCCGCCACGTCCCAAGCCCCACCAGGCCACCCTGAACGGGCCACATCTGCCGCAGCAGCCCTGCCAGAGCTCCACCTCCCACCCGTCCCCATGGAAACAGGGGGGCCGACTGGTTTCCATTAATGCGGCCTGCTTCCCTGGAGCTCTGCCCTGGAGCCCAGGGCGTCCCTAGGGCCTCTACCCACATCTACGGAGCCCCAGTCGGCCTATGCCAGGGAACCCAGGGGTCCGGCCCCGGCCACCCTCATCTCAGTGCCCGGGATCCTGCCCGCAGTAGGGCTGCTCTGACTCGGCAGGCTCCGGCCAGCAGCTGCTGTGGCCCTAGGTCCTGGGCTGAGCCCTGGGCCCGAGTTAGGGCACTGGGCTGCCATCCCAGCGCCCCTTCCTTTCTCTGGGCCTTGGTTTACCCATCTGTAACATGAGAGGGATTGGATGATTTCTGGAGTTCATTTCGGTGCCAAAACAGGAAGCAAGAGGGGCGCTCGGAGTCACCCCACCACCAGCCCTCTGGTCCCTGGGACTGGGGATTTGTTTGTTCGACTTCAGAGGAGGATTTTTTTAAGGGCAGGACTCATGGAACTTGACCAGAGATGGAGAGGCCAAGCGACAGCAGGGGCCCAGGGACACTCGGCGTGGAAGGCCTGGCTCCGCGGGCAGCCAGAGGCCTGGGCAGCTGTGCCTGCCACGCCCTGGGCACTTGGTGATCTGGCCATGATGTGCCCGAGAAGGCGAGAGGTCAGAGACTAGGGCAGAGAATGAGCTCCAGCTCTTGAAAAGCGCAGCCTGCTCATCCCCTGGGGAAGGCACCACAGGTAGGCTTGGGAGAGTGGCCCAGGCCAGGCCCAGCCTGTGTACTGGTGGCATGTCACCTGCCTCCACTGGCTGTGCAGGAGAGGGACTTCAGCGCCGGCCCTCGGGGACACTTTGCTGGCCTGATGGCTGCTCCGTCTCCTTCTGCGACCCCCTTGGCCCTGCCTGCCTGCCTGCGGAGAGTGGTCTGGGTGCTGGTCTCTGCCGAGCCCTGGAGCGCTGCACTGGGGACGCAAGGAGCAGAGCCTCGGGCAGAGCTGGGTGAAGGAGGAGGGCTGCTGAGCCATCCCAGGGCAGGGGACGAGGCCTGTGGGCCCTGGGCACGTTGTCACTGCACCTCGAAAGGTGGGTGTGGCACCATTTCTGGTTTTCTGCCCTAGGCAGGGGTGAAATTTGGGTTGGGATGGTTGCCCCTGGCAGCCACCACTCTGCGTGTACACACTCACGCGCACACTCATACACACGTGTGAATGCGTGCCCAGCAAAAGTAGGCCGAGGGAGTTGGCGCAAACAGTGCGCTGCAGCCAGGCCCGGGCTTGATTTAGACGTCCGGGGGCTGGGATAATGCAGGAAATGAAGGAAGTTTCCCTAGGGAAGGGGGAAGACAAGACAGAGGAGCTTAAGTGCCCAGATAATTAGGAAGCGTGGCGTGGTGATTTATGGCAAGGCAGCCTAGCTCCTCGTTGTCTTGGCTGCCCCCTCCCTCTCTCCCATCCCCTGCACCCCAGGGACCCGCAGGATGGGTGCAGTCGGCACCCCAAGCTTTACTTTGTTCCCCCTGGGCCGAGCCCTCAGAGGGCACTGGGCAGGACACGCAGCAGAGGGACAAAGCTGCTCTGTGTGCCAGGCTGTGACATCTGCCATCTGGGGTGACCTCACAGCACCCCGGCCTGCCGCCAGCCCTGTCCTGCCGGGGAAGAAGCTGAGCCTGGGATACTCAGCCCCTTGCAGGGCCTGTGCCAGACCTGTCGCTGTCCTGAGCCCTGTGCCTTTGCCACTGCCTGCTGCCTTGGTTTCCCCACCCGCCTCTGATACAGGTGCGTCCCTGGAAGGTTCTAGGGCCTGACAGCTTTGACCAGGGTCCCCGGGATGGGGCGGAGTCACACACGGAGATGGAGGGGTCCACACGGTGCCACTTACTGGTGCGAAACTCAGGACGGCCCCACTCCCCTGGGCGTGGGTGTTTGTGATAAAGTGACCCAGTGGGCACCCAGGGGTCCCGACATGTGGGACCCTCTCGGAGGGCGCCGGAGGAGGCGCATGTTCCACACACCCATGGATGGACAGGGCTGCTTCTGCGTTCTCTCCTTCGCAGTCCCAGAACTTTGCTTAAATAGAGCCGGGTGCAGTGGTGATGCCTGTAATCCTAGCACTCTGGGAGGCTGAGTCAGGAGGATTGAAACTTTTGAGTCCAGCCTGGGCAACTTAGTGACTTAGTGAGACATCTTTTCAAAATAAAAAGTGGGCTGGGGATGTAGCTCAGTGGGAAGGCCCTGAGTTCAATCTCCAGTACCAGGACAACAAACAAACAAACAAAACCCTAGTGTCTCTAAAATCCAGACTCTGGTTTAGAAAGTACTTGCTGCTTTTGCATCAGGGGGACGGTGTTTCTATGAAACTGAGCACCTGGCCAGGGTGAAGTGGACCTGCCAGATTGTCGCCGTCCGTCATCCCTGGAAGAGCCGGCTCCGTGTGCCGAGGTCCCAGGGCTGTGGGCAGGGGCGGCACTGTCCGGCGGGTGTGGTTGCCATCTGAGTGGGGCAAGGCGACCAGGCTCCATGAGGCCAACCGCCCGTGTCTGGCGTGGCTGATGACCACCGCATTGATGCTGCTTGAGGGCGAGTCCAGCCTCGTCACCTCTCCGCGGCACTGCTAGAACGCTCTCGACTGAGTCTGAAACCACGTCCGTGTCCAGAGCGGGCTTGGGGTGGCCCGGTCCTTCCGCTGTGACACAGGACGGTGCACGCTGCCAGCCCCAGGCCCTACAGGCTCCATCCCAGCCACGGCCGCCGCCCGGGCTCCGCGCAGCCCTCTCTGCCCCGGCTTCTCCTGCACCCTTGCCGCCCTCGGCGCACAAAGTCGAGGCAGTGAGGACCAGCCAGGTGCATCGGCCGCCCCGCCCTGGTTCCGTTTGGGGCCGAGAAGAGGATTGAGTGGGTTTGTCACCGGCTCCAACCTGCAGGTCCCGGGGAGCCCTCGGTGGGTTCCCACAAAACCAAGCCATGGGGGCCGGAGACACGGGGAAGGGAGAAGGACACGAGCTGATGTCCACAGGAAGTGGCCCAGTCCAGGTGACAGGCTCTGGGGCGGCCATGCCGAGAGGACTGGGCCACCTGGCCGGCTGGGCCTCCTGTGACCCCGGGAGCCGGGATGCCTGGGCCTGCGGGGGAGAGGCGCTGCAGGTCCTGCCCAGAGGAAGGAGCAGCCCTGGTGAGGGCCACCTCCCGGGCCTCTGTGTCCCCTTCAGGGTGTAGTGACCACTCAAGTCATCGCTTGGGAAGGACCCCAAGGACGCGGTTGCCCCCGTAAACCCACATATCGGGTATCATTCTGAGAGTGAGGTGGGCAGGGGCGCCTCTCACATCCCATGCGTTTCAGGCACTGTACCGAGCCCAGGGACACATGGCTTTGTGGGGACAGTCCCTGTACAGAGCTCCCAGGCCTGGAGACACAAGCAGTGCAAAACCCTGCGAGCTGAGCTGCAGGGACTGGGAGGGCTTCCTGCGGGAGGTGACGTCAGGTGAGCAGGAGGACGTCCCTCCTCGGGAGCAGTGGGTGCTGGACGGGGCTGGAGCGCAGGGAGAGCTGCTGCCCCAGCCTGTCAGCCCCTTGCCCTGCAGGTCCCAGGGCTGTGAAGCCCAAGTCCCGGGGGCGCTTGGCTCCTGCAGTGGGCGTCGGAACTGAGAGGCAGAGGGGAGGCACTGACCCACCTGTGCCCCTCTGGGGTCCTGAGCCACCTGCCGCGCTGACGTCTCTGTCTGCTTGTGTCTTTCAGAGTGCTGCTGTCGCAGAGCAGAGCCCATGGTGGCGATACTGGGACCCCACGCCCAGGTAGGGCTGGGCAGAGAGCTCACCAGTGCCAAGCGCCTTGGGGTGCGGCTGGCAGAGAAGAGCCGGGGCGGGCCTTTAGGGAGCCTGCCCCCGCCTGACTTCACAGCCCCACCATGCTGCCCAGCGTCCCCCATGCTGCACAGAGGCAGGGCCCGTGCCCCTGGGGAGACTGCCCAGCCCACCCCATACTAGCTGCCCAACCGGACAGGCTTAATGGTGCTCGAGCCTCAGTTTACCGAGTCGTAAGATGGGCAGGAGTTCTGGGGTATATCGTGAACCCCAGAGTGTCTTTGGCTTCGTAGGGAGCTAGACAGCAGGACACCCAGACGTGTGGCCCGGGCGTCCCCACTCTCCTCCCTTGGCCCGTCACAGTGGAGCCTGTGTGCCAGGCAGTGCAGGTGACCTCTGTCCATGGGGCCCAGAGCCCAGGCCTTTGTGGCTACGTGGCTTCCCTGGTCAGCGTCACGGGGGCAGAGGTGGCCATCAGCAAAGACACAGGCAGACGCCAGGTGGGGAGAGGTTGTCTCTCCAAGGCCATGGGGCCTGAGCAGCCCCACACAGTCCTGGCTCTGCATGTGTCACCCGTCCACGCCACCTGTCCACGCCACTGCCATGTGGCAGTGGCAGTGCCCAACCCTCAGGGCTCTTGGGTCCTTATGACTCCTCAGACACGGCCTCAGGTCCCCACAGGGACAGCCACACCCTGGAGCCACACCCTGGGGGAACTAAGCCATGGTATCAGGGCCCACCCGTAGAAGTCCCCACCCCACCTTCACTGCCATGGCCCTTGGGCTCATGCTAGATCTGGCTCCAGACCTGTGCGGAGACAAAGCCTGGTCACATGGCAGGGAGGGGGCCAGGGTGTTACCTGCTCCCTTGCTTATGCCCTGCCACAGACAGAACACGGGCCTTCTTGAAAGATAATAAGCAACGAGAAAACTGAAGGAAAGCCTAGAAACACACCACACAGAAGCCTGTAAACTGAGCTCCGAGCTTCCTGGCTGCCAAAGCAAAAAGGGAAAGCCTTCCATTGCAGTAGTAAGTGACATTTGGGGAGCTGGCAGCACGACACCAGCAGTGATTGAGAAAGAAGATGGACCCATGCCAAGTACCAGAGGTCCCCAAACCCCGGCCAGGCCAGGGAATACAGGGAGGGAGAGAGGGAGCACCTCGCATGTCCTGAAACCCAACCCTTAACACCGGCATGGAGAGCGGCAGTGAAGCCACACCAGGTTGAACCTGTCACTTACAATCCCCGGGTCCGCACACTGCTACTGCCTGGCACCCCTTCGGGTCTGGTCCAGGGAACTGAGATGTCTGAGCCGCAGTGTCTGGACACAGTCACCCATGGACAAGGTGGCCTCTTGGCCTGTGAGTGGCCTGGGCACGAGTGGGCAAGAATTTCCAGGTGGCACCGGGCTGCACGCAGCCCTGACACACGCCTCTCCTTCCAGGTCTCGCCCGCTTCTGCCTACTTCCCCAGGGACGCCTGCCGCCCGGGACCACGCACCCAGGTCAGTACAGCATTCGGGTTGCAGCTGGAAATTGGGGCTGTCACCCCCTCCTGGCCACCGCCCTTGGCCAGGCGCCTGGAACCAGACCCACGTGGCTGGCATGAACGTGTCCCGACAGGCCTGGGCCTCCTGCGCTCCCCGTCCCGCTGGGCTGGGTCCCAGCCTCTGCTCTTGGCGCCCATGGCCTCTCTGCAGCGGCGGGATGAGGGTTTGGGAAGTCAGGGCCAGCCCCGGCTCTGTGGGGATGTGGCCTGGGCCCCTCACCAGCCCGGCCACCCCAAGGTCTGTGACAGTGGCCTGGCCACTTTTCCTTCTCTTCAGTGCCGCCAGGACTCAGTGATGCAGCCCGGCCAGTGTCGCAGGGGCTGCCATAGGCCCCTTGGCCACACGTGTACCCCAGCGGGCTCCCTGGTCCCTGGTGTCCTGTGGGCATGGTGGTGGGTGAAACCGTGACCCAGGTAGGCCCTTCACGTGGACTCAGGCACAAGTGTGCCCCGGGGTCTCTGACCCCCAAGTCCTGCCACGCAGGGGCCCACAAGGACCCGGTTCCTGGACTCAGGCAGGGGCCCAGAGGGTCTGTGACACACGTAGCAGGGGCTGGTTGGGTTGTTTTTTCCAGGACTGAGGCTCTAACCCCAGGGGCTCACGCATGCTAGGCAAGCGCACTACCTCTCAGCCGTGTCCCCAGCCCTTTTTTAAAATTTATTTTGAGACAGGCTCTGGCTAAGTGGCCCAGGCTGGCCTTGAATTTGCAATCATCCTGCCTCAGCCTCTAAGGAGCTGGGATCACAGGTGTGCAGGGCCTGGTTTTTAATTGACTTGAACTTGCTGTCCTTGAAGTCTGTTCAGATGTACTCAGGACAGGGGAGGCCCCAGCATGGCAGCCCTGCTGGCCCTGTCCCCTACCCACTTCTGGCTGTCGTCACACACTCCCAGGCCACAGCGCCTGTCCGTAATCGGGGCCCGTGGAAGGCACACAGCCTACCCTGAGCCTTGGCCACGCTGCTGTTCTGAGGGGAGTCCCCTGTCCCTGGGACCCTCTGCCATCACAGCCACCCATGTGTCAGGACCTGGGGCAGACAGGGTGCACAGGAAGTCGAGGCTGCGGCGGGGTCAGCCTGGACAGGGCCCTGGGGACCCCAGGAGGTGGCTTCCTCCCAATTCCCCTTTCTTGTTAACGCAGGACCTGTCCCCAGCTGTGCATCAGCTGGTCCCCGTCTCTGGGTTTGGGAGCAGTGTCTACTCTTCTGCAATTGCCCTGCAGGGCTCCACTGCTGGCCACAGCACACCCCCACAAGCCTCAGTTTACCTGTCTCCAGAGTGGGATTGCTCTCTACCGCACAGGCCAGGAGGGGCACCGAGGCTAGATGTATGGCCCCTAGAGCTGTCCCGTTTGTCTCTGCTACATTTGGGGCAGAGCAAGGGCAGGAAGACATCCCTGCAGCCACCTGGGTTCATCCTCCACGGGTTCTGTAGGTTCACTGAGTCCCCACTGTCTGCCCTGGACAGGCTGCAAGACTAGTAGTATTTGCTGGGAGCTGTAGCCTCGTGAGCAGGGGGTCACACATATTTGGGAAGTGGCCAGGACAGAGTGGCCCAACACACAAGGGCAGGCTCCCAGTGCCACGCTGGGGCTGGAGCCAGGTGAAGAGGGGTCCTTCCAGCATCCTCTCGATGGTCACCCAGCAGCTACACTAATTCTTGGTACAACCAGTCCTGCTGGCTGTCCTTGGGCCTGTGGGCAGCATCAGTCCCTGGAGTACAGGCCAGCCCTTGGACCGCCAGGCTGAAGACCACCAACCCGTGGAAAGAGGGGCCCACCCTCCCCAGGGCCAGGATGAAGAACTTTTAATCCTGGAGGGGCGGTCCGCTGTGGAGAGCCTTGGCATTCTCGGGCAGGAGGAAGGTTCTAGAAGGCCCGCCTGCCCTGCTCCTTGGCCAGGCCATCCCAGGCCTCAACACCATTTCCGGAGCAGATGTCCCTCTTCCTCTTCCTCCTCCTCCTCCTCCTCCATGCCCGCTGCCTGCTGTTCCCCGCCCTCTGGCTTCAGCCGCCTTTGTCTTCGCAAGCTCCATAAAATGGCCGCCACGGCCCTCCGCCATTTTGTAACTGAGGTGGGCAGTGGCCTTTGGGGAAGCAGGAGGGAGACCCTTGCCCACTGCCTGCCCTGGGCGACCTGGACAGAGCCAGCACCAGGCCCCGCCCTGCCCGTCTTGGCCATTGCTGCCCCGGGCTTGGCATAACCAGCCACTTGGCAAGGAAGCCCAGGAGACCTGGCCCCTCACCCAGCCCGCCCAGCCCCTCACTGCCCCTGAGGCTTCCCTGCCAAGCAGACACTAAAGCTGTGCTAGTGGGGGTAGCCTCAGCTGTTGAGGGGGCAGCGGGGATGGTTCTAGAAAGGACCTCTGCCCACGGGAAGGGAGGCAGCACCCTGTGACCCCTGTTTGCTCCTTACCTCTTGGCCCCTGAGGACCTCAGGGTGCCCTGGCCAGGCAGTGCTGGGTCTCCCGGTGGTCAGTCAGGCCTCTGGAGGCCCCACCCATCCCCAGGAAGCAGGCCAGGGTGCTTCCTGGAAGAGGCTGCTCTGGCCTGAGAGCAGGGCCCAGGCCACCCAGGCACTGCTGTGCACAAGTTGGAATGAGCTGTCCCCGTCCAACCCCCACTGTCCCTGCAGGACCCTGTGGCCAGCAGCTGCTCATGGGGAGCCCCCTGGGCCTCCTCCTGAGCTTCCTGCCGCATTTCTGTCCGGTATCAGCAGCTCCCTCCTCTGACTCCCAGGGCCCTGTGATCAGAAGCAGCACGCGCCGGAGGGGGTGCAGGATGAGGGCCAGCCTGGCCTGCTGCTGGGGGACAGGCCTCCGGCAGCCTCCCAGAGGTTGGGGAGAGTGTCCCCGTGGTGGACAGTGTGGGTACATCTGGTAAGGTGCGTCAAAGGTATTGGCTCCATCTCTCGGGTGGCGAGATGTGGCTGGTGGCTGTGCTGTGGGTCAGGTCCTCGCCATGGAGGAGGCCACTCGTGTACAGTAGGGCCCTGCCCCAGACCCTTGAGTGGCCCAGGCCCTTCGTGGATGCCTTCTGTGGTTCCCAGAAGGAGCATTCTTCCGCCTGGAAGTGATGTTTGTGTGGCCCGACCTCCCTCCTGAAGACCCCGCCTAGGGCAGGACCGTGGGATGCTACCCGCTGACCACCTGCCCAGGCCAGTACTGTCCCATTTGTCACACCAGGCCTGGAGCCTCCTGGGAACACCGGAGCCCAGGCTTCCCCAGGCAGGAAAGGTCCCGAGAAGGGCCAGGCCTGGGAAGATGGGAGACGGGAATGAGAATTGTTGCAGATAAGTTGGGCCTTGGGGGCTACCACAGTTGCCCGATGGTTAAGTGACCTGGGGACAGAGGGGCTGTGTGCCTCTGCCTTCCCCTCGGCACCACGTGAGTCCTTGGACCTGACCCCAGGGCATGACTCCCCACTTCCCCGCTGCCATGAGCAGCCCCTGGAGCTGGCATCCTTACCTGCTTCACAGAGGACACACTGAGGCCCAGAGGCCACCCGCCTGCCAGTGGCCAGTTGGCATGGAGACAGCAAGGGTCAGAGCTCTGCCCCGAACCTGCCCCCCCAGGCTTCTCCTCGACTCACAGCTGCCAAATTCACACAGGCTTCTGTGGTCACCACCTATCTCGGGCGTGGGCCTGCTCCATGCCCTGCAGGGTGGACGCTGGCCTGGCCCACCCTCCCCACACCTGGGAACCCTGGGGACAGGAAAGCAGAGAGGCCTGTAGGGACAGCCTTGTAGGTGGCAGACCCCACCCTGGGTGCCAGTCTCAGTAGCGCCGGGGAGGGCTCCTTGGTCCTGGCAGGCCGGCCACGTGTCCCGTTCAGGGCCTGTGATGCCAGATCCCAGCTCTCCTTTGCCACTGTGTCCCTGAGGTGCACTTCTGGGGCTGTGAGGCCTCTGGAGGTCTGCTCATGGCCCCACGTGGGCCTGGGGGTTCCGCAAGCCTGAGCCCCTCTGTGTAAGTTTGCTATTTTCACAGCATGGACCTTTTTGCTTTGGGCGGTATTTTTCTTAATCTTATACGAAGACGTAGTTTTAGGGGCTCTTAAAATGCCACGACCTGGAATGGCCCCATGGGTGTGGCCCACTGCGGGGCGCCCCAGCCTGCCCGGGGCGCGCCTCTCGTTAACTTTCTGGGCCGTGCGCAGGGAGCCCCGGATGCCAGCCCTCGCGTCCTTCCCAGACGCCGTCGTCGGCACGGCTTGCTGAGCAGAAACACTGGCTGCTTTATGGGAGAGGCCTAATCAGGGCGGGAGGGGTGGGGGGGTGTTCTGGCTCCTGGTGGCCCTGAGCCAAGCCTGAGGTGACTTCAGGGTGACACCGTCTGTCTGCCTTGCTCGCTCCAGACATCCGCCCAGCCCTGAAAGGGCCACCTGCCCGCCGAGGCCTCCGCGCACCTGTCCTGGCTGGCCCGTTCCTCCCCCGCCCGGCCGCCCGGCACCCTGCCCGCAGGCAGACGCCGCGGGGCTGGGCAGGGCCTGGAGGTGGCAGATGGCAGCGCGTCTGCTGACTGCTCGCTCCCTGGCGGCTCCGCTCAGGACGTCCCATTCACACAGCACTGCCCACCCCCGCCGGCCAGCCCTGCCTGGGACCCTTCCCTGCTGTCCCCAGGGAGGGGACATCTCTGTGGTGGCCCCATGCTCAGGCCGGCCCATGGTCATGGCACGAGCTGGGCTGCAGGGCAGAAGGACCTGGCACATCTCAGTCCCCACCCCAGACCTGAAAATGGGGCCTTTCCTCCACTGTTTAGAAGTGGCCGTCCCACTGCCCGAAACCAGTCATTGCGTGGAGAGTCATCCGGATCCTGTGGGGACCGCCCTGGGGCCACGGCACTGGGGCCTGGCCACCGAAGCGTAGCACTGGGGCCTCGATGTGAGAGGGTCGTGTCCAGGTGCCACCTGCCTGTCCCTGGCACCACCACAATGTGGAGGACAGGCTGGGTCCGGAGCCCCGGGGCAGAGCAGGGACCCCAGGAGGATGGGGCCTTAGACAGGAAAGTGGGCCAGCAGTGCCTGGCGTGGGAACAGGCAGGCAAAGGCCAGGAGGTGGGGAGGGCCTGGCAGGACATGGGGGGACGAGTGGGTGTCAGCCACGATGGACACCTGGCATGGGGCCTGTGCTCAAGGAAGGGGGCACCTACCTTGTGTCATCGCTGGACCCGAATGTACTGGCTGGCAGGGTCCCCGAGACTCAGGGTCCCTGAGTGGTCCAGCATCCTGGCGTGGCCCAGTGGCCAGGTGCTGTGTGCCCATTCCCCAGGCCTCTCTCCCTGGGAGACCCAGGGTCCCAGAGGCAGCTGCTGGCCCCCATCCTCTGTGAAGGGGTTGCCTCTTCTTCCAGGGTGCAAGGGAATGACACAGGTCTGTCCCTTTCTCCTCCACACAAATGTCCAGGCCACACACACAGGACCCTTCCAGGACGAAGCGGGGTCTCAGTCCTCTCCGATCCAGTGCTGTCCAGCACAGAGGCCACCTGATCCCGGCTCCCGCCTGTGGCTGCCTCCTGGCCAGGGCCAGGTTGGCCAGAAGTGTGTGCAGCGCGGCCCGGGGCGGGAGCACGGGGCGCGGCCACGTCTCTTTGGAGGCTGGTGCTTGTTGCTTTTGTTTCTGAAAACCCCGCAGGTCAGAAAGGTGGCTGAGTGGGAGCTTCCGTCCGCAGCAGCCGTCCAGCCGCCCGCCCGCCTTGTCTGGAAATCAGGGAGCTGTGGGGACCTCACAGGGGAGCCGTGCTCAGTGCCGCAGCCCTGCCTGTCCCACAGGCTCCCTCCGGCTCGTGGCCCTCGGGGGATGGGCTCCCCGGGACAGTCCCTTCCCTCCATCCCTCCACCTCTCAGCTCTCCGGTGCCTCCTGCTGAGGACCCCCCAGGTGAGTCTGGCCTGGGAGAAAAGAAAGCCCACCCAAGGGAAACTGAGTCACTGCTTCTCCCAGACTGGGCCGGGGCCCTGTGTGATCAGTGCCACGGGCTGGGCAGGGCAGGTGAGGCCAGCTCTGGATGTCCATGAAGACTCTCACTGTGGGTGAAGGGACCACAGCCCACCAGGGTGGCAGATGGGTGCAGCTGGGCTCCCCAGCCAGTACTGCCTGCCAGGTGGTCCTGCCCCATACCACCCTCGGCTGGACTGGCCAGCTGGTTCAGATCCCAGCGGTGGGCCGGGGCCTGGGTTAGATGCCGCCTCATGCCTTCCTCAGGGCCCAGATGGGAGCAGACGACAAGTTCCGGCTGTTCCCGGACAGCCAGGACCAGGGGCTGGCATCCTCGGGGTAACCAGGCTACCATAGCCCGTCACGACACAGGGTGGCTGGCAGTGCTGGGATGCCCCAGTAATTCCCCATTGCTGGAGAGTTGCAGGGACCCAACGCCACTCTCCTTCCAGCCCCTGCCCCCTGGCTTTGCTGGGCCCTGGGGACACCCAGTACTGTCTAGACTGTTCTTCACAGAGCAGTGGGGCGGCCGCCGCCATTACTGGACAGGGTCTGCGTGGGGCAGGTGGGTGGGAGGCGCTGAGTGTGAGCCCTGGCACGCCTCCCACTGGCTGAGGGATCTGGGAGGGGGGCATGGTGCCAGGTGGCCCGGGCTGTCCAGGGCACAGTGTTGCCCAGCACCTGGGGACAGCAAGCCAGACAGCCCCTCTTCTGAAGGTCAGCAAGTGTGAGCCCAGCTCTGCAGATCCAAGGAGGACTCCATGCTCTGCCACCCAGCGATGCCTTCTCCACACCCCTGTCCCAGGCACCCTGAGCCCCGGTCCCTGGGGCACGAACACCAGGCCCTGATGTCCGGTGGGGTCTGCAGTGCCACCTCCCCGGCAGTCAGGTACCCTTCAGAAGGAAAGAGCCGCATCTTGTGGCCTGTCGTGCCACACAGTCTGCTTAGGCGGCTGCGGGTGGCAGGGGCAGCACCAGAGCCCTGTGGGGAAGAGGTCACTGCCCACCAGAGTCCCGGTGCCACACCCTGTGACAGCACCAAGTGTGGGAGGTGACAGCATTCTCCCTGTGTCTCCAAGGCAGGCAGGGTCCCCTGGGGACACTGCGGCCACCCCTGTGTGGATAGCAGTGCTCCAGCAGCCTGCAAGTCTCCCCCAAAGCACCCGAGTCTTCTCCCCACCCCCTGCTTGCATTGACAGTGTCTTGTGGCCTTCTGTCCCCTGCGATGCTGGCGGCCACTCGGGGAGCTCACAGCCCCAGGCCCCACGCCGGCCTCGCCCTCACCCCACTTCCTGCTCCAGGAGGCACCGGAAGCTGTGGAGCCCCGTCGGCGAGACTGACCGCCCTTTGGGGTGAGGTAGTAGGTTGTATAGTTTGGGGCTCCGCCCTGCTGTGGTTAACTATACAAGCTACTGTCTTTCCTGAAGTGGCCGTGATATCTGCGGTGGACACAGCGCCGGGCCCTGGCTGGGGGGATTTGGGGGGCGTGGGGGGTGTGCTGTGCAGTGAGGTGCAGCAGGCTCTGGGGGGCTGTGAATGTCGGCCTTCCCCACCCCGAGGATGCCCGTTCCGATGCCTGGCCCCTGCCCAGCTTGCCACGCTCGATGTCAGGCTTCTGGTCAGGGCAGCAGCTGCGCCTGGGCAGGGAAGGCCGGCCAGGGGCCTTGACCAAGCAGGACATGAGAAAGACACTCGGCGAGACCCCATCCTCATCGCCATCTCCTGCCCTGCGCCCCCGGCCCTGCAGCACCGGTGGCCGAGGCCCTGGGCCGCGTCGGGGAGCGGGTGGGGTGCAGGGCAGGCCCTCCTGCGGTGAGCGGGCGCGGCGGGGTGAGGTAGTAGGTTGTGTGGTTTCCGGGCAGTGATGTCGCCCCTCGGAAGATAACTATACAACCTACTGCCTTCCCCGAGGAGCCCAGAAACGTCCCCGGGAGGCCGCCACACGAGCCGCGTGCTGGGACAGAGGTCAATAAACGAGAGAATGAGAGACTCCGGAGTCGGCCCTGTTCGTTCCAGAAGCCAGGGTCAGGGTGGGTGACAGACAGGCACGGGCCACCCCCCTCCTTCAGTATGGTCAGTCGGTGGTCATTTCCATCCCGCCAACCAGTGCCAGGCCTCAGTCTCAGGGCAGCAGCCTCTGTCTCCCTGAAGCCTCTTGCCCATGCTGCCCTGGCCCCCCATCACCCCAGGGGACCCCAGTCCTGCCCCCAGCCTGTCCCATGGAGGGGCAGCCTGGAGCTGAGCCCTAAGGAGCCAAACTCAGCCCTGCACCCAGTGGCTTCCGGGAAGAGGTGACGCCAGCTCCCGTGTCCCTCACTGACCTCCAGGGCCTCTTGGCTGGCTGGTGTCGGGACCCCCAAAGGTGGGCATGAGGACAGGAGGTATCCCTCACCCACAGCGCCTATGGGTGTCCCAGGGCCTTGGGCACAGGGTGAGTGCCCGTCTTCCCACTGGAGAGGGTGGCGTGGAATTGAAGGGATGTCACTGCCACCTGCTGCCCAGTCCAGGGAGTGGCCTGGCCCTACCTGGGCCTAGAAGCCCAGGCAGCCTGGAGCCCTACGTGCTGGGGGGAGGGGAGTGCTGTGGCAGCCAAGTGGCTGAGAGGCCGTGAGAATAGCCCTACCTGGGCAGGAGCCAAGCGGAGCCAAAACCTCAGTGGCCCCAGTGTGCGGGGCCCAGGCATGGCCACAGAGGCACGGCTGCACTCTGCTCCTCCCTGGGGACCTGCCCAGGACAGGGTCCCTGAGGTCTGAGAAGGCCACGTGCGACCTTGGCCCCAGTACGGATAGTCCAGCAGACTCCACCCTTAGAGCTGAGCCCAGGCCTGCATGGGGACAGGGACACCAAGGGCCAGGGCTGCCATCCAGCACCAGGGCTGGGCTGAGGTACCGTCAAGGGTCTCAGAGTCACACAGCGGGGCCTCCCTGTTCAGGTGGGGCAGAGCTGGGGTCCAGGGGACCATTAGGGACCCACGTGTCACTCTCTTTAATATCCAGAAGAAGCCGGTATGGCTGGCGCACACCTAAAATCCCAGCACTGGGGAGGCCAAGGCAGGAGTATTGTCATGAGTTTGAACCCAGCCTGGACTACATAGGGAAACCCTGTCTCAAAATAAAGAAAGTGAAATAATGAAAATAAACTCTAAAGGAAAAATGAACATAAAAATATTGGACACAAATGATTTATGATGGGTGTTGACACATAGGTATAATGAATGCGCGTTAATTTATGGCATGCTGTTACATAATACGCAGTGAACGTAGTGAGGCTTTATTACATGATATGGAGAGAAGTGGCGTTTTCTGTTGTACATGATGGGGGCACGCTGGGGATGGCACTCAGGACCTTCCCACTGAGCTACATCCCCATCCCTTTTCTTGAGAAAGGTTCTCGTTAAGTTGTCCAGGCTTGAACTTGGCCATCCTCCTGCCTCAGCCTCCCAGAGTGCTGGGATTATAGGTGTGTGCCACCATGCCTGATTTGTCTTTGTGCTACTCCAGTCGCAAACCTGCTGGAGGATTTTGTTCATGGAGTAAGGGCCTAGGAAGATCATGTGCCTGCCCTGGCGAGGGCATGCTGGGCGCCACCTCAGAGGGTGTTTCCTTTGGTTCCGGGCAGTCCTGGGCCTGCTTCACCCCACTGAGCCACCCACAATCAGCACCTTTCCCAGCAGCGCCACCTAGTGACAGCAGGAGGAGGTGCCAGCCACCAGCTGTGCTGGCCAAGCCACACCCACTCCAGCCTCCACCCTGGGGCGACTTCTGAGCCTGAAGCCTGGGTTCCTGGACTAGCCTGGCAGCTGGAGGTGTCGGCCCCACACCTGCCCTGTACCAGCGACCCCTGCTCTGGGCTCTGCCCAGCACAGCGGCAAGACAGGGCTGCCAGCACAGAGGACTAAGCCCCCATGTCCCCACATCCTGCCACACTCGGCAGGACTGTGAGAGGACAGTGACCTTGGACCCACAGCTGTCCCCAGGCGTCCCACACAGGGAAGACCAAGCCCAGGGTGTGGCTGGTGTGGCTGAGCTTCGGGAACCGTGGAGGTGAGAGGCTTGGGAGGGGACAGGCTCTCCATCCAGCCCCTCTGGAGTACTGCTGGGGGTCAGGGCAGGCGGGGCTGCGTCCCACTCACCCCTGCCCAGGGCAAAGTCCAAGTCCACCCATGCCAGCCCCAACCCTGAGGCTTCCCAGCCCCGGGGCAGCTGCCCCGCTGGGACCCAGCTGCTGTGTGTCCACGCGGGCAGCCAGGATGCTCTCTCAGGTGACACAGTCCCCACTGTGTGGACACGGAGACGAGGCTCAGGGAGGCCGAGTGACTTTCCCAAAGCCCCGGGCAGTCGGGGGAGCCAGAGTGTGTGGCCGGCTCTGTGCACCCCAGCATGTGGTGCTGTCCAGAGCGGGCAGCCCTGGGCCGGGACTGAGGCTCCATGGGCAGAATAGGGGCCACTGCCAGCCACCGCCAACCTCCAGGGGCCACCTCCTCTGGTCTGGCCTGGACCATGGTAGCCGGAGGAGAGGCGTGGCCTCCTGCACCCCAGAAACAACAGCTGTGCTGCCACAGCCTGTCTCCCTCCTCTCCCCTCCCCTCCCCTCTCCTTCGTGGGTACCCCAGGCCACTTGGAGCCCTGTCACCCTGCTGAGCCCCGCCTGTCCCCTCCACCCCTGCATCCTCTGCCCACTGTCCCGGGGAGCCCTGTGGGGGTCTCAGCAGGAGTGGGTCATGTGGGGACCCCCTGTCCCCATTGTGGGACCTGGCTGGGGACCCCAGGAGCCTAAGCCACTGGCCCAGGGCCCGCATCCGGGCTGAAAGCGAGGAGGCCCAGTGCTCACAGAGTCCCGGGCAGCGAGCTCAGGGGACCAGACCAGGGCTTCCTGCAGGAAGAAGTCGGGGGCTCCACAAAGACCCCGAGCCTGCTCCCCTCATGCCCCTGAGTCCCTGTGCGGGGATCAGAGTTCCCGCTCTGCAGGGAGGGGACCCCAGGCCCAGGGAGAAGATCCCAGAGGCCAGGCTCCGCTGTGCACGGTGCTGGCCCTGGTCACTCCGTTAGCCCAGCAGGGGGACAGGGCAGGCACTGGGGTCAGGGCCATGTGCATTCACACCGTTCAGGACTGGGGAAGGGTCTCCTGTCCTGACCCATCTCGGTCCCAGAGTGGCCTCCTCTGCATCCGCACAGGGTCCTCCCGTCACTGCCCCTGCCAAGCATGGGTGTCAGTGCTGTGCGCCCTGGCACCTCCCCACCCCCGGCACACAGTAGCTGTGCAGTAGATGAATTAAAGTGAGCACCTGGGGCTGGTCACCCAGCCGGGGGAGGTGGCTGCTGTCCCTGATGCTCTGGAACTCAGAGGGGCCCCAGATACAGGAGTCCAGTGCAGCCGCCCACAGGGTCTGGTCCTGGAGTTCTGCCCCAGAGCCCACTGAAGGCTCTGACAAGGCCTGCGGTGGGCGTCTCCTCCTGCTTCAGCCCTCTCCCAGGCTAGTCCCAGCTCCTCAAGTTCCCCAGGGGCCATCTGTCCCCCAGGCCATTGGCCCAGCCTGGCCACTGTGAGATGGGAGGGTCCATGCAGGCAGGGAGCTCTGAGCGGATCAGCTCCTGGGGCCCAGACCACAGTGGTGACTGGGGGACAGTACTGGAGGTGGCGTACCTCAGACCTTGCTGGATCCACACGGTTCCCAGCCCGGTGCCTTGGTCCCAGCACCCAGGTCTCCTGCCACTCCACTGATGTCACCGCCCAGGAATTTCTCGAAGCCACTGCCTCCAGGCAGCTGCTGGGCCCACCGTGCAAGAAGCGAGAGCCAGTGGTGGGGTCCCTGGTCCTGTGCCTGCCCAACCCTGTGCCATCCAAGGAGCTCGGGCACCTGGTCCCCTGAGCCCTTGGGCTGTGGGTCAGAGAGCCCCTCCTGCCCCACCCCAGGGGAGGCAGATGAAGGGTGTGCCCACCAGGTGCGGGGCTAGGGGCTTGGCTGGGGGGGCACCAAGGGGTCCCGCAAGCTCCAAGGTGGGCACTGGGTGAGGAGCCCAAGGCAGGAGGGACCTGGGACTCTGGGTGCCTCCAGCCTCAGGCCTACCCCTGCTGTCAGTGGAAGCCACAAGCTGGGCCACGGGACTGGGCAGAGCGTGACACCCAGAGCTGTCCCTCAACTGCCCAAGGGCCACCCACAGCATCTCCCAACAAGACCCCGAGTGGGGTGGTGGGCAGCGGGGCCCTTGGGGCTCAGCCTGGCCAGAGTGGCAGAGCAGTTCACCACCGGGGATGTACTCAGCCCTTGGGGTGCAGCACTCCAGGTAGACTTACGCCCTGGCGGTGCTGCCCCAGAGCCCTGTGTCCCCCAAGGCGAACTGGCACAGGAGGGGCCTCGGGAGCCCTGGGCTCCGCCTCTATTGTAGGCCCTGCCTCCACCAAGGATGGGGGGTTCCTGACCCCTCTGTGGGCCTCAGTTTCTCTGTTTGCCCCCTGAGGAGGGGTTGAACTCCAGGGTCTGGGATGCTGCTCAGAGTGGCCTGGGACACAGTGGCTCCTAGTTTGACCAGCAGGTGGCGCCAAGAGCCTGGGGAAATGTGCTGGGTGTTGCTGCAGGGGAGAGTGGGACCGCAGCCCTGGACCCCCGCCAGAGTGAGGAGGGGGATGGCAGGTGCAGGGGAGCAGGGGCCCCCTCTCCTCCAGCTGCAGTCTGGGGGACACTGTGCTGGACGGAGGGGCAGGAAGGACCTCAGAATGCACCCAGTGGACCGCTCTCCCCTGTGGACAGCACTGTCCCCAGCAGGGCCACCCCACAGTGGATGCTGCCTCCTCAGGCAGGCTGCAGGAGGTCGTGTGGACCAATGTCACACCCTGAAGGACAAAGATGGCCAGAGAAGGGCTGAGGGGACTACTGCTGTCCACCACTGTTGGAGTGAGGGGGGCAGGTGGCCTCTTGGGGGTCTCATGTGTTCCCAACACAGAGGCTGCGGCCACTTGTCCCATCCCTGTGCTCCAGACAAGGATGCTGGGAAACTGAGAGCTTGGTGCAGGTCAGGTCACAGCTGTGGAGGGGATGGACATGGTGACAGTTGTGACCAGCCCAGCCACCACCCTCCTGGAGCCTGGGGTGACCCTTTCTCAAGGGGGTCGCTCAGTTCCCAGGACACCCAGAGTGTCAGCTCATGTGGGGAGGGCCATGGTATGGGATCCAGAAGGGCGGCCACAATGGCTGGCAGTGCCCGGTCACCCGGTCACCTGGACTGGCTGACCCGTGCCCGGTGTGGGGCAGTGGGCAAGGACAGCCCGGTGGGCATGGGGGGCAGGCGGGTGCTGAGTCTCAGCCAGGGTGCCTTGCCTGGGGTTGGTGAGCAGGGGCAGCTGCCCGGCCTGGGTGTGGGCCCCATGGGGGCAAAGCCAAGGCCACTGCTGCCCAGCTGGCACGGGAGCTGTGCCTGGACAGCGGGCCCTGCCTCGAGAGCCTGGCGGACCTGCGTGCTCCCTCCCAGCCTCAGCCCGGTCCCCTGGGTCTGGGGACTCCCTCACTCCTTGCCAGGGTCCCGCACAGCCACAGGAGGCCACCTGCACCCGAGCACGCGTCCAGCCTCCATTCACACCAAGCCCGCCTACTGCCTTCTCCTCTGGCCGTTTCTGCCCCAGGCACCGCTGACCGCTAACTGCACCCCATACAACCCAAGTGCTCTCAGCCACAGCATCTGGTCCACCACCAGTGCGTGCTCTGTCTCCCCATCTTTTTTCTCTGGTACTGGGAGTCAAACCCTATACCACAGAGTTGGCCCTCTTCCAGGCCTTTTTTAATGTTTTGTTTTGAGACAGGATCTCACTAAGTTGCCCAGGCTGGGCTTGAACTTGTGATCCTCCTGCCTCAGCCTCCTGAGTGCTGGGATTACAGGTGTCCACCGCTGTACCCAGCTATCTCTCCCCATCTTCAGGATGAGGAAACTAGCTCGGGAAGGTGGTGAGCCTTCCCCAGGCCCCGCAACCCAGAAGACACCGTCAGGAGCACCTGGGCCCAGCACAGGTGTGTCCTAGCCACACCCAGGGGAAGGGTCACAGGGCGCCCTTGGGACCCAGCCAGGGAGCCGGAGCCTGGCACGACAGCTCCTCCCCGGGACCCCCACAGCTGCATCTCAGAGCTGCTATCCCCAGCTACACCTCCAAGGAGTCCAGTCTGGACAGCCAGACCCATGTGTCCACAGACGGCAGCCACTGCAGTGACACCGCGGGGTCATCCAGGCTGTGGAGCCCGGCTCGAGTTCTGTCCTCTGTGTCCCTGCATCCAGAACCTACTGAGCACAGAGCACCTGTCAGACAGACAAATGTGTGAGCCTGGATCTAGGCTTCGAAGGGTGAATAGGAGTTCCTGGGGGGAAGGAGAGAGCCACGTCCCAGGTGGAGGGTGCAGCAGGAGCTGTGTGTCTGTTCCGGTCCTGCCAGGCCTTGATGGCCATGTGGCTCCCTTTCCTCTTGCCAGCCCGGCTCCTCCTCCAGGAAGCTCTCCTGACCACAGGGACTTCCAGCCCCGTTCCCGCCACTCCTGCCCCTCATCCCGACCCTGGCTGGTAGCAGGACAGCACTCAGGTGACCGACGGGGACAGGGAGGCCCGGGAAGGTACCTCAGGCTCAGCCAGGATGGAGCAAGTTGGGACGCCCCTGTCCCAAACGTCAGGCCGACTCCAGGAATGGCACGGCCAGGCAGGGGGCACTGTGCCACCCTGATGGCCCCTTCCCACGGTAAGTGACACTGTCTCTGTCCTCCTGTGTCTGCCCCCTCAGCATTCCCCACCTGGCCTCTCGACAGGCTGGGCTAATGGGGACTTCCCAAGGGAACCAAGTCCCCCCTTCCGCGTCCCCAGCCTGGCCGGCTCTGCTGCTGCTTCCCGGCCGGAGCAGTGGGTGAGCAAGGCCAGGCTGGGGAGGTGGGCAGCTGGGCACCAGGCTACAGAGGGTCTGACTGCGCCCTTGGGTGTTGACCTGACACTTCCTGCCACCGCCTGGGAGCACCCTTGGGTGCCTGTGTCCACCCTGCCTCTCTGGCCACAGCTGGAAGGCTGAACACGTGGCAGGTCCCCTGGAGGCCCCCACTGGCTTCCCTGGGGAGGGACGGGGCACCCACCAGCCCCCACCCCATGTGCTGAGGCCCCACTAATGTGGATTCAACTCCTGGGGCGTGGGAGGCCGAGCCCTCGTCCCTGCTTTGTGGGATCTGGCTTCAGATCTCCCGGCCTGTCCCCAGCAGCCCTGCCGCGGGTCATACACAGAACCTGTCACCTGGCCTGGACGGCCTCCCACGACCGAGGTCAGTGCCTCCACCCCTGGCTGTGTATCCTCAGCCCTTAGCTCTAGATGTGCCCTAAATCCTCCTGTGCTCATAGGTGGGGCTTTGGGAAGGTGACTGTGTTATGGGACTTGAAGCGCAGTGGCCATTGGAGGCGGGGTCTTTGGAGGAGGCGGTCCTGGGGGGCTTGGCCTGGAAGGGTTCATCTCCTCCCTCCCTCTCTGCTTCCTGTGCGCCCTAAGTGAGCAGCTGTCCTCCGCCAGGCCTCTCTGCAGTACCCTGCCTTGGAGCCAGCCGACCATGGACTAAAACATGAGCCACAATAGGGACACCTGAGGCGTGCGGGTGCATTGGCCACCTCAGGTCCCCAGTGCGCTTGCTATTTTGTGTGTGACCCTGGGGCCGCGTCTCCCCTCAGGTCCATTTCCACAGCTGCGAAGTGGGGAGCTGACCCTGTGCTGACAGTGACCTGCGCTGGAGAGCAACACACTTCCAATGACACTTGCGGGGCCGATGCTGTCACTTGGCCTGTGTGACCTGGGGTTGACCGAACCAGCCTGGGAAGGGACAGCGGAGGAGACAGGCCTGGGGGAGCAGGGAGCCAGCCCAGCCCGACAGGAGAGAGAGCTGGGGAGCAGAGATGAGAAGGCAGCAGGTCACCTGGCCCAGGCCCAGGGAGCCCAGGGTCACTTGAGAAGAGGACCCAGCTGTCCCTTCAGCCTGAGGTCACACCAGCATCATTACATATGTCTCGCTGCTCACAACAGCCAATGCTGGAGAGGGTGGGTGTCTTAGTATCTTTCTTGTCACGGAGACACAATATGGACACCCGCAACTTGGTGGGGGTCACAGGGAGGGAGGGAGTGATGGCGCCAGGAGGCACAGCCCACTCCCCATTCCCTCCACGGGGAGGTCTGTCTGTCGGGTGGGAATCAGCATCCAGCTGCATAGGTGATGAGAGGGTTGTGGGAGGTGTGACCTCCTGGCTCAGGGGTCAGGGAGAGCTTCCTGGAGGTGGCAGCAAGGGGACCACTGACCCCAGGCACAAGAAAAGGGTGAGGCGGGGTGCAGGGGTGAGGATAAGCAGGCATGGACCCCACGGGTGGGAAGCTCCTGGCAGGCGCAGGGCCTGGAGGCCAGAGGTGGGTGGGGGCCACTAAGGGTCCCTGGGGCCGCAGGAGCCATGGAGGGGTTTAGTGGGCGTCATGACAGCGCTGGAACGGCGTGGGCAAAGGCGGAGGGAGAGGGAGAGCGGCCGAGGCCACGGGGGCCTGGTGTCCAGGATACAAGCTCTGCGCTCATCATGGACCTGGAAAGAGAAGATATGGGGTGGGGCTGGGACAGGGCCGCTGGTGGGACACTAGCAGGCCTGGATGGTGAGGTTGGCATGACCTCCACATGGGCCGCTCAGCCACCAGGTCACCCGTGAAGGGTGCCAGCATCCCGGTCCCGGAAGCAGCTCAGCCCCACTTTTGTTGGCAACTTTTGTGCGCCTGGCCTGGCTGGGCAGTGTGCAAAGCAGCCATGCATCTGGCCACAGCTGGCTGAGGCCTCCCCATGGGGGCCGGCAGGAGGTGACCAGCCATCCCAGGTACGCATCCCTGGCCCAGCTGAGCAGGGCGGCGTTTGCCCAAGCTCTGCCTCCTGGCACCGCCATCACCTCTGCCTGGTGACCTGGGGCTACGCAGGGTCAGGGCGGAGTGGGGTGATGTGGACACAGTGTCGCAAGCCCCGCCATCCCCAGAGCCACCAGACAGCAGGGCTTCTTTGCCCAGTGTCCAGGTGACGTGGCCCCAAGGGTCCAAAGGACAGGCCACAGCCCTCTGCAGGATGTGGCACCCCAGGTGGTGGCCAGGAGGCTGTGCATCCTCCTGTTCTGGGGGTGCTGGGGTGCCTGGGCTCTGGCAGCCTCAGGGCCCCTGCATGATGACCTGGGGTCCGTGGATTTCCAGCAGGAGCCTGAGGCCACCTCCACTATTCCAGGGGCAGGGCTGGCCAGGGCGCCTGTGTGTCCTCCCCAGGCGTGGCCACCTGACTGGGCAGTTTGGTGGCCAACTGAGGTCACTGAGTGCCTGGCCCCCTGGGACCAGTGACGCAGGCCACCAACTGAGGCCTCTGCCCTGCAGACAGGATAGGCACTGCAGTCCAGGCCCCTTTGCCAAGGAGGGCTACAGGGAGTGTGAGGGCCAGGCGAGCACATGGTGGTGCGGCCTCTGTCCCCTGCCACCGCCAGGACCCGGAGCCCTCTGGCCTTGTCACCCCAGACCTCCATCCACGTCCTCCTTCCAGGGCAGGTCCTGGAGCTCAGCCTGGTGCTCCATCGAGGACCCTGGGCTCCTGCCCTCGTGCCCATCTGGCCGCACCCCGGCCTCGCTGTCTGGCCGCACCCAAGTCACTGTCTTGCCAAGCCCAGGCCTGGGTGAGGCTGGTCCCTGTCACTGGGCTGCTCCAGCCTCACCCCTGCCCTCAGCTCCTCCCACTCCTCCGCTCGGCCCGGAGCTGAGTTCCCATCCTAGCTGCATGGCCCTTGTACCTCAGGTTTCTCACCCCAGAATCAGACCCAGGGTGCACATGGGTGAGCGAGGGCCCCTGCCAGCCGAGGATGGGGCTCCATCCACAGTCCCATCTGCTCTGAGCCTTGCCCTGCCTGGTGTCCCCTAGCTGCGCCCCCATCTGGAAAGCAGCACCACCTGCCCCGCCCCTCAGGACCTGCCCCCCCCTGCACCCCAACTCCCCACCATCCCCACCCCACTTCCTGCAACCCAGACCTGCACACCCTGAGCAGCTCTCCCTCGGCTGCCTACAGCCTTGGTGGCCTCTGTGGCCCACGAGGCATATGTCCCTCCCGGGCCCCTGGGCTGGCTGCTCTGCCCTCTACTCCGTAGACCTGGAGCCCGCGGGTCCCTTGTCCCAACACCTGCTGCGCCCCACACACCTGGGGAGCAACCCCGAGAGGCCTTGGGACGGCGGGTGGGGGTGGGGTCACCCCAGCTGTCGCCCCCTGGCCAAGCCCCACCTGCCAGTCCCTGTGTCCCTCCGGGAGTTAAGGGGACCAAGCAAGGGGACCTCAGCTGGCACTGGGTCCCCAGGTCTCGGGTACGCGGGAGTCGTGTGAGGCAGGTGAGTTCTGTGGGCCTCTGGGGCCATTGCCATGACGAGTGGATGTTGGGGTGGTGGGACGAGCCCATGTGTTGGGCACAGAACTTGAGGTGTGCACTGTTCAGGGCCTCCCCAGGACCTGTCCGCAGGAGGGCGGCTCATCTCACGGCTGGACTGGGCACGGGGGCCTCGGGGCAGCTTGGGGGTCCAGTGAGACACCCCTGCTCAGCTCGGGCGGGAGGCTCAGAGACAGCTGGGAGGCGCTGGCTCAGGTGAGGTTGGTGGGGCCAGGTGGTGACCTGGGCAGTGCCCCAGGAGGGTGGACAGGGTGTGGGGACAGCTCAGGCCTGAGCCAAGGGCTGCAGAGCCAGTGCTGGGAGGGACAGGCCGAGGGTGCCAAGCCTGAGTGACACGAGACCAGAAGGATGCCTAGGGGCACAGTGGGCAGCACCCACACCGCCTGCCCCCAGCTGCTCCCAAAGCCGCTTCTGAATCCCAGGCAGCCCATGGGCCCAGGGACAGGGCTCGAGTCAGGGAAGAAAAATGTAAATGCTTTGTGTCCCTTCCCACAAGCCACGACAATCCCATCTTCGTTGCTCTGAGAACAGACAGTGGAGAAATGGACAGCCGAGCCTTAAAGCCAAGGCCCAGGCCCGGGAGGGCACAGGCAGCAAACCAGGGCCATCAGCAAACCCAGGGCTGCAGGCAGGGACAGTTCTGCAGGTAACAGGAAGACAGAGCTCCACAAGGACACCGCAGCAGCTTTGGAATGGCCTCAACCAAGACGGCCGAGGGGACTTCGCGCGGAGAAGCGGGGAACAGGCAGCAGAGGGCGAAGGTGTCAGCCTGCGGACCCATGCATGTGTTCAAGGAGAGGTGCTGGTCTTCAGATTTGCACACACATACATGTACACACATGTGTACACAGGTGCCGCACAAATACACGTATGTGAACTTGCAGACAGCGCACGCACATACATGCACACACATGCATCCCAGGTCAGGGACTTGCCTGGAGGAGTCATGATCCCACTCGCCCTTGTCGTAGCCTCTGCCATTGAGGAGGGAGAGTATGGCCTTGGGGACGCCCGGAGCCCAGCTGTGGGCAGGATGGAGCATGCAGCCACAGTACAGGTGGTGGGACTCGCTCTGCCCCACTTCCACGTCCCGGGGTCACTTGGGGAGACCCATGGGGATGCACCCTCACAGCTGCCCACCAGGACGGGCCTGGCTGTGCCAGGCTGAGGAAGGGGGTGGGACAAGCTCAGGCCGGGCCACCTGCAGGGGCTAGCGTTCTCGTCCTTGCTTGGAGATGAATCCACGGCACTCTATGCTAACAGGGAGGTGGAGGCTCAGGACAGCGGGCAGGGGTTTTGATCCTGTTATCTCAACCCACGAGTGACCCTGCCCACTGAGCGCACCGTCAGCACACAGTGACAGAAGCCCACGCCCTCTCTACCATGGACCGGAGCCATCCAGTGAGACCTGGCTGGCCATGGGGCCGTGGCCACCTCCAGCCAGCTCTCAGCTCTTCTGTCCCTTGGTCCTGGGTGCCAGGCCTGGTCTCTGCCTGTGGGTGAGATGCTCCCTGGACTCAGGAAGGAGGGGACAGATGGACATCTGTCCTACCCACTGTCCTAAGTGGTCCATCCCTGCTTGGCGGCATGGAGCCGACTGAAGACGCCGCATGGGTGGGTGGCAGGGGAGGCTCTGGAGACATCACTGCCACCCACACCCGGGCATCTGTGTCCTCTGAGTCCCCCCTTGACCTGTGTCTCCCTGGCACCCGAGGTCCTGGGAGAAGGTGGCCTCCTGCAGACCCCAGGCACAGCTGGCTTCCCCCGGGGTGCGAGTTTACCACTCAGGAGCCACGTGGAGTGGCCTGGCCGGGTGTTGGGGACATGGCTTGGGGACTCCTCAAGGCCTGGCCCTGCAGCTGCAAGGGCGAAGGACCCTGGCCCGAGCCACATTCTACAAAATCAGCAGTGTGCACCTCCACCACGGGCTGCCCCGCAGTGAACAAATGAGCGCTCGCGAAGCTGAGCGCCTGATCCAGAGCAGGAGCCAGGTCCATCAGGAGGTCAGAGCAGAGCGGGGGACGGGGCCCCTCGGGGACCCCAGAGCTTCCATCCAGGGCAGGCAGCTTCCTGTCTCTGTGGACGTCCTTCCTCGTCCTCTTCCTCCTCCCCTTTCTCCTTCACCTCCTCCTCCTCCCCCCCTTCCTCCTCTCCTTTTCTCCCCTCTTCCCCTCGTCCTCCTCAGTTCTAACCCCCATGGCCACACAGACTTCCACCCAGCATCTACCACGGCCTGCCCTGCCCTGCGGACCTCACAGATGTCACCTCCCTGCCCCTCTGACAACTTTCACTATCCTCTCCCTGCATGTGGGGAAACTGAGGCAGGGGGAAGTGACATGCCCGAGGCCCCACAGGGAGCACACAGCAGAGTCATCCACTTTGGTGGCCACACTCTTGACTATTGTGGTGCAGAATAATGGCCTCTGAGATGTTCACCTCTGAGTCCCCAGTTCTGCAAACAGGTCACCGTCCGTGGCAGAAAGAAGTTAAGAGTCTGAGATGGTGGTGATCCGTGATCGCCTCGGGTCCCGCGGGTCACACGGTCCTGGGGAGAGGACGGAGGAGGGCAGTCGGAGACCCGGAGACACGGTGCTGCTGGCCTGACGGTGGAGCAGGACGGGGTCACCCGCCAAGGACGCAAGGCCTCTGGGAGCTGGGAAACCCAAGCGACAGGCTCTCCCCGGCACTTCGGGAGGAGGCGGGACGGAGGAGCAGCTCACGCCCTCCAGGACCCGGCGCGCAGAGCGGGCCGCGTTACGCAGCAGGGTTGAGGTGCACTCTCTTTTATCCTCTTTTTTATCCCGTCAGCCCCATTGTTACCGTTACTAAGAATGTCATGAAACCCCAGTTCCCAGCAGCTTCCGTCCTAGGAACGGAGATGACCCCCGAACAAATGTAATACGTGGAGTCATCAGGAAGCACAGCCCACAGAGGGGAGAGGAGGGAGGCCTTCCTGGAGGAGGAGGCGCCCAAGTTAAGTCTTAAAGGAAAACGGAAGTGGGGAGGAGACGCCCGCAGAAGGAAAAGCTGTGCAAAGCAGTGGAATGGAAGTGGAGTGCTGGCAGGGGGGGCATGACCACGGCCATCCTGGGCCGAAGGGCGGTCCCCAGGCCGTCAGGCTGCCAGCACGTGGGGTGTGGTCACAGACAGAGCTTGGGGTGGTGGGGTAGGCAGGTGAGGCAGGGTTGGGCGGGCAGTCAGGAAGTGTGACCTTCACTGCGGCCCTCCAAGGGCAGAAACGAAGGCACAGGGAGGAGAGGCGATGGGCCAAGGTCACCCTGCTGCAGGGACCGGGCTCTGACTTGCAACACCAGGTGGGGAGGAGCAGCCTTCCCCCTGCCCAGCTTGCCCTCCGGACCCGGAGAGGACGCCCTGCCCTGTCCTGGGGATCCCCCAGTCTGGACAGCTCCAACTGGGCCTCGAGTCCGGCCAGGAGCCCCTCCCCGCCAGCTCCTGGGCTCCGGCCCGAAGGGGACGGGAGCAGCTGGCTAGGAGCCCAGGGCTGGCTTCACTCCCTCAGCCCGAGGGTCCGCTCCTGGCAACGAATCTGAGGCCGTGAGGCCGCCAGCCCTGGGGTCCTGCGGGGCTGTCACTTCTCAGAGCAGCCCGGGGTTCGGAACTTTCTTCTTGGAGCAGCAGGACCGGTCAATTTTCAGACCCAAGCAGCAGGTGCTACAGTGGCGGTGGCGGGGACCAGAGAGGAGCAGGGACAGTGCTGGGAGGAGTGGCCCGGCGAGGCCCAGGGTGACTTTGAGCTGACCTGAGAGGCCCAGAGGTCCCGCCGAGCAGAGCAGCTGAGCTCTTCAGGGCCGGGAGGGGATTCCAGGCTTGGGCTGCTCCTGCAAGCTTTTCCAAAGCATAGAGCACGGGACGCAGGGTGCCACTCGCCACCTGCTCAGCCAGGCTGTCATGTGTCCACCCGACAGCTGACGTCACCATCACACCTCGGGCACAACCAGAACCCTGAGCTGGCAGCGACGGCTGACGTCGGCCCGCCCAGCCTCTTATTTTACAGTGAGAAGGGATGCGGGGCGGCTATGGCTGTCCAAGGTCACAGAGCTGGGGAGGGAGTGGAAAAAATGAGAACACTTGAGCGGGGCCACCGGGGACGCTTTCCCTGTTCCCTCTCTGGGTCAGCAGCTCCTCCCTGTGCCAGGGGAGGTGTGAAGACACAGCATGGGGACAGATCCTGCCCGGCCACACACTGGGGAAGAAGAAAACCAGAGTGCGTGAGCCTTGTAGCTTTTGCCAACCTGGGGACGCTGGCCTTTGACCTTGGAGGGAGGGTGAATAGACAGAGTTCCAGGTATGAGGAAGCTGGTAGGACGCTGTGTTATGCCCAGTCATCAGCTGGGGGCCAGAAAGGCCTCACCCTGAGGTAAGAGTGAAGTTTGGAACAGGGTGTAGTGACCCACACCCATGATCCCAGCACTCTGAGGCTGAGGCAGGAGGGTCGCAAATTCAAGCCCAGCCTGAGCAACTTAGTGACTTTGCAAGAACTTTTCTCAAAATAAAAAGGGTGTGGGCTGGAGCTGGAGATCGGTGCAAAGGCCCCGGGTCCCCGGAATCCTGCAGAAGGAGGCCACAAGCCCGGGGCATCAGTTATCCAAGCTCAGCCAGCCACCAGGGAGGTGCAGGTGTGCAGGGGGCCGCAGTGCAGGTGGCTGACAGGCTGAGGCGGGAGATGACGCTCCCTGGCTTCACTCAACCTCAGTGTGGGGGGCAGTGAGAAACGGGATGCACACACACTCGGATGCCCTCATGTGTGGATTTCATAAGAGATTCCGTGTGCTGAGCAAGTCGGCGTTTTTCCGTAGTTGTTTCCCTCTCTTTTGTTTTGCTTGCAACTTTCTGAATCTGATAAATTTGGGGGAGACGCTAAAGAGCTCAGAATTTAAACCCTACCTTCAGTTCCTGGTTAAATTGCCCCACCAGCAGCGCACCTGTTACTGAACTGTCGCTTGGACTTCCCCGCAGGCGCTCGTCACAGAAACACTCAGGACGGCCAGGGTTTCCTGAGCCGCACTGGGCACTCCGTCATTTCCACTCGAACTGTGCCCTGCATTAGGGCAAGGCCTCCGTCAGCTTTGGCCATGTTGGTAGCAGTATTCTGCAGTCCCTGGAGATCACATCTCAGGATGCTGTCCCCTGCTCCTTCCTCCGGGCTCTGGGCCGGCGAGGACAGTGGATGGGAAAGTCCCCCGTGTCTGTGCCAGTCACTGTCTGCTCAGTGGCTATCCAGGCTCCCCACATCCGTAGGTGAAGGCCCAGTTCCTGCGCCTGCAACTTGAGGCCTCCCTGTGCCTGGCTTGGACATTTGCGGCTGCAGCCCCGGCCCGCTGGAGTTCAGGGCTGATACTTGACCCCAGGGGGCAGCAGGCATGGTCTGCGACCTTCCTGTGAGGCAACCAGGTGCGGCCACAAATGTGGGGAAGGCAGAGCCCCTTGTCAGACTGGGCAGGCAAAGCTCTAGGGAGAAGAAGGAGAGAAGCAGGAGACAGAGTTTTCCCGGGGCCCTGGAGCCAGGAAGGCCGAGCCCAGGCCAGCAGGGCCTGAGTGGTGCCCTAGGGCATGGGGACCGCAGCTGCATGGGCCAGGCGAGGTGGACACCAGCACAGCCGCAGCACCCCAGGCCTCAGAGGCAGGGAACTGGAGAGAGCAGAGAAAACGTTTGGGCAACTCCAGGAGCCCCCAGAGTCCGCCTTGCTTGGTAAAAGGAAGGCAGAATTGGGGTCCCTGGGTAGGAAAATGGGGGTCACGCTTGGAAAGAGCCAGCTCAGCTCTTGACTCCTACTTTGATCACTAGGTCATTTCTTGGTTTTGTTTTAAACATCAGACTCAAGCTAATGCTTGCCAAGACGCATGATCAACTAACTCTTCCACCTAGAGTGGTGCGCGCCCCTGTCTGTCCCCCACCACCAGCTCCGCGGCGGCTCCTGTCACTGTCCACTTCCAGAGAAACGCTGATTGCCTCCGTGCACCACGTGGAATTAAGCTTCCTTCCTGCCTCGGGCCGGGACTCCCCTCATCCCCGACTCCCAGGCGGAGCGCACACCCCTCCTTCCCGGAGACTCCACTGCCCACGCCCTGCCCCTTGGCCTCCTCGAAGATCAAATCAGCCCTCAACCCGAAGTCTATATTCTGCCCTGCAAGTCTCAACACAGCCGAGCTGTTGACTTGAAAATAAACACGGGGGAGAGAGCAGGGCCTGGGAAGACCAGGAAAATGTCCCGAAGCCTTTGCCAGGTACCCAGTGCACGCCAGCCAACGGGCTCACCCTGGCAGGGTGGGGACCGCAGGGCCTCAGGCTTTCGTGCCAATATGATGGGAAAACAGCAGGTTTCCAGACTGGCATGCGTGGGGCTGCCACTGTTTCGGCCCCGCCACATCGAAACAAGCCGGTCCCCATCAGCGGTGACTGCGCCTCATCTAAGAGATTCCCGCCAGGAAGCGGCGTTTCAACAGCGAGAGGAGGTGAAGCCCGCGTCTCGGGGAGAAGAGGGATAGTTCATTCTTTTTTTCTTTCTTTCTTTTTGTTGCAGTAGTGGGGATTGAACCTGAGGCCTTCACATTGAGCTACATCCCCAGCCCTTTTTAATTATATTTAATTAAATTAATTCATTAATTTATTTTTTTATGATCTTTTTGAGACAGGGTCTCACTATGCAGTTCAGGCTGGACTTGAACTCACTTTGTAGCTGAGGCTGGTCTCAAACTTGAAGTGATCCTTCTGCCTCAGCTTCCCAAGTGCTGGGATTATAGGTGTGCACCACCATGCCCAGCTTCTCTTTTTTATTTTTGAGACAGGGTTTCACTAAACTACTAAGTTGCCCAGGCTGGGCTTGAACTTGTGATCCTCCTGTCTTAGCTTCCCAGAGCGCTGGGATTGGAGACCTGAGCCACTGTCCCTTTAAATTTCTTTAAATCAACTGGATGGAGCTTTCTACAATACTCTTCACCATGGCATTTTTTTCCACTTTGCCACAGACCAAGAGAACTTTGTCAAACACGCCCTGTCCCTCCCAGGGGCTGGGGGACCGTGGTTGAGTTCCTCACTTTAGTGAGGACCAAGGCCTGTTGACACTGGCACCCCACCTGCTCCACTCGGCCCTGCAGGAGCCCAGCTGCTCTGTACTCAAGTTCAAAGTGCCCGGGAGCTGGCTGGGGCCTCCCATGAGGGCAGATGACCCCGGGAAGGAGGATCACAGGAGGGAGCAAGGGACAGGCACCCGGCTTGTCTTCCAGAGTGATGATTGCAAGTCAGCGTTGTGGGTAGTGACACGGGACAGGGAAGTGAGCATTGTGAGATGGCGCTGAGCTGGACAAGAGCCACCTGGGGCGCAGAAGCTGGGGCCCCACGCAGCAGTGGGATGGTGCCAAGTGGGCTTCCTGGAGGAGGTGACCTGGGCACAGCCCTCAGACCAGTGGTCACCATGTCAGGAACAAGACCTGCCTCTCAGCCCCCTCCTCATCCTCCACCAGGACCCTTGAGGTTGGCATTGCCGTCCTGCTTGGTAGACAAGGGGGCTCAGATCAGAGTCAAGTCAAATGCCTGTGGTTGTAAAGTGACTAAAAGGTAGAGAAGGACTCAAATCCAGTTCTGTTAGGGTCCAGATCCCAGGCACTGCTGATTAATTTCTGGGGGCATCCCAGGCAGAGGCAGTGATGTGAGTATATATTTGCACACAGAGCTGTCCAGTTCTCTGTGGAGATGCATCCCAAGACCCCCACTGGGTGCCTGAAACCTCAGTATGACACCCCACTCTTGCCACCCTCCTGTCTCAGCCTCCAAGAGGTTCTTTAATACTCTATAGTGTTTTTATATACTGTAATAAAAGTTATGTCAAATACGTGAATCATTTATTCTGGAGTTTTCTATGTAATAGTTTCAGACTACAGTTGACCATGGGTAAGGGAAACCACAGAGAGAGCATCCGTGGGAGGGAGGGGGCTCTGTTCCATGTGCTTGGGGACCACAGCTGCTGCATGTCGCCGTCCCCCACCTGGCCGGCCCCCGCCTGGGTTATCTCCATGCAGACTGGAGCCTCCTTAGGGACAGAATCTACCGAAACATTGGGCTTGGCAGCAAGACTCCCATGGCACCTGGCAGATGACACCGGGCCAGGAGCTCCAGGTGTGCACGTGGGCCTGGATAGACGATACCGATGACGTGGCCTCCGCAGCCCAACCCAAGTGGGGACGGTGGCATGAGTGCCACAGGGAGGCCTTTGTCTCCGGGAGGGAAAGAGGGCAGGGGGTGGGCTGCGCTGGCCTGCTGACAACGACAAGGACAGACGCCAGGCCCACGAGGAGCAAAGCGCCTGCAAACTTTGGCCAAGGCAGTTTAATCATCAAAGGACAGTGTGTCCAAGGAGGCAGCAGGGTCTGGGGCTGCAGAAGCTGCAGATCCCATGGACCTACAGTGAGCACGTGGCTTTGCCTGCTGCCGCTCCAGTGCCAGCCACTGCTCGACAAGCACCTTTCATTATGTCCTGTTTGGATGAAGTCACGCTGCCCCTGCCTTGGCTGTCTTGCCACTGACTCAGTCCGTCTTGTCCCATCCTCTCCTCCCCTGCAGCCTGGCCCTTCTCTCCTGCCAGAGCTGTGGACCCTGTTCCTGCCACCTCCCTGGGAGCGCCAGGGCTGGGAAGGATGCTGTGCACCGTGGCCCAGCCGAAGTATGGAGCCAGCAGTTGGCTTCTGCCCCAGACAGTGGCTCGGGTCCCTGGACAGAGTGGGTTTGAACTCTCAGAGGTTCCCACCGCCTCCTGGACTCTGGCTGAGTACTGTCATCCCCAGCCTTGGTTTCCCCACCCACACAATGCGGGTAGAGCCAGCTACCTTTCGGGGCTGCTGTGAGTCTCCCGCCTTAATGGAAAAAGACTTTGGCCCCTGGATCAGTGAGGTTTTGATGTTGGTCCTAGAGCAGCAGCCAGGCACGTGCCCATGGTTGGCTCGCCACGTAGGGTCCGGCCTCAGGTCACTGGCAGCTTCCTGTTTGCCGCCAGCAAATAAAACCTGCCCCTGCCCCATGGACTTCCACCACCTGACCAGGGCATGCTTCCAGGGGCTCAGAGGCCACTGCCTGGTGGATGACACCCGGGACACAAACTCCTGACAGGAGGCTCAGTGGAGGGCAGCCAGTGACCCTTGGAGGCTGTGGATGGTTCCTGGGGAAACAGACACAGGGCCTGGATGGACCCCAGACCCAGGGGAGCCCCATGGGTAGAGGCCAGGCCAGCAGGCAGTGTCACAGGCTCTGCACAGTACCACCCGCAAATGCCTGCTTCCAGCATCTAACCTGCTGCCTGCACCAAGTGGCAGGCCCCTGTCACTGCAGACTGCCCCTTCCAGGCCCCTGCTTTCCTTGGGATGTCCCAGACTCCCACTCCGGCTGTGTTGGCAGACACCAGCATGCAGCAGTGGCTTGGTGCTCAGGCCCGGCTCTCCATGCCTATTTCCTTACTGTAACGTGGGCACAATAATAATCACCTCGCAGCAGCTCAGAACATCTTCAAGGCCACAAAATGCAGAAAGGAGTCTGAGACAGCAAGAAAGCTGGGAACTAAGATGCAGATGCCAAAAATTGCACCTAAGGTGCCAAGGAGAAGACCCAGGAGACCCAGAGATGTTTCCGAGAACATTGATGGGTCCCTGGGGTCAGGGATTTCTACTCAGTCCCTGCATGGGGTCACTGCTCCTATGTGTGCCCACGCCACTTCACACTGAAGGAGAGAAGGATGGAGAGGCTCCTGGAGTGGCACTGGTGCCCTTTGTGACAGTTTCTCCCATGCTGGGGGCGTGACAAGGTCTTTTACCTCTCTCCTCTGAAAGTGGTTTTCCAAGAGAGACCCAGCATCCCCTGGGGCAGCCAACATGGCACCGTTTCTTGCCAAATCCTCCCTGAGGAAAGTCCTGACCTCCCTTCCACCTTTAATCCACGGCGGAGATATTTGTTCCAAAGTGACTTCTCCTGACACATGCTTAAAGAACAAATTTTCTCTCCCTAAAACTTTGGGAGCGTCAAGAACCCAAGAATATCATTTTCTCTATCTGCTGAGAACTGCTCTGTGTCACCCTCTGCACCTGGGGTCCTGTTCAGGACGATTCCTGCTAGGTCCTTCCAGCTGCCTGGTTGAACCAGGTTTTTGGCAGACCTCCTGGGAAGGGAGCCTTGACGTAATCCAGGCTCCAAGGGGACCAGGCCTGGGGCCTGGGCTGTGGCATGAGATGAGCCGTGAGCTCAGGGAGGCAGCCTCTGGTCAGGCTCCCTGGCTGCTAGATCCCCGCACTTACCGCCATCCACGGATTCCTGCAAACTGAAATTCAATGCAAAGTTTAGACGCTGCGAGCTGGCAAATCACTAAGCAACAAAAGTTGGGCTTGCCAGTGGGCAAGCGGGAAGGCTATGTGGGTATCTGGAGGGTGGGGCAAGGTTCGCCACAGTTACAGGGTTATTTAGCAAGGTCGAGTTGAAGACAAGCTGTGAAAGGGCCAAGTAAGGCCTGGGTTCCAGCTCCCCTGCGTAATGGGACGCGTGCTTGAAGTTTCCTTCCCGGGCTAGGTCCTCCCAGAGCGCGCTCCTCGCCACAAATAGCACAGTGGCAGGCGCAGCGTGAGGACAGCGAGGGGGGGCTGGCATAGCACACATTTCGTTCCCAGAGGAGGGGCGGCGCTTGCGCTGGCACCGTGCGGCCTGGCGGTGCGCTGCACTCTGCGCGGGGCGCTCCGGGGGCCCGGGCGCTCCAAGAGCCTCTGCAGCGCCGTCCCCGGCCTCAATTTGCCTGCCCGACCCCGACCTCTCGCCGCTCTGGCAGCGCCCCAGCCTCGGCCGGGCACCTAGTCAGCCGTCCCCCCGAGAGGGGCGGCCGGCTCGGGGCAGGCGGGGCGGGGCGGGGCGCAGGGTCGGGGCCGGCGTCTCCCATCCCGTCCGCATCGCCCTTCAGCCTGGGTCCCCGCGGCCACCGCGGGCGCGCGATCCACTCTGCGCCCGGCTCTGCGTGTTGGGGCTCGGGGGCCAGGTCCTCTCGGCTCCGCCCACCCACCCGCGTGACTCCGAGGCTCGCGGACACCTGCTCCGCGGTCCGGACCGGCTCGTCACACCCCGGTCACCACGCGGGACCTCCGCGTGCGCCCGCCCCGCGTGGACCCTCAGCCCATCGGGTGCGTCCCTTCGCGGCGCTTTGCCCTCCGGCCAGGTGACCTTGGGCGGTTCCTTCGCCTCTCCAGCCTCAGTTTCTCCCCAGATGCCGAGACCGCCGGGCTCACAGTGGGCCCGCCAGCGCCCGGCCCCGCCCCGCCTGCAGCAGCCAATCGTGAGCCGCCGTCCGGGGGTGTGTCCCGGGTGGGGCGGGGCTTCCGGGGCGGGCCCGGTGCTGCGGGGCCCGGCTGGGGGCGGTGCGTGGCGCGGGGGTGCGGCTGGCACAGGCGCGGGGGCGGCGCCGGGCAGGGGCCGGGGCGCGGCGGCCCACGGCGGGGCGGAGGCGGCCGCGAACCCTGCCCGGCGCCGCCTCCCTCGGCGCGCGACCCGCGGACCGGCGGACGGACGGCGGCCCAGGTCCGGGGCGCGCGGGGGCCGGGCCGGACGGGCCCTGGCCCGAGACCCGGAGGGTGGCGGACGCGGAGGGGGCGGGCGGCGCATGCGCGCGGCCGGGGCGCGGGGCCGGGCACTCGGGGGCGATCGCGCGCCGAAGACTCGCGCGGGCGTCAGGGGCCCACGAGGCAGTGCCCTGCCCCGTCCGCGCCTTGCCAGGGGACCTGCCCGGAACCCAGCGTCCGCGGCTGTCTGTGGGGCTGGGAACACCGCGGCGACCCCAGGTCCTCGGGTGTCCCCTAGAGGGCAGCCCCACCGGCGGGGAAGTCGGGGCGCCCCGGCTGGGGCCGATTCATGGGAGCCCTGCTCCCCGGCCGGGTAACCGAAGCCGAAGTCAGCGCACCCTGCGGCTGCAGCCCGGAGGGGAAACGCACGCGCGCCGTGGTGTCGCCAGCGGCGGGCCACCTTGGAGGGACAGCGCTCGTTTGGCGCCCGCGTGCTGTGGGACGACCCCAGGGCACTCAGGAGGACGGGCTTGGCTGGGTAGGGTGGAAACTGCGAGAGCCTCGCGGCGTCCCTCCCGGCCCAGTCCCACGCGCGCCATCCGGGCATCCAAGTTTCCTGGGGGACCCTAGGCCCGTGCCCGTAGGCCCGCGAGGCGAAGCCAGACCCGAGCCCTGGAGTGCTAGCGGAAGTCGGGTGGGTCGCCTCTGACTCCCTGCACGCCCCTGCTTTTCCCATGCCTTTTTTTTTTTTTTTTAAGAAAGTGTGCCCCAAATGTCAAGAGTCCTAGGAAAAGTCCCGTTTGTATGTTGTCTTGGGCTTCAAGGGTCGCTCTGGGACCCTAGGGGCCCACACATCTCCCTGGGCCTCTGCCTCCACCCCTCGCCCCCAAGGAAGTCGGGCAGGCCCCTCCCCTCCTGGGACCGCTGGGCACTGGGTATGGGAGGAGAGGCACGGAGCTTTCCTGGACACGACCCTGCGACACCCTGTCATTGCAGCAGCCGGGTCACCCTGACGTTCCTCTCCCAGGGTGGTGGAGAACTGGGGAGACCCAGAGGGCCATTGTCTCCTCCTTTTCCACCTTTCCACTGCCAAGGCTGGAGTTAGAGGCCTGCCTCCTCCGTGAAGTGCCAGTTGGTGGCAAGTCCTGCTTCCAACCAACGAGTTGTCGCCACAGGTAAGTGCAAGATGTGAGTGCCTGTCCCTGTTTTGACTGTTTTGAGCGTCTGCTTCAGTTGCGGTAGAGACCGCGGTTTGGGGGTTAATTACCATTTTGTGGTGCAGCGTTACATACGCTTTCAGGGCTCGGTTAAGGAAGGTCTGTGTGCTGGATTGGCTTCTCGGCGTTTGCAGGTGTTTCATTTCTTTATGGCCGCCTGGTTCTGTGCAATTTAAAAGGAGATAAGAAGACTATAAGAAATGTTACTTACCAAGCACCTGAGTTCTAAGACCAGCAGCTGCCTCTTGGCTGTCTTCACTTTGATTTGCCTGATTGGCCGGTGGTGGCTTGTGGATACCGGAGGTCACCTCTAGAGCTGCCACCAGCCAGGGCAGGGATAGCCCCCCAAATGGCCACATGATAAACATTCCTGTGGTTGCCCTCTGTGGGAGACCAAAGGCAGCAGCCCTGACCCAGTCTCGCACAGCTTTGAAGCAAAAGTAAATTGACAGGAGAAAGAAAAAATGTTTTCCTGTTCTGCAGCTTAAATCTACAATGAAACATGGCATCATCATAGAATACTTCTTAGCTTTGTTGGACCTGTAAACGGTTTTAAAAATTATGTGTGTGTGAGAGAGAGAGAGAAGAGTGAGAGACGGAGAGAGAGAGAGAAAGAAAGACATTTTCCTTTTTTGTTGTTGTTTTGAGAGGGGCCCTCACTATGTAGCCCAGGCTGGCCTTGAACTCTCCGCGATGCCCGAGTGCTGGGATTACAGGCATGTGCCTGTAAAAAAGAGTTATTTCTGCTTCATCATTTTAAATGACTATACAATGTTTCACAGTGTTTAGGGGCAATGCTGTCCCAATCCACATGTATTAATCTAGAAAATGAATTACCCTCATCATTGGTTCACGCCGTCAGTGTTTATTGGGAAGCGGCAGGGCCTCTCATGCCCAGTGTGAACAGACCGTCCCGGGTCTGCTCATGACCCTGGTCCTCATGCCGGGATACGGAAAAGGCTCGGAGCGATTGTCCTCGTCATGGCACGGGAGGGGGAAACAGGGCAGGGGAGGAAGCTGCCAGCATGTCCTGCTCTTTCAGGATTGGTGACCAGTGCGCTTTTTCTTGGTGCTATTTATGAGCACCTGTGGGTTTGTGAAAAAATGCTTTAAGTAGCCTTTTTTTAAAATTTAAGAAAATTTTTACTTGGAGTACATTTTAAACATGCCGCGCTTTCTTCGCCCTCTCTGTTTGTCTCTGTGTGAACAGGTGCGCCCTTGGTGGCAGATGGGGTGGGTGGCTCAAGTGGCCAGAGTTTTTAACGTTTGTCCTCATTCTGTTGCTTTGCTGATACAAGATGTGGCCCATGGGATTTCTGCTTTTTTAATACATATATATTTTTTTGGAATTTGAGGGTCGCTTATTCATTTCCGTGTTTGCTGGCTTCATGTAAAGTCCATTTTTCAAATGCTCCACAGCCACTGTTGAGAAACGCACAGTTTCCGTGTGAGGGACAGACATTCGCTTTTTCTGTTATCTCAGCCTTGCTAACACGTAGAGCAGGCTGTGTCACCTCTCAGGCTGTCGCCTGGGAAAAACAGGCGCAGAATTTCAATTTAGAATAAGCGCTTTTTGTTTTGTTAGGTTTGTGCATGATGGGAGTTGAACCTGGGCCTTGCACGCTCAGCACATGCTGCAGCGCTGAGCTCCCCCCTCGCCCCGAGATGGTGGACGGGACCCACCGGCTACGGAAGGCTGCAGGCACCCCGGGGAGGGCGTGTGTGCAACGCGTGTTTCTCTTCCCAGGATGCCGTGCCCGGTGCAGGCTTCTTATGCAAAGGAACATCGTATCACGCGTTGGATTTTGCAGCCTAGGACGTAGCCGAGTCTGACTTGCTGGTTCTTTGGAGATGTGTGTGCACGCGCGCGTGTGTGTGTGTGCGTGCGCACACGCGTGGCCTCCACAGCCTCATCACTTAGCGTCTTGTGAAACTGCCAGGGAGGCCCTGCCTCCTCAAGGGCGGCCCCGCAGGAGACCTTTGTGGTTCTGCTGTGTTGGTTTCAAGCCCCCGCAGGGTAGAAGGGGGTTCGAACGCTGCTGTCGCTGTCATGGGAGAGGCGTTGGTGCCCGTCCGGAGGCCTGGGTTCTGGCACCCGAGCCACCGGCTGCCAGGCCAGAGACCTGCAGAACGCGGGATTCCTCTCCGGGCCACCTCCGGAGGGCCGTGGGGCTCTGCAGCAGTGGCCTACAGCACCATCCCTGTCCCCGGAGGTGTCAGAGAACAAGGACAGTCCCCAGACTGCCTCCGTTTCTCACCTAACCAGATTGTGCCTGAGGTTTTTTTCTGTTCGTGTTTTTCTCTTTTTCTCTTGCCATGCTGGACCTTGAACCCAGGCCTCCCCCATGCTAGGCAAGCACATCCCCGCCGAGTGCCTCGCCAGCCCTCTCAATCCGGTCGTTAGAGGTCGAGCTATGCTCATGTCTCCTCCCGCCACGCACCGAGAGTTTGGTGCCAACTTAGTGTGAGTGTGTATTTACCACATGGCCCCAAAGTGCGTGCTTTCACGCTCCAGTGACAAGCGACAGTGCTCTCCCAGCAGGTCCACTCCTGTTCCCTGTGTGTGAGGCACGAGCCATGTGAGCAGCATTTCAGGCAGCCAGTTGAGCCCGCGGGAGCCTCGTCCAGCATCACAGAGTTATTTACGGTAGAAACAAACCGGCAGCATTGAGTCTCACCAGGTTGCCCAGGCTGGCCCGAAACTCATGATCCTCCTGCCTCAGCCTCCCAAATAGGATTACAGGTGTGCACCACTGTGCCTGGCTGCCTAAGTTGTTTCTGCTCTCACCATTTTAGGATCTTTCAAAGGCTTTGGAAAGAAACACACTCCCTACCCCCCAAATACACCAGAAAAAGTTTTTGTTGTTTTTGAATAGATGAAAGAATGCTCTCTACCAGTAAGAACAAAATTATTGTGAGTGCTTCCGGTTGGTTCCGAGTGTGAATGTGACCCCAGGTTTTGGTGGTGATGCATCTTCCTGCTTGTTCTGTGTACCAAGTAGGTACTCATCCGTGCTCATTGAATTTGTAAATGACTGGCAGAATTTAAATCAACAAGAACGTGTGCCCAGTGCTCAGAGTGTGTGGGCACCTACGAATGTCATTTCTTTCTGTAAGATCATGGATTCTAGTGCCAGACAACTGACTTAGGATGGGGTTGGTTAAATCTGTGCGAGTTGGGAAGCGCTTATATTTCATGGTGAGATCTTCCTGGGAGAAGTTAGAGAAAGCGGTAGGCCAGTGTTCCAGGACGCAGGACGCCTCTGACTGCCCTCGCTCCTCTCTGTTGGAAGAGCTCTGTAAATAGAGTGAAGATTTCTCACACAAGTCGCTTGTTTTGTCCTCTTAGCTTAGTGGCCACACGAACTGTTGCAGAAGCGCCATTTTAAATAACGAGTTGGGGCTGGAACAGGACTAATTGTCGTGAAGTTTCGGGAGCTTCTCATGAGGGATTCAAGCTGAGCAGGAGGCGGGCCCCGGGCGCTCTCAGAGCATTTGTAACTGAACAGTCTGTGGTTATGTGATAACGGCACTGAGGTGACAAGTCACCGAGCATCCGTGCGAGAGACCCAGTCGTTAGAGGTCGAGCTAAGCTCATGTCTTCTCCCGCCACACACCGAGAGGTTGGTGCCGACTTAGCGTGAGTGTGCAAGCATGTATTTACCACATGGCCCCAAAGTGCACGCTTGCACGCTCCAGGGACAAGCGACAGTGCTCTCCCAGCAGACCCCCTCCTGTTCCCTGTGTGTGCGGCACGAGCCGTGTGGGCAGCATTTCAGGCAGCCAGGTGAGCCCGTGGGAGCCTCGTCCAGCATCGTGGAGAGTTACGGTAGGAATGGACCGGCAGCGGTGATGTGTCCGCAGGCGCCTCCAACCGAAAGGCTGATGAGGAGCGTATTTTGCTTGAGTGTTGCGATTTCCCTTTTTCCACTTTGAAAAACATGACAGAATCCTTCACCAGAGACAGGCAAGGGGACATGGAGTGCCCAGCTCACCTGCAAAGTGCAGGCAAGCGTCAGAAGTGCTCGGATGTGCAGGACAAGGCCTCCGTTCTCCTCTTCCTTCAGAAAGCTCACCGTTGGAGAGTAATTTCCAGAAAGGAAGACCTGCCATGGCTGTCATATTCAAACTGTAAGAATCAGCCTCATCCATTCTATGCAGCAAGCCCTCCTGAAAGGGGCAAGAGATGTGCGATGTTGGGGGAGGACAGCTTTGAGAAGAGGTGTGAAGCAGAGAGAGGGATCCCAGGGCCTAAGTGCACCCCAAGTTCAACTTCCTTGAGAGAATGCTGGCATTGGCAGGACTGGGAGAACTCATGTAGCCAGGCGTGGTAAGGATGTCTGTAATTCTACCACTCAGGGAGGCTGAGGCAGGAGGATCACAAGTTGGACTCCAGCCTGGGCGACTTAGTGAGACCCTGTCTCAAAAAAAGAGTGTTGGAGATGTAGCTAGCTCTGTTCAGAGGCCCTGGGTTTAATCCCCAGTACAGAGAGAGAGAGAGAGAAAGAGAATATGCATGTGACAAGTGATGACAAAGAAAGGAGCGGTGGAAGGTCGGCTGATGCATGTGTCCAGAGCAGAGAGGATTCTGCATGTGAGGGAGATGGTGCAGCCAAGGTGCGCACACGCGGCGGTGGGGCAGACGGCAAAGAGAGAAGGAGGGCACCCACCCACCGCCACAACAGCCACACTCCCCCCCATCGGAGCCCCAGGAAAGGGCCGGGAAGCATGGACTAGAGTGGTGCGTGGAGCCCAAGAGGAAGGCCATGGTCCCCAGCCAGGGCCAGCGGTGGTGACAGCAGGGAGCTGGGAGCAGACGGCCTCGCGTGCAGACTGGGAGCAGTCCGCTCGGGGTCCCAGGCCGTCTGCGTGACAGAGTGAAGTCTTTGGCAGGACCTCAAAATAAGAAGAGAGAGATAGATGTGTCTGTTTTTCTTCCACTCCGGAGACCAAACGTCCCTGGCTTTTCCTGCTCCGTTCTGCTGGCTTAGATGAATCCGACGACATTGGCGGTGATTGTCGAGGGCGGAAGTCCACGGGCAGGTGCATCTGTCACCACGCCTGTGCTCTGCACAGTGAGGGAGGACACAGGGCCTGGGAAGGGCTCGGTCACCCTGTGGGGGATGAAGGATTCCAACGTGGGCTTTCTTAGTAGAAGAATCATTTTCTGGAAAGTATTTCTGGAAAAATGTCCAACTATGACATCAGGTTTGATGTGGACCCTTCAAGGAGAGAACTTCTGAAAGACAAGGGTTCCAAACTAGAACTCGGGAGGAATTACTTCTAAGAGATGAAAAGACAGGACCTCAGTGCAGGGCGTCCCACACCTAGGCACCAGTTATGCGGGGAGCTGTGCTGCGTGTTTGTCCCAGCCACGTGCCTTTCCCACTCCCGGAGCCTTGTCCACCGCTGTCCCCGGGCCCAGCCCCTCCACCTCCCTCTGGTCTCCTGCCCTTTACCACTGCTGCCCGGAGTTCCTGGTGTGGACATCGCGGGTGACCTCCCCGGGGACTCAGGCCCGGTGTGTCTGCTTCTGGGCCCCAGCTGTGGCCTGGTGTCCCTTCCCTGCCTCGGCGACTGCCCCCACACCAGGCTGAAGGGCAAGACAAGATGCAGGTCCTCGCCCTCTGATGCGGATTTTTCAGCTGACCTGCGCCTCAGTTGTCTCATCCGCAAACGCGGGTGGGTGGAGCTGGCAGCTGGTAGAAATCTGCCGAGGTCTCTTTGCTGGGTACAAACTCCCCTCCTTGCCTTGACGCGTCCTTCGGGTGGTGATTGGCTGTGGCGATGGTAGGAAAGATGACTCCGCCTCCCTGGGCTGACATTTTTCTCTTTTCCTTTCCTTTTCCTTCCTTCCTTCCTCCCTCTCCCCTCATCCCCTTGCTGCCTCGCCTTCCCCTTTTCCTCTCCTCTCCTCTCCCGTCCCCCTCCCTCCTTTTCCTCCTCCTCTTCCTGTTCTTCCTCCTCCTCTTCCTCCTCCTTCTCCTCCTTCCGTTCTAGGATTGGCCCTGGGTGCTTTACCACTGAGCTACCTCCCTGCGGCTGACCTTTGTCCTCTGTGTGCCTCTCCTGCGGATGCAGAGTCCCCTGCCCCTGACCCCTGTCCTCGCCTCATGACCTCCACCCCAGAGAGCTCAGCTTCCCATTCCCTCCCCAGCGGGAGGAACCCGGCGGGACCTTTCTGCTCTTCCGCCGGAGCACTCCGGCGCTGGGTGCTGACCTGAGCGCCGGCTCAGCGAGGTGGCGTCCCTGAGGAGGCCCTGCAGACCTGGGGCCTTGGCCGTCCCACTCCCGGTAGCTGCCCTGGGACCAGGAAGCCCCTGCTTGATCCATCTTGGACCCTTAACTAATTGCTGCGTCTCTCACCAGCCGGCCTTGTCCCTTGCCCAAACTGGACGCAGGGTTTTGTTGGTGACACAGCCCACAGCTGTTTGAATCTCTGCTTGGACCACACCAGCGCCACCCGTAGCTGACCGTGGGGTGCATCAGTCACTCGTTCTAGAGTCTTCATCTACTCAGCAGACATTTACTGTGCACCTGCTGTCGACTGGCCCTGTCCTGGCTGCCGGGGGTGCAGTGAGGAGCGGCAGGTCCCATCCAGGGTCCCCTCGTTGTGAAGATCGGCCTCACCCATGAATCTGACCCCAGGCAACGCCGGGCAGGAAGAACCCAGGAGAGGGCGACCCCAGTGCACAGCTCCAAGCACGTTTGTCCCTGAAGTTCGGTGTTGCTTCTCTCTAGAGGAACTCAGCTGGAAGAAGAGGGAGCGGGAAGCTCTCCCGGAGTCTTCAGACCCGTCTGCATTCTTCCGATTATGATCTTAAAAGCGTTCAGGGCCGAGTTAAACTCCTCTTGACCCACATTGTCAGCAGGATCTGATCTGAGGCGATTATTAACTCTCATCACGAATCTAATGATCCGTATTCAGGAAACACTGCAGTCGCAGTGGGTACCCTTTCCTGGTCACCAGCGTGGGCCAGCCCAAGCCCTCGGGCAGCCGTTGTCCTCATCTTCCCGGAGGGGTGGCAGGGGCGGGGGGGAGGTGGCACCGTGGCTCCGCACTGTTGCGGTTTGATAGCGGAGAGCCGGGAGGTGACTTCCAAGGCAAGGCTAGGGAGTATCTGGCCCCTTTCTCGGGAGATCAGGAGAATCCGTGATGGGCAGCACCGAAGCCTTCGAGGGCAGGTCGCTTCTTGTGCCCAGCCAGCGTGCTGGGAGGAGTGGCTACTGTGTCCCGCCCAAGGGGTCACATGTGACAGCATCGTGGTGGCCTTCTGATGCCAGGCTCACCACTCTGCTATAGAGTCCCTGGAAACCAGGCAATGGTGGTAATCAGAGGGCTCCCCTGCCCGTGTCAGGTTTAGATGTAATGTACACAGTAAAATCCATCTTTTTTTAGTGTATGATTCTGTGTGCTTTGAAAAGCTTGTCTGGTCTCTGTGTCCTTGCTGGTTGTCAGCAAGGGTTGTTCTCGGCCCCCAGGGGTCACCAGTGTTCCTTGGACTAGGGCTCTCTGCTGTCAAAACCAGCAACACTAGCTGGGTGTGGTGGTGCACGCCTGTAATCCCAGTACTCTGGGAAGCTGAGGCAGGAGGGTTGCAAGTTCAAACCCAGCCTGGGCAACTTAGCAACTTAGACTCTGTCTCAAAATTTAAAAAGAAAAGAGTTTAAAAGGGCTTGGGTTGGGGTTCAGTGCAAAAGCCTTGGGTTCAATTCACAGTACCAGAAACAAAGGGAGGGAGAAGCTGGCTCTGGGCTGGTTCGGGTTCAGGAAGGCAGAGGGACACTTGGAGGAGGGCTGCAGACTGTCCCAGCTCTGGGCTCCCGCGGGAGGGGAGGAAGGATGTCATGAACGTGCGGCAGGGTCGGTGGCCGGTGACATTGGTGCTTCTTTCAGAGTTGCTCTGACGGGTCACGGTTCGTGCACAGACGGTAAAGCTTGTCCTCGCGCTGTCCCCTTACCTCCCAGAGACAAACCCGCGGGACATTTTATAAGAACGGTTGATAGAAAGAGGAGCCGGCCACCAGAGGCCACAGCACAGCAAGTAAACGCCAAGGGCTGGCGCTGGAGGTGCGGGCAGACTGGGCGTGGTGCACCCTGGAGGTCCCTTGTCACATCGCGGGGAAGGGGAGGTGACGGAGGGTGGCAGTGTGGGGTGCATTTGGAGGAATGGTCTTAGCAAACACCATTTTCTTTAAAGGAGCTCGCAAAGATGCTCGATGCCATCGACTTGCAAGGATAAAATGGTGGCAAATTAAACAAAAAAAGGAAGGTGACATCGGCGCAGGCACGGGGAGTCGCTGTGTGGGTCTGGCGGTGGGAAGCGGTAGGGGCTTCCGCCGCGTGTCCCAGGCTTCTCACAGCCCCTTGGTGTTTCTCATCTTTTAAATTACACGATACTAAAAAAATACTAGTTTTACTGTGTTCGTCAAGATCCCTGTGCGTTTACAGCTGATCATAAGAGTGTTTAATGTCTTTGGCAAAAATTTTAAACGTTGTAAAACAAGAGTAGCTTTTTTCATTGATTCTTTTTTTTTTTTTTTTTTTTTTTTTGTGGGTACCGGGGGGACGACCTCAGGACCTCACGCGCCAACAGGCACCTGTGCCGCTGAGCGATATCACCGGCCCCTTTTTCGTATGTGGGTTCCGGGAGTCGAACTCGGGCCTTCGCGCTTGCAAGGCAGGCGCTTAAGCCGCTGAGCCGTCTCACCGGCCCTTTCATTGATTCTTAAGTTTACTTTGTTCGATTTCTGCTCGCACGTCCTTTCTGTGGACTTGTGCCGCTGGGCACGTGGAGGCTGGGCGGTAATGACCTCAGCACGGGACCAGCCGAGCACACGAAGAGAAGCAGAAATCATGACATCCGGACAGACCCACGTGGCTCTGCATCCTAGACCTCTAACATATGAACTGCAGGCTAACCCTGCTTAGGGTATTTGGGAAGATGAAAGATAAGATGGAGAATTTTGGTTGAGCACTAGAAATTATATTTCTAAAAGAGGCATTGATTTGAAAACAACTAAATATAAATTATAAAACTAAAAAATACAAAAACTGGAATTATGTACTCTGTAGACAATTCTAACAGCAGCATAGATTACACTGAAAGAATTGGTGAATCATAAAATAGATCAGAAAAAAATGTCTAAAATAAAACACAAAGAGATGAAAGGATAGCGGTATAAACATAAAAGGTATAGGAAATTCTATCCTACATGCAATTGGAATCCCCGGAAGAGGAGAGAGAATTGGTGGCAGCACTATTTGAAGAAATAGTGGCTGACGTTTACCCAGTACCGATCAAAGACGTAAAGTCACAAATTCAAGAATCCTAAAGAACCACAAGCAGGATTTTTAAAAAAAATCCATACCTAGACACACCCTTGTAAAACTGCCGATGAACCAAAGACAAAGAGATGATCTTAAAAGAACCGAGAGGCAAAAAGACATCTCCCAGCAGCACACACCACAGAGCCAGTTTCTAAACCAAAACAGTGGACACCAAAGACAACGGAAAGTTGACATTCTGCGAATATGAGGTTAGTTCATTTCTTAATCCAGCATCAAAATGCAAATGCTCAGGGATAAAATGAGACACGTGCTGAAGCCTATAAAACCGTTAAAGAGAAGTTCTAGAGACCTGAAAGGGTGGGAAGTTGTTTCGTGCGCCTGTGGCAGAAGACCTGATACTGCTAGGATGGGTCAGTCCCAAGATGGCCCACAGCCTCGATGCCATCAGGAGCAGCCCTCAGCGTGCCCACTTGCGGAGTCCGACAAGGCGATTCTGCATTTTATTACAGGAAATGCAGAAGACCTCCAGTAACTAAAGAAACTTCAAAAAGGAACAATACAGCAAAGACTTAAAGCACCTGATTTTAAAAGTTATCATAGAGCCACTGTGAGCAAGGTAATGTGGTCCTGATGCATGGAACAGAGTGAGAAGTCCAGAAATAGATGCACATGTACGCAGAAAACCGACTCTCAACCAAGGGCCAAGTCATTTCCAGGGGGAAGAGAGAATCTCTCCAAGAAATGGCCCTGGACCAACTGGAGAGCCAGATGCAGAAAAAGAAGATGCAGCCCTTCATTTCACAGCATGTACAAAATAATAATAATGGTTATTACTCAGCATAACAGTGTCATAGATTATTATTGAAATGGGTCATACATCTGATTTTAAGATTGAAAGCTATAAAATTTCAGGAAAAAGTCTTAGTGGATTTGGGATTTGACAAAAATTTCTTAAATGTGATTCAGTAAGCATGGGCCATAAAAGAAGAAAATTCATTAAATTGGTCATCGTAAAATTGTACGTTTTTATTCATTGAAGACACTTAAGAAAAACAGTGAAAAGCCAAGCCATGGACTTGAAGAAATGATTTGCAAAACATGTATCGGACAAAAGGTGTATCTGGAATATATAGAGAACTCTTCCAATTCAATAATAAGATGAACCAATTAAAAATGAGGAAAAAATTAGAAGTAACTTAGCAACAAAAGATGTTTAAATGGATGGCAAGTGAGCGCGTGAAAAGGTGTTCTGCATAGTTAATCATTTGGGAAATGCAAATTAGCATTAGTGGATGTCACTGTTAATAGACACCACCATGCAGCCACGGGGACAGCTGGAAGTAAGCAGACTGACCAAGTGTACGCGCGGACAGAGTAAGAGCTCAACACTGCTGGTGGCCATGTGACAGGGAACAGCGTCTTTGGAGAGCATTTGGCAAGTGACACTAGTTATGTTATCATCAAACATACTGTATGCCTGAAAGAGCTCCGTCTGGAAAGACCACGTACTGTGCGACTCCAACTAGACGACACCATGGAAAAGGCAAAATTATGGAGCCAGTAGAAAGAGGTGTGGATGCCAGGAGGAGGGAGGGATGAGCGCAGGATTTTTTTTTGTGTGTGTGTGACACTGAGTGTTGAACCCAGGGCCCTTGCACTGAGCTACACCCCCAGCCTTTTTTCTTTTTTTAGTTGAGACAAGGTCTTGCTAGATCACTAAGTTACCAAGGCTGGGCTTGAGCTTGGGATCATCCTGCCTCAGCCTCACAAAGTGCTGGAATTACAGGCATGTACCACCCTGCCCAGCTCAGCACAGGACATTTTTAGGGCATTTCACTGTAGTGGTGACACATGCTGTTCTGTACACTTGTCAAAACCCATAGAAGATACCCCCACAAAGAGTGAAACTTAAGGAAAACTGTGGATTTAGCTAAATATCAATAATGACTCATCAGTGGTAACAAATGTACCCCGCCAAGGCAGGTGTTAGCAACAGGAAACCCGTGGGGTGAGGGAAGAGTATATGGAAAAGCTCTGTACTTTCTGCTCAGTTTCTCTACAAGTTTTAAGCGACTCCATAATATTGTTCTATTAACTAAAAACTAAATTTGAACTGTATATCATATATCCAGGAATAAATTTTAAAAAGATATGCAAGACCTCAGAGATCCGATTACATTATTGGGAGAAATGAAATATATTCCAGGTAAACAGAGGGGTGTACCACGTTCATGGAAAGGACAACTCAGGACCAGAACGCGTCCATTGTCTTCAGTCTCACGTACCTTACAAAGGACACTGATACCTACACCCAGCATATGTAGGTGTCCCCAGCTGTGTCTGAACAAAGTTGGGTGCAGACAGTGTCAGTGGCCTGGAAAGTCCCAAGTACACCGTTCCACAATGCCACAGGGGCACCCGGGACTTCATAGCAGAAAACTCCATGCTTTTCCAAGCCACTTATTTCTCTTCCCTTTGTGTTTGCCTCACTCTTGACTTCTTTAGAAAAGTGTTGGTCCTGTGGTGTGCTCTGTCCTTTAGACACTGCCAGTGTCCCCCTGGGCAGGTTTCTTTCATAGGATCATCGAACTTTTTGTAAGACAAGGAACAATGTCCAGAATCGAGCACCGATGTTAGGTTCACTTGGTAAATATTTATTGAACACCTTCCTCATGTGGGAGAAGAAGGGAACTGATGAGAATTCAGGTCAAGGTGCTGCAGACTGGGTGCACAGAAAGACGTGCACGGGTGCCTGCGAGCGGGGCCATGGTGACTGGAGACAGGACCGGGTCCTCCTGCCCAGGGGAGCCGGGGGCTTTCAGGAGCAGGGACATTTGAGCTCCACAGCAGTGTGCAAGAATGGGAGGCGTTCCAGGCAGAAGACAGGGCAAGACGTGGCGCTGGAGCGCGTGAGAGGGGCCTGGCAGGAGCTGAGTCGTTTACTTTGGCCGGAGGACAGGGTTTGCAGTGGGAAATAAAGAGAAGATGTGTTCAAATGTCATCAAATATTTATTGAGCTCCGCCTCTGTGCAAGGCCTGGTTCTAAGCATGAGGGATTCATCAGGGAACCAAAAATAAAATCCCAGTGCATATGGGGACAAACCAGACCGCACGCAGTGACCCAGATGGTGCCTCTGTGCATGCAGTGGGGAGAGCAGGTGACGAGTCCGATGCTGGGTTAGTGAGGGCACATGGGATGTCCTGGTGGCCTTGGGCAGAGGAAAAGCCATGTGGCTCAGGTGAGAGAGTGCTGCAGAGCAGACATGGGGCCAGGGAGTGTCCCCACAGAGCGAGCAGTGGGCCAGGCTCACAGGAGGCGGGCAAGTGTGGCTGGCTGGAGGAATGTCCTGGAGGGAGGACATGAGGTCCCGGGAGAGAGGTGGCAGCAGGTCCCAGTGGAGGCTCCAGGGCCACTGTGAGGACTCTGGTTTGTCCTCTACGTGAGAGCAGCTAGAGGTGGACGTGCTGGGGCCTCTGAGCTGGGACACACTGTGACTTAGCTGCCAAAAGCTCCCTCTGGCTGTGGTCGGGCCAAGGGCTGAGTGTAGGTTGCTTAGGAGGCTAAGGGAGAGCGAGGCATGGTCCAGCACTCTAGGTGGCTGAGGGTTGCAAGTTGGAGCTCGGCCCAGGCAACTTAGCAAGACCCTGTCTCAAAAATATTAAAAAGGGCTGAGAATGTAGCTCAGTGCAAAGGCTCTGGGTTCGATCCCCAGTACCACCAAGAAAGGAAGGAAGGAAGGGGAAAAAGGCTAAGGGGGCTTATAGAGGGCCTGGAGGGGCTTACGGGGGAAGGCACTCCAGAGTGTGGGGGCAGGGAGACCTTGACTTTAGACCCAGCCAGCCTCAGGCAGCTGCATGACCTGGATGTCGCCTGACCTTGGTCTGTTTCCCAACCTGCAAACCCAGGTACTTGGAGCTCCTGCGTTTGGCCCCGCGCTGTCCGCTCTCATGGAACCCAGGAACACGATTCAGCCCTCCAGATCCCCAGCGCTGGGGCTCACGAATGAACCCTTCGTGGGTTCCCTGTTTCTCTTGTTTTTATGCTTTACTTTACAGTCGAAAATTCCATTCTTTACCAGAAGCGGATTGCTTCTTTTCCCTGATGTTCTTGTCGCTTTAAGTTCATTTGTCCTGGCTTCCTTAGAACAGCATGGGCCCTGCACCACGATTGCAGCTGGCGTCAGGCTCGTGGCTGCGAACGTGGGGTGAGCGTTTAGGTTGCGTGGAGCTGCTCTGGGTAGGCGTCCCGGGCAGACCCGGTGGCTCTTCACTCTCCTATTTGCAGATGGACAGAGTGGCTGTGCTTTTAGGTTTCTTTCATTTTCATTTTGAATAGGAGTGGGAGCTGCGAGTGTTGGGAACCGCTCATTCCAAATACGGAACCTGGCATGCACTTCCAGCTGGCCAGTTCACAGACCAGGCCCGTGAGTGGCAGGGAGGCAGGGAGCCTGGTTAAGCAGCCAGCTTCGGAATGGGACTTGAGGTATCTCGAGTCAGAAGCTCTCACAAGTGTGGGTTCTGAAAAGTGTGTTAAGCCGGGGGTGGTGCTCGCCTGTAATCCCAGCACTTGGGAGGCCGAGGCAGAAGGATCGCTCCAAGTTCGAGGCCAGCCTGAGCTACATAGTGAGATCTTGTCTAAAAAAAAAAAAGCATTAGGAGGTGCGGATTCTTCTATACAGATTGCTACCGAAAGATAAGTTACAGCCAGTACTAAAGCAGTTCCTCTAACCTCTTTTAAAGGAGAGGAGAGCTAGACACGGTATTACTTAAAAATGTCATGCCATGCAAGACAAAGAAGAGCTGTAGAAATGCTTCAGATGAAAACAGAAATGACCACAAGATGTGATACCTGATCCAAGGCTGGGTCGTGGTCTGGAGGGAAAAAATACCACCAAGGACTCTGTTAGGTTAACTTGCAAATTATGGCCGTGACTCATGGGTTCAACAGTCGCGTCTCTGGTAAGTTTACCAAATTATTGAGTGTGCTGTGGTGTGTAAGTTCAAAGCTAACAGGCAGCTCAGTGTCCAGGGGCCAGGGCAGTAACACCCCCAGGTGCACACACACACACACACACACACGTGTTCCTCGTGCCCTTCGTTTGTGCAGCCTTTCAGGTCTGGTTTTTTTGATGCAGTGCAATTCCCACAGGAGCCCCAGTGTTTCCCCTCGTGGTTGCTGAGTCGCGATCCATGCCGGGCGCGGTGTTTACCGTCGGCTCGTCTGGCTCTTTCCAGAGTGCAGTTGGGGTTATTGTCAGTTGAGCTGCTGTGAACATTTCTGTTTTTTTTTTCCAACAGCTCTATGGAGAGGCAGTTTATACAGCAGACGACACAGACTTAGAGCGTACAAGTCCGTGCCTTTTAATAGACTCACAAGGTTGTGTAACTGTTGCACAAACTAATTTTAGAACATTTTTGTCACTCCCCCAAAAAACCCCTTACCCTCTTCGCATTCACTCTTCATTCCTCCAGCCCCCCAGTCCCCGTCCTAGGCCACCACTGATCTTCTTCCTGTCCCATTTACACATTCTGTGCATCTCATGTAAATGCAGTCAGGCAATATGTGGTCTTTTGTGATTACCTTCTGCCTGCCACTTAGCATAATTTTCCCAAGGGTCACGCATGCTGTAGCGCGTGTCCGTACTTCATTTCCTTTTATTGCCAGAAACATTCCGTGGAGTGAGTAGGCTACATTTTATTGGACCGTTTTTTAGTTGGTAGAGATTTGGTTTTTATTTTTTGGCTACTGCGAAGCTCGTCGCTGTGATGGTCGCGCACGCACTCGTTTTTGTGTGCACCCGTGCTCGCGCTGCCCTGAGCGGAGCCACGGGCTCGTCTGCTAACTCCGTGTAAGAACCGCGACTGTTCCGAAGGCTACGCGTTTAACGACCCACGGGCAGCGAGTGAGGTTTCCAGTTTGTCCACAGCTTGGCCACCACTTGCTGGCATCTCTTTTTGACCATAGCCATTTCGGTAGAGGTGTGAGGTGGCATCTCATTGTGGTTTTAATTTTCACTTCCCTGTTGACCCTCAGAACTTTTTCATTTGCCCATGGGCCATTTATGTGTCTTCTTTGGAGAAATGTCTACTCCAATCCTTTGCTCTTTTTTTTTATATGGGTACCAGGAGTTGACCTCAGGACCTCGCGCTTGCCAGCAGGCGATTGTGCCGCTGAGCAATATCACCGGCCCTTTTTTTCCTTTATGTGGGTTCTGGGAGTCGAACTCAAGACCTCGCACCTGCCAGGCAGGTGCTTATGCCACCAAGCTATCTCACCGGCCCATTTTGCTCATTTTTTGAAGAGGGGGTATTTGTCTATCACTTGAGTTCTAAGAGTCTTTAAATACATTCTGGATATGGCTCCTACCAGACACATGATTTGAAAATATCTTCTCACATGTATTAGTTGTTTTTGCACTTTCTTGCACAAATGTTTCAAATTTTGATGTCCAAATGATTTATTTTTTCCTTTAGATAATTGTGTTTTTGGTGTGTGTACAGGTTTTTGTGTAAACATAGTTTTTTTTATTTCCCTGGACTAAATGTCCAAGAGTGCAGTTGTTTGGTCATCTGATTGTGGCACATTTAATTTTGTAAGTACCTGCCAAGTCACTTTGCTGGTTGCACCCCTGCCAGCAGGGTCACCTGGCCCTGGTGGTTTGTACCTCACAGCCTCTGGCATTAGTTTCTATTTCAGCCCTTCTGATCACGTGGAGTCTTGCTGCCAGACTTGCATTTCCCTGGTGGCCGATGATGCTGGCCATCTTTTCGTGTCCTTGTCTGCCATCCGAATATCCTCTGGGGTAAAATGTCTCTACATGCCTTTTGCCCATTTTCTGATTGGATTGTTTGGGTTGTTGTTCAGCTTTGAAAATTCTGTATATATATATATATATATATATATATATATATATATATATATATATATGAAATACTTGGCCCTCTTCAGATACGTGGTTTGGAAATATTTTCACCCTAACTATAGCTTGTCTTTTCATTCTTTCATGGTTTTTTTTTGTTTGTTTTTAATAGAGGGGGCATCTTTAATCTTGATGAGGTCCATTTATCAATCTTTTCTTGTGTGGATCGTGTTTTTAGTGTCAAGCCCAAGAACTCTCTATTCAGCCTTCGATCTTAAAGATTTTCTCATTTTTGCCCTAACAATCTTAAGTTTTACATCTCAGTCTGTGATCCGTTTTGAATTAATTCTTGCATAAAATGTGGAGACTTTTTATTTTGCCTGTGAACAGCCGATTGCTCTAACACATTTGTTAAAAAGGCCATCCTTACACTGAATTGCTCTTGCGAAGTCAGTCGGGCACATTTGTGTGGGTCCATTTCGGGGCCTTCTTGTCTGATTTCTGTAGTCCAGGAGGAAGAACTGGGTGCTGGGGGGGCCGGAGCGTGTGCATTCCCCAGGCGAAGCATGACAGAGCCATCCGGAGAGGCCTCGGAAGCAGCCAGAGCACCTTTGGTGCCTGCAGGCAAACAGAGCTTCGAGGCCAAATAAAGAACCATCCAAGAGGACTGGAGGGAACGGTGCCTGGCACTCACACGGGGCTGGGAATAGTGCCCAGCCCACACAGGCCCAGGACCAGTGCCCAAGTCCACCTGCCAGTCTGGATACCCTCATACTTCAGGGGGAGCCGGAGCCCCCAGACGATCTGGTCTCACTCGTGGGACAGAAGCACACTCAACTCCACACTGCTGGGATAGATCCTGCCCGATCTCAAAATTAAAATACCAAAGGATCGGAATTTTTCCAAGTCATTCAACTGTGTCCCAGGACGAGGCTCAAGAATATTTACAGAAATACAAATACTATCCAGCACCGAACGCAGTATCTGGCAACTCATGAAAGATTGCTGAGGACGCCGAGGAGCAGGAGAAGGCCCAGGGTGGGGGAGAAATCAAGGAGCTGAGACCGACGCAGAACCGACAGCGCTGGGGTTCGCGGACGGGCCCGCTGCAGTCCCTTTGACTGCAGGTGAAGCGGAGACGTGGAAGGGACTGTGTAACAGAGGTGCAAATTAACTTCTGCAGTGAAAACTGCTGCATCTGAGAATAAAACTACAGTAGACAAGATGAATGCCAGATGAGACACTGCACAAAAAATAGTGAATGTGTGCTACGGCATATTTAAAATGAAACACAGAGAGGAAAAAGAATTTTTAGAAAGTGAAAGCAGCAGCAGTAAACCACGGAATAACTTTAAGCGGGCTAATATCTGTGTAATTGGAGATCCCAGGGACCAAGGAAGATGAGCAGGGGAAAAGAGATGGAGAAAGAACAGGATCCATCTGTTGGAAAGGTTTAATAATCCTAAACGTTTATCATCCAGTAACAGAGGTTTAAATACATGCTAGAGCTGCAAGGAGAAATAGGCAAATACACAGTTACAGTCAGATTCATAGAACAAATTCAGGTCATATCAGCAAGGACATGGAGTATTTGAACCAAGCAACTTGATCTAATTGAGATTTATGTCATATAGAACGCTCCACCCAACAATAGCATTATTTTTTCAAGTGCGTACAGGAAATTTACCAGCATAGGCTGTTTTGAGCCCTAAAACAAATCTCAGAAAGTTTCAATAGATTCAAGTCATATAAAATAGGTTCTCTGACTATGATGGAATTAAAATCTGTAACATAAGCTTGCCTGGGAAGTCATCAAATATTTGGAAACTTAAGTGACACATTTCTAACGACCCATGGGTCAATAAAGGAATCAGAAAGGGAATTAGAAAATATTTTAAACCATATAAAAATAAAAACAGTGTGCGAGAGCGTGTGGGAGGGGTAAGGTGGTACTTAGGTGGAGACTTATAGCACTAAACACCTATGTTAGGAAAAAACCTCAAACCAATGACCTTAAGAAACTAGAAAAAGATGAACAGATCAACCCTATTGTAAACAGTAAATAAAGAAATAAAGATCAGAGTGGAAATAAAAGATTAAAGAATACAAGAAAAACAGTAGAGAGAAATCAATGGAAAACAAAGCTGGTTTTGGAAAAGATAAATAAAATGGACAAACATCTTGCTCGTCTGGTCCAGACCCCTCCAAAAAAAGACACAGATCACCAACATGTGGTACAAGAAAGGTGACTGTCACCATGGATTCTACAGATGGTGAGAGGGACGGAGTGCTCAACACATTCACACTTATAAATTGGGCAGTTCAGATGAAAAGGATGATTTAGTTGGAGTATGCAGACCCTGAAAATTAAATTCAGGAAGGCATAGATCACCTGACTAGCCTTAAGTCTATTAAAGGTTTTATTAAAATCTGTCTCACAAAGAAATCCTAGGCTTAGGTGGCTTCATATTCTGCCAAATACCTAAGGAAGAAGTAATACTGGCTCTACACACTATTCCAAAAAATTCTAGTGGGGGGTGGGGGAGCTTCCCAGTTCATCCTGTGAAGCCAGCACTGCTCTCTCAATAAAATTAGACAAGGGCAGAACAGTACAAGAAAACTGAAAGAACAATATCCCCTATGCACCTAGATGCAAAAATTCTGAACAAAGGTTTAGGACATGAATTCAACAATTTATAAAAAGAATATAAGCTGTGAGATTGACCCCAGAAGTGCAAGAATAGGTAACAGTCAATAATTGTAACTCACTAGTCACGGTGGTGCTGTAATCCCAGTATTCTGGGAGGCTGAGGCAGGAGGATTACATTTTTTGAGCCCAGCCTGAGTAACTTAGTGAACCCCTGTCTCAAAAAATAAAAATAAATAAATAAAATTCTTTAAAAAGCTGGGGATGTGGCTTAGTACAGAGGCCTTGGGTTCAGTTCCCTATCACACACACACACACACACACACACACACACACGATTGTAACTCACCATATTAACAGGATGAATCCTACATTTGTTTCTTATATGTAAAAACCTATTTTTGGGCAAAAGTGCAAAGGCAGTTTACTTGGGAGGAAGGACAGTCTTTTCAACAAATGGTGCCAGTGTCCTTCGTTGTCCATATTGCCCAAATTAACTTTGATCAGTACCTCACACCAGATAACAAAAATTCACTTAGAACAGATCATAGATTTGAATATAGAATCTAAAACTATAGAACTGGTAGAAGAAAACACAGGAGAAAACCTGTGTGACCTTGGGTTGGCAAAGATGCTCTAGACAGCACCACCCATAAAAGAAAAAATTGGTAAATTGGACTTCATCAAAACTATAAATTGTTCTTCAAAACGCAGTTTTAGGAGAATGAAAACACAAGTTACAGTCTTGAAAGAAACCTGCATAAAGCATGAACTTGATAAAAGAATTGTATCCAGAGTACAGAAAGAATCTCAAAAAACTCCTAGAAGAAAATCACGCACTTTTAAAAATGGACAGAAGATTTGGACAGACACCACCAAAGGAGATACACAGATAACAAAAAGCACGTGAGAAGTTTTGACATCTTTAGTCATCAGAGCAACACAAATGCCACCTAGATCCCCCGCCCATGTCCTATAGCTGTCCTGGGGGCCACGCGATGCCACACACATACATTGGCATGGCCAGAATTGGGGCAACCACGCCGAATGCGGCCCTGATGCGCAGGAACCGGGACCCCTCTAACCGTGGGGAAGAGACGTGGCGATGCAAACACATTGGGAAACAAGGTGGTGCTTTCTTTAAAAGTTGAACAGACAACAACCACATGCTTCAGTAACCCAGTCTTCCGTTTTAGCCGAGAGAAAGGAAGGCGTGTGCCCATACAGAGCCTGGCCCACGGGCGTCGATGGCAGCCCTCTGGGGGTAGCAAAACTCGGGAGTAGCTCAGAAGGCCGTCAACAGATTATCAGATTGCGGTTATTCCTTCACCGGAATACGACTTTGAAATTAAAAAGAAACAAACTATTGACACGCCCCATAACATAGATGAGTCTTGAAATAGAGAAACCAAGTGAGAGAAGCTAGGATCTGCCGGATGTTGTGGTGCACATCCGTATTCCCAGCTGCTTGGGAGGCTGAGGCAAGAGGATCACTCTTTCAAGGCCAAGCTGAGCAACTTAAAACAATTTTAAAATTTTTAAAAATGTATACAAGGGCTGAGGATGTAGCTCAGTGGTAAGAGTGCTAGCATCTGTGAGGCCCTGGGTTAAGTCCCCAGTAAAACACACATACACACAGGGAAGGAGGGAGGGAAGCAGTAGAACTTCAAACAAGCAGGCTACTCTTTAGTGAGAGAAAGTAGCCCTTGCCTAGAGGGCAAAGGGCCCGAGGACCCTTTTGGAGTGACAGTTTTTTTGTTGTCTTGATCGTGACAGTGGCACCACAGGTATACATGTCTCACAGCCTAGCACATCCGCACACTTTAAATGTGTGCAGCTCACTGCATGCCAGTTACATGTCAATGAAGCTGTTATTTATTTATTTTTTTTTATGTGGGTACTGGGAGTCGAACTCAGGACCTCGCGCTTGCCAGGCAGGTGCTTATGCCGCTGGGCTATCTTACCGGCCCAATGAAGCTGTTATTTTTAATGAAAAAAAAAAGAAAGATTGGCTTCTAATAGGCACCGTGGCCTCGTTGGAGGGGCCTCCCCTGAGGGTCCAGACTCCAGTGGCCATTGCGATGACAGCTGCAGAGGGAAATGGCTCCATCTCTTTTGGTGGTGTCTGTTCAAATCTTCTGTCCATTTTTAAAAGTGGGTGATTTTCTTCTAGGAGTTTTTTGAGATTCTTTCTGTACTCTGGATACAATTCTTTTATCAAGTTCCTACTTCGTGTGAGCAGACGAAGAGTCCCCACTAACCACGAGATCTCGTTTTGTCATTCAGCTTCCAGCCTTAGCTGTGCAAATTGGGGTTTCTTCTCGTCTTTAAATTTTGTTAAAAACTCGAACAAAGAATTGTATTCTCTCAGTGGAACATCTATTGTCTGTCTTTCTTTCTTTCTTTCTTTCTTTCTTTCTTTCTTTCTTTCTTTCTTTCTTTTCTGTGTGTGTGTGTGTGAATGTGTGTGTGTGTGTGTGTGTGTGTGTGTGTGTGTATTGCTGAGGATTAAACCCAGGGCCTTTGCACTGAGCTATATCCCCAGCCCTTTTCATTTTTATTTTTTTACTTTGAGACAGGGTCTCACTAAGTCACTAAATTGCCCGGGCTGGGCTCAAACTTGCAATCGTCCTGCCTCAGCCTCCCCAAGTGCTGGGATTGGAAAAACAACCTTAAGGTAATGCAGAAACTAGATCATCAAATCTCTGAGCCATTGGTAGTTGGATTTAAAGCTGAGAAACACCGCTGAGGGACTGCATGATCCCATGGACCAAGAGCAGAAACTAGAGGCTGCTGGCCCCAGTGTCCTGTGACCCCGGCCTGTTATTGTGACCCCTCTGTACTTTAGTTTCCTTATCTGTAAAGCAAATACAATAGCAGTGCCTATCTCGTGGAGCTGGGTAGGGATGGCAGGAGGTAGTGGATGTTAGGAACTTTACGACAATGCCTGGTACGAGATAAGATCAGGGAAGGATTAGCCGCCACTGTCGCCGTCTACACCTCTGATTTATAGCAGTGTCACGTCTGAAGGCTGGCGATGGTAACATGCTGCCAGTCTGGCTGCCGTGCCTGTAAAACTGTAAACATGCAAAGCCAAGGAGGCACGGGCACCTCATGCCAGCGCACTGTGAGTTAGAGATGTAGGCGAGGTGCCCCGAGTTGAGTCTACTTCTAAAACCACGCTCGCCGGTGGCCCCACCAAGGATCAGCACCAGGAGCCTGTTAGGGCGCGGTGGGCACAGTACCCCTTGGCCTGCTGGACGAGTCCTCTGACCCGTGCGTAGGGCTGGAAGGAATTTCCTTCAGCATTCTGAAGATATTGATGTATTTTTTGCTTCCCGTGTTGCTGGTGAGAAATCCGAGAGCGTTCTGATGTTTGTCCCTGGCCCCGGGACCTGCTTCTTCCCTCTGAGGGCTGGGGGACCTGGCTTGGGCCCCAGTGCATTCTGAGCGTGCTGTGTGCCTGCTGGGCCCTGGCACTGGGGGGCTGTGGCCTGCGTCCCCAGCAACGCCCCTATCGGGAATACTGTGATTTGGCTGAGTTTCAGGGGCTGGACCGGTCCTCTGGCTTCTCCCTCTCCTTACACATTCCGTTTGTCTTTGCACTCTATTTTCATTGAAGTTATGGGATTTCGGGTTTAAACAAATTTTTTTTGCGGTAGTGGTGATCCAATCCGGAGTATACACCACCAAGTTACCACTGAGCTAATCCTCAGCCCTTTTCATTTTTTATTTTGAGACAAGTCTTGCTTGGTTGCCCGGGTTGGCCTTCAGCTTGCAATCCTTCCTCCTTGGCCTCCTGAGGGCCTGGGATTACAGCGTGCAGTGCCGCATCAGGCGAGGTGATGTCTGTTGAGTTTGTGATCACGTTTTTATTGTTGGAGAGCTTTCCGGTCTCGGGAAGTTCCTCTTTGCAGCACACTCTTCTTCCCGAGCACGGCTCCCTGCACGTGGGAAGTGGGGTCCCAGGATTCCCTGTGGCTCGCCGGTAGTTCCCCTCTTCCTGGGAACTCATCTGCCCTAGCAAAATGCAATGTCATTGGCTTGATCTGAAATCTGAAGGAGAAAGTTCAGGGAGCAAGGTCTAAAAATGCACCCATATCTTTATCAACTTCCGGAAACCGTAAAACCAAAATTAACCTTTAGAATGTAGACTATGCCAGAAGTGATTATCTTTCTACACGGTTGATCCCGCTTGGTCCCCAGTGAGTTTCTTCCCTAGAAGATAAGGACCCAGGCAGAGGGGCTCTCCTTTCCCTCACACCCCGTGTTGGACACCTGCCCGGCACTTGGGATGGGCAGTGTGGGCTCATGCTTGTGGCCGGAAGTGGATGCCGTCACCCGGCTGGAGGGATCTGCTTCCTGCTGTGCCACTTTGCCTAACATGAAGTCGCTCCCGTGACCCTGTCCTTGGTCCTCATAGGGTCCAATAGCACAGCTCTTTATTTTCTTCCCCCTCTGCCCGTCCACTCCACTCAGCTCCAAACCTGCAGACCAGGCAGGGAGAAGAGCTCTGTCAAAGGGCGGGGATGCCGGTGGCGGTGAGGAAGGCGTCGCCTGCGCCCGTGGCTCCACAGGCATCCGGGACGACCTCACCACGTGGCTGCTGTGAGCCCCCGCTGACCGCACTGGACACTGAACTCGGTTATGGGCTCCTGAGTTTCCAAGGTCCCAGCTCCGGGTCCCGCATCCTCCACAGCTGCAGCGACAGCTCTGAGAGCCTCGGAGGTCAGCGCCATCAGCATTGTTGTGACTTCTCAGAAGTAACCCTCACCTGTCATCTTCTCGTGAGGCTGAGGCAGGAAGATCCAACCTAGGCATCTTGATGAGACCCTGTCTCGAGGTAAAATAAGAAAGGGCTGCAGGTGTAGCTCAGTGGCAGGGCACTTGCTTAGCAAGCATGAGGCATTGAATTCCATTTCCAGTGCTGAAAAAAAGAAAATTAAAAAAAAGGGGACAGATTTACAGGGGCTGAACCCGTGCCTCCTTCGGATGCCTTAAACCCTGGTTTAACGGAGCCTGCCTTCTCCTGCCTCCTGCAGTGCTGTCTGTCCCCAATGCTGCCCTTCTCTTTATTTTCCGCATGTCACAGACGCCTCCCCCCATAGTCAGCTAAGCCAGAGCACACATCTGTCCTGGCCCTGTCCCGTGCCAGCTCTTCACCTTGCTGTCTCCTGCCCCACTCCCTGCTCCCGGATGCCGCCCCATCTCTGGCCGGGATGGCGATGATGGTCCGTAAGGAGCTGGCCACTCCTGGTCTTGATTCCCTGGACTCTACCGCATCCCGCCCCAGGACGCCCCCACGTGGGTCTCACTGCCCTGGCTCCTGCTTCCCAGCCTCTCAGCTCCTTGCCGCCTTGAGGGCGGAGTCCAGGCTCCTGAACGTGCTCTGCGAGGGGCACCTGACCCTCCTGCCTCCCTCCACGGGGCCCCAGCACTTCCTGTGTTAGACCAGCCACGCTCACAGGCCCTGCGAGGTTCCCTCTGTCTGCAGGGAGAGTCGAGCTCCCCACCCTTGGATCTGGGCTTGCTTTGCCACGTGCTTTGGCCCACAGCGCTGGCGAAGTGACAGCGCTTAATTCACAGGCAGGGCCTAACCTGAGAGGCCTTGCGCTTTCCACACTCACCCATCGGGGACACTGCTGCCATCCCAACAAACCTGGGTCCGCACGGTGAGGGTGGAGACTGCCTGGTGGCAGAGGCCCAGCCAGCACCAGCCGCCAGCGCATGATCGAGGCCGTCTGGGACCAGCCAGCCGCCGGGGGAGCTGCCACATGACCACAGCTCGGTGCTCCATCCCAGGTCACATGAGCAGAGGGCCCACCCTGCGGAGTGCAGCCCACCTGCTGACCCACAGAACTGGGAGCAAACAGAACGGATGTGGGTTAAAGCCATGAAGCTTGGGATCGCTCGTTACTCGGTCACACGTGACTGATAGGGCTCTTGGAGTGCACTGTCCCGCTGTTCCCAGCCCCTTTATCCGATGGTGGCTGATAGGGCTCTCAGAGTGGACCGTCCAGCCATTCCCAGCCACTTTATCCGATGGTGGCCGAGGCCATACGTGCAGTTGCGCTGTGTGCCCTCTTTGTGGGAGGCCCTTACCCTCGTTCCTGTTGAGTTTTCCTGCTGAACTTCTAGTTGCCGTGCAGGTTTTGTCTGGGTGTCCCTTCCTTTGGGGACTGCCGCCCTCCGGACCCTCCGCGTGTCACCCTGCATGGGCAGCCGTTGGCTGGCTTGTGTCTTACCGTTGGGCGAGTTACTCGCCTCTCCCAACCTCTGCCTTTTTCCCCTCTGCAAATGACACTCATAAGACCCACTCCATGCTGGTATTAGGAAAATTGAAGAAAAACACACGGAACTCTTCTTGAGGGCCTGATCCAGTAAATATCACTTCCTCCTTGTCCTCTGTCCCTGCCTCATCCCTTCCCCTCCTGCCGCAGGGCCCCGGCCCCTCAAGGTGAGACCCCTCTCTGGGCTCCAGTGTTGATTGTGGCCATCAGCTCAGATGGGTCCTCGTGTGTGTTCCATGGAGTCCACAAAACACAGCCTCGTGTCCCAAGGCCACCGTTAGTTTAAGTCTGAACACAAAGGCCAGTTTAGTCTTATAAAGTTTATCCCGTGTCTGAGATCTTTCTGTGGAACACGAGCAGGCCTTTGGGGTCCTGGCATGTCATTAGTTGTGTGGCACACTTAGTTTTACCTGTGGCATAGCCGTCTGTCCCTGTGTGTCAGCCGGTCACTGAACGCTTATCTACTCTGCGATCTTTTTTTTTTTTTTTGGGTACCGGGGGTCGACCTCAGGACCTCGCGCGCCAGCAGACGCCCGTGCCGCTGAGCAATATCACCGGCCCTTTTATTTCCTTTTTTTTTATGTGGGTTCCGGGAGTCGAACTCAGGACCTCGTGCTTGCCGGGCAGGCGCTTATGCCGCTGAGCCATCTCGCCGGCCCGATCTCTTCTGTCTGTACAGGAGTAAAGCCTGGGAGCCGCGAGCACAGGTTTCATGTCAGGTTGACTTTTGATTCTCATGGCAGGATTCTCCGCTTACTCAAATGTGATTACAGCGGACACGGAATGTGTCTGAAAGTGCAGCCTTTCTTTCGTTATTTTGACAGCACCATCCACAGAGGAGAGATGACATTTAAAAACACTAACTACACACAGAAAATTTTAAAAAGCACTGGGTTTGAAATTGAAGCCACATGTCCCATTGTACAGATGCTATTGGGGCCTGCGGCAAAGCCTGGGAGACGCTGTCCCGGGAAATGTGGGGACATCACACTCCTCCTGCACCTTGAAGACGGAGGCTGGGAACTGGCTCTCCTGTACTGCACTGGGCTGGCCAATGCTTTTGATTACAAAATGTCAAGTTGAATGCTGTCAGCGTTGTTGGGAAAGATCTGGATGTCTTTAAACTTCAGTGATGTGCAAACTGTCGGTCGTGCATTCCACTCAATGTGCTACACACCTGGTCCCGGCTTCTTCACCATCGCCATGCTGTCCCCGCTGCCCTGTTTTGAACATGCGGGCATGGCCTGTGGTGCACTGACCGTCTGTGGGGGGTAATGATTAATCTGCTTCCGAGAACCTTGGTACCAGGTGAAGGTACAGAGAGCGTTGTAGCTTTTGTGTTTGTTTATTCTGAAATGTTGTTAGATCCTAGCCAAAAAAAATCGAGCCAAAGACTTCTAAGTATTAAATGTAATATCTAGAAAACTTGACAGGGCCAGTGAGATAGCTCAGTGGCATAAGCCCGGCAAGCGCGAGGTCCTGAGTTCGACTCCTGGTACCCACATAAAAAAAAAAAAAAAAAAAGAATTTGGTGGGAAAGAGAAAGACCCAGCCCCTGGATGCTGTCGTGCGGCTCCTTTGAGAAGCCCCATCTTTTGCCTCTAAGCCCCTCCCTGAAGTCTCTCAGACCGTGAGTGCTGGGCCAAGAAGCTTGAAGGGACCCCTGCAGGGTGCACGGTCATGCACCTGAGCTGGTGGGCTGCGGAGGGTCTGGCGGTGCTGCTGCAGAGGGGGCTCTGAAAAGCAGGGCAGCCGAAAAGTCAGAGGCTGAAGTTCGCGTCTGTCCATCCGGATGCGCTCATCACAAGTGTAAGTGCTGAGAGCGAAAGCGCAAGCCAAATTCCAGCTGATCACGTAACATATAAAACCGTTCTCAGAGCTGAGACAGGGCTCGAGCTCTCTGCTATGTCGTATGTAATTTCAGAAAATATTTACCGAGTGCCTTGTAGGTCCAGGAAACTCGACAGTAATTCAGGGTTGTGAGGATGCGTTAGATGCAGCAGGTACCCTTGCTTCCCCTTGGTCTTCTTTTATTCCATCCGAATGACAAAACTTCTTGATTTTGTTTTTTGTTTTTTGTTTTGAGCTCGGGTCTCACTGTGTTGGCCAGGCTGGCCTCACACTCATGATCCTCCTGCCTCAGCCTCCTGAGCAGCGGGGACTACAGTGCATGCCACTGCATCGTTTTGATGAATCGTCTTGGTTCTTTGCAGCACCTTATCGGGGAGCATTCCCACATTCTCCATCTATTGCTGCTAAGGCAGAGTCAGACATAATCCACGCACCTCTTTACCACCCATCTTTGTCTTTAATGAGTAGCCACTATGTGCCAGGCCCCATGGCCAGGCTGGTGGCATGCAGTGCACTAGCCTGGCAGAGGCCACCACTTAGGACGGGAGTGTCACGCGGTGGCCCTGCTGCCCATCCACATCACGCTCTGCCCTGTTGGGACCTGGCTGTTGTATAGTGCTTCATTTTTTTTGTATTACGCTTCAACTTTTGTTTCCTTTTCATGCTTTTTCAGTCCCTGCAATGATTTTATTTCTCTCTGCAAACTTCTGCTGACTTTTCCCATGCAGAAGCCCTTTGACTTCTGTTCCAGAAGTGCATTCCATCTTTGTCGTCTTTGGACACGCTGCATGGCTGTTTTGCCACTTGGGTGACGCAGGCTGCAGCTGCTCTCGCAGACGGTCGCCTGGTTACTCGGGGCGCAGGTGACTCTCCAGTGCCCATGCTATGCTGAGCCACATGGGCAGCTCCTGATGCCCTGCCATGGCAGGGGCTGTCCCAGAAGTACGTGCAGGGACCAGGTGAACACAGCCTTCCTGAGCTCTCAGCCTCCATCCAGGGGTGGCACAGACACGGAAGCTGGGGGCCTCCAGGGCGCCAGGCTGGGCCCCTCTCAGCCTCCAGAGTGAAGCGCTCACTTCGCCGCTAGCACCTTGCCTCCTTTTCCAAACAGTCTCACGTGTAAGAGCTGCCAGCGGAGTCAGTGCTGGCCCTGTGCTGGTTCGTGAATGTGTGTGTCTCTCTTTTATTTCACGTTCACGCTTTCAGCCGCCCTGCTTCGTAGTTCCCACAGGGATGTTTTCACTGATCGGTGCTCCGTTACTGAGACCTAAAGACCCAAGTCCAGGGCCAGATGGGAGGGAGCTGCAGCCGAAGGGGAGCCTGTGTTTTCCTCCTCATCCCTCCGGGGATGTGGGGCACAGGGCACCAGAACTGCCCGGCCTGGTAGTGCTTCTCCAGAGAGCAGGCGGTGGCAGTCCTGCGGCACCAGCTGAGGTGGTGGGGACTGAGTGTGACATTTCTTCTCCTGACCGAAGGCTGCAGTGGTGGGGGAGCCTGACGCCGGGTCATGCCAGGAGCCTTGGGGTGTGCTGTTGGGGTTGGGCCTGTGACCCCCACTGTCTATTTGAGGGATTGGTTCAAAGGAGAAAGGCGCTTATCTGCTGCGGTGCCAGCAGAAGGGCCGATGTGTTCCGCGCTCTGTGTGAGAACTGGCCAGAGTCCAAGCCGTGATTGCCTCGCTCCGTGTGTGGATTTTATCTTGTTTAGCTTGTTAATGGCAAGACCAGAGTTTCTCCAAATAAATTGCAGTTATTCTTTAAAAGGAGAACGATGCGCTGGTGAGATAGCTCAGTGGCATAAGTGCCTGCCTAAGTGCCTGCTGGCGCGCGAGGTCCTGAGTTTGACTCCCGGTACCCACACACACACACACACACGAGAAGAACAAAAGCTGAAAAGTCAAATGGTAAGATTTCAAAACTTTCCAGCTTCCCGGAGGTAACGACAAAAAGACCGGCATCGTCGCATGAGACGCTCCGGCTGGGGGGAGCATTCGTGGGCTTGAGGGGCCGCTGTGGCACTGAGGACGCAGCAGGGATAAGAAAGGAGGTGGCCACAGCCCCGGCCGTTCAGGGATGAACTTTATGGCCAGTATCGTGAGTTAATGACTGTGGCTTTGAACTTTTTGCACTTAACTAACTTGAGGACCATTTATTACCACGTGCTCTTGTTTACCCTTTGCATCTTCCTTCCCACACAGTGCAGCATAACAGGGCAGCAGGGCTGGGGTGCAGCCCAGTGGTAGATGTGTGCTGGGTCCGAGCCCCAGCAACTCCCTGCACCCCAGGGAGACAACATGGGGATTCGCAGCTTGGCTGTGCCGATAGATGACAGAGAAAGTCTTCTAGAGCCAAAAAAAGCTTCACGATTCTCCATTATTTTTGCCTGTGTGTTATTGGTGCCTATGATAATTTGCCAAAATTCCAAGCAGGAGATGTGCATTTCACAGAAATGGGTGACTGTGTCCCATTTTCCATGTCTTGGGGCAGCCAGCACGCCCCTTCATCTGCCCTCGAAGCTGTGGTTTACATTGAGCAAACCTGAGCTGTAACTGCCCCACGCAGATGTGTTCCGGGGTGAACATTTGCTGTGGAAAGTGTCCTTCACGTCACCAGAGTCACCAGCACGCTGTGGTCATGTCAGGCCCAGAGCTGCCTCGAGTTGAGTCCAAACTCAGGGCCGCGCGTGCCTTCGCTGACCCTCTCGGAGGAAAGCGGCAGGTTTCACCAGGCCCAGCTGGGAAAACAGTCCAGAAGCTCAGCGCCGCCTGGTCAGCCTCCCCGGAGGACTGATGAGCCAGCAGGCTTAGGGAGGTGACAGGAAGCAGGGCTGTAGGAGGGCAGTAATGGTAAGGGCAGTCCTTGCAGGCGGGCCCGGGCAGAGATGCTGAGGGGAAACTGTGACATGGTACTCAGTGCCACTGGATCCCCATGGGGCGGAGAACCATGCTGAGGAGACTTGGGCCTTGTCTGGGGCTCACAGGAAGTGGTTTGAGATGGTTGGGCGGGAGTGTGGTGCAGGCCAACACAGGAAGGTCCGCTATTTTGCCCTTGTACCCGTATGGGAAATGTTCTCTCATTTGCTGGTTGTCTTATTTTAGGACTACCCACATGAGTGACCTTCATGGGCACAAGTGGGCCTTCAAGGTGAATGTGGTATGCAACATACTGGCCAACTACTTGGGCCTTCTCTCCCTGGGCCTGCAGCTTGAGGCTGCCAGCCTCCCTGTTGTCACTAGGGTGTTCCAGCATCCCTAGTGCTTGGTGTTCTTTTCTCTGGAACATTCTGGCACAGGACTTCTACACAGCTCACTGAGGCCTCATCCCAGGTGCCTCTCCCGGTCCTGTCAGCAGGGCCTCCCGTATAAAACACCTACTTTTCATCATTCCTGCCTGTGTCATGTCATCACCACCGGAGATTCTGTCTTATCTGGGCTTCTTTGTTCCCCATTGGTGTCCCCACTAGAAGTGTTCTGTGACCTCAGGGACTCTGCTTTTGTGCATGACTGTAGCTCTGCACCTCTCATGCTGTGGTGGGGTGAGGTCACCGTCAGGGAATGAATGGTTTCCAGGTGCATAGGATTTGGCCCCTTATATGTTTTGTTGCTTAAAGATTCTTCATTTTCTGCCAGGCATGATGGCGCACACCTGTAATCACAGCACTCTGGGAGGCTGAGGCAGGAAGCTCCCAAACTTGAACCCAGGGCAACTCAGTGAGCCCCAAAGGCCCTGGGTTCAATCCCTAGTACTGAAAAAAAAAAATTCATTTTCCTAGTATACTTCCCAAGAGCCATGTGTAGAAAAGATGGTCAACAATATTACCGTTCAGCCTCAAAACTCAGGAGTACTTCCACAATAAATGATGTTTCTATTTAAAGAACAGAAACATATGCCCTTACTTACCTGTCGGTTTTACCCCTGGCTTCTTTCCTCCTGCAGGTCGGAGCTCAGTGGTTGGACTGGCTCCATCCCGCCAACATGGTGGACATGGAAAGCCCCCTGTGTCCCCTCTCCCCCTTGGAGGCTGAGGACCTGGAGAGCCCACTGTCCGAGTACTTCCTACAAGAAATGGGAGCCATCCAGGACATTTCTCAGTCCCTCGGCGAGGACAGCTCCGGGAGCTTTGGTTTCACGGAATACCAATATCTAGGAAGTGGCCCCGGCTCGGACGGATCGGTCGTCACGGGTGAGTGTGCCACTTACCGGAAAGGTCATCTGGAAGCGTTTTCCTCGGGGGAAATGTGAAGCCACAGTTTTGTGAAGAAATCTTGACATGAAAGCATCTCAGCCCGTGCGTGGGACCCTGAGTCTCGTGTCTCATGGGGTCCCGTCCCGTAGATGTCACATGCAGGGCAGATGACGCCCGCAGCTCAATCCAGGCAGGCAGCTGTGTTTTTTAAATACTGCGAGTGTGAATTTCTTTAACACAGAGACTCCTAGTGTCACAAAGACGACTCCTTTTTTGATCTGGAAATTCATGTTAACCATCTCCCGACTTCCTATGTCACATTAAAAACCACAAGCTCAAGCCAGGTGTGGTGGCGCACGCCCGTTACCCCAGCACTCTGGGAGGATCACAAGTCCAAACCCAATCCGGGCAACTTAGCAAGACCCTGCCGCAAAATTTAGAAAAAAGTAGAAAGTGGGAGGGGCAGCTTGGGATACAGCTCAGTGCGAAGGCCCAGCCTTCAAGTCCCAGTATCACGAAAGAAAAAGAAAAATACATCAGGTAGCAAACAAGACAGCTCTACAGAAGTAAAATGTGTGCTCGGTTAACCCGCGGGATCGTGGGCGAAATTGCGGCACCCATCGTCTTTCTAGGCCCCACCGAAGGCAGCCAGGGCCCGGGCATCCCCTGCACCTCTGGCGAAAGTGGGCGTTGGGTGGGAGTGGAGGGGTTGGGACCGGCCAGGTGAGCAGCCTGCAGGTGGCCGACCAGGGTGCAAGGGGGCTGCGCTGGGGGATACGGAGGGAAGGCTCCCCGCGACGCCCCTCGCCCTGGCTTCTTGGCTCGGAGCGTGTCTCACCCTCTCTGTCTTCCCTCTCTTCTCCCCGCTCTCAGAAGATGTTTCAGTGGCCACACGCACGCGTCCTGAGGGCGGAATCCTCTCACAGGGCTCCAGGTCTTGTGTCGTGTGATCGTGACTGGCCAATTCAAGAGATGAGGTTAAGACGACGTCCCGTTTGAAAGCGAGCTCTTTCATCTCAGTTGTGTCAGCTGCTCGTGTGGAAGGGTTACATAAACTGTGCTGGCACTGTGGGTTTTTCCTCCTCGTTTTTCTCCCCAGCTTTGTTGACATCTACCTGACATACAATAAACTGCATATGTTTAAAGTGTGCAATCTGATGTGTGCACGCAGGCGCACACACACACACACCTGTGACACCGTCGTCACAATAAAGACAGTGACCCTACCCGTCACCCCCCGCATTTCCTGTGCACCTTTACACTTCCTCTTCCTCCACCCCCTCCCCGCCCCCCCGCGCAACCGTGGATCTTCTTTCTATCCCTGTAGGTTAATTTGTATTTCCTAGGGTTTTATATAAACGGAACCATGCTTCCTGCCGGGGCTTCCTTCCTGCAGCAGACTTAGGGAGGGGTCGCCCTGCCTGGTGGCGCGTGTGCTGTCCCCGTCTTTATCCAGTGGGATAAACCGCAGTCGGTCATCCAGGCGCCTGTTCGTGGACGCGCAGGATGTCACCGGTCTGGGCTGCGTGAATTGGGCAGCTGAGGACATCCACGCGTGAGTCCTTGTGCGGACGTCTGCTTTTGTTTCTCTTGGGTAGATCACTGGGAGCAGAGTGGCTGAGCCATAGGACAGATGTTTGTGTAACTTTTCCAGAAATTGACAAAATCCTTTGCAAAGCATGGTACCTGTTTCTTTTCCCACCAACAGCATGCGCGGTTCATCTGCACCTGCATCAGCAGGAGCTGTCAGCCTTTAACACCTGAGCCATTCAGGCAGGTGTGTGCTGGCGTCCCGCTGGGGTGATATTAGCTCACATTTCTCTGATGACTAATAATATTGGGCTTCTTGTCATGTCATTATTTGCTCTGTATTTTCTTTGGTGAAGTTTTTGTTCAAAATGTTTTGTTCCCCCCCCCTTTTTTTTGAGACAGGGTCTTGCTCTGTAATTCAGACTGGCCTTGAACTCACTTTGTAGCCCAGGCTGGCCTCAGACTCAAGACAATCCTCCTACCTCAGTCTCCCAAGTGCTGAGATTCCCAGCATGCAGCACCATGCCCAGTTTGTCTACTTTTTAATCGAGTTGTTTCCTTACTATTTTTTTTGTGTGTGTGTGTGTGGGTACTGGGAGTCGACCTCAGGACCTTGCACTTGCCAGCAAGCGCTTGTGCCGCTAAGCAATATCACCGGCCCTTTTTTTCCTTTATGTGGGTTCCAGGAGTCGAACTCAGGACCTCGCGCTTGCTGGGCAGGCGCTTATGCCGCTGAGCCATCTCACCGGCCCTTCCTTACTATTGCCTATTAAGAATTTATGTATTCTACATACAAGTACTTTAATCAGGTGTTTTACAAATATTCTCTCCCAGTCTGTGGTTTGTCTTTTCTGTTAACTGTGTCTTTCAGAGAACAGTTCTTAAACTGGGCATAATGGTGCATGCCTGTAATCCCAGCACTGAGGGGACTGAAGTAGAATGGTTGCAAGTTCAAAACTAGCTCGGCTACATAGTGAGAACTTGTCTCCCCCCACACACACACAAAAAAAATCAATTCTTTTTTTTTTTTTTCATACCGGGAATCGAACTCATGACCTTGCACTTGCCAGGCAGGTGCTGTGCTGCTGAGCTATATCCCCAGCCCAAAAAATCAATTCTTAATTTTGATGAAGTTCAGGTTATCCATATCCTTTCTTTTGTGGGTTATATGTTTTGTGATGTGTCTAAGAAATCTTTGCCTTGTAATCCCAATACTCTGGGAGGCTGAGGCAGGATCACCAAGTTCAAGTCCAGCCCAGGCACCTTAGTGAGACCCTGGGTCAAAAAAAGCTTGGAGATGTAGCTCAGTACTAAGGTCCTGGGGTTCAATCTCCAAGGAAGGGAGGGAGGGAGGGACGGAAGGAGAAATCTTTGCCTGACCCCAGATCACATCTTCTCTAAGTTTTAGGTTTTACATTTAAGTCTGAGACCTGTTGATTTGATTTTTGTATGTGAATCAAAATTCCTTTCCTCATTTGCAATTATACAGTTTGTTTAAAAAAAAAAAAAAAGCTGCTTCCACCGAACCGTTTCTGTGTCTCTGTCGAACGTCAGTTGACCGTATTACAGTGGTCTTTTCATTCCACCCCACTGATCTCTTTGTTTCTTTGACACTCGGTCCTGCAACATCCTGATCACCATGGCTGGTAAAAAGGCCTGCAGTCACCGGCAAGAAGTTCTCCAACTTCATTCTTCATTTCCAGTGGTCTTGTGTCTAGCCTGGGTCCTTTTCGTTTCTGAATACATTTTTACTTTTATTTTTTTTTATTTTTTGTGGGTACTGGGGGTCGACCTCAGGACCTCGCATGCCAGCAGGTGCCCGTGCCACTGAGCGATATCACCGGCCCCTTTTTCGTATGTGGGTACCGGGAGTCGAACTCGGGCCCTCGCGCTTGCCAGACAGGCGCTTATGCCGCTGAGCCATCTCACCGGCCCCTGAATACATTTTTAAATCACTTTGTCAGTCTTTACCAAGAGAAGCCTGCCGAGACTCTGGCTGGGGCTGCCTTCCATCTACACCAGTGTGAGAAGTGACATCTTCCCAATATCGTCTTCTGATCCACGAACACAGCTATTTCCCCACATAGCAAGGTCTTTTCCATTTCTCTCCACACATTATAGTTTCTAGTGTACAAGGGTTTCACGTAAGGCCTCTGGCGGTCCTCTCACACTTCACAAGTGCTGAGTTCCTCTTCTTTTCCTTCCCCTCCTCTTCTGCCTCCTCCTCTTCCCCCTCCTTCTTCTCCTCCACCTTCTCCCTCCTCCTTCCTCCTTCCTCCTCCTCCACCTCACTTCTCTCTGTCTTCATGTCGGAGAGTTTGTATTGCCAGTTCTCCAAGTGCACTGATCTTTCCTTCTGCAGTGTCAGATCCATCTAGTGTATTTTCCATATCAGGCACTGTATTTTCCATCCGTAGAATTATGACTTGGTTCTTTTTTTTACCCTCATCTCTACCTAACACATCCAGTCTTTCCTGTAGTGTTTGAATGTCTGGAACAGGATCAGAGTAACTCCTTTTATTGGCTTGGCTCAGATCCTGTCATCTCGATGACCTTTCTGGGTCCCTTTCAGCTCACTGATTCTTTTTCTCATCACAGGCCATATTTTTCTGACTCTTTGGATGTCATAATTTTTTATTGGATGCATAGACTGTGAAGTTTGTTGGATGCTGGGTAGTTCTGTGTCCCTGTGAACATCCCTGAGCTTTGTTCTGGGGTGCAGTTCCGTTCCTTGGGAGGTGTTTGATCTTCTTGGGGCTCATTTTGAAGCTGTGTTAGATGGGCCCAAAGCAGTCTTTGTTTCCGAGGTAGTTTTGCCTGTTGCTGAGTGCTGGGCCTGAAGCCCCCCAGGTTCTGGGTGTCCCCTGGAGGAGGTGGCACAGGACCACATGAGCCTCGTGAGTGCCGGATGTTGTTCTTTCAGGCTGCTGTGGAGGGTCACATCCTCTGGGCTCTCAGCTGGGAGGGCAAAGGCATGCATGCAAGTATACTAACACACGCAGGTGTGTGCACGCACATCTGTGGATCTGTCCACGTGCAGCCATCTGCTCTGTGTTAAGCTAAACACGAGTTCACACCCCTCCTTGTCATGTCTGCAACCTTGGCTCCAGCAGTGAGGAGCCCCCTCCCTTGTCACCTCCTTGCTCCTGGCCTGTTGCCTGCGCAGCAACAAAAGTTACTCACCAGGACTCAGGTGGGAAGAGTTTTATCCGTCCTGCTGTCCTCCACCTGGCAGACCTCGCAGACCTCCCTTGCCAAGGTTTCCAGGGCAGCGCCCCTGCCCCCCGGGGCTCTTCCTTGTACTTGTATCTCAGTTAGATGGTTTTGTCATCTTCTGCCTTCCATCTTGTGGTCCTCCAACCTCTCTGTTTTATTTGCACCCACTCAAGGTCACTCTGAGCTGTCACATTCTGCAGGGTTTGACGTGCATGGCGCCATGAGTCCACAGTTAGGTTTTCATATGAAGAGCGGCTCGGAAGCCCTGCACTTCCCAGTGCAACCCCATCCCCAGCCCTACGCCAGCAACCGCCTTCCTGCCATCGCCCTGCAGGGCTTCCTGCCATTGCTGTGGTGTTGCCTTGTCCGGTGTGCCACGTGTCATGGGTTAGATGGGAAAGGTCCCCCAGAATTCTCATGTGCTTGGAAGGTGAGCAGGGCACGGGCGCTGTACGTGTGAGGGGGTTGCTCTGCTGTGATGTCCTGGCTCACCGTGGGGCTGGCAGGCAGGCCCTGGTCCGAGCAGGCGGGTCGTGGGGGCGTGGCCGGAAAGGTCGCATCCCCTCCCTGGCTCCTCTCTTTGCTCGCTGCTTCCTGACTGCCATGGTTGAGCGCTGTTGCCACCGCCGGGCCCCCCTCACCATGCCATTTCACCTTGGAGCCCACCGACCATGGACTGAAACATGAGCCAGAGTAAACCTGTGCTCCTTTAAATTGTGGGTGTCGTGCTGTGTCTAGCAACGGGACATGACTAAGGCACCCCATATCTGGTTCACAGGGTGTGGACCCTTTCAGTCTGGCTTTTGCACATGACGGTACGTGCTTAGGATGAGTCTGTGTCTTTCCAAGGCTTGATGCCTCATTGCTTTCTACAGTGAACGATGTTTCACTGAAGGGCTGCACCACAGTTTGTTACCCGATTAGGAATAAAACTGCAGGGCCAGTGATATAGCTCAGCGGAATAAGCGCCTGCCTGGCAAGCGTGAGGTCCTGAGTTCGACTCCCAGTACCCACATAAAAAAAAAAAAAAAAAAAGAATAAAACCGCAGCACATTCACCTGTGGGGTTTTGTGTGGACATCACTTTCCAGATCGGTTGGGTTTATACCCAGAAGTGCGGTGCCTATCACACCGTAAGGCTTTTTCGCTTTGTGAGAAACTGCCAAGCTGTCCTGGAAGTGGCCGTCCTGTTCCACGTCCCGATGGCGGGTGAGCATCCTCTGGCTCAGCTTCCTCACTAGCGTTCACTGCTGTCAGATTTTTTTAAAAAAATGAGTCGGTGTGTAGTGGTGCATCATCATCGTTTTAATTCACAAGTCCCCAAGAGAAGTGACGTCGAGCGTCGCTCCGTACGCTCATCGCCTGCGGTCTGTCTTCTTTCCGGGAGGGGTCTGCTCAGATCTTTTGCCCATTTTTAATTGAGCTGTTCGTTTCCTGTTTTAAGGCTTCTTTGTGTATGTTGGGTACAAGTCTTATCGCATGGGTTTTGCAAAATATTTTCTCCCAGTCTATGGTTTGTCTTTTCATTTTCTTTTCTTTTTTTTTTTTTTTTTTGTGGGTACCGGGGCTCGACCTCAGGACCTCGCGTGCCAGCAGGCGCCCGTGCCGCTGAGCGATATCACCAGCCCTTTTTTCGTATGTGGGTTGCGGGAGTCGAACTCGGGCCCTCGCGCTTGCCAGGCAGGCGCTTACGCCGCTGAGCCATCTCACCAGCCCTCTTTTCATTTTCTTAACAGAAGTTTGTAGCACTTATAAATTCCAACTTACTCCACCACCGCCCCACCGTGGATGATGCTGCAGGTATTGCCTGCATGACTTTCTCACTGTGTTTTGGTGCCATTTACTGGGTTAGCAGCTGTAGATCTGGAAGGAAGGAAGGAAGGAAGGAAGGAAGGAAGGAAGGAAGGAAGGAAGGAAAGGAAGGAAGGAAGGAAGGAAACTAGCACATTCTGTGTGGGGCGTGGGGTGTGGAACACGGGACTGGGGACTAGGTAGGGGACCCCCGATTCACTGCTGTGCTGAGATGGGTGTGGCTCAGCAGGCAGGGACAAAAGTACACGCGCCTTGGGGGGACCCAGCACCGTGGTAGCTGTGGGGGACAGGAGGGCGTGGCCCGGTGTAGGGACAGCGGCGGACTCAGGACCCGCATCCGTCCCCTGGCTTATGCCACATCTGAGCACCTCCTGTGTCAATTCTGTCCTCAAAGACCTGGTAAGTCACCAGCTCATGACACTCTGGATCTCCATGGAGATGTCTTGTCTTTCCCACAGACACCCTGTCACCGGCTTCGAGTCCCTCCTCCGTCAGTTACCCCTCGGTCCCTGGAAGCGCGGATGAGCCTCCCAGCGGCGCCCTGAACATCGAGTGCAGGATCTGCGGGGACAAGGCCTCGGGCTACCATTATGGGGTCCACGCATGTGAAGGCTGCAAGGTACAGGGCCCTGGCAGGGGTGGTGAGGTCGGCGCCGTGGCTTCTGTCTGCATAAAGGTGTGAATGGGTGCTGACCCGGGGCACGCTGACTCTCTCAAGGGACCCTAGAGAGGTTGCACTGTGTGCTTTGTAAACAGCTGAGCAGTGGCCCGAAGCACAGTAGCTCTGGTAAGAGCACTGCCTCCATTTACACAAGGCGGAGAGTCCTGACCCGCTTCCCTCTCACTGCTCACTGACTCGGCGGGGCAGTGACTCCGTGCGCCGGGGATGAGCTGGCGACCAGAGAGGTCAGCGTCTTACTTAGGGTCACACAGTGCCTGGTCCACACCCCCTCTGCTGCCTGTGACCCCCCGCCGCCCCTTTCTGTATGCCACCACCCCAGCCACAGCCACCTGGCCCTGCACGTACATCCAACTCCTGTTGCTCAGCCAGGCCCTGGACAGGGACGAGCAGGGCCAGGAGGACATGACAGAGGCCCCTGTGTCCAGTAGCTACCTGGATCCATGGCCCTTGCAGGAGGACCCGGTCCTGCCACCCTGTGCAGGTCTCCTCTGGTCACGTGACACCCTCAGCTGTGTCACTTCAGGCACACAAGCATGGGAACTCTAGAAATCCGACTTCGTTCTGGTCAGAGGTCCCTGCCCGGAGCACGCTGGAGCCTCACCTCGCTTGTGTTCTTGGAACATGGGCTGCTGCCCCCGCCAGGCCTGGGCTCAGAGGCGGGTCCCCGGAGACGGGGCCACAGCCAGGCCTCGCGCCCCTGGTGCTCAGAGCGCTGTCTTCACCCTTCTCTCAGGGCCTAGGTAAGGAAGTCAGGCGGGGACAGCAGCCTCCCCTCCTGTCCCCAAGATGTGACTCCACACGTGTGTGACGGGGCCCACAGCCGTGTCTCTCGCCGCCAGGTGGCTCTGACTTGAATTCTGTCACCCGCCAGCTTGAACCCCCAGCGGCACCTGCGTGACCATCTGATAAAACAGGCAGCACTTTGGCTGCATTAAAGCCGCACATCATTATGTTTTGTGCCCAATGCACAAATCAGCCACCTTGATGTATAAAATGTTTTTTTAAAAATTTACAAAGATAAGGGCCGGTGAGATGGCTCAGCGGCGTAAGCGCCTGCCTGGCAAGCGTGAGGGCCTGAGTTCAACTCCCGGTACCCACATACGAAAAAGGGGCCGGTGATATCGCTCAGTGGCACGGGCGCCCGCTGGCGCGCGAGGTCCTGAGGTCGACCCCCCGGTACCCACAAAAAAAAAAAAAAAAAAAATTCACAAAGATAAATAAATTGCTTTTAATTTGATGGCATACATTGTCAATTATTGTAATAATTTTAATTGGTATGAATAGTATTTTTATATTTGGGCAGTAATTACTCAAATTCAAGTAACTAGACTCCACCTATAGACTTTTTATTAATTTTATTAGTAAAAAGGTGGATAAAAGCTATTAGAGGGCCCGTGATACAGCTCAGCGGCATAAGCGCCTGCCTGGCAAGCGCAAGGTCCTGAGTTCGACTCCCGGTACCCACATACAAAAAAAAAAAAAAAAGCAATTAGATCTGTTTGTACCAGCAGTGGTTCCAGCGCCTCATGGGAACCACCGTGTACTGCTGGTAGGTCAAGCCTTTGGGAACGTGTTAAAAGCAAAGACAAGAAAAGGACCCAAAGCCAAAATAAACTCCTTTCTAACTGTCCTGACCATGTACCTAAAAGCAGCTGCTTGTAAAGCGGCCTTTCCTCTAGGGCCGCGATTCAGTTGTTGCTTCACTTTGACTTTTTATTTATTTCCTGGTAGAATTGTTTCTTCCCGGGTACTGTTTAAATGCTTCATAAAGCAAGAAAATTGGTTACAAGTATCCGGCTTCCTTCTATCATATTTTTTTTCCTTTTAGAAAGTTAATATTCTCTTAGAAAAATTCCTAGAAAGTTCTGAGTCACACACATGGCTCTGTCACCCAAGAGGGGCAGGGACAGTAACATCGGCATCGGGGCAGAGCTGAGTGACCTTGAAGTCTGCCATTGTGTCCTCCCCAGTCAGACAGGGACATTTTGAAATCACTTTGAATTCTGTCTTTGCTTATTGGTTTTTATTTTATTATATATATTTATATATGTTTTTCATCTTCAATGCAATGAAATTTAAAATTTCCTGTTTGTCCCGATCATGTGAGGCTTTTTAGAAGAACTGCCTCTCTCGATGTAGTAAAGTTAAAAAGAGACAACAAATGACAGGTGAGTGACCGGGCGCGGTGGCAGGCAGGTGGCCTCAGTCCTCACCCTGTCGCGTGTCCCCGCGCAGGGCTTCTTCCGGCGAACCATCCGGCTGAAGCTGGTGTATGAGAAGTGCGACCGCAGCTGCAAGATTCAGAAAAGGAACCGGAACAAGTGTCAGTACTGCCGCTTCCACAAGTGCCTCTCTGTCGGGATGTCGCACAATGGTAGGTAAGGCTGCCCGGCACAGCATCCCGGGCTGTGCCTCGGTTTACCTACTTTGTTCAGTTGGAATGGACTGGGTATGTTTTGAATGAGCATGCTATGCCATCTAACATGCAGGTCACTTTGTAACCAGAGGAGACTACAAAAAGAAATGTCCCTACTAGCTGCGTTCAGCAGAGCATGGGGGGTGACTGTTAGAAACCTCACGTGGTAGCTGGGCCTGTAATTCCAGCCCTCTGGGAGGCTGAGGCAGGAGGATCACAAGTTTGAACACCCTGGGCGACTTGGACTTAGCGCAACTCAGTTTCAAAAAATACAGGGCCGGTGAGATGGCTCAGCGGTGTAAGCGCCTGCCTTGCAAGCGCGAGGGCCCGAGTTCGACTCCTGGAACCCACATACGAAAAAGGGGCCGGTGATATCGCTCAGCGGCACGGGTGCCTGCTGGCGCGCGAGGTCCTGAGGTCGACCCCCCCCCCGGTACCCACAAAAAAAAAAAAAAAAATACAAAGGGCTGGGGATGTAGCTCAGTGCCAAGATCCTGAGTTCAGTCCCCAGAAATGGGCAAAAAAATTTACAAACCAGTTGGAAATCCCAGGGTGGCAGAACTGTCCTGTCACCCTGTGAAGTGGGTGTCCTTTCAAACAATTTACCATCTTCTAAGTTCCATGGTATTCAGTCGGACTCTGCTCGTCCCCACGTGAAGGCACCTTTGAAATGAGTAGCACATCGGGGCCTCAGGGAGATGACAGAGGTCACCCAGTGACCCATCCTGCAGCTCCTTTACCTCCCCGATGACAGGAAGTGGTCCTGCGGACACATGGCTGATTAGCTTAGGTTTCTCTTTAACCTTTTCCTGAAGTCTAGGATTTATGGAGTTGATTTTTCTCTCTCCTTAGTAGAATGGATTTTACTTGTCCACAAACTTCCATCATAACTTAATTCACAGCAGGAGCGTCTTTCTCGTTCCACCTGTGTCATCTGTGCCAGTGTTTGCGCCCCTCCTCCCTGCTCTGCTCTGTTCCCGTGACCCCATCCCCCCTGCTCCCCCAGCGATTCGCTTTGGACGGATGCCAAGATCGGAGAAAGCAAAGCTGAAAGCAGAAATCCTCACCTGCGAGCAGGACACGGAGGACTCCGAGACCGCCGACTTCAAGTCCCTGGCCAAGCGGATCTACGAGGCCTACCTGAAGAACTTCCGCATGAACAAGGTCAAAGCCCGAGTCATCCTCGCGGGAAAGACCAGCAACAATCCGGTAGGCGTTCAGGGCGGGTGGGGAGGTCTCTGGGGTTCAGGACAGGTGCGCTGGTGTCGGGGACCATGACCGAGGAAACTCAATGCTGGGGAAATATTTTTCCCAAAGGCAGATGGAAGGCGATGGAAACGCAGATGGGCCCTTCTGGGGCTCCAGAATGGAGCTTAAGGGCAGGGCCATCTTCTAGCTTGAATTCACCTCCCAGCTCCTGGCAACCAGGTTATGACAATGGCCGTGCCATCGATACACCAGAAACAATCTCGCTAATACCTCACCAGGCTCCAAGGTTGTTTCCTAAGTGTATTTGTCTAGATCCCCATTTAAAGGCCAGAAAATCCAACAGCTCATTTCCCACTCAAAATGCACTCTTGCATTCTTCCCCTAAAACCTCCTGGGGTCTCCCTGTCCCTGCCTCTGGCACCCACCTGCCCTCTTTCCCTGTCCGGGCTCAGCAAGGGTCATCTGTCCACAGAAATCTGCCCCACTGGCCACTGTCCCCACCCAGAAGTCACTAGCCTCGCCCCCTCACAAAAGGCGTCCGCGCTGCCTTCAGAGAGAGGCCACCCTTGAAGACATACTGCCTTTTTCCTACAAATGTGGTGCAACAGGTTTAATTTGTCCTAATGAGTAGCTTGGAGCATTCCTTATTGGGAATTACAAGCTGGAATTTTTAGTCACAGGAAAAGAAAGGATGTCACAAGCTACTTATTTTCATGAATGAACCTAACTCTCTTTTACTGGGTCTTTTAACTCTTCAGTGAATTCTGCAATTACGTAGGCCGGGCCATTTAGAAAGTCCCTTTGGACCTCTCCCGGGGGTGGGGCCAGTAAGAGCCTTTTAGGACCACAGGGTGAGTGTGGGGAGCCTTCACCCCCACATTGCCGTCCTGGAAATGACTCATATCACCCCGAATTGGGGAAACCAAAACTTCATTTGAGAGCTTCTATTTCTCCCTTGAATTTTAAGAACTTGAAGCACACTTATGTCACTTGTACTTGTCACAAAGCTGTTCCTCGGGAACAATGTGATTCCCGTTGAGTTTCCTCTGCGTCTCTCCACCGTGCCCCACAAAGCTCTTAGGAGATCAGCATCACCCCTGGCCGGAGCTGAGGGCTCCCGAGCCTCTCACACAAGGAAATAAGAGATTGCTAGCCAGGACTGGGGTTCGTGGTCTCAGAAAAGCAGAATGGAGAGCATGGCAGGGAGGCAGAGGCCCCTCCTACCCACACACGTCCACGCCGGGCACCCTGGGGCCAGCTTTAAAGCAGTGGCCAGTTGTGAGCGCCAGGCCAGGGTCACAGGTACCCTGTGTGTTGTGTGTCGTGCTGCAGGCCTGGCCCCATCTCTGCTGTTCCGCGTGTGCCGGCCTGGACCAGGCCCGCTGGGTGGGCACCCACCACCGGGCCGCGCTGCCAGTGGGTGTCGGCGATTTAGAGAGCAGCTCCCCGAGCCTGTTAGGGAGACCAGGCCTTGGCCCTGACGTCACCTCATGCCCACAGCTGGCCTCGTTGCTGATGAATGGGAGGAGCATGACGAGCAGCCTAACTGGGAAGCAGGTGAACCGCAGTGTGACCCCGTGTGCGGGCGGGAGGGGGCACGTCCATCGGCACAGGTGCCCACTTTCTCCCAAGCTTGGACCAGAGCGCTGCCCTTAGAGCTGCGCACTGTGATGGGGACAGGCGGGTGCTGGCGCGGGGAGCGGGCTGAGCGTGCCCTTGCAGAGACCCATTCCCTCGCTCGTGAGGACCTGGCAGATATAGCAGTGCCCAGGGCAGTCAGGGTGTGGGGACAGGGACACAGGACGCTGCTGGGGTGGGGCAGGGGTTGCTCTGGGGAAGGGGGGTTTATTGGAGGTTCGGGGTGAGGAGACGGGTCCCCCGGGACAGATTTCAGTCCCTGAGCTCTCAGACTGGTGGGGCTTGTGGTGGCAGGGCCAGAGCTCCTCGGGAACCCACTGCCCCTTGACTGCAGGTGAGAGAAACGGAAGCAGAGCTGAGGAAGGGAAGGAGTTGTCCACTTTGAGCATGGCTTCCAGAAAGGGGCTTGCTGCAGCTTCTTAAAGTCGCTGTGCTGGTCTGTCAGGGTTGGGAGTGTCGTGAAAAGACGAGGAAGCAACACAACAAGGCTGGGAGCACGGAAGCCAGGCACAGTGGCAGGCACGCCTGTAATCCCAGCACTGTGGGAGGCTGAGGCAGGAGGATCACAAGTTTGAGCCCAGCCTGGGTTAGAGGCAGTACCTTTCTTGAGATGTCTGCTTCCCCATGACGATGGGCTCAGTCCGCAACATGCATGCATGTGCACGCACTTGCACACACACACACACACGCACACACACGTACTCACCCGCACGCTTCCACACACACGCTCGCTCTGGCTTGGGGCTGCTCTTAGCTTGGGGAGCCAGCTGCCCCCTCTGCAAAGGGGTGAGGGTGTTCGGCAGAGGAGCAACCAAGCAACCTCCTCAGCACCGGATACTTCGACTTTGGAATTTCAAAGTATAGGATGAAAATAATGTAGCACTGTTACGTTTGGATCTAACATCAGAGCTTTATTCCGTCCAAATGAACAATGATCGAAGGCATCATGTTTATTTCAGCCCCTTAGAAGAGCTGGGGTTTTTTGTTTTTTTTTTAATACCGGTAATCAACCTCACGACCTCGCATTTGCCAGGCAGGTGCTGTGCCACTGAGCTATATCCCTGGCCGAAGAGCTGGGATTTATCGTGAGAGCCTAAATATCCCCAGTTGTGGAAAATCTTTACCCTCTGAGATAATGCAACTGTAGCTAAAGCCCCGTGTCAATTGTAGTCGATGTGGAAAGCCAGGCGGAATTATGTAGAGTAAAAGTCTCATTTGGAATAAAAACAAGGGAAGCCAGAGAGGAATTTTTAACCTGTACTGCGCAGCAGCACGGGTCCTCACGGCAGCTTCAAAAGAGGAATCCAGCACCTTGCAGATGACCCAGGACCTGGGGAGGGAAGGCGGCCGCCGGCGCCACGCTGGAATGGAATCGCTTTGTTTTGGGCATTGCCTTGTACCTGTGTTGGTGTTGCCTGCCATGTTAGGGTCAGGTGTCTGAAGCTTGAAAACGCAGTTAATATTGTGTACTGTTTCTGGAAATGTGAAGTAAAACATGACCAAGAGCTTGGTAAGTAGTTTCATCAGAAGCACTTTGAACAAGGAGTCACATTTCAATTTTTCCTAGAAGGTCACAGTGGCCTAACTTCTCCTAACTCTTGTGCAGAAAGTCTTTGAACACCACCGGTCCTCACGAGGTGTAGCCAGGACAGGGGAGATTTGGGAAGCTGGGGCTTTCTGCCTTGCGCTGTTTATGGTCTTTACAAAGTGCTCTCTTTGAAATGACTGGGTGCAGTGCCAGATATATTCCTGTTCAGACTCGAGAATAAAAAGCACATTCCCAAGTGAAATATAAGCCACGTGGATTTTAAACATAGCCTTACCACAATTGTTTACCAACAAAGTTTGGCAAATTTTCAAGTGTGTTTTAGTGCACAGCTGCTCTTTAACACGCATCGGTGTCCTATTGTTAGCGCTTGTTTTTTGAATTCAGATGGTTTCCAATTTTGCCTGTTAAAGGAAGGCCTGCTTTCCAGAACCCAAGTGGTGATCTTACAAAAATGAATCAAAGTGCATGTTGACCTAGACGTCTCTATCGACGAGGGCCCGCTGCACATGAAGGTAGTCCTGGGCCAGCTCTCCGGCTACAAGCTGGTCACAGTGTCCGAGCCTGGAAGGGCACAGGGGACTCACATTGCCATGGCTGTCTCGGGACTCTTGGTTCCTTACCATAGACCCTGGAAATTACGTAGCCAGGCCCGTGACCTGCTTTACCGTAACAGCCAAAGTAACTGCGCGCGTTCTGTAACCAGATACTGGGAGCCGCCGCTGCCGCCTGTGTTCTGGCATGTTGTGGCCGCTGGTGCCCGGCTGGGCGTGGCATCCCGGAAGGGTGGGTCAGCATCAAGCGCCACTGTTCTCCGACCCACCAGGCAGAATCCCCCTTGGGCCAACAGGGCGGCCCACCGGCCCTTTCTCCACCTCTGGGTATTTTTTTAGATTCTCTTTTTCATTGTGCATAGGCATGGAGAGTACAGTGTAACAAGTCCATACGTGTGCAGCATGGGTAGCGATCGCATCGGAGGAATTGTAATTGCGTTTCCATCTCCGTAAACATCAATTCTTTCGTTTTGAACCTTCAAATTCTCCCCTCTCCCCTCCCCTCCTCCTCCCCACCTCTCCCCTTCCTTTTTTTTAATTTTTTTTTTTAGTCAGGGCCTCACTATGTAACTCAAACTCTCATGAACCCCAGGGGGATGTGGGGGACAGCAGGACCAGGAGGCGGTGGGGCTCGTGTAGGTGAGGACCTGGCACTTGTCCCAGGACGTGGCACTTGTTGTGGGCCTCGGCGCTGGCCCCCACTTGAAGCACTCGTGTCATGCCCAGAGCAAAGGGCGGGCGTGGGTGTCTGCAGTGCACCCCTGCAGGTTCCGCAGTTGCCCGCTCTGTCCAGCTAATGGCAGCTCTCTGGGAAGCGAATATTCCCATGCAAATTTGTCCATTCAATAGTCAGTCTTAGTGATGGTTTCTTTTAAGGGTTATGAAATGGTAAAATTGAGAATTACTATAATTCCTTAGTACTATTGCACTAGTATTTAGGAGTTTAGGGAATATTATAAAATATGAAAGGTACTTTGCTAGTATTTTCTTGTTAGCTTTATTGCCAAAATCTTTTTTCCAGGTTCCTTTTTTTTAATTTTTTAATTTTTTTGTAGTACTAGAGATTGAACCCAGGGCCTTCGCACTGAGCTACACCCCATTCCCCACCCCCTCTTTTTGTTTTTCTTTTCTTTCTTTCTTTCTTTTTTTTTTTTTTTGTGGTCACCAGGGGTCAACCTCAGGACCTCACGGCCCTTTTCTCGTATGTGGGTTCCGGGAGTTGAACTCGGGCCCTCGCGCTTGCCAGCAGGCGCTTACACCACTGAGCCATCTCACCGGCCCCTCTTTTTCCTTTTTTTTTCTTAGAGTCTCACTAAGTCACTGAGTTGTCCAGGCTGAGCTCAAACTTGCAATGCTCCTGCCTCAGCCTCCCAGAGTGCTGTGATTATAGGCCTGTGCCACCACGCCCAGAAATACTCCAGTTTCTTCGCCACAGAAATCCCTACCCAGTGTCACACAGGACAACTGCTGTCTTACTGATGTATCTTGTGAGTTCTCCATTAACATCTTATTTTCTGCAGCTCATGTTGAAGGTGCCCAAGGTTGAAGACTTTCCTACGGATTTTGAGTCCCTGCGGCACCAGGCTGGGTGATGGGGCACAGTGGCTCTGGTCAGTTACCAGAGCACTGCACGACGTGCCCCAAGCCGTCTGCTTATGTCGGTGTCTTTCCTTGCAGCCTTTTGTCATCCATGACATGGAGACGTTGTGTATGGCCGAGAAGACGCTGGTGGCCAAGATGGTGGCCAACGGCATCCAGGACAAGGAGGCCGAGGTCCGCATCTTCCACTGCTGCCAGTGCATGTCAGTGGAGACCGTCACCAACCTCACAGAGTTCGCCAAGGCCATTCCGGGCTTTGCCAACCTGGACTTGAATGACCAGGTCACCCTGCTGAAGTACGGCGTGTACGAGGCCATCTTCACGATGCTGTCCTCCATGATGAACAAGGACGGGATGCTAGTAGCGTACGGAAATGGCTTTATAACCCGCGAGTTCCTCAAAAACCTCCGGAAGCCATTCTGTGACATCCTGGAACCAAAGTTCGATTTCGCCATGAAGTTCAACGCTCTGGAGCTAGACGACAGTGACATTTCCCTTTTTGTGGCTGCTATCATTTGCTGTGGAGGTAAGTGGTCAGTTTAATCTGCTGGTGTCAAGTCACTCAAAGCCTCCTCTCTTAAAGAACTTGATAATTGTCGACCCAGTCGGTGCCAGCCTGAGCTCTGTCACCATGATGTGGGCGACATCTGAGCCCCAGTTGATGTGAGAATTAAGTGAGAACTGTGACACTATTGCGTAACTTACAGCACTGTACGTGCAAACACGTGTTTGTAGCCAGGCAGGTGGCACACGCCTCTAATCCCAGCACTCTGGGAGACTGAGGCAGGAGAATCCAAATATAAGCCCAGCCTGGGCAATTTAGCAACTTAGCAAGACCTTATCTCAAAATAAAATCTCAAAAAAAGGGTCTGGGGATGTAGCTTAATGCAAAGACTCTGGATTCAGTCCCCAGTACCGCTAAAGAAATACTATCTAAATATATTTATAATTATTACGTACTCCTTTTAATGTAATTATACATGATTTAGTTAGCATATTAGATGTAATTAGTATTACGGTATATAACATGTTCTCATATTAATATTGTAATTATATAATTATGTTACATCAGTACTATAAATTGTATTCCGTGAAGTGGCACACAGATGTTAGTACAGCTGCTGTCACTACTGGTGACACTGACACCGTCTCATTATAGAGGACCCTGGCCGCTGAGGGGCAGCGATTGCATGCTCTGCTCTACCAGGGAAGCGGGTCCCAGGGAGGAAGCGCTGGGCCTCTCTGTGTAGCTGGCTCTGCCGCACCAGGTTCTTGGCCCAGTGTCACCTTCCTTAAACAGCCCTGTCCTGGATCTAGGAAGGTCACCGGCCTCCTGTAACCCAGCCAACCTCGCCCAGCCATGGCAGAGACCGAGGAGTGACGGCCCCCACCTGCCACTTGCCAGAAGCCACACTGTCCTCCTGACCACTCGCTGTCTGTCCCTGTGGTCACCTGGCTGGGCAGAGTCAGATGGAAGAGGCCCTTCTGTCCCAGTGTGACTCATAAAGGGGCAGAGCCATTGTGCATAACCCGTCATTCTCCTTTCATAGGCTCAGGATGTAGCAGCGAGGGCAGGAAGCACCTGCGGAGCTGTCTGTGTGCAGTAGAGCACGGCTCCGCCAGAGAGGCACCACGCGTGCGCAGTCCTGCTCGGGCAGAGATGTCCAGTGAGGTAGACAGGAAGCCTGTCATGCAGGGTTGAAATGACCAGTGGGTTCTTTCCATCTTTTAAAAAATGTCTCTGTTTAAAACATCATGAGGGCCGCTGATATAGCTCAGCAGCATAAGCGCCTGCCTGGCAAGCGCAAGGTCCTGAGTTCGACTCCCGGTACCCGCATATAAAACAAAACAAAACAAAACAAAATCATGACTGGCCAGACGAAGTGGTGCATGCCCATAATCCCAGCACTTTGGAGGCTGAGGCAGGAGGATTGGCACGAGTTCGAGGCTAGCCTGGAATACATAGACCCTGTCTCAAAACACCAAAAAAAACCACAAAAAAACCCAAGATAAAAAGTCTACATCAGCAGCAGCACTAAAAATGAGACAGGCCTTGTGGAGGGCTGCACCAAACCTGGGTGGTCGTGGGCTGGGACTCATGGCCTGAGCCCATCCCAGGGAGGCCACCCAATGTGCATGCTGGTGCTTCTGTGCCATCCTGCTCCGTGCTCTAGGGTGCCCTGCACCCTGGCCGGCCCATGTCCACCCCACCCTCCCTCGCCGATCCACATGGGAAGGTGCTTGGAGCTGTACACGGGTCGCACTCCTTCAATGCAGCAGAGAGCTTGCAGCCGCCTACCTGGCTGTGACCCAGGAAGACCTTCCTTTCCCATGTTCCAGGAAACTGACGAAACATCACCAGAATGTCACCAGGCTCTGGCTGATGTTTGGGTTTTCCCCTGACAGTGGTGGTCAAGCAAATCCAATTGGAGGGCCATGCTGCCGTGGGTGGAAAGTGGCGCTGTCAGGAATGAGTATCAGTCCTGCCTGTCCCTGTTAGGCTGAGAACTTGGGGAAAATCTGTCCTCGATGAGGTTCACGGCATCAGAAGCTGCTCGGCCTGGGTGCCTCAGGCCGATGAGCAGTTACCAGTAATCCTTATGTGCAAACATCTCTTTCTTGTTTTGAGAATAGATCGGCCCGGCCTTCTAAACATAGACTACATCGAGAAAATGCAGGAGGGCATCGTGCATGTGCTCCAGCTACACTTGCAAAGCAACCATCCTGACGACACCTTCCTCTTCCCCAAACTCCTCCAAAAGCTGGCGGACCTGAGGCAGCTGGTGACGGAGCACGCACAGCTGGTGCAGGTCATCAAGGCCGAGTCAGACGCTGCGCTGCACCCGCTGCTGCAGGAGATCTACAGGGACATGTACTGAGACCCGGCAGGTGTGACCGTAGCTGCCCTGCAGGGACGTTGAACGCCGGCACCACTACAGAGGAGAAATGGGAGCAGCTCGATTCTGCACCCTTTAACCATGGAGATGGGAAACTCGTCCTGCAGCAGCCTTCACTGCAACCAGCACTCGAGAGCGCACTTGCTGCGCTAGCGCCAGCGCTGCTGCTCAGGACCCGGGAAATGAAGGACAGTCACACCACGGTCTGATTCTAACTCGCCCGATGTGATCAGTGCACATTCTTTATATCGCGTGCATAATTTGCCATTTAATTAACGGGTAACCTCGAGATACGTGGTCTGTCCCTTCCGACCACCCTTTCTACTGTGGTGGTCGCTCCTATGCAGAAAACTAATCAGCACTTTTTAACAACTTTTGTAATCCTATAAATCTAGGTATAGCCAAAGGTTAGGTATTTAAAATGCAGCAGAATATTTATTTGGGTATCAGTTCTGTTTCCTGAATCTGAAGAAACAGCGGGCTGCTTTTTAATCATAAGATTGAAAATTTTCGAGAACAGTTTGATAAGCTATGAAAATGCAGCCGTCGTGGTGGTGTCCTTTTCAGTTCGTGGTTTTCGTGGTCCCAGGTCGTTTGTGGCAAAGCCCATTTCCAGGCACATGTAGAAGGTCCCAGGAAACGAGGTCCTGATGCCCCTTCTGGGTTGTAAGCTGTGACCTGGGTAAGCAGAGTCGGGACAAAGCCTCTGTTCCCTCCTGCTTGCTCCTGTTCCTCTCAAACCAGAAGCGACTCAATCAGGCCATCTGGAGGCGGGGTAGGGATCTTAGGGCCAACCAGAAATGATTTCTAAATGTTCCTCTGGGCCCCCTTCCGCAGCTCCTTTGTCTTTTCCTGTGTTGCCTTTTAAAATGTGGCGCTTTATTGTTCGAACTCTTGGCGGTGGTGGTAGGTGCTCCTGGGCAGGGAGAGGACCCATGTGGCTTTATCGCCCAGGCTGGGCAGGGCCGGTCACCTGGAAAACAAGAGAGGGGCACTGGGTCCACCAGGCAGTTGTGCCTATGCTCAGATTTCTCCACAGCTGTTTTATTTTTTTTTTACAAAGATATAGTTAAGTCTCCTTTTCCCACTGTATATGTAAGGTAGGGTTTATTTTCTCCAACATCTAAAATAGTTTTAGCCTTAAAGATCAACTTTCCAACCTCAGTCAAATTGTCGATTACAGTATTGGTCTAGAACCTGTGGACCTAGAGATGCGTTGTCTTTCTGTCCCCCTGGTGGATAAACTGTCACATAAAGAATCTTCAGCAGTGCCCTCCCGCCTGGCAGGTGTCTGGGCACTGGGCACTTAGGTCCTGGTTGTCTTTGGTGTCCTTCCTTCCTTCCTTCCAGATCCAAAGGACCTGTTCAGCAGCCGCAGGCAGCTGCCCAAGTGTCGTAGGACCCTGAAGCAGAGGAGACTTTCCCTACTGGCCCCCGTCATGGTGAGCCCCTTCAGGACGAAGCCGGCCTGTGTCCCTTCCCCACTGCCGACTCCCCACACCGAGGAGCCCCAGGGCTGCGATCACCCAAGTGCAGGGTCCAGTGCCCAGTCTGCGTTGTCCTCCCTCCCACTCTGACATGCACTAGACAAATGCCACTCAGATACACATTGCCTAGGAAGGGAGCTTCGAGACCCGGCCTGCCAGCGATGTCGTCGCTCGTGCTGTTTAAGGTTTCATGCATGCACAGTAGCCCCTCACATGGCGCTCTCCAAGGTGACAGCCAAACTGATGGTGGAGCCCCACATTCGTCCGCCCAACGCTCAGCGAGTGGGGGCATTTGATTCTCTTAGGATCTCGTGAGACTATCGGTGATGTCCCCAAGGAAGCCGGAGAGGAGACCACCGTGACCTCGGCTTGAAAGTCTTTTGACATTATTCACTCTTATTAGGAAGGAAAATTCCAAGTCACTTAGCATCAAGGTCACTCATGGCCACTCAGTGCTAGAATATTTTGGATCACCTCTTCAGAGATTTCTCAGGGTGTCAGTACTACAAGAGTGCATTCGTGTTTGCCAGGAGTCACCAGATAGCAGCAAGAAGAACAGGAGAGATGGGGCAGCAGGTCGAAGAGGTGTGCGCCACGTACAGAGCCCCCATCCCCCGGCAGTGAGCACAGGAAATCCCCAGCTCCGCCGGACTCTTCGTCCTCACCTTTCACTACCAAAAAGTGCTGGAGCCAGACCACCGGCTGGCCCTGGTCTCACGTGCTGGCCAGGAGGGATGACAGCACGGCGAGATGTGCCCCTTCCTATGGCAGCCGCTGCAGGCTCAGGGTGTCCCCTCTACCATCCACCATGAGCCTTGCTGCTGCTGCCCCTCTCCAGTCCCCTGGGCTCTGTGCCCAGGCACCGCGGGAGGCCTTCTGAGAGCAAAGTGCACAAATGTCACAACGGGACGCTGCCAATTACATCAGCGGGGCTCGGAGCACAGCGACGCTTGGAGCCGCCTTGCTGCCAGTCTCCCCTGGACCTGCCCCCAGCTCACTGATGAGATGAGATTAGCAGCCTCCTAAGGGCGCGTGCCCACCCATCTGTGACTAATGGGAGTAGAAAGAAACCCAGGACATGGGCACATCCGAGAATGCTGAGAGAACTGGCCTGTCTTAAAGGGATTCCTTCTTTCACCCTCAGATCTGGGAAGGTTCCTTTCTGCTGTGCCGACACCTTTCTTACACTGGGCCTTTAACACCCCAAAAGACCAAACTGCCTTGGGCGCTGAGTGGGGGTCCAGGGAGGGCACAGCAGCCCCAGAGGGAGCAGAACCCCAAGGCACAAACAGGCTGTTTGGCTGATGACAAGCAAACTTTAATTTAGCAGCTACTTTCCTACCCAGTGTACCAGCTAACAGCTACCTCGGTCGGCACTGCCAAGGCACTGTTAGAATGAAGGCACGCAAAACCCTAGCCTTTGTGGTGTTCCCGTGGTCTGACTGTCACCTTAAGGATGTGGGGATGCACACTCATGTCTGACGCGCTGCACGCGGGCCGTGCTACTTTCCAAAGGACCCCTGCTGTTTAAAGGCAGCCTTTTGCTTGAAAGCCCCGCCCCAGGAGAGGTCCTGCTGATGCGGAAAGGCGACCCTCCCAAAACCGTGCACCCAGGGCCCTTTGCTCGCAGCCCTCCTGTGTCCCTCTGGTGGACTCAGCATTTCCCACCGTGAGCCCCTTTTCAGCACACAGACACCGGGCCCATTTGGTACTTGGCATCTGGACACAGGACGGAGGGGATTCTGTCCTGACCTGGTGGCCTCACATCTTTGGAACAACCTGTTGAACCTCAGGTTATGGACATTTCAACCTGTGCGTCTGCAGCCATGGTGGACACTGGCCTTTTGTGGTAGGTACCTTCCACCCAAGTGGCCTTTCACACTGCAGACCCTAGGCACGTGTCCCACAGCTCAGCACCTAGCCGGAAAGTAGGCTCCTGAGGTCTCCTGCCACTGACCCCAAGGGTTGCACCCCATTCTGAAACAGACACACCCAGCCTGGGCATGGAGGGCCCGCCTGGCATTGCCTGTCCACCTCATCGCCTCTCTTATCTTCCTGGTGACAGCAGGCCAGCTGACCCACCAACCATCCGGGCAGCTGACGCCCCGTCATCTGCAATCAACACAGCGGCCTGATGTAAGCGCTCCTGCAGAATGATTTCTTAAAAGACTTCCCTTACCTGGCGTGGTGATGCATGCTGCAATCCCAGCACTCTGGGAAGCTGAGGCAGGAGGATTGCAAGTTCGACTCCAGCCTGGGCAACTTAAGAGACTTAACAAGACCCTGTCTCAATTATTTGTCTTTTTTTGTGTGTGTGTGGGTACTGGGGGTCGAACTCAGGACCTCGCACGCAAGCAGGCGCCCGTGCCGCTGAGCGATATCACCGGCCCTTTTTTTGTATGTGGGTACCGGGAGTCGAACTCAGGACCTCGCGCTTGCCAGGCAGGCGCTTATGCCGCTGAGCCATCTCACAGGCCCAATTATTTGTCTTTTTAAAAAGGTCTGGGGATGTAGCTCAGTGCGAAGGCTCTCATTCAGTCCCCAGTAGCAAAAAAAAAAAAAAAAAAAAAAAAAAAAAAAAGATTTTGTACTTTCAGAACAGTGGTGTGGACTCTGGTAAGGCACTGAGTCACAAATCAAAACTAATGCCACCAAAGGAGGGATTTTAGGGTTACAAAGTGTCCAGGGACTGTTTCAACGCATCTGAGTTTTATGGCCCTGACGTTGCCAGGCATAGGGAAGGACCGATTCTTCCTGTTTTAAAAGTAGCCCAGCTTCTCTCCACCCAGACAGCCTGCCCGTGTGCCCACGCCTGGCTCCTTCCTGAGGACCGTGAAGGCAGAGGCTGCCAGACAAGCCGTCCTCAGATGTCATCTTCCGGAAAGGAAGGTCCACAAACGCCTGCAGCAGGAAGCGCTGAGGATCCTGGCTCCAGAGAGTCGAGGGAACATGGGGACAAATCAGTCCTGATTCAGCCGCTTCTGCTGTGCTGGTGCGGCTGAGGGACATCTTATGAGGGAGCCTGTCATTGCCACCTCGTCATCAGGCAGCCTTTCCCAGGCCACATACTCCTGAGAGGCCCGCTGCCTACGGAGATCCGAGCGTGCGCTCCACTAGGGGTTTTGCTGGATGTCTAAAGATATAGTTAGGTGCCAGTTTAATGGGACTCAGGAAAATGGTCATCAGCCCCCAGTCTGCAAAACAGTTTAACAACCACAGCGATAATTGGGCCAGACTCAGAATACAGAATACATCATCGACCATGTACCTCTTTAAAACCCACAATCATACTAAAATGTGAAATTGGAAGTTTTGTTAAAAAAAAAAAAGGCAATGAGCCTCCCTCTGGCTTCGCTCTAAAAAACTACACAGTGGTTTCCATCTCGCCTTCAGGTGGGATCAGCAGGCTCTTAACCTCTGTTTCAGCAGGTGGGCTGCAGGCCACGTGGCCCCATGTGAAGGGAGAGAGGGGTGCGGCCCACACCCCGCCTGTTGCACCCCAGGTGCCCGAGGATGGCTTCCCCGAGCTGGAAGCTGCTGTCAGGTGCGCTCGTGCTTCTCAGGGGTTTCATGACTTCCTGGATGTCAGGAGACATGAGAAGCAGCGTCGGCTGCTTCTGTTCCCCGAAGAGAGCACCCCCTGGAGGAGGGGCCAGCTAACTGGGTCCTGGGCACACGGTGCCATCTGTGCAGAGCAGCTCTACCAGGTCAGTATTCAGTGTTGGGCCTGATGAACCAATGCACAAGGCCAAGTCCTTCAGGGGCCCCTGGCTGTTAGATTCATTGTGTGCTAAAGAAGAAAAAAGTTTGCCCCCTTGAGTCAGAAGTGAAAATCCTCCATGTTTGTCTCTAGAGAAGAAAATATACTGGCCACTTCCTCTCTTGCCCTTCTTTTTCCCCTACCCAGCATCAAATATTCCTTCATCCAGCTCGCTGATGGCATATCGCACAAGCTGGTGCGCAACAAGCCCTAGCAGGAGCTGCACCTCCCAGGAAAAGCTGAGGGGCACTGGGGCCTCCTAGGTGCCTGGCCTGCAGTGGGTGTTCTGAGCGCCTCTGAGGGAGGGGGCGCTCCCTCCTGGGTCTCTGCCCGAGTTAGATGAGGCTGGGCTGCAGGCCCTGAGGATCAATGCATGACAAATCCTGGCAAATCCATCACTTTTGGAAAATTCCCTATTTTAAAGGCACAGTCAGTTCCTTCTCAGGCCTAAACAAAATGTACCTCACAATGGATGCACACCACGTAGTGCCCTTTTTGTAAGATTACAGCATTATTCATGTTGTCACTTCTCTGTCTATATTGTATGGTAAAAAATAATTCGGTGAATAGCTGTATCTTCAATACTGTGATTTGAGTTTTTAAAAACCATCCTCATACATATAGCTGACTAATTTGTAATCATGCGTCTAATAGCTAAATGCGAATTAGTGTATTTTCAAGTCACTGTTCATTGTGCTTAAAGCCTGGCTCTTGAACCTACAGGAAACAGGAAGCTGAGCTTGAACAGTGGAAACCCAAGCGCATGCGGGTGCACACAACCCTGAAACTTTCCGTTTCCCCTGAGCCACGCAGAACTTACTCTCCTTGTGTAAATCTGCTCCCTCCACCATTCTTTATATGCAGGAAGCGCGCATCTGTCTTTATTCATTTCCACCAGAGAGGCCTTCTCCGACCCCAGGTTGGCGGTCACAGACTTCACACCAGTGTTTTAATCAAACCACTGGCTGGTCCTGTTTCGTTCACAGCGTCTGTTCTTCAGGGAATCATGACCTGTGGGTTATCACCAAAGAACCTTGGCAACATGAAATGTTCCGGTGGAAATCATTTGCAGCCGCTGGTTCTCTGGCAGGCCTCGGATGGCCCGGCCTGAAGCACAGGGCAAAAACCGTGGAGCCCGTTGAGTGGCTCTTACTCCACTTCTGGTACCTTGGCCAGTTTTCCTTTTGGTGCGTCTTGGTCTTTGTGACACCCTCTGGGAACCACCGTGCCAGTGCACTGGACCCTAGGAGATGATCTGCGAGGAGGTGCACGTTTCCAAGGCGAGGACTGCGCCAGGTCCCTGCCGTGCACCAGGGTCGCTGTTCTTAGGTGCCTTATGCTCTCAGAGTCCCGAGCAGCTGTGGGCCCTGGTTCCCTCAGCACAGGAGGCGGGGGCAGTTCCAGGTAGGACCCGAAGGGCAGGCTCCAGCGTCCTCTCCAACCTCACAGCCTCTGGGAGACGAGGCTGTCCAGGACCTCAGGAATCCAGGATGCACACAGGAGGGCAAATGTAGTTTCTCTAGTAACATTAATGGATCAGTTCCAAGCAATTAAAAGTGGCTGTAACATAACCTTAATTTTTAAAAAATCTTGGGTCATCTTCATTTCCCTGTTAGGAGACTGAACTGACCATATGTGTTGATTTCTATCCTGAATTTATGGGAACTTGTATGTTGGAATGTCCTACTGTAAGACTGGTGAATGTAAAGAGTTAATTTTAGGGTACAGTTTTGCCTTAATTGGTTTTAAAAATTAAACTATTTTTTAAAATTATCTGGTGCGTTATGAGTGATGTTCTGAGAATTGGTGGATGTGCATGATGAAAAAAAGAGCAGGCATTTACCAATAAAACCCAGGGCAGTAGTCGTGAGAAAAAGCTCTTTATCCATCTTTCATCAGAACTGACAGCGGCCTCGCAGTGATCGGAGAGCAACAGAGCAGCTCCCGCCTCAGCAAATGCAAAGCAGACACAGCGCTCCACAGACACCCCCCCCCCGATGCCACTGCGTGGGGCCGGGGCCACAGGGACATCGGCCAGCCTTGGGGCTGGACATCACCAGTGCCAAGAGCTACGTCTGAAATGGCGAGGGGTGCTGCGAGCTAAGGAGGCCCACGCACTCCTGACACGGGACACGGGAAAGAGAAGGGAGTTGGCCCTGAGCTGGGGCTGGCCATGGGGACTGTCCATACCCACTATGGGGACATCCCCACCCAGGATGTCCACGGGGAACCTCCCCACCCACAGTCCAGCTGAAGAGCCTGCAGGGACATCAGGTCTCCAAATGCTGGGCGGAAGGATTGCCTTTCAGAACATCAGCTGGTTCTTTGAGTTCAAGATTAACACGGTCAGGATTTCAAGGGTGTGAAGCCTTCTGGGAACCATTGGTGTGGTCTCCCAAGGGTGTGAAGTGAACCCCACCCCCCCAATACCTCCCAAGGTGACTGCTGACACTGATTTCCCCACAGGCCAACCCCCATGGCCCTTGCCCTGCTTCTGCGCCCCCCCATGCACCCATGGCGACCTCGGCCCACCGTTCACCCAGGAGGCGCCCGGCCTGCTCAGCCACAGATCTGCTCCCAGGAACGAGGCTGGCACCGTGGCAGGCCCTGCTCAGACTGCGCTCAGGTCGCAGGACAGGTCCGGCCGGAGGGCCGCGTGGAGGGAGCCTTCCTCTTCTCCAGGTCCTGCCGGATTTCCGGCGGGAAGGCGCCGAGGTTCTCCCGGACGCAGGGGAGACAGAACCTCTTGGAGTAGAACAGACTGCATTCCTGGAAGGAGGAGAGGAGGACTTAACCTGGTGGCACCCCTCCCCTGCCACCCACAGCAGCTGCCAGGGCCCCCAAGGGGCCAAGGGGCTGCCGCATGTCCCGGAAGAGGCCCCAGTGGGAACAGCCCGATGGGACAGAGACGCTGGGCCGGCAAGGTGACAGTGATGGGGCTGTGCCACAGGCCACCTCCAAAGCCGGACTTCCAGAGTGCTGCTGTCCCTGTGTCACAGCAGGGACAGGGACCTGGGGCCCTGGGAGCTAGGAGCAGCAAGGCACAAAAGGCAGGGACAGCCCCTCTGCCCCCTCGGCCCATCACCCCACGACATCCACACTGGAACTGTAAGCCCCCCCACCTCAGGCACACAGCACCACGCTCAGGACAGTATTTCCCAGCACTCTTTGCAACTGGGGATGGCCATGCGATAGCCTGGCAGGGCTATCACCAGCAGCTGTGTGTGCCACCTCCTGGTCACTCATTTCAAAGGAGTGGGCAAGTATGTGCTCCCTTGTCCCTTCCTACTGGCTGGGATGTAAATGTGATGGTGACAGCTGCAACCGAGCAGGTGCGTGTTGCTGATGGTAGGGTGCTTGGAACTCTGAGACTCTGGGACCATGTGGGGAACCCTCTAGCTGGCCCTCGCTGGACCCTCGTCCTCTGTTATGTGGGCCCTGCCCTCCGAGGACCCGCACCCCCTCCACACTGGAGCTGGGAAGGCCAGGTCCCCACCACCAGGGCAGTGGCCCAACCCCGCTTACCCACCGGGCCCACGCACACCAGCCTGCCGCATACGCTGCACTGTGCGCCGAGGACCAGGAACCTGCCCCTGTCCGGCGAGAAGGGGTCCTTCATGACGTAGCTCTGCTCCAGGAGGCTGCAGGGACAGGGGCCACGGCTCAGTGATGGACACAGCCTGACACCGCGGGCTGCCAGGAGCTCAGATTGGACTGGAGGTGGGGGTGTTCGGCCACAGGGGCTGCCTCATGTGACCGCAGCCCAGAGCTGACCCACAGAGCAGGGCGCGAGGCCACGCAGGGAGACTGGGCACCCTCTCCACCCTTGTAGCCTTGGAGACTACATGTGAGAACAAGGCCATGGGGACACCAGCCGGCCCAGGCCAGAAGCCACCTGGACCCCTGACACCGTGCCCCATGTGAGGACCGAACTGGTCAGCCCTCTCCATGTGGCACCTGATGAAGGACAAGCTGGCAGTAGGGAAGCAAGCCCAGGGCCACCTCCATACTGGACTGCTGTGGGCAGACCACAGGAAGTCCGTCCCCATGCTGGTTCCCACCAGCGCAAGGACAGTGAGCAAGACAGGGGTCCTGCCCAGCAAGTGCCACTGACAGGATGGCACCAGGGCACAGCCCCAAAAGAGGAAGCCACTATCGCTCTGCGGCTGGGCTGCTCCAGCCTGGCCTCAGGTGCCCCAGGAGGGCCACCCGCAGGGAGGAGGGGGGGTCGGGCCCTGGGGGGAGGCTGTGAGGGCGGGGCCATGGGGGTGGGGCCTGGGAGGGTCCTGCAGCCCCGAGCCCCGCCCCCTCACGCTTCCGGCATCCAGAGCCCGGGCTACTCACACCACAGACTGGGTGTCGGGGGGCTTCTGCCCCACGTAGCTGTAGGGCGCCGTCAGGCCACAGAGCTGGCACTCGAACACTCGCAGGGGGCGGCGCTCGGCCTCAGACGCCATCTACACGATCAGAGATGGTGTCACCTTCAGAAGCAAAGGCGCCCATGCCAAACCTCCCAGCCCCGCGCTGCGCACCCTCAAAACGCGAGGCGCCCGCGGGCGGGACCCCAAGAGCACACGCTGCACTCACGCTGGCTGTGAAATGGATCTCAAGCTCTTTTTTTGTTTTGCTTGGTGGATACCGGGGATCGACCTCAGGACCTCGCGCGCCAGCAGGCGCCCGTGCCGCTGAGCGATATCACCGGCCCCTTTTTCGTATGTGGGATCCGGGAGTCGAACTCGGGCCCTCGCGCTTGCCGGGCAGGCGCCTACGCCGCTGAGCCATCTCACGGCCCAGGATCTCAAGCTTGACACGCCTAAATCATACAGCTTATTCTCTAACCCCCAAATAGAAATCAGTAAGACCCCTGGGAAATCTCGCGATATTTGGAAATTTAAAAACCTGCTTCTAAAGAAACCATAGTTCAAAGAAGAAATCACAAGAGAAATTAGAAAATAGACTGAACTAAATGGAAACAAAAATATGTAGAATGTAGTTCAAGCCGTATTTAGAGGGAAAGTCAAAGCATTAAATGTTTACCTTAGAAAAGAATGTTTAAAATCAAGTAACCAGGTGTGGGGGTGCAGGCCTACTACAGTCCCAACACTCTGGGAAGCTGGGGCGGAGGGTCCAAGTTTGAGCCCACCCAGGGCAATTTACCAAGGCCCTGTCTCCAATTCAAAAAAAAAAAGAAAAAATTTAAGGGCTGGGGATGTAGCTCAGTGCAAAGGCGCTGGGTTCAATCCCCAATATGGAAAAAAAATCACGTATGTGATGATTTCTTAAGAAACTAGAAAAAGGCAAATTATACCCAATATATGTAGAAAAAAGTATATAATAAAAATAGAAAAGATACAGTCATAAACAAAATAAAAGCCAATAAAACCAAAGTTGCTCATTCCAAAAGTTCAGTCAAAGTGACCTTTAATTAGGTTGACCAAGAAAAACACAAAGATATGAATGACTAATCTCAGGAATGAGACGAGAACATCACCAAGACTAGAGACATTAAATGGATAATAAAGGAATGCTATGAACAACTTTCAATCAAAAATTTTTGACCATTTAGATCAGAGGGACAGATTTCTTGACAAAAATACCAATTATCAAAAGTGCAGGGCATGGTGGTGCATGCCTGTAATCCAGCCCTCAGGAGGCTGAGGCAGGAGGATCGCTGTGAGTTTAAGGCCAGCCTGGACTCTACAGTGAGTTCAAGACTAGCCTCGACTAGATAGTAAGACCTTGTCTCAAAAAACTAACAAAAACTCTAAAGTAACGCAAGAAACAGGAAACCTGAATAGCCCTATATCTACTAAGAAAATTAAATTCATAATTAAAACTTCTCCCAGAAATGACATAAAAGAACTAGTGTTTTTTTGTTTTGTTTTGTTTTTTAAATGACATGCCTAGATGGCTTTACTGGCAAATTCTGCCAAGCACTTCAGCAGGAAGACTCCCTACAGACTTCCGGAACCTAAGGGAGAAAGGACCACTTCCCTCGGCGTTAGGAAGTCAGGACTCCGCAGACATTGAGCCCACAGGGTTACCCGAGATGATGAGCTAAGCGGAGCTGCCAGGGAATCCACAGACCCATATCCTCGTGGGCATAAATACAAAAATCCTAGCAGCACAGCAGCCAGCTGGATTCAGTCATATATGACACTTACGAGGCCTCGTACGTGAATGAGCGGATTGGTTCCAGGAACACAAATGGTTTACCATTTGCCCAGCAATGAATATACTTCGTGCCAGTGACTGAATAAAGGAAGAAAACCATAGTCAATTCAAAAAATGCAGGCAAAGCATGGCAAACTGTGCCCAGCCCTCCCGCGTCACAGCGAAGTGGCTTCATGACTGACTACACAGGGAACTCCCTGCTTTGGTATGTGAGCCCCACTTAACTTGGTGCCCCATTTCCACCCAGGCCATGGCTCTAGGACCACTTCCTATCCTGCAGACCCTATACCCTCACCACCTGGCCTTTGCCCTGCTGTTCCTTCTGTCCCTTCCACCCAAAGGCCTCCCCTCATCCCTACCCTTGGGTTTCTCTCTGGTTGCAGTCAAGACTTTTATCTTGGGCCGGTGAGATGGCTCAGTGGCATAAGCGCCTGCCTGGCAAGCGCAAGGTCCTGAGTTCGACTCCCGGTACCCACATAAAGGAAAAAGGGCCGGTGATATCGCTCAGCAGCACGGGCGCCTGCTGGTGCACGAGGTCCTGAGGTCGACCCCCAGTACCCACAAAAAAAAAAAAAAAAAAAAGACTTTTATCTTGGTTTTGAATATATTTCTAAGGGGTTTTCTTTCTTTTAAAGTTACTTGTGGGCCGGTGAGAGCTCAGCGGCATAAGCGCCTGCCCGGCAAGCGCGAGATCCTGAGTTCAACTCCTGGAACCCACATATGAAAAAAGGGCCAGTGATATCGCTCAGTGGCACAAGCGCTTGCTGGCAAGTGTGAGGTCCTGAGGTCGACTCCCGGTACCCACATTAAAAAATAAATAAATAAATAAATGAAGTTATTTGTTCTCATGGTGTTTCTTTAGACAAATTCCTTAATCTATAATTTGATATTGTTCATTGTTTTTAGAAAACTTGACTACTTCTGCCCCATTTTTCTCTTTTCTGCTGAGATTCCAATTGCAAATTGTTTTGCCTTTTGATGTTGTCCACAGTTCCTGGGTGCTCTATTCTGGGGTTTTCACACTTTTTTTTTTTTTTTTTTTTTTTTTGAGACAGGGTCTCACTATGTAACCCAGGTTGGCCTGAACTCACAGTGATCCTCCTGCCTCAGCATCCTGAGTGTTGGGATGACAGGCGTGTGCCACCATACCCGGCTCCACATGCCTTTTAAAAGCATTCTTTACCTCTCCCATGTTTCACTAGCATTTGCATGACCGTTTCCTTCTCTGCTGAAATTCCCACGTATCTGTGCATGCCTAGATGGTCACTAGCGCCCTGAACACACGAACCTGCTTCTTTTCAACTCCTCCTGCGCTAGTCCTAACGTCTTAGCCGTACTGAATTCTGGTTCTGTTGGTTGTTTTGATCCCTGACAGTGTTCATCTGGTTTCTCTGCTTTTAGATGCGTCTCAGTTTGGTAGAGAGCTGGATGCTGTTTCTCAGCAGTGGAGCAATGCTTCCTCACCTCTGCTGGTCCTTTACTGGGGGCCGCTGAGTCCATCTAGTGAGTGGACCTGGGTTTCCTCACTGCAATTGTTATCCTCAGGCTGTCTCCGCCTTCAACTTTCCCTAGCCTTACCTGTGTTTCGGTATGAGACTTACTGGTCCAAAAAGTTTTTCTCAAAGTCTGCTCCGCCCTCACCTTTGGGCTGCAAGGTGTCAGAAGGCACAGCTGCACCAGGTGTCCTGCTGTCTGACCCAGCTTCTGGCTCAGGCATGGGTAGTACTCTGCCCACCCCAGCCACAGGAGACCTCTAAGGACACAGCCTCAGGACTGTCCTCTGCCCCACTACCACCCAGGGTCCTGTCCTCACCTTACCCACCCGGTGACAGGGCTTGCTGTCCTTCCGCAGTGGTGTGAGGGTTCTGTCGCACTAGGGAGAATCGAGGCAGCTCTAGCGTGGGGTGGCGGCCCCCTCCTCCCGGTCTGCAGGCCAGAAAGGTTTTCTCCCTCCTGCCTCCTTCTTTCCCTGTAGCACCCCGCGAACACTGGTGAGTCAGGGTGGATACAAAGCCACCTGTTTCCAGGGGTTCTGCCACCTCATCTTGTCCGTGTGTTGCACATTTCGTGCTCAGTCTATCTGCCCCGGGTGGCACCGCCCCATGCCCTCTGTTGGGTCTCCGAGGCCCTGCCTTTTCTCAAATGTCCAGCTAAGTGGTCCCCATGACTGGCACTGTCTGGTGGGGTCAAGAAAAGTTATGTCCCGAGGATTATCGAGCTTTAGCTCTCCCCGCAGGATTTCTACTCGTCTTTCGAAGTTCTGATTCTACACAACCTCATCATCCGCCCCTGGCCTTCCGCTGGGTCCCCTGCTCCGCACCTGGCGGAGTGCCGTACGACCAGTAGCATGAGCTTTGGAATTAGGCAGCCGAGATGCAAACCTCTGAGGCACGGGTTCCCACTGGCTTGCTTTCTGTCGGTACTGGGAACTGAACCCAGGGTCTTCCCAGTAAGTTACATCCGCAGCCCATTTTTTATTTTTTTATTTCGAGACAGCGTGCAGCTAAATCAGTAAATTGCCCCGGTTGGGCTTGAATTTACGACCCTCCAGCCCTGGCCTCCCGGAGTGATAGGATTACAGGCGTGCTCCAAGAATGTCGTTTAAAAAGTGAGCATTCTAGTTCCGGTTGTGCGTTCCGCATCTTAACTGGAGGGCGCGGCCCTCGCAGCAGGCGACACAGCGGTGACAATCCCGGGACAATCCCGCCAACCGTCTCTCGCCCGCACCGCTCCCCGCTCGGAGGACCTCGGGGTCACCGGGGCTCCGCAGAGCTGGCGACACCCCGGGGCCGGGCCTCCCAGCCAGCCAGCCCTTCAGCCCCTCCTCCCAAAACTAGGACAGAGGAAGAAACTGACCAGCCACTCGCACTCACCACCTCCGCGCGGCTCCGCGTCCCACAGCGCGTGCGCGGCCCCGCCCAGGCCCCGCCCACCATTCGGAGAGCATGCGGGGGCGGGACTTCCGGCCGCCTTCGGTTTATGCCGCGTCCTTCCGGTTGCCGCGCTGCGGGGGCTCCGAGGCGGAGAACGTTCTCGGGCGGAGCGTCGGCGCCTGGAGCGTCGCCTCCGGGCAGCCCCGGGGCGCTGGGCTTCCTCCTGGGCCCTCGCCGCGTTCCGCAGAGTCGGAGTCGCTGGCGCAGGGCCTGCGGGTGGCGGGGCGGCGCCCGGGACGGGGATTTAGTGTTAGCGCGCTGCTCTCGCCTGCCTCGCGGCGTCCCCGCCGCCTTTACCCAGCTGTGCGGCTCCGGACGTCTCGGGCTCCCGCGAGCCTCGGCGTGGCCCGCGGCGCCTCTGGTGGTCCGCGCCTCCCTCCTCAGCCTCCCGGGCTTCTGCCATCTCCTCGGCAGCAGCCACGCCGGCGTCCGTGGTTTCCCCTGGCCCTGGGACCGGGACGCTGTTCCGCCCCAGAATGCCCGTCCCTCCCTTGGGCCTTCCCGTGGGTGAGGGTCCCGGATTCTGAGCCCTGCGGGCCGGGCCTGTGCGCTCCTCCCCCGGCGGCCTGGAGACCCTCTTCCCTAACGCAGGGGCTCTCTCTGTGTGCCCTGGGGATGACGGTGCTTGCTGCCCTCTTTTCCCAGTAAATTAAGGCTTTAGTTCTGTGAGAGAGGAGACCTGCCGCAGAGCTGCAGCCTGCAGTTTTCTCCAGCTTCCCTCCTACCCGTCTTGGACACTCTTCTAGTGGGGTCCTGTGTACCCATTCCCAGGCCCGGGGGAGATGTGCGCTGTCATTGCCAAGAGGTGCTGCGACTCTGCTCCTCATAAACCAGAATTTACCCTTGATTTGACAAGCCACACTCAAAGGAATGTTGCTCAGCTGCGTTGGATTGCAGTCTGGGACTTACTCCTTTGGGCAATTGGGAAGTAAGGCAGACATTTTAGTAATAGCAGAACGAGGACCACTCTTAGACCTGGGCAGAAGTTAGCAAGCAGTGTAGATAGGATTTCAACTGTGCAGCAGTGACATTCTTTACTTCGGTTCAGAGATTATATATTAAATTAAAAGATGACGTTTTAGTTTTGTTTTCTGGATCTGCCCCAAGATGAAACGTTTTGATGAAGCATTTCAAATTTGATCTAGAACTACTCTCAGATACATGATGGTAGCGCCAGGAAGGCTAAAACAGATTTTAGATAAATTATCCATATGCTGTAAGAGCTACATGATATAATACTGAAAGAGCAAATCGTGGCCTGTGGCGGAACAAAAGTAACATTTAAAAACCCGAGCTGTCGGGCCGGGGATGTAGCTCAGCGGCACAGCGCCTGCCTGGCAAGGGCGAGGTAGTGAGTTCCATTCCTGGTGCCAAAAAAAAAAAGTAAAAAAACCGAGCTGTCCGCACGTAACTAGGAAAAGCTTATCAAAAATCCAATTCCAAAAGGATTGAAAGTATTTCCTAAAGTTTTAGACAAAAAACAGTTTGCCAAAAGAAACTACATGTGACATAAGCACTAAAATGACATTGAGGTACAGTTGTCTGTTAGAGTTTGGATCTGGAGTGTCAGCAAAAGGCGCATGTGTTAAAGCCTTGGTCCCTAGTGCTGCAGCGTTCAGAGACCGGGCTGGGGGGAAGTGATGGGAGCAGAAGGGCTCTGTTTCATCAGTGGATTTGCCCACTGGTAGGTTCATAATTGGATGGGCTATCAGAAGGTGATGGAGATCAGGTGTGACCTCATAGAAGGGAGGTGTCCTGGGGGCATGGCCTGAAAGGCGAGGGTGTACCTTGTCCCTGCTCCATTCTATCCGCGTCTGCCACAGAGTGAGCCGCAAGGCTGTGGGCTGAGACCTCTGAAACTGTCTCAGTCTACCATTGAGCCACAAAAGACATTTTCCTCTTTAGGCTTTTTCTCTCAGATGTCTTGTCACAGCAATGGAAAGCTGCCGAACATGGTAGTGATGTTAGAATCAGGATCAGAAACATTTGCTGTTATCTGATGATTCGTGTGTAAATCATCCCGGAACTAATTTCTGTGAGACTATTAAAAAAAAAAAAATCTCAGTATTGAAAAATGTACAGAAAAAGGTAAACACTATTGTTTTAAGAAACAGTGCTAACAGTAAAATACTGTAATGATAATGAAAGAGAAGTGTGTTGTAGTGTTTTCTGCGATCATGATAATCTTTCATATACGCCTTCTTGCCAATGTTTAAATGTGATATCGAAGTTCATGGTTCAATTCTGAGTCTAAAGCTGAATAAGAGTCTTACTGCTGATTGCTAAATGTGGGGAGAATGCCCAGGTGCACCACCCAGAGAGTGCATGTGTCTTGGCCTTGCCTGCCAGTGGCCTTCACCCGCTCCAAGGCCAGTGGCACCCACGGCCGGAGCCTAAACCTCGCAGCCTGTGGTTCAGTGGCAGAGGGCATGTGACTGGGATGCAGCTGGCCTCTATCAGGAAAGAGCAATCATTCGGGCCCACATTTCCACCTTCTCTCAATCTCTTCAGATATCAGGGGGCTAAGAGAGATCTAAAGAACGTGAGCTCCAGGGAGGACAGTGGGCCACCAGGGACCAGGCCACCCCATTTCCTCCCCACCACGGAAGTGAGAACACGCAGAGCTGCCCCCTGACACTCGCTGTGTTGGCCTTGGGCGAGTCGCCCACCCTTGTCTTCTCTGGAGGGAAGGAGGGAAAGCATGTGCACACAGCCGTGGGAGTGTGGACGCTATGGCCATTCCAGTGCCGCTTGGGACGGCACCAATGTGAGAACAGAACAGCCCCCCACCTGGCTCAGTTGCCCCCCCCATTTCTGATCCTTGGCTTTGAGGGCGGCTACCATGTGTCTGTTTGCTGCCAATGCTGAAATCACTGTGAGTCTCAAAGAAGAAATTTCACATTTAATTCTGATAAAACGTAAAGTGTCATCTACATAAATGAATATGCTTCTGAGTGAGAATATGACAGCTGTTAGCCCTTGTTGCTCTCAAACAGTGAACCACATTTTCCTTATTTCTAAAGAATCCACCACACCATAAACAGCCCAATGCCCAAACCCTGGATGCATACGTTGCTATATGCAGTGTGTACAGCACCCACTACACCTCAGTGAGAACCCACCCACACGCCTCTTCGTTAGTAAAAGGCAGGTCTCTTACTCAGCAATGTTACAAAAGTTTACCGAACTGGGGGAGCCTCAAGGAGTAGTGGGAAGCTCAGACTTCTGACCCCTGCAACCAACGCTCCCATCCCCGCATTCCCAAGCTCAAGAGCAAGTGCTGGTGCTCCCCACAGCGCCCCCTGGCACTGGCCCACCAGGCTCCCCCACCCTGGTCCATAAAGGGGAGGGCACTCAGGGAGGCTTGTAGCCTGTGACTGCTCTGCCTGGGCAGGTCAAGTGGGACCTGGTTAGCTCCTTCCCTCAGCACCAGCGGTTCTAACCGCTCCACACTGCTGCAGGCTGCTAAGAAATGAGCGCTGCCACTCAACCAGGAGTCACCCATTCCCATCTAGAAGGAAGTCAGTCCAGGAATCTCACGCTCTGATCCTCCTCTCTCCCTGAACACTCCATGCCTGCTTCCTGCGCCCAGGAGCAGGGCCAGAGTGGGGGTGCTTCCAGCACGGGAGTGCGCCGTGTAGGAAGCATGACTGAGCCACAAACCATTCCTAAATCCCCTCAATCCCATACAGTGTGCATTCAGGGAAACCCTTGCTTGTGGTTCTTGAATTCATCACTGATCAAACCACGAGGTAAGCCATTTTCCTCCCATTAATGTTTCGGGTCTTCAGCCCCAGATGCCGGCAGCTGTTCTTCTCTGGCTGCCCATACAGCATGTCGATGAAGAACTCAGGCTCATCACTGGTCCTAGGCTCAGGGGTCAGAAAGCTGAAGATGCTTCTTAGCTTGTGATACAGGTAGGACAGGGCTTCCACCTCCTCTGACGGTTCTTCGTACACGGGCTGCTTCATGTCCTTGTAAGCAGACAAGATCATGGCCTGAAACAAGTTGATCGAGAGGCAGACCATCACCAGTAGGAAAGATGAGAGGAACAGGACCCCAAGAACCCTGTTATTGGCAAACTCAGTGTTCTGAAAAGCTGAGACGCAATAGGAGAAGATTGTCTGAGTGGCATGAATCAAGTTACTGTAGTTCCACTCATGTTGACCGAATACCAGGTAACCAAAGGCCATGTACACAAAGAAGTACACGGACACCACAACGGCCATGTGACAGATGCCAGGAAGGGCAGCCTGGATGACCCTCTGGGCCAGGCGCACGTTATAGAAGAATCTGGAATACCGGAGGGTCTTCAAGATGGTCAGAAATAATAGGAAAGCCAGAATGATCCTCATGGTATGATCTACTTGGGAAACCATGTGGAAAGGAATGAAGTCATGAGGGTTGGACAAGTAAAACTGGATCATGCCAGCAGCCAAGAAATACTTCCTGAAGAACAGCATGACCAACACAGTAAATATACATTTTAAGGTGAAGTTGAGCAGGTTGTACATGCTTTTTATGTAGGAGGCTCGCTCTTGCATGATGACGTAGCCCTCGTCGACAACGTAGGCTAAGAAGAAAATGAGAATGGCTGCGTACAGGTAGATTTCTGCCGATGATTCGCTGTGGAGCTCAGCAAGTGAGAAGGAGTGTGTGGAGATGCTGGCGTTGACAACTCCTAGCTGAGAAACCTCAAATATGACGGAAATGCTGCAGAACAGACTGATATCTGCATTGAAGGTGGTGAGTTCCAGAATCACGGCCCATGTCTTCTCATCGAGCCAAGTGCTTTCTTGCAGTTCTCTCAGCCTCGATGTGGAATTAAGCTGCTGCTGTTCTGGGAAAAAATAGAATACGTACCCTCCGGATCCATAGGTATTTAACAGTCCATAGGAATAATACACCCACGTCTTTCCCTGAGGTTTGTAAGTAAACCCATCCGTGTTCTTGTCCATAGCCTGCTTATCGACTTCACTCCAAAACCTAGAGTAGTTTCTTGTGTCCTCCGGGTCAGTGCCATACTTGGGATGACAGTGAATTTCTCCCGCCATGCTGTTCTGCATGAAACTTTCAGCAGGCGGACACACTTTTCCAGTAGGTTTAGCTCTCACTTGCCTCATGCGTGGAAGCCCCAAGATCTTGGAGGAGCTGTCAGGAAGGAAGGTCGGGTTCCGGTCGTTGTGGAGCAGAGGCAGGAGCCTGAGGTGGAGCCACCTGTAGATGTCCTCCGGCTTCGTCACAGCGGTGAGGTCCACAGAGAAGTGGTCGAGGATGAACTGGTTGTAGTAGAAGCTGTCGGTGTGGCGCAGCAGGACGATGAGGAGCAACAGAAGGGCCAGAAAGATGCAGTGGATTGCAATGTAGCTCAGGAACAAGACAGCTCTTCTCCTGACCCTCCTCCTCCTTCTGAATATCCTGACTTCATCTTCCGTGAGGGGCTGGTACATCCGCGAGCCACGCAGGTGGGCAAGGTGCTCCTGGAGCTTCTGTGCTTCATCTGGATGCGTCCTCATCCCCCGCAGCTTGATCTCACTATATTGATGCTTAGTTGACCACGCCAGGTCTTTACAGTACTTGGGCTTATTTGTCCTGACGCCCAACCCGAGTACAATCTTAAGTGGCTGCACCAGAAAAACTGACTGACAGAATGAGCAAAACGATGCAAAGAGCCATTCTACTGACTTCTCATAGCTGTAAGTCAGGCCGTAAAATATGATAAAGAACGAGGATATGGTACAAGTGGCGAGCACAAAGAACCACGCTACACAAACACACCACCGAGACATAGCGATCCAGGGCTGCGTCTGACGGTGTTTAGGATCCTGTTGGGAAGAGGGCTCTCCAGAAGGGACATCTTGCATGTCTTCCACATTTCTGTTAGGGACATTTGTATTGGTCTCTGCTTTCTCATGCTGGTGCGCTGTCTCAGTGGCCACCTGGAGAGAAGCCTTTGGCTGTCTGGGTGAAACCTTCAAAGTGGGCTTCAAGGCTTCCCTGGTGCTACCCTTGGCGGCTTCATGTACACACCACCTGCACAAGCGCTCCTCCCAGCATCCATTGCCTTCCAAGGTCAGAGGTTGCTTTTGAGGAACCGCCTCATCTAGATCCACTTGGGGTTTCTCCTGAGAGTGGGTGAAGAAAAATGTTATTAACAACTGCACCGGGATTGAGATTAAGACGCTTTCAATTCCTATCATCATTGATCTGACATAGCGTCCCTCTCTTGACGCGGGCTGCTCGTGCCTGTTCAGATTTAAGAACATACTATTACAAAAAAGAGAGCTTAGCAATGTTGCTAAGCAACAGGACAATCTTTGGAGTCTACTGAATGGCTTGGCAACAAAACCAGCGAAAACCGAGAACCACACGTGGTGCGTCCTGAGCTTGTAGGTCAGATCGATGAGGAAGAAGTCTTTTCTTCTTACAGGCTCATCTGGACACGAAACACGAAACGTTCTAGCCAAAGTGGTGTCAACGGAAAGCCACTTGCGGCACATGAACAGCCAAATGTGCCTGCTAAACAGATTCTCCACCTTGATTCGACTCAAATACCAGCTAGGCGCCTTGCCCTCATTGTTGTGCCACACTCGAATGGAATGGATGTCCCCTAAGTCACTTTTTGTTGTCAGAAGAAAAGTGCTGATGCTTCCTCGGAAGAGAGTTCTAAAGCGTGGGTGTCTTAAGCAATGCACTTTGCTGGTGCTCTCTGTGCCCCTAAGCTGGACAAAGACATTGGCCCCGGTTCCAGCCCCACAACGACTTCCTGTAAAGATAGTGACCAGATAGCACACGCGATCATAGGGATCGTTATCAGGCAGGACAACCACACGGTCCCGAAGAAATTGGTCCACCTCATTCCTGCGCAAGGCCCAGGAAGCTAGAACTGTGTAGACGAGCATAATGAAAAGCACAGCGAGGAGGGTCACAGGGTTGTACTGACAGTCCGGTGTGACCGTCAACGGTAGAGCCACAGGGTCAGGGATCGAGGTCACCTTGGCCATCACATAGTGCATATGCAGGGGAACATGAGTCAGAATCCTCAGCTGTCGCCTGGTCCTCCCTACGTCCCTGCAGGTACAGTGTACTTTGTCCCAGGTGGTCTTCTCGCCCAGCACGCAAGCTTCTTCTCTCCACTTGCTCTGGATCCTGTACCTGTCCAAGCAGCGGGCGCTGAAGACAGAAACTCTCACTAGCTTGTTGGTGGGCTCCAGGACAAAGCTTGGGGCCTGCAGAATCACAGATATGTTGTACTTGGGCGAGTGGCTATGCCGAGCCATGACCCGCAGCAGGGATGGGGGCAGGCAGACCACTCGAGCCACCCTGACTGCACAGGCCGGGTCAAACAGGCCACTCTGGATGACAAGTGGAGGCATGTCATGTGGCACCAGGAAGGTGGCCACCAGATGGGTGGGGGTGACATGACGGCCCACATACACCAGCACCGTCAACAGCACAGTCACTTCTGTCACGATGTGGACCAGCACCTCCCTAACTCCTCTGCTGTCCACCTCAAAGCTAAACCCCCCTGTCGTCATCTTTGAGGACCCAATGACCTCATGGTCAGGTCCCACTGTGAGATTAAAAGTCGCACAGGTCAAGTTTTTTCTGGTGAGGTACACTTCCACCGTGTCAGGCGTGATTTCTACCATGCTCCCGTTAGCTGTGGCCCCTGTCATCCTGAACCCGTCCACCTCTGTCGAAATGCTTTCTGGGTAACTTAACCAAGGAAATGGGTCATGTGTGAACTCACAGAACATCACAGAAACTGGAGCATTTGCAGCCAGACCAGGAACACTGCTTGCATTTAGTATTGCATGGAACCAGTTTCGGCCGTGTTTGTCTTTTCTGAAGGCCTGGGCTACACCCCACTTTGCAACTTTCTCCACATAGATGTTAAAGCTGGGAGCCCTCAGCACGGTGGCTTCACTCCCTGGCACTTTATGAGCCAATATTGTGTCTGATAGAGATTCCACTACGTAGAAAGGATCTTCGAACACTTCATGAGGCGTAGCCAGTTTAAGTACATTAGACAAACTCATTAATATCCCGGTGCTCACTGTTTCTATCTGTTCGGAGCTGAAGTGCTTGTCTTCCCGTTGATACGTTTGCAGGGCTTGATTTGCTTGCCATAGCCTCGCTGTGGCACATTTCTGAGCAAGTTGGGTGACTTCGGAAGCTTCCCGTGTGAATTTGGCAATAGCCATCACCGCCTGGCCAACTTCCTCCGGAGTTCTCAGAGGCAGCACAAAGGACTGGTTGAGCAGATATTCTCGGAGGTGGGCTTTGTCAGCGCTGAGAGTTTGCTCAGTTTTCACGCTGTTCAACACGGAAGCTGCCACGCTCATTAAGCAACTTGCAGGTAACCAGTCCTGCTGTCGAAGTGAGGTAGACAGCAGTGAGGTCGGTCCCGTGGTGAAACCGAGGAGCCGCTGCCACACGGTCTTTGCAGAGCTTCTGTCTGTAGGAGGCCACACGGTGACAGAGAGAGTCACCTGAGAAAAAGCTCCCAGAGAGTCATAAACCTGAGCAGTTATCTGCAAGGAGTAGTGATTCGCGGAGGAGCCAACAGGGAGAAAGGAAGGGGGTGTTGTGGCCCGTGTCCCCCAATACAGGATGGTCCCCAGGGTGTTCTCTTTCACTAAACTGATGTCACCAACACCGTCCAAATCAGAAACTGTTATTTTATATGTAAGAGGGACATGCTTATCCTTAAAATGACTGCATTTCACAACAAATTTAGTAAACATTGCGATTCCTTTCACTGGATTCACTTGGCATTCCCCAACTTGAGGGCCGTGGTCGATGATAAAGGAATGTCTGAATTCCAAGGTCACACCACTCCAACTCGTCAGACGGACAGAAACCCAAAACTTCGCTTCCAAAAAACTCTGGAAGGCAAAAGCTTTCAGAGATAGGTAAGCGCTGTTCCTCCCTGTTAGGGTTTGCTGGGTCCAATCAAATGGCACCTCCTCACCCAGTGCAGAAAAAATGGACCAGCTGTAGACATCCCATGGGCCACAACTTGTGCAGTTTAGAAACAAGAAAAACCTGCGAGATACGACTAACATGCGATCACAGTTTTCAATACATGAAATGTGTGCTGTGGGTGTTGGTCCTTGGAGAACATGGACCCTCTTATCAGAAAACACTGCTTTGTGACCCTTCTGTATCACCATTCTGAAATAATATACACGGTCCCCTTTAAGCGTCTTTGGTGAAAGTGTCAGTAGCCGGCCAGAGGCCCACGGCCAGTGCAGATTGGCCTGATCTGGGTGACAGACTTCCTGGTCTGTCCCTGTTCCTTGAGCGCCAAGGTAGTTTCCTGCATTCGTGGTACAGTACCAGGAGAAATGGAGTCCCTCTACCGGGTCCTCCGCATCTGGCTCCCAGGACGTGGTTCCATTCAGAATGAGCTCATCTGTGAAATTAACTGTGAGGCTGGCATCTCCAAGGGGCGCCCTCTGGAGGCTTCTAACGGCTCCCGTGGAGATGGAGTCCGCGTCTCTTAGCAGCAGAGCTTTGGGGAGATCCTGCGCGGAGATGGCCACTGGGAAATTAAACACGTTCAGGCCCGGAGCCAGAGAAGCCCCGGGGACGGGCAGGGTGGACGGTGGCGCCCGGGCCCGTAGCTGCGGGGCGCGCCGTGCTCGGGCCCAGCCCGGCGGGACGGCCCAGCGCTGCTCCCGGACGCGGTCGCGGAGCGCGGCCTCTGCCTTCCTGCGCGGGAGCGCGGGGCCCTGCGCCCTGCTGCGGATGATCCTCACCTGCTGGGGGCGACAGGGGCCCACCAGACCGGGGCCCAGGCCGGCTCTGCCGTCGCAGGGGGTGGCGGGGCCCCCCGGGGGACACCTGCCCGCGGCGGGGCGCGGCGCAGAGTGGGCCGGGTGCGGCCGGCGGGGCGGGGCCGCGCGACACGGGGCCTCGCCGCGGCCGCTCGGGGGGGACGTTGTCCTCGGGGGCCACGCGGGGCCGCAGGCCAGGACGAGCAGGGCGGATGCGCAGCCGGAGCCCCGGGGCGCCCCTGGGGACCCTTGATGGCCAGGCCGGCGCCCCGCGAGGGGTGGAGGGCGAAGGGAAGCAGCCCAGGCCCAGGCCCAGGCCCAGGCCCAGGAGGAGCAGCGTGGGCCCGGGTCGCATGGCGCCCGCCCGGGAGGCAGAGGACAAGGGCTGGGCTGCGCAACGGCGGGGCGCGGGTCAAGCGCGAGGGGTCAGGGGTCACGGGGTGGGGGTGGGGAAGGCACCGGGGAGCTCTCAGAGACAAAGAGGTGCGGGGACCAGTTGGGACACTGGGTCCCAGCAATGGGCGCCGTGGGGTCTCAGAGACCGTGGTGGAGCAGCCCTCCCCCACCGCTCTGTTCCCACCAGTGTGTACCCCGGGATCGGGGATTGATGAATAAAGCGAATTCTCCTCCCTCCGGTCCGCCAGCAGCTGGGGTCCTGCGCAGAAGCCCACTCCCTTGGGAAAAGGATGGACGTCCACAGCGCCATGAGCACCCAAGGGCCCAGCGAGGTCTGACTCTGGGTTTCTTACTTGGGTTGACTTCCTTCCACTTTTTAAATTTTACCCTGCTCCACACCGAGGACGCGTCTCTGGCTAACATGGGTCCTTGCTTCAGAGATAATGAAACTTAAAACCAAGGCGATCAGCACGCAAACACAGGAAATAGGCTTTCACTGGAAAGTAGAAGGTAAGGAATTTGAGCTGGAGGAGCTGAAAGCCAAAGAAGCACAGCTCTGACAAACAAGCCGGCCCCTAACAGAGGAAAGTGAGAGCAGCCAGGGAAGGGACTGCTTGAGGACCCGGGGATACACAGGGCTGAGGAAGAGGTGCTGACTCGGCTGGTTCAAAGAAAGTGGGGCAGGTTTTATGGATTCGCTGTGGTGGGCGGGCAAGAGCGTGGTTGATCATTATCTCGGTTCCACCTTTGCACACGGCTTGCGGAGAGGTCCTTATTGCCGGAGCCGGCAGTCCGTTCTTCCTGACTGTTTCTTCTTGGGGATCCTCAGTCTTGGGAGGCTGCCCTGGAAGCCAGGGTGACCACAGGGTTAGAGCCATCACCAGACACTTTGAGCATAGCTGAATGTCCCTGTAAAATGCCTATCTTGGTGCCCTCAGTCATGAAGGGAGATGAGGTGTTTGTGCGAATTCGGAGCTCTTCGGCTTTGCTTTGCCAACCTTTAGACTGGCACTCCCTAAAAGATTAGCATGGCTCTGTGCAGAGCCGAGAAGGGATTAGAGCCGAGTTTTAAAGGAATAAAGGACCCAACGCAAAGGGCAAGATGTGTTGTTTTTAGTTTCCTGTTGCACATCTGTAGGCCCAAGAAGAGACACTGTTTTGCTTCGGTATTTTGTTGTTGTTTTTGTTTGTTTGTTTGTTTAGCAAAAATGCCTTGTAACTTCCTGAGTGCCTCAGATGAAAACACAAATCCTGCCTTTAATGAGGAACACGATAAGGGCCTAGGATTCTGTTCTCTGTGCTTGTCATGGCCTCTATGAGAAAGCCCGTGTGATGACAATAAGAAAGTGGCCATCTGTCAACCAGAAAGGAGTTCAAGAACTGTCATCCTGCTATGGTTGGAATCAAAAATGTCCCCACAAGGCTCATGTGTCCAGAGGTGGAGCTGTGGAAGGTGACCGGCCCATGGAGGCGCTAATTAATGGATGCATCTACTGAGTTCATAGGGGACTGGGCCATTAGAAGGAGGGGCCTCACTGGAGGAATTAGGCCCCTGAGGTGGAAGTCGGAAGCGCATGTCTTGTCCCTGGCTCTTTCCTTCCCTCTCTGCTTCCTGGCCACTATGAGGTGAGCAGCTTTCCTACACCATGTCCTTCTGCCACGACGTTTCTGCCTCGCTACAGAGCCCAGTGACCACGCGGTGAAACCAAGGTGAACCTTCCCTCCTTCAAGCTCTTTATGCCAAGCATTTTGGTCACAGTGATAACAAACTATCACACACCCTGGTCTTGGACTTCCAGCCTCTAGAACACAAGAAATAAACCTTTGTCGTCCGAGCCACCCAGTCTGTGGCATCCTGGAATGACAGCGGAGCTGACCACATCGAGGGTGAATGTCCAGGCTGGGGACACAGGCTGGGGTGAGCCCTGGTTCAGCTTTGCTTTGCCAACCTTTAGACAGACACTGCCTAAATGATTGACATGCCTATGTGCAGAGCCGAGAAGGGATTTGGGCCATTTTTTTTTGGAACCAGAAATCGAACCCAGGACCTTATGCTTGCCAGGCAGGCGCCATACCGCTGAACTATACCCCCAGCCACACTGGGCCAAGTTTTAAGGGAATAAAGGACACAACACGAAGGGCAAGATTTGTTCTGCCTTTAGTTGTCTCCTGGCCATCTGTAGGCCTCAGGCGTGGAGAAGTCCAGAGGCCCTAGTGTCCCCCAGGTTTAGAGGTCAAGGGAAGGTCAAGCTGGAGAAGGAAGGGCAGGGTGGAGAATGTGGGGAAGATGGAGGGTCCTCAAAGCTGTGGGGAGAGGGTCTCAAGGCAGGGAGCGTCCAGCTGTGTTGATGTCGCTGAGGCCCCAGGAGCAAAAATGATGGCAGAAGTGGCCGCTGTTCTTGGGAACAGGGAGGAAGGGTGTGGACAGGCCTAGAGATGGAGCGAAGGGAGGCCCCTTGAGGGACCAGGAGGGCAAGGGGCATTTTGACTGATTACAAAAGATCTGAGATGTACAAGGAGATATTTTGCAAAAGTACAAGCCACCCAAGCGCTCACATGCCAGCCAAAGCCTAGAGCCGTGCCCATGTGGCCGCCTCCTCCCGGGTAACCAGGAGCCCAGGCTGGGCCCACTGTGCTCGCAGACTTTGATTTATTGCTTTTGCATGCAGGGACCAATGTCGACTTGCACACTGTTAAATCTTCATCCTGCGCATCGTCTTCCACAGCTCTGTTGATGGGAGCCCTTCTTGCTGAGTCATGCAGCTTCAGCTCATTTTCTCAGCTGTCCGGCTTGCTCCTGAGGCAGCTACACTGCTCTCCTACCCCTGGTAGTCAAGGTTGTTTTCTAGGTTTTCCTGCTACAGAGAATACACGTCAGTATCTTCAGATTGGTTTCCTCTGAGAAGTAACCAGTGTGCTGAATAAGCAGATTTTTTTTTTTTTTTCTGAAACCCAGGTTTTTTTTTTCCGGTAATTAACATGTGCAGGTCCATGTAATAGTCACACTTTTACTTCATTTTCCACTACCTCTCCCACCACCAGCTCTGCTCCCAACTCCACCACTCCCCACGGTGGCGGAAGTGAAGGAGGAAGAGAGAACAGAGTGGTGACGTCACGGGGCTGCCCACGTCAGCAAGGTGGACCACTTCTAGGATCGGACACCTGTCAATTACAAGACTCCAGGACGATGCCAGGACCCCATCTGTAGAATTCTCCCAAGCCTCGTGAGACGTGGACAGCATGCGGAAGACCAGATGCTGGTCTTCGCGGAGCTCGCTGTTCTGGCTTCCCATGATAGCCTGCGCTGCGTTCTCCAGACGCAGTGTGTACTTTTATTTTTGCTTTTATCTTCCTCTCGTGTTCTGTCCAAGTTCACTCTGCAGAGCTGGTTTCTCCCATATGCATTCGCCCGCCATTTTCAAATAAACTTTTGGCACCATGTTTGGTTTGTCTTATCCAATTCTTTGTTCGAGGCAAGAAGGACCTGGAGTACTTTTGATTGGCAAGCCGTTTTCAAAGAAACTACCTGATAACAAGAGGAGGCAGTGATATTCACACTAAACAATTTAAAGGGCAGACCCAGTGGTATGAAGCGTATTGCCAATGTTTTCCAACCGTTACTTCCTCTAGTTCCCAAATATTTTCATCACTCCAAAAGAAAACTCCCTAACCACTCGCAGTCACCCGTTTGCTCCTCCCCCAGCCTTGGCCACCAACAATCTCCCTTTCCTCTCCAGGGATCTACGTATTCTGGACATTTTGTGTACACACAATCACACAGTATTTGACTTTTTTTTTTTTTTCCCAGTATGTGACCTTTTGCACCTGGCTCCTTTCACCTAGCAAAAGCACGACTGAACCTTTAAGGTGTTACCCTCGCTAAGGGTGTATCTTCGGAGAAATGTCAATTCAACCTTTCCCTATTTATCGTTGAGCTGTTTGTTATTTTGCTGTTGAGCCGTAAGAATTCACATATTATTACCAAATATTTTCTCTTTCCATCTTTTCTCTTTCCTGAGAGTGTCTATTGATGCAAAGCTCTTAATCTGATCAAGTCCAATTTAGCTACTCTGTTGTTGAAGGTGGTTCTTTTGGCACTGTATCTAAGAATCCATTGCCACATCCAGGGTCATGAAGATTTCCCCTAGGTTTTCTTCTAAGCATGTTCTTTTTTCAGGTCTTACCTAAAGCAGCATTTTCATACAATATTTCTGAAAATCATAACTAATGCGAAAACTCCATGAGCAACAAAATCTCAACATTTTAAATAAAAACTGGCTCTGACCGGGCACTTAACGACTGGGGAGTTGGCAGGGTGAGCTTAACCTCGGGGAGCGGCTGGGTGGCAGCCGGGTTGTGGCTGGTGGCGCAGCTCCAGTGCCCTCCCGCCCAGGGGAAGGGAGCAGTGTGTCCGCTGCAAGGCCTGGAACCGGGACTGCACGGGGCCCAGGGCAGCGGGAGTGGGGGGACACGGTGAAGCCAGACCCGGGAGAGGTCAACCCAAAGTGACCTCGTGAATGTGTTCGCGCGCTTGCCATTGCGAGGGAGGCTAAAGTGACCGCGGTCCCAGAGCTCCCTGCTTCCCCAGGGGACCCACGAGGGTCCCCTGCAAGGTTAGGTCCTGGCGAGGAGGAGGGTGGGAGGGCACCCTCAGGCCCGCCCATCCCCTGGACTTCCTCTGATGGGAGGCAGGTCAGGGCACCCAGGTTCACACCAAAGCCGCCCCTCGGCCAGGCCGGGCTTCCCGCTGTTCAGGAGCAGGGAGCCTGGGGTGCCTTCGGGGTGGGGGGTGCTCTGCAGGGAACCCGCGGCGCCGCTGAGCAGGGGGCGGGGCTAACCTGGGTTCTAGCCAGTAGGAGAGCCCGGAGGCCCTGACGCCCCGCCCCGATCCCGGCCCCGCCCCGAAGCTCCGCCCCTAGCCCTCGCTCCGCCTGGAACCACAGCGTTTCCGCGCTCCCCGCCACTCCCTCCCGGGAAGCCGCAGAGGCGAGAGGTCGCCCGCCCCGAGTTCCGAGCCCCAGGCCCCGAGCCCGATCTGTGGACCATGGCCGCGTCCTCGCCAATGCGCGACTGCCAGGTACGCGAGGCCGCCCCGGTCGGGTCCCTCTCGGCCCCCGGGGGTGGCCCGCGCCGAGCGGGGCGGGACGTGACCTGCGGGCGACCCAGGGTCCGGCGGGGTTGCTGCCCATGGGACTCGCTGGCGGCGCTGGGCGGGTGAGGCCCTAAGCGAGGAGGGGACTCTGCACCCTCTGTCGTGGTGTCCCCACCCGGGAGACCCCAGGACCTCTGGAAAAGCTTGCTCAGGGGACAGGGTCTCCTTGAGCCCGCCCTGGGTAGAGACCCTGAGCCCACTCTGCAGATGAGAACAATGAAGGGGCGAGCGGACTTCACACAGCCGCTTGAGACCTCGGTCAAGAGGAAAGGGAACTTTCTTCCCTGGGAGTCACTGCCCTGTGACCCCCGGGGAGTACACAAGTGGGCACTCTCAGATGGACGGAGGTCTCACTGGCCCACACAGTGGCAGCCGTGTACACCGTGCGGCCAGGTGGGAGCCCACCCTCCTCCAGGATGGATTTCAGTGCGGGGTCCTGCTCTGCCCACCAGCCCTCCCGTCCTGGCGACCCGGGACCCCGGTCACACTTGAAGCCACCCGTCGGGGACCCATTGTGCGAATTTCACAGAGGGGCAGCCAGGGTCTGAGAGGGTCTTTCCTGAGGTCACACAGCCTTTTAGAGGCTGCTGGGGTTTGGATCTGGTATCAGTCTGTGAAGTCTGAGAGTCCCCACGTGCCAGACAAGGCCACATTCTGCAGAAGTCCCAGCGAGGCACTGGGGACCTATGGGACATGTTGGGGTGAGGGTTTGTGTAGTGTGGGGCGCTCCATGTGAGAAGGTCCTGGTATGACTTTGTCGCTGTAGGCGTGGAAGGACGCCAAGCTCCCGCTCTCCACCACGAGCAATGAAGCCTGCAAGCTGTTTGATGCCACCCTGACCCAGGTAGGCCTGCCAAGGACGCCAGGGCCCCACCAGTGAGGCCGAGAGGAGGGCTTTTTAAATTGCGCTGTGCCTTTGCCTGGGTGCTGCAGTAAAATCCAGCACTGAGTGCCGGAGGACAGAGGAACGTGTAGAAACATCTCGCTGGCCGCAGCACTGCGGAGAGGCCTCTGCAGGTGCCCTCTTGCCAGGGTCCTCTAGGAGGAACCGCCCTCAAGGGTTTGATGTGGCGTGTGTTCCACCCTGGGGCTCTTTTGTGAATGTGCTTCTCCCACGTGTGGCTGGGCCAAGACCTTCCCCTGCGTTCCCGGTGAAGGACCCTGTAGGTTCAGAAGCGAGGCCCCAGTCAGTTTGTTTGCCAGGTGGGGAAACAGAGGCACAGATAGCTGAGCTGCCTTGAGTTGAAGGCGAGATCACATGGGAGGACCCAGGAAGCCCCAGGGCACCCAAGGGGAACACAGAATGGGCGAAGTGCCATCAGCCATGCCGGGGCACGTCTCCTGTCCCCAGCCTGACCTGGCCGAGGGCCCTGCTATGTGCTTTTGAGCTATTTGGTGTTCCAAGCACACTTGTCCTTCCCGTGCCTTGCTGGCCTGTGTCGAATACTCGATTTGTCACATGCCACCTTCCCGGATCCAGCAGCCCCTCATCCTCCCAGCCCGTGCCTGTTCTGCCCTGGTCCTTGGCATCTCTGTGCTGCTCTGTCTTCAAGCACAGGCTCTTTGAATCTCTGTGCCAGCTCCCCCATATCTTCTGAAAAACAGGGTGCTGATTCTGTGTAGCTGTGGGTTAGACAAATGAAAGGGCGAATCTGAAAATCACCCAAAAGGCTGAGATGTAGCTTGTCTAGCATGTGCAAAGCCCTGGGTTCCATCCCCTGCACAGAAAAAAACGAAAAAAGAAAAAAATCCAATGCGTTATCAATGGCTTCGTCTTAGTTACTTTTCTTGTTGGTGAGATAAAATACCCGACACCCAAAGTGAATGGAGGAAAGGTTTATTCAGCTCACACTTTGTAGAGGTTTCAGTTCATAGTTTGCTGGCTCCAAGGCGGGGCGGTGCACGGCAGAGGAGAAGCAGCTCACGGCAAGCAGAAGGCAGCAAGCAGCAAGTGACAAACAGCAAACAGCTACCCTCTCTCTGTCCCTTATATCTTACCTGGGTCCCCACCGTTAGGACGGGCAACACTCACACCCAGGGTGGGGCAGCCTCAGTCCTAGCATTGCATCATGATTCAGTCCCAGCTTTATGTCCTTGATCCCAGCAGCACGCACCCTACATCCAGCCACCTCTGAAAAACCCCACCTATGACCACATGAGGCTTGGAGGGGACGAGTCATCACAGGTTTCGTGATTCAAAAAAACAGGCTTTTTTTTTTTTTCATGAGTATCGAGAGTCAACCTCAGGACCTCGCGCTTGCCAGCAGGCCCTTGTGCTGCTGAGGCATCTCACCGGCCCTAGGAATTTGTTTTAATCCATTTTGTATCGTTATAGCCCAATAACTGGGGGGGGGGGTAATTTATAAAGCAAAGAGGTCTGTTTAGCTAACATTCTGGGGTTCGAGCATGGTGCCGGCATCTGCTTGGCCCCGGGGTGGAAGCAGAAGAGAGGTGGGCACCGAGGCATCACCCACTTTATAGTGGCCTGCTCTTGAGAAAACTGACCCAGTCCCGTGAAGACCCCAGCACCCAATGCTGCTCCACCGGCAGCTAACGTGCAACGTGAGTTTTGGTGAGGACAAACTGTCTGCACCATAGCGGCATTTAAAAAATACTGAAGGGGCTAGTGATATAGGTCAGTGGCATAAGCACCTGCCTGGCAAGCGAGAGTTCCTGAGTTCGACTCCCGGTACCCGCATTAAAAAAAAAAAAAAAAAAAAGACTGGAGGCAAGTACACCAAATTATCAAAAATGGTGATGAAGTTAGTTATATTTCAGCCTTTGTCTCTCTGTGTCTCTCTCCACTACTGGGGATTGAACCCCAGGCCTTTGCACTGAGCTACATCCCCAGCTCTTTTTTTTAAATCTTGAGACAGAATCTCAGTAAATTGTCCTGGCTGGACTCAAACTTGTGGTCCTCCTGCCTCAGCCTCCCAGAGTGCTGGGAGCACAGGTGTGCAACACCACACCCAGCTTAGTACTGTGGTTATTTTTAAGTAGAACAAATAAGCAGAAACTGGGGCGAGTGGTTTCAAGGCACCTCTTAGGGGTGACGAAGTGGACGTGTGGCAGGTCACCTCTCAGGAAGGATCTGCCTTTTGATGTTTCTTTGGAAATGGGGGCATCCCCCGCCTGAGAAAGTGTGCCTCAAGTTGTGTGTATTTAATCTCTTCCTAGATCAACCAAGTCATGCTTTCTTTAAGTCTAGAAAATTCTCAGTGTTTTGGGAAGAAAGGGAATCTGGGCCTGGGGTATAGCTTGCTGGCAGGACTTGTGATTAGCATGTACAAGGCCCTGGGTCTGATCCCTAGCAGAAAAAAATATAAAAACCTGGATTTAGATTAATGTGATCTCCTTGGGCACAACTCCTTTTCGCCTTTCTTGTTTCAGTATGTGAAATGGACCAACGACAAGAGTCTCGGTGGCATCGAGGGCTGCCTGACAAAGCTCAAAGCAGCAGATCCGACCTTTGGTGAGCGGAGCTTCCTGGGCAGCGGAGCCCAGCTCGGGGGTCCGGGCCCTCTTGTTCTCTGGCCAGTTGGGTTGGGGGCGGGGACCAGGCTGGTGCTGGCACGGAAGGAGGGACGATGACAGTGACCATTGCATGCTATGAGGGTGCCAGGTCTTACAGAAGCTCTTCTCACATTTTCTCTCAATTCCCTTCGATTCCACTGAGGACACTGTTCCCGCTTCTCAGATGAGGAAGTTGAGGCGCAGCGAGGGAAAGGCACGTGCCCTTGTCTGTCTGAATCCCAAGCCTGGGCCCCTGGAGCACAGGAGATGTCACTGCAGCCCTTGGGGACTAGGGACCTCCCCCAGAGCCAGAGGCTGGGGAGGGGGCAGGACAGAGCTTGACACAAGGCCAGCCTGTGTGTGGCCGACTCAGACAGATCCGCGTGGTGCACCCAGACCCCGAGAGGGCGGCCTCAGTGGGGAGTGAGGTTCTAGGTCTGGAAGGACAGGAGAGAGGACAGGCAGCAGGGACCCCTCCTGACAGAAAGGATAGAAAGGGGAGAGAGCAGGGGAGGAACGAGGGACGCCAGAGCCAGCCTGGGGGGTGGCCAGGCGCGGGGGTGCGGCCTCAGCCCGGGTCAGAAGCAGGGGCCACGTGGGTGGTCATAGCACTAGTGTTGGGTCTTCGGTCTCAGGCGTGGACTCATGACCGAGCCCCACGTTCCAGGCGTCACCTGCCTCTCCCAGCACGTGCCAGCACGGCTGCTGTCAGGCCACACGGCACAGCCCACCCCAGCTGGGCACAGGAGAGCGGCGAGGCTGGTCATGCTGGCGGGTGCCCCCCAAACAGCACCCACTGAGCACCCGGGGAGGCCGTGTCCGGGGGGAGGAGCAGTGCCAGCTGTGAGCCGCAGGCGGCCCCCTCCCAGCTCAGCTGGTGGGAGTGGGGTATGCTTAGGACTCCGGCACTGCCCAGCGTGGCCCGTTAGAAAACTGTCACAGCTGCTCAGAGCGCAGCCCCTCCCTCCCCCACTGCACACTGGAGACCGGGGCCCTGCACACGGCCAACCTGCCCGCAGCCCGGCTGGCGGCTCCCGGCCGCAGGTTGCCTGGGACCATCTGAGTCACCAGCTGTTCCCAACCTTCTGCCAGCCATGGGCCACGTCATCTCCAATGGCCTCGTGCTTATTGGCACCGGAAGCTCGGTGAGGCTGGACAAAGAGCTGGACCTGGCTGTGAAGACCATGGTGGAGATTTCGAAAACCCAGCCGCTGACACCGAGGGAGCAGCTGCACGTGTCCGCGGTGGAGACGTTTGCCAAGGGGTGAGGGGCGCTCGGGGGCTGTGCGGGCGATGCCCAGTGCCCTGGGGGCGGAGGCCATCTCGGAGCGACACAGCCCCACCTCAGGACACGTCTGGGTGAAGATCGCATCCGCCCAGGCTCTACCTCGGCTGAGAGCCGAGTGAGGAAGCAGTTGGTTAGGATTCTGCATCTAGCGTTCAAAGCTACTGATCGTGTTTCGTTAAACCCGTGGTTTGTTATTTTAATTGCAAAGCTGAGAGGACACATCCCGGAGATATCTAGAAGAGAGGAGAAAGCATTCATCCATATGCTTCTTGTCCCAACACACTGTGGAAGTCAGCTTTCCCTCACGGTGAGAAAATACCAGAGGAAATCAGCTTATAAAGAGCAAAGGTTCATTCTGGGTCCCCTTGCTCTTGGGGCCGTGGTGAGTCAGGGCTCGTGGAGGAGCAGACGGCGGAAGAGATGGCTCATGTCACGGCTGCCAGGAAACAGGAGAATAGGAAGGAGCCAAGGTCCCAGTGTCCCTAAAGGGGCACATCGCCAGTGACCCGTTATACACACACACAAACACACACACACACACACACACACACCTCTTTTTTTCCAGGGCTGGGCATTGAACCCAGGGCCTCCCACATGTAGGCAAATGCTCTACCACTGGGCTATGTGCCCAGCTCCTGATGTGGTTTTTGAACTTGTTCGGTGCACACTGTGACAGGAGTCCTTCAGCCTCCTGGTATGTGCAGACCCTGTGCTCAGTGTGCTGAGAACATTCTCTCGGCTTCTAGGAACTTCCAGAAGGCCTGCGAGCTGTGGGAAGACATTCTCCGAGACCACCCGACAGACATGTTGGCCCTGAAGTTTGCCCACGATGGCTACTTTTACCTGGGCTACAAGGAGCAGATGCGAGATTCTGTTGCTCGAGTTTACCCCTTCTGGACTCCTGACGTCCCCCTTAGCAGGTATGTGACTGTTGGAAACCACATCACTTTATTTCTTATTCTCTGTTATCTTCCCTAAAACAGCCACTCCTTTGGTCCTGCCCTAAAAATGCAGAGACTATTGTTGTTCTTCTAGTTCTGGGCAACCCAGTGACTTAGCAAGATCCTGCTTCAAAATAAAAAATAAAAAAACTGGGAATGTAGTTCAGTATGAAGATCTTGGGTTCAATCCCTTGTACCAAAAAAAAACAAAAAAACAAAAAAACCTACTAGTACCTACGCACTGTAAGCATGCAATAAATGTATTTTTAAAAGGCACATCTGGAAGCTCCTGCTGAACATTGCCTGCATGAGTATGAAAAGCTTGGTGTTGTCTCTGTGCATATGTGACCAAGTTGGGGACGTGTCCAAGTTCTTGATGTCCTGGGCAGAGAACTGAACAGGACAACAAAAGGAGGAGCGAGAACAGAGACGCGTATGCAGGGGAAAGTGCACTGCGCAGGGTGGGCGTGTACGCGCGGAGTCTGTAGGGAACTTACCGTGTATGACCGGGGGACCTGCCTACCTTTCCCACCGCATTGAGAGCTGGGCTTTCTGGTCCTGGTGTTAACTCGGAAGGCAGATCTAGCCCAGAAATTGGCCCAGTGCGGGCTGTCTCTTCTTTCCCAGCTATTTCCTTGGTTACCTCTTGCTTCTCACCTAGCCCAGAAAGCAGGCAAGGGATCCTTCTGCAGCTTTTCTTCAGGTGCCTCCTGCCTGACGCGGTAGTCAGCGTTAGTGGCCGAATCTTAGAGAGAGGCAGCCTGGCTCAACCTTGTTTTCACTTGGTCCGAAAAGCCTCGGGAAAGCGGGAACGCCCCTGTGTCATGTGCGCCCACCCTGGGGCTCAGTGCCAGTGCTACCTGGTGAGGGTCTTCCGGCCCCTCCTCCCTGGGCCAGGCTCTGCGCCAGGCTGAGAGTGAGTTAGGGGATGGGGCCCGGCCTGTGAGACCTCTGGCCTGGGCAGTGGCCTAGCTGTCAGGGTGCCCCCAGCCTGGGCAGAGCACAGAGCCGTGCACCGTGCTGCACGGGCAATGGAGAGGGCACCGACGGCCCATGGGCCTCACCTGGCAGACGGGGGAGAGGATCTCAGCACCCTCCTTGGAGACCAGAAGTGAGGCTCATCGAGGAGGGGCCTGCTGTGCAGACAGCTCTGGGTTTGGGAACCATAGCACGGAGGAGGGTCACCTGCCCCGCACCCTTGGAACCATGGAGTCACTGAGTCCCCAGGGCCGGGTGCGGGCTGGAGTGTGCGTCCGGCTCTTGGGGTTCTGTTACAAAAGGCAAAGCGCATTCACTGGCAATTCTGGAGACCGGAAGTCCTTACCCTGGTGAGAGCAGAGCCCGGCCTCTCCAAAGGTCCTGGAAGGTGTTTCCTGGCCACTTCCAGCCTCTGCTGGTGGTTGGCGTCCTCTGCCTGTCTTGTGGCTGCGTTACTCTGGTTTCTGCCTCCGTCTTTACCTGCCATCTCCCTGCTGTGGCTCTGGGTTTTTGTGTCTTCGTGTGGCCTTTCTATCAGGACAGTGGTGATTATAGTAGGGCCACCTCAACTTGGTCACATCTACAGCAACACTCTTCCCTATACGGAGCTGAGTTAGGACTGGCACGCCTCCTCGGGGGCACCATGCAGCCTACCACGGTCCACTGAGGTACTGCTCTGTTTCCAGCTATGTGAAAGGCCTTTATTCTTTTGGATTGATGGAAACGAACTTCTATGATCAGGCAGAAAAGCTTGCCAAAGAGGTAAGTGGTGCCTTCTCAAGATGTGCGACCTTTCAGCGTGGCCATCAAGTGGGGCAGAGCACACAGAGCCAGCCCAGGGGGATGACGCAGCCCAGGCCCCAGCTCTGAGCGTCCTTGGAGATTTGGGGGAGGCTGGGTTAGTGAGAGCAGCTGCCACCTGCAGGGCTGTGCTCCCACGTGCGCGGAGCCGCACTGCACAGCACTCGACAGCTTCACCAGGGTAAACTGAGGCCCCAAGCAGCTGGAGGCTGTGGGTTTGGTGGCTGAGCCCTGGCTTTGGAAACAGCCTGGGCGAGCACTTAGCCTCCCTAAGCCTCGGTTTGCACATCTGTGAAACAGGCAGCCGTGCCTTCCGCATGGCTGCGTTGGCATCAGGCTGGTGTGCCCCAGGTGTGCAGGGAGGGGGCTGGTGTTGGGGTCGTAGTTACTCTGAGTCAGGGTGCAGTCCCCACGCCTGCTCAGACCCTCGCCCCCCGGCCGGGCAGTCCGACCTATGCCTGCATCTCCACCCCTTTCTGGGCCTGCAGGCTCTCACCGTGGACCCCACAGACGCGTGGTCTGTGCACACCCTGGCGCACGTGCACGAGATGAGGGCAGAGGTCGAGGCCGGGCAGCAGTTCATGCAGCGCTCGGAAAGCCAATGGAAGGTACGGCCGTTGGGTGGATCTCCCGCCTGGAGAGCTTGGGCGGGCGATGGCCTGGGTTGGGCTGAGGCTTTGTGAGCAGGGGTCAGAGGTGCGGCTTCCAGGAAGGCAGAGTCCTGGCCTCTGGACCTAGCAGGGTGGGCAAGGCTGGGAATTGTGATCCCGTGAGGGTCACGCACAGGTTTTTCTGAGGATCCTCACACTCTGGAAGCTGGAAAGGCGCAGGGACAGCCTGAGCCAGGCTCTGGGGCATCAGGAACTGGAGGCCAGTGTGGCCGACACCCTGGGGCTCCCCAGCCGGGACTGTGAGTTCTCGAGGGCATGTGGGGACACCGAGCCTGGGGGGCACTGGTGTGGCCCAGTCCTGTGAGCTGAGGGGCCGGGGCTGGGGCAGGGACCCCTCTCCCCAGTTCCCATCACACTCCCTTCCAGGATGGCGAGGTTCTGTTCCACCCTGGGGCAAGAACTTGATCTCTCTGTGCCTCAGTTTCTTCTTCCCTACTCTGTGAGGCCCCGGCCCAAAACGAATCCAATCTGTGTCGGTTCCAACACAGTCCAGGCTCCGATTATCGCAGATCGGGCTGTTGTTGTCTCTTAGTCACTTTCTCATCACTGGGACACAATGCTGACACCTCCAACTTAGAGGAGGAGGGGTTTATTTTGGCTCACAGTTTCGGACTGTGGCCATCTGGTGCCAAGGCAGAAATGGCCTGGCACAGGGGCCTGGCGAAGAAAAGCTGCTCACAGCATGGCGGCCGGGAAGCAGGGAGGGAGGAGCCGCGAGGGAGACACAGCCTTTCAAGTCACCCCCAGTGAGCGCCTCTAACCAGACCCCACCTCCAAGAGCAGGTCAGCTGTATCCACCCCATGATTCAGTCACATTTCAAAAGCCCCGCCTGTGAGCACAAGAGGCTCTCGGGAGAGCCCTAGACATAAACCGCGGCATCCTCCGATGTGTCCCGCTGTCTCCGGGTGGCCCTGCTGTGGATGACACGGCCAGGCCTCCCCTTCCTCCGCTTGCACCTCCCCTGTGTGTTTGGCTGCTGAGCACAGAGCTCAGTTGAGTTCAGTCCTCATAGCAGGCCTCTGTCCCACCCTGGAGAGCCCCGGGAGGGTCCAGCTTTAGTGACTGACGCACACACGTCCCCCTGCCTCAGCCTCCTGGGTCAATGCAGGCACAGTCCTGCCTGCCCCCGGAGCAGAGGGCAACGAGGTGGTGTGGAGACGCCTGGACAGACAGGTGCCTAGCAGGGCCGGTTTCCTGCCTCAGCATGAACCCACACTTGCTGGTCCACGCGGGCGGCCCCGTCATTCCTTCATTTTCTTCATCTTTCTGCAGGACTCCGACATGCTTGCTTGCCACAATTACTGGCACTGGGCTTTGTACTTGATTGAGAAGGTAAGACGACGTTCTCACCTCTCACAGACATCACGGAACACAGTATTTCTAGTTTCTTCGGGAAGTGTCCAAACGTGGGGGCCCTGTGTTGTTCACACTGACTGTGCAAGGTGGGATCAAAAACTATGATGACTGTTTAAATGAAAAAATTATTATAGGTAGAGACACATTGTGTGAATCTGTCTCAAAATCCTCTGCCTTGCTTTGAACACACTTATCCCATTGCTCTGGCCACTTTCTGAAGCAGTTCTGGAGTCCTCTTTCCTGAGTGTCTTTACGAGGTGTGACCAAAAATACAGTGCGTGCTGCTGCCCAGCACCATCCACCAGAAAGGCAGGCTTTTGAAAACACGATGCTGTGTCCTCATCTGCTTAATTCACCAGATCTGGGACCGTGCGACTTCTGGCTTTTCCCCAAAGTCAAAATGACCACAGAAGGTCAAGGTTTGGAATGGATTCAGCACGCTGAGGCAGCCCCAACAGTGCAACTAAAGACCCTCAGGAAAGAGGACATACAGAGCGCTTCAGAAAGCGGGAAAGAATGACAGGATAGACATGTCCAATGCGAGGGGGAGGATTTTGATGGGGATTCATGGCAGTGGGTCTAATACTGTAACAAAAAAATTTTTTTGTGTGTGTGTGGGTAGCGGGGGTCGACCTCAGGACCTCTTGTGCCGCTGAGCGATATCACCGGCCCTTTTTTCGTATGTGGGTTCCGGGAGTCGAACTCGAGCTCTCGTGCTTGCCAAGCAGGCACTTACACTGCTGAGCCATCTCACCAGCCCCACAAAAACTTTTAAATTGAAGAACATACCATATATTTTGATCACACCTTTTAGGTGCCTCCCTGCTGCTGGGGTGAAGAGCTCAGCCCCCTCCCCATAGACTGGACCTGAAGGAGCCATGGGATTCCCCAAGAGGAGCAGGGGTGCAAGGCTGCGGCTATGGGGGCCCCATCAGCCCTCGTGATTCCCCCGAGCACCCTGTTTATCAAGGTGCTTCTTGGCAGCACTGTTGACCATAGAGAAAGACAGGAGGGTCCGTAAATGTCCAGGGCGAAAAATGCGCACAGAGAGGATCCTGTGTAGACATAGAAGGTGGGGATATGTTCTCTGGGAGGAGGCAGAGAGCCAGAGGCACCTGCAGTGGGGAAATACATGTTCCCTACTGTAAGGGAAAGCTCATAGCAGGCAACACAGCGATGCTCACGCAGGCTGAGTGTCCCGTACCCTGAACGCATGGGACCAGGAGTGTTTCATATTTAGGAGCTTTTCGGGTTTGGGAACCTTTTCCTACACACCATGAGATAACCTGCTAGGATGAAATACTGGACACCAGCAACTTAAAGGAGGACACGTTTATTTCAGTTCATGTTTCGGTCCAAGGTCAGCTGGCTCCAAAGAAGAAACAGCGTGGCAGGGGGGCCTGGCGGAGGACAGCTGCTCAGGCCATTGCCAACAGGAAGCAGAGAGGGCGGAGAAGCCGGGAGGGAGAGGAACCCTTCCAGGCCCGGCCCCGGGACCGCCTCCTCTGACCAGGTCCCGCCTCCTAAGAGCACATTCACCTATAAACTCATTTGTGGACTAACCCGGTGATGAGTAGAGCGCCCCTCTGATCCAGTCACTTCCCAAAAGCCCTGCCTATGAGTGCCTGAGGCTTTGGGGGGACATCTGGATAGAAACCACAAAGGATCTAAATCGAAACACGAAATTCTTTGATGATTCCTATGTATCTTACACAGCCCGAGGCTAACACCGTACATTATTATGAATGTGCCTGTGTTTGGACTGACCCAACACTTGAAGTCAGGTGTGGGCTTTTCCACTTGTGGCGTCATGCTGGTGTTCAGGAAGTTCAGATTTGTAGCCAAGGGCCTGTAATGCTAGCACTCTGGGAGGCTGAGGCAGGAGGATGGGAAGTTCAAACTTAGCCTGGGCAATTTAGCAACTTTGAGACCCTGTCTTAAAAGTTAAACATAAAAAGGGTAAGGATGGGCCGGTGAGACGGCTCAGCGGCTTAAGCGCCTGCCTTGCAAGCGCGAAGGCCCGAGTTCGACTCCCGGATCCCACATACGAAAAAGGGGCCGGTGATATCGCTCAGCGGCACGGGTGCCTGTTGGCGCGCGAGGTCCTGAGGTCGTCCCCCCGGTACCCACAAAAAAAAAAAAAAAAGGGGTAAGGATATAGTTCGGGGTAAAGGCCCTGGGTTCAATCCCCAGTACCACAAGAGGAAAGAAAAGTTCTCATGCTTCAGTTTAGGGTGGCTCACCCTGAATTAACTCCTGGCAGGAGACTCGATGCTTTCACAGAAACGGCGGCCGTGGCAGCAGCCTTGGTTCCTGCTGCCTCCTCTGTGCTGGGCGCGGTGGTGGCCGCCCCTCCCACGCCTGCCCCGCACGCTGAACCCTGTGTGCCCCCCTCCATGAGGAGGTGGTGGCCACGTTGGTGGGGGGCGCCGGCGTGATGTTCACAGCATCTTCTCAGCGTGGCGTGTGCTTTCTGCAGTGCTAACCCTGGCCCCTTTATGTTGCCAGGGTGACTACGAGGCGGCGCTGACGATCTACGATGACCATGTAAGTGCTCCGCGCCCTGTGTGGTTATTGCTGCAGCTTGCTTTTGGCTCTGATGACAAATCTCTGAGCCCTCCTCATTGTCCCTGCCAGGAAAAACAGCAGAGCCAGGACCCGATTCTTGTGTAAGACCTCGGTGTGGTTCTTGCCAAGAGCCGTGTTCCTCTGACTCTCTTATCCCCGAGGTGTCTGCACATGAGTGCCTAAGGTGACCGTCCCCGATGCAGCCTTTAGAGCGCTGTCCCTCGGTGAGACGCTGATCTGTGCACAGGCCTTTGTTTTCACCGTGATAACACACAAGGGAAAACTAAGTGCCTGCTCGGTGCTGAGCACACCTGCCCTGCTGTGCCTGCGTGCCACCCCCGTCCCCAGTACTCTGCCACCCTCTCAAGCTGCCCCTCCGTACCCCTTCCCCGCCCCCAGCCCCTGGTGTTCTTTCTAAAGGAAAAAGAATCCCCCAGTGAAGGCTTTGTACCAGAAGCCTGGGACCCAGAGCATCAGAGGAAACCCACTGTGACCCTTGCAACACAGGCAGGACTTCTCGGGGAGCAGGGACAGTGACCTGAGCTGAGGCCCCGGGCTGGGGGTGCCGGATGCCAGATTCCAGGGCCTGTGCTGTGCCCTGGGCACACAGTGCAGCAGGTTCCATCTTCAGTTCTGGCACGTGCAGCCGTCAGGGCCCTCAGTGAGGGTGACAGTCATGATGGGTGAGCTGGCAGGGACGATGACAGTGGCTCCTTCGTTGAATGCTTGCACTGTGCTGGCAGATTTGCATCCCAGACAGACATCTCAGACGGGCTCCTCGTGACCCATCCCCAGGGACCTTGTCTTGCAGATCCTGCCCAGCCTGCAGGGCAGCGGTACCATGCTGGACATGGTGGACAGCTGCTCCATGCTCTTCCGCCTCCAGATGGAAGGTAGCGCAACTCTGCCTCCGCGGCCTCCACTCTGGTCCCCAGGGCGATCTGGGAGCTGCAGGGCTGCCTCTGTGCAGAGGGGGGCGAGGAGGGGCAGGGGACCCTGGGGCAGGCGGGGTGAGGAAGCTTCTCGTGTCCTCGCGGTGCAAAAGCAGAGACTCACGAGCTGGAGTCCAGTTAGAGCAGGTGAGAAATGGAGGTCGAGGGTGTCAGTGATGGTGATGGAGGAGAAAGCAGAACCCGGTGCTCGAGGTGGGGAGGTGGCGCCGGAGGGTGGAGCAGAGACAGGGCCTGGGGGAGTTGAGAAATCCAGACCCACAGGGAGAGGATGTTATTTACTAATGCAACATGTTTTTATTGAGGTCCTGTCATGTATCAGGTGTGGTTCTCGTGGGAACCACCTGAGGGAAGAGTTTAAAAGTGTGTTTGGGGCTGAACAAGGTTGCGCACAGCTGTCATCCCAGCACTCTGGGAGGCTGAGGCAGGAAGATCGAAAGCTTGAGGACACATGGATGAAGGAGCCGAGTGCGGAGTGTGCTCCTGTTTGCACACAAATCCCCATGTCCTTCCTGTGTCCCCAGGGGTGTCTGTGGGCCAGCGGTGGCAGGATGTCCTGCCTGTGATGCGGCCTCACAGCCGGGACCACATCCTGCTGTTCAATGATGCCCACTTCCTGATGGCCTCCCTGGGCGCTCAGGACCGCCAGACCACGCAGGACCTGCTGACTGGCCTGCAGGAAGTCAGCGAGTATGCAAAGACCTAGGTCCTGATCCAGGGTGGGGCCAACCCCGGCCACCAGGAGGGCAAGGGTGGGCATAGCGTCGGGGTGCCCAGGAGTGGGGCCTGTATCTCGCAGGGGGAGCACTTGGTGTCCCCACACACAGAGCTTCCCCTCTGTCCCCAGGGTGGGCACGAAAGCGCAATGTCGGGGTAGATCCCACGGGACACAATGGTCCTGGAACCAGAGGCACCTGCTGTGTACACGTCCTGAGACCCTGGGCAAGGCATGCTCTGCTCTGAGCCTCAGTTTCCTTCTCTGTAAATTGAGATGGTGCCTGCCTGGGACTGATGAGGGGGCCTAGCGGGCTTAAGCCGCTGCTGCCATATCCTCCTGGTGACAGTGGTAGCCCTAACGTTCATGCCCTGCCTTCACTCACATTGTCTGCCATCCTGGCCTCTCCGTGAGGTTGGCACTGTCACGCCCACTTTCCAGATATGCAGAGTGAGGCCAGGAATTGGGGTCCTGTCTGGTCCCAGGCCGGATCCAAGCCAGATCTGAGTTCAGAGCCCCTGTCCCGTGCTGGGCCTCACCCTAGCAGAGCATCCGCCCTGTGGCTGTGACCAGCCCGACCACAGGACAGTGCACAGGCAGGACGGTGGCCTGTGGAGGTGGCACTGAGGCTGTGTCTTGGGGGCAGGTCCCCAGGGGAGAACTGCCAGCACCTGCTGGCCCGAGACGTGGGGCTGCCCCTGTGCCTGGCCCTGGTGGAGTTCAAGGACGGGAACCCCGACCGTGCGCTGGAGCTGCTCCTGCCCATCCGCTACCGCATCGTCCAGATCGGGGGCAGCGATGCCCAGGTGAGCAGCCAGCCGCCTCCTGTGCCTGGGAGCCCTCGCCTGCCCCGGGCATTGGTGCCCACGAGACAGGCGTGGTGTCCTTGTCTGTCATGCCGCCTCCCGGAAAGCAATCATCCAGGGTGGAGCCGCAGGCTGCGCCGTGTTGGGGTGTCGGGGATGAGGCTGGAGGTCACCCCGTCCACACTGCAGGCGCCTGACTGGCCCCACTGACACTGCAGAGAGATGTCTTCAACCAGCTGCTGATCCACGCAGCCTTGAACTGCACCTCCAGCGCCCACAGGAACGTGGCCCGGTGAGCGATAGCTTCCGGAACCCGGCACAGGCGGGCTCCCCACACCCGGGCCACTCCCAGGGGCGCCCTGTGGGTGGGCTGCTCCTGCCCCAGGTTGTACAGATTCGAGACCTCCGGGAAACTTGGTTCTCCTTTGTGAGCAAACTCGGCCTGACCTTAGGAACCAGCCAGCCCTGCTCCAGGCCCAACCTCCACCTCCGTACCCCACTCCCCATTGTAGCCCTGTGTAGCTGTGCTACACCGTGAGCCCCTGGGCCTTTGCACAGGCTGAGCCCTCTGCCTGGGACACCTGTATCCCTTTCCACCTGGGGCTGCCCAGAGCTCCTTCAGGCTTTGGCTCTTGTTCTCCTGCCTGTGCTGGGTGTGGGAGGCAGGAATGAATGGAGGGCACAGGCCCTGGCTGTGCGAAGCGTCCAGAGCAGGGGACCGGACTGGGAGTAGCTCCTACAGGTGTCCGTGAGGCCATGTGCGTTGTGGCCTCCATGGCCTGGTGGGGGCGGCGAATGGGGGGGTGTCAAGTGCCCCTTGAAAGCAACAGTGCAGGGGCGACCTGCAAGCCCAGAGGATGTGTGCCAGGCAGAGTGGGCCCCCCCAGGGGCAGGGCGATGTGGTGGAGGGCACAGTGGGCTACACGGGCACCTGGGCAGATGGTGACCATGCAGTGCGCTTGGCCACCACGCATGGCCCGTGCCCCCCAAAGGCGGCTGTGGTTGGAGTGTGCCCCCCACCCAAGATTCACGTACTGGAGCTTGGGAACCAAAGACCCCAATGTCGCACCCCAGGACCCTCACCCTGTAACTCACCCCACCCTCCACATTTCCATGAGGTCCCAACAACGCCATCGAATTATGATCTCAGTGTTTTATGTATGGATGAAGTCAGAGCCCCCCATGTTCCAGTCACCTTCACAGAGCCCATCCTCTGGCCACGTGGGCTTCTAGGGGACACTTGAGATCTAAACCATAGCATGCACTCTGCATGCCTGCCCATGGTGTCCCCACCCCAGCCTCCAGCCCCCAATGCCACTCACTGCACGGGACCCCTGTTGTCCCTTCTTTGGGGTCTGCCTTGGTCGTTGTGGGTGCCATAAAGAAGAACATCACAGCCCGGGTGGCTCACACTGGGGACAGCTATGTCGAGTGGAGGCTGGAGGAGCAGGCTAGAGGCCTCAGCCTGGCCGGCCGACAGCGCCCTCCTGTGGGCTCACAGAGTAAATTTTCTCGCGCTGCTTCTTACAAGGACAGGAATCCCGTCACCAGGGTCCCATGTCATCAGCTCCCAGTGCCCCGGCTCCCGACACTGTCACACTACTGAGGACTAGGGTCTCAGCACGAGAATCTGGGAGACGCCGCATGGAGCCCTCAGCTGGCACTTTGCCTTGAACACCCTCTACGCTCACTTTCTTTAACCTTGGGTCCCCCGGACATATGCACACCTTTGTCCTGCCACTTGCTTCCTTTCCTCTGCCACGTCGTGTCCCTCACATCCCCAGCTTCAGGCTGTGGCTGGTGGGTGAGTGGTGAGGTTCTGAGCCATGGCTTTCCCTGAGGCAGACCAGGCCACAGTGACGTCCCCACCCATGGACCCTCCCCTCCACATCACCCGATCAGTTTTCATCCTGAGGTGGACACAAAGTGCCACTGGTGATGTCCCTTCCCTGCTTCCCCCATGGTGCCAGGATGTGGCCCTCCACTCCCCAGCTGAGTGCAGGACTCCTGCCTCAGCCCATCCTGTCCCCTCTGCTTCACGGCCTGGGCTACCACAGGCCCAGACCCTTCTCGAAGGTTCCACAGCAGGCTGTGTGTTTCCGCAGGAGCCTTCTGATGGAGCGTGACGCCTTGAAGCCCAACTCGCCCCTGACCGAGAGGCTCATCCGCAAGGCGACTGCCGTCCACCTCATGTAGTGACCGGCGGACGGGCCCAGGGCTGCACGAGCCCCAGGGTGGCCACCCCTGCATTAGAGCAGCGCCCTGCTGGGTTAGGGTCAGGAGACTGGGGTCTGCTTGTTAGGGCTTGTAGAAGGTAAGATTCAGGCAGAGCAGAACACGTCCTCAAATCGCAGTTTTATAGAACGAGGGAATGCGAATTAATTTTCAGTGTGATTTAGAATTTTCTTCCAATCCTTGCTAAGGTCCAGTGTGCATTTTTGTGTGTTTGGTTCTAGGGCTTAGCCTTACACGTGCTACACAAGTGCTCTATCACTCAGCTACAACATCCCCGCACTTTTGAGATAGGATCTCAGTTGCCCAGGCTAGCCTCAAGTTTGCAGTCTTCCTGCCTCAGCCTCCCAAGTAGCTGGAATTAAAGCCATGTACCACCACCCTGGTGCCAATGTGCTTTTTTTCTTGCGGTATAGGGGACTGAACATAGGTCCTTCTCACCCAGCACCCCCACCCCCCCCTTTTTTTTTTTTTTTTTGAGATAGTGTCCCAGTGAGTTGCTCAGGCTGGGCTCAGATTTGCTCTCCTGCCTCAGCCTACTGACTAGCTGGGATTACAGACATGCACCGCTACGCCTGGCGTCAGAACCAACTCAGAGGCTGCCGTGTCCACTTGCCATGTCCACTGTATTTTCCCACGGGCACAATCATGCCTCTTCCTGGTTGTTCAAGGGCTGGAAGGCGGGGCCCACTGGGCTGGCTCACCCTGGGCCGGGATGCCCTTGGGATAAACCCCTTCGTTTAGTCCTCCGACGTGCTCTACAGGTCCTGTCGGCCCACTTTTCAGGGGAGGGTTAGTGGGGCCACCTGTCCTCCTGGAAGAGGTCCTGACCTTGACGCCTTTGGCCTCAGCCCCAACTATGGCCGTGGTGCCCTCTTCACTGATGAGCCGGGCAGGAGCAGCTCCTGCTGACGTGCGGGAGGGGCCCCGTCCAGCCCCGAGGGCTCTGGTGCTGCTGGTCGATCGGGGCTTGTTTCTCTGTCTGACCTGCAGGTGGTAGTGGACTTTGGGTGCCCAGCTTCCTTGTAAACCCTGATCCTAAGCTCGTGCTCTTTCAGGGCTGCTCTGTTGTAGTAAAAACCAAAGATCTGACATGTGACTCGAGCAAGATTTGAGCCAGACTTATAAATGCCGCCTCTGTCTCCTGCCTGTGTGTCATAGCCTGGCCAGGGTGTCCCTCCCGAGTGTGCTGGCTCAGGCCCGCTGCTGTCAGCTTTCCTGTGAGGGGAGTTCTGGGGCACAGATGGTTTTCGAGTTCCTTTAGCCCCTACTGAAGTCAGGTAGGGGCTGTGGGGCAGGGAGTGGGCAGGTGTCCTGCGGGGGAAGGAGGCCTCCAAAGCTATTAGGTCCCTGGGGTTTGCTCAAGCCTGGGCAGATTCCTGGGATTTCAATAAATTCACTGGTTCCCCTGACTTTTGTGGGCGCCTCTGAGCATCTTTTGTGTTCCGGGCCTGTGGCTGGGTCCTGGAAGACAGACTTCTCCCTGAACTTGAGTAGGTGGGACAGCCAGCCAAGAAAACGAGAAATTACACTCGGATTTCAAGAGAGGTGTCATCTCTACCAGAAGCTAGGGACACATCCCAAGGGGGAGCCTGAGGGGATCTTTTTAAGTGTTTCCAAGCACGACATGACGTGGTCCAGGAAGAGGACACCCTGGTCCCTTGTCTGCGAAGCCTCCCATCCTGCCACTCTCTCCATCCCCTGCAGGCTGATGGGGATGCCTCCCCTGTACCCCACAGTCTTTGGCACCATCCCATGTTATTTCACCTTTCTCCCCTGCTGTGATCCCGAGGTCAGGGATGATGTCTGTGTCCCCCGCATCCCTAGCACACGGCCACACTGAGCTGTCAGTGAGGGTTGGTGAATGAATGCCTTAATTGGGCAGAATCCTACAGGGGAAAACAATGAACCTAGAAGGGACAGCCCAGTGATAAGAAAAAGAGGTCAGCAGGAGAGGAATGAAGATACAGGTTGGAGTAGCAGCAATGTTGTTAATCATTGGTGCTGTTTATTGAACACCTACAGTGTGCTGACACAGAGGAGAGATGCCTTAGGGGTGGGTGGTGGGGCCCCCACCCCCAGCTGACATCCCCTGGGCTGCAGGGATCCAACCCCTGGAAGGTGGGGCAGGACCGGGGCCAAGAGACCTGGAGTCTTGGGCCATCCCCCTCCTGCCACGGAGCTCCTGCACCTCCCTCTGGTCTGTGAGTCGGGCAAGCCTGGCCCTTGCAACTCCAGGTGTAGTGCAAGGGACACTGAACTGATCATCATCCCTGGCAGGTGACTGGGAGCTTGGAGCTCCTGGGCCAGCGGGCCCCACACAGCCAGTCTGCCTGGAGGTGAGCAAACCCAGAAATGGACAGGAGACAGCCCAAGCTGATGACCTCTTTTAAGTCCCTCTTTCTATCCAGGCCAATCCCGGAGTTCCCTGTTCCCTGAGCCAATAAAGCCCCTGCTTCCCGAAGCCAACTTGAGGGTGGCTCTCTCTTAGTTGCAACTCAAAGGCTCCGGACTGATGCTCTTAACTGGGATATGCCCCTGCGTCTGCCTGTCGCTGTCACTCTTCTCCAGTAAAGATCCTGTGCAAGCCACTTAGCAAGATCCTGTCTCAAAAAAAAAAACAACCAACCAACCAAACAAACAAAAAACGAAAAACGACTGGGGACTTAAGTTCAGAGGGAAAGCGATCGGTTCAATCTTTAGTACGCCAAGGGGGAAAAAAAAGGAAAAAAAAAAAAAAAAGAAAATGAAAAGATCCTGAGCAAAGGAAGGAATGCGCTCAGCCCAAGGTCAGAGGCTCGGGTGACAGATGAAGGTCAAGGCGGGCCCAGCATGTCATAGCGCAGCGGGAGCCCCCAGATGCAAAAGCATCAGGATGCCAGGACAAGCCAAAGGGGACAGCAGTGGGCAGTAAGTGCTTCCACGAAGCTTGACCGCCTTACCACACACAGCCTTCACAGTCTCAGCCCACAGCCCTGCGCCCAGGGTGAGACGCTGAGCCTGGCCCTCCACGAGTCCTCCAGGCCAGGGAACTCGAGGGCGAGAGACTTCCCGGTGAGTGCGCACGCGTCGTTGAAAGCCAATACTCTGCGCGTGCGCGCGGAATCCCTTCCTGATGTCATGACTACAACCCCCAGGGTGCACTGCGTCCGGCGAGTCCTGTTCAAATCGACCAATCGGCGGTCCGCACCGCTGCCCCGCGCCGCGTTTAAACCCCGGCGGGGGTGCGTCCTGCGTGTCCGGCCTACAGGGTGAAGGGTGAGGTCTCGGCCCCGGTCCGGCCCGGTGGGCACGGGGGGGGCCCCTGGGGGCATAGAGGGGCGCCTACCGTTCTAGCGCGAGGAGGGCGCGCGTCCCCGAAGCCGGACCTGGGCTCGAGCCGGGACCCCGCGCCTGGGACGGGGAGCAGGAGGACCGGCCGCCGCGGCCCGCAGCTGGGAATTCGTTATTCCCTCCGCTGGGCTCCGATCGGCCGCCGCCTTCCGCCCAGTGGCGCGCGGTCCCCGAGGGAGCCCCCGGGCGCGCGGTCCTTTCCAGTGGCCTCCACCCCACCTTTCCCTCGCCCTGAGCTGCCCACGGCCTTCGGCCCTCTCTGTCCGGGGTGTGCTGCCCGGGCTTGCGCTGCCGAGCCAAGGGCCTGGGCTCAGCCGCCTGCTCACCTGTTCCCTCCCTCCTGCAGCGGCTCCTCACAGCTCCCTCCGCGGGGAGAGGGGCCGGCGGCGACGCGGCTGCGGCCGGGCGGCGGGGCAGGCGGAGATGGATGTTGCCAAGACGGAAGGTAAATCCGCGTTGCTGCAGCGCTGTGCTTCAGGGACCTCAGTAAAGACGGACGCTGATTTAATGTTTCTGTGAGACTTTATTCATTCATTGAGTCTCATCTTGTGCTCTGCATCCATCAAACACCTGGTACCTGTTTATTTCTTTCTTTCACGCGCGCGCGCGCGCACACACACACATACACACACACACACCTACACCTACTTTAAGTTCCACCGTAGCAGAGATTCTTACCATTTTTTTTTTTTTAACGCACTATCCCCAGTGCTTGACATTTGATGGGCACTGAAATGTATGTTAAATTGAAATTGTTGTTTTCTTGTTTGTCACTGGCTTCTGTTGCTAAGACTTTATTAGGATCTTGGGGACCTTGTTAGTGAGTGAACCTGGCCCATAACTTCCCTTTCTTTTTCTGTTCTTGTGTGGTTTGGTTATCAAGATTAGGGCATAGGGTACACGTAAGGGTACATGTTCACAAAATAAGTTAGGATTGTCCCTCAGTAGCCTTGGGGGCTTTGTTCCAGAACTCCCTGGATACCCAAATCCACAAATACTCAAGTGTCTTACATACAGGGACATAGTGTTTGCATATAACGTATGCACACTCCCATACTGTACATTTTCAGTCATTTCTAGATTACTTATAATACCAGTGGAATGCAAATGCTATGCAAATAGTTGTTACACTGTATTGTTTAGTGAATGATGACCAGAAAAAAATAGCCTGTATGTGTTCAGTTACAAATGCAATTTTTTCTCAAGTATTTTCAATCCACTGTTGGTTGAATCCATGGATGTGGAATTCAAGGATATGGAGGACCAACTGTTAAGGCCATACCCTCCTTTTCTCTTAAAGCATTTTGCCACCATTTTATCCTTTGGTCCTCACGACACCCATGTGGAGAAGTAGACTGGGTACCTCCATTTTGCAGAAACAGTCCTGGAAACTTTCCCTCAAAGTAAATGGCCTCTCGATTCACCCAGCTGTCCAAGTTGAGAACCCCCCCATTTGCATCCAATCACCAGTTACGGTCATTTCCGCCTTCTGAATGTAATGTGGATTCACCCACCATCTTTCAACTCCATCCAGATGCCCTGGTCTCGGCCACCGTAACTCACCTGTACCTGTTTGTATAGTTTTCACTTTGCCCAATATGAACATTTGTAGTATCAGTAGCTACCACTGCTTCCTTGCTGATGTACTTTGTTATTTTCTCAGAAGTGCCCTCACCTCCACATCAGCGTTTTGTGTGCCTGGTGCCCCCCAGAGGGCAGACAGCACCTAGGTCAAGCCTGCGTGGCGCCTGGTAGGGGCTGCGGCCTGTCGTAGATGCTCATAGGTTTGTAGAATGATGGAGTCAGCCAGCACAAGGTCCCTCAGAGCCACCCTCGGCACCTGGAGCAGAGTACTGCTTCCCCGACTCCTGCCTCACGGTTCTGTCATTCTATACCAGCCATTTGGAAGCTTCTGGAAGCAATCGATAAAATTGGCTTCCCAGGTTCAGATTCTAAAAAGTGAAGTGTCATCTCTCATATCTGTCCCTCAGTCACTCCTTTGCTCCCTCCAAGGACCAATGTGGCCATCACTGTCTTGAGTATGCTTCCAGACATAGTTTGTGTAAATGCCAGCAGTATGTATAGCGTTGACTGTGTTCCCCTTCTTCGGCATATAGAACCCTATCCTGCTCTTGGATTTGATTTGATTTGATTTTTTGGAGACAGGGTCTCCCTATGTAGCCCAGGCTGGTCTCAAACTTATGCGATCCTCCTGCCTCAGCTTCCTAAGTACTGCCATTACGGCATGTACCACCATGCCTGGCTGCTTCTGGTTTTTTACATTTAGTTTACCTGGATGATTGTGTGTCACATAAAAAGAGCATTGTTACTCTTCTATTTTTCCCATGTGGTGGTCCATCCTGGGGATGTGCTGTGATTTATTTCATCCACTGGGAGTAAACAGCTCGGCGTCACTGCCATGCTGTTACAAATTCTGCTACATACATAACTTCATGCACACACACTTGCACGTCTGTGACTGTCTGTGGACGTGTGCGCAGAAGTGGGCTCGCTGGGCCGACGGGAGTGTGCCCTCCCAGATGGGCACCGACTCCGCCCCACAGCTTCGCCTGCAGCTTCTCATTTGATTTTTGCCAATCTTGTAGATGAAAAGTGGAATCTCAGAGTAAGTTTGTTTCTCATCACCCTTATTTTTGAGCAAGACTGAATTTCTTGGCCTATTTTTAAGAACATTTTATTTTCTGTGAATTTAATCTGTTCATATACTTTCTCTTTTTTTTTTTTTTTGTACCAGGGGTACCAGGGGGTCGACCTCAGGACCTCGCGCGCCAGGAGGCGCCCGTGCCACTGAGCGATATCACCGGCCCCTTTTTCGTGTGTGGGTTCTGGGAGTCGAACTCGGGCCCTCGCGCTTGCCGGGCAGGCGCTTAAGCTGCTGAGCCATCTCACCGGCCCCTGTTCATATACTTTCTGTCTTTCCATTAGGTCATTATTTGTTTTCTTAGCAACTTGTAGGCGCTCATCATAAATTAGCCTTTTATGTGATCAGTTGCAAATGCTATTTTCCCGATTTTTGTTTCTTTTAGCTTCACGTGTTGTGATTTTTGCCATGTAGAGATTTTACACAGCAACATTTATCTATTTGAAGATCAATGTGTGACTGCAGGACTTCCGGTGTGGCATCACAGCTAGGCCTTTGTGGTTTTCATTCTGTGGGGTTTCGTTGTCCTGTGTCCATGAGCACAGTGTCTGTGCCCTGTGATACTTCATCTCTGCCATCTCCCCCGTGTCTAATTGTGCGGTCAGCGTGTCCGGAGCAGTGTGAAGGTCGTGGCGTCTGCAGACCCTGTCCCGTGCCTGACTTTAGTGGAACTGCTTTTGCAGTTTTCTATGAAGCCCTGTGCTGGCGTGTGAGCTAATTGACACACAAGTGGTGGTCACTGATACTGTTTATTTGTGTTTCTGTGATTTTCTTCCCTCCAGGCACATGACAGGATAATATCCCCTGCTCACTTGAAGTTAGGTTTGGCTCAGGCGACTCGGTTGGCCAGTGAAATGGCAGTATTGTGCTGTGGCCCTTCTGGCTAGTTGTCTCCAAGCCTCTGCTTGGAGCTTGCTCTTTGGCCTCACCCTGCTGTGGAGACTGGAGGTGGCCCCGAGCGTGGGGCTCTGCCAGCCTGGGGTCTGGGAGCTGTGAGAAATCTGTGGTTACTGCTTTAGCCACTGGGGCTTTTGAGTGTTCATCACAGCATGCGCTGCCCCGTCCCTGCTGATGTCTTCTCTTGTCTTTAGAAGCAATGCTTCCGATGTTTTATCCCTGAACCTAATTTTGGCTTTTGAGCTGAGATGGGTACTTCCTTCTAGGATAAAATATATGTGTTACTTTTTTATTCAGAACCTTTAAAATCAAGAATATGTTATATTTCATCATGTGTTTCCTCAACATATAAATCTCACGATTTCCTCTGTAGGTCTACTGTTACAGAGGTTACACTGCGAGGCCATGTTAAGTTAAACCATTTCACAGTTCCTGAAATGAAGGGAAGCTGACCCTAGTTTATTGTTAGTCTGTTAGTGCGTCGCTGGATTCTCTTGGCTAATATTCTTTCCCTGACATAAACGAGACCGGTTTGTAGCTTTCCTCCCCTGCCTCCTCAGTGCTGGGGATGAACCTAGGGCCTTCGCACTGAGCTACATCCCTGGCCTTTCTTTTTGAGACAGGGGCTTGCTAAGGTGCCCAGGCCGGGCTCCAACTTTTGATCCTCCTGCGTCAGCCTCCCAGAGTGCTGGGATTGCAGGTGTGTGCCACACCCAACTTTGGAGCGTTCTTTTTTTGTGGGTACCGGGGGTCAACCTCAGGACCTCGCGCACCAACAGGCACCCGTGCCGCTGAGCGATATCGCCGGCCCCTTTTTCGTATGTGGGTTCCGGGAGTCGAACTCGGGCCCTCGCGCTTGCCAGGCAGGCGCTTATGCCGCTGAGCCATCTCACCGGCCCAGAGCATTCTTTATTGAAAAAAATTACAGGTTTTTAGTATCACTGTGTTTGTTTCATAGAAATAAGTTGAAGGTTTATTTTCTCCTGTTTTCTGAAGTAATATGAATGATATGGAGTTACATGTTCTTTAAAGATTTCATAGAATTATTTGTCCTGTGAAACCGAGTGAGACTTTTTACAGGAGGATAGCTCTTTAATATATTTCTCAGTTACTTTGTGATAATTCAGCTATCAGAACTTACTTTGTCTTCTGGATTCAGCTTTGTAAATAAATACATTTAAATAAAAAAGTTAGGGCCGGTGAGATGGCTCAGCGGCGTAAGCGCCTGCCTTGCAAGCGCAAGGACCCGAGTTTGACTCCCGGATCCCACATACGAAAAAGGGGCCGGTGATATCGCTCAGCGGCACGGGTGCCTGTTGGCACGCGAGGTCCTGAGGTCGTCCCCCCGGTACCCACAAAAAAAAAAAAAAAAAAAAAAAAAAAAGTTAAAAAGTTTCCTAGAAAATGACCCATTTCAGCTGGATCTATAGGTTTTTGACCATGGAGCCGAACGAACTAGTTTATGAACCCTTTAATTTCCTCTCTGTGGGTCCCCCCTTTTATGCGTTGGTGCGTTCTTACCCATACCCCTTTTTTGTTGGTGTTGGGGATGGAACCCAGAGCCTCATGTATGCTAAGCAGGTGTTCTACCCCTAAGCCATACCTCCAGCCTTTCAGTGTTTTCCTTGATTAAGTGAAACTATTAGGATGTAATAAGGATATATTTTCAAATTCTATGATATATCAGTACTGGAGATTAAATTTAAGATCTTGCTATGTAGTTTAGGCTTGCCTTCAACTCATGACAATCCTCCTGCCTCAGCCTCCCGAGTGCTGGGGTGACAGACATGTGCCATCACACCTGGCCTTATTTTTTTATATTGACAAAGGGTCCTATTAAGTCATTGAGTTGCTTGGACTGGGCTTGAACTCGGGATCCTTCCGCCTCTAAGAGTGCTGGGTTTTCAGGCATGCGCCACCACGCCCAGCAGACTTCTCCAATTTTGATAAACATGCTGCATTGCTGTTAAGACCAAATGAGATATGATTTTGTGAGAGTGCAGTGTACACATTACAGTTGCTTTGTGTCCGGGCCTTCGCTGGACCCTGGAGAACTTGGGGTGCATTAGATATTTGCTATCTCAGAGGCGCTTTCAGCCCATCTGGGGCTGCCCAGTCGAGAGGTGCTTACAGAGTGTCCGGGACCGTGGTGGGGGTAGTCCAGCTGCTCGGGAGCCCTGGCACAGGGACTGGCAGAGGGGGCAGTCCCAGCCGAGGTCCGCCAACCTGGAGCTGGGGGTCTGTCAGAGGGAGTTGGACAGATGGACAGACAGGGCCGGTGGAGTCTATGCTGGGAATGGGAGTCCCTGCCCTGCATCTGAGTAATACTTGGATTCACTGTTGAAAAATGAATAGGTGTTCTCTAGCTGTAAGAGGGCAAGTGAATCCCAGGGACACGGAGGCAGTTAGTTTACTGAAAATGTTCTCTACCCGAAAGTGACTCAGCTCTTCTCGAAAAAATCATCCGTTGAATGATTGAGTAAATGCATTTTAGATCAGATTACAAAGACAAGGCATTGGGCTTTTGGGGTGGCTTTGCAAACTCAGAATGGCTGGTGCAGTTTTTAAAAGAAAATGAAAAAATTAAGATAATCTAGAGCTCCCTATGAAAATATAACAATTAAAATAATAAGAGTTTATATTTTTGGGGGTGAAATTTTGTAATAGCTCTGGCAGCTATAGTGAGTGGTAATATTTTCTTCTCTTTTACCTCAGCCCTAAAATAACAGTGGATTTTTTTCCCCTCAGATGTTCTTCTTTTGGCCGATGAAAAATTTGACTTCGATCTCTCATTGTCTTCTTCGAGGTAAACACTGAGTTTTCTTCCCTTGCCTTGGGCAAATGTTCACTAATATCTTTTGTTGAGTGCCAGCGTTATTAATCATTAGTAATCTTTTTCTTTAAAAATAGTGCAAATGAAGATGATGAAGTCTTTTTTGGACCTGTTGGTCATAAAGAACGGTGTATTGCTGCCAGCCTAGAGTTAAATGAACAGGTCCCCGCACAGCCTGCCTCAGCCTCGGCCAGCGCCTGCACCTGGAGCCCGCTCACCGGGGAGAAGTTCGTGGAAGTGTACACGGAGGCGCACCTGCTGGCCCTGCAGATAGAAAGCCAGAGCAGGACCCAGGCGGCCCCGGCAGCCCCGCCCGAGAACCCCTGGAGCCAGGGTGTAGAAAGTTTCGTCCAGGAATCAAAGCTAAAAATGAGCCTCTTTGAGAAAGAGCAGGAAACTGAGAAAAGCCCCAAGTCACTTAAAAGAGAAACGTACTACCTGTCAGACAGCCCCTTGGTGGGGACACCACTCTCAGGAGGCCAGCCTGCCTCAGCCGAGCTCCTGCTCCCAGCCCAGGCCCCAGCCAGCCCTGCCCCCAGGGCCCCCAGCCCAGCACAGAGGCTGCAACCCTCGGCTCAGGCTTTGCCCAGGGACCCATGCGCTGCCCACCCCCTGGGTCAGGCCGGGCTTCAGAAGAGGGTGCCCAGGAAGCTGCTGCCGCCCCGAGCTTTGGCTGTGAGAGGACGGCACCTTCACCTGGCCACGGAGAAGGTAGGACCACAGGGGGAACACTTCCCGGGGACCCAGACCCCTGCTTCCTGCCTCCTGGTCCTTGCCCTGCTTTGGGGACCCTGAGGTGAAACCTGGAGGTGCGGGCTGGGCTTCACCCCTATGTCTGTGAATACCTGGCACCTTCCCTCCTGGGGACAGCCATGCCTCATCTCCACGGCATTACAGGAGGACGAGCTGTCCTGGGAAGTGTCAGTTGACAGGTGTCCTGCGGGGGTACAGTCAGCTGCCAGTGGGAAGCTGGGGGTCCTGGAGGCAGGTGGGCAAGAGGAGGGCGCATGTCCTGCCATGACCACAACTTGCTTCCAAATTTGCCCCATGGGGTTCTTGCCAAGGAGAGAGGAGGCCGCCCCCTTGGCTGAGGAGGGACCCAGCTCTGCCCTTGCCCAGGCAACGGTTCAAGGACTGGCTCTGGGGTGTTGGGAGACCCAGCAAGGGCCTAGGAACTCCTTCCCCCCAGCTGCAGACCCCTCTCCCAACCACCAGCAGTGCTCAGAGCCCAGGGTGCTCACGATGGAACTCAGCGGCAGCACGTGTGGACTGCAGGTGGGATCTGTGTCCACTCACAGACGTGGGCGGCATTTGCGGGCCCAGTGCACATGGGCGTGGCAGAACGGCGTGTCGCATGTGTGGATGGGGCAGGGTCTGTGCGTGGAGCACAGGGTAGGGGTTGCGGGGCACAGATGTTCACAGCAGCGTTAGGCCACAACCTACAGCCCACCCAGGTGGCCACTGACCGATGAGCGACCAGTAGCATGTGGCACATGCAGACCACACAGCCCTATGGTGCCAATGCATGCCACTATGTGGACGGCCTTAGAAAACGTGCTCAGTGACAGAAGCCAGACACGGGCGGTTGGGTGTCCCATGAGTAACACGCCGTTCCATTCTATGACGTGGCCGCGCTGGACAAACTGGAGAGACAGCAAGCCGCTGAGTGGCTGCCGGGGTGGTGGGGTGGTGCTGAGGGGACAGGAGTGACTGCTAACGGGTACAGGTCTCTTTCAGCTTGTGGAGAAGGTTATGCAGACAGCAAATACACTAAGAACTACTGAGTGTATACTTTATCATGGTGGCTTTAGTGTCATGTGAAGTATATCTCATTTTTTTTGTTTCTTGGTACTGGGGATTGAACCCAGGACCTTTGCACTGAGCTATATATCCAGCCCTTCTTCAATTTTTTTTTTTTTTTGTGGGTACCAGGGGTCGACCTCAGGACCTCGCGCGCCAGCAGGTGCCCATGCCACTGAGCGATATCACCGGCCCTTTTTTCGTATGTGGGTTCCGGGAGTCGAACTCAGGACCTCGCGCTTGCCAGGCAGGCGCTTACGCGGCTGCCTTCTTCAATTTTTTGAGACAGTGTTTTGCTAAATTTCACACTTGCTGTCCTCCTGCCTCAGCCTCCAAAATGCCGGGATTACAGGCCTGGGCTTCCAAGCCGGGCTTATCTCAACTTTTAAGATGCCATAAAGGAGAAGAGCTACTGCCGCACCATCCCGACTCAGAGCTCTTACGGCTTTTGCCTCCATGTGAGCACTGAGCACTTCCATGAATGCCCTTGTCCCTAAATGTGTCTGGAATTTATACTTTGTTTGACTTCAAGGGCCAGAGAAGGTGACTCCCAGCAGGACACCTGGACTTACTGCAGTCGGGCCGCTCCTGTGGTGGAGGGTGGTGAGGACTGAATGAGCCTCTGTACAGCGTATTCCATGTGTGTAGCTAGAACCGGATCCCTCATGGTCGTCCTTAAGCAAGGATCCGCCTGAAGAGTAGCTTTCCAGGCCCCTGTCCTACTGTCCTGGTATTATTTCACACTGTTTAATGAGGGGCCAGGTACGTCCCCGTATTCATGCTGGTCATCTGGTGGGGGTGATTGGCCTGCTCCCCTCGCCCTAGCTGAAGAGCTGAGAGCCAGGTAACATTTGGGAGGAGCAGTGGAGCCTGGGGTGGCTCTGAACGGAAGCCTCAGGGTCCCTGGGCCTTCTGCGGTCTAGACGGTCCTCACATTTCACATTAAACTTTCAGCCCAAGAAAGAGGTACCAGTGAGTCCCTCCCAGGGGAAACTCCTGAGCGAAAAGCAGGCCCACGGGGCTGGGCTCCGGGACAAACCCCACGCGGCCCTGGATGCTGCTGGCCTGTTGGGTGCTGGAGGCCTTGGGGGCCATGGCAAGCGATCGCTCCCTGTCCCTGGCAAGGTGAGTCCATCGGGGCTGCAGTGGCCATGACCTGCGTGGATAGGAACGAGGTGGCAGCTTGTGCCCTGATGAATATCAGGAAAATCGGGGTAGGAAAGTGGGAAATGGAGTCCACCAGATGCGGCTTGGTGAAAAACCTGCAAGGACGTCAGGCCTGGCCCTGTGCCTTGGGCTGCTCTGCCCTGTGGGAGCTGAGGCCACCTGTGAAAGCGGTGATGCTCCTTGCTGTCTCATGGGGCCACCACAGCTCCTCACAGCCGTGGCAACTGCCACCTAAGTGCCACTACCGTTCTCCTTTGGTGTCAGCTGAGCTATGCATAAGAGTCGCTGTGGCTTTGTTAAAGTTGCCGTAGCTGGGCCGAGACCAGTGGACTCAGGAGGTCTGAGTTGGGACCTGGGGGTGTTGTTCAGCCAGCTCCCCAGGGTGGCCCTCAGACGTGTGAAGCCGTACTTTGAGGACCTTTGGCCCTTGTACCCTTGGATTCAACCAAACGCGGGTTGAAAATATTCAGAAAAATAAGTTTGGATCTGTGCCAAACACGTACAGACCTTTTCTTACCATTACTCTATAAACAATGGAGAATAATGACTATTCACACAGCATTTACATCTCCCTGGGGATTAGAAGGCATCTAGAGCCGATTTAAAGTATATGGACGGTGCGTGCTGATTACGCTGTTGTGTTCCGGGGAGTGAGCATCGGGGATCTGACCTATGCTCTGATCTGACCCAGGGACCCCCCCCACACTTAACTTACCTACTTAGCTTTAAATTCAGGATGATAATTATATTATTTAAAAAAATTTTTGAGACCCTACTTTTGTAGAAGTAAATACGGCTAGAGAGTGAAATCTTTGCGATTCTGTTTTTTGACCCTGTCTCAGGTGGGGCTGAAGAAGAGCCTGTTAAAGCCCCCTGGCTGTGCTGGCAGCATCACGAGGAAGTCCTCCTCTTCGTCTGCCTCGAGCGCGACGTCCAGCGTGTGCCCGTCCCCCGCGGCAGACAAAGGTGAGCAGTGGCATCCGTGCCACACCCGCCAGGCGAGACTGTTTGTACAGGGCTTCTTGGCCCAGCGGGGTGCTGCAGAGGGCTTGCTGTGGGCTGCTCGGGGCACTGGGCAGGGATGACACAGTCCCCGTCCCCACCCTCCGGTGCTTCCACCTGCTAGAGGGTGGCTTCAGTTAGGGACGCAAGCAACTGTAAAACACCTGTGTGTACCCAGTGCCGAGACACAGAGGAGGCTTGCACCAGCCTCAAGTGTTCATGTCATCAGACACAGGCGTCTGGGCGTGACTGTCCACATCACCTGGAGCACGCAGCCCTGTGACTCCCAGGTGTGGAGCACGTGGCCCTGTGACTCCCAGGTGTGACTGAGTCCCCACTTGCGCACCTGCTCGCTCAGGCGCACTGCTCATCCTGCTGAGCCAAGGCTGCCATCTAGTGGTAAGGGGAGGAATCCCTTGGTGGCTGATAAAGTATGATCTGCTCTTCAGAACTGAATTCTGAGCTCAGGGTAGGGGCACGCGCCCCTGCTCTCAGCACTGAGGGAGCCTGAGGTGGGAGGATTGCAAGTTTGAGTCCCGCCTGGGCAACTTAGCGAGACCCCATCTCAAAAGAGGCTAAGATATAGCTCAGTGGTAGAGCACCCCTGGATTAATCCCCAGGACTGCCAATAAGAAAGAAAAATAAATAAGTAAAAGAGCTAACGCCCGGGCAGGGCATGTGGCCCAGTAGCAGAGCCCTTGCCTCGCATGCAAAGCACAGGGTTCAATGCCCAGTACCACAAAAACAAGCAGAAGAAACTGGATCCTCTTCAGAGTCTGTCTGCTGTGTAGACTGGCCGTGGTCCAGCACGGTGCAGTGAGGTTTTGTTCACGAGATGCAAGAAGTATAAACTCGGGCCGGTGAGATAGCTCAGTGGCATAAGCGCCTGCCTGGCAAGCGCAAGGTCCTGAGTTCGACTCCCGGTACCTGCATATGGAAAAAAATAAAAAGCGTAAACTCTTGGAAGAGACCGGTCTGATTTGGAATCCTGACTGCCGCTCTGTGGTTGGAAGCTGTGTCCTGACCTTCCCACCCGAGGTGACAGTGTCTACCTCGTAGGGTGCCTGTGAGTCTTGGAAATCCCCTCCTGTGGCGCACAGGCATGTGCAGAAAGGGCAGTGCTTTTGGGCTGTGTCTTGTCCACTGGCTTGGACACCATACCGCTTTGGTGACTATTTCTATTGAGAGCCGTGGAGTGGGGCTCTGGCGTGTGTTTATCTCAGCATCATACACAGCAGAACCACAAGGGTCAGACGGGATTGAGGGTGGGAATGAACCTTGCACGGCTGTTACGCACTACATAGCAGCTATGGCATTAGTTCAAGGTTGAGAATCCGTGACCAGGTCAGGAATGGTGGTGATGCATGCATGCCTGTGATTCCAGCACTCAGGAGGCGGAGGCAGGAAGATTGCCATGAGTTCCAGGCCAGCCTAGACTACATAGTGACACCCTGTCTCAAAAAAAAAAAAAAAAGATCCTTGACCAGATTGACTTATGTACTGAGTATGTTGCTAGCTGAGTGTTTATCACCCTAGTTTGTCTGTTATTCTTTTTTTGTCTTTTTTGAGACAGGGTTTTGCTATACAGTTCAGGCTGGCCTTGAACTCACTTTGTAGCCCAGGCTGGCCTCGAACTCACAGCAATCCTCCTGCCTCAGCCTCCCAAGTGCTACAATTACAGGCATGGACCACCACAAATACCGGCTGTTATTCCGTTTTAAATTGTATTTGTGATTAGTATGACTATGCCTCCTCCTTGTAATTTACCTTTTTCTTTTTTTTTTCGGAACCGGGAATTGAACTCAGGACCTTGCACTTGCCAGACAGGCGCTGTGCCACTGATCTATATCCCTGGCCACCTCCTCCTTGTAATTTAAAGCACTCAACTAGTAATGATTGCTTCTTCTTCCCCATACTCCTTCCCCCTACTGGGGGGTGGGGGTCCTCTGACTACAGTGCCACTTCCCTCTGCTTAGTGAGGGTAGAGTTCCGCTGTCAGCATAATGAAGACAGGTCCCCCCACCCCCAGTACTGGGGGTTGAACCCAGGGCTTTTGCACTGAGCTCCATCCTCAGCCCTGTTATGTTCAAAATTTGAGGTAGAATCTTGCTAAGCCACAAAGTTGCTCAGGCTGGGCTTGAGCTAGATCCTCCTGCCTCAGCCTCGTAGAGTGCTGGGATTACAGGCATGTGCCACCACCCCAAGCTGAGATAGGAGAGTTTGACCTTGTGGATGCTTACGTACATCTTGATATCTTGGTAATTACACTAGGAATTAGAAGGCATTCAGGGAAGCTGCAGGCAGCCTGATCATGGTGCGTTTGAGGACTATCTGGGGTCATATGTCAGATGGATGTGCTGATGATGGGGCACCCTGTGTGTGTGGTAAATGGTGTCTTAGTTTAAAACCAATGTACGCTTGATGACACCCAGCTGTCCCGTGTGTCCTCTTGCAGCGAAGTCAGGCGAGCTGGCGAGTGTTCCCGCCAGCGGCACCCACCCTCTGCCCAGCACTGGCAAGTCGGGCAGACCAGGGCCCGCCACTCTGCGCCAGGCTCTGCCTGCAGCTCCTGCAGGGGCATCCTGCGGGCGGACCAGAAGGAGTGATACTGTTGCCGCGTCCACAGCACCTCCCATGGCTCCCCCAACCCAGCCCCGGACCCCGGAAAGTGGAGGCCTGAGACCAAACACTAGCTCCATTTTGTCAGCATCTTCCGAATTGAATAAAACTCGAAGCATAGGACAGCGAGATTCCTGTCTAAATTCCAGGACGAAGATTGTGCCAACCCCTACAAATCCATTTAAAATCCCCAAGTTTTCAATCGGTGAGTAATTGATGAGTTTTAATGTGTTTCTTTCTTTCTTTTTTTTTTGTGGGTACCGGGAGTCAAACTCAAGACCTCGTGTGCCAGCAGGTCCCCGTGCCGCTGAGCAATATCACCGGTCCTTTTTTTCCTTTATGTGGGTACCAGGAGTTGAACTCAGGACCTTGCGCTTGCCAGGCAGGCGCTTATGCTGCTGAGCCATCTCACCGGCCCAATGTGTTTTTAAAGTACTGGAGAAACTCCTCTTTTGCCCTGACAGCCCTGTGTCCCCGCCTTCCGCTTGCCTTGCCCTCAGGGTTATAGCTGGACCGTCCCTTTTGTCACATCTTTGGGTGCCCTGTCCTCTGTCCTCTGCCACTGCCGAGTGTGATCTGCGGCAAAGCCCGTGGGGTCGAGTTTCACTTCCAGCGCGAGTTCCCCGTCCGCGCTCGCGGTGCTGATGTGGACCCGTTCATCACGGTCGCCTTGGTCTCTTCCTTACAACTCCGTTGTCTGTGCTCAGGGGTCTGTTTCTGTGGACTCGGTTTTCCCGGTGGTTGGGGACCGTCATGTTGAGGGCCTGGACGGAGCGTTCGCTCTGGAAGGCGCTGAGCTGGGTCCGGCAGGGAGGCAGGGTGCAGAGGGACGGACCCCTTCCGCGCCTCTTGTCGCTCTGAGGGCCGGGTCCAGAAGGGCCGCTCCTTTCGGGGGGTTAGCGCTTCCCACTTCAGCTGGCTGTCCACACGCGGCTGGCGTGTGACTGTTCCTGGCCCTGGGGTGCTCGGTCACTGGCCCCCACTTGCTCTTGCACGCCCTTCTGTCCTGCACCAGGTGCTGCCTGCTGTGCAGCCGGCGAAGAGCCCTTCCTCTCCCATCCTCCAGCCCTCATGCTGCAGCACCTGGGTCCCCTGGGTCCCCTGGGCCCCAGCCACTCTCTCCTGTGGTCAGGGGGCCCGCTCTTTCTCTGGGGCCCGCCCTCCTCTGGGGCCTGCCCTCCTCTGGGGCCTGCCCGCCTCCAGGGCGTCGTGTACCCAGCAGGTCCGAGGTGGTGGTTGGTGATGATCCATGAATGACTCGGACACTGTTGTGTGGCACAGAAGGTTCGGTTCTGTTCTGCAGGCAGCGGCTATCATCTCAAAGCCCCGGCCCAACACGGTCACGTTAGGAGCCATACTGTAGAAACTAATAGGTAACAGCCACAAAGTTCAGAAAGGAAGACACAGAACAGAACAGAACAGAACAGAACAGAACAGAACAGAAAGAGCATAACAGACGTGGTCTGTGTGGTGGCCTGGAACCTCGGTCCCAGGCTGAGCGGCGATGACTGAAAGAGCCAAACGCCCCACGCGAGCGCGGCCGGAGCTGCCCGTCCCCTTCCTACGCGGCTGCTCTCAGTTTCCAGACGCAGCGCGCAGTATTAGCATGTGATTGTCCCAGGACTGGGGGGGTAAGAGAGTGCTGTCAGTGAGCCCTGTCAGTGTCATTTGAACCAGAAGTTGTGTCGGGATGCTGCTGAAGTCACTGACCTAAGTCATGCCTGTTTGGTTACCCGCGGTAGCTATGGAAGGGAAGATTTTAACTGCAGCATTATCCTGCCAAGTGAGAAGATTAAGAAAACATAAACGAGAAAACGGCAGGGGTAGGAGCTACATCGTGACCTGGAACCTTCTATGACATCAGTTTCCTGCCCTGTTCTGTGGTTCGAATGTCATGGTGGTGCCACCCAAGGCCTCTGAGTTTCCTGTGTGATCCACACAGGCACCAGGCACAGGCTTGTTGTCCCTTAGATTTGGAAGCCAATCACCCAGCGCCAGTGTGCGGGGCTTTAGGAGGGAGCAGGCCGTGATGTCAGTGATCTGGAGGGAGCTGGGTTGGGGAGACTTGTTTTGAGAATTTAGGATCCGGCCTAGCTGATGATAGAAGATAAAACCCTTGATGAGTAGAGCTGTGGTCTGTGACAGGCCTGTTACAGGCTTTTTTTTCCCCCTCTGGTTTTTTTTTTGAGACAGGGTCTCATTATGTAGTGCAGGCTGGCCTTGAACTCAGTTATGTAGCCCAGGCTGGCCTCGAACTCATGGCAGTCCTCCTGCCTCAGCCTCCCGAGTGCTGGGATTACAGTCGTGCACCACCATGCCCGGTTTATAGTTTTTCTTTAAAAAGTAATTGTTCTCTGTACAGTAATACCAACTTTTACCAAAGGTAACACAAGAAAAACCAATTTGTTTGCAAACGGAGGTCAGCTTTGGCTGAAGTACTTACATGCGAGCAGCAAGAACTGAGATTTGCCAGATTTAGAAACCTCAGGGTGCTGAGGGCAGGCGTGGAAACCCCATGGTGCACAGCTCCCGTCCTGGGCCCGGGGCTGCGGGAGGCGACACAGCGAGGCCGGGTACTTGAAGCCGGGCATCCCAGCAGTGCGTTCAGGTGGGCCAGGTTTCCCACCGCAGCCTGCAATGAAGAGAACAGCTTCTTACTGAGCTTGTGCAAATAACCACGCTGCCATGAAAAGTATGGATAGTTTTTATTTTTTTATTTTTTTTAATTTGGGAGGAATTAATTAGGGAGGAAAAAATAAATTATTCCCACCTGGGCTGGTGAGATGGCTCAGTGGCATAAGTGCCTGCTGGCAAGCGCGAGGTCCTGAGTTCAACCCCTGGTACCCACATAAGAAAAAAAACAAAAAAAACCAAAAGGCTGTTTTATCAAGTTACTGTGAACTGTAAAGGGCTTCAGAAGCTTCCTTAAATCTAGAAAACAAAAAAAAGTAAATTTCAAGTAAATGGCCTAAAACCATGGATTTGACCCGTCTCTCAGCCTCATTCCTTGGTTCCTGCTCCGAGCTGCACGAGCAGTAGCGGGCCCCTTGCTCTCTTCGCAGAGCTCTGGGAGTTCCGCGTGCTCCCCCGCGGTATCTGTGCTACCAGCAGCCGGGCTCACGGTCCCTGCACAGCCTTTTCCGGGACTCTAACGGTGAACGCTTTTAGAGGAGAATCAAAACTATGGAGGACAAAAGACAGGAGTTTGATGGGAGTCCAGCAGTCGATGTGGAAACTCAGAGGTTTTCACGGCATGCAGCATTAAGAGGACAGATATGAGCCACAGTGTCACACCAGGGCCATCCAGCTCGGTAGACGCTCACACCAACAGTATGGCGCATATGGATATAACTGAGCGTCACCACGGAGTTTAAGAAACCGAGCGCAACCTTGAATTTATGCGTAGTGATCAATGGCTCAGTGTTAGCTGACTGGAAATGACTCAGAAATGTAAATAGCAGTGACTTCATAACTTTAAGACTTTAAAATACATTCGAATTTCACTTACCAACATTTATCCCACTTAGATTCGCCTAATTCATTGTTAATAGTTAAACCTCAATTACCTAGAAACTGGGATGTTAACACTGGGATGTTAACACACATAGTTGTTATTTTATTTCTTCGCCAAAGACCCCCAGGAGTTCGGTCTGCGAGCTGACGCAGGGAAGCTGTGGGCGCCGCGTCGCTCCGGTCTCAGGTCAGACGCGGGCCCCGGCAGAGCCGTGCACACACAGCGCTGAAGACGACCGCGTTGTGCCAGCAGATGCAAACCGGGCTCCTCATACAAGGTTTGCGCCCTGCTGCCTGGAAGGCATCTGGGACAGTTACTGGGCCTGAACACTGGATGCACGTGAGCCGGTCGCCGTGGAGTTCTCTGGGGCTTTTACCTCCTTGTAGCGCCACGTGGAGCGTGTGGCATGCACGACACAGCCACGTACACAGAGATCTTGCACTCCTGTTCTAGGGTTCAGTCATGAGACAGAAAAGTACGGTCGTAGCAACTTGTCAGTTTATAAAAGGACAGTTGGAGCCAGTTTCTCTCTCTGACAGAACGAGACCAGTTAAGGTCACCCATTCATATGGCTGAACGTGGAGATTTCTATTTGCCTGACAGGTAGTCCTGGGAAGGCTGTGGACCAAAGTTTGGTAAATCAATTCTGTCCTTGTAGCAGCTGGATTGAAACAACCTCTTTATATTCCCACCCTTTCTCTCTCTCTCTCTTTTTTTTTTTTTTTTTTTTTTTTAAGACAGGGTCTCACTATGTATTCCAGGCTGGCCTTGAACTCATTGTATAGGCCAGACTGGCCTCAGACTCACAGCAATCCTCCTGCCTCAGCCTCCCCAGTGCTGGGATTACAGGGGTGCACCACCACACCTGGCTTCCTTTTCTCCATCTTCAGTCTTAAATTAGTTTAGAAGTAACTCTTGGGTATTTACATTTTATCTAGGACTGATTGAAATAACAAACTTCCAAGTGACCTTGAATTTTGTAACAAAATGACCTTTTTGCCAGTTTGGATTGCCTGACTAATCGTTGTGAGTGGAAACATTTTTAAAAGCCTTTTTAAAAGATTATTTGTAGTTTTTCTTTGGTTTTTCCTGACCCATGTGGCAGACAAAACAGTTTTTGTACTGTATATTGCTCTGAGCTCAAGATTAGGCCAAGGCATCGGAGAGGTTTAAAAGAAGGCAGGAGTATTTTGTAAACCACTGTTTGCCAAGCAGACTGAGATTTCATTTCTGGAAGGGATGACTCAGGAGGCGAGGCTGCCACGGAGCTGCTGTCAGTCGCAAAACCATTAATTTGAAAGGTTCCCCCTGCTCCCATCGCAGCTGAAATGTCCCAAGGAAAAGCTGTAAGCAGGCTTTGCCCTGTTTTCATCTCCATTTGTCTTTATCTTAGTACTGGCAAATGTGGTAAAGCTGGTGGTTACTGTCAGGTGCTCGCAGGCGAGAGAGCCTTTCCCTTCCTTCCTGACCTCCTGGCTTTCCTGGTTTTTCGTTGGCTCCATTTTGATCCTGGCAGCCTTCCCAGGTATCCAGAAGATGCTGGCATTGCTGGCCAGCGCTGGCTGCCTGTGCCCTCTGCCTGCTCCCAGAGTTCCCGTGGGTGCAGTGAGCTGTTCTGCTGAGTGTCTCCTTGTGCTGGGCACTCTTAGGGACTCTTAGGGACAGGAGCTGTAGTGATCAGGTCCTGCTTTCGTGGAATTTATATTTAATAGGAGAAGACACAAAAGATATCAAACAAATTCAGTTTTGGATCGTAAGTGTGATGGTAAAATGAGTAGGGAGGACGTTATCGTTCCTGCCGTGTGTTGGGGAGGAATTTAGACAGAGCGGTCCTTTCGCTCAGATGTCAGGAGGGGCACAGGAGCTACAGGCCGAGCTGGGGGTGGAGCTTGTATGAAGCCCCCAGTTTTGTCCCCAGTACCCCCCCACACACACACACGAGGTGGGCAGCCCCTAGACCACCCAGAGGGAGAACACTCTGGTTGAGGAGGTGGCACTGCAAAGGTCCTGAGGCAGGACAGCGTGTAACACGTTCTGAGGCGAGAATGAAGACTAGAGGGGTTGGGATGTAGTTACAGTAGTGGGGATGAGATTCTTCTACAAGCCCCTGGTCTTAATCACAATGGATGTTTATGCGCTTCCCACATCGTAGTGCAGCTAGGCTTCACAGAGCTGGTAAGCTACTCCTCGGTTTCGGTGTCCTGGGCGTCTTGTCTTGTTTAGCCGTGACTAGCTTTCCTTCCTTGTGGTCCAGTGTGGCTGCACCAGCTCCAGGCTACACGTCTCTTCCCAGGCCCAGTACTTACTGCAGGCCATTTGCTATTTCCATTTATGTCCCACTGATCAGGACTTGGCCACGTGGCCATGCTTCTCAGAGGCTGAGAGAATAGTCTCTCTTCTGCACCCAGCTACAATGTCTGACTGCAGAGAAGACTTTTGAACCCAGACTAGCAACCTCAGCCAGACCAACGGAAGGGAAGAATCACAAGGCTGAAGGCAAAGGCAGGCAGCTCGAGGCCAGCTCACTCAGTGCCTGCGTAGTGACCACAGGAGGGACTGCAGCGTCACCAGCTGCAGGAGGAGGTGCCGTGTAGGGCCTGTGTGACCACCAGAGATCCTTCTGGCAGGGGTGCAGGCCTTGCTCCAACCCCGAGAGCTGAGGATCTCCATCTGCCTGAGGCTCCAGGGGTTAGGGGGCCACGGGGCTGTGTGCGCAGGGCACCCAGTGGCCCTGATGTTTGCCAGGCGCTACCTGTCGGGAGACCAGAGGGCTGGCAGAGGGGGCGACAGAGCCCCTCAGGCTGCTGAGCTCAGCGATGTCGCAGGTGGAGGTGAAAGTCAGGCCATGCATCCTGCCGGACCCACGCTGCTTGTGCAACCTCAGCACCGGCTGGGAGAGGCCAGGCTGCTTGGCGCACACAACCCTGAGCGCTGTGCAGGCCACTGCCCCTGCCCATGGGCACTGAAGTGTGCCGTGCGGCTGCCTCAGTGGGCCCCAGGCGGGGCAGGTGCTGCTGACACGCCTTCTGCTGCGGGTTCCCAGTGTGCCTCTTCTGACCTTCATCTGACTGTGTGTACTTCTCTTGGTCCTAGGCAGGTCCCCCGACGGTACGACGCCGAAGTTCTCGCGGGCGCAGAGGCTGCAGTCGTGGGCGTCTGCTGGCAGGTGAGTGACGTGGGGCTGCTTCCTTGCTTATGTCAGAGGACGCTGTGTCCCCAGCTCCTCAGAGTACTGCCTCCAGGACAAGGGTCCTCCCCACAGCCAATGCACGGCCACCTTCGGGCAGGCTCAGCCACAGCCCAGCCACTTCCACTGACCACCTCACCTACCTCTCCGACCCTTGGCTTCCCCACTGGAGAAGGCCAGAATAGCTCCTGCCCTTGGGGTTACACTGAGGATGGCCCTTGTTGGTGTTTTTATTTATTATCGCTGGAATTCATGGTCGAGCCAGCAGTATCAGCACGAGAGGGGCAGTAGGTGGGCAGGAGCTTGACCTGGGGGCACCTCTCGCTGCAGGCTCTTGGGCAGAGTCTGTCCTTGGGGGAGTGCTATGTAAAGTTTGTTTCCACACTTTTGGGCCACTGCACAAAACTATCACAGCCTGGGGTTAAACAGCCGAAAAAGTGCTCTGGAGGCCGCATGTCTAAGAGGGAGGCACTGGCAGGCTCGGTGCCTGGCCAGGGCCCTGCTCGTTTCCTGGGCAGCCTTCCCACCACGTCCTCACATGGCAGCGAGAAAACCGGCTCTGGGGTCCTCCACATAAGAGCACTGGTCCCCTTCTCGAGGGCTCTGCACCCTGCCGCATCACCTCCCTAACCCTAACCCCGCCACCTTGCCAGTTAGGGGTCACTGTAAGAATTCGGGGAGGGCCACGAACCCCGAGTCCATCACCAGTGGACTCAGCCATTCTTCATCAGCAGCAACAAAACAGAACACAGCCAGGCAGGGCCACAGGATTGAGGGATGGGAGATGGGGAGAACCAAATGCCGAGGCCCCTGCACCGCCACCCTGTGGCTCAGAGACCCTACCCTGGGCACGAGTGGGCACATAGGAGACCGGCTCATCCCTCGCCTGCCCCCCTGGTTGCTGCAGGCCGGGCTTCCTGTGGAGGTTCCCACGACGCCATCAAAAGATGCTCTCCGCTCTCCCGAACCTCCCGGGAAGTGCTTTCCTGCGGTTGCCCACGCAGTGCAGCCGCAGCTGATGAAGTTGTCTTGCGGTTACCGTGGGAGGGGAGGGGCCTGAGGCCCAGGCCAGCGTGCCCTGTGGGGACCTCAGCCCTGCCTCGCTGGACCCCTCCTCTCAAGGGCAGACTGATCCAGGCCTTGCTGGCTGCACTCAGCGCGCTGGCTGACGGGCCTTTCGCTTTGTTCAGGCCACCTCGGCTCACCCTGACCTCGTCTTTCCAGGGTTGTGGTTCACAGCACTCCTGTGAGATGTTCTTCAGGGCCAGCTTCACAAAGCCCCTCCGGGAACATGAGGACCCCCGTGGGTGCGAGACGGGTGTCCGCGTTGCCCACACCTGCCAGCTGGCACCTCTCTGGCCTCCCACTGGTGACCCCCAGAACTATGCCCAGGGCTCTGGCGTCCCCGCTGTGTGTCCCTGCCCGGCGGCTGTCTTCCGAGCCGCGGAGAAGATCCACAGTGGGGTAAGAGCAGAGGCTGCACACCCCACACTGGGCGGAGTGTGGTCCCTGGACATGGCGGTGGTGCCAGCCACCTGCCCCAGCACTGTTAGAGAGGAAAGGGCGGGCGCTCCCTGCTTCTGCGGTGGCTCTTACCTGATAGGCACAGGGCAAACCCGGGCGAAGGCTTTGCCTGGTCCCAGGTAGGACCAGGGCCTGGGAGGCCAGGTGGGCAGAGCTCAGCATCTTCTCTGGGTTCTTGGCTGGCTGCTGTTCTTGCAGGGGTCCTGTGAGAGGCCCCTCTGTGGCCATCGGGGTGATGGCCCTCGGGACCCCACCCACGTCTCTGCCCTTGTCTGTCTCCTCGTGGCGCCTACACACCCACACATACACCCCCGTCACCGGGGTGTCTGCTCTGCTGTGCCCCTGCCTGCAGTGTGCTGCCCTGTGCTGCCCTGGCCCTGAGCCTTATGACACAGCCATCTTCCTCCCGCTCTGCTCCTCCCCAGCCCCTTCCCGCCACTGCACCCAGAAGGGTGTGTCTGTCACCTAAAGGTTGTCAGGCTCCTCTGGGCACGCAGCTCCCAGAGCTGGGACTCTCCGTCATCCTTTCCCCGGAGCTTATAAGCCCATGGCACGTGGTAGGAGCTCAGGAAGTATTTATGAGCGTAGTCCTTGCGTGGAACACAGCGCGGTCCCAGCTCCCTTGACTGAGGCTGTGTCAGGAGCCAGAAGCTGCACTGGTCACAGCTCTGCCCTGTGGCCCTGCTCCTGGGCTTATATTTTACAACTGCCAGGGAAGGGATGAGTGGGCACAAGGTGAAACCGGACTGAGCCCGATTCCAGTGGAAGGAAGCCTGGGAGCCACCAGCCCTCCCATTGGGCAGAGGAAACTCGAGGTCTGGAAGGTGACGGTGTCCCCCAGGTGCTGGTCTGCTGAGGAGCTGGCAGCAGGGCCAGGCACTCCTGCCACAGGATGCTTCCAGGACTTTCCTTCCCTCCGCAGCACTGAGCCAGCGAGGGACAGCGGCAGAGGGCCAGGGTGCCGGCAGGTGGCCCCCTCACCTGGTGCGGGCTTCTCCCCTCCTCCCTCTGTGCCCCAAGCCCTTTGCTTCTCCCCAGAGAACAGTGATCCTTTCTTGGAAGGCCTTGCCACAGGACCAGCTCAAGATGAGGCCAGGCCCAAGGAGGACACCCGCCCCACTGAGGTAGGCAGAGGCAGCCGGGTTCCCGCCCCTGTTGGAGGTGTGCAGAGACCGGCTGCGCTGGAGGGTGGGCTCACAGTTCCCTGCAGCACTCACTCTGGCCAGGTCTTTCCCATGTTTGGTGAGGGAGGCAGTCGGGTCAGAGGGAAGGAACGGGGTAGGGCCGAGGCTCCCTGCTGGGGTGGGCAGGGGGCTTCCTCAGGTTTCCTGAGCAGAGCCTGCATCTCCCAAGGTGGCTGACACAGCAGTGCTGGACCATCCTCCCCTGTGCATCCCTGCCCAGGCCCTGCTTGTGGACATTGGGCTGGACCAGCTCGCCATCTCGCCCCGGGCCGAGAGCCGACCCCCGGCGGACCTCCCACTCATCGACCTTGGCAGCACTCCTGGAGCCGATGTGCCCTCGGGGCCTGAGAGCGGACCCTTGATTGACCTCATGGCCAACACCCCGGACATGAGCAGACATGGTGTGCCAAAAGCTGTGCAGGCCGAGGGACAGGTGAGGGCGAGGCTGTTTGTGCCGACTTCAGCCTGGGCGCTCTTGGTCCCGGGCTCCTCAAATCATGGTGCCCCTCGCACCTCAAAGGGCTCAGGTCCCAGTGCATGACTCAGCTTTGATGGCCTGAGCTTCTCAAAAGTGACCACTGCTGGGTCACTGAAGTGTGCTGCTAGGACCCAGCGAGCTCTCGGGGTGCAGGGTTGGTGTCCCCAGCCCCACAGCCTGTGCCTGTGGTGTTAGGAAGGAGCATGCGTGTCTGAGGCTCCGAGGTCAATGTGTGTCCATGTCTCCCCCCAACATCTTAGCTGTGATGGTCGAAATTTCCTTTACTCGTCCCTGAACCTGGGGTACCAAGCTATTTTCCCAGCCCCAAGCCCCCGGTGGATCTGGCACGCAGGTCGCCATGGCGTCCACGTGGGGGACGTGTGGTGGCGGCACGGGCGGCTGTGCTCACCTTGTCGTTTGCTGTTCTGCAGCTCATCGACCTGTGCTCCCCTCTCATCCAGCTGAGCCCCGAAGCTGACAAAGAAAACCTGGACTCGCCACTTCTCAAGTTCTGATAAAAGCCCGGGAGCCGCTACACTGTGTGAAAGGGACAGTTGGTCTTAAAGGGGCTCTCGACCCTTAGAAATGTGGTACAGGAAACTGATTTTTTAAAAAAGGCCAACTGCGTTTTCTGTGCCTGGAGGGGGTGGCTGGGGACAGTTCTGCTTCCTTAGTTCCTCTCCTTCCATTCCCGGGCTAGGATGCAGTGCTCCGAATGAAGAATTTGAGGTTCTGTATGTAAAATAGCAAGCACTTAAAAGTTAAATTTGTATGAAATGTTAAATAGTCTAGATTTAAATTAAGTTGTAAAATAAAAGTGTATTAAAACATTCTTGCTTTTTGGTCCGGTGAGATGGCTCAGCGGCATAAGTGCCTGCCTGGCAAGCGCAAGGTCCTGAGTTTGACTCCCGGAACCCACATACGAAAAAAGGGCCGGTGTTATCGCTCAGCGGCACGGGCGCCTGCTGGTGCGCGAGGTCCTGAGGTCGACCCCCGGTACCCACAAAAAAAAAAATCCTTGCTTTTGAAGCTTATCTTGATTTTCAAATGCATATAGCTATTCTCATCTCACCCATCACTATGCAAGACTTATGTTATCTGGTTGTTAGTGTTTTTATAAGTGATTTTGAAAATTTAGTGTGAATAAAAATTGATGTAAATCTAGAGCACAGCCTACCGCAGCTGTACCCTCCCCTGTCACAGGCCTAGGAACCTGCATTTTTTGGGCACCCAGCTGGTTCTGGCACTGCGTCTGAGGACCACACCTTGGGGAGGCTGCTGTTGACAGCTGAGGTCCTGAGGAAGAGAGAAACATGAGTAACAGGAAAGGCCCAGCCCTATCCTGAGGCCACGCTACTGGACAGGACAGAGGCTTAGTGTGCCCTCAGCAGGGACACCATCGGGGGTCACCCGATGGGGGTCATGGGAACTAGGGGCACTGAAAACCAGTGCCTGCCTGAAGCCTCTCATTTTCTGAGTCCAGTGTCCTGGAGGCCCCTGATTTGTGCACGTCTCTTTACGGTTTGAAGAGTCCTTAGTCTTTGTTCATTGGCATCAAAGCAGACAGATGAGACTAACAGGACCCCACTCTGGTGTTCCTGCATCAGGCCAGGTCCTCCCTCTTCCACAGCTGGGGAAAGAGACGGCCAGGCTGGACTTCTCACCTCCATGGTTAATGTGGCGATATAGAACGGTCACCTGGAAGCAGCTGCTGTGGCATCCAGAGCAGGAAACACGGCTCGCATGGCCACGCCTGCAGCCACAGGCTTTGAACAGAAGGCAGGGAAGTGCAAGGATGAACTACTGAGCTGGGGTTGCCTTGGGTCCACCAGCAGACTGCGGCGGGCTGCGGGAGAGGGAACCCAAAGAAACCGCAGCAGATCCTCCTGCACAGTTGTAGCGCCCTGGGTATTAGCACCACGGGGGCCTCGGCGAGCCTCTGCTTTGATCCCTCATTTCACAGCGAAATAAAACCAAAACCCAGAATTGAATTTATCCAACAGATAGAGTCTCTAGCATGGGTCAGGCTGCATTTTCCTGAGGATCCAGTGGGTAGAAAGCTGTGGCATCCCCACCTCCTTGGGGCCTGAGGTTTGGTGGGAGAAGAGACATCAAACCTGTGATAGCTGGATTGTGTCTTGGCTGTCTCCATTCAAACCCTCACCTTCACAGTCCTCACCTGCAGCCCTGGGCCCTGGCTCATCCAGTGCTTTCTCTTCCCTCCTGCAGCTGGGCTGTCCTGGAGCCTAGGGTGCTGCCCAGTGTACAAGTACCTGGAGCATAGCCAACCTCCAGGTTCTCTGGGCAGCAGGGAGAAGGTTTTCTAAGTGCATGGGTTGGGCAGGACAGCCTCTGCACCCCGAGCTGTAGTCCCTCTCATCTGCCTCCCCTGCTGTCCCGCTCCGCAGTCTGACAGCTTCCCCAAGCTCCGGTCCTCGCCTGGCACCAGGCCCCAGCCTGGCCACTCAGGGTTCAGAGAAGGCTTGGGATGTCAGAACCAACGTGCCCCTGGCACTCAGGGCAGGCCGTGGGCTCTCACCTTTTCAGCACAGCACCAAGTACACTGGCTGCCAATGGAGCATAACCCTGCCACTCTTAAGAGGCCCAATTTCCTGTGATTTTCACATTTCTGTGGGGCAAATGTCTCTTTTCCATGTCTGAAATCCACACACCTTACACTGCTGTTGGCAGGTGGAGCTTGGGTTATCACTGCCTTCGCCAAAGCCAGTCCACTGTGACTAACAGTGAACTCTCGGAGCGGCCAAGTGCCCCAAATACCACGTATTAAGCTGAAAAATCACAGAACATGTGCGTATATAAAGTTTCGGCTACTTTGTGGGTGGCTGTAGTGCACCGAGGCCCAAAGCCCTTTTGGCTTAGGCAGGAAGGAGCTTACAGTGCTGTCGTGGTTTCTATCGAGACGGCCCCCCAAAGTCCCATGCGCTCAGAGGGGCCTTTGGAAGGAGACTGGATCATGGGTGTGTGACACTAGACTAGTCCTCTAACGGGCTTATAGCTGGGTATGAGCCGGGAGGGAGAGAGCGCCCGGGCGGCGGGGAAGCCTCGGCCCGGGGCCGGGAAGGGAGGTCCGCGGCGTCTTCTCACGCCGGGTGCACACAAGTCCTGGCGGAACACGGGAAGCGGGGAGCGCGTTTCCTGCGGGGCAGTGAGCTCTGACTCATGGCGGGGGCGGGACTTCCGGCGCGAGGCGGAAGCTGCCCCCGCGGTGGCGACCTTACGTGGCCGTGGGACTGCGCGCGGATGCAGGCGGCGCGGCACGTCGTGTGCGCCCTGTCGGGCGGCGTGGACAGCGCCGTGGCCGCGCTGCTGCTGAGGCGGAGAGGTGAGGCGGCCGCGGCCTCGCTCGCCCCCGAGCGGCCCTTCTGGAGCCCCCGCACGGTCGCGATCGGACTCGGCGTGGGTCGGGAGGGGAGGCCCGGGGGCTGCGCTCGCGGGGACGGCGTGGGGCGTCCGCTCCGACCTCTGCGCAGCGGCCGCGCTCCTTTTCCCCTCGCTCACGAGACGGCGAAACAATGCGCACTAAGTCACGTCTGTCTTCTCCGTTCGCCGGATCACAGACTTTTCCCGAAGCGCTTGCACTTTCCCCTGGCATCTAAACAGAGCCCCGCAGGTGCTCGGGGTTCTTGGGTGCCGCAGCAGTGATTACCTACCCCTAAACTAAGTCCTCCATCTCATCGCCAGGCGTCATGCACACAGCAGAGTTCCGCCATCTCCGCTGTCCGCCACCTTGGGTGCAGGCTGCGGGATTGCAAAGTTGCGAACCTGGTTGCTGAACTTAGGCGAGTTCTGTAAAGTGGGATGATACCGCCCTCACAGGGTGACTAGAAGGAGTAAACGACACATTGTACATAAAAAGGTTTATCCCGGCGCCCAGCACGGATGAGGAACTCAGAAAACAGTCGTGGTTTATTAATATATATAAGGGAAGGGTTGGCAAAACGTCAGCGTATTGAGCTGAGCATGGAGAAGACTAGGATCTCACCCAGCAAAGCACTGGAGGCCTGAGGTGAGGCAGCAGTTTGGCAGAGTTGGCAGAAGCAGCAGAGTAGAGAGTGAGTGCTGGCAGGGTGGCGAGGTGTGAGCCCCAAGCTTGGGAGCTATCAGGGTGTTAGGGACTTGAAGCTGTGTTGGAGATCAGCTCAGAGCCCTTGAAGGGTTCTGACAAGAGACGTAGCTAGGTGTTTTGGGAGATGCCAAAGTCTGGCCATGTCTTCCAGATTCGTCTTTTTACCTTCTGCCTCCAGACTCTACAACTTTATAGTTCAGGCTTCCTTGGATTATTCCCCATGGAGGGAGCCAGTGGACTTACCAGGGAAAAGAGCACAGCGCTCTCGTTTTGGCACCGAGGGCTCTTTTGTGTGTGTGTTTGGGTGGGGGGTCCTGTCATGTGCACCCTGGAAAGTTTGAGGAACCAACCTGGAGTGTCTGAGCCTACGCTCACATGCGCAGGTCACATCTCTTAATGAGAAAGATGATCAGGCAGATGAGGCTGTGGGAGCAGTGCGGTTTTAAAGCTCTGTGTGTAGGATTTATTCACTGTACAAGTTCTTTTTGAGCTGCCATTTTGTGCTGGGTACGGTGCTAAGTGCTGGGGGCACAGGGTTGAATTAAACAGTTCCTCTCCTGCTGAAGTGAGTTGCAGGGGACTCAGGCCGGATAACTGAGCCTGTGTGCTGAGTTCTGAAATAGAAGTGGCCCCAGGTGCTTCTCTGTGCAGAGGCAGGAAGGCCTGCACACCTGCTGGGATGGGGTGGCCCCTTTTCATCATGGCAAAGTGGGGGGCAATCTTTTTTTTTTTTGTGCGTACCGGGGGGCCGACCTCAGGACCTCACGTGCCAACAGGCGCCCGTGCCACTGAGCGATATCACCGGCCCCTTTTTCGTATGTGGTATCCGGGAGTCGAACTCGGGCCCTCGCGCTTGCCGGGCAGGCGCTTAAGCCGCTGAGCCGTCTCACCGGCCCAGGGGGGCAATCTTTTAAGTCTGCTTTAACAAAAATGCCGTCTTTCCTTAAATTCAGCCTAACAGAAAGAAACAGATTCCTCTTACAGGGCAGGTGCCTGAGCAGCTTGCTAAGATGGTATAATAGGGCCAATGTTTCAGTATTTGGTTGTGTAATTTGTCACAAAAGGAAAGAGGAAAAGTGAGTCATTAAATACGTGGTGGAGCCCTTAAAAATAAACAAAATTTTTATTCTATTTTTTGGTGCTGGGGATTAAACCTTGGGCATACAAAGCGTGGGCTTTGTTACTGAATTACAACCCCAGGTGGATAAAGTATCCAACATTTTAATTGTCTTTATACCTGATAACCTAGACTCGTAAATCTTAGTAGCTGGGAATTTTTGAATGAGTTTACTTTTCTAATAACCGAGTGGGTTTTTTTTGTTTTTTTTTTCATGGGTACCAGGGTCGGCCTCAGGACTTCGCGCTTGCCAGGCAGGCGCTTATGCCGCTGAGCCATCTCACTGGCCTGAGTGGTGGTTTTATTTCCACTGAAACACTGGAGTTTTGGCTGACCTCTCAGCCGGTCAGCACACATGGCTGAGCCCCCCATGTTGTGCTGCTCCGTGGTTTAGGGACACAAAGATGGGGACTCAGGCAAAATTTCAGTCCATTCTGTGTTTTGGTGACAGGGTTTTTACAGAGCCCAGGGGGGACCTAGGGAAAGGAGTGCCCAGAAGGCTGGCACTAGGGTGTCACCCTGAGCCCCAAAGGCCTTATGGCAAAGCTTGGGCTGCCAGGTACAGAGGCACAGAAGAGAGAGTGTGTGAGGGACTGTTCTGAACATAGAAAGTGCTGCCTTCTTACCTGAGGTGGACCGATGGACTCCAGTTTACCCCTTCCCTCCCCAGGTTACCAGGTGACAGGGGTGTTCATGAAGAACTGGGACTCACTGGACGAGCATGGCGCGTGCGCCGCTGACAGAGACTGCGAGGATGCTTACAAAGTCTGCCGAATCTTAGACATTCCTTTCCATCAGGTGTCCTACATCAAGGAGTACTGGAACGACGTGTTCAGGTGAGCGCAGGCTACAGTGCGAGGCTTACTGTGTGTCATATCTCTTTGCCCGGGGAAGGACAGCTACAGTCAGCCAGGCTGACAGACATGCAGCCCAGGTGCTGCCTCTGCGGGGGTGCCAGAGACTGTGGGAGCCCTCAGCTGCACAGTGCCCCTTGTGGCAGTCTCTCCGTGGGCCTTGAACTTGCAGTCCTCCTGCCTCAGCCTTTTAGAGTGCTGGAATTACAGGTGTGTGCCATCACGCCCCATGCAGATATTATTAGTTAATTAATTAGTTAATTTTTCTGGTACTGGGGATTGAGCTACATCCCTAGACCGTTTTTATTTTGAGGCAGAATCTTGCTAAGCTGCCCAGGCTGTGCTCGAACTTGTGATCCTCTTGCCTCAGCCTCCCAGAGTGCTGGGATCACAGCATTCAACTCCGTGTCCAGCTAGACATTCTGTTTAGTTGCCGTCTCCCTCACTCAGCGCGGGAGCAGCCTCTCCTGTCTAGTGGAAGAGCAGGCAGGCTGTTCCCCCGTTGTTTTTCTGGTGCCACCTGACATGGCTTTCCTCAGTGTGCCAGGAGCTGTCTTCCCGTAAACTGGCTGCCTCTTCGGTGTTTATTCGATGCTTGCGTAGAAGGTTTATTGGGTCTGTAAATGTGTGACAGAGACGTGGAAGAGAGAGTGTGGGTGTTAGGTAGTTTGCAGCTTAATGAACCTCTTGACAACTTCCAACAACTAAAAAGAGTGGAGCTGGGCGTGGAGGCACACGCCTCTAAGACCAGTGCTATGGGACCCAGTGTTAAACTCCTGGGGCTGGCGTGGCATGGCTCCCCGGGACTGTGGGTTCTGCCCCACCTTGCTGAGGTGGCAGCATCCTTCTCCACGTCCAGTCTGTCTGCTAGGACAGAAGTCCACCGAGTCGGGGCGGCCAGCTACACTGTGCACCCCCAGGAGGCTGCCAGTCCTCGGAAGTGTGTCAGTCACATCGGAAGAGTTTTCTCAGTGTATTTGCCTGGTTGCCTGGGTCCCCAGGCTGACACTGAGAAGACCTAATAGAGCCTTGATGGTTTTATGGCTGCTGTGTTAGGGCGAGCTCTGTCCTTCCCTGAGCCCTCCTGTGCCGGAGCAGTGCGGTGTGACCCCGGCACGAGGGTAGATGGTGCCTAAGCCGCAGCAGCAGGGACAGCACCTGCTCCTTGTCCAGGCTTAGTGGTTATCACAGGGTCAGATGGTGAAAACACAGAAGATGGCTTGAAACGAGAGCTCTCCTGTGTTGCAGAAGATTACAGTTTTGGTACAACAGTGAGAAAGGCTATGTTAAACAAATAACTTAGCCAATTTATTTTTCGGGGAATGTTTCGCACTTAGAACTGAAGAGGCCTTTTCTTTTATTCCAGCGATTTTTTGAATGAGTATGAGAAAGGCAGGACTCCTAACCCTGACATAGTCTGCAATAAGCACATCAAGTTCAGCTGCTTCCTTCATTATGCTGTGGACAACCTTGGTAAGGAAAAGGGGTTTCTCCATTTGTTTTCTTTTTTTTTTTGTGGGTACTGGGGGGTCGACCTCAGGACCTCGCGCGCCAGCAGGCGCCCGTGCCGCTGAGCGATATCACCGGCCCCTTTTTTTGTATGTGGGATCCGGGAGTCGAACTCGGGCCCTCGCGCTTGCCAGGCAGGCGCTTATGCCGCTGAGCCATCTCACCGGCCCCCTCCATTTGTTTTTAAAAATCATTGGCTTTCCAAGATAGCCAGAGGCCAAAACCTTGGAAATAGTTTTGTGTTTCAGAGGGGAAGGGAGTGGTGAAAACAGTGCTATTTTGTATGTACTTTCTAGTGCAGTGCAAATGGCAGGAGAGGGTGCTGTCTGGCAGCGGCTTCAGGTGTTCCAAGGAAAGGCAGTTGGGTTACTGCTGAAGAGGCAAAAAGTGACAATGTCCCAGGAGGAGGGGGTTCGAGAAAGTAAGATTCTGATAGTAAAATATCAATGATCTTAATGAGGTATTAGCAAAAGAGAGCGAGAGAGGACAAGTAGCTGAGCCTCTTAAGTGTAGCAGGAAGAGTAGAACTTCAGGAGAATGCCAAAGGCAGCAAGCTTTCTGAGGCTGGCAGGCGCTTGAGGAGCACAAGAGTTAGCTGCGTGCCCAGACAGCCCGGGGCCAGGAGCTGAGGCATGGGGGGCAGCACCGCTGACAAGGAGGCCCCGTAACTGGAGCTGGGGCAGTACAGAGTCTGCAACCCACAGGAAGCCAGAGGACACTTGAGATGAATTTGTCCCCACGTCACACTGAGCCAGGATCCATCAGATCCTACCTGGCTCCCTGCCGGGCCCCCTGAACCCCTCCATAGGTTCCGCTCTGCCTGAGGGGCTCTAGTTCCAGATTGGTTGTGTGTAGGGGGAGGCTCAGGGGCCCAAGGTCACGGCTCAAGAAGCGCAGGTTTACTCATCCTGTTTCCTCTGAAACCTTTCTCCTGCTTCCAAAATGAGTTTCTGCTTTGTCCTGAGAACAGGTCTGTGCTCTGCCCGATTCTGGCTCCTGGTTCCCTATTCTGTCCTGGGTCTGACACTGTCTTCGTGGCCTGTTCTGAAGCCCACTTTATGGTCGAGGCCCTGTGCCAGCTGATGACTTGCCTGCCCACCAAACCTGTAGATTGTGTCTACTCTTAAGTTTCCGCTTTCTTGAGTCCATCTGCATATGTGACAGCCCATTTCTCTTTGTCAAATCTCCCTAATGCTGCATGGCTTGCATAAGCCTCCTCTTGGTAACCGTTCCTGTCCCCTGTCTTTGGGGTCACCATAATGAACTTCTGAAGTTCCTGATGCTGGGCTGTCACTGCAGATCACCCCACCGTCCTGCCGTGGCCACATCCCACATGGTCATATGCCCTTGATCCAGCAGGATAACACTTCCTGTGGTGACAAAGATGACCTAGTGGTACCTTGGGGGCATTGAGAGAGTGACCTAATGATATGATGATGAAACATTGGCTCGTGAAGCTTGGAATTAAAAAGAGCTACAGAAACTCAAAGAAAATCATGAATTTGAATGCGGGCTAACACCGGAACCATGAACTGTAGATGCACCTTGCTGACGGGGCTCAGTAATGAATTCGCCCAGTGCAGACTAGAGGGAGCTGGCATGGTTGCCGTCTGGGTGCAGAAGTTCCGGGGGATCTGGGTGTCCTGGGGGTGACAGAGCCAGTGCTTCGTGTTTGTTGTTGAGGGCTGTGCAGTCGGAGCTGGCGCGGAAAGGGAAATAAATCCTGGTGGTCTGCCCTGCTCGGCCGTGATTGTCATTCAGGGAATGTAACAGGCAGGGGGAGCATGGGTGAATTTGATTTCCAGGATGTCTGGAAGTATGTCCCCTGATGAACTGTGGGATTGCTCTGGGTCTCCTGGCAGCGGTCAGGCGTGCCACATTCCCAGGATGACACCAGAGGGTGGCGGGGCTGGGACTTGCGGGGGAAAGATTTCTGGGAGCGGCACACCCAGCTCTTCAGGAAGCACTTGCCTTTGGACGTGTGAAGTCCCCGTCAGCGCTGCTTTCTGGGCGCCCTCAGTGGCTGCCTGCGGGGTGTGTCGGAAGGGATTTCTGCAGCGAGCGCTTCCAAGTCTGGGCGGAGTGCATGGAGGTGCGGTGGAGCGAAGCTCGAGGAATGGCCTCTTGAGATCGCGGGGCTTCTCCTAGAAGAGCCCTACGGTCCTCTCGGTGTGAGCGGCTTTTCTTCAGGGAAGTAACTTTTAAAGTGGGTTCTTTCTGCTAGAGAACGAGTCAAGATGTGGTGTGTTCCACGGTCCTTCCTCAGGTCATTCACACGCAGGGGTAACTCCTGCCGTGCCTCCTGTTGTACGCTGAGGCACTCTGGTTTTTACCTACCGGATCGGTTTTGCTCCCCTTCTAGTACTGAATACCCGCAATACTGAGTATCTGCAATTTTCACACGGCAGAAATGTCCTTCAGCATGATAAAATAATACGCATTTATTAAAATATAAAACTACTGAACAGTGAAAAAAGAGGGGTGCATTTGTCTATCGCAACTTAATTCCCAGAGCCAGAGACACAAACGTGTGGTTTCTGCCTGCTGAATAACAGAGCCGTAGTACCCATCCCCGTTTCCCGTTACCATCTGAGCGCTCTCCCGCGTCGTCAGATCAGCCTCGTCAGCGCTGCTGTCGCGGCAGCTGCGGCGTTCCAGTTCAGCCCACGTCCCCCGGGGAGAGCCTGTGGGTGTCTTCAGCCTTCCTCAGTACTGGGAGAAACTGCAGTGGGCTTTTTGTGCTCAAACTGTGTCCCTGTCTCGTGATGTAGGCCAGAGTGCGTGAACAGGTGTTGCTTTGGGAAGGCTCGTGGAGACGCAGAGTTCTGTCAGCTTCAGTTGAGAGCTGAAGGCGGCTCGCTGAGCCGGTCTCAGGGTTGGGTGAGTTCGAGTCTCAGATCATTTCTGTGTTTTTAAAAACCTCACAGGAGCAGATGCTATCGCCACGGGCCACTACGCGAGAACCTCCCTGGAAGATGAAGAAGTCTTTCAGCAGAGGCACATGAAAAGGCCAGAAGGACTTTTCAGAAATCGATTCGAAGTTAGAAATCGTAAGTTCCCATGCCCAGGTCAGAATTCTTTGCATGCAGAGTAAAATAATTCGAGGATGCCAGGAGCTGCGTCTGAGCCCAGCGGCTGCCCCGTCTGTGCGCTGCCGCGTGGCTGGTTTGTTTGGGACTCACGTTTGAAAGGTGCCCAAGGCCCGTGATTGGGAAATAAGAGAGGCCCTGGTCAGGGGCCAGGGGAAGTTAAAGATTTCTAATCTAGTTTTAGACACTGCATGTTGGTAATTTGAATATTCTAAAAATACTCAGGGAAATATTTGACAGTAATATTTGGGTGCGCTAGGCTTAGCCAAGGCCTTTTGCTGCGTGCCAAGTTGTCAGGGCTTGAGAGCGGGTGTGAACGGCGCGGGGCCAGCAGGCGGCTGTGCTGTGCAGCGGCGTGCCTGCGGACTCGCTCCTAAATGTCAGAAAGCACGGCTTCCCTGTCTGGGGAAGCAGGAATGCCGACAGCGAGCTGGGATGCTGCTGGTTTGACCTGGCGTACATTTGTATGTAGAAAAGAGGAATTCACGTAACTGTCGGGTGGAAAAGTGGGGCTCAGTCACGTGTATGCCAGGACTTGCCATCACTGCGGCGTGGTAAAGGGCAGCACTCTCCGTGTGTCACCGACTTTTGAATTGAGTTTGGAACCCAGCTGGCGAACGGGTGCCCCAGGATGGGTGGCTTCACGCGCATACCTTCCACTCTGCGCCGCTGTCCCCCGTTTCCCTGAGGAGGAGACTGAGGCTTGGGTGGCATCATTGACCTGGGTATCCTGGTGCCAGAGCCAGGCTTCCTTGTCCCTACTGCTGCTCGGCCGGCAGGCCCCGCCGCGTTCTCCTCGCGCGCCACTGAATTGTTCTGAAGGTAGCGGTAGTGTGCTTTGTCGGGTGCGCTGGCTCCGGTGCCGGCGGTGGGTGCTAGAGTGCTTGGCCTCCTCTCGGCTGAGCCTGGATAAGAAAGCTGTGCCTCTTTTTAGGTAGGAAGGGGAGGCAGGGAGGGAGCCATCTGCTGCTGCCCATGAGGTGCAGCCTCTTGTCCCTTGGCCCTGCTGCCCAGGTCCCTGCTTCCTCCCTCTGCCCACTGCCCACACCCCCGGGCACACTCACCTCAGAAACTCCTGCTCCGGAGGACTTGGGAGCCCCCAGCAGAGCGCACTGCCCGGGCAGGTGGCCGCCGCCACATGTCCCCTGTACACACTGCGCTGCGGGCTGTGCTGTGTAAGCCCGGCACTCGTGTGTTGTGCTCTGCGTGTACCTTGTGAGGTGTCCCTTAGTATGGGAGGTGTGGAAGCACCTCTGATCGGGCCCTGGTCTCTGACGAGTGCGTCCCCGACACTTCCCATCCTGAGGCAGGACTCCTCTCAGAACCAAGGTCACGCACGCCTCGTGCAACCTTCACAGTGAAAGAGAGTGTTAGAGAAGCTGCCGGGGCCCCTGATGTGTGTCCCCTGGAGCCTAGATGAGGCCATGTCACCGAGACAGGCACAGTGTGCCCAGGAAGACAGCCCTGGGGGCGTGCCCTCCACCCCGCGCCCAGCTGGGCACTCGGCACTCGTGGTGTCTGCCCATCTCGCACGACCAACACCAGTTCCCTGGAAGTTTTGTTAAGTTGCCATCTTGTCCAGTTTCCAAATTTGGCAGAATCTGTTTTCAGCCTTTTTTTCCTTTTCACTTCTCATTTTTTTTTTTTATATGGGTTCCAGGAGTCGAACTCAGGACCTCACGCTTGCCAGCAGGCGCTTGTGCCACTGAGATATCTCACTGGCCCGTCACTTCTCATTTTTTCATGTGACGTTTCCTCTGAAAATCTTACAGTCTAAATTGTAATCTAAGTTACGGCCTGGAATAAATTTCCATATCAGAGGCAGTCCACGCCCCCTGTATTTTTGTGGTAAACTCGGCGTGAGCATTCTCACGCCAGCGCTGCTCGTGGCTTTTCCAGCAGACTGCTACTTAAGGTCGGTTTTTGCTTCTGACAGAGCAGGGGTCACTAAGTAAACACAAGGATGTTATTAAAGGCAAAATGTCATTATGTTTATTCTGCAACATCTTTTGTTCTTTACTCTTGGCAGCGGTAAAACTTCTCCAAGCAGCTGACAGCTTTAAAGACCAGACCTTCTTTCTCAGCCAGGTTTCCCAGGAGGCCCTGAGAAGAACCATCTTCCCTCTGGGGGAATTAACGAAAGATTTCGTAAAGAAAATAGCTGCTGAGAATGGACTCCAGCACGTGCTTCAGAAGAAGGAGGTAGGCGAGCGGTCTGCCTGGGATTCCACCATGGCTGGGCGCTGGGGAAGTTGGGGCCTGTGGTCCCTCCCGGGGTGCACGTCACATGGGGCAGGTGGAGGCCCTGGCACTTGGGGAGCTGACGTGTGGCTCCCACCCACCCCACTCCCTCACCCTCCCTCCGGGGCAGGCAGCTTGAGGGGTGCTCTTGCTCAGCCCCCATAGTGCCAGTCCCCTGCCATCCTCTCACCTCCTGCGGCCTCCTCTCGTTTCAGAGCATGGGCATCTGTTTCATTGGTAAAAGGAATTTTGAGCACTTCATTCTTCAGGTGAGTGCCCTGACATTGGGATGGGCACCCGCCCCATGCCTGGAGCTCCGTTTTAACAAGCTGTTTGTCTTGTAGTATTTGCAGGCTCGGCCTGGGAAGTTTATTTCCATCGAGGACAATACAGTTCTGGGAACACACAAGGGTAAGTCGCAGCCTCAGCCACTTTCCCTAAGCTCCTTGGGTCCTGGGGTGTGTGTCAGCCTTGGGACTGGACTGGGTCTCAGTCCTTTCTGCTCTGGTGCGGAGTCCCGGGAGGCCTGCAGGGCAGGCTGGGTGGGTACTCAAGGCCCAGGGCTCCAGCAGTTACCCGGACTGGGGCCTTGTGCATGTCACGTTGCCATGTGCCTTTGAACACCAGAGCGTACAGGGCTGCCAAGAGCCTGCAGGAAACTCCACTCTGGTGAGAGGTGCAGAGCTGGCCTCACAGCTGGCACCACGGACTGCTTGGGTGGATGGGTGCAGGTGTCCCTCAGGGTGCCATGCTAGGGGTGCTGCTTATGCGTTCACTGGCATTTCTTGGTGGGCACTGTGACTTGCGCTGTGCTGGGAGGACAGGGCCAGGGGCAGTCACGAGTGCTCAGCGTTGGCACAGGGACAGCAGTGTGGGCTGGTGGGAATGTGCCTTCTGGGGTGTCTCGGCCCGCACAGGCCTGACCTGTGAAGCTGGCTGGGCGGACCACATGGGCTCAGATGGGTCTTGCAGGGAATTGTGCTTTGGAGATCGGCCTTTAAGCACCAGGGGGAGGGGCAGCTGAGTGGGGACGTGGGGTTCCTGAGAGCAGAGAAGTTCCTAAGGTGACTGTGCTGGGGACTTGTGGCCTGTGCCAGTGCCCAGAGCACAGTGAATGCCATCAAGTTGTCTGTGCCCATGCATCGGGGGTGGGCAGAGCAGTGAGCGGGGGTCCTGCCCTGTGTGTGGGGTGGGGACATGCAGGGTACAGTCTGGGAGACCTGGGTGCTGGGTTGTGCTTAGGCAGCCCATGTAGGCAGTGTGCTCGATGGGCAGGCACTGGACCCCCTTTGTGGGCTGCAGACCCCAGGTCTCAGCAGCGAGGGACAGTGGCCTCAGCCAGCCCCTGCTCACACTCCCCTGAGCCGGCCCTGCTTTGGGCACTAGGTTTGGACTTGGTCACTGTTGCATTCCTTGTGTCCCGCCCAGGCCTGGACAAGGGTGGCATGTGTGTAGGTGTGGTCAGGGCCAACGGTGCAGCCTGCAGTGCTGTGGAATCGTGCTCGGGCTTGATGCCCATGGCTGCCTCCCTCCCTGTCTCGAGAGCTGCAGTGTTCCACGTGGAACTTGTTTACTAGCTTCATGGAGAACCTTCTGTAGGTTGGTTCCTGTACACCCTGGGCCAGAGGGCAAAGATCAGCGGCCTGAGGGAGCCCTGGTACGTGGTGGACAAGGATGGCACCAAAGGTGACGTGCTTGTGGTGAGTGGATGCCTCACCTTGGGGCTGGCGTGCGGAGCTGGTGGGTGTGGGCCACTGAGGTGAGGAGGTCCAGGCACATCCTCCACAGCCCCCTGATGCGAGCCCAAGGTGATGGACGGGTGTGTGCAAGGCATTTATTAGGCTGCTGTTGTATGCTGGTCACTCTCTAATCATCACATAAATGCCTGTAAATACTGCTTTCCTGAATTTACCAAAGAGGACGAGACTCAGATTGAGTGATTTGCAAAGGTCACGTGGAGAAGTGATGGTCCCAGTGCCAGGGCAGTGCTGCTGGGAGTAGCACCCTGGTGGGCACAGACGGGTGGTGGGGGCTGGACGGGGCGGGCTGCCTGCCACGCTGGGCCCTGAGCCATCCTCATCCTGGCCTGCTGCCCAGGCTCCTGAGTGGAGCGTCTCATGGGGGTGAGCTTGCCCCTTGCCAGGGGACATTGGCAGCTTCTGGAGACAATATCGGTTGTCACAGCTTGGATAGGGTTGGGGGAGTGGGTGCTGCTGGCACCCAGTGGGTGAGGGCAGGGATGCTGCTGAACAGCCTGTGCCCTCCCCTGGCAGATGTGTGGAGCCCAAGTCTCGGGAGGCCTGGGCTTCAGAAACCTGGTCTGAGCGGGCCAGGCTGCCACCTCACGCTGTCACAGGTGCTGGGGACGGTGCGTTAGACCAGCCCAGGGTCCCCAGACCTCCCCTGCCGACAGAGGCAGCTCCTTCCCAGAAGAGCGATACACAGATGTGACAGCTACTGCAGTGTGATCTTCTAGGGGTGTGTCTGCTGTGAGGACCCAGAGGCTTGTCCCTGGCAGCCCCTAGGCAGTCCCAGGGCCAGCTCAGAACCTGAAGCCCTGGAATAGAAGCTCCTGGTCCTGCCCGGCCCTGTCCTGGAAGGAGCCACAGCTCTGGATGCAGAGCCCAGGGGGCTGGTGCTGCGGGGAGCAGAGGCCCTGGGTGTGAGCACAGCCCTGGTTGACTGGGCAGCCAGCGGCTCTGCTCCCTTCTCTCCTGGGCCCCTGAGTGCTGTGGCGTCCCTGGCCCTCCTGAGACACTGGCCCCATGCCCCTGGGAAGGGGACCAGGTCCTCAGAGCAGGGGTGTGGGGCATAAGACCCGGAGGAGTCTGCAGACACAGGCTCAGGGTCACCTTTGCTCTTTCACCTGGGACCGTGGTGAGGTCCTTCCCTCCTGTGAATTTCCACACGTAACACAGTGTGCTGGCATCAGTTATCAGGCAGTGTTTGCTGTTGGGATCATGTCTCTAACGACATGTGCTGAGGGGCCTTTGGGGAGGGAGTCCCTGTCCTGAGGGCTCGAGCCATCGTGATCCACCATTCTGTCCTCAGGCCCCCCGGATGGACCACCCGGCCCTGTACAGGGACCTGCTGAGGACTGACCGCGTGCACTGGATCGCAGAGGAGCCGCCAGCCGCCCTGGTCCGGGACAAGATGATGGAGTGCCACTTCCGCTTCCGCCACCAGATGGCGCTAGGTAACTGGGAGGGAGGGGTGTGGAGCTGTGTGGACAGATGGGCCCCTGTGGACAGAAGGGTCCCTTGCTGTTGAGATTCTGTAACTTTCAAAACTTGCTTGTCCTGTGCCTGCCACCGGGGTGACTGTGGCACAGCTGTGGCTCTGGGATGAGGGTCCAGCGTGGGGCAGGGTGGCACACGGTATGTGCTGCCCAGAGCATCCTGCTGGTAGGCCCCTCTGGCCGCTGCCTCGTCCTTTCCTGGCAGAGGCTTAGCCCACAAGGCCTTCTCTCCACCCAGTGCCCTGCGTGCTGACCCTCAATCAAGACGGCACCGTGTGGGTGACGGCTGTGAAGGCTGTGCGGGGCCTCGCCCTGGGGCAGGTGAGTAGGGGCCCGGGGGTGGGGGCCTCAGCGCTGCTGTCCGTGCGTGACCAGGCACTGGTCAGCTGTGATGACAGTCGGAAGCTCACACCCAGTCCCTGTGCCCTCCGGCTCCCGTGTTCCCGGCCATGGTCAGCTGTGTCATGCCCTATGCTCTGTGGACCCCCCCGCCCACAGCGAGGCCCCCTTCTTTCCAGTTCGCCGTGTTCTACAAAGGGGATGAGTGCCTGGGCAGCGGGAAAATCCTGCGTTTGGGGCCGTCGGCCTACACACTCCAGAAGGGCAGGAGCAGAGCCACAGCAGCCCCCAAGGGCTCTGGGGGTGGCCCTGGTGACAGCCCAGGCCTGTGTCCCACCCCCTGATGGACCCAGCTGCCGGGAGAGGCCTGGAGAGCCAGCTCAGGACTGGGCAGCCCAGGACAGTCAGCGGTGCTGGGCTTGGTGCTGCCTGAACTAGGGGAGCCGGTGGCCCTGGTGCCACCCCACAAGGGGCCCTGCCTTCTCCATGTTGTCCTCCGGGGTCTCTCGCACCTACCCCAGGGAAGGTCCCCTGTGTGAGCACACCGCAGGACACATGGAGGCTGTGGAGCCACGGGACAGCATTGAATAAAAATTCATTCTGTCTGGGACGAGGAGTCTGACCACTATGTCCGAGGGTCAGGGCAGGCCTGGCTGGGCCGTTTGAGGCTCAGCTCGTCGCTGACACTCCGACTGTACCGACGGTTGGGTAGACGGCAAGGGGACGCCCACTGCTTTTCCTTTTGTTCACACTTCCCCTGAGGGTGGCTCCAGGTGGACAGAAGTGTGGCTGGAGTTCTGGGAGAAGCCCATGTTCCAGAAAAAGGGACTGTGCGGGTTAAGCCTGACAGCCATCTTGACTGGCTTGGGAGCTGGCCAGGCATTGTATAGCACACTTGTGGGTGTGTCCTGGTGGGTCACAGAGCTATGACCCTGGACTCTATATCTGGGTTCCACTTTGCTGTTCTTTCCCACCCACTCTGCTTCCTGGCCATCATGAACTGAGTAGCTATGTTCTTTCACGTCCCTCACCATGATGCTCTGCCTTAGAGCCAACCATGCAGTGAACCCCTGGAATCGTGAGCCAAATTAAACCTCTCCAAGTTGTGGGTATCAGGTAGTCTGTCCCAGCGACAGGAAAGCTGACCAGAGAAGCCAAGAAAAAGGAGCCCAGAAGTTAGGGTAACCCTGGGGAGGTAAGGGCTGGTGAAGTGGTTGAGGCTGTACTCTGGGGAAGATGGAACTAGGGATCAGAACCTAACCGGGTTGCATGCTGCTGTAACAAATGATGTTAAAGTGAGGCTTTTTACCTGGCTCAGACTCACTGGCATACAGAAACACCAGGAAAATGCCCAGAGGCGTTGGACAGGTTTTGAGCACGGGATGACCCAGATGACCTGGTAACCAAACGCTCCATGACGGGTGGCGGAGCACACGGATGCTCCATGCTCCATGGGTGTGGCAGCCGGCACACCATACCCCAGGAGTGAAACTCTCAAAACAGTGGCAGCTGCAAGGCCCCACCAGGGAAATAAAAATATGAAGAGTCACTCAAGATGTAAAACTGAAAATTATAGTACCTGAAATAACTGGATAAGCTTAGTGGCAGAATGGAGATGACAAAGGAAAATATAAGTGAACGTGAAGACCGATCACTGGAAACCATCAAATCTGGACGGAGAGGAGGGGATGAGCAGAGCTGGGGCGCAGTGGGACAGTACCCAAAGGTCTGCATCTGTCCCTGGGCATCTGGAGAGGGGAGAAGGGGTACAGGGGAAAGCCTGACACCGGCTGAACTCGCATCGCAGGAGGCTGTACACAAGTCTGCCCGCCGTGGCAAGGCGGGCTCCCGGAGGACAAGGTGCATGACAGCTCTCGGGGGTGCCTTCCACACCCCAGAAATGGCCTGTACACCCAGTGACGGTGTGACGGTAGCCCCACACTGCCCCTGGGAGGGAGCGGGACGGCAGCAACAGCCAGCCAGGGTACAAATTCAAAATCTTAATTTATTGTAGACTCTTCTCATCTGTGTTGCCATTCCAGTGTTCTGCGCATAATAAATACACATTTGTTAAAAACCTCCAGTGTTTAAGCTCCCTGATAAAGTCTTCAGTCATGAAAATAGGTTTACATTTTTCCTGTCTTAAAACTAATGATTGTTTTTTTTTATTTTTTTGGTAACAGTTCTGATCACATTTAAAAAGCTATACCCTCAGGGCTGAAATCCGGCCGAGAAAGGTAGGTAACAGGAGAGCAGGTGCTCTGGGACCTGGAAACACAGGTGCCTCCCGAGTGGCAGACACCTGCCTCGGGTGCTCACCTGTGAGGCACACGGCAGTGCACTCAGGGTCCCCTGTTCTGGGGCAGCCTGTGGCCCAGGCCGCTTTCCCTCCCTCGGGCAGTCACTCGTTAGCAGTGCCCTCGTTTTCCTCAGACTAACGCAGCACGGGAATGTGTGTGTTGCCCTTGATTCTTACTGTACGGCTTCTCCTATTTGTGGGAGCAGCTGTCGGATCACGTATTTGGGCACCTGATTTAAAGAACAATGGCAACGCTGAAATCAAATGTGTCTGGCTAACTCGGGCCGTCCCAGCCCCTCAGGCCATGCCGTGCCAATGCCGCAGCCGCAGACGGTCTCCGTGTGAGTTTCCAAAAACGGTTTCATGAGCATTGAGCAGTGTGGCTGTGGCTTTGTCCCTTTGCACAATTGGGCATTTGAAGCAAAATGATGTAATTGGTAGACTCTGGGGGTGGGGACCCCAGTCTGCTCAGAGAGGCCCGGAGTCTAAAGGAGCTAGAAAATTGGCAGGAAGGAATGTGACATCCTGGAAGACCTCTTGGCTCCGTCTGGATCGGGAACATGTGAACGGTCTAAGGTCCCCCCGTGAGCAGAAGGGGACAAAGGAACACCTACCTGCAGTACTGAGCTATTGGGCAGGGCTCCAGCGGGCACCACTGGGCCTGGCGTGGGCCCAGCGCCAGGGTGGGTAGGGATGGCACAGCATCAGAAGTGACCCGCTTGACCTCAGCAGGCTCTGGACCTGCCTGGTCCCAGATGGCCGTGTCCTGGACCCACACCCCTGGGGCGGATGGGCACTAAGGGCACACGTGCTTAGAGCACATGTGCCGTGGCCTGGCGCGGCGGGGTCGCCCACACTTCCCTGCTCACTGGCTGAGAGCCACAGGGATTTTGAAGGACTTGGTTTGACCTCACTGCCAGAGTTGTCCCCACCTCTGCCCTGCTGGGGCACAGGCTGCGCAGCACACCCCAGCTTCAAGTACAACTGCGCTCAATCTTCCGTACACAAACAAGCGGGAGGTGACTCCACAGATCTGCTGGATCCAAGTCAGTACAGACGCAGGCCAAACACAGGCTCCATCCTCTGCGGGTCCGGGGCGAGCACACAAGCACGCACGCCTCTTGGCGTAGGGGAGTGGTCTGGGCCAAGGCTGCCTTTACAGAGCAGTCCAGGCGCTGCGGGAGTGGCCAGTTCCCCGCCGCGTCCGTGTCTCTGAGCCCTGGTGAGCTCAAGGCCGCGTGGTGGCTCTCCTGCCTGCACACGGCCAGCCCAGCCTCGGCCAGCTCTTGCACTGGGCCCCTCACAGCCAGGCCAGAGGTGGGGCTTTGGTTCTGTCCGCAGTCAGCACCGAGCTGTGCCGGCCCAGAGCCTATGTCTCCCTTGAGACCGCCGGAGGCTTTGGCACTTGTCACAGGGGCTGACCAGCCCTGGGACCCCTGAAGGGCCAAAAACTTTGTGTCTGGGCGATCTGCTGTGGAGCTGCCACTTGGGCCCTGCTTCGTTCTGCAGGCAGTGGCCCCTCGGGCTCCGTGGTCGAAGGACGCTGGCCCAGTGGCCTGTGTGGGTGACAGCTGGCCTCACGGTTTCCTGATGGTTCAAATTGAAGTTTCGTTACTGCCTCTGTGTGTGGGAAGAAGCCACCAGGCAGGTAGGGTCAGTGAGGGCACAGTGGGGAGTCTGATGTCACATGGGCAGAATCTTCCCACTCGGGGGAGAGGGACACCTGGGGCCCCACCCCGACCCCTTGACCCTGGTGTCCAGGCTACTCACTCGGAGTCGGAGCCCTCGGCCTGGGCACTCCCCACACACACGTTCATGGCCGCCCCGTTGAGGTGGTCCCGGCCTGGCTCCCTGTGGGGGGTCTTGATGGTGATGACACAGTCGGGGGCGCGAATGCCGTCGCCAGAGCCCAGGGAGGAGGTGCGCGAGGACGCGGGGCTCTGCTCGCAGTCGGCCAGCTTTTCCCGCAGCCGGCACTTGAGTGGCTGCTCGGGCAGTGGCGGTGGGTAGGTGACCTTATTTTTCAAGATGCCTGGAAGAGGGAGGGGGCCCAGGTCACATCCAGGTAGACACTCGTGGGGGCAGCAGACTCAGGTGTGTGAAGCAAGTGACAGGGCTGGATGGTCTCTGACCTGCCCGGGCCCCACCCTGCCCCACAAGACCCCTGCCACCCCCACCCGCTGGCTCTGGGGCTGCTGGCTCCCCGGGCACCTTTCCTCTGCTCGGGCAGCTGGGTGCCGAGCACAGCCATAGGCTTGGTGGGGTCCACGGGGCGGTCGCCACAGTGGTTGCCCTGCTCCTGCCGGTGCAGCTCCACGCTGACCTTGGTCTCCACCCGCAGCGGGGGCTCAGGGCCTGGGTCCTCGCTGTCGCTCCCTGCCAGGCTCTCATTGGGCCAGCCGGCCGTGATGTGGTTGGCCAGCAGGTCGGCTGAGACACGAGAGCAACACTCAGCCTGGCCCACTGACAGCTGCACCCCAAAACATGCTGGGCCTAGTGGCCCTTGAGAGTGGTCCCAACCCCCCTTGAAGGTGGGGAAACTGAGGCCCAGAGATGGGAGGCTTCCACCCTTCCAGGGCATTGACACTGGAAGCCACATCTGGCTCCCACAGGGACCAGCACAGAGGTCCCTGAGGTTTCCTGCCTTCCCTGGGCAGATGGCCTGAGGCCTCGTGACCAGAGCTCCCCAGGCTGTCCTGTGGCCATAGCTCTGTGGGACAGGTCCTGGAGGAGGGGTCGCAGCCTGTGGTCCACAACCCAGCCTGGCCTACTTGCTGCTTACCTTTGGGGGTACTGTGGACAGGGGCCCGGACTGGGTCCCACTTGTCCTCGGCGTCCCCGCCATCGTCCTCGCTGTCAGATGAGCGCGAGGAGGCGTAGGAGCTGCTGTGCTCATCCAGTGACATCTCACTGTCCGAGTCTGACTCGGGGCCTGCGGGGTGGGCGGGCGGCTCAGGCACAGGCCGAGGGTGGCCAGGCCGCGCAGGCTCCTTCAAGGGTGCATGTCCTTATGTGGCCGAGGGCATGTGGGCAAGTGAGAGTATGCTGGGGGACCCATACCGTGGGGTTTCTTGCAGTTCCTGGGGACATAAGACGAATCCGGCTCCCCGTGGCCACCGCGTGCCGGCCCTGAGGACACACTGAGCTTCTGCACCCCTTCATCCCTGGGGGAGAAGGGGGTGGGCTCAGGACTGCTGCTCAGAGGGACAGACACTGGGTGGTGAACACGTGGCCACGTGGGCTCCGGAAGGTCCCCAAACCACCCGTGTTCTGATTGACGGCAGTGGCACAGACAGAGCCTCTGGGGTGTAGGGAGGACGCAGCTGGGGACTCCTGGGCCGCTGGACTGAGGCTGGCCCCTCCTCCCACCCGGCAGCAGCAGGGCACTGACCTGGTAGCACTGTCCAGCGAGGCGGTGGACTCGCCCAGCGCCGTGCGCAGCATGTCGGGCCCCTCGCTGTACGTGTTGTTGCAGTTGAGGGAGCGCTGGGGGAGGGCAGCAGGTCAGAAGACACCGTCCCCTAGCTTGCCCCGACTAGTACCCAGGCTGTGCCCCTGCCTGGCACACAGGAGAGGCTCGCACAGAGCCAACAGGAGCCTGGGCAGGCCAGGGGGAGCACGGCCTGGCCCACACCAGGGTCAGGGGCCTGTGTGCCCTTGGCCACTGCTTCTGGGTCAGGGGTCCTAGTTGCCCTGGCCCTCGTTTCCCCTTGAGAGCTGATTCTCCTTTTCTCAGGTGGCATCAGCTGTGGGACGTGAAGCCACAGCTGTCCCTTGAGGGGAGCCACCCAGCCCCCAGGCCCCAGAGTGACTCTACCGTCAGCAGGGTGGCCCTCGTGGTGGCCGATTCGTCCAGGTGCGGCTTCTTCCCAGCAAGCAGGGCCCGCAGGTGCTTCCGGACCTCCCTGTTGAGCACACAGTGGGACAGCAGGACGAAGAGGCCCTGGAGGGAGGAGGCAGCGGTCAGCAGTGGGTGCAGGGGAGCCTGAGACTGAGGCTGGGCAGGGCAGCCAGCATTCGGGCCTCGGGTCCCCTCCACGTCCTCTAACCTCACTAGGCAGCACTTGGTGTGACCACAGAGGGCCACCCCTCTTCCTGGGGACCTGGTGGGATGGGGCCAACCTGGCAGTGGTGGGCAGGGACCCGGCCGCCTTCCTGGCAGTGGGACTGAGCATAAGGCCTCTCCCTCGCCCTTTTGCACAGTGCCGTCCAGGGACAGCAGCTCCTCAGGTGACAGGGACACCTACCTGCAAGCAGCTGAAGGCGGCGAAGAGGTAGTGAAAGCTGAGCGTGTCGCTGTTGACAGCCAGCAGCCCCAGCAGCCAGGTGGCGCTGACCAGCAGCAGCAGGAGGAAGGCTGTCCTCAGCAGGGCGCTGCGGGAGGGGCGGCGCCGATCGGGTCAGTGCTGTTCTCCTCCCGTGTCCTTCCAGTCCCTCCAGGTCCCTTCCTTCCTCCCCGGCCCTTTCTAAGCATCTTCGGGAGCCGGGCCCGGCCCACGAGGGCAACGCAGGCAGTGCGTGCTAGTGGGGACAGGCGCCTCTCCCCAAGGTGTCCAGGTCCTAAGGCCTGGTGCGTGAAGAGGCCAGGAAGCAGGTCTGCGTGTGCACGCACGTGTGCATGTGTGTGCATGCTGCATGTGTGATTCCCAGCCTGCCTGTCATTAGCTGTGTGACCCAGGCAAGAGACCCAGCCTCAGTCTCCCCATTAGTGGAAGCGGATGGCATGGAGCATCCTCTCCATGTTGGGGTCGTGAGACTGGCTGTCCACATGACTGTCAGGGGTGGAGTGGAGACCGAGAAGGGCCAGCCGGTGGGAAGCAGTCCTGCTCTGCTCGCCCTCCCCCTCCACAGCCCACTTCAGACTGCGCCTTTCTCCCACAGGGGACCCCCTCCCTCACACAGCTGGCTTCATCGCCACCGAAGCGGTCACCAGACCTCACGGCCACGAGACAATTACCCCTCTGTCATCCTCTCTGGACCCCTGCAGTTCCTGGACACCATGCCGTCCTCCTCCTACCACACCTCTCCTCCCCCGATCCCCAAACCTGGGTGGGTCCCTCTGTGCTGGGTCCCTGTCCCCAGCCCGTACCCTGGCAGCCGGACTCGCCTCCCCTCCCCACCTCCCGAGGTCCCAGCCACACTGGTCACTGCTCGACCCATCTGGTCCGCATGCAAGCCGGGTCTGACCCTGCCAAGGGCCCTCACTCTTCCTGTACCCTCCCTCCCCCAGTCCCCAGACCCCAGTGTGTCCCAGGGCCCAGAAGGGACCAAGACCTGCAGCCCCAGTGGCAGAAACAACTTGAGCTCCAGCGCCTGCCCACCCCACCCAGACTGCCCCGCTGGGCCAAGTGGCTGAAGGGCCTGACCCAGGGCTGACGGGCCTTTCGTGGGGCTCTGCCCAGCATGGAAATCGGACATTCAGGGGTCTCAGGCCTAGGGACTGAGGCCCCACCCAGCAGTCAGGTCCGGTCCCAACTTACCGGACCCCCTTTCTCTCATAGTAGTGGTGCTTTCTCTGGCAGGAAACCTTCGCAGACAGGACAAAGATGACTGTGTTGATCTGAAAAAAATGTCAGGTGGTCGCCCCTTCGGTCTTACCGGACCAAACCTCCAAATGCTTTTGTGGATCTTCATTGTGCTTCTCAGGGAGCCCTGTGCCAGGCTATAGCCAGCACCCCCAGCTTGCCTGTGCAGGGACCTCCTGTGGCCCAGGGGACACGAAATGTAACCCACAAATCCATGGATTGAGGATGTCCCCAAGGTGGCCCTGGTGACATTACTGTCAGATGAGCCCTTCCCACCCACCTGGCCCTTCCAGCTGATGCGCCCTCAGGTGCCCAGCCTCCTGTGTCCCTGTGTGTCCCAGAATAGCGGGTCCTGTGATGGCCCCAGCACTCACAATGATAACAGCTCCAATGGGCCCAGCGAAGCTCCAGATGAGCGAGTCGTGGAGCGACAGCCAGCAGAAGTCGGGGTTCCCGTAGCCCTGGGGGTCCAGGCCAACTGCTAGCCCTGGGCACATGGGGAGCAGAGGAGAGTGAGGGCCACATATCCAGTGGCCGTCCCCACCCCTGAGGGCCGGGTGGGGCAGGGCCACACCTAACACCCTGCATTGCCCTCCCGGGGGAAGTGCAAGGAGCCCCACGCAGCATGAGACGAGGCTGCGGCGGGCACAGGGCCCTCAGCAGAGCAGAGCGGGCCAGGTCACGGGCCAGTTGCACCCCATGGCCCCTCAGGAGCTGCTGTGACCCCACTGTCCTAGAGGCAGAGCCCGAAGAGGATCAGAGGCAGGAGGGCGGCCATGCGGGCGGACAGCACCTTTGAGGGGGGCCTGACAGGGCGGCTGAGACCCACCCAAGGCATCAGGGAGGAAGAAGCAACTCAGACAGGTGGGGGACAGTGTCATGTACAGGACTGGGTATGCAACACAGACCGCGCACACTGCATCACGCACGCGCGGTCTCCGGTGCCTCCCGTGTGCGGGGTCAGCACACACGGTGTCCCGTCATCCAGGCACAGCATCTTTCTTCCTAACTACTGGGAACAAGCTGGGTGTGCCCGTGCTCCCTCCTGTGGCCCCCCAACTCCCCTGAATCAGTCTACAGCTCCATTCTCCCTACTTCAGAGGACCAGGACTTGTTCCAATGACCTCCCTCTGGCCCAGACACATGGGGCCGCTTCCGTGGCCTCTGAGGACTGTGTGGTGTGGCCCTGGGGCACTGCAGCCTGCATGGTGCCCCAGCACCTTATCCTGGCCTCAGAGCAGGCGCCAGCTGGCCACACCCCTCCCTCCAGGTCCAGCACTAAGGGCCCCTCTCCTCAGAAGCCCACACCTCCCCCAGGGAGCGCGGCCTCCCTGTCCTCCGCGCTCCCTTCAGGACTTGGTGTCAGGTGGGGTCGCTTAGCCCCCTCTGCCCTGGAGGGGCGGCTCCCCAAGGACAAAGGCTGTGCTTCCTCCCTGGCTGCTGAGCCCAGGCCCAGAATGGAGCTGGGCATAGAGGGGGCACCACCCTCGGGGGGCAGGCGAGTGGGGCAATGAAGGGGTGCATCTCCTGGTCTGGGGGGACTGGGCAACAAAGACTGCGGGGGCCCCAGGGCAGGGCCGAGGCCACGGCTGGCATGGCCAACACCTTCATCTCTCTGGGGCTCCCCAGAGTCACTTTAAGATCACTTCCGGAGACACAGTGTTTAAAACAAGCTGTTTTTAAAGCAGCTGGAAACGCATACTATCTGGATTTGGGTTCCAAAGCACGCTCGGAGGCAGCGGCTCCCCACACACCACGGAGGCCGTGGGAGCGGCCTCATCTGCCCGAGGCTCCACAATGCCGTCAAGCGGAGAAACTAAAGGGACTGTTTCTGAGAGCCGTTTCTCAGCTCGGTGCTCTAACGGTGACCCCTGCCCTAGACAGAGCCGCGGCTCTGCCAGCTCTGCGTGGAGAGGACGTCCACCCCTCAGGGCCGCGCAGTGGGGCGGATGAGTCCAGCAGCACTGCCTCCTTAGCGCACATTTCACTACCAGAAAGGCAGCACTTGCTGCCTTCGCGAAAGGTCCTGCTTCTGTGACAGCAGAAGAGCTGAGCTCCCACTCACGGGTGACCTCTGGAGGCTCCTGGGTGGGAGCAGAGAGGGCTCAGAAGGCTGGGGACCAGGTGGCCCATTGACCTGTGCTGGGCTGGGGGCAGGAACGACCCCCCAGTGCCTGTGGCCTCAGACTATGCTCAGATCAAAGGAACCAGGGGTCACTGCTGAGGAGAGAGCTCGGCTCTTCTGCTGCGCACAGAAGAGGGGACCTTTCTCAAAAGGAAGCAAACGCTGCCTTTCTGATATTAGTGAAATGCATGTCAAGGAGGCACTGCTATTCTAGCCCATGATTCACTCACTCACCCATCCATCCACCCATCCATCCACTGGCAGCCATGGAGTTTTGTCTGTCAGGTGCTGCAGACGGAGAACATCTTGGGCCCCCCTCTTGAGCTCACACCTGACCAGAGCTACATCTCCGCAGTGGGCACTGGGCAGCCTTGCTTGTGTGTGTCCACAGTGTGCAGAGTCAGGAGAGAAAGCGAGCAAGTGGCTCACCCTGCATGTGGGAGCTCTGGTTTCTGGACCAGCAATGATGCGTGGAGCCCCAGTGAGCAAGAGTCTGTTGGAAATCTGTATTTTCACACAGGCTACCGTGGCAGGGGTGCTCTGGGTGTCCTCACCTGTGACAATGGCCGGGATGCCCCAGCCCACGACGTAGTAGAACCTCATGGGCCCGGTGTCGATGTTGCGCACCTCGGTCAGCATGCGGTAGACGTGCAGGCTCTCCACCAGGGTCCAGGCGAAGGTGCTCATGTACGTGTAGTGCAGCAGGATGGCGACCACGGTACAGAGGAACTGTGCAGAGAGAGGCCTGGCTCAGCGGGGCGCCCCTGAGGCTACGGTAACAGGAGCAATGGGACGAAGTGACCACGCAGGCCACCCTGCGATGCAAGGGCATCGAGCTCCTTGGCGCTCCTGTGTGTCACCAGGGGCAGGAGCACCGAGGACTATGGTGTCTCAGGATTTCGAGGTGGAGCCAAGGACAGAGGGAGGCAGGCACTTGGGGCCCTGCCCAAGGGACACGGCACACGCAGGGCAGCTCCTTTTTTAATTAGAGAAGCTGGAATACATGCCCTGTGATGGCTCCAAAAATTTAAGTATCGACATTTAAAGTTAAAATAGAAAAAACAAAAACACTAGAGCTAGACCTGTGCCCAGCACCGCTGGCCCCACAGGGGTCCCCACTGCCCAGTGGGTGTGGCAGAGGGAGAGAGGGTCTTCATGCAGTGACCTCACTGTCCAGCGAAAGTAAGGTCTTTAGGTTTTCTGCTGAAATAAGAACAGAGACAAAAGCCTCTGTCCTTAGCTGGTCAGGGCCGTGTGTCTGCCCAGTGGCCAAGAAACGAGAAGAGAAAAGCAATGTTCACAGAGTGGCCAAGGGCAGTGCTCCTGCCCTCGCAGCAGAGGGCCACCCTGCCTGCCTGGTGCAGAGGTCGTGTGAGGCCAGGGAGAAGGCAGGGTGAGGAGTACTGAGGTACTGGCTCACTGATGTCCAACCTCTGAGCCCAGTAATGCAAATCCGGTCCCTCACATCCAGGCAGGACTTGAAGATGTGGCCTAGAGCGGCTTCGAGAGGGCCTTCAGGGAGGACCGGCCTGGCAAGGGCCCAGGCCAGTCAGTGGGGAAAGGCCAGGAGGTGTCCATCCAGGGGCCAATTGGGGAGCGTGAACACCTAGGACCTAGGACCCTGTCCAGGCCCACAACACAGCCCCACCCACGGCCACGCCCACACAGAGCCCCCCATGGCCCTACTCCCCAACCACGCCCACACCCCTTGGTCACGCCCACAGCAGCCCCACCCCTTGTGCTATGCAGCCTCCCTCCCACCTGTGCTGGTCCAGAGGCCTCGCGTGTCGCACACGGGAAGATGCAAGAGAGGGCCACCACCCCCACCCCACCAGGGAAGCACCTTAGCTCGGGCGCCGGGTCAGTGCGCCCAAGGGCAGGCCAGCGCCACAGGCTGGGGCCGCCTTTGCCCTTTTCATTTTGAGGCCAGGTGCACTCCAGAAATAGCCCTGAGGAGTGGGAGGGAACTGTTTTCCAATGTCAGACCGGGAGTGAGGAGGAACCCAAGGGAAGGAGAAGCGATGGCTGGGGACACGATGCCCTCGGCCTGCTCAGGAAGCCAGCTGCGAGGGGCGTGCCTCCGTGGTGACCCCGCTTCCCTAGTGGAAAGTGCAGCCAGCTTGGGAAAAGGAGGAGGATGAGGAGGCTGGCTGACTGCTGCTTTCAGTAACACACAAAGTAAATCCACAGAACCAGTGCTTGAGAAAACAAGCACCACAAATACAACTCTCTCCACTGGGTGGGTCGCACACACAGACTTCAGCACCAAGCGTCCTGCGGTCTCCAGAGCAGAACAAAGAGGACGCAAAGGCACAGTAAATCATTTCAGCCTGCCAGAGCTGGGAGAGGGAAAACCTCGCCCAGAGATAGGATTGAGAGTTAGGAGAAAACCCACAAAAGCCAGGCACGATGCCAAGCCCCAGGAGCCCTGCGCACCGGCTTCCTCCTGCGCTGCTCTGCGGTGCTCAGCTGCTCGGAAAGTGGAAAGGGCTCGGTGCAGGCGGGCAATGAGTCAGCCGCTGTGGGCCGGGCCCTCGAACTTCACGGTGCTACTTTCTCTCCATCTGGGCCCCTCCAGCACGCCGTACCACAGAGACCACTGAGGCCCTCACCTGTCTGGTGCCCTAAGACCCTACAGGTGGAGGTGGGCCTGCCTTGTGGGTGCGGGAGAGGCCCTTCCAAGGGTGCCTGCACTGCCCAGCGCCTGGCCTTGGAAAGCAGTGGCTGGGGACAGGAGGCCGGACAGAGGAGCCCCAGGGTGTGTACCCTGTGTGCCAGGCTGTGCTTCCTGTGGCACTGCTCGGAAGCCACCAAGTTCGGCGTCTAGCACCCCGTCGTAGAGCGGCGCAGCCATGGGAGTGGGGGGCGGGTTCCACTGCTCACAGTAAAAAAAGAGAAAGGGCTCTGCACACGCCATGACCAGCTAACCAGAAAATGCTGTCTTTGTTCCTTTTGAGGGGGGCAGTTTTGGGGACTGCGCTCAAGGCCTTCACACTGAGCTACATCCCCAGCCCTTTTTGACACCACATCTCGTCAAGTTATTGAATTGCCCAGGCTGGGCTCAAACCTGCAATCCTCCCACCTCAGCCTCCTACAGGGTGCTGGGATTACAGGTGTGCACCACTCGTGTCCATTTTTCTTTCATTTCCAGTTTCCCTAGGGCTGTGCATCCACCGATGGGTGGGTCAGCACATGACCTGGGGTGAGTCCCTTCAAGTGCTCTGTGGAGCAGAGGATACCAGCGGGGTGCCCAGGGTGTTCCCATGGCATTGGACGCTGCGCGGACGGGGCGAGCATTCGGTGCCGTGTGCATCATGACCACAGGCTCCAATGCCAGGGTCCCCAGGGCACCGGAAATGCCTGGTCCTCCCCAATGATACAATCCCCAGGGCACACGGAGTGGACCCGTCACAGGGGCCGGTTCCCACTTGCTCATGCTGTTGGTGATTGCTTGTCCCCAAGTCGCAGGCCTCAGAGGCTTAAAGAGGGAATCGAGGATGCAGGAAAGGTGGCCTGACCCTCACAGTCCAGAACACACTCACTGACTTTACGCGTGTAACGCTGCAAGCTTCTAGGACCCCCAGGAGCCCACACCACACCCCCGCATTTAATCAGACCAAGCGGAATCCGCCGTCTCTGCCTTTCTTTCCTCCTCCCCGGTCTGCTCCAGGGAGCTTCTTTCTTGATGTCCGCCCCCTTTACGATCTGGCAGCTGCCCCTCTGGGCCCAGGCTGCTGCCAGCTTCTCACACAATGCTCATGAACAACGTGCACCACGTGTCTTCTGGCCACTGGCGCCCCCGACAGTGCCTGGGACTGTGGGACTTGACAAGTGACTGTGATTTCTTATGACCCGATCATCCCAGCCTGGCACAGCAGGCCCTGCTGCACTCACCAAACAGCAACAGTGGTGATGCCCCCATCCCAGACACTTAAAAAAGCAAGCAAAGCTGGGCACAGTGGTGCATGCCTGTAATCACAGCTGCCCTGGAGGCTGAGGCAGGAGAATTCCATGTTTGAGACCACTTAATTCCACTCAATGAGACCCTGTCTCAATATAAAAAATATGGGCCAGTGAGATAGCTCAGTGGCATAAGCGCCTGCCTGGCAAGCGCAAGGTCCTGAGTTCAACTCCCAGTACCCACATAAAAAGGAAAAAAGGGCCGGTGATATTGCTTAGCGGCACAAGCGCCTGCTGGCAAGCACAAGGCCCTGAGTTTGACCCTCGGTACCCACATAAAAAAAAAATAAATTAAATAAAAATAAATAAAAATAAAAAAGGCCGGGGATGCAGCTCAGCTCTAGGGCAGTCGCAACCAAGTGTGAGGCCCTGGGTTCAACTCCCAGCACCACAAGTGAGAACTCCTCCACTGCGCCTGTCTCGCGGGAAGACAGGGAGAGAAGAGGTAGCGCACGGTGAGAGCAGAGGACACCGTGGCCAGGCAAAGGGAGCGGAGGGCCTCACCGGGTTCTCAGTCTGGCTGATGCCAACCACGAAGACCAGCTGGGTGGAGAAGAGCGCCGCCGTGAGGTTCCTGTGGATGCTGTGCAGGTTGGAATGCAGGCTCCGGGCCAGGGTGAGCAGGACGAAGGCCACCAGCAGGGCCGCCAGGGACAAGGCTACGGCAGCGTAGGTGATGATCTTCAGGGGCAGGACCTCCCCGTGCTGTGGGTGGGGTGGGCAGAGGCAGGAGAAGGTGAGGCTGGCTCTGCTCTGCCCGGTGTCTCCTGCACACACAGGCATCCTGCGGCCATCGGGTGAGCAAAGACGGTGGCGCCAGCGCCGCTCTCACGCATAGCAGCAATCAGCCGTGAGTTCTGCAGGCCAAGCAGCGGTGCCTGGGCAGCAACGGGCTCACACGAAGGCCACTACTGCCGCACGACAGGCACATTTCCTATGATGGATGTTTTGCCACATTTACGAAAGAAATCTCATACATCAATCCTGTTGTCAGGGGGTGCTGTCTACCCAAAATCCTGAGACAGGAGTCCTTCCAAAGGGACCTGATGCATGCAAAAGGCCCTCTGTCAAGTTGGGCACACGCCTGTAAATCCCAGCACTCAGGAGGCTGAGGCAGGAGGATCATTGTAAGTTCGAGGCCAGCCTGGGCTACATAGTGAGTTCAAGGCCAGCCCAAACTACAGAGCGAGATCCTGGGTGATGTGGGACAGTGTAACACCAGTAGCTAAGATGCTTTAATGGAACGTTTATTACGTGGCAGCGTTGGTCATAAATGGGTCAAGTGCATGATTTCATATGCTTAGGTGGGACCTCAAGGAAAGTACTACAGATGAGAAAACTAAAGCTTCTGAGGCTGCACAGTTTGCCAGTGCTCTCCCCACTGGATTCGGGGTGACTTGGGACCACCGTGACACTTTGTCACGCAGCTGTCCCTGGCAGGAAGTGAATGGAGCCTGGGCAGCTGCTCCCATCTCTACGGCAGCTCCTGTCAGACCGACTGACTTTTTGTAATTTCCAGACTCCTCGCCACCCACGTCTTAAAGGCAACAAACACATCTTCAGCTGTGGTAAGAGCTGCACGAGACGTGCCACGAGATGCGCTACGCGACTGTTGCCAGGCGCACTCGGAGATAAAGGATTCACACCGGAAGCTGCTTCCCGGGGCTTTGCAAAGTGTCATCCCTGTCCAGAACCCCGTGGCTTGGGCAGCTGTGGCATTTGCGGCACAAGCTCTGCTGCCTATGGGGTAGGAACTGTGAGCCGGGAGCTACGTACCGTGGGGTCCTGGGAACCCAGGGCTGGGTAGGTCTGAGGAGGCCCCAGACCCAGAACTGCTCCTCCTGGGACTTCCCCAAGGGCCCGGGATCCATGGGAGCCTGCAGCACCCCCATCTCCCAGCCTGGCTGGGGGCTCGTGAGACCAGTGGCTCTGAGGGGCCGATGTGGGAGCCTGAGAACTCCGGGTTCATTTCTGCTTCTCCAGCCCCGACCCCCAGGGTCCCCGGACCTGCCCTATGCTAGCCAAGACCGCTGATGACTAAGGTCCTCCAAGGGCCACCTGGCACAGGAGGCCAGGCCAGGGTGTCACCTGTGTGTCTCAGAGAAGGCTGCTCTCACGCTCCAGTCTGAAGGCTGACACACACTTCCAGAGTGTGCAGCCACCTCGGGCCACTTCACATCCCAGGCCCGGGGAGGCAGCGGGTGGGGACACCCTGGGTCTGGCTCGGTACCACACCCCGCCTCCGTGGCAGGAGCCCAGGTCCCCGGCCCCCAGCCCAGGCCCCCTCCGCCCAATTCCCGCATCCTCGGTGGCCACGTGCATTCCCAGGCTGCTTGAGATGCCAGAGGTTAAATGTGATCCACCCTGTCGCTGGGGGCCCTGACCCTTTTGTCCTCAGGGCCACCGCTGCACATGCCAGTGTCTATCAGACAGATGGCCAGGGACCCTGCACGGGGGTGAGGGGTGACATTCCAGGAACTCCAGGTCTGAGGTCAGGGTCTGCTGCCTCAGATTTAATGTGCAACCCAGGCTCTTTGAAAACCCTTATATATGTGGTGTCTCACGCCCGGAATCCCAGCACTCTGGGAGGCTGAGGCAGGAGGATTGCAAGTCCCAGCCTAGTCTGGCAAATAGTGACTTAGTGAGACCCTGTCTAGGAAAAAGAAAAAAAAAAAAAAACCTAATAAGGGGCTGGGGTGTACTGCAAATAACAACAACAAGACCCTCACCTTTTAATGGGGTTTTGTCAAAGATAGCCTTACAGGTTCCTACAATATGGTTTTTAGTCCTTGCATTTGGTTTGCTCAAAGGGCTCGGGAGGATGATGAGTTTGTGCGGGGTGGGCCAGGAGCCCGCTGATTTCCAGCACACGCAGGGCGCCAGCACCCCCCAAGCAGGTGGCCGTGGGATGCCCACCTCGCGCCTTGAGACGTCCATAAGCACCGCGCAGCTGGTCACGTGGCTGCACTGGCAGGTGACGTGGGTCCGGTTCCGGGACACAAGCTCGCAGCCCTTGGCTGACCACCCTCCGGTCCCTCCGATGCTGCGGAGAAAGGGAGTGGGGTAGAGACGGTTTCCCCTCTGAGGGACACCAGGGAGCTGCACTCGCCTTGGGGTCTCTGAGGCCATCCTGGCCTGCTGGACCCCAACAGAGGGGACTGGAAACGCAGCACGCAGCCACCTGGCACCAAGCCTCGGCCTCGGGAGGCCTCTATGCGCCCTGCACCTTCCCTGCTGTGCCAAAGCCCAGGCTGCTGTCACCGGCCCCTAGGACACAGCTCCCCTGGGCCCTGGCACCGTGTGGACACTTCCTCCTGCCAGCTCCTCTGAGGTTCCATGTCAAATGCCACTGTGGCATCGGCCATGGCCACAACAGCCGCTTTGTTCCCAGCCTGCATGTGAGCCTTGGTGACTTCAGAAGTAACACCTCACCTCCTGCACACACTTTCATCTTCAGACCGCCCAACATTTTATGGGAGCTGCCTGGAAGCCAGGGCTCAATTATGACTCCCAAGTTACGAAGGGGAGCCCCAAATAACAAGTGTTACGAGGGCCCTGCCCTCCCGACTCTGGGAAAGTTGCATAACCTCTCTGATCCTCGCTTTACTCATCTGTAAACTGGGATGAGATGGTTAACACGTTTTTCAGCAGTGTCAGATCTGGGGATAATAGAGGCGACATTAAGCAGAGGGCGGATCACAGAGTCAGAGCTAATTGCCTGGATTCAAACAAGTGGCCGCGGACGGCCAGCCGTGCCCAGCACGCCCACGCCTCCCGCCCGGTGGAAGGGCTTCCTTCACTCTCTCCTTTGTAGGCCCGGTGTCTATTATACTCCAGACGCTGCACCAGCCGCTCATTAACAGCATCCGGCCCGTGCAGGGGCACAGGAAGAGACACGCGCCCGGGCAGGCGCCTGCCTGCCAAGCTGGGCCGCCCCCGCAGCCCACTCCCTGGCCAGCCCCTCCGTCCAGGGGACCATAACATGGCCCAGCTCAAGGGTGGCGAGTAGGGGGCTCAGGTTGATCCCCGAGCCCTGAGTGTTTTCCCCGTCCCGGGCTGTGCCCAGTGCAGAAGCAGCAGCACTGCTTTGCACGTGAGGCCATGTGACAGGCCGCGGATCGGGACGGTTCCCATGCCCACCCAGCTCCACCCAGCGTCCTTCTCCACAGCAACCGCAAAAGGGAAAACACACGGGCAGAGGAAAGGCAAGCTCCCTGCAAAGCTGGGCAGCACCTCGGGCAAACCCCGCAGCTACAAAGCCAACACGAAGGCCAGGACCCCGCTGGCGACAGGCCCCCGAAGCCGGTCTCGCAGGTGGAAACCCCGGGCTGAGTCCCTTCACACAGCGGCTCTTCATCCCGAGGCTGTTGGCACGGCGCAGTGCGGCTGTGCCCTGCATCGCCCCGCCACTCACTGCAGGGGCTGGCGGCTTCTGAACCAGGCCCGACAGACCCTACTGGGACGGAGGCCTTCCCGGAGGGGGCAGGAAACACCAGCGCTGCGGCGTTGCTCTGGTTGGTCTCCTGGCTGAGGTCAGGGATCCCATCTGGGAGTTCCTGGGACCCGGGACCCGGCCTCTGAGCCCCACTTCCTGTGTGTCCCAGCCAGCCCTGGGCTCCTCTGCAGGGATTGGGCGCCTGCATCTGCTACGTCAAGGGGTCCCGCAGCCAGGCAGCCTGTCTCTGATGCCACCTCTCAAGGGTGCATGTGTGGCTGTCTGTGTACACGTGTCATGTGTGCGTGTGCACATCTATGGGCCTCCTCCTGCCTACGTCTGTGCACATCCATGTCGATGCATGTGCACGCGTCTGTCTGTGTGTGCACAGAGGGGAGGCTCTGACGCCCTCAGAGGCAGAGTTGGGGGAGAGGCCGCCCGCCCCATGAGGGGCTGGGAGGGGAGCAGCAGACCAGGACAGACGTGTCTAAGGGACACTGAGCCCAGGGACCTGAGCGGCACTGACCTCCGTGCAGCCTTCACGCGGAAGTGCAGGGCTCCCCCTGTAGGCGCACCCTGCGCCAGCTCCTGGCGACGCACTTACTCCAGGGAGTGGTTCCAGAACACGCAGACAGGCTTGCTCCGCTCCTCCGTCTCCAGCAGGGCGAACTCCACCAGCATCGGCCGCTCCAGGGAGCCGGGGAGTGGGGCCCCCTCGCTGTGCACCACGGCGCTCACCACCGGCGTGTTAATGATGGGCCGGTTGGGCAGCCTGCAGTGGAGACGCACGACACGGGCACGAGCGTGATTAGGCCACACTGATTCAAAACCTGAGTGTAAACGCTACGCGGACGTGGGCCAGATGAGCGACCCAGTCACGGTCCGCGAGCAGAGAACATGCCCTGCTCTTCGGCACCCTGGGCCTCAGCATCTGCACCTCAGAGCACAGGCGGCCCTGTCACTGCTGGGCCAGAAGCTGGCTTCAGAAACTTAATATAAAGAGAAGGCACACGGGGGAGACCGCGTCAGCCCAGGGCACACAGCAGCAGGGACACAGGAAATGTGCGTGAGATGTCACAGAAACGATCACAGCCCTGGTCACCCTGTCACTAGGGTAACCCAAATATGAGGACTGCAGAGGTCACGCAGAGAGGCTCTGTGGGCTGCGGTCACTTGTCCGTGAGATGGGCACACGGCAGCGGGCACAGGTGCCATCAGAGACTACCCATGACAGCCCGGGGCAGGGCACAGGGGGCAGGACGGGACGGGTCCCCTGGAAGCAGAAGGGGGAGCAGGCCTGGGGGCTCCTGGGCTGAGCAGAAGCCCCAGTGGGCAGACCCAGGCTCCCCAGGGCAAGGTCTCTGCTCTAGGCAGGGTGCAGGCCCAGGGCTGCTGTGAAGATGGGGTCCCCAGGGCCTGACCCCTGGAAGCACCAGGGCCCTGAGGACCTGGCCCCATCTGACCCGAGCTCTCGGCGCCTGGCCTTACCGGAGGCTGCGGCGGTCGGGGTCATAGTGCTCAGGCAAGAGCTGGCCCAGCGTCCGGTACACGATGACCAAGGCGACTGCAAATTGACCAGGGTCATCCGGGTGTCTCTTGCGCCTGCCAATTGGGGCCACTGTCTCAGCCACAGGCAACGAGCGTGTCATCTGCGGCGCAGCCCTACGGACGCCATCTGCAACCGGAGCACAGGGCTGAGACGGCGAGAAGCAGCCGTGTCCCCCCACCAGATGGTTTTCAACTCGTGCTGTCGCATCTTAAAATCACAGTGTTCGACGGCAAACAGGATGGCGGCTCCTCACAAAGCTACACACAGAATTACCATCCACTCCCACAACTCCTTTCAGGTCTGTCCTCAAAAGAACTAGAAACAGGGTCTTGAAGAGCTATTTGCACACCCATGTGCAAAGCAGCATCATTCACCATACCCAAAAGAAGGAAGTAAGGCACGTGTCCATGACAGATGAGTGGATAAGAAAGTGTGGTCCATCCTCACAACGGAATAGTATTCAGCCTCGAAAAAGAAGGGGATTCTGACACATGCCACCATGCAAGTGGACCTCAAGGGTGTCACTCCATGAAATAAGCCAGTCGCAAGATGACAAATACTCTAATCCCACCTCTGTGGGGGACCCAGAGGAGTCAAGTTCAGAGAAAGAATAGTGGCTGCCAGGAGCGGGGCGGGAGTGATGGAAGTTTAGTTTCAGATGTACAAGATGAAAAGGCTCTAGAGATGGAGGGGAAACGTCGCTGAATCGATGGTGACCATGGTGAAGCTCACATATGTGCATCTCATCATGGTTTTTTTTTTTTTTTTTTTTTTGTGGGTACCGGGGGGTCGACCTCAGGACCTCACGCGCCAACAGGCACCCGTGCCGCTGAGCGATATCACCGGCCCCTTTTTTGTATGTGGGTTCCGGGAGTCGAACTCAGGCCCTCGCGCTTGCAAGGCAGGCGCTTATGCCGCTGAGCCATCTCACCGGCCCTCATCATGGTTTTTTTGAAAGTAAGAGACATCACATGAGAGCAGCTGATGCCACTCCTGCATCCTCACCCACGGCCATGCGGCAGTTGGGGAGGGCAGGGGGACGTGCGTCTGGGGGGCCTGGGCCTCTGCTTTCACTGCACACGAACAGGGCCTATTTTCAGGTACACGTGGAGTGGGGACACGAGAGGCTGTGGGCATCTCGGGGTGCGCACGTTAGAAGGGCTCCGCACTAAGACTAGCGGGCAGGCAGAGGGGCCAGAGCCCAGGTCTAACACTGACCTCCCCAGCTCCCAAGTTAGGGTGATGGCAAGGGGACAGGAGGCTGCCCGTGATGAAACTGTGTCCCCTAGGTCAGCGTGAGGTGGGACAGGGTCCTCCTGTGCCCCTGGACAGGATGTCCCATGGTTCAGGACAGCCAGCTAATCCACAAAGTGCCGTCTCACCAACGGTGACATGGCACTACTGTGCCAGCTGGCCCTGGCATCTCCGTACATTAAATAACACATCAAATAAAATGCCACCTCCACGATGGAGGAGGTCAGACGGCGGCTGTCCCAGGAGAAGGACACAGAGAGCAAGCTCCTCCCAGGGGCTCAAAGATGCAGGGCGGACAGCCAGGGGCCTCCACAGAGGCAGATGCATGACAGGGCCAGAGACAGGGCCCACTTCAGGGAATGACGGAAGGGACACGCAGATAAGGAACGCCCACGTGTACACACACATAAGGAGCACGCATGCATAGGGGCACACACAAAAGAAAGGGTCCTCTTCTCGGTAAAGGTGCGAAGAACAGACGCAGGCACACGAATGGCTCCACACAGCACACGCAGCCCCTCGTGCAAGCTCTGAGCAAAGCACACACACAGTGTGGAGAACACCCACCCACCCGCAATTCAGTCCAGCTGGAAGATGGGTCGGCATCGAGCTTGGTCCTAGGAGTGAGACCTTCCAGTCATTTGCACTTCTGACAAAACTTAGTTACTAAAAACACTGCAGATTAAAGTGCAACTACGGAGCGTTGCTGCACCAAGTTCCGGACGCCTCACGAGTCGCCTGACTATGAGCTGGTAAGAAGGCAGTGGTGCTGCACGGCCACTGCGACTGTCTGCGGAGGACCGTGCGCTGGTGGCAGTGCTCAGCTGCGACTCACCCTGCTCCCCTTCCCGGGACCCTTGGGCCACAGCCCCTCCTCCTGCACGGGCAGCGGGGCTCCCTGGGAGATTCACCTTTCTTCTCTGGTGGTTTGAAGACGTCAGCGGGGAAGGACACAGAGGATTCCAGCTCCCTGGGGAACTCGTCCCGAATGTCCTCGAAGCGCGGCACTCTGGCGCCCGTGAAGTTGAACTTGTCGAAGACGTCCACTGCAAGAACTGGGGACACCGGTCCTTGAGCCGCACGCAGCCACGGAGCCTCCCTGAGCCCCTGCCGCTTCCAGTGACCGTGGCTGTCCTTTCTACACGACTGGCCGTCTAAGAGAATCTACTTGTATCTTTCTCTGTCCTTTAAGGGTGACACTCAGAACACCTGGGGATGATGTGGGAGGAGCAGCCATACGACGGTTTAAGGTTGCACCCGGGACTCGAGTCCCTGGCAGGCAAGATTGATGGGGCAAGCCTGGCCGGTGGCATGACTGTGAGCGGGCACAGTCCCCCAGTGCTGCCACAGGGACCGTATTATGTGTCCCTGCAGCCTGTCCAGGTGGCAGAGAAGAGTGACACAGAGGTGATGGAACTTGGGAACTGTAACCCTGAGCTGCCCAGCAACATGGGCCAGTGCCACCCTCACCTTCTCCCTGTGCTGTGTGGGGACAGCAGTCACACCTGCCTGTGCCAGGGGACCTGCAAGTCATCCTGTTCGACCTAACACCCCCCACGAGCAGGGCACCCCGTCTGCAGGGAGAGGGCTGCCTGTGTCCAAGACACTGGTGTCAGGGACAAATGCCGGCTATGGCGCCTTCTGAGGGTACATGCAATGCAAGGGTGCCGCCACCCCCTGGGACCTGGGGACTTTGTGCTCATCTTGTTTGGATGGGGCGGGGCTGGGGCTGCCATTCTTGGGCTTCTTCTGCCCCCAGGACCCTGACCTAGTGGACCTCGATCCCGGGTGGTGAGTCCTGTGCTTGGGGTGACGCGGCCCCGGGTGCCGGTTTGCCGATGGCTCTGCGGCTGCCCTGGGGTGAGGGATTCCATCTTTCCCCACTGCCTGGGTGCTGGCTGGTGGTGACCCTGCACCTGCCCTTACCATGTCCCACCCCTGTCTGTCCCCGTGGCTGTGACCCTGGGGGGCTCTGTGTGCCCCCAGCACCCACGCCTCAGCAGGGTCTCCATGCTGGATCCCACACACCAAGGGCAGAGGCTCTGCCGCCCCCAGCCCTGGGATGGCTGCATGCGTGACCACAGAGCATCCTCCCGAGGGCCACGACCGTGGCTGCTTCTGTCATTTTACAGAGGACAGAGGCCACTTCTCCGCAGTTTGGCCCAGCTGGCCTCCCAGCCCACCCAAGGTGGCCCATACTCATGTTGGCAGTGACGAGGACGAAGGGCCGCAGGTAGGTCCTCCGCAGGTTGCGTGCCACGTTGCTGAAGTAGGCCTCGAAGCGCTTCAGCAGCTGCGCCGCGCCGGCCTCGCTGCGCTGGATCTGCTCCCACGTGGCCCTGGTGTCCGGGGCCAGGAGGGCGCTGCCCGTGTGGACCACATCCTGGTCAGACAGACGGACAGCGAGTGCTCAGCCTCGTGCCTGTGGAGTCCCGGCCACGCGCAGACACACCCCGCCTCCGAAAAGTCATCAGCGGCCAGGATGGAGAGGCCGCGAGGGTGGCTCAGCCTCCAGGGCCAGCTGTTGGAGGGTGCCCTGCTGGAGGGTGTTGCACCGGGTACACCCCAGACGCTAAGGGGACACTTGCAGAGATGCGTCTGGTCATGTGGGAGCCTGGGACCCCTCTGGGGAAAGCAGGTGACATGAGTGCCACGTGCGGCCACGCAGGGGAGCATGGCAAGGCCGCCCTCGTACACGTGGTCAGCAACTCTGGCGTGACACTGCATCTGTACACATCAGAGGGTGGCCTGGGGTGTGGGGGACACGACGTGAGACCGACCAAGAGGGAGACTCATTTTGATTTCAGGCCAGGGTCCCCGTCCCAGTGGGGGACCTCACCAAGCCCTGAGTGCCCTGTATGGACGAGGGACAAGGGGTCCTGGAGCTCAGGACCAGCTGCTGTGGTTTCTAACTAAATGTCCCCCGAAGCCCCAGGCACTCATAGGCAGGAAGGCGGCTGGATCACGGGGCTTAACACTGACTCGCTATTAGGAGGCGGGGCCTGGGTAGAGGGGCCCCTGGGGTCTCTCTCCCTCCCTGCTCCTCCCTGCGCTGTCCACTTCCTGGCTTCCATGATGTGAGCAGCTCTCCTCCGCCAGGCCCTTCCACCAAGCTGTGGACCATGCGACAACAGAGACTTCTGAACCAGCGAGCTCAAATAACCCTCTCCTCTTCTAGTTGTGGGTGTTGGGCACTTTTCTGAGCGACGAGGAATATGACTAAGACAGCAGCCATGCGGCAGCCTGGGGAAACCCAGGAGCAGGTCACAGACCCCAGACCAGGGGCACCTCTCTCTGGTCAGTCCCATAGGCATTGCTAACTGAACGCAGGACGGGGGGTCCAGGCAGGAGCTGGCTGCTGGCCCTGCCATTTACAAGCCGTGCCCCCGGACAGCCCTCTCTCTCTCAGTGCCTCAGTTTCCTTTCGTGTCTGGATAAAAGGACCACAGCGTGGATGGTGTGGAGGACTGCGTGGCCAAGTCACATAAACTGCGTGCTACCCTGGAGTGTGCCAATTGGTCCCCAACATCAGCGGCCATTGCTGTCATATCGCGGCTATGACGGCACCTTCCCTGCCCTGCATGGCGCACACCAATGCCCGCCTCACTCCGGAAACATGCAAGCAGCACCTCGAGGGACCACACAGGGGCTCCGGCTGCCATCCCCTACCTCATGGAAGTCAGCATCTCGCGTGGCCGCCAGGTCGAAGCCCTGCTGGCGGCTCTCATGCTGCAGGACGCGGGCCAGCAGCTGGTAGGCCGTGCGCACATCATTGCCGAAGAGCACGCCGCCCGGCCGCGTGGCGTTGCGCAGTGCCTTTGCCAGCCGCAGGGCCTGGTCGCCATCGATCCGCGACTCGTTGCGGCCCAGCTTGTCATTCTGGAATGAGGGGAGCAATCTTGGGGTTTGCACACTGACTTTGTTGCCGTCACCCTCTCCTGCTACTCGGACTCCTGACTTTCCAAGAAGGAACTTTGAAACCCCGAAGTCCAGGAAAGGCCTGGGGCTGGGAATGGGGGAGGAAAACGGAGGGCCAGAGTGCTGGGAAAAGACGTGCAGACAGAGCAAAAGGACAAAACATGACCCAGGAAGGCACGCCTATGATCTCGGCACTCTGGGAGGCTGAGGCAGGAGGATGGCAAGTCTGAGCCAAGCCTGGGCAACTTAGTGAGGCCCTGTCTCAAAATAAAAAATTTTTTAAAGGGATAGGGATGTAGCTCAGTGCAAAAATCCGGATTCAGTCCCCAAGATCTCACACACACACACACACACACACACACACACACACCAAGCCTGGAGAGCAAATGCGGGGAACACGGGGACCCTGCATTTGCACAATCAGGCAGAGCCGGTCCTGAAAGGTCAAGAGCAGCACTGCCAGCACCCAGCTCAGAGGCCGGGGAGATGGACCTCGTGCTGCCTGCAATCTGCAGACCAGCACCCCAGCAGCCCTACGCAACACCCCGGCACGGCTACACACGCACACACGGTGGACACACATACGCACACGGTGAACACTCACGCACACAGAGGGTGGACACACACGCACACACACGATGGATGCATACACACAGAGGGTGGACACATGCACACACAGTGTACACTCACGCCCATGCCCCGCACGCACTTCCCCAGGCTCCAGCCTACCATGACTTTGAGGCCCACAAAGGAGCCGCTGGTGCAGTTGAAGAGGTCGGGGGGCAGCCAGCCCTTCTCCCCGCTGCAGTGCCGAATGGCGTTTCCTGGGGAGGAGAACGAGTGTGTGTTTAGAACCTGAAACCCAACCGCTGATCCATGTTCATTTGGTGCCCCAGCCTGAGTGTGCCCGAACCCCAGAACTGAGAAGGGTGAGGATCCAGGCAGGTCCCGTCCTTGAGACTGACTCACGCCCCCTGCATCCACACCGAGGGCCGCCTCCAGGGCGCTGACGTTTACCACCGGCCCGTCGATGCCAGCAACGAGAAGCAAACGTGTGGGCACAACTGTGAGAAAAGCAGCCCGCCAGGTCATGTGCTGAGTAAGGAGTGGGCACCCACCCCACCCTGGACCCTCTTCGGTGTGGACACCAATACCATCCCCATGTCACAAGGAGAATGCGACACTGAACAGTGAGGTGACCTGTCCAGGTCCCATAGCAGGGAGCCGAAGTGCCCTCAGTGCACCCAGCTGGAGTGACGGCATGGTGCACCCCGCCACGTCCAGCCTCACCGTCCCCTCCCTCAAGCTTGTCACTCCCACTAAGGACACAGAATGCGTAGAGAGCGTCCAACAGCTTCCTGAAAGGGGCCTGCGAGGCCCAGGTGCCCATCCTGTGATGCCACGGGCCATGGGACTTACCCACAGATCCCTTGGGGCACGGCACCGCGGCTGGCTGCCCAAACTTGGTCTGTGGCCACCAGATGCCAGCCTCAAATGCTCGGGGGCATCCGTTGTAGATCACTGTGTGCAGAGGACAGATCTCACTCAGCCCGGGCAGTTCTGCGTGTGAGGCTGGGCCCTTCTCCCGCAGGAGCCCTCCCTGACCACAGACCTTCGCAGCCGAGCGAGGTGACCTCGGCGAAGGGGTTGTCACAGCGGTTGCACTGGCGGCCGATGACACCGGGCTTGCAAGTGCACTGCCCAGTGTCCATGTCGCACGCGCGGCTGTGGGCACCGTGGGGGAAGCAGTCGCAGGGCAGACAGGCATCCTGCGCAGGGGGCTTGTAGTAATTCTCCTACAGGGCCAGAGGCAGCATGGTGACCTCAGACGCCCAGCCTGAGAGACGCGGGTTGAGCGACACCCAGGCTCCCCCAGGGTGCCTGGCAGGTGGCCGCCAGCCTGACCTCCCTGCCACTCCTCACTGCCCTGCCCATGTCCCCTGCCTGCTGGGCTGCTTCCTGGGCCCTGCAGAGCAGGACTGGAGAGGAGAAGGGCTGTCTAAGGACCTCGTTTCTTTCTTTTTTTTTTTTTTTTAACACTTCCAAATGTATACTTTAATAAGTATAAAGTATATAAACAATTAGGTAAGCTTGTGGAGAAGCTGACCAAGATACATAAATTAGAAGATCCAGGTATCCATCTAAATTTTCTATATTTCTTTTTTTTCTTTTTGCAGAATATTTATTAAGGTTGTTAGCCGAGCTATCCCAGGCAGCTGCGGGTTGTCCTAAGAGGAATCAGAGACCCGTCCGAATGGAGACGGAGGGGAAGAAGAGCCCGGAGTCTTTTCTTAAAAATAATTATGAGGAATCAGCACCAGGGGGCAGCTGGGGTGGTCCAAAGCACCAGTTTCGGGTTTAGAGTCTGGGGTCTGGCCCAGCCCTGGTTCACAGCCACGCAGCCCTGGCCTCTGGAGGCCCAAGTGTCCCCCACCCCCTGTTGAGTTGGGGTGGGCTGTGACAGGCAGGCTCGTGGGCCAGCACCCAGGACACGGTGGCAGACAGGGACAGGGAGACCACAAACGTGCAAAGTTCTGGCGAGCAGAGGCCTGCGCCGTGGGCAGTCAGCCCTGGGGGTGCGGTGGGTGATGGTGACCTTGCAACTCTGCCCTGCACTTTCTATACTGCTACGTTCTTGGTGAGAAAAGAATCATAGACACAGCTTCTCCAGCCACTGGGTCCACCTCACGCCCTCCCTCCGGCCACCACAGGCGCCTTGACACCCGCAGCTGTGTCCGTGTTCCCCTCAGCAAGCAAGCGCCTCAGGACACAAGGCCTGACTTGTTGCTGGGACCCTGAGGATGCTCGGGATAGGAGTGACGCGGCGGGATGCACCGCAGGGAGCCCAGAGCAACCACTCCCGCTCCGAGCCAGGGAGCAACCGACCTAACACACGCCCTGGCTGAAGCTGCCGGCCGCCCTCACACTGGGGCGTGGGTTCCAAGTCACGGGCAGCTCACGGACAGTCACTGGAGGACAGTGACGAAGGTATGTGACAGGTCCCCAGGCTGGGCGGTGGACTGAGAACACGAGACCAGAAGCCGGCTACCAGGGTGCCTTAGGATGGGGCACCAAGTTGGGTGGGACAACAGCTTGGTGCATGCGTGTGTGCGAATGTGTGCGGCTGGGAATGGAACCCTGGGCCTTGCACATGCCAGGCACATGCACTATCTCTGAACCCCAACCTCAGCCCTCCCCTACTTTTTTGCAGTATTGAAAATTAAACCCAGGGCCTTCACACTGAGCTACACCCCCAGTCCTTTCTTATTGTTTATTTTGAGACAGGGTCTTGCTAAGTTGTCCATGCTGAGCTGTGATCCTCCTGCCTCAGCCTCCGAGCATACTGGAATTACAGGTATGCACCACCATGCCCAGTTTCTTGTATTTTTTAAAACTTCTGTCGTCACTGAGCACCAGCTTAGGACAAGATGACGACAGTGACCACCCAGGACGGACAGGGCTGAGAAGCCGACCTTTGCAGAGAGGCTGAGACAGCTTGGTGCCCACTGTGCTGGGCCGAGGAACCCGCCGGGCCTCCAGCTTCCCTGGTGGGGGGCAGGGCGGTGTCTCCACCTATCCGCACGTGACGAGCAGCCGGCACCTGAGCGTGTCTGTGCGCGAGAGTACTTGAGTGTGTACAGGCAGGCATGCGTGGAGGCGTGCATGTGCATCTGTGTATGTGTGTGGGTGAGTCCAGGCACAGGCAGCACGTGCACATGAAGGCGTGGGTGTCCACGGATGTGTAGGAGTGTGTGCACATGCACACATGGCCTGGCGGCCCGCATTCCCGCACAGTGGTCTCACCTTGCACTGGCACTGGCCATTGGTCTTGTTGCAGTCGGGATCAAAGCCTTGGCTGACAGCGCAGTGGCAGGGGCCGCATACTGGGTTCCCCCACCAGCCCTTGGGGCAGGGAAGGTCGATTCTGTTGGGGACGTGAGACGGTGGCAGAGGGTTTGTGCCAAAGGGCTTCTTGGGATGGGAGGCACCTGGGGAGGCCTGGGCAGTGGAGACATCTCCTCCCTCCCTGGCCTCAGTTTCCCCCTACCAGCTCCCAACCTCAGCCCGAGCCCACCAGGACCCTCAGAATTGTGTCCCACTCCACTCCCAGTGGGGAGGGGAGGCCCCGCGTGTACCCACCTGTTCTCGCAGTACTGGCCGTAGTGCCCGGCCTCACACTTGCACACATAGCCACGCGGGGAGCTGGGTGCATGCTCACAGGTGGCCGAGTGCTGGCACGGATTCACCTGGCAGGCGTCCACGCACCTGTGTCCGAAGAACCCTGTGGGGACAGGGCCAGTCTCACCGAAGCGCCCAGGTGTCTCCAGCGAGCAGTGGCCTCCCCAAGCCCACCTTCCCAGCTCTGGGCTGGCTGCCCCAAGGGTGGGAACCGTGGGGACAGCGATCCCTGCCACCCCAGGACATGCAAGAAGCAGGCACCTCCTGAGGATAACTTCTGCGCCCCCCAAAATTCAGAGATATCCCTTGAGCGAGATTTTAAAAACTACTTCTGCCGAGTTTTTCATTAGCGATAGCACATGCCGTGACAGTACAGCTGAAGCGTCACCCTGGCCCCAAACAAAGAGAGGCCAGGGTGCGTGCAGGAGGAGGCCCCCCGTGCAGGGGGCGCCAGGGACAGCGCCACACCTCTGTCACAGTCACAGGAGTAGCCATCCCAGGTGTCGCGGCAGCGGCTGTGCTGCGGACAGGGGCTGGAGGCACAGGGGTCCTCCGTGTCGCAGCCATCCTTCACCCTGACCTTGAGGGCGTCCTTCATGTTCAGGGTGGCGATGTTGGTGGACGTCTCGCCCATCCTCACTCCCTGTGTTTACAAAGGGGTGGCGGACTCAGTCCTGGGTCACTGGGGCTGGAGGAACCCCAGAGGCAAGTGGGAGCTAAGGGCACCCCAGCTCCTCCCTGGCCCTTGTGAGGCATTCTGCAAGCTGGCACTGGAGGGGTGGCTCCTCTCGTCCCAGCAGCCCTAGGGCACCAGCAATATGGGTGTTGGGCTCAGAGCCTGTGGGGCCGGACCCCTGGGGGTCGGTTCCCTGCCGCAGGAGGCCAGGAGTGGGGCACGTGGGTGAAGGCACTCTGCGAACAGCTCCCTTGGCGACTGCTGGATCCCCCATGGGAAAAGCACAGGACTTGCTTAGGGGGGCCGGGTGGGGCATGAGGCTGAGTGCCGAGAGGCAGGGGACCAATTATGGGTTCGTGGAACCTAACCAACTGCGGTGCTGGCAGCCGTACCTGCATGCAGCCCCGGAACCCACGGCGCACAGACACCTTGTCCTCAGACAAGCCCCCGACGACCACACTCCGCATTTTCAATCCTGGAAGCTGGTTCCCAATCTGCACCATGTTCTGCAAAGAGGGGAGGCTCTGGGGGGCGCCCTACGCTCTGGGCGAGGACCATGCATCCTCCCCCGCGCGTCTCAGGTGCTCCCTAAGCGTGTGCGGCCGGTGACCTGTCGTACTGTTGTACCTCACTGCGGGCGGCAGACTGCAAACCTGGTGTGGCACTCAGGCGCCTTAGAGCCACCGCCACGGGGATGGGTGTGTCTCAGTGTCCCACAGCTCCCCCAGGCCCGGGCTCACTGCGCCCCTGCTGTACCCGCCGCCCACCACTCAGGCGCGGTGCTGTTCCCTCTGCACCCCGGAGACAGCACCCTGCACACAGTTATCGCTCGAGCCAGCTTTGCTCTAAGCAGCCCCAGCTGCAGGTGCCCACGGCACCAGGACGGGGAACACAGGTGGTGACACCCAGTTCCGACTGTAGGAACTGAGCACCCAGATGCGGCATGACACAGACGCCAGTGACCTCAGCATCCTGGGACTCGTGAGACCCAAACTGGGGACCAGACAGCGTCCCCTAACGTACCTGGCCTCTGCAGGTCCCAGCACCGGAGGGGTCACTCGGTGCCATGGGCCTGAAGAAGGGGTACGTTCCAGGGAGGGCACCGGCGCCCACTCACCTGGTCCATCCCGTAGTCCAGGGTCATGACCGCCAGATACTTGATGTCCTTGCCCTCCTTGGCACTCCTCAGTTCTATCAGCAGGTGGTGCCACTCCCCGTCGGTCACGCGAGACCTGGGCAGCTGCACGGACGCCACGTCAGAGGGGCCGTGGGACACCTCGAACAGCACAGAGTTGTTCAGGATCTGCAGGGAGAGGAGACACTCACTGATGGGTGCGATGACCATGAAACGAAACCCTCCGCAGCACTGAGATGGCGAAGCCACACGGACGGACTTCCGCCGTGGCGCTGGATAAAAGGCAGACTCAAAACTCAGCCAAGCCTCAGTCTGCTGAGATCCAATCCACCATGCTTAACATGCCTGAAGAAACAGAAGTCACACTGCGACTAGTGCCACACAGTGTCCTGGGTGACACCCAGATCCTACTTGCCCTAGCAGAGGACGGGGTGGCCCAGAGCAGCCTCCTCCAGAGAACACGGAGGGAAAGGAGACGCGTCGTGCTGCTTGCAGCACGGGGGGGAACTCCAGGCACAGGGTCACAGGGCCACAGCCCGAGAGGAAGCAGAACCCCAGAAGCGAGGATGGTGATTGCTGCCCCCCATTGCCAGCTGGTTCTGGAGTGCACGATGGGGCTGCAACGCCGAGCAGAGCTCCCCAGGGCCTGCCACGGGCGCTGGACCAAGGGCTGTGCGAGAAACAGACCAGCACGCTGCAGAGCGATGCCCAGCTCCGATGTGCCTCACTCTGTGACTGCATGGCGTGTTTGGGGTGGCGAGGGCCCCTAGCCACTGTCACAGCAAATGTGGAGGCTAATGACGCCCCCTTCTAGTTTCCAGCTCTCTCTAGGTTTTTTAGTACAATGTCTAGCACTCAATAAAAATAACCATGTATATGAGGGGACACGACAGTATGCTCGAAAAGCAAGAGAAAAAGGGAGACAGACCGGGGGGGATCTAGAGAGTAGACCCGAACCCAGACTGGAAAAGAGCGATGGGAACCACAGAACTTAGCAAGAAACAGATTCCGGTGACTGAGACACTCTTACTCTGGGTGTAAATGTTACATTTTATGAGATAAGGATCAAGCTATTATGTTTACACATAAAAATCAAAACAATTGTAACTAACCTAAGATGCTTATGTCTAAAGATAACTTCCATTAAAAGGCAAACAAGATTAAAAAAAAAAAACTATTAACACACTGCTTAAAAGAGACACACCTGAATTATAGGAATATAGAAAATGCTGAACGTAAAAGGATAAAAAAGATTCATTATGTAAGCACCAACCGAAAGAAAGCTGGTGTAGTTGTGTTAAAATGAGATCGAGTAGACTTCAGGCAAGCATCATTATTACAGGTAAAGAGAACTTTCATCACGATAACAGAGCCAATTGCCTGGGAAGATAAAACAATTCTAAATTTGAATGCACATAATAACGTAGCCTCAAAATCTGTAAAGTGTGGGGCCAGTGAGATAGCTCAGCGGCATAAACACCTGCCTGGCAAGCGCGAGGGCCCGAGTTCGACTCCCGGATCCCACATACGAAAAAAGGGCCGGTGATATCGCTCAGCGGCACGGGCGCCTGCTGGCGCGCGAGGTCCTGAGGTCAACCCCGGTACCCACAAAAAAAAAAAAAAAATCTATAAAGTGAAAATAGATTTCCAAAAGAAGAGATAAGCTGGGGATATAGCTCAGGGGCACAGTGCCTGCCTGAGCGTGAAGTCGTGAGTTCGATTCCTGGTACAAAAAAAATAAAACAAAAACAAGAAGAGGTAAGTCTATAATCGAAGTTGGAGGTTCTTTTCCTTTCTTTTTTTTTCTTGTGAGACTGGGTCTCACTGAGTTGCTAAAGGCTCTAAGTGGCTTAGTTGCCCAGGCTGGGATCAAACTTGTGACCCTCCTGCTTCAACCTCCCAGAGTGCAGGGATTACAAGTGTGCATCACCATGCCCTGACTAAAATTACAGATTTAAATTCACTTCTTTCAGTATCTGGGGGAAAAAAGCAAAAAAAAATTATATAGAATATTTGAACACCACAGTTACCAACTTCACCTCCGGGACATACACACAACTCTACACGTAACACCTGCAGCCCCACATTTTTATCCCCCACACACAGACATCCACAAACGCCGGCCAGGTTGCAAAGCAAGTCTCAACATGTTTCAGAGGTCTGAAACCACACGGCGCGAGTCCTCCGACTTGCAATTATGACGGAAAGTACACCAAAATGACTTACTAGAAAATACCTCGTGCTTGCTCACTGAGAACTACACCACAGGTCTGAGATGAGATCATGAGGGAAGCTGCAGAACATTTCCCACCGCACAGAAAGGCACAGAAAGGCAGTATCACGAAGAACGTTTTCTGAGCCTTTGGTCTCCGCTGACAGCCAATTTCAGAAGATAGCTTTTCGCCTTTTAACAGTTTGTTTCCTTTTGTTCTGCAGAAGTTTCCCTTGCTATTCTCTTCCACTGTCCTTGCCATTAAAACTCGGAAGCCATTAGAACAACAACAAAAACGACCTCGTGTCTACACAAAAGTGCTATGTATAGCGTAAGCTCCAGGACTCAGGGCGACAGCTGCTCCCACCTGAGGTCTGTCCCTGGATTTAGGAGACACAGCCAACAATGGCAGGGTTATCCCGCTCCACAGTGCAGCTGGCTCTGGGCGCCCAAGAGCAATTACCCGAAGTGTCTGGGCCGGGGGATGACGTAGCCTGGCCCAGCCTGCTGAAGGGGTGCAAGGGGGGCTTCGGAAACACCCAGCTTGCCATCCAGTGGCACTCACAGGGCTGGTAGAAGTCACCCAGAACATTCCTGGAATGCCTGGCAGACCACCTATGGGAACCATCCCAGGCTACCTTCTTGGTGCCCACCGGGGTTGGTAGGATCCCTCGGGGCTGCCATTCTGCCACCCAGCCTTGCATGGGGAGGGCTGGCACAGTCTCTCTCTTTCTGGACGAGTTACAACAATGTCACCACTCAGTCAACCTGGGGTGGCCGCCTACTCTTTTCCTACACAGACGCCACCACCAGATGACAACTGGTGAACTCCAATTCCTCCCCTGAATGATAAATGGCCAATTTAATTTACTGCAACAGGAAAAACACCATCCCCAGGCAGAACAGCTTCCATGTCTGGGCCCAGAGGGACCTGTGACTTTACGGCCCATGAGGGACATGCAGCAGGGCTGCAGTCCCCCGATGTACACCCTACACTGTCCAGACGGGCTGGACGGGGCTGTCCCACGCTGGAAACCATGCAGAGCTGTGACCAGGGTGAGGGCCAGGTGGGAGAGCAGAGGAACCCCATCTGGGCCCTGGGCCCACCTACCCACCCTGTGCTGGTCACCTGCATAGGTTTCTGTCCCCTGAGCTGGGACATGGAGCTGGGGGGAGGGGAAGGGCTCCGGACACCCATCTCCTCCTCACACAAAGCCCTGTCACGTGAAAGTGCAGCTAGATGGCCTGACCCTAGCGTGATGGGAGGTGTCCTATGGCCACCCCAGGAACCCAGGAAGTCGGGAACCTCAGGCCTGCACTGCAGTCTCCAGGCGTGGCGCCCTCGTGTGCAGTGGGAGCTTGGCATGAACAGCCTTCAAGACCGGTCTCACCTCTGACCACCTCAGCCCCACCACAGCCTCCAGCTGGGCATGGAGACCAACAAGGGTACCAGAGCCCAGGAAGCGGGAGAGGCGAGCGCCACACACAGGGACGGTGGGGACCAGTGCCGGGCCAGGAGGGGAGTCCCGACGCGGAGCTGTCACCCAGAGCGCTGAGGCGAGAGGGCAGGCTGATCTACGGTCAGCGGCCCAGCTGAGGGAGAAGGGAGCTCGGGCTCTCGCTGCTGGAGTCGTGAACAACCTTGGGAAGAAGGGCCGTGCCCCGACCGTGTGTGCCCAGGTCTCATCACACGCGCGCATGCACACAGGGACGCGCGCACCAGGTGTACACATGTGCACAGATGGGCGCCCATGCATACACAGACATGCGCACAGAGGCACTCACGTACAGATGTGCACGTGTGCATACACACATGCAGACGTGCACACACATGGAAACACACAGACACACACTCGTACGTACTTGACAAAAGCCTAGAAGAAAGAAGGAAACAAAGAAGGAACCCAGTTACGGATTCCTTCACGTGGGGATGGCACAGCCGGCCCAGGCTCAGGCTCGATGCCCAAGGGCTGCCCCGAGCCGGGCCGAGAAGCGGTCCAGAGGACACCTGTGAGCGAGCTGTCGGGGAGCCCCGAGAAGAGAGGGGCCCAGGCTGCGGCGCTGACACAAGGATGTCTGTCCCCGAGGTCACCGCGGACGGAAACTACCCGGAGATGTGAGGGCCTCGGCTGCAGGCCTGGGCGGGCACCTCTCGGGGGACCCAGGGGCGTCTGAGAGCTGCACGTGTGAAAGCCTCCCACCCCACGGCCTTCTCCAGGGGACAGTCAAGGGCAGCGGCAGGGAGAGAGGGGCCTGGCCTTTTCCACAGGCGGAAGCAACGTCGCACTGTTTCCCAGCGACTCCCTCTGGACCCGGAAGACCTAAGTGGAAACTTTGTGACACAAAAGCCTGGAGATGGGGTGCCCGAAAATAACCTCAGAAGTGCTCAGGAACTGCCCCAGTGCTTCGAGGAGCAAGGTGGAGAAGGCCACAAAGCGGGAGAGAAGCACGTGACAGGTCAGGGCCACGCAGGGTCCAGAGCCCTGCGCCCCCGCTCTCAGCCCGCCCTGCCCACCCGGGCGCCCACGCGCCCTCTCTGCGCTGTCAGGAAAGGGAGGGCTGGAGAGGAATTCCCAGTGGGAATCCCGTGGGAATCCGAGCGGCACATGATCCCTGCGCTTCTGGGCCCTGAATGGCCTGATTGTGCTGCAGCCCCAGAAAGCTGCTCACGTTTCCATCTTCGTTCCCGCTGGAGAAGCCAGGGGAGGGCAGAGGAGGAGGTGGGGTGAGTGGCAGGTGCCCCTCGGCGGTGTCCTGGGAAACCCCGTGCCTGTCCCTCTCCTGCACACTGCCCACCCTGCAGGTGCCTGGGCGGCTCGTGGCCTTGCTCACCTGGAGATGCAGCCTGGACGACACACCAGCGGTGGCCTCCATGAGCACGCCATCTTCCTTCCGGGTCCGGAACATGAGCCCCAGGTACCAGGGCACAGAGATGGTGATGTCCAGGTCACTCCAGGACACGATGCTCTCACCGCTGAAGCGTTGGGGGTGGGGCATGACTGTGGGCAGAGACAGGGACCTCAGGACTCTCCCCCAAATGAGGTGGGCCTCTGAGCACTTTTTCCAGCTGCCGGGGACGGGACAGGCCTGGAGTGGATCCTGCGCCATTTTAACACAAAGGCCAGTCTCAGACTGTGGCCGTACCAAGCCCGGTCACCCAAACCCAGCAAAGCTCTGCAGACTCTGACCCCAGGAGTGCCACTGCCGGGCAGAGACTGGGGCCTGAGGCTCTAGACCATCCTAGGTGTGCCAAGGGGTATCTGGCTGACCAAGAGGCAGACAGCTTGAGGGGTGGTGCTGTGAGCCCAGCCTTCCTATGCCCCCCACACCTGCAGGGCTAGGGCCAGGGCCCAGGGATGGGGCAGGATTCTGTGAACCACAGCCCCTCGGTGAGAACAGCGTGCAGCTGCAGTAAGGGGCACACCCAGCCATGGGCACAGACGCTGGCCTGCAGCGTGACCTGTGGTGGGGGCCAGGTAGGTTTCCAGCCCCACACACAGGGGCTGCTCCTCTGCTCCTGGAGACGAGCGGGGAGATGCAACTGCTGCCGGCCCACTGAGGTCCCAGATGACTGGGGGACACTGTGGAGTGGGAGTGGGGAACACCCAGCCTAATTTTGGAAACCCACTGTGCTGGCTCCTGCTGCCCTCACCCCGTGGCCTGGCCTGCCCGTCAAGTGGCCCTGCACAGTCGTCATTGGAGACCTTAAAGTTGCTGCAGCTCAGGGCTCTCCGGCCCCGGGCAGCTCAGCCTCGTGAGCGCTGGGCATCTGTTTCCTGCCCTTGGGAGCCTAAGATGCGGCAGCTGAGTCGGGACACGCAGTGGCTGGGTTGGCCACATCCGGAGTCACAGCCACCTGCAACCTGAGTGTCAGGCACCGATGGTGCGACCTGGATGGCCTGACCCTGCCTGCAGGGCAGCATGTGGGAAGAAGCTCCTGTCTGTCACAGATAAGGCCAAGGGTGTGACATGATGTCACACTGCACACCCTCGGTTATATGTGCCAACCGGGTGCAGTGTGGCCAAGGAAGCCAGCCGTGTGCTGCCACCACTTCTCACCTGCCCTGCTGGACAGAACCGGGCACCCTGAGAGTATACCATGGTGGCTCCTGGCTACTTTCCCCTGGGGATCTGGGGCAGCCCTGGGTCTCATCGATCCCCTGAAACAGACACGGTTGCACGGACCCATGGGTGCCCAGGCTGAGGTAAATTGGGGTGCAGAGCAGCTGGCCAGCTCTGCCCAGGCTTGGGCCATAGGACAGGAGCAGGTGCCCCCTCGTGCCCTGGGGGTTGGGCAGTTTCAGTGCGCTACTTCTCAGAGCCTTGCCCGTGGCTCTGGAAATCTTCAACGTGGGGCCTTGGGCACGCCCTCGTGGACCCGGCCTAACTGCCCTGCTTTCAAGCGATGAGTATTGGTGATTTTAAAAATGAAGAGACCAACCAGGTGTGTAAGCCTGTAATCTCAGCACTGCGAGGCAGGAGGATCACAACTTCAAGCCCAGCTTGGACAACTTTGTGACTTAGTAAAACCTGGTCTTAAAAAATACACATTTAGGGCCGGTGAGATGGCTCAGCGGCGTAAGCGCCTGCCCGGCAAGCGCGAGAGCCCGAGTTCGACTCCCGGATCCCACATACGAAAAAGGGGCTGGTGATATCGCTCAGCGGCATGGGCGCCTGCTGGCGCGCGAGGTCCTGAGGTGGACCCCCGGTACCCACAAAAAAAAAAAAAAATACACATTTATTTTTAAAAAAAGGGCTGGGGATGTAGTTCAGGGCAAAAGCCTTGTATTCAACCGCAGTACCACCAAAAAAAAAGAAAAGATGCCTGCTTGGTATTGTATGGCCTCAAACTGAATTAATTGCTAAAATCCTATGACTGCATAGGACACAGTGGTGGGGCGGGGACAGAGGCCCAGCATCCATTACATCAGATCAGAGCAGCCAGCTGGGGGGCGTCCTGGGGGGGAGGACCAGGGAACCGCCCAACAGGCTTAGAGCCACCTGGGCCACCCTGCTGTGCTGGCACTTGTCTCTCCCACCTGGTCCCCGGCCTCAGCCCGGCTCACTCCTGTGCGGTCTGGGCCGCGTGGGCACAAGGGACAGCTGGCCTCACCTTGCTCGCAGTTCTTGCCACCGAAGCGCAGTGGGCAGTGGCACAGGTAGCTGCTCCAGCGGTTCACGCAGGTGCCCCCGTGCTGGCACACAGCAGCCTCGCAGAAGTTCCTCTGGGCAGTGCAGCCTGGTGAGGCAGAGGGCAGCTTCAGTGCGCCCCACCTGTGACTGAGGACAGGGCTTTTGGCAGCCCAGGTCACTCACACCGGGCTCTGGGTGCCCAGGGACATGGTGACAACTGACCTGGGCATCAGGGGTACACTCCAGTCCCAGGATTAGGGTGTCCCGGGATCAGTCCCAGCCTCACGCCAAGGGTGGCACATCCCAGGTCCCCTCCCCAGCAGACAAGAGTCCCCCAGTGACGTGGAAGAGGACTCCCGTGTGCCCCCTGGGGTCCGGCAGGCACTGCCCGGGCCGCTGCACGCACCTGCCCTGGTGCCGTTGTTGGCGATGAACCCAGCCATATCCACGTTCTGGCCATCGATGGACAGGTTGCGCATACAGCCCACGAACTGCCGGTTGCGCACGGGGAAGTCTTCTGGCAGGTTGGGGACGCCGCCTAGGAGCAGGGGCCCCGTCAGGTCCAGGGACCTGGGGAGGCAAAGCCGGGCTCTGTGACGTCCAGGCGGAGAGGGGCAACCTCTGCCACCAGGGACGGATGCTGCCCTCATGGAGTGGGCGGTCACCACACGCCAGGATAAAGGACGCACTCTGCTGCCAGGGCCACATCCGGCTCTTCACAGCCTCCCTGTGCCTCAGTTTCCAACCTCACCCCACATCCTGACAAATGGCTGCTGCAGGCTATGTGGCAACCCCAGAGTCCACCCGGCCTGCGCATCTGTCCCCTCTCGGGTGGAATGGAGGACAAAGGGGTCACCGCTAGGGCTCCGCCTGGCCCGTCAGGGAGGCCCTGGGGGAGGGGGTGTTAGGAGGACCGAGCAGGATGCTCACTTCTTGGAGCCACTCTGGGTGCCCTGGGCAGCGCAACTGTAGTTCCCGACGTAGCTGCCGAAGTGCACGGCCACAGCAGTGTCACAGTCATCCACGGTCACCACGGCCACCTTCTCCCCGGACGGCCCATGGGGCAGGCCCAGGCGGCCGATGTTGGGCTGTGGGAAGAGAAGGCACAGAAGGGATCAGCCGCCAGCCTGGTGACCCACCTGGCCTCAACCTGTGAGGACCCCAAGAATCACATCCTTCCCGGGACCCTGGGACAATGGACCTGGATGGGGACAGAGGTATGGCCATGAGCTAATGGGAACTCAGTGGGGTCATGGTGACATGGAGGAGGAGGAATCAGTGACACGGAGGCTGTTGTGACTATAGACAGCCCAGACCAAGGCCAGGGCCCCGTCCCAGCCACATGGCCCCCTGCGTTGAGGGGACACTTCGTCATCAGAGCCTGGCTGGGGTTCTGTGCAGCAGCCCCAGGACACAGACACAGCCTGGGTCCCTTCCAAATGCCCCGCTGCTTTTCTGGGGATGTCTCCCAGTATGGGGCTTCATGCCAGCCCTGCCAAGTGCAATCCAGGCATGGATGCCGGACACTGCTGCCCGTCACTCCCTCGGTGCCCCCTCACAGCTGGCTCTCCCCTCCGCTAGCCCTTGGTCAGCCCCTGTGGTCTCCCGAGTGTCCTCGGGGCCCTGCACACCCCACTTCCCCCAGGCCATTACTCCCCGACCGCAGGACAAGCGACACTCCCAATACCCCACGCATGTCCCCGAGGTGACCCAGAGTCTTTCCAGCTGCCACAGTGCAGCCCGGGATGAGTCACGTGAGGTCTGAGTCCCTGGCCTGAAGGCCATGGAGGGCGGCGGCTGGGCCCTCACTTCTCGCCAGTCCTGGGGTCAGTTTGAGAGTATAACGCGACACGTTCTTGGGCTTCTTTACAATACTGCCAGAAACGGCTGTAAAAACTTAGAACCAATTAGAGCATCCTCACTGCCTTTTAATCGGGGAACAACAATATATAGTTCGTCCAAAAAGAAATCTTCATTTTTTTCTAAAGGAACAAGGCATCTGCTTGATTGAGGAGCCTGGGAGGGAGGGAAGGCAGCGCTTGAGCTGCTAGTAATGGGAGCTCAACCAGGCGGCTGGGCTGTGTGACTCCAGGGCCCCTTCCACCCGGGCAGCATCCCCTCGAGTGGTGCAGCGCACAGCCTGCACGGCTGTACATGGCCACCCCAGCTGGGCCTTCCTCTTTCCACCAAGCGGCCATCTGACCTGAATGACACCCACTGCTGCTCCTCGGCTCCTCCATGTACAGGACAAGGATTTAGTATTAGAAGATCTCTGTGTCACAGGGACTTTGGGGGTGATGTCACCACAGCACAGCTGGGTCCCCGACAAGCCCTCCTCAGGCAGAGGCAAGGGAGGCTTTTACCACGCCAGGCACCCCGGGTCGTGGTCATCGCTTGGACCCTTGACGAGATCGGCCACCTGGTGAGCGCTTTCTGTGGTGACCCGCTTCCCTGTTCCGCACAGTCAGCAGAAGGCGGGCGCGGAATTGCCCGCTCTCTCCCCGAGCTCCAGGCTGCCAGGGACAGTGTGCTCACTAGGGCCCTAAACACCGGGCGCCGTCCTGGGGAGAGCGGCGCCCTCCTGAGCTGAGCCCCACATATCTCTGTGGCTTGTAAGCCCCATCTCTGGGGATGGGAGACCTTCGTGATGCCGCAGTGTGCAAAGCCGCAATGATTGCTGCACGCTGTTGCTCTTCGCCAATGACTGCGGCCCAAGCCCTCGGGGGCAGAGCAGGAAGCAGCAGCAGGAGCCGTGGAGAGGGCAGAGAACCTGCCACACCCAAGGGAACAGAGCGAGGACTCTGCCCGAAGCTGCTTTGCACAGGCTCACAGCTCCCAAAGGTGGAAGCAGCCCAAATGCCCATGGATGGGTGGATGGGGAAACTGGCTTATCCACATGGTGGAATACTACTCAGCCAGAAAAAGGCCACCTGACATCCCCTCCTCCACCTGGGCAATCCTGGGGGGCGCTGTGTACCCCAAGAAAGGTCCCTAAGGGTTTGTGGATCTGCCCAGACCTGGAGTCCTGACGCAGCAGCCGCAGCTTGGCCAGAGTCACCTTCCCGGTGTCCCTTCCTCCCGGCCGGCTTTGCTGGGCTGTCCAGCAGCTGAGGAGAGGTTTTGTGTGTGCACAAAAGCCCTTGGTGCTCACGAGCGCTCACGTTTCTGCAGCCTTTTAACCCGCTGCTGCCAACAATCCTGCATGGGGGCTGCGGGGTCCAATTACAGGGCGGGGGGCGGTGCACGGAGCGCCCAGGAAACCGGACCCTGGAGGCGAGCCTGGGACATGAATGGATTCATGCTCGGTGTCAGCAATGATTAAGTGACGCTGCCGTCACAGCACACACAGGTGGCTGCACCCAGGGAATGTGTGCAAAAGGCCACATGCGGCACCCGCGCTACTGCCCTGCCACCTTTCACTCGCAGCGAGGTGCAGAGGGACACAGGCCCCCAGTGAAAAATCAGAGTCCTGAGGACCCCATCCCCAACACACGTGGGCCTCTTGGGGGCCTCCTGGGGACAGCACTGGGCTCAAACACCAGGTGGCACTGTGGCCACCCTAGGCCCAGTGAGTGCCTCTGCAGCCAGGGCTCAGGCCAGGATTCCCACAAGTTTGCTCTGGGGGATCCTTCTCTCCCCTACAAATGAGGGTTCAAACCCAGGGCTCCTCAGGTTATCAGCAGCACCTGCTTGGGGACATGGTCTTCCTCATGGGGGCCACGCCGACGCAGTTGCTTGGGGACCCTCGGGCACTGACAGGAAGTGGCCCTCCAGGGCAAGATGCACGTCAGCCTGTCAGTCTGCTACTCCAGCCAGTGAGGGGGCAGCAGCCACCGGGGCCCCTCCGTGTGGCCTGGGTGCTGGGCACTTGGGTGGGCCCTGAGTCAAACACAAACCTGGCGGCAGAGTGCCCGGAAAGATGGGATGGAGCTTGGGGACCCCAACGCACAGGGCAAAGCTCATCTTTCTGAGGCACCACCCCGGGGCAGGGGAGACGCTGACGGGCAATGCCACATTCCAACTCGGTGCACTCACGCGCCACTCGAGAAGCTCACTCACCAGCCTGTGCCACTCCCACGCTGATGCTTGCTCCAGGCATGGACGTGTGCACACGCACGTGCCCGAACTCACCCTCTTTCACAGGCACGCTCATGCACATTGGCACACCTGCAGACTCTTGCACATTCTCACTCACACAGCCTCGGACAAAGCCCTGGCCACTCCTGCGAGGACCCAAGAGCCCCTCTGTCCCCAGAGCCCCCAGGACCTGCCACCTCCTGTCTCGAAATGAGACATCTGGAGCCTGGGGAATGGGAGTGGGTGAGAGACCCCGGGGCGATGGCCAGGTCTAACCACGGCCCGTCACCTGCCCTGTGCCTCAGTTTCTTCATTCACACACACACGCCCAGCACGAAGTGGGACATCCGTGAGCGCCAGCACCCTGGTGCCGAGGGTGGCAGAGGCCAGGCCAAGAGGAGCAGGGAGGGGACAGAGGTGGCCGCAGCACACTGTGCTTCGAGGTTGGGCTGGGAAGCAGGGGACAGACGTTGGGTGGAGGAAACAAACAGCCCCCCCACTGACAGGAAGTCCCTAATGGGGGATTGCAACCTGGGGACTTTCCACAAAGGGTCACTGGACACAAAAGCCCAATGTGGGCAGGGCCACACTTCTGGGGCGCTGTGGCAGGTGGCTTTCAACCACTCCATGAGGTCGTGTTTAGGAAAGGAAACCAGGCCACTTATCCTCCAGTGGGACAGGGTGCGTCCCTCCCCACCGCAGCATGGCCTCCAGCTCTCAGAGGGGGCACGGTGTCACCTCTCTCACGGGGCTCACTGGTCCCCCAGGCCCCTCTGAGGGTTTTTATTACCTGGCCCTGGCTTCCAGGAGGCGGTTAGCATTCCAAGCCCAAGATGTAGGATAAGGACCCTGGAACCCGCGGGAACCGGGGAATGCAGCCCTCGAGGAAGCGGATACCCAGTAGGCACGGGACGCCGTGTGGGCCAGCGGGACGGGCCGCGGGGGCAGGAAACACGGCCGGAAAGAAAGTCTGGCTCACTTCAGACTGTCGCTGCACCTTAGGGGTCACCAGAGCTTTTACAGTAACACTGCCCCGAACTCTCCAACCCATGAACACATCTTAAGCACCCAGCCCGTACCCCTCTGTTGGGCAGGGAGCGGCGCTGAGACACCTCCTGAGGTAGCAAGTTCCTCGCCTCTTCTTGGTTGAAAAGGTTTTCTGTAAAAGGTTACTTTGTAAAGCTTAAAGACCTTCATAAAAGGTCACTGCCATTACCGTGCATATTCTTCAAATATGATTTGTTGAAATAGAAAATTTTAAAAATACAGCTCATAGGCACATACGCTGGCCGGCTCCTGCTCTGTCACACAGGTATGTGGAAAATGGCACAGAGGACGTAAATAAAAGATAAAAAAGAGCTGGGAAGGCAGCTCAGTGCAGAGGTCCTAGACTGATCCCCAATGCCAGATGGAGGGCACTCGTCCACTACCACTTCTTGTCTTTCCTCCCAAAGGTGTGCAACACACACCACAGTGCTCCCCAAAGGGCCACAACAATGCTCCCGCCACTGGATGGCCCAGCACGCCGGGGGCGCGGAGGCTCCGCGGACTACTATTTATGCTCCGCCCTCGAGGCCGGGCCGGGGCCGGGGCGGGGTACGCTCCCTCCCAGTCTCTGCCCAGCAACGCCTGGCAATGGCCCCCTCGGCTCCCTCCATCTCCCCACAGGTGGGGGCAGCGAGACTGCGCCACCTGGGAGTACCGGCCTTCCCCTTCCTCCCTGCCCTGGAAACTCGGGCTCCCGGGGGCGAGAGGTTTGTCGCTCAGCAGACAGTGGGTAAACGATCGATGAATGAATGAATGGGGCTCAGGGCAGGTGGGGCACAGCCCGTCCTCCCCAGGGTCTGGGGTGTCACGTGCTGCGCAGGCCCAGGAGGTTTCGAACCCTGTGAGTAGCACAGGACGTGAACCCCAGCCAGGGCGGAGCAATTCCCCCCCAGGGATCCAGAGGTCACCTCGAGGTCACGGAATCTCCGCGCGTGGATCTCTGCTCAGTCAGAAGCACAGACCGGGAGAAGGCTTCGGCCAGGGCAGCCAGGACCCCCCAGCAGCCCCATCAGAGGGCGCTGTGGCCTCATTCAGCAGTTATCACGGGAATCGCAACCCCGCGGCACTGTCCCCTAGCCGGGTGCCCCTGAAGACAGCCATGCCACTCCACCCTGCACCCCAGGCCACCCCAACTCCCCAGATGACCTATCCTCCTCCCTGTGTCCCGTGGGGACAATCCTCCATCAGGGGACACCTGGCAGCGACTGGAGATATTCTGGTTTCACTATGACTGACACCTAGCGGCTGCTGGCCAGGGATACCGTGCAGGACAGGGCCCCACAGAGCCATGGGCCCAACGTCATCAGCACCCAGGGGAGACACCTGGTGCCCGTCTCCCCTCCTCCACACAAACCTGGCCCCGACTCACCCCTGGCACTGCCCACGCCCACTCTGTATGTGTCCCATGTCTCCCACGGGCCACTGCCCAGGGTGGCGTCAAGTCCGGCACCCAACCCGCCCTGGCACAGCCACACTTCCCAGGCCACGCGTGCCCCACTGGCCAGAAGGGCGTCTTGGCCCTGGGAGACACAACCTGACGTCCTGGCCAAAGTGGGCAGAAGCTGTCACCGTCCCCTGGGGTCCTCGGAGCCCCTCGCTGACACACTCGTGGTCTCAGCCCATGAGGTTCCCCAGCCAGGTGAGGGGCACAGATGGGACCCCTACAGGCAGCCGTGAGCACTGCTCCAGAGGAACAGCTGTCAGGTGACAGCGCAGAGGGCCCTGTCCTTCCTCCATGTCCCCTCCAGGAGGAGCAGCGATGTGTGCACATCAGAGCCGTCTCCACGGGAATGAATGTGGAATGGGACGGCCGTGCAAACTTCACAGAACCCCAGCAGCAGCACCCGAGTTTCAGGTATTAAGAAACAACTTCAACACGCTTCGCTTCGCACCCAGCGTTTCGCATAGGCGCTGCCGGCGGGGACCTGTAACCGCGTGCACATGGCCTCAGGGAAAACGCAGGGCTGCGAGAGGAAGTGTCCTCCTCCCAGGTGGCCTGCTCCTCCTGGGGGGCTCCCAGGGGGCTGGGCGGGGCTCAGCCTTCCAGACCTTCCTGGAGCGGCGTCCAGCGCCAACACGCTCTGTAGTTTTGCTGGAGGTGAATCAGACCAACAGGCCCTCTCGTTTAAAACGTCATCAGGTTGAGCAGAAACAAAAAATAAACTGTGCTTCTCCCTGCCTCGGGGGCCGGGGAGGGGTTCGCCGGCCTCCACTGGCTCTGGGCAATGGAGAGCCCAGCGGGAAGTGAGAGGGAGGGTGGCAGGCTGGGTGCAGCCTGACCGAGGTCACTGTGCCTATCTCCTCTCTGTCCTATCTCCTTAGTTTCTAGGACCGAGGGCCGCTGTCGCCAGCCCAGCCCCATGCTCATGCTCCTGCTTTGCCCTTTGTCGTCGCCCTCCTGGGGTCATCCTGTTTGTGCTCCATCTGCTTCCTGGGGGAGCCTGACCCTCAGCCAGCAGGGCAGCGCTGAAGTCCCCACAGGCCAGCAGACAGAGGAGGTCCTGGAGGGCTCCCACGAGGCACACACGCGTGGCTCTGGTGTGCGCCTGGTGGTCTCGGGCGGAAGCGACATGGCAGGGGCCTCTGGGGTGGGAGGAGCGGCAGACAGCGTGACACAGCCAGGGACACCCCGACGCCAGCGTCTCTGCCCTCACCTGGAGGCTGGAGGCTAAATTTACCACACGTTTTCCTCACAATCCACGAGCCCCAGTGCAGGCGGGGTGTGCAGAGCAGACGGGGTGGTCATGAAGGAGGCAGCTCTGGGGAGTGGGCGTGCTTGGGGCGAAGGGGTGGCCCCTCTGCCCTCCGGAGAAGTCAGGCCCAGCCCGAGCCCCAGCCAGTTCTCTGCAAATCATCTTGCACCAACACCTCCTCCTCGCAGCATCTTCCAAGGTCTCCTGCTCTTGCTACCAGGGGACAGAACCACAGACGGTGTGGATGACACTACGGAGACCTCCCCAAGGCAGGCGGCTCGCGCTCATCCCTCTGGTGCATACTGACCCGGGGCCTCCGCCTCCCTCCTTCCCTGGGAACCGTGTGTCCCCAAGTCCCGCTGGGCCAGGTGGCCCCGAGCAGCAAAGGGTGTCCCTGCACCTGTATTTGTCAGAGCCGCCACTGAGACAGAAGTCGCGTAGAGACAGCCCCGCCTCCCCGCAGACAGAGGCCGTCATCCCTGCCAGTGGTCCCCACGGTGCAGGTCACAGAAGCCCAGGGCTCGGGAGGAAGCAAAATAACCTCCGGCCAGAGAGGGCGCCACGGAGGGGGCTAATCCTGCCCTCAGGCATCGCTCCACACCCACAGTGCCCTGCGGCCCTGGAAACAGAACTGTGGCTTCCCAGGATCCTCTGCCACCTGCTGACCTTGCGCAGGCCCCTGTCCCCGGGGTCTTCCCAGTGGCCACCCTGTGGTGAGCTTACGTCTCTGTGCGACCCCGGAGGTGGAAAGGGAAGGCGGACAGAGGGTGGTGACACAGCACCTGGGCTGAGATGTCCACATGGGTGCCACTGGCTCTGTGTCCCAGTGGAGCCACGGGACACGCTGCTGGCTGCTGCCGCCTCTGGCGAGGAGGCCCGGGCTGATACCACCTCCCTCCCCGCCGCCCAGCCCCAGCAGAAAGCCCGAGGCTGCGGTCGCTAAACCTAACAATAGAGACAGTCCCAGCACCCCTCCACCTGTCCCCACAGCCTGCACCCAGCTGGGTGCTCAGCCTGCTGGCAGCGCCCACCTCCAGCTTCCAGAGCATTTGAGAAGGGCTGTGGGCTCCTCAGTGACAAGAGCTTCCCTCCTGGGGGTCATTTTTCCTTCAAGAGCTTGTGCAGCATCCGGACAAAAGCCAGGACCTGTCTGGGTCGCAAGACTACGGACCCCTCATCCTGGTCCTCAGGCCTGGGGAGCTCGGTCTTGGGGTCACTCCATTGCTATACGAGTCCCTGTCATCCTGCTGGACCCAGGGAAATGTCCAGATGATGTGGACAGAGCACTTGGGACAGCGCCTGTCTGCCTAGGCTGCTCACTGGGGCAGAGCCGGGCCCTGACATCAGACAGAGCCGTCACTGCACTTGGGGACTGTGGCCCTCACTAGGGGACACACAGGGACACAAGGCCGGCCCTGCCCTCCCAAGGCACAGGAGCTGGGTGTCCCCTCTAGGCACCCAGAGAGTGGCTATCCCTTGAGTGCTGCATGGAGATGACCTTCCTGGGTGGCAGAGGATGGCAGGAACCATCCAACCTAAAGGGCTGGTCACATGGTAGAAATTCACATGTGGGGTCCTGGGGGGACCCGAAAGAGGGGAACCTGCTCTCCGGAGCAGCTGAAACGGGAAAGAGGCTGCCACAGAAGACGAGCCTCCCATGTGAAGATGGTGTGGAAAGAAAAAACCAGACCATGGGCCCCACCCGAGCCCGGGGATGGAGATGAACAGGCAGGTGGGCGTCCTGCATGTAGGTGCCCCCCCCAAAGCCCCGGGGCCGCCCTTCCTGCCCCAACTCAAGTCTCTGAAACAGGGCAAAGATGGACAGGTGCAGCTGGTGGAGCCCCCACCCTGCACTTCTCATCAGGCGACTGTGCCCCGCTGCTGCACCCCACAGCTGGACAGAACCATCGCAACAGCTGTGCATGCTCCTGACCAGGGCCCAGCCACCTTCCCGCCAGTGCCCAGTCCCCAGGGAGCACTCAGCCCCCCAGTCCTCCCCTCCCCTCCCCTCCCCTGGCCACACGGCCCCAGCACCCACACTGCCTCAGCCATGGGACAGTCCCCCCACAAGCGGGGACACAGGACAAGAAAAGTGGTCACCGTGCTGGTAATGGTTTCTTGCAGCCTGGCGGGGCAACGGAGGATGGTGGGGTGTCCAGGGCAGAGGTGGGGACGGCTCTGGGAGGCAGAGTGACAGTGGTGATGGGCAAGGCTGGCCCTGTGCCCTCAGCCCCGGAGTGGGGTGGGGGGGGTCCCACGTCCATGGTGTCACCTCAGGCAATGCCCTCCCTGAGCTCCAGTCCTCGCGGAGAAGGCCCTGTCTGCTGCCCAGCATTGCAGAGGTCCTGGGCCAAGGCTGGGCTCAGTGAGGGGTGGGAGAAGCCAGCACTGACGGAAGAGACCGGAGCTTCCCCGGAGGGAGACAGGGCCCAGGAAGCAGGGCCTTCTCATGCAAAACCCAGAGCGCGCGTCCTCAGCAGCTGATAAAACTGCAAGGAGAAGCAGCCCACAAAGCCCTCCCCAGGGACGCCCGGGCCCCAGGGCACAGTGTAGCCCTGGGGCTTCGCAGGATGGCCTGGTAGCCTCCCCCGGGATGACTCCGGCCGTGGCAGCTGCAGACATCCGGTTCCCAGCCCAGGGCAGGGCATTGCTGGGTCCCCTTCACAGCCGCTTGTGCCCTCAATGGCTTCTGGTTTCACCCCACGCGGATTTGAACCACACGGTATAAATGTCCCGGGACGGAAAAGCCAGCAGGGCCCCCATACTGCCCCAGGGCGGAGGTTCAGGACGCCGTCTGTCCCACCTTGTTGAAGTACTGGACCTGCACCGAGTGCCAGCGCCCGTCACTCACGCCCCCAGGGACTTGTGGCATCACTGTGGTCGTGGTCTCACCTGATGGGAGGGAGGCAGAGGGGGCACAGGTCAGTGGGGGCTCGGGCGCTGCAGGACAGAAGGGTACCCACGGAGGCCCCGCCCACAGCGAGGGCACAGCCCACCGTGGCCCGGCCAGGTAGGGGTCACCTCCTCCGGCTGGAGCAAGTCACAGGCACCCGGGTACCCGGCCACGGGGGCACAGACCCCTAATGGCCCCTGCTCTGCTTTGCTTTTCTGATTATAAAAGTAATTCTTGTTCATGCTTTTTAAATGTGAAAAATGTAAAACAGTGCAAAGAAGGGACACTCATCGGGGTGGCATGCATCCTCCCCCTGTGCATGGAGCCCCCTGGATGCCAGCACCAAACCCACGCCACATCCTGCTGCTTCCTGAGTCACTCAGCATGCCACACATCCTTTCCCTCACCTTTACTGCTTTTATTTTAATTCTTCTGTTTGCAGTGTCAGAATTGAACCAGGGCCTTCACACTGAGCTACATCCCCAGCCCCTTCTTATATTTTTAAGACAAGGTCTCGCTGTTACCCAGGCTGGCCTCAAACTTGTGATCCTCCTGCCTCAGCCTCCCAGAGTGCTGGGATTACAGGTGCACCACTGTGCCCGGCCTTATGAAGTCCATAACACAGAAGGCTGCATGATGAGGTCCTGGCGCACCCAACTTGTGCATCTTGGTTTGGGGTGTTTAGAGCATTCTCCCCGAGGGGACCTGGCTCCCGTGGGGCCAGGGTGGTGCTGGGAATCTGCAATTCTGGAACCTCCTCGAGGGTCTGGCACACAGTCTTGGACAAGCAGGGGAAAGGGAGGCGCTTCGCATGCACAAGAGGACAGGGTCCTAGCGGGGACGCCATCCCTAGCAAGACATCTTAGAAGGGTGCAGCGTGGGTCTGAGGACACGAGCCTGGGAGAGCGCGGCGTCCCCTCCCGGGCCTGGAGGGCTGTGGCCACCTCTCCCAGCACAGTCAGCCGGTGTCCGGCATAGCCAAGTCTTCACTCCAGGCGGGAAACCCAGCCGACTGCTGGTATTATACGCATGAGGCCCACAGGGCCAGGGCTCCAGGGACAGAAGATGGAAACCTCCCCATCGCCTGGCTGAGCATCCCGTAACGCAAGAGCAGGCCCCACTCACCCCTGAGATCACCTGCTACAGTGTGGGGCGGAAGTGTAGCCCACGGTGTCAGCCCATGGTGCTACAGGGCGGCAGTGGCCCTTTAGGAGCACGGCCTGGTGGAAGTGGGCTCACAGGGCGGCCGTCCCTAGAGGGGCACTGGGACCTGCCACCCTCTCGCTGTTTGCTCCCGGCCACATGAGGTCCCGCATTGCCTTTTCTCAGGCCCAGCGCCTTGGGCTGACCACCCATGGGCTGAAACCATGAGCTGGCCCGAACCTCTCCTCTCCTACACTGTTTGTCCGGGTACTTCTTTCCCTGTGACAGAAAGCCGACTAACACCTCCTGGCTGCAGGAAAAACGCAGGTAGGGAGGCCGAAGCCCTCCGGACGGCCTGCTGGGCAGTCTTGCTAACAGCCGGCCGTGTGTTCCTGGTCTTCCGACCATTTTCAGGCTACAGCCCGGGGCTGGGGCTCGGGGTAAGCACTTCCTGGCATGCACAGGCCTTGGGCTCCGTCCCCAGTGCTGAGGAAGGAAATGAATCCCCGGACGCAGCACGCTTTATTTAAGGATTCCCCAGTCTGGAAAACAGAAGCCGTCTCCTCTTCTCAGCGCTATAAACAACACTGCAAGGAGTGGCTCTGTGCGTGTTGGGTGCCTCCCCGGGACGATCCAAGATGCAGAATTAGGGTTCCGAGGCTCGGCGGGACGGGGTGAGCGCGGGGACAGCACCGGGCAGGCCTACCTGCCGAGAAGGTGAGCTGCACCTGCTCGCCCACGACCTCCAGCGCGATGAAGTCGTGCTTCTCATTGAAGCGGCCGTTGTAGAGCAGCAGCGCATTCCGCTCCTGCGTGGCAAACCTGTGGGGCAAGCAGAAGCCTGTCACACGACGACCCTGAGCCACCGGGCCACCCTGAGGGGAGGAGGCCGGGCCAGGAGGGTATCACGTGGGCCCAGTTCAGCAAAGATTCTGGTCCTGGCACTTTCTTAATGTGGGGAGTTGACCTGGTTAGCAAACCGGAAGCTCTGGAGGACTTTGGTGATAACTCCTGTAGGATTGACCGACTGTGGGTACACAAGGATTGAGAATACGACACAGCTGATAAACCAACCATAGATGTGCTAGGACAGCGAACACAGGAAGTGAGAATTCTCCTCCTGAAAACGTGCCCATGTATGGGCACCAGGGCACAGGGACATGGCACATGCTCACAGGGACACTGGTGTGGAAGGACCATCCAAGGTGTCCCCTTGTCCCCACCATCTCACTCTAGCCAAATCAGCACCTTTTTGCTCCCAAACACGGGTTGAAGGGACCCCAGGACCTTTGCACCTGCTGCTCCCTCAGCAGTTACAATCTTCCCTGGTGTGCAGACCCTCAGGGGCAGCCCAAGTGCACCTCCCTGCCTCACTGCAGCCCTGCCCCATCAGCTTCTCACATCATTAGATTTATTTCTGAAATTATCTTGCTTCTGCATCTGTTTAGAAGAAACAATGACTCGCAAGGGGAGGGATTGGGACTCTTCGCTGCTGCATCGCAGAGCGCAGCGCTGGGCCCCGTCCGTCTTTGTGTCTGCGAGGATGCGCTGAATGAAGGTCCCGACGAAGGTGTGAACATGAATGAACGGGGTGCGGAGGGCAGCAGAGCTGTCAGAGCTCTAAGCATTTAAGAAACAAAAAAGTCGCCTGCTGCTCAGAAACCCTGCCACGTCCCTATGGGGTCTTAGATCCCCCGGGACACCAAGGGCCCCCGACGCCCGCAGATCCAGAGGCCCTGGCGCTGTGAGAATGCACATCACTGAAGTTACGAGGGACCCTCCCGAGACACCGCCCTACAGCGGGTGGGTGGGAGCCGGGCTCAGCAGCTGACCCAGGCCTCTTCCCCGAGGTCACAAAACCCACAGGTCCCACCTAGTCCTCTGTCCCACAGCACCTGGGCGAGGACAGACCCCAAAGCAAGCACACCACACACAGAGCTGTGGGCACAGCGCGGGCAGGGGAAGGGGGCTCTGGAGCAAGGCCAGACCCCCAGGACGCAGTGGCGTCACTTGGCCACAGTTCTCTGTAGACCCAGGCGGGTGGGAGCAGATGCCACCGCTGGGGACAGAGGGACACAGTGGGCCCAGCAAGGGGAGATAGGAAACAGAAGCCGAGGCTGGGGCACCCAGGGAAGCAGGAGGAAAGGACAAAGCGGGGGATGAGAGGGGCTGGGCACGAAGCCCGCCCGCCCCGAGCCCGTGCTTGGCAAACAGAAACTGGAAAGAGGAGAAGGGCTGGGAGAGAAGCCACCCGAGACAAAGCCATGCAGTCTGGGCCACCAGGCTGGTGTGGCACTCGCTCCGCTTGGGGCACAAGGGCCCCCAGCAGCTCCTGGGGCACCTGCCCCCCTCCCCCCATGACTACAGCCCTGGGGTGCACCGGCTCCTGCGAGAAAGCCTGGGAGGACTGGTCATGGTTGGGCTTTTGAAATCAGTCAGGCACAAGGGTACCGCGCAAAAGAACCCTACAAAGACTCAATGTGACAAGCAAGCATGTCGTGTTGCATTGCATAGACAGCATCTAAGCGTTCCTACTTTTTTTTCCCCTTTAGTCCCGGAGAATGAACCCAGGGCTTTCACAGAGAGCTACAGCTCAAGCCCTTTTTAATTTTTTTTTTTTTTAATTTTAAGAGAGGATCTTGCTTGAACTTTTGACCCTCCTGCCTCAGCCTCCCAGGGTGCTGGATTACAGGGTGCACCTCCACACCCAGCAAACATTACTATTTTCCACTTGCTCTCTCTGCGTCAGGAGTCAGCAGACTTCCCTCGGTGGCCTCCAGCACTTTCACTGGCTCTCGTGTCACCCTCCTGTACCAGGACTTCCGGTCACCTTTTGGATTAACTCCTGTAGCTGAGTGGCACCAATGCCCACTGGAACACACGTGACTGCAGGTTGCCACCACACCCACGTGGCTGGTGGCCAGGGGTACAGACAGCCCAGAATCACACACCCCAGGCTCGGCCTGTCACATGCCACTGTGTGCTGGCCAGGAGGCACGGGCTCCTTCTGCATGGGTGAGGGCACTCACAGAAGCCGCAGGGGACACAGAGACGGGATCCACGGCAGCACCTTGTATGGCGCAAGGACTTGGCGCTCAGCAGGCCGAGTGATGGCCTGGGGCCAGGCTGGTCAGGTGGCCGCTCGGAGGAGGACAGAGGACAGGGTGCTGAAGAGTCACCCGAACACTGGCCAAGCCACCGAACAGGAACCCACCCTATTCTAAGTCACATGAGACTGAAGTCTGTAAACTGGAAATGATTTTTTGTTTGATTGCTTATTTGAGTCAGGGTCTCGCTTTGTGGTTTAGGTTGGCCTCGAACTTGTGGTGATCCTGCTGCTTCAGCCTCCCAAGTGCTGGGATTACAGGTGTGCACCACCACGCCCGGCTGATTTTAAAAATGTAATTAAATCTAAATTTCTCTGGGGGAGGTGTGAAAATAAAATAACCACAGCCCACTATCAGCCTGCATCTTCGTGGTGAGACGAGGACCAGCTGGACGGCACAGGAGGCCTTCTCCCGACTCGGGGTCCCTTTCCCTGCCCCTCTGGCCTTCCGGTCAGTGATGCCTGCAGCTGGCAGGTGGAAGGATAGGGACGCTGGCCCTTGCTTGCTACCTGTCCCGTCACAGCTGAAATTCTCGCCCCCTGCCACACGCCCTGGGGTCTCTGGGCTGCAGCCAGCACCGGCCAGAGCCACCCGACCACCAAAGGCCGCCCACAGAGGACACCTACGCTGCAACCCAGAGTGGGGAGAGGACAGCGCGGGTGACCCCCACGAGGGACCGTGTGGACGCGAGACGCGCACTTACGCGAGCGAGACGGTGAAGTGGAACCGCTGGCGCAGGCCGCGGAAGGTGACGAAGGACTCGGGCGGGAAGCTCCGCGTGCTGACCTCGCAGTAGGGCCGCTCGAACTCGCCCGGCGGGCACACGCAGTGGAAGCCGCCGATGAGCAGGTTCACGCAGGTGCCCCCGTTCTTGCACACACCATTGGCACAGCGGCCGGAGCGGGCGTTCACCTGGCAGTGCTCCCCTGTGGGACAAAGGCGAGAGGTGACCTGAGGTCAGGAGGAGCCGATGGGGTACCACGGGCCACTGTGCCACACCATCGGCTGTGGGAGGAAGAAGGGGACCCGGCTCCGAGGCTGTGACGCCGTGTGGCTCTCCAGTCCCTGGGCCTCTGCGGGCCTGGCAGAGTCAGGTGCAGTGGGAAGACGCGTGCAGGATCTGACCCCAACCCTGCAGGCTGGACAAGGGGGCTGCCCAGGCTGAGACGGGAAGGTTTCCACCATGTCCCCCTGCCTGGTGACCGATGGCCATGGCAGAGCTGGCCCAACACTCGGGCACAAGCCATGAGCACCCCGGGCCGGGGCCCCTCCGGCAGGGCCTGACCTGCCCGCTGCCTCTCACGCTGACCCTGCACAGCTGGAGTCTCAACACTCCTGTGGTCACATCTGGCTCTCCCTCCTCTACGGGTCCCCTGGGGGAGGCAGTGCCACATGCTGGCGCCTTCCCTGTGGCCTGATCCTGCCCACGGTGGGGAGGTTTAAGCTTCCCCAGGGACGGCCAGGGAGGGACACTGGCTGCCTCTCTCCAGCGCCCAGGCCAGCATGGCCGGCTCTCTGCCTCTCCCCAGAAGGACACCAAGCCCACCAAAGGCCTCACAGCACAACCTTGCTTGACCTTCACCGCTGCCTGGCAAACGAGTTCGCACTGAAAGCAAGGCTTCAACATCAGAAGCGGGCGGGATGTGAACCCTCACACCACAGGGGGTTCGTACAGGACAGCAGGGGCGATGAGGAGGATATCAGACTTCACCCCAACACCCCAGCAGGACTGAGGCTCTGGGGTGCTGCTGGCCTGCAGCAGAGACGCTGCACTGACACCCCCAAGGGTCCCCAGCCCCAGCAGCTGCCACATGTGCAGTGACAGTGCCCTCACCACAGGGCCAGGCCCGAGGGGCACAGTGGGCCCAGTGCCAGTGTCCTTGAGGTCCAGGACAGGCCAGCAACCCCCGCCTGGCCCAGCTGAGGTGCTCAATAGCGCCTCCGGGCTTCAGGGAGCCTGCCCCAGGCTGTCTCAGCAGGGCTCGGGGCCTCCCCGCACCCAGGGGCGCCTCCAGCAGCCTCGTTTTGGTTTTTTTAATGTGGGTACCGGGAATCGAACTGAGGACCTTGCGCTTGCCAGGCAAGCGCTTATGCCACTGAGCCATCTCACTGGCCCAGCAGCCTCGTTTTTGAGGAGCAGAAGGGGCTGATTTGAAACCATGTGACGATCACCAGAGACAAGCAGAGCTTCCACCCAGGCCATGTCCCCTCCTCTCCCGGTGCCACCCAGCCTTCCCCGAGCACACATCTGGCTGAGCACGGGGACCCCAGGCATCCACACACCCACACCTCACACTTGTGCACACACCTGCTCACACGTACATGCACTGTAACTCACCCTCCCATACATGTGCACAGCCACGGTCTCGTGTGGACTCATCCTCATGCACACCTTTCACACCCACAGTTACACACTCACACCGCAGGCTCTCAGCACACACATCCTTGTGCACCACACACACGCACATACCCACTCATGACACCCTTGCGTGTGCACTCCTATATCCTTCCACGTACCACACACACTGACACACAGGCACACCCTCACATACATGCACACACACTCATGTGTGCAAGCGCGTGCTTCTGCCTCCTGCCGTGTAGCCTGCAGCCCTCGTAAATTCCGTTCATTCATTTGAAGCCTATAGCTGAAGATGTATATCTCCTTCTTCACACTTGTCAAATTCTCTCATTCCTACTCAAAACTAAGGCATCTGCAAGTGTGTGCACAGCGGGCCAGGTTAGCTGGTTGGCGGCCAAGTCCAGCCCTTCCTGGGAAACAAAGTCACCCTGAGAGGACAAGAGGAGGTGTAGGTGATACACTCCCAAATGCAAGGACAGACAGAGGCCCCGGGTTGCCCTGCTACATCCTCCCGGGAGCTCCAGAGCCTGGAGGCCGGGCTCCTGCTCAAACTTCCCGGGTGGGGGGCAAGCCTAGCCCATGCCCCCCCAGTCCTGCCCGGGCCTCAGATGGCGACATGGCATCCTCCGACCTTGCACTTGAGCACTGGGCTGCTACCTGTCCAGAGCCCAGGATTCCTCTCAAAGGCCTGAGGAAGGAGGCTGACTGGGAAGGGCAGCTGTCGTCCACGCTGCCAGGGCTGCACGCCCGCTCCCTGCTGGGGTCTCAGGCCACCCTGCTTCGAAGGGAGGACGACAAACCCACTCCTGGGGGTCCCATGCAGGGACAATGGATTCACGCTGCCTGTGACACTTCCCACAGAAAGGTCACACCGAGCCCGACAGGGAACATTCCTGTCCTTCTGTTGCGCTAGCTCTTAAGTCTCCGCGAGGTGGCTGCCTGGTCGTTACGGGTGAAGATGTGTCTTGCTTCCTTCTCTCATTTCTTTTTTTTTTTCTTCTTTATGTGGGTACCGGGAACTGAACTCAGGACCTCACACTTGCAAGGCAGGCGCTTATGCCACCGAGCTATCTCACCGGCCCCCTTCTCTCATTTCTGGTAAGAAGCCCATCCACGTCCTGGGCCACCATGACAGAGGGCCACAAACCAGGACCTCAAAACTACAGACCTGTACCTCTCACAGTTCTGCAACCAGAGTCGGAGATCCAGGGGGGCTCTGGGAGGATCCAGGGCAGTGGCTCCCGCATCCTGGGCTTGTGGCCCTGCCACTCCAGTCTCTGGCTCTGCCCCCACCATGGCCATCTTCCCTGGGTATGTCAAATCCTCATCCTTTCTCCTACAAAGACATCGGCCACTGGACTTGGAGTCCACCCTAAGTCCATGATGATTTCATCTCAAGAGCTCGAACTCATTACATCCAGAAAGACTATTTCTCAACGAAGTTGCACTCTGTGTGGACACGGACTTAATCCACCACAGTGACCCTGTGTTTGTGCCAGAGTCGCAACCAAGGCACCTTCCGGCCTTCACAAATACAGCCCCCCGAGACTGCAGGGTCGCTCCCTGAGGACCCCCTTCTGCTCGGTGACTCCCCATGCCGAGGTTCCCCGTCCTCAGGGATGGGCCTCCTGCCCAGCGACGCTCATCCCACTGAGCCAGAAGGAGGGGGTGCAGCCGTCCCCACCTCCCCAGCAGCCAACCCCTCTCCCTTTGCTGTCTTGAGGCACCTCAAGGCCAGGCCTCCCTGCCCACAAGCCAGTTCTCCTCGGGGACCCCCACACAGCACAAGGTCGCCCCATCCGTGCAGGCCTAGGTCTCAGAGCCACCCCTCTCCTTGACCCTCGTGCCCCTCCACCCCCGACCATCTCCCAGAATCCTGCATGCTCACCACAGTGCCACCCCAACGTCACCACACCCAAGGCAGCTCCGCCGCCCCCACCAGCTCACACATCGGCTGCCTCTGCACAGGACGTGGCAACCACATCTCAAAACCCATCGGTCCTGCTGGCTCAGAAGCCCCCCTCCATGACGACCCTGCCTCACACAGGCCCTGTCCTGCCTGTCGCTGTCCACTCCCCTGGGTATCAGCATCCAAGTCCCCCAGAGGCCCTAAGTGCCTGCAGCCGTCCGCTCACCAGTGCAGGAAAACCCACCTGTGACCGCCCTCAAGTCCTCTTGGGGAGTCTCTGCCTGTGGCTTCCCCGGGCCCAGAGCCCACCCTGTGTCCCCTCTTCTGAGGTACATGCCCTGGGCAGCTCCGGGGCCTCCTGAGCAGGGCCCAGGGTCTCTGCTGCCTGGAGTGTGTGCCCCCTCTGCTCCCCAAGCACCCCACTGGAGGCGGTGTGCTCCCCTCTGTCTTCCAGGCTCTGGGGACGCAGCACAGGGTCTGCTTGGGGCCAAGTCTAAGAACACAGGGCACACAGTAGGGGCCTCGAGTGTGCAGGACACTGGATGAGCACAGGCAAGGAGGGGGCATTCGAGGAAAGCCCGGCACGCAGCCGGCACGGCAAATGCTTGTGGGATGAAGTCAGGAAATGCCAGGATCCCCCGGTTCCTGAAGATGATTAATGCTTGCACTTAATCCCCGAAGTCTCAGATCTGCACCTTCCTGTACTGGATTCCGGCAGCGCGGGAAGCGCGTTCGTGTGATGAAGAATTAGCTGCACCGTCGAGCACGCCGTTCTGTCGGTGAGCATCCGGGCTGCTGGGGAACGGGGTCCACTGGGGCGTCCGCTGGGGTCTGCTGGAGCGTGGGCTCATCTCTGGGTTCCAGCTCCTTCTTTCAGGCCACCCACGGTCTGCTAGTGTCCATGGCAGCCCCACCGGCCACCTCGTAGAACCTGCCATCACCCCCTGATGCTCCTCCAGACCCACACACACGTGGCCAGCCAACCTGGGGACCCCAACTTCTGGCGCCCTGGCCAGCCATCCTCAGGCCATCACCCCTCCAGCACAGTGGCTGGAGAGACATGGTCCATAATTCTTCTTTTGTTTGTTTTTTGTGTTTTTTGAGACAGGGTCTCACTGTGTAGCCTTGAACTCACTATGTCGCACAGGCTGGCCTCGAACTCATGGCAATCCTCCTACCTCAGCCTCCAAGTGCTGGGATTATAGGCGTGTGCTAATTAGGCAGTCTGTAATTCTTAAATCATCTTATTTTAGGTCAATCCCTGGCATCAAACTTAGCACTAAATCTTCCATCTTCTCATACAGCTCTTATAAGAAACGCCATTTTAACAAAATAAATGTCCCTGAGTGTGTATCAGGATTTCACTTTATCTCTCCTTTTTTGAGATCTCGCATTAAGAATAAATTCGGCGTTCCCCTGACAGCCTCCTAGCATTCTGCATGGGGCCAAATGCTCGCAGTCATTCTCGAGCCTGAAGAAAGCTGCCCACCTCCCACCCGCATCCCACAACTGCCAGCACCCCTGCCCATGCCAGGGTGAGGTTCACTGGGCAACTGGATAGCTCAGCTCGATAATGCATGGGGCATGCCGTGAGCTCTGCCCCCAGGGGCGCGGAGGACTGGGACTCCATCACGGCTGCAAGCGCAAAGATCCCAAGAGAAATATTGGGAAAGACGCTACAGAAAACCTTTTTTGGCACCGCAGGGATTGAACCCGGGGCCTCTTCCTTGCCGGGCAAGTGCTCTACTACTGAGCTGTATCCCAGCCCCAGAAGTATTCTCAGCCACAAAAACAAGAGCTCTGCCAGGCACGGTGGCACAGACCTGTAATCTCAGCACTCTAGGAGGCTGAGGCAGGAGGACTGGAGTTCAAGCTCAGCCTGGGCAATTTAGTGACTTAACCAGACCTTGTCTCAAAATAAAAACAGGGTTGGGAATGTAGTTCAGTGTGAAGGCTCTGGACACAATCCCTAGTACTGCAAAAACAAAGAGAAAAACCTGAGACTGGGTCCTAAAAAACAAACAAACAAAAAAAAAAAACAGCTCCCAGCAGCCAAGGGGACCTCACGCACATCCCTGTCACTGGACACCTGTCCCACACCAGCCTTAAGTCCAGAAGGACACTGCGCTGCCTGCGCAGAAACCATGGCTGGCTTTACCAGAGCCACTAACCCTGGTCCCGAGGAATGCTGGGCCCCTGCAAACGCCCCAGCTCCCCGGGGCTCAGGCACACAGCCCACCTGCAAAAGGGAGGAACCAGGGGCCGTGGGTGTGCAGCTGGTCAGGAGAACAAGGAGAGGGACAGACGGCCTGGGCCTCATCAGGGAAGGTGGGGGTGGGGAGCCATGGGGGGGGTGCTGGTTCAGGAAGCCACTCAAATAGCCTGCAGGGACGCCTGGGTGGCCCAAAAGAGGGGACAGAGACCCATAGGGCCTGGCCCAGCTGGGTAGCGAGCACACTGCTCATCCCTCCACCCAACCGCCGGGAGGACCAGGAGGCACCCCGGGAAGGGAAGGGCAGAGCGAGCTTTGCCAATTTAAGTGTTTAAGCAAATAAAAAGACGATCCTCTCCTGGTCTAAGAAATAGCTAAGCTATTTGAACTAGAAAAACTAGAATTTCCAAAGGCAGCAAGAGTAGAACTCATGCACAAGGCAAGGAAGGCACCTTGAAGCCGGAAGTTGAGGCAGGATTAACGCTCGACAACAAGTAGAGAAAGAATGGGGGTGGGTGGCGGGGCCCCAGGATCACAACGTGAACAGGTGCTGCAGGGTCCTTGGACGCAGTCACACAAACCCCGGAGATGGAACAAAGCCCACCCAAGAGCTCAGTCATAACCCTGGACGCCAGGACACGCAAAGGGATCTTGTGTCTCCACAAAGAACAGGCAACCCGAAATGCAGCTCCAGGCAGAAGCTTCGAGACGACAGGAAGCGCGAAGATGGGCCAGGCTGGGGGACACTACGGAGCTTGGGAAAGCGGAGGTGTCTATCAGAAATGATTAAACACTTGCCACACTGGCCCATTCATCCTCTACACACCCACCTGCTCACTACCTATCCAAATACCCACCATCCTTCCATCCACTCATCCTCTACCTTTCCATCCATCCACCCATCTACCCACTCACTCACTCACCTACCCACCCATCCATCTTCCAGCCATTCATCTACCTATACACACACTCGTCAACCACCCACCCACCCACCCGCTTAGCCTCCATCCACTCATCTAGCCATTCACCTACCCAGCCATCTCTTCACCCCCCATCCATCCACTCATCTATTTATACACCCACCCATCGACCACCCATCCACCCACCCGCCCACCAAGCTGAGGCTGCATCCCGACCTGGGGCTCCCACCCAACCAAGAAAACTCCAACCAGACCTGAGAAAGACCCTCTGGGCCCCTGACGCACATGCATGCAAACACACACATCCATGCCCATGCACACCTGTGCACACACACACAGGGCAACCGCAGAGCAGGCCGAGGCACAGCCGAGCCCAGCCCTCTCCTGTTCGGCCACAGGGCAGCACCCGCAGCCAAGGCCTCAGCCACACAGCAGGCTGCACGCAAAGCCCCAGTTGGCTGTGGACCAGAGGAGGCCACACCGAGCAGTGCAGTGTCCCTGACACACAGCCCCAGGACAGAAGCAAGACCAGCAGAGGCCTCAGCCACCAGGCATCGGAGCTGCAGGGGGCAGCCAGGCAGGGTGACATCGAGACAGATGGACAGAGAGAAAGGACAGGGTCACAGTCACGCCGGAGACCCAGCCGCTTGGACAGCTGGCCTCCGTAGCAGCCTCTCCTCCAGGATCACAGCACCATCACCAGGAACCTCCCTGCAGGGCAGGTCTCAGCACCCGGTTGCACAGATGGGTAAACAAAGGCTGAGAGGAAACGTCACATAGCTGCCTGGCCAGGGACGCGCGTGGAACTCACACCTGCCCATCACCCCCTCCGGAAAATGCACTGGGATTAGCTCCCCTTCCACTAAGCTCCCACAGCACCAAGCCAGGGACAGAGGGCTCCTGACCAAGCTCCTGACCAGCGCCTCAGTTTCCCCGGCTGTAAACCCGTCCCTGAAGGCCGGATTCCTGTCTCTCTGCCTCAAAGCTGTCCCAGCACCTAAAAGGCTGAGTGTGGGGAAAGTGGGCTCATTCTGCAAAGGTCTGAGCTGTCCTCCTGCTCCGACTGCCTCCCAGCCTCTCCACACACCCGTCCCTGTCCCTGTCCCTGTCGCAGTCCCCGCGCCTTTCCTTCTTCCCCATTCCTTGGTATCCCTCCCCGGGGGTGTCTCCAGCTTTGTTTGGTTTCTCACCGTCTGGTGACTCTCTGGGCACCAAGTCCCCTCCCTGATCCAGCCTGGCCCCTCCCACCTGGCCAGGCTACCAGGAAAGGCACCAGGTGAGGTGACACCTGCCCACCCCACCCACCACCCTGGGAGCAGGGGGAGGATTGGAGGCTTCGGGCTGTGACCAGGGCGGCCTCCTGCGATGACTTCATCAATGTCTTTGAAGCAAATTCCCAGAACTGCAGACACACCCACTGTTCAAAATATAAGTAAAAAACACATTCCTGCGGCAAAAAACCCCACGATTCCTGCCCATCCACCGCTGCGCCCGACTTGGGGGTGCACCTGCGCAACTGGGGGAGGGGTGGGGGCTGGGCCAATGTGACAGGCACTGCACATCCCCTGTGGCTCAGGCCACCCCAGTCCTCATTCAAGGACACTGCATCCCACGAAGGGCAATGTCTCCAACCTCCCCATGCAGTGACCCACTCTTCAGGGAGCTAAAGTGGACCCTGAAAGGTGAGTCCCTGTCCTTATTCCTGGGGTACATGATCTAGAGAAAAACAAAGTCACCAGATACACAACAACGCCCCGCCACGTGGTCCCATTCTAGAGAAACACTGCCGTCACTCCCAACTGCAGATACAGCCGAAGCAACAGACAGGAGCGGCGCCAAGGAGAGAGCAACGCAGAGTAATCCCGAGGCTCTGAGAAGCACATTTTCCTGGGGAAGGACTCTGTTCCTGCTTTGCTTGAGATTTTAATTGCAGGCTATGTGATGATTTTCACTTTAGTGGTAATTAACTCTCGGGTTTAAAGACTAAGCTCAGCTTTGCTCGAATCGTCAGAGCTGCAATCCTGACGTGGCTCACACGAGCCACCAGCATTGCTCCTGTGCTCAGGGGACATCGCTCCACAGGACCTCGACATGGCTCAGTGCCGAAGGAGCAAGGCCTCTGCAAATGCACAGGGAGGTGCAGGATCTGAGGTCGGGGTCATTTCGTGTGTTAAGGTATCACCCGGTGACAGAAAGGCCACCACGCTAAGTGAATCCCAGACCGAACACAGAGCTACAGCCATGTCCTCATTAACAATAGGACCAGGGCCGGTGAGATGGCTCAGCGGCTTAAGCACCTGCCTGGCAAGCGTGAGGTCCTGAGTTCGACTCCCGGAACCCACAAAAAAAAAAAAAAAAAAAAAAAAAAAAAAAACAGGACCAAAGGAACCCAGAATTTATCCTAAAAAACTCCCCACGAGCAGAAAGGTGATTCGATTTTTACACCAAACAGTGCTCTGGCCTCGAAACTGCACGAAATGTCCTCACCCCGGGAGGCCCTCGAGACGTTGCAGTCTCTGGCCCTGGGCAGCTGGGGCAGAGCTCAAAGCCAGCAGCACCACTGAGGGTCTCCCGGGCACTGACCCACCCTGGGGAAGCCCAGCCTGAGGCGCACCCGGCCACATGCATGAGCTGGGCATCCTGGGGGTGCAGAGCCCAGGGACGGCCACGGGCACCACCGTCCTCGGCCACGCGACATGCGGCGACAACTGGCACGATTTGCTGAAATGCTCTAAATGTAGACAAGCAGCCCAGGGGTCCCATGCAGAGATCAAGGACAGACTTCACCTTAACAGAGAGACTAGGCCCACGATCGCCCAGGGTGCGGGTGTCCAGACTCAGGCAGGACGGTGACACGCCGGCCACACCTCCCCTCCTTGACCCACATGCAGCTGAACTGAGCTTACAGCAGAGTCCTCCCAGTGACAGGAAGCTGCTACTCCATTGGCACTTGGATCTGGAATGGTCAGTCTGAGGCGGAGAGGAAGACGGGAAGGGACAGCTTCACGGGAACGCGAGATGCGGGAGTGATGTTCCAGCTCACTGCCCCGAGCCCAGGCAGCTGCACGCCGGGGTCAGTCATGGGGACTCAGCATCCCAAGAAGGGAGCTAGGAGACAGGCAGGGGCTCTGTACCTTCCTGCTCAGTACGGAAGCAGCAAAGCCAGCACTGTGACCACAGCATGGGATGCATGGCTGACCCCATGGATGCACTCTGGCCTTGTAGGAAAAGGCAGCTCTCCCATCCCTGTCTCGCCTGCACAGAGCCTACTGTGCACGCCACGCACCTCACACAGAGCCCACGGTGCATGCCACGCACTCATACGGTGCCTACCATGTGCGCTACACACCCACACACACAGCCTAACATGTGCCATGCACTTGCACACAGTGCCTGCTGTATGCACAGTGTCCCCATCCGTGTGCCTACTGTGTGCTCTCACCACACCAGCCGTGCACGTGGACAGAAGATCTAGCATCTGCCCTCACAGGCGTCCAGTTCAGAGGAGAGGAAGGAGCACCAGGGCTTGCATGGCTCACAGATGCGCTGGACCTGACCTTTGTAGTGGGAGCGTCCTGGGCACTGTGGGATGCTGAGCTGTACCCTGGAGCCCCCACCCTGGCTGTGACAACCAAAGCCGTCTTTTTCTTTCCTTTTTTTGGAGACAGGGTCTCACCGTGTACTCTGGGCTGGCCTTGAACTCACTATGTACCTCAAGCTGGCTTCCAACTCCTAGCGATCCTCTTGCTTCAGCCTCCCGAGTGCTGGGATTACAGGCATGTGCCACCATGCCCAGCTCCAAAGCCGTCTTTGGATATTGTCCTACGTCCCCTGAGGGGCAAAATCACCCCTGGTAAAGAGCCGCTTGGAAAAATGCTTTCATGTTCTGAACCAAAATTTCTCCACCTATAAAACACGGCTGCAGAGCCAATGTGAGAACTGAGTGAGATGACACAGGCAGCGCCGTCTGGACCGGTGACCAGCATGGTGACACGCTCAGTGCACCTCCACTGCAAGTCTCCCTCGTCCAAGGCACCAGGACCTGGAGACCTGGGAGCCTCACCTGGGAGCGGAGAAGGAATGAACAAGGCACGCAGTAGCTCCACGGGAGGAGACCCATGGACGCCACCGGTAGGAAGGGAGCCTTCCAGAACCTTCCCAGGAACCTCCCCAGAGTGGGGAGCAGCGACTGAGGCAGGTGTTGATGGGGAGGCGTATGAGGGACCGGTGAGCAGAGGAAAGGCATCTCAGACAGATGGATGTGGAGAAGGAAGCCACGAGACAGGAAGGAGGAGGGCGGCAGCCCCATCGGGAGCCCAGGGCACGGCCTCGAGGAACTTCGCAAAAACCTCCGAGTTCAGAGAACACAGGGGCTGAGGAGCGAGGGAAACGGGCCCTTCCGGAACAACTGCAGGGTGAGAAACTGGCAGCAGCTCTGTCCCCATCCCTTTCAGAGTGGGGCCAGCAGCCCTCTCCGCCCTGCAAAGACTAGGGGTCCCCGAGCCCTGGGCTGGGAGCCTCTCCAAGGCCAAGATGGATTCAGAAACACAAAGGGGCGGGTGGTCACCGCACTTTCTCCAGTGTCAAATTCGCGGAGCTTTTCCTGAAATTCATTGGTGCCCTCCTCTGCTGGCCCCTGCCGGGTCTCCTGTCCTGCAGCCCAGGAAGCCAAGGGCCCCAGTGCTGCTTGGGACGATTCCAGCCCTGCAACTGCGAGGCCCAGAGCTCGGCTTACCGGAGAGCGGTAATGAAAGCTGTGTGACGACAGCGGGACTGTCATCGTGAGTAAATGAGCGCAATTACCTCCACGCAGAGGGACCTGCACCTCAAAGGCAGAAAAGGGAAAAAGGGAAGAAGAGCGCCCAGGAAAAATAATCAGTCTTAATTATTAGTCTTATCTGCAGGGAAACCCGGAGAATGCTCTCAGTAGCCAAAGAGATTCAAATTAGTCTCCTGCCAATCACAGCGTCTCCGGCGTCCTACTGGCGATGACAGCCATGGCCCGTCCCCAGTCCCCGGTCCCCAGTCATTAGCCTTCTGAAAATGAGCCTCACGATGAAAGGGAAACTGGAGAACTTCAGAAGTCAATCCAGAAGTCAATCGAGTCTCCCATAGGTCAACCTGTCTTCGGAGGGGATGCGAGGGTCCAGTCCCCTGTGGCTGTGGCTTTTGCGCTGCCCCAGGCTAGGCCTGAGCTCACCACACCCTGCTAGTCTCCAAGGAGCTGAGGCAGGAGGACCCCAAGTTCAAGGGCAGCCTGGGCTGTCATGGCCCCAGCCGGATGCCTGGTTTCAAGGTGACCGTGTCAGATGTCGCCCAACAAATGGGGGCTGTTGGGGGTCCCACTGCACAGATTAACTTGGCCACCCACCCAAATGGGCAACCTGAGGTCTGACTGTGTGCACTGCCCTGGCATACAGCAGGCACTCAATAAATATGCGGCATGAAGGAAGCCTGCACGCCTGCTGACGGTGCTCCGGGACAGTGGCCTCGGCTTCTGCCTCTGAAGCGGAAGGTTTGGAGAAGCGCTTCTCTGCCAGCCTCGTGGCAGGAAGAGCTGGGGACCGGCGCTGCTCCCCAGGGGTGCCCAGCAGGCTGGCTGGTGCGTCCCAGCAGGCACTGTGGAAGAGGCGCAGACACTAGCTCAAAGCTTTGGGGCGGAAGGGCAAGAGGGCGGCATGGAACAGCCCTGCCCCAAGTGCAGCCCAGGGAGGGGTCCAGGCGAGGAGCCCCTGGCCTCAGGTGTGGGCTGCGCGGTCTCCTATGCCTTTACCTACCTTCCTCCCCTCCTTCATTCGTTCATTCATTCCTTCCTTCCTGCCCACAGCCACACCAGGAACTCAGGATCAACACTCGGCAAGAACACTCGGCAAGACGGACGCTCCCTAAGTACCTGTTCATACCTCCAGCCCTTGCCGCAAGCTCAGGAAAGCGGCATATGTGCTGGATAAAGCCCTGGCGGGTAACGATTCCTCAGCTGTTTAGACAGAACTCGTTAATCACAGACACAGTCCACAGAAGGAGCTCAAAGCCACCTCCGGTATAAATCAAGCCGCACCTAATCCCCAGGGAGCTTTCCAAAAACACACTGTACTCCACCGGGACCACTGTGAACCGGGTTTTCAAATGGGCCGTAATTCTACAAAACAGGCAATCAAAGACCACAGTGAGATTTGCGGCCAAGAAGGGGAGAGTGTGTGTTTTGGAACTGCTCTCAGGTTGGCTCTTTATTTTTAAAAAGCAACCACTGGCTACACTGGAGATGATTTATCTTTGCGATGAGTTAGGACGTGTCCGGGTAAGTGCGTCTTCAGAGGCAGGAGGGTGAGTCACTCTCTACAGTGACACTGCGGCATGAAACCCAAATGATGAACGGCTTGGGATTCTTACCCTGCCCCACTGTTGTGCACTAACTAACCAGTTATACCTCAAATCTGGAATAAAGCGCTTTCACTTAGCCTGTGTGGTGGTGCACACTTGCAAGCCCAGCTACTCAGGAGGCTGAAACAGGAGGAACCAAGTTCAAGGCCAGCCTGGGCAACTCAGTGAGGCCCTGTGTCAAAAACAGGAGGGTAGGGTGGGGCTGGGGACCCAGTGCTTCCCCAGTACTGCAAAACGACAAAAAGTACTTCATGAAATCTGGAATGAAGTACTTTAATTTTAAAACCACTTATAACAGCGCACAGCCTCTGTCCAGCCAGGTTATCTCAGGTGGGTTGCTGCAGCCTTTACCTGCTGCCCTCACAAAGCAGGAATTTAAGTCTGCCGGGACCAGCAGGAAGCAGCCTTCCCGAGCGCCTGCCGACTGTGGAGAGTGCCACTTCCGAGATGGGCTCAGGGTGCATGGAGCTGACCCTGGCCCTGCACCCTTCCTTTGCCCACGTCCTAGGGTGACGGACAGAGACACTCACGGGAGCTCCTCCCGCGCAGGACCAGGGCCGTCTGTGCAAAGTGCAGGTGAGCACCGGTGCCCTCGGCCAAGCCCGCCGTGCATGTGACCCCTACCTGTGAAGTCCTCCAGGCACTCGCAGGTGTAGCCACCCTCGCGGCTGCGGCAGCGGCCGTTGGGGCCGCAGGGGCTGGAGTAGCAGAGGTCGATCTCCGTCTCGCAGTAGTCACCTGTGAAGCCGGGTGGGCAACGGCAGCGCAGGCCGGTGATGGGGTGGATGGGCCGGAAGAGCACGGTGGTGGAGCTGATGAAAGGCGCCGAGCTGTCAAAGCGCAGCACGGACACGCACTTCATGTAGTTCTCGCAGGGCTCGCGCAGGCAGATGTTGTCGTCGAAGGGCAGCACGCGCTGGGCGGAGATGGTGGTGAGCAGCGTGCGGTTCAGGTAGATCTGCTCCTGCAGGTCCTCGGACGGGAAGAAGCGGCCGCGCACGCCGCCGGGCAGCAGCGCCGAGAAGGTCACATTCAGGATATTGGAGCTGACGTCCGTGTCATTCTGGATGTTGAAGACGAAGATGTCATCCTTGGTAGTGGACAGCACCGTGGCCACCCCTTCCACGAACAGGGACAGCAGCGGGGAGAGGAACCTCTCCTGAGACATGTTCTCCAGGCGGACGGTGATGCTGTTGGTCAGCATGTCGTCCGTGATGATAGTGACGCGCAGGGTGCACAGGGCGGTGACGCTGTGGATGCCATCTGCGGGACACAAGGACAGCAGGGTCACTCAGATGCCCAGGGGAGTCACAGCTACTGCTGACCCCACCCCAGGAACAGGCTCAGATGCGCCGGGCGGAGGGGAAGCCTGCACGGCCCTCCCCAGCCCGCCCTCCTGCCTCTGACGCCCACCTTGCCTCCTAAGCACAGCGCCCCTCTCTTCACGGAGCCCCTCAGGGACCCCAACCCACAGCGACCACCCTGCCTTAGCCCAGGGCTCCCTGCCCAGGGGTCCTCATGTGCTCCTGGGAGGCTGCACGTGCCAGGCCTGAGAAGAACCTGGCACCTTTGCCTCCCTTGGCGCAGCTATGCGATCTCCCCACGCCGCCCCACACAGCTGCCTGCCTGTGGCCCCCGCCTGGGCCCCTCGCCCCAGCTTCTGCAGGGCTGAGCTCCCTGCAGGCAAAGACCCCCCTGGCCCTCAGGGCCCTACCCAGGACCCCAGGCCCTCTCCTCGCTTGTTTCTGGGAAGTGGTGGAAAAGTCTGGGGACCATTTAGAGGACGCTGTGAAGTAAGCATGGTCCTGACAAGGCGCCGCAGGATGCACGGAGCCCTGGGAGCAGCAGAGGCTCCCCACCCTGAGGCCACTCCTCTCCAGCACCCAGAGCCACAGCTGTCCCCAGGAGGGTCCTCGAGTCACCTAACTTGGCCACATCATGAAAAAATGTCACCTCTCCACAGTGGGGTACTCTGGTCATCACATCAGGCCTGGAGTCACCCATTTGACAGATGGGAAGAACGAGAGGGAAGGAGGCCAAGTGCCACAGCCCAAGCATGTGCCCGGCCCCGCTGTCACTTAGAGAGACCAAGCCATGCACCCAGCGCTCCGCTCCATAGCCCTGCAAGGCTGAGCACAGAACAGAAAGCGCTGTGTGCACAGCCTCGACCTGGAAGGGCCCCAGTTAAGCCTCAGGCTCATGGTGCTGTCCACAGCCTCCCAGAGCTGCAGGGCGTGGGGACTCCAGGCTCCCACCACCTGGAGACACAGGGCAAGAACCACGGGTGGGCGGTCACGGTGAGGAACGAGGAAGCGCAACACGGGGAAAACCACAAACAGGCCAAGGACGCTGTGGTGCCAACCTCAAGGATGTCTGCCCCTTCCTTCCTTGGCTCATGGGCCACGCCCGCCCAGAGGTGGCATTTATTCCTGTCGCCCACCCAAGAGCTGGACCTGAGACTCTCTGTCCCACAGTGTGGCAGAAGAGACAGGTGGGTACCGGAAGTTTGGCCTCCCTCCTCCTGGTGGTGCTCGGATGCCACACTGGGGAGGCCACACAGGAGAGAACAAGGTGCTCTGGCCTGCAGCCCCAGCCCAGCGAGATCCAAGACCACCCCTGCCTGGCTCCTGCCTTGAGGACCCAGTGCTCACGACGCAGGGACGAGCCATCGAGGAACCTCGCTTCAGCGCTGCAGCAGAGCTGCGCCATCTGACTTCGTCCGCATGTTTCTACCTGTCTCTCCCCTGCGAGTCCCCGAGGACTGGGAACCTGTGGGGCTGGTTCCTGCTGCACCGGTCCTATGGGGAGCCGCTCCTGGTACTCACAGCCGCTGGGTAAACATTTGTGGAAGGGAGGGAAGGGAACAGGGAGAATAGAGGTGCCCATGGTGGCTTCCCCCCAGCACCGAACAAGCAGCATCGAGATTTGTTTTCCCACGTGAGCTTTTTTTGGTAGCTGTTTGGTTTTTCTTTGCAAAAGCCCATTATGATAGTGCACGAACTGCTATACATCTTTTATCCTAAACTGCATGTTCTGGCCTCAGATGCAAAGGCCATACTAGTTCTAAGCTAAACTCCAGGCCTTCTCAGGGTGCACTGGGGGGTCCCCAGCGCCCAGCCCTTCTATGGGCCGCTCAGAGGAGCACCTGGGACAAGGAGCTATGTTCTAGAAATGAGTCTGCTCATGCAGGGGCAAAGTGACGATGTGACCAGAACACAGCATTAAATATGAACTAACATTGCGCTAGAAAACGCAGCCCACGCCCACCAGTGACCCCCACATTAACTTCTCGTAAGACCAGGGACCGTCCCGAACCCCAGGTTCCAGTTGCCAATGAATTTTCACTTAGCTGCAGTGGGCTGGGGTGGTTTCTGAACCCACTTTCCAGGTACCCGTCCTTTGGGACACAGACCCAGGCAGTCATCGAGGCCCAGCTGACATAAAGCACAGCCCGCCCCTGTCAACGCAGCACAGGGCGGGACAATGGCAACCGCTGCTGTCATGGGGACAGATCCAGATAACGCGATATTAGAAGGAAAAACTAACACTTTCACACAAAGCAAACAAATGCACCACCGCCCAGAGTGCGATCGCAGGGGCTCCTCAGTGCCCCCCGCGGCTCCGTCTGCACCAACGACTGTGCTTTATCTTTATTTACTTTTTCATTCACGGGTCTGGGACTGAATCCAGCGTCTCCGTACTGAGACCCGAGAGCGCTTCCTTCGTCCCATGTGTGGCAGAAGAGACCGGCGGATTCTCGGTGCAGGTGTCACGAGAGCTGGAAGTGCTGCCCCCCAGGCCAGGGCACATCCCCAGCCATTTCGTAATTTTTGGTTTTGAGACAGGGTCTCACTAAATGGCACAGGCGGGGCTCCAACTTTCAATCCTCCTGCCTCAGTCTCCCAGAGCGCTGTGATCACAGGCGTTCGCCACCACGCCCAGCCATCAATGGTTTTGTTTTTTTAAAATAAACCTTTTTCCTCAGAATGGTTTCAGATTTACAGAAAATTTGGGAAAGAGTGAAGAGTCCCACAGACCGCACACCCGGAGTCCGTCGTACGAACAGGACTGCACTTGTGTGGGGCATTGAATGCCAACACTTATTCTTCAGAGCCCACACCCAGCTCAGCTGCCTCAGTTTCTCCCACTGTCCTTCTCCTCCCCAGGATCCCAGGTGACATCGGGCACCACGCTCGGTGTCTGCAGACCTGGCAGTTGGAGGGACCCCGCTCGGGTCTTCAGAGGAACAGGAAGGGGGTCACTGCTTCCTCCCGACACCTCCCTCTATGTGTTAGTTTCCACAGGCGCGTGGGCCAGCAGAGAAGCTATGGGAGCCTGTGGACTGGACGTCGCTGGGGCAGTGTGGCTTGTGCCCCGCCTGTGTTCAATGGTGTCTTCCACAGCTGGGAGGATGATGCAGGGACCAGTGGCTCTCACGGCTCTGCAGCACTCAAAACCAGGCCAGCGCAGCTCTTACTGGCCTCCTCGGGAAAGATGAGTCACCACACTGTCCCCAAGACAGCGAGAAGCAGGTGACACAGACAGCCGAGCGGGGGCCCATGGGATGCCCACAGCAGGGGCTCTGCTCCAGCCCAGTGCCACCCAGGGAGCTTCCCAGGTCTCCACAGGTGACCCTCGGACATGTGTTAGGACGGGGCAGGAGGGTGATGGGCGGCCACGACTGTGCGCCCCATGGCAGGGCCCACCGGGGACACTGAGGCAAGAGTTCATGCCATGTCCTGGTGGCCCCCAGCGCAGGAGGAGCAGGAGACTGAGCAGCAGTTTGAGGATCTGGTGGCAGCTGACCTAGCCCTGGGGTGAGGCAGTGCAGCCAGCGCTGGGCAACCCCAGGAGGCAGTGGGAGGTGGGGCCCCAGGAGGGGTGGAGTTTACAGCAGACAGGGCACCTTGTGAAGGAGGGTGACATCTCCTGGGGCTGCTGTGACAGCCACCGCCGAGCGTTTACAACAGACATTTGGCCTCTTGGTTCTGTGGCCAGGAGGCCAGAGTTCCAGTGTCAGCCGGGCCGGGTCCCACTGAGGCCCGTGGGAGGATCTGACCGCGCCTGGTGTCACTGGCTGTCCTTGTCATCCCCGGCCTGCAGACACGTCCCCCCCACCTCTGCCTCTGCATCACGTGGCGTCCTTGTGTCTGTTTGTTCTCCTTAAAAGGACAACAGACACAGATGAGGGTGCGTCCAAAGTCAGCACCGCGTCACCGCAATGCTCGCTTAGATGACTTCTACAAGGGCCCTATTTCCAGACAACACCCCACGCTGAGGCTCAGGCGGACATGAATTTGGGGGCCACCATTCAACCCAGGGCAGAGGGGAGTGTGGGATGTGGCAGGACAGAGCCACAGAGGTGGGGCGTGAGGTCCCTGGATTGCTGCTCGTCTCGAGGGCTCTTGGCCCCGCAGGGCCTCCCAGCCGTTCACAACCCGGGCAGGAGGACTCCTGGCCGCCCCGCTTCAAAGTCAGGGACCATGCTGACGCAGTTTTCCCTCCACAGGCCAGGCACGGTCTGGCTCAGATCGAGGCCGGAGGGCAGGTGTGACATTTGGCGCCTGCTCCCAGGCGGCGTCTGGCTTCCTCTTTTCCGGATAACAAAGGCTGAATCGGAGCCTGCCTCTCCCGGATCTGGGTTCCATCAGACTCAAGGTGACAGGAGCTTGCGCATGGGTCAGGCAGGGTGGGCATGCTGGTGGGCGAAGGCACTGCTTCTCCCCCTTTGTCCCATCCACGAGGAGGAGGAGGAGCCAGGGCGGGGCAGCCACCAGGTGCCGTGTGAGAACCAGGCTGTGTGCACTGGGTGTGCACAGATCGTATTCACCCTGTGGTCGCACAGGCCAAAGGGGCAACGGGGCTCTGCCTGGTGCCAGGGGGTACAGAGGGCAGCGCCAACTGCCCTTCATCCATCTCCAGCTAGACAGGGGCAAGGGAGGGACCCTCCTGGGCAGCCTCTGCCTTGGGGTTCTCCTTGTCCAGACCCTGGTCCACACCTGAAATTTCCACCACTGCTGCCGCTGCCAGCACCAGCCCCACCCTCCCTGCCCCAGGCCCAGATCCTCCCTGGCCCAGCACGCCCCTCTCATGACCTATTTTGGGGGGACACCCACATTTCTGCCCCAGGATCCGGGTCACAACGTGCCCTGCTGGCCGCCATCGGTTTCTCTCACCTGAGTTGATTCCGGGCATCCCTGCCCCACTCTGGGGCCCTCCTCCACCTGTGCCCACCTTTGCCCCATGTCCCCTCAGAGGGGGTAGCCAGGGCTCAGCACCAGGCTCCACAGGACCACCTGGCATCTCCCTGCCAGGGGCCTCTGCAGCATCCGGCCTGAGCCCATCAGCCTTTACAGCCCACCTCAGACGCTGTGAAAACAAACACTTCACACCATGAGAAGCTCACCCCGAGGTCACCCCCACTGCTGAGGTTAAGATAAGCCCTGCCGGGTGTCGGGGTGCAGGCTTGTAATCCCAGCTATTCGGGAGGCTGAGGCAGGAAGATGGCATGTTTGAGTCTTATTTGGGCACCTTAGTGAGAGGTTATCTCAAAATAAAAAATAAACAAAGGCTGGAGCTGTCTCGCCCAGCAAGTGTGGGGACCTGTATTCCATCCCAGCACAAAAACCAAGATAACGACCCCTGCCAGGCTTCTGGAAGGTGATGACGACTCCTGACAGGCCCAGGATGGCCAGCTGTTCTCTTCTCCTGCCTCCCGCAGACCGGCCAGCCAGGGTCTGCCCTACTCTGAGAACCCAGTAGACAGCCGCGGGCTGAGCCCCACTCCCTTATCTGCTCAGGGGCTCGGGACACAGTACCCCAAGCATTCGGGTTGGCGTCTTCAAGGTGAAACTGCCTCTGACAAGCCCCTTCATTAAGAGCGAAGGATCAGTTCCTGGAAAAGCTGAATTCCACCCCTACGTACAACTGAAAGAACTGAAAATGTGGCCGTAAAAACTTGTACATGATGTCCAGCAGCACCATTCCTGGCAGCCAAAAGGGAGAAACCCAAACACCCATCAGCAGACAACACAAACGCTTTGGAACCGGATAAACGCACTGAACGCTACGGAATTGTTCACTTCGAATGCTAATTTTATCTTATGGGACCGGCGTCACTATTTTTAAAAAGGAAAAGAAAAGAGTTAAAATTGTGGCTCTTAACAAAAATTTATTTCATTTTTTTGTGAGATTATTCAAAAGGAGCAAACCATTTTAAAAGGCATTTTAAGGGGCCGGTGAGATGGCTCAGCGGCTTAAGCGCCTGCCCGGCAAGCGTGAGGGCCCGAGTTCGACTCCCGGATCCCACATACGAAAAAGGGGCCGGTGATATCGCTCAGCGGCACGGGCGCCTGCTGGCGCGCGAGGTCCTGAGGTCGACCCCCCGGTACCCACAAAAAAAAAAAAAAAAAAAATAAAAAAATTAAAAGGCATTTTAAGAACAAGTTCTCAAGTGCCGGTGAGATAGCTCAGCAGCGTAAGCGCCTGCCTGGCAAGCACGAGGTCCTGAGTTCGACTCCTGGTACCCACATATGAAAAAAGGGCCGGTGATATCGCTCAGTGGCATGGGCGTCTCCTGGCGCACAAGGTCGTGAGCTCGATCCCCAATACCCACACACACACACAAAAGAACGAGTTCTCTGGGGCCAGTGATATCGCTCAGTGGCATGGGCGCCTGCTGGCAAGCGCGAGGTCCTGAGTTCGACTCCTGGTACCCACAAAAAAAAGAACGAGTTCTCTAAAACCCAGATGGTGAGTGAAGTCAGAGGAGATACAGATTGTTGTGAAGGGCAAAGCCACCTTTTCCTTCAGCAGCCAGGAAGCCAGCCAGGCAGGGCAGTGCACATCTGTAATTCTAGCACTCTCAGAGGCTGAGGCAGGAGGATCACAAGTTTGAGCCCAGCCTGGGCTGTCAGTGACTTAGGGAGAGCCTGTCAAAATAAAACATAAAAAAGGGCTGGGGACGTGGCTATGTGGGAAGGCCCTGGGTTCAATCCCCAGTACCGCAAAACAGAAACAAAACAAAACGAAAAAGCCAGCAGAGTCGGAAAGCCGCCTCCCTGCCTGCCAGCCTGGGAGTTGCGGAAGTCACTCAGCATGAAAATGCCGAGTTCCTGCTGGGGAAAAAGGCTGCGGCCACCACAGTCTGTTTATACTGCAAACTGCGCACTGCAAGAACCGTGCACCTGTGGACTCACCTGTGGTCCCCCGGCCCTCGGTGTAGACCCACCAGCCACCACGGGCAGCCGGAGGTCACACGGAGTCAGTCCCTGCTTTTCTCTTTGAAGCGCTCATGGATAATACATCGGCACCCACCTGCTGAAAAGGAACATCGCTGTCCTGCGCACTGACCACCGCGCTCGGGCGGCAGGTGATCGCAAACCAGAGTCCAAGGCCATGCTGGGGTCTGGGGGTGGGGCGGGGGCCTCGGCTCCAGGGCAGGGTCTCCGTGCAGCACTGTGACCCAGGATGACAACAACCAAACTCGTCCCCAGACACTGTCCGAGGTCCGCCCCTCCCCGCCCCTCCCTGGGAAACAACACAAATGCCCTGGACCCCTCGAGAGTCCCAGGGAACACAAGCCCGGGCAGCAGCTGGGCTGGCACCTCCTGGCAGCACCATCCAGGGCTTCCCTGTGCCAGCTGGGCCCCGAGGGTGGCGATGGCTGAGCCAGCGGGGGATCATCCAGCGGCACTCTTCCCGTCCTTGTCCTGGAAGTCAGGCCAAGTCCCCACAGGCAAAGATTAAACCACCATGTGGACTTAGAGAACAAGCGAGTGCCTCATTCTGAGCCAAATGATGCCAGGCTTCATGACAAGGTAGTCCCTGAGCACCTGCCAAGGGTCAGCCATGTGACCTCCAGCCCCAGACACGACAACCAGCCACGGCCGGCCCACAAGTGCCACTCACTCCTGCTCAGAGCTGGCTGCTGCTGGCCAGGCACCCGGGACGGGAGCCACCAGAGGGTCTGGGCTGCCTCCACCAGGCTCCTCGTCCAGACAGGTGGGGAACTGTCCCTCTGAAAGCCGTGGGGCTAGGGGGTTGAGGAACTGGACTTCTTGGAACTCAGAACGGGAGCAGGGGACATGGACCTCCTGACGCAAGGACAGGGCCCAAGCCCGATGCTCACCTTCCTGCAGCAACACCACGGAGGCCGCACGATGGCCAGTGACAACCGTCAAGGATCTCTTCGCTTTGGGTCATGTTTTGCTGCCAAATGAATTTCTGCAAAATGTTTGTGTTTTGGTTTTCAGAGCACTTGGAGGGCTCTGCAGCATGTGCCAGGTGCGGCCACACATGTTGGTGCCACCCTTTGCACCACATGCATGTGCAGGGTGCATGATTTCATTTGTTTGAATTATTTCCAAACTATAACATTTCTTCAAATGAAAGAGAACATGGAATGGATGATGCTGGACTGGACGAAGGAGGCAGGGCTGAGGTCTCAGCCTGAAGGGGACCTTGTTTCCAAGACAGCAAACTCAGGAGGGAGGCAGGGTCACCTACCTGTCTGGGATGGACACGAGCTATTCAAAGGTGGATTTAAAGAATGGCCACAAATGCTCTGACAACCTCCTGCCCACAGGTGAGACCTGGGAGGGCCTGGAGAGGCTCCCACCAATGGACTCAAGCTCTGCATCACTGGGGGTCCCCCAAATTGGCCCAGAAGGGGCCACGTGGCATCCACTTGGCTCTCCCGACAGCAGCTGGGCAATAGGGGGCCCAGCACTCAGAGGGCTGTGGGCGCTCCCAACCAGGGCAGCTTTCAGTCACCCACCCAGGGCCCAGACATGCGAGCCCGAGACACAAGACCAGGGCCTAGGATCCTGTACTGGGCCAAGCAGGAAACAGTAGCTGAGGCCATGCAGGCAACACGGTAGCGGATGACAGCAAGGGTATCAGTTAGGAGAACAGGCAGGCCCGAGTTCACCAACTCCTGCTCCAGGTGACCTGCCTGGCCACCGAAGTGCGCCTGTCATTCAAGTCACCCCGGCGGAGGCCCTGAACCCCATGCGTAGAAACGGGCCACCCTGCTGTGGCCCGACTGCAGGACGGGGTGGTGCTTCACCCAGAGTCGGTGGCAGGGAGGACCCAGGGGAACTGAAGCACAGGAAGTGGGGAGGAGGAAGGTGCTGGGGTGCCGGGGACCCCCAGTGAGATGGGGATCCACAGCTTCCCACTGAATCTCAGATCCTTGTGTGAGGGAGGGACAGCCCCGCTCTGCCACCCGCCTCCTCTGTGACCTTGAGCAAGCTACTTAAACCACTCAGTGCCTCAGTTTCCTCCACAGTAGATGGAGATAAGCGGCTTCCCACAGTCCTGGGAGGGTGGCAGAGCCACATCAAGCTTTATCACTTATTATCTATCACCTGATTTCACTCCAACAGCCCAGCGAGGCGGCCGGAGATGCTCTGCTATCACAGTGATGAGGGCTGGGGGCCTAGGGAGGCTCAGGGCTGCGCCCGAGACACACGGACATCAGGGATGCAGGCTGTAATGCTCCCGCCCGGTGCAGTGAGGCTGGCAGCCTCCATGTGCCTATTCGGCTGTTTTATATCCACACTTTCCAGGCAGAGAATAATTATTAACTGCACGGGCTTAATGAGGACAGGGAGCTGTGCAGCTAATACCACTCATTTGCACCTACTTAAGAACAAAGGTGTGACAGCAAAGGTACTGGCACCTGCAGCGTCAGAACCTGCAGCCCATCCCAGGTGCGTGAGTACACTGTCCACTGCTCCAGGCACAGGGCGCCTGGCGCTCAGGCCACCTGCAGGAAGGGACACCCAGGGCCCTCAGACCAGAAGGCCGGGAAGGGGTAGCAGGAAGGGCCCTGCCAGGGAGGCCCGCTGCAGAGGTGGGCACTGTAAACACAGTTCACACGGCTCCCAGCAGGGCCTGCAAACGCTTCCTCCCTGAATAAAGGGCATGGCGTCTGTGCCCCTGGGAACACAGAAGGGCCACCCCTCTTGGGATCCAAGGTCTCCCCACTTAGGAACCTGCAAGCTGCTCCCAGAGTCCTGAGATCTCTCTTGAAATGCGAACGTCACTGAGAGTTCTATGAATCCACCCACCCCTTGGGGACAGCCCCAGAATCGCACAGGGACAGCCTCCCTCTCACCTAAAGAACCCCTGGAGTCCCCACAGCCATCAGAGGGCAACTCTCACAGTGACCCCACCCCAGGTGAGGCGGGGGGGCGGGAGACCCCGCTGTTGCCCGGGAGCCAAACACCTGCCCTGCCCCCCCACTGGTGGGGGACACCGCCCAGTGAGGGACGAGGACCACCCTGCTCCTTCCAGGGACCCTCCCTCCAGTTCAGTGCCGAGCTGGGAGCAGATCAAATATTGGCCCCCACGACGTCTATTAATTTGCAACTTGCACCGGGACCCTGGAGCCGTGAGAGGCAGGGATTTTTTTCTCTAGTTAAATATTTGCTAAGAGAATTCCAGTCCTAAATTTCAAGAGACCGATTTAGCATGACATTAGATGAGGGAGACAAAGTAGTTTCAGATTATTAACTAACTAGAGATTCTTGTAGAGGAAATGAGAGAAAAATCACACAGCCCCCACGCACACCCTCCAGCGAGCGAGCAGGGAGACTGAGTTCTGCACCCCCTCTTCTGTCTTTGTTACAACGCTTGCTGTGGCTGAGTGCTTTAATCTACTCTCCCCCGCCTCCAGATGGTGGAATTCGTTTCCCCACATTCAAAGACCAACAAAACCCCTTTCCACCTCGCGCTGGTCCTGCCGTTCTCGAGGGGGCTCCGTGTCACACTGGCCCCTTGGTTCCAATTCCAGGGCCTTTGTTAGCACCCTGCTTTCTTCTCCAGACTAATGAGCAGCCGGCGCTGGGGTCGAGCCAGGACTCTTGGGCTCCTGCGGCTGCCCGGGGCCACCCCAGCCACGGGTGGCCTCGCCTGGCTCCTCGTCAAGGGGCCTGCAGAGAAGGGAGAGCGGCAAGCGGAGCTGAAAACGATCTGGTGGCTACCACGTCCCTGTCACAGCACACTTGACATCTGAGTGGCTCCAAGCCGCATCTCACAGGCAGGAGCCAGCCAGCTCCACTCTGCGTCCACCCACATGGGCTGGGCACCATGGCATCCCTCAGAACCCATGTCCCAACGGTCTGGGCCCGGGGTGTGGGGAGCAACAGGCACCCACCTTCCGCTGCGGAACAAAGGGGGCTGCTGTATGTTTCTGGTCAGCACTTCCACGTCTTTCATTTTGCTATGACAATGACGCCTTCCAAGGTCTGCTCGGGGCCACTCCGGATGAGCTCTCACATCGCAGGTGCAGTTCAGAGTCACATGTGGGACGCAGGCCACACACAGTGGTCTTTAAGACACATCGGGCCCACGTCCTCACCCCTACCTCCAGCTCTTGTCCCTCTGTCCCTGTCCCTCCACCTGGCTCCAGGAGCCTCTCCACTGTGCACACTTTTAACTGAGCACCTACTGTTGATTGGCAGGCGGGGGCCCAGGGTGAGGGCTCCCCGAGTCCTTTCTCTCCTCACGCCACATTCTCACCCTACCTCACGCTCACACTCAGGCCCCTTCACCCACAGTCACACCCGCACGCTCTCGCCACACCCACACATGCCCGAGGGTCCCAGAGCCCCACGTTCTTCCTGTGGCACAGCAAGCACGGGTCAGAACAGAGGGAGATTAACCTAATATCAAGTATCCTGTTATTAAGTGATTAAGGGATGACTTAGAAGTAACAAATTGGATTTCCTTCTCCGTGCACCCCAAGGGTCCTGAAAAGGACGCCGAGGTTCTCGCGGTAATTACGGCCCCTGACTGCCTGCACGATTCATTCATAATTAAAAATTGGGCGGTGCACTGTCTTTCTAAAGATTCTAATCTGCAACCTAAACTCAAAGGAACTCTAATTAAAAGTGTCGTCACTCATTAATTCAACAAATATTTGCAGCCTTCTATGTGCCAGGCAGAGAGCTCAGGATGTCAAATGAAAAAACCAGTCTCCCTTCAAGCTGTGCTCAGCCTGGCGAGGGGAGAGATGGGCCAGGAGGCTGCGGTGTGCAGGGCGCAGGGGGGAGGGACCCAGGTCCAGAGTATGGGGGAGGGGCGTCCAGGTGTGGGGGAGGGGCGCCCAAGGTACTGGTGGCAGGTGTGGGAGAATCTTGATTTCGGTTCAGGTGCAGGGGAGGAACCCCAGAGTGAGGCCACAGCTGGGTGAAGGTGTGGTCAGCTGGGACAGAAATCCGCCCTGTTCCCTTGAATCCCATGACAAGGGGAGCTGTGGGCTCCTCGGACAGCACCAGAGACCTAGCACACATGTCAAGCCCCGGGGAAGGGTCGGGGTGAGAGTCTTACGGGGAGCCCGGAGGCACATGGCTACCACGGTCCCCTGTGTATGGCCCAGGAAGCGGCCTGTGGGCCGGTGAAGCATGTGTGCACACATGTGCATGAGCTGGGCGCTTGTCATGTACATGCATGTGTGCACATGTGTGTGAAAGCTGGGGGTCTTGTGCGTGTAAACACACCTGCATGTGTGAGCTGGGGGGGCTGTTCAGTGGGAAGATGGCTTGAGTCACCCACACCAGGCTCAGACGTGGTACAGGCCCTAGAGAAGCTGGCGTCCCCACACAGACTTGGCAGAAGGACACAGAAGGAGCAAATGCCCCGTCCAGTTCCACGATAGGAACCTTCCAGAAGGAGCACTCTGCCGAACAGCGGTGACCACTCCTGTGCTGCAGCGTCACTCTTTTTAGTATGTGGTGCTTGGAACCTGAGGGGCAGGAAAGGAAGGGACACGTCATCAGGTCCCCAGGGCTCCACACCGCAGAGCTGGGTAGGCCACCTCCTCCTGGCTGAGAGGGCTGACGTCAGGAATCCAGTTCCTCCACAGCGCGCAGTTATCTCAGTTTGTGACCAGTCTTAGGGATGCAAGACCATTGTCCCTAATTCCTCTGGTGCTAACAGCCCAAAATGATGACCAGTAATTACCTGGGGGCCGATCCTTCCTGGCCCACTGGTGCAGTGGGCACCATGCTTTCTGACCACAGGGCACTGACCTTTGACCTGAGCCCGGCTTTCCCACCCTCTGCTCCGGGGGAGGGCAACCTGCAGTCCTTGGCAGCCACGCATGTGCTCAGGCCAGGGGAGCAGGCCCCTTCCAACCACAGGGACAGCCATCGCTTGGATCCCGATAGAGCGCAGGGGCCCCAGACTGTGCCTAACTCTTGAGGCAGGATGGGCTCAGCCCACGCTTTGCCAAGAAAACACCTCCCTTCCTCCTTCTGTGCCCACAGTTGCCAAGCACAATGAGCCCCAGGGCCAAGAGCACTGCCCGGCCTGGTCGGGGGTCAAGGCAGCCGCACCCCAGCAGTGTCGGTCTCCTCCCCTGCGGTGAGAGCCCCTGCCCTGCCCACCACACTGGCCGGGGTACCAAGTGAGCAGCTTCCAGAACCAGCTTCCACAGAGAACCACACAAGTCCACCGGTGTGGCCACTGGGGTGTGGTCCAGGGCGCTGGTCATCAGCCTCACCACGTGCTCCACCCTACTTTACATGTGATGCGACAGCGCGGAGGTGGGTTTCCAGGGTCACTCGGGGAGACTCTGCTGAGCTGGGAGGAACCGGGGTTCCTGGACGCCCCCTCTGCAGCGGTCTGCAAACACTGCTGGGTCGCAGGACGGACAGAAGGAAACTGTCCCCATGCATTCCAGGGCTATAATTTCTGCACCCCAAAAAGCTCTCTTTAACGTGATCCCGGAGGGAGACGTGCTGCTGTGAGTTGACATCTCCCTCGGCCCCTCTGCAGGCTGGGAAAGGTGGGGACGCTTTAAGACAACAGGAAGACCTGCAAAAGCAACCTTCTGCAGCCACTGCACCGGCCATCCTTAGACAGAGGACAAGTTTGTGGCACGGCAGCCGCTCTCAAGAGCAGCCCGCGACCAGCCCCAAGCACTGCGTCGGATCCTCCCGGCAGGCAGCCAGCAGGGCTCACTCCCTGGCTTCCTTGGCCAGGTGGTACTTGAGCAACGGACCAGGATGCAAACCTATGCCCATCTGGGGCTCCGGGCCCATGCGCTGCCCACTACACCCCACGGCCTCACTGTCCCCCACTAAGTTCCACGGCGCTGCAGACACACATGCAGGCACCGGCTCTGCCAAAAGCTACACCGTGGACTCTCCGAGGCAGCCCCCTCACGCACCCTGGGAGTCCAGGCCCGTATCCTTCTCTGATGTGTGGAGCTGCCCTTGCCTTGTAGGACATGGAGCAGCATCCCATGCCTGTAGCCCCATAAAATGATGACCAGAAGGTCCCCACGCACTGCCACCGTCTCCAGGGACAAAGTCATCCCATGTGAGAACCACTATGCTAAGGAAACCTGGCCCAAAAGTATTTTTTTTCTTTTCTTTTTCTCATAAACCAGCAAAAAGGAAAAAAATATTGAAAGTCACTCGGCTGTTTTTATTTTATTTATTTAATTATTTATTTATTTTATGCAGGTACTGGGAGTCGACCTCAGGACCTCACGCTTGCCAGGCAGGCGCTCATGCCGCTGAGCCATCTCACCGGCCCTTACCCTTTTGTTTTAAAAACTGGTAGTAACCAAAGGTGATGGTGCACACCTGGAATCCCAGTACTCGGGGAGGCTGAGGCAGGAGGATTATAAGTTTGAGCCCAGCCTGGGCAACTCTGTGACTTAGGGAGACCCTGTCTCCAAATAAGAAATAAAACAAACGACTGAGGATGTGGCTCAGTGTGAAGATCCTGGGTTCAATCCCCAGTACAGTACAAAAACAAACAAGCAAATAAATAAACCCAGTAGTTTGTGTTGCTTCGACCTAGACATACTTTCTTCCAGATTAGAAATGAGTCCTTGGTAATAGGACAGATTTAAAAAGAGGTGGAAAAGGGGGGCACGGAAAACATCTCAAATTCCAGGTGGACACAAGCGTGTTGGAGGACAGCCTGCTCCCAGCCCCTCGTTCCACCCGGGGGTCGCTAAGCACCGTCCTCCCTCCTTCCTGTGTCGTCTCTGTCCCCACAGGACGTGGGCAGTGCTGGCGGCTCCTCTGGCTGGACAGTCTGGTGGGCGCTGGCACCTGTTCAGAGACCCAGTGACACAGAGGGCAGGGATGGAGTCACCTCTTGACAGCGGGGCACCCAGGTGCCTGCAAAAGCCAATAGGGCCACCGCTGGGGCCCAGCTGGGCGCAGCTCTCCACAGCCCTGGGCAGGTGCACGGTGCCCGCCGTGGAGACGCGCACCGTGGGGACCGCACGTCTGCCGGTGGACACCAGTCCTCTGGTTTCGTCGTGAGTCAGACCCCAGCCTGTCCAGGGAGGAGGCGGAAGAGGCGGCAGTGGGGAGCAGCCCCCGGCCCCGTGCTCGCCCCTGGCTTTTGGGGGGGACCACTTGATCCAGGAGAGAGGGGGCTTGCAGTCGAGACCCCTCCAGGGCATCAGTGCCGGGGGGCAGGAGGGGAGTCTGTTTTATATTTTCGAAAGATGACACCTGGGAACTCTGCGAGAAAAGGCGAGATCTGCTTCCCTAGCCGGAGGTGCCGTGTGTCGGCTGTGCCAACCACAGCGGGCTCTCCCGGGGCGAGGGGGCAGGACGGGGAACGAGTCACAAATCACAGTCAGAGGGAGATCTCAGCCAAGTCCCGAAGGGCACCCTGGGCAGAGGCCAGGCTGTGCCAGCTGCCATGGCAACCCAGGGCAACTACACGACTCAGTGTGTGTGGTGCCCACTGCAAGTGCCAGCAGGGACAGACTCCGGCATCTGTGCCCAAGACACCGTAAGACAACTGTCACAGCTTTAACTCCTCAGACCTCCCCACCCTTAATCCCTGACTATCCAAAAGGAGACACAGGTCGTATCGTGGTAACTATTGGTGTCACCCAGGTCTGCACGGGGACAGGGGCTCTGATGCTGCCGGCGAATCCCTCCTCGTGGCGCTGGGAGAACAGAAGCTCCCACTGGGCTGTTGGGGTCAATCCCTAGAGAGGACGGTGACCCCAGATCCCTAGTACCTCTGGTGCCTGCCAGAACCCAACACAAATCTCTCCAGAGAGTGACAATGACATCTGAGGCCTCGTGTTACTCCTACAATCATGAAAACGCGTTCAGCACGTAGAAAATAATCAGGCACACAAGGAGATAAGACAACCTGAGCGACAACAAACATCGGAGACAGTAGGAAACAGACCCCAGAAGGATTATACCCACCGCCCTGAGAATCGCTGTGCTCACAGGCCCCCAAAAGCTCAAAGGCGGGTTCCGAGTTTCATTAGCGACCCAGTAGGCACAGGACAGAACATAGCAGATCAGAAAGAGGACCAAAAAGAAATTCTACAACTGAATCGCAGTAACCAAAATGTAAAACTTAACAGATGAGTTTCAGAATAGATTAGCGTCAGCTGATAAATAAACTGGGGTGGGGTTAAAAGAGCCCATTCAGAGCGAAGCGCAGATGCGATCTTCCCTCCTGGAATCAGCTCTATGATTCTAACCCTAACCCTGTCACCTGGTGACCGCAGTTTTACACTGAGCCGGTCACAGCCTTGCTCCACCCCACCCCTTCCCTCAACTATGACATCTTCGTGACAAGCCTGGCCCCCAGCCATCCACCCACTCCCACCGGACTCCTCCTCGAGGCTGCCTTCACTGCTCTCCTCAGACTTTATTGATATATAAATGTTATGATTAGCTCATCGATTTTTTCTTTTTTATTTCCCCTAAAAATCCTGTGGGTTTTGATTAGTACCGCACTGAATCTACATGCCAATCTGGGGAGAAATGACATCTTTACAAGACTGGGTCTTCTAACCCATGAACATGTGTGTATGTATATATTTCTCCATTTATCTAGGTCCTCTTGAATTTCCCTCAATCACATTTTATGGTTTTTTGCACATCTTTCATTAGAGTTATGCCTGGTTATTTGATCTTTTATGGTATAATAAATAAAATATTTCATTTTATTTTCCATTTGCTGCCAGTAAGCAGAACCATATTTGATTTCATGTAATAACTAAGTATCTAAAATCCTGCTAAACTCACTCGTCATTGGCATCACTTCTGTGCCTACTCTTGGATAGTCTTCAAATGCCACATCATCTGTGAAGAATATCAGTGTTATTTCATCCTTCATCCTAATGTTTGTAACTTCTTTTTCTTTGTCTTACTGCATTGATTAAGACTTCCAGTACGGGGCCAGTGAGATGGCTCAGCGGCATAAGCGCCTGCCTGGCAAGCGCGAGGGCCCGAGTTCGACTCCCGGAACCCAAATACGAAAAAAGGGCCGGTGATATCACTCAGCAGCATGGGCGCCTGCTGGCAAGCGTGAGGTCCTGAGGTTGACCCCTGGTACCCACAAAAAAAAAAAAAAAAAAGACTTCCAGTACGATACTGTACACCTGGGATTTAACATAAAGTCTGGCCAACAATAAAAGCTAAATGAATATTGAGATATGAATACATTAAATGTTTGCAAGGTGCCAGGAATGGGCTAATCATTACCAACAGCAGTGTCACCACCAGGCTCCAGGCACTACCTCCCAACAGCAGATCCTAATCATCTGCAATAAGCAACATCCAAGGTGGGAAAACCCCTTGACCACCAATAAGAGAGGACGCCAAAGGAGAAATAAAATAACCAAAAGGGAGGAATGAAACCCACATGATTTGGGGTCAGTGGAGCAGCAGCCTGGAGAAATCAACTGGGAAATTATATTAACGAATAAGAGAGCTTGGTAAGGTGGCTGGCTGTAAAATCACCAGACAGAACATCGGTGCTTGTCAACACCAAGAGCTGGATAGAAAATGTAATGTGCAGTAATAAATCAGACAGGTTCCCTTCACGACAGCAGGAAGACCCACACAATTCCTAGAAGGGAGCCTAACATGAAGTCTAGATCTGGAGAACATGATTAAAAAGTTTACTAAAGTGCATAAAAGATGACATTAAGAAGAAACAGGGCCGGTGAGATGGCTCAGCAGCATAAGCGCCTGCCTGGCAAGCGTGAGGTCCTGAGTTCGACTCCCGGAACCCACATACGAAAAAAGGGCCAGTGATATTGCTCAGCGGCACGGGCGCCTGCTGGCGCGCGAGGTCCTGAGTTCGACTCCCAGTACCCACAAAAAAAAAAAAAGAAGAAGAAACAGACCCTGCCTCTGAACAGAAAACCAGTGTGACGCCTGTGGAGAGATGTCATTCCTGCTCAAAGTAAATTACAATGATCTCGTGCCTGCTATGACAAATCACCAGAAACTGGGTGGGTAGGAACAGTAAGAAGTTATGCTGAAGCTGTAGAGGTTAAAAATCCAAAACCAAGGTATTGGCAGGGCTGGTTCCTCTGAGAGACTGAGTGAGGATCTCTCCCAGCTTCCAGGGGTGGCTGGCAACCCTTGGCATGCATTCATTTGGGGGTGATCACCCCAGTCTCAGCCCATCTTCACACACTGTCGTCTGCTCTGGTTCTCCGTGCTTTCTCAGCTCTTCTCTTCGAAGGACTTCCTACTGGGTTTCCAGCTGCCCTAATTCGGGATGACCTCATCTCCAGATCCTAACCTTAAATGTATCTACAAAGACCCTTTTTCCAAGTAAGATCACATTTACAGGTTCTGGGGAGACATATCTTTTGGGTGGGCACTGCTTAACCCCTTACACCAAGTAATCCATAAACACAGTATCGTTCTCATCAGAATTCTTACGCGATTTCCTTTCCGAATTCAACTGACCTTTGTAATGTATTTATTACACAGAATTATTATCACGCAGGAGAATGTAGCTACCAGAGCAGCCCAAGGGGACTGTGGCAAAAAGCTCCAATAGCTTTCGGAATGTGCTAGAGAGCATGGTGTTGTGGGACAGGGACAAAGAGGGGGACGCATGTCCTCTCTTCCATGGCTGTGGAATGCAATTTTCAATAAAGATGCCATTTCTCAGTGGGGGGCAGGAAGACTTCAAATAAAAAGAGATTGAGACAAGTGGGTAAACTGAAGCTTTGCCTCACGCCATCACTCTCAAATTAACAAATTAAAGAGCGGCACACAACGGGGAGATAAGGCTATAAAGACATTACAATAAGGCATGAGAGGTTGACACTCCTGGATTTAGGAAGGCTGAACCCCAAACGTGATACCACCAGGGAAAATGAGGCAGAATGAAAGCAGGCTGACCCCAAAAGAAAGGAATCGGGAGAGAAAGCCTGGGCCCAAGGAGTGAGAGACAGTCAAATGGTAAGGAGCCGGCTACTTTTTATCCATCTGATTGGCAACAATTTCAGACAATGATACTTTCAAACTCGAAGGAAACACAGAGTAATAAACTTACTTCCCAGTGGCAAGAGCATCAACGAGTGCATCGTTTTTAGCAGGACTGGTAATCCGATCCAACCTTAAACCCGATACAGCCACTGATGCGGGAAACCCACTGCTATAGTCATTTCCAAAAAGCCTTGGTCTAGGTACCCAAGACTTTGTCGGGAGGACAGTTGCCACATTATTACCACAGCAAACAATGGGACACAGCCTAAACCTCCACCAATCCCTGACCACAAAGGACATTTGTCAGTAATTGTTACATTATGGCCTGCCAGCTCCTGGTCCATTCCCAGCATCCTCTGCTTTCACCTCTGACAACCCCAAAGCCAGGTGCCAACACCCCTGCCAGATGCCGGCCAGGGTCAGCTCCCTCTAGACCCTTCCAACCTGCAGGGCTAGAAACCCTTCCCCACCAGGGGCCAGTCCTTCCCTCTGAAAACCCAAACCTATGCCTCTTCCCCTCTCCGAAGAGGCCAGGGCCTTGGGAGTGATTATGATCACCACAGTGGACCCCAGTGCTGGCCCGGGACTCAGCAGCGACCTCTCCCACCGCCCTGCCCGTCTTCCCTGCAGGAGATGACCTTTTATACAGAGCTGCTGACAGCCTCCTTCCCCCAGGGCCCCAGATTACATTTACAGTGGCGGCGGTAACCATGGGAACTGGCAGCCTGTTGCAAGCAGCGGATGGTTGATGGGTAACCAGGGGACAATGACAATGCCTCTGAGCTTATTCAGATGACCTGGGCGGGCTGAAAGGGAGAGGGCACACAAAGGCCACTGGCAAAATGACGTGGGCTCAGGGCCTTCCAAAGGGGTGTAAACGACACCCATAACTTGTCACAAAAGAACAGAGGCCTACGCTAGCCCACACCTGCGCTTTCTGATCTTCTGGGGCTTTTACAACAATGACTCAGGAGGCCTCCTGTCCAGTGTTATTTTTCTTAAAGTGCACTTTATAACAATTATCGGGTCTGTGTCCCAACCACTTGGGGACCTGCAAGTGCAGTCTCAGAATGATACTTGTCAATGTGTCCCCGTGCCCTGGCTTCAGGAAGTGAGTGGAAATCGGACTGGCAGCTAGCACCCAGCCGTCTCACTCAGTCACATCACGTCAACCTTAGCACGAGGACCTGCTACACGGCAGCCCAGCCTGGCGGGCACTGTTTGCTCAGGTGCCACATATTTGAAAAATCATATTAAGACTCCTTCAGTGGTAAAACTGAAATGTTACTTTTTAAGTCAAACATCACACCCTCCAATATTTAAACATATTAGATGAGAAATAACTAAACGCATTTTTCCATAAACACAGAACTCCCGCCATGCAGAATTTCCAAGTACTTTTGAATCCCCGCTAGCAGAGCCAAGAGCAGCTTAGACTTAATAAGAAGATAAGGAAAAATCAGGGAGTCACGGGGGAGGCCTGTGGGGTCACAGCAATTTGTGACTCCCCTTATTCTGAAGGAGCAGAGGAAGAGGGGCACATTTTTTACCAACTACTCAGAAATCTGGCCCTGAAGAAATGGGCTATTTTACTGGAGTTGGTGATGGAAATCACATAGTGATGAAGGTTCCTGAACTCCAGGCTTTGCAAACACCTGTGCGATAGATTACACCATCCCGTCCCTCACGTGAGAAAATCAGGGTTCCCAGATGATGGGTGACAAGCCTGTGGTCACCAGACAGGTGACATCTGCACCCCACAATAACATCCCCATGATCCTCTGTCCCCGTGACTTTAAATACTGAATGACATGGGACAAAATCAGAGACAAGGCATGTTTTAAAGAGCGCATGTTCCACAAGAGGCAGCACAGGCGAAGCGTCGCTAATCCGGAAACCCAAAATTGGAAATTGCTCCAAAATCTGAAAGATTTTGAGTGTGATGTCAGTGCTCAAAAAATCTCAGGGTTTGGAGCGTTTTGGGCTCCGGACTTTAGGGTCGGGCATGCTTGGATGGACAGGTCTCAGCTGAGCAACAGCAGGCAGGACCTGAGAACCCAGCAGGCTCAGATGCGAGCCCCGGGGAGCAGTGGGCACTCAGGAGTCCCGCCCGCGGGCAGTGTAACCAGACACTCTGCTACTGTCCAGCCAGGAGACAGCAGAGCCCGTGCGGAGACTCGGCACCTGCTCCCTGCCACCCTGCTGTGCCAGATGCCACCTGGGAGATGAAAGGGCCTAGACTGGGGGACAGGAGGCACTGCAGAGCTCGGGTCTGCTTTCCAGAGAGGGTCCCCGAGTGGCAGGACGTGGGGGACCCTTCGGCTATCCTGCCCCATGACCGTGCTGGCTGCTTTGACCTGCCAGAAAGAAGCAAGCGTGCATCCAACAGACTGCAGTGGCTTCCAGAAAGAAGCCATGGCCACAGGCTGAGCCAGGTGATTTAATCCCCAAATGACCTATAAGGACAGTATTACTATCCCTCATAGTTAAAGAACAGAAACTGGGGGCTCAAAGAAGTAAAGCCGGGCATGGTGGCACAAGCCTATACTCCCAGCACTCTGGGAGGCTGAGACAGGAGGACCACAAGTTCCAGGCCAGCCTGGGCAACTTAATGACTTAGCAAGACCCTGTCTCAAACATATAAAAAGGGCTGGGGACATAGTTCAGTGCAAAGGCCCTGGGTTCAATCCCCAGTACTGCAAAAAAGCCAAAAATAAAAAAATAAAAAAAGGGTCAAGTTGTTGAAGGACACACAGAGAATCATAAATAAAAAAGGACCAACCAACTTCCCACAAAACAACAAAAACAAATACATGGCAAAAGATACCACTGAGTGAGAAGAAAAATTCACAATTACAAAAAAAAAAACAAAAAAAACTGCAAAAAGTTGAACAACCACAATATATAAAGAAAATGTGAGCGATAAAAGATAAGTAGTCTGACTGAAAAAGGAGATCAGCGATTCACGGAAGCAGCAGGAATAGCCTAGAAGCCGAAAGAGACTTCGCTGTGCCCCAAGAGAGCCATGCATAAGAAGGGAAGGCATCAGCTTATACCTAGAGAAGCAGAAAAGGCGAAGAGACGCAACCCTCATTTCGGGACGGCGAAGATGTTAACCAGGGTTATCAGAATATTCAACGTGCAAAAATCTGGCCACACGCAGAGGGCCAGGCCCATGCCAGGGAGACAGAGCCAAGACGAGGGGCCGGGCAGGTCCTCCCGGGCGGTGGGCAGCTCCAGGAAGCGTCTCGTATTTGGATATGGAGAGGGCAACAGAGAAATACTGTGCACGTTTACACCCTTAGGAAAATGCATAGGATACCCCTGCGCTGGCGGCTTTCTGCTTCCTGTACTTCTGGTTGTTCGAAGTTTTACAGAGTTGCTTTAGTTTTTCATTAATAAAGTCCTTCAGATTAAAAAAATAATAAAATAAATCTATTTCACCCACCCGCGCCCTCCCTCAGAAAAGCATCTCTGGCAGCTGCTGGGCTGGGGAAGGCGCTACCTGGTGCCCAGTGCAGGACCCGCGTGCACGGCACCTGGCGATCGGCAACCCTGCAGCCCGGCCAGCGGGGGAGAGGTGCCTCCCTCCTCCTTGCGCCCTTTGCTGCCCCCGGTTTTCCAGACCTGGACTCAGCCTTTCCACCACCCTCAGCCCACAACCCTTGGCATGTCGACGTCCACCTATTGTCCAGCTGACCAGGCACCCAGTTCTCCTGCCTGGAGTTCACACCCATTTCCCAGACCACTTTGTTGGGAGGATGCTTCTAGAACATCCCACACTGAAGTTCTGGAACATTTTCAGGGTTCACAGCCCCCTAGAAAAGCACAGCAGCTGAGACACACTGCAATCGGGGGCTGCAGGTCTCCGTGGCGGCATCTGGATTTGGACAGAGGCCAAGATCTCCCGGGAAGTAGCCGGTGAGATAGCTCAGTGGCATAAGCGCCTGCCTGGCAAGCGCGAGGCCCCGAGTTCGACTCCAGGAACCCACATACGAAAAAAGGGCTGGTGATATCGCTCAGCGGCACGGGCGCCTGCTGGCGCGCGAGGTCCTGAGGTCGACCCCCGGTACCCACAAAAAAAAAAAAAAAAAAGATCTCCCAGGAAGATGCCGAAATCTCCCGAGAAAGACCCCTGATAACCCGGCTTCTTCTCTATGGTCTGCCAGTGGCACCAGAATCCTTTTTCCTAAACATAAAACCCGGCACCAACAGAGTCAGCAGATCGACCTCCCAGCGCCCCTAGAGTCACAGAGGCCACAGAGGAGGGGTCGCTGCTGGGCCTCCATCCACTCAGGGCCTGCAGTCTGGGGGGACCAGGGGACCCGCGACTGTCAAAGCTGCAGTCACCAGCTCCCCTTCAGCAGGCAAATATGTCCTCTCCAGGGACCCGGGCACATGCTCCTCGATCAGACCCCCACCCACCCCCAGGGCAGCAGGGTCTCCCAGCTACCAGAAGCGCCTCTCAAGTGCTCAGGGTACAGCTCAGGGAACAAGCTCTGGGTACAGCCCCACGTCCTCTCCACTTCACTCAAATCTCACGCCGGACTCTGCCTGGCTCCCCCAGCTGCAGCAAGTGGCCATCCTGGTTACCACACTGTCCTAGGGGCTCCAGGGGCCTGAGAGGTGGTAGCACGACATGGGACACACAGGGTCCACTAACCAGCTCCTGCCTGGGCGGCTCCCAGGGCACCAGCACGAGGCCCTAAGGCAACTCCTGCCCATGTGGGATCAGGTCCCATCCCCTATCCCTTAGCACGGCAGCACCAGGGGCAAGGCCCTTGGTCCCCTCTGTCCAGACACTCCCAGCATCTCAGGGTCTGGCACCTGCAGACACCCACAGACGCTGTGGAGGTGACCGCCAGCCAGACCCCTGCCCAGCTCCTGTCTCCCTGCACGGGGCTGCCCAGTTCGTTTTATGGTCCCCGTGTCTGGTGGGCAGGATCTGTCAGAGGAGCCGAGGGGACGCGGGGGGAGGGTGCACCAGGCCACTAGTGGCTCTGCTCCTCATCCCCGCCCTCCCCAGCACTTCAGAGGTGTGGCATTTCTCACATGCCTGCCCCTCCTCACAAAAGGGCCCGCTTACTTGCCAAATTCCATCTGTACTGCAGGCCCCTTCAAAGTGGCCTCCTGCCCTCCTCTGTCCTCTCTGCCATCGCCTTGGGTGTCCAACCCAGCCCAGGCGCCAGCCCCACCCACCCCTGTGACCCGTCTGCTTCCCCATGGCCCAAAGATGCTCGGTGGGCAAGAACAGAATCGCCAGGCTTCTGAGCAGGCTCTCAGGGTGTGTGTGTGTGTGTGTGTGTTTGTGTGTGTGTGCGTGTAAACAGCACCATCCCCCGCCAGGACGTGAGACCCTGCCATGTCTCTTCTGGGACAGAGTGGACCAGGAAGGCCGGGCCAGGCGGGCAGCCAGCGGTGCCCCAGCCACCTGCTTGAACCCCACCAGCTGCAGATTCTACCTGTGCCCGCAGCGTGCCCGAGCCACCTCTGGTTTATTGTTGTCCCCCTCCTGGCCCGGGTGGGACAACGCCGCGCTCAGCCAGCTTCCGTTTGATTTAAAGGCGGCATCATCTTGGGAAACGGCCTCCTGCGTGTGCCACGCTGTGCCTAGTGCTGTGCCCGGCCTGTCAGCAGCAGCTCCAGCCTCCTCTAGGCAGAGGCTGGGGTCCTGGGAGGACACAGGCCCCCCGGTGCCCCCATGGCCGAGTCCTGCAGAAGGACCAGAGCTGGCTAGGGTTGTAGATGCCACCTGGAGAGGACAGGTGTAGAATGGCAGCGGATGTCCCCATGACCCCACGTGCCCACAAGCACCTTCAAGGTGGCTCCAGTCACACCCTTCCACTGAGGAGCACAGGGGGCCGGGGGGTGGGTGGAGGCAGCCCCCCTTGCCTGGGACCCTCGGGCCACAGCTCTTTGGCCACGCTGCCCACCCTGTGCTGCCTTCACAAGCCCAGCCCCACGCCGATCCCACAGCCACCCATCCCAGGACCCTCAGAGACCTCGGGGCCTCCTGGGGGTCCGGGACTGTGGGGAGGGGGGTCAGAGTGACACCCTGGGTCTGGGACAACTTTCTCAATGAGTAGGCAGGGAGCATTTGGCAAAGACTGAGGACATTCTAGGCTGCCAGACTGGGTGTGTGGGGGGTACTGTGCCAGGGAAAGAGGCAGAGACGCCAGGCAGCACCCTCAAGTGCCCCGGACGCCCCAATGGGGCCATTGCCATGGACCGCACTGCGCGAGACCCCTGCTCCAGCCGCAGACGGGATGGGGGCAGGGGTGAGGGAGGGTCTGTGGGCTCCTGAGGAGGGGCTGGCCTTGGGGACTCGGGAGGAGGGGCTGGGGGTCGGGGTGGCTTTAAGGTGCCACTCACAAGCCTGGGCTGGGGCCGGTGACTCGGCACATGAAGATCGTGACCCAGCCGTGAGGACCGGAGACCAGTGTGCCCGCCCCGCCTGCACTCACTCCGACGCCCACTCAAAGGGCACAGGTGACAAGGCTGGGACTCCGCATCTGCTCTGGGAAAACCCTTCCGTCTAGCACAGAGGGAGCCGTTGCGGCTGTGGGAAGGGCTGGGGAGGAGAAGGGTCCCCCAAGCTCCCACCGCAGGGTGGGGGCCATGAAGGGAGGGACAAGTCCCTTCCCGGGGAGGGCCAGCAGATGAGGAGGCACAGCGAACACTGGCTTGGCCATCTCTGACCCCTCTGCGTCCAGCAGACAACGACAGCCCATGTGGTACCTTTGGAGTCCGTCTCTGGCCCCGTAAGTTGCAACTGTAAAAGCTAAGTCCTTCAGGTGCAAAATAAATGATTTTTTTAAAGCAAACAAAACATTCAGTGGTCGGGTTGCAGGGAGCCTGGAGCACCCCTTTGCCGGGCTTCTGGGGTAATTAAAGTAAGCCGGACACACAAACAGTGCTTCAGAGCCCCATTGTCCCTGGACAAAGGGCCGGCTCTTCAATGCAAGGGCCCCAGAGGTGCCTCCGAGGGGCTCAGGAGAGCCCGTCACCATAGCAACACTGGCCCCAGTGCCTGGAGAAGGGCCAGGCGTTGCCAACACCAGACAGGCTGCATGGCCTCCGCGGAGAACAGAGAAGGGCCGTGGTCTCGCAGTCACATGTGGCCCTCGGATGTCAGGAGCAGCAGGTGGGAGGAAGAACTGCCACTTAAGACAGACCAGAGCTGGCGGGGTCAGAATGGTCCACAGGGAGCAGGAGGGGACCACAGGTACGATGGGTCCTCTGGGCTGATGGCCCAAGGACAGGCAGGGCCCGGGGTGTGCACGGGAACCTCCTGCGTGTGTGGGCTCCCGCTGACGTCCTCCACCAGCTCGAGAGAGGCTGGGGATGGGAACAGTGAGCCGCCTGCCCACTGCTCAGCCAGGGTGCTGAGTGGGAGGATCCCCTGCCAGGCCACTTCACTAGGTGTACAGTCACCTCTTCCTTCCCTACCAGTGTCAGCTTTCAGTTCTGCCTCGGCCCTGGCAAGCTGCCGCCTCCAGGAAATGCAGCAAGGCCCCTGGGGTCCTGGAGTCCTGAGCATCAGCCCAGCCCAGCCCAGCGCTCCCTGCTTCTAGAGCTCAGGCTGGGACAGGGACAGGGACACGGAGTGACACTGCAGTGAGTACTCAGCGCGCTGTCATCTCAACAGGCCAGCATCCCTATAACCCAGCCCTCCAGCCCCACCAACCCCACAGCTGCTTCTCAAGGCCACTGCCCTGGCCAGTGCACCTGGGGACCGGGTCACCTGGGACTCCGCAATGCACAGGAGCCGGCCACCCGCCAGGAAGCCACGCGGGGACTGACAGGGTCTGGCAGCTGACTTCACTCCCCTAAATACCAGACAGCCCCAGGGGAAGGTGCCCATGGCCACATTAGGCAAAACCATCTGGATCCTGGGTGTGGTGGCCCAGACCTGTAATCCCTGCACTCCAGGAGGCTGAAACAGGAAGAATGCAAGTTTGAGCATAGCCTGGGCAGCTTAGCAATTTAGTGAAACCCTCTCTCAAGATAAAAGAATGAAAAAGGGCTGGGGATGGAGCTCAGTGTGAAGGCCCTAGTAGTGGGGGAAAAAGTCAAAACTATCCCCCAAGTGGGGCCTTGAGCATCACAGGATGCTGGGACCAGCCCAGGAAGACACATTGGCAAAACAGTGACAGTCAACATGGCACAAATCAGAGGAGCAAAGATCTGCCAGGTGCCTTTCTTGTCCCTGTCAGGAGACCCTACCTGGCTGCTGCAGCTGACCTCAGCCCTGCTCTGGCCAGAGGTCCCCAACCCCAGTGTGCACCCCCCTGCACAGAGGGTGCCCACAAACGCAGGCTGCACTGGGCCCCAGGCTTCGTGATTCACTCCTCAAATAACTAGGTGTGCACAGACGTCCCTCTTGGGATCCGCTCCTTCCTCATGCATCGCATTTCTCCCACCCCCAGGTCCCCGAGGTCAGAATCACCTCCAACCTGAACCTGTCTGGAAGCCCCTGCTGGGCTTGGTTACGAGCGGATGCCAGGCAGCCCAGACCGGGTCCGTGGGTCCAGCCCAGACTCGGGGGCCTGACCAATGGCAGGTGCAGGTGGGCATCCCTGGTGTCCCACCAAGAGCCTGAGGAGCAAGGCCAGGCTCTACGCTGTGCTGACCTCAGCTTCCCCCACCACAGCCTGTGTGGCCAGAAGCCCTGGGCCCAGCACACACGCAGGACATTGAGCATCCAGCCAGGTGAGGCCCGAGGTCCACCTGCACTGGGCTCAGTCCAATCTAGCCCCCAGGGGACCCAGCAGGACAGGCCCAGCAAGGCACACAGGATGGCCCACAGAGCCATCTCACCAGCTCTCAGTCCAGATTGTGGAACCCGTCTCCAGCCCCTGCCAGGCGAGTGCCCCCGAGACCCGCAGGCCCCAGCCTGGCCCTCCCCAGCGAGGCTCAGGTTCCAGAGCCTCCCTGCTCACAGAGGTCCCCAAGTCACCCGGCCCCAGGCAGGACAGCTTCCTGGTGCTTCATTAAGGTAAAAGGTAAGCGGCTCGCCCCAAACACAAACTCTGTTCCGGCTTCGACAGGAAACAGAGCGCGAGTGTTCTCCCGGGGCAGGGCCGAGCTCAGCCCAGGATGGTGGGGTACAGGCCGGGCCTGGTGCAGGTGGGCGTCCTCAAGCTGGCACCCAGAGCTGGAGCCTAGGGGGCAGCCAACGGGACAAGATCCCCACACGCAGGCTTCAGGGCTGGGGGACTCGAGGCACAGACCCCGAACCAGGCTTTGACGTTCTGCGGAGCCTCCCCAGCCACACATGTACCTGTCTGTGTCACCACCAAGCTCCCAGCGGCCAGCATGGGATGGTCGGCCCCTGCAGAAGGACCCGCTAGAATTCAGCCCATTCTGCAGATGCCCGGCACATCCACGCCATTGTTATTTAGGTTAAGGAAGCAGGAAAAGCCAAGCACAGTGGCACACACCCGCAATCCCAGCCACTCGGGAGGCTGAGAAAGATTCCAAGTTCAAGGCCAATGTGGACAATTTCATGAAACCCTGTCTCAAACAAAATGAAAAGGGCTGGGGATGTAACTTAGTTGGTAGAGCGCTCACCTAGCATGCATGAGGCTCTGGGTTCAATCCCCCGTAATGCCAAAAAAGAAAAAAGATACAGAAAGGAGCAGGAATAAAAAAAAACCCAAAATGGCCCTACCTCTGGTCCACTTCTAGAAAGTCACTCAAGAAGGAAGAAAAAAAACCCAGACCATCATAAAGGGCATGGATCTCAGCAAACAGTTAAAGTTCGCGGTGTGATCGTCAGAGTCTGCTATCCAGCCATTCCAAAGCAGTGTAGACATAGTCATTGAGATGCCCACGATAGAGGTTAAGTAAAGAGTAATAAGCACAGGGCTGCCGAGCCAAGGTGGTGTTTTTGAAAACCATGCCCATACCAAGATGCACACAGAAGAAAACTGGTAGGGTGCACTACATTCATAATTATGACTCCTGAATGGCAAGATTACAGGGCCTTTGCTTTTTACCTTACCCCACACACTGCAGGGAGGTTAGTAAGTGTGTTATTACACAGGCCAGATAAGTCCTGGGCTCAGCCCCACCACAGCTGTCAGCGCTCTTCGTGCAAAGCGGGGGCTGGAAGTCCCACCACTGTGTCTCCCAGGCTGCTCCAGGCCTGCAGGCTCTGGACAGGGCCTGCCCAAGGGAGCCACGGTGCTCATTAGGAGGGAGGGCCCGGTCAGGTGGTGCAGGCCTGTAACCTGGGAGGCTGAGGCAGAAGGATTGCAAGTTCAAGCCCAGCCTGGGCAATTTAATGGCTTAGCAAGACCCATAAAAATGTTTAAAAGAGCTAGGGATGTAGCTCAGTGCAAAGCTCCTGCGTTCAATCTCCAGTACTCCAAAAAAAAAAAAAAAAAAAAAAAAGGTGGGAGGAAGCCATTGTGTGCAGCAAAACTGGGGGTGGGGCACAACTCCTACTGTCTGGAGGCAGGGCCACAGGGCTGGGGACAGTGAGGAGCAGATGCCCCCTCCGCACCCTAGCTCCAGGCCCCCACATTAAACTCTTCCTGTCTGAGAAGTGTGGAGTGGCCGCTATTTTCCATCCTGGACATGCCTGGTTCATCAGCTACAACATTAGTTCTTTCAAAAGCAGGGAGGCCTGGAGAGAACCTGTGAGGACGGGCTGTTCCTAGGGCAGGCATTAAGCCTGGTGCGCATGGTGGCACACCCGCCCAACCTGGCACCTCCCGAGACAGGCAAGGGCTTCGAGGCACGGGCAGCAAAGGTGTGCATGCTGGGCTCCAGAGAGTGACAGTGTGGGGCGGTGACACTAAGCGGGAGGTCCACGGAACATGGGGAGGTGGCAGGGACACCGCTGGGCCCAGAACTCAGCTCTATAGCATGGCATCATGGGCATCGGACCCACGGAGAGGCGGGGCCCCAGGACCCAGATAGCTCTTGACCAAGGACCAGCGCAGGGACGCAACTTCAGGCAGGGGCCAGGAGTGAGGCCGAACCAAGGCCTCAGCCCCGAATGCTGCTGTGCTCGGTGGCTGCCAGGAGAGGCCCCACCTGGGGCAGGGTGGACAGGGAGAGGCCACACCCTCAGAGACGTGGCTGGCAGCCCCCACAGGCGCAGGGGACAGGCGGGAATCAGCCTGGTACCCACAGACACTCAGCATGGCAGAGAGGGGACCCTCGGGTTCCAACCACAGGCCCACGCATGGGTCCCATGGGGCCCGGGCTCAAATGTAGCGCAGGGCAACCGAGTCACAGGGGGTGACAGTCAAGGCTAGGAGACTGTGCCACTCACCAGCCTCGGCCTCAAGTCACGGTGTCCCCTCCTCCAGGCCACACCTGACGGCTGCTCAGTCAGACTACTAAGTCCTGCGGTTCAGCAACATCCTCCTGAATAGCAATGAAATGAACTGAAGACGATACGGAATACTCTAGGTTTAAAAATGTAAAAACAGCACAGGAGCTCATGGCAATGAGAACGGCATGAGGCTCACAGCAGCGAGGGCCTCGGGACCTGTGAAGGCACTGAAGCTGTCACACCTCGTGCACGGGCTGAGGGGCAGGCGCGCCACAATTTAAACAAAAAGGGGAACCGTCCTCAGAATTAGAAATTCCAGCAGTGTGACTTGGTTTACCCTGTGTTACTAACAGGCAGGGCCACATCAGCGCTAAGGAGGACGCGAACCCCACCAGGGAACCCAGGGAAGGACACAGCAGAAGCTCCTTCTTGCCACCACGACACCCAGGTCTCACCTCATTTTGCCCCTCAGCTCCCCTGGCCACAAGCATGGTCCTCCCACTCCCCCAGCACGCACAATGCTTAAAACCCACATGCAACCAGGCATGGTGGCACATAGCTATAATCCCAGCACCCAGGAGGCTGAGTCAGGAGGATCGCTGAGAGCAGGAGGTCAGCCTGGGCTACCAGGCAAGACCCTGTTTTCAGAAAACCAAAAACTAAATGAACAAATAAAATCCACTCTCAGGACGCTACCACACCCCGAGGTGGGACAGGAAGCTGTGCCGCTGGATTGGCAGAAAAAGCAGGAGCCAGGGCTGACCCCACAGCCTTCCAGGCCCCCGCAGCTGACCCCCCACAGCCCTGCCCACCACTGAGGTCCCGAGCCCATGGCACAGCTGCTAAGGTCACGAGTCCCCTTTTTGTTTTGTCTTTGTCTCTGTGGTCCTGGAGACTGAACCCAGGACCTTTACACCAAGCTACATCTGTAGCACCTTTTTCTCGCTAAGTGGCCAAGTGGCCCTGGCTGGGTTTGAACTTGTGAGCCTCCTGCCTTAGCCTCCAGCGTGCTGGGATTACAGGTGTGCTCCACTCCACCTGGCTTCCCCTTTGGATTTTTAAAGCCAGTTGTAAGGGGAAGACAGAACCGGGGGGCAGGGCTGGCCCGCAGCAGAGGGCACAGACAGAGGCTCACTGGTGGTGGGAAAGGACCCAGAGTGTCCTGGCATCCAGCCCTGGCGGCTCTCACCCCACAGGTCACTGCACAAAGGGACAACCTTGCCCTCCCAGCCCCCGCTGCCTCGGTTTCTCTGGCTGCATGGAACAGAGCTGCCAGATGCAAGCCTGGCTCCTGACAGGCCCCACCCAACTTCCCGCTGTACCATGTTTGCGTCTACCCGGCTGGTGAGGAACAGAAAACACCAGGAGGAAAACGGAATTCTGGCTGGGAACACAGCGGGTCTCCTGGGCCAAACCGGAAACCCGGACAGCTGTCCTGACCTGAAAGCCACCGGCTTCCTGCCTCCGGGGCTGCCTTGGTCTGCCCCCTCGTTAAGCACTTAGCATTCCACCTTCAGCACCAGGCAGGGCCTGGGAGGCAGAACCACACCATGGATGTGCCATGCCCGGGCCCCCAATCCAGCTTCGCAGACCTCCGTGAGTGACTGTGCACACACCCCATAACTCACGCCACCAGCTTCCTGTCCTGGGCACACACACGCACCCCTGACCTTGGCGGCCACGTGCCTGATGGACAGGAAGCCTCGCAGAACAATAAACCTTCATATTTTCCACTCTCTCTTTGAAGATTTGGGGCACTTTTGATTGTACATTAGAATTTTCCATGCTGGAGAGAGAAGGCTGTACGGGAGAGGAGACACCCATGTCTGTGTCATATGGCTTCAGGGGACACGGAGGGAGCACCATTGTCCTAAAACAGGCGCAGTGGGGCAGAACTGTAGTTCCAGTTCCTCAGGAGGCTGAGGCAGGAGGATCATTTGAGCCTACAAGTTCAAAGCCAACCTGGGCAACTTAGCAAGACCCCATATCTAAAATGAAACAAAACAAAACAAAACATGCCTGATGTGCTGGATGCCCTCACTCTGCATCGTCCCCATCGCCCCAGAGCTCCAGAGCTCCAGCATTTCCTAAGTCATCCAGGAGGTGGGAAGCCTGTGGGGACTCAGTTGATAGAGCCCCGGCCTGTGTGACACCCCAACAAGTCAGAGGGGGACCAAGGAGCAGGGTCCGAAGGTGTCGTGTGCCATAAGGATCAGGAAGGCTGGTGTGGCTCAGGACTCCTCTAAGGAAGGAGACACTGGGTGGCAGTGTCCCTTGTGCTGCATTCCAGCAGGTCCCCCAGAGTGCTCCTCCTCCAGGGACATCAAGTCACACTGCTTCAAGTGTCAAAATACCAATAAACACAAGGCTGGACCAGTGCACGTACCCAGCAATCTCGAACACAGGCCTCGGTCCCAAAGGGTGGTGGCTGGGGATGGTGGCAGCTCAGAAGCCGGAAGCTGCAGCCGACACAGCCCTGGGCACCCTAGGCCGCCCAATCTTCAGGGGTCAGGGGGAGGACCAGGCATCAGGCCTGACTCCCCAGTTTGTCTCCACTTCCTGGCTAGGCTCAGTGGCACTTGGGACACCCAGGGACCCAGGAACAGCATCACATGGCCCAAAGATGTAAAGTCCCAAAACCTGAGATACACCAGGAGCCCTGACTCTGCACAGGCGCTCCACACCCACGCCTCCCTCTGGGCCCTCTGCATTTTTATTTTATTTTTTTCAGACAGCATCTCCCTAAGCCACTAAGCTGTAGAGGCTGGGCTGCAACTTACCATCCTGCCTGCCCCTCCCAAACAGCTGCCAACACAGGCGTGCGCCACCACGCCTGGTTTCTCAGGGGCTTCTCAGAAGCCTGCTCACCCTAACCCTAACCCTAAAGCCAACGTAAACCCTAACACTAAGCCCTAAACCCTAACCCTAACCCATAAACCTAACCCTAAAGCCAACTGTAACCCTAATCCATAAACCCTAACCCTAAACCCTCAACCCTAACCCTAAATCCAACCCTAAAATGCACTCGACAACCAGAGATTTTATCCTTAAACCAGGCACAAAGCGTATAAAAGTGCTTGGTCCTTTTACGGTGTCAGGACACGGGCTCAGAGTTCAGAAAGATACACGGCATGAATGAGACATCTGAGCCCAGCAGGAGGCCCTGGGTGACGGCGATGACCCGGACAGGCTACAGAGAGCTGCAGTTGCTCGCTTCCTGGTGCAAACTACACCTGAGACCCGCAGTGCAGTACCTGCCCCCACACCTCCCCGAGGGCTGGGACAGCTTCGTTTGGCTCTTGCGTTTGCTGACAGTTTTACTGTAATAAAGTATACATAAATTAGAACTCGCCACCTTATCGATCTTTAAATGCACATTCAAGATCATGAGTACATCCACAGTACTGGGCAACCACCACCATCCTCCTGTAGGACTTTTCCATCTCCCCAAATGCAACTCTAGGCACTGAACCCCAACTCCCTGCCCTCACCCCAAGCCCCGGCCACTGCCAACCCATGGTCTGTCTGATTACTCACCCCCGTGGCCTCACATAGCACTTCTGTTCTCATGACTGGCTCGCTGCACTCAGCATAATGTCCTAAGGTTCACCTAGGCTGTAACATGTGTTGGTATTTTCTCCCTTTTGAAGGCTGACTAATATTCCATTGTGTGGATGCACCATATTTCATTCATCCATGCATCTATGATGGACACTGGTGGCTTCTACCTTTTGACTATCATGAACAACACTACCATGAACACAGGTGTGCAAATCTCTCTTCAAGACCCTGCTTTCCATTCCTAGGGGGATCTTCCTAGAAGAGGGATTGCTGACCACATGAAATTTGATTTCTAATTCCGTAAGGAGCTCATGCTGTTCTCCACAGCAGTGGCACCACTCTGCATTCCCAGCTTCCCTGTGTTCTCACACTTGTTTCTTCCTGACTTGCTGATCACAGCCATCCTGATGGGCATGAGGTGGGACCTCACTGTGCTTCTGACTGCCACTGCCCTATTTATGAGTGACGGTCAGCATCATTTCACATACTTTGTAGCCATCTGTATTATTTTTTCAGTACTACAGATTGAATTCAGGACTTCCCACCTACTAGGCATTGCTCTGCCACTGAGCTATACCCCCGTTCCTTTTTATTTTGAGAGAGGGTCTCACTAAGTTGCCCAGGCTGCCCTTGAACTTGTAATTCTCCTGTCTCAGCCTCCTGAGTACCTGGGGTTACAGCACTGCACCACCATGCCCGGTTACCATTTGTATCTTTTAGTGAAATGTCTATTCAAGTCCTTGGCTCACTTTTGAATCAGGGTTTTTTGGTTGAATTATAGTTCTTTATGTATTCTACATAGTAACCCCTTAACTAGGCGTGTGATGTACAAATGTTTTATAACAGTTTCCAAATGAGGTCATTTCTCAGCACTGTGGCACACATGGGCAGGAAATAGAAAGTTTACCAAGTCACAGCATCCCCTGGCTGGACTTCTGTTTTTCTGATCCCCACCCCAGAGACAGGCAGGGGCTGGGGATGTGGGGAGATCCTGAGCATCCCCCTTGCTGCAGGGACCAGAGCGAGCCAGGCTTGCTGCGGTCAGGCAGCCAGCACAGGGCAGCCAGGAGGGCACAGCCCGGCCTCATCTCCTGTGAAACCTCACTCTCTCTCCGACACTGGGGTCAGTGCTCACACAAGTCCACGGTCACCCAGTATCAGTGCATCACCCTGCACTGAAGGACCGCAGCAGGGACCACGGCCTCGCACAGCAGGCCCCAAGTGGAACTGCACAGTAGCCGAATAACTCCATCCTGGCTACGAAGACAATCGGCTCACCGATCCCCACTTACTGCCTTGTGAGAGTCCTTATCTGCAAATGCGGACATCGTGTGGTTTCACTGGAATGCACTGCTTACCTTAACCAAGCGCCATTCAGATTAGATAGGAGAAAAGGTCCTGAAACGATCAAGAGACACGGAACTGGGAGTGAAAACAGACTGTCAAAAAGAAAGAAAGACCTGGATGGACGGACAGATGGATGGATGGACAGATAGACAGATGGACAGACGGATGGATGGACAGAAGGATGGATGGACAGATAGACAGATGGACAGACAGATGGATGGACAGAAGGATGGATGGACAGATAGATGGACAGACGGATGGATAGATGGACGGATGGACAGACGGATGGATGGACAGATGGACAGATGGATGGACAGACGGATGGATGGATAGACGGATGGATAGATGGACGGATGGATGGACAGACGGATGGGTGGATGGACGGATGGACAGATGGATGGATATAAGGATGGATGGATAGACAGAGGTGTGGATGGGTGGACAGATGGATGGATGGACAGACGGATGGATAGATGGATGGACAGATGGGTGGACAGACGGATGGATGGACAAATGGATGGATGGGTGGACAGACATGTATCGACAGATGGACGGATGGATAGACGGATGGACACACGGATGGATGGACAGAGGGATGGGTGGACAGATGGATGCATGGACGGACAGACAGATGGATGGATGGACAGACGGATGGATGGACAGATGGATGGATATAAGGATGGATGGATGGACAGAGGGATGGATGGATGGGTGGACGGATGGATGGACAGATGGGTGGACAGATGGACGGATGGATAGATGGATGGACACACAGATGAATGAATGGACAGAGGGATGTGTGGACAGACAGATGGATGGATGGACAGATGGATGAATAGACGGATGGACAGACGGATGGGTGGACGGACAGACGGATGGATGGATGGGGGAGCAGAAGGGAGGAGGGAAAAGAGCAGGCTCCCCATGGGGGAATCTGGGCTCTTGGGGACGGAGGCTCTCAAAGGGCAGGTCCATGGCTGCCGCATGGCGTGGATCCTCACTTGTGTCTGCCCCTGCCTCCCACATAAGGGGCTTCACTGACCCCCAACACTGCCCCACTCAGGGAGCCCCCTCCTGGCCCAGTGCCCCCACCTGGACGACACAGCTCCTCCAGCAGCCCAGCACACGGGACTCCACGGGGGTGGGGGACCACACTGCTGCCCAGGCACAGTGTGCCCCGGACTCTCAGCCCTCTGTGGCCAGCCCCCCCGCCAGCAGCCTCTCTAGAGGACAGAGAGACCCCGGAAGGACAAGGGGGCTGGCACAGAGCACATTCCCATGGACTGGAAGTGGGGGTCACATTAGGCCCGGGATGGGAACAAGTCAGAGTGGCCAGGCATGAGGAAGACAGAGGCGGCACCAGGCAACGGTGACAGAGATCGCCTGATGCAGCACACGGGCCACACCTGGATGTGGCCAGAGTGAAAGGGGGACAGTGAATGAGAGGGAAGAGAGAGCTGTCGCCTCCCCCACATTTCCTTGAGGAACCGCACAGATGAGAGGAGGCCAGGGGTTGAGATGCAGGGCCTCAGGGCCACACCAGCCCTGTCCTTGACTGTTCTGGGATCTGGTCAGCGTCACATACTTCTGAAGAGCTGACATCGGCCCACCACGCACGGCTGCCCCAAGGCCACCCTCGGTTCCCCTCAAGCTAACACAGACCCCTGGAAGCCCCAGAACTGAGTCTCCCTTAACACTGTCCGTCCAGACCCCCGCTGGCCCCGCGTCTTCTGACCTGTGAGTCGGACGGGAAGGTGCTGCGCTGAAATCCTCTCTGCCCCAGGCTCGGTCCAGAGCCCAAGGCTCCTGCTGGCTGCCAGCGAGGGCGGGGAAGCGGAAAGGAGGGCATATACAGAGAAAGGGACTGGGAGAGAGGGCGAGAGGACCCACAGCCAGCCCCACCAGTCAGGCCACGAGTAACTGGGTGCAGTCCCTCCTGCCATGTCCAACCAGAGTGGCAACTCTGGAGTTCCTGGTGACAGCCACGCCTTGGGCACCAGCTCTCTAAGCCTACATCATGTCTCTGACACAGTGTCTGTTAGCGCAGCTCTACTGGGGAAACTGAGGCACAGCCATGCACCAGTCCCTGAACTCACTAGCCCTGCACTGTGTCACCCAGAGCTGTGAGTGCAAGGACCCAGGATGGAGTGCAGGTGTGGCCAGGCTGAGCTCCACTCCTGTCTCCCCTCTAAAGCCTCCCGTCTGCATCGCGGCTGGGGCTCCTGGGGCTCCCGGATCTCCACTCCCTGTGGGGACAACCAGGGTGCCATCACCTTGATGGAAAAGCCACGGGAGCTGGGGGCTCCCCTGCTCATCCAAAGGCAGCTGCAAAGCCCCTCACCCCCACGTGACAGGCCAGCTGCTCCCACAGCACTTGGCTGTGACTTGCCCACCTGCATAGAGGACACCCTGGCGGGGCGGCCCTGGGAGCTAAGGACCGCAGTGACGCCCCTCCTGCAGGGAAGCCCACTCTACAGGGTCCGCCCTCCAGACTCAAAGCCCCTGGCTCTCAGGGACTTTTCGTGTCCCCTGGCAAGCTGCCCACCACCCCTGGAAGGTTAATACAGAGAGCAGGGGTGGCTGGAGGAAAGGTGTTTTCATATACAATGGGCCCTCACAGCAGCCCGTGTGTGTGTACGCACGTGCGTGTGTGTGTTTCATTTGTCTAAAAAAGAACTCCTGGTTTTCGTCTACTGGAGGACTTGGAGAAGACAGCCCAGCGTGAAAGCAGAGGTGAAGAGTCGGAGAGGGGCTCTGCCAGCTTGGGAACTCCACGCTCCACAGGCAAACTGATTACCAACACACCCGCAAGTTCTTACCTGAAGCAAAAGCACTGAGAATTCAGCCCTTCAGTTTTGCTGGAAAATGCCTAGCCCTTTCCCCTGGGCCAGCGCCCCAGCATGGCAGGAGGGGCTGGGGTAGCTCTGGGAGCCCTGGATGCTCAGCCAGGCAGGCAGCCCCCTCCCCTGGGTGTCCCTCTGACCCATTCCAGAAATAATCCACAAATATTTGCCGAGTGCCAGACCCAGCCCACGACAGGGGGCCGAAGGGACTCCTTGCCCTCCATGAAGGAGTGGCCAACAACACCAGGCTGGACCCTCAAGCCCTGACGGCCTGGCCCACCCGCTTTCTCAGGGAACCCAAGACCCTTCCAACACCAACACCCAGAAAACAGCACGAAGCCAGGGCACATGGAACTCAAAAGGGCCGGCGACATCTTGTGCCTCCCGATCTCCAGGAATTTAACCCTGGGCACTTGGATGAACCTGCGTTCAGGTTACAGGGCAACCAGAAAACACCGAGAAAACTATTTCCCCAGAGGCTGCGACCTGAAACTCCACGCCAAACTTAGGAGTATTTTCCACACGCTGTGCCGCACAAGATAAAATCTGCCTGTTTGAATCCGAGTGCCAGTGAGACCAGGGCCCGTGGCACGGGGCCACACCCCACACCCTGGGCACCGCTCCCTCAACAGGCTTCAGCACCAGGTTCCAGGGTGGACAGGCGTCTGTGTCAGCCCAAACCCGAGTGGGCTCCTGGACAGTGACCTCAGGTCCTGGGTGCAGTTCTGGTGTCACCAAGAACATGGGCCACTTTCTGGGTGTGACTGTGGCAGCCCCCTCCTGACCGGCTCCTGCCAAGGGCTAGAGATGCTTTCCCACGGTCCCGCCTGCCTGCCGCTTCACACGGTGCCAAGGTGGGTGCCCTGTCCCCAGTGCGTCCAAGTTCCCTGTGGTATGTGTCTCTTCTAGTCTCCGAGGCCACTCCTTCCGCTGCCCCTGCTCCCCCTGCCCCAGGTCTGATGACCGGAAGAGAAGCAGCAGTTACGGCCCCGACGTCCCACCGGCACAGTGATCGGCCTCAGTAGGCCTCTCATGGACACTGAATTGATCCCCATGCCAGCGCCCCAAAAGGTACCAGGGCCCACACTAGGTGCCACCTGCACGACAGGTGGAATCACAGGACAGGCTGGGATGCTTGCGCACACCGACCCAGCAACCTCTCCCCAGCCCTCGCCTGGGCCTCGGTCCCGGTGGCTCCCTCTGAGCCCTGGCCTTGTCTACACCCCACTGACACACAGCAACTCCATCTCCCGCTTCTCAGAGGGGCTCCCCACCACACTCCACTCTGCCTCTTGAAGAGACCCATGGACGTGCCCTTGGCTGATCAAGTCACATCTCTATCCCCAGGACCAGATGGTGTTGATCACAGGACTTCGCAGCCCACGTGGGCCACAGCTCCTGAAGGGAGACCGGGTCCTGTCCTCATGCCCACATCCTTTGCCTGGGGTGCTGCTGCCCAAAGCAGGGTCCCATGGACACACCCTTGGTCTGCTCATCTCTGCAATGGAAGAGGTGCCAGGACCGCCCAGATCATGAGGCAGCGGCAGGAGAATCAAATGTGCTGAGACAGCAGAGTCAGGAGAGTTTCCCGGCACATGGAACATGGTGGCTCAACTCACCCCAACATCGTCACAGAAGGGCCCAGCCCAACTCCCTGCACCTCTCCCTGCTCAGCAGCAGCAGCTGGGACTTGGGCCCTGGCATTTGCCCCAGGCCCGCCACAGCCCATGCCCCTCCAACCACGCACTTCACACGTCCGCATTAGCACCTCCCTGCCTCTCCTGCCCTTGATCTCAGCTCCGTGTTTACCCACTGTCTGTGGCCACCCAGGGCCTCCCACACAGTGGGCACAAAGTAAATGCGTAAACCCTCCTGCTTCTCAAAGTATGGCCAAGCAACGATTCTCCAGAGTTATCCGAGCCCTTAAATGGTTAACTAGTTGCCAAAAGCGCCTAACTCTTCCGGGATGGCTTATGTCATTCTGCAAATCCAGCTTGATTCGTTACCTGCGGGTTTGGGAGGAAATGTGACACCAGACAAGGCCTGGCACCTCTGCCTCTGTACTTCCTTGTTTGTAATCTTCTACTTAAAGTCACCTCGGTATCCTGTATTTCACTAGGCAAATACTCGTTAAAACTTTATCAAGCCTAGACGACTTCACACCATCCACTCCCTCCAAAGTAAACAGCGAAAAGGTTACTCAATCTCATTATTCTGCTGAGTTCTAGTATTTTCTAACACGTCTGAATGACTCACCGACCAATCATCTCTACCCCTCAAACACTGCTTTTCCCACATCCACTGGTATGCAACACGAATCCTAGGAAAGACAGAGGCTGACCAGCAACGTGTCCTGTAAGGCATGGCCACAGCCCTAAACCCAAGATACACACATGGTCCAGAGAGTTAAAAACATCCGTGTCGCCAGGCGTAATGGCACATGCCTATAATCCTAGCACTTGAGAGGCTGAGGCAGGAGGATTGCCAATTCAAGCCTGGGCTACACAGTGAGGTCAAGGCCAACCTGAACTACAAGGCAAGACCCTGTCTCAAAAAAGCCAATAAGTAAATCAATAACACAGCTTTTATAAACGTTCACAATCAAAAGTCCCTATTGCAGGATTGAAAATGTCACTTGGGCATATCACATATGACAAGACAAAATGTCACACATGAAATGAGCACCTTGTATGGCTGCATGGCACTCAAAAGTGGCAGTTATCTGAATTTCACCACACTCAGACTTCATAATTTTTCTGAAAATGTGTGTGTTAGAGGATGCTACACGAAGCCCTCAAAACTACCCGCTAACAGTCCTAAGCAGACTCCACCCATGGCTGCAGGCTCCGCCCACAGCTGCAGGCTCCGCCCATGGCTGCAGGCTCCTGCCCCTGCAAGACCCTGGCCTGCAGGCCACCATGGAACCTAAGAGCCGCGCCTCCAGGGCGGTAATAATGCATCAAAGCCTTCAGGGTATGGCTGTAAATCCTGCCATGCCAATTAGGCTGCACTGAAAACAGTGGTGAGTTTGAATCAACAGCTTTCCCACAATGTTCCCCAATAAAACCTGAGAGTCCGCCCCCGGTTCACCCAGGACTGAGCGCTCCAACTGGTTTGGTTTCCACCCAGGGCTCTGCTGTTTGGACCTGCAGGTCTCGGCCTTCGCTGAGCATTAAAGAGCAGCCACGAGGTCTGAAGGTTACGCAGCATTCCCACGTGCGTATCTCACACCGAACGATCAATTTCCAACTAATTCCTCAAAACCTTCCCTGAGGTGAGAGAGGGGAGCCTGCAGAGTGGGTTTGTGTCATGCCGATCACGGCCCCTCACTCAAGGGCTTGCGACCCTGAAAGTGACTGACAGCCCCCGAGCCTCCACTGCCTCATCCGGCAGGAAGTCTCCAGTTACCAGAAGGCCCAGCAACAGCGTGAGTGCAAGTCTAGAAAGCTGCTTCCGGTCTGAGCGCGCGTGGGCACTCACGTGAGGCCGGTCAGCCAAGGTCCACTGCCAACAAACACGCGTGGGTTCAGTCGCCAGGCAGCAGGAGCCGCCTGGCCCACCAAAAGCCGAGTTCCAGGCCGTGGGCTTCCTGCCAACCAGGCCCACCCACACCTGCTGTCCATGCACCCAGGGGTGCACACCAGGGTGCTGCAGACACACAAATGCCCCCACCCCAGCACAGGCCTGCTCCCGCTCACATACTGTGTCACCCCCAAAATCTGAACCCTAACATGTTGCCAAGTTGTTTTTATGCAGACCAAAGTTTGCGCTCTGCTTTATCTAGCAAACACAAAGTGACAGGAAAAAAATATACCAGCAGTCCCCACAATCCCTGGCAACAGTGTGTCCCTACCTGAGCGCCTATTCTGTATTCTCTACACATTTGCACGACCTCATACAACCTATAATAGTCACCTTGGGCAGCCAAAACCATGCCGAGGTGTTGCATGACACCAAAACTGAATGCGTGTGTTCCTGGTCACCTGGGGAGATAAACTGAGCTGGAACCTGCCCACTACCCAACCCTTGACACATAAAATCCCCAGCCAAGACCAGTCAGAAAATGGACTTTTCCCTTCTTTCGGGGCTCCCATGGCAAACTGCATCCTGTTAACTTATTATTTAAACAACTCATCTAGATGTGCACTCGGCCCATAGAGCTGAGCCCTTCTCTGGGGCATTCTGGTCTCATAAATAAGGTTGCTGGGTCACATCCAGGACGGGGGAGCAGACAGGCCCCTCACAGAGCCAACCTGGGTGCATTCGCAGTTCCCTGCCCCATGTCCGGTCCTTCCCTCTCCTCTATGTCTCCCAATTCCCACACCCTCTGCTGCCCCTGTCTCTAGCACTGCAGGTCGCCCAGGCATGGAGGGGTCAGCAGGGTGGGGGGCCCACCCTTCCCTGCCCAGCCTTTGGGGCTGAGCTGCCCCCTTCTCTCCTGGTGTTGCCCCGGGCCAGGGCAGCAGGCTGGGTTCTCACACCAGTTCCACCACCGAGTAGGGCGGGCTCCGAAACAGCTCCCAAATTACAAGCCCAGTCCAAAGGCGGGAGCCAAGATCAAACAGGGCCCTGCTTTTCAAAGAGCTGTCTCAGAGATAGCACACAGGAGCCGACTGCTGTTATTATCTGCAGGAGACAGAAACGCCAGACTCGGAAGAGCAGGCGCATTACAGGGTGACTCAGGAACTAGAAGGTAATTTCCAACGGTCCCACCCGGGAGCTAATTGGCACATGGAGCAGGCAGTGACCTTTGATCCTTCCAGACAGCCGTGCATGTGGCGAGCTGACCCAAAAGGGTCACCCAGCAAACCAGACAGCCCAGATAACCCTGAAGACAGGCTGTGATTGCGCGACTCCGGACAAGGCCTGGGAAACCCTGCACTTGAACTTGAAGAAGCCCGGGCCTGCTCCCTGCAAAAGTGCTGAGCCAAGAAGTGGGCGCCGCTCCCTGTGGCCGGCTGGCTGGGGAGCACACCCCCAGCATCTAACAGAGGCAGCAGATGCGGGCCCTGCCCGGATGCGCCCTGGCACGCCTGCCCGGCAGGGCCCTTGGCGGGTCCCCGAGGCTCTCCTGGCGGTCCATGGGGAGCCGCTCCTTCCCCCCGGGCCACTCACCGGACACAGACACCTCCATGAGCGCCTCCAGTGGCCGGTTGTTGTCCAGGTCCCGGCTGAGCTGCAGCTCGCCCGAGGCAGCGTCCAGCAGCAGCAGGCGCAGCTCGTTGCCCCGCAGGAAGGTGTAGTTGAGGCTGTCCGAGAGGTCGGGGTCGTGGGCTGGGATACGACCGATCACGCCGCTGGGGAAGCTGTTGGACTTGTTGGTGACATAGTTGTTGAAGAGGATCTGGAAGTCTGGCAGCTCGGGCGGGTTGTCATTCTGGTCCAGGAGGTGGATGCGCACGGTGGCCCGGCTCACCAGCGGGGCCGACGTGGCCTGCACCACCAGCATGTAGTCCCTGCGGACCTCGAAGTCCAGCTCTGCCAGGGCACGCAGGTCCCCGCTCAGCAGGTCCAGCTGGAAGACCTCGGGCACATTGCCCTCCACGATCTGATACATGATCTGGGCATTGGGGCCTTCATCGGGGTCGTTAGCACGAATCTTTGCCACCACTGACCCCACCGGACTGTTTTCCTCCACAAACAGTTCCAGCTCGTCCCTCTCAAACACAGGGGGGTTGTCGTTGATGTCTAAGACGGTCACCTGGATCTCCACTGAGGCACTGAGGGGAGCTGGGCTGCCCCGATCCACAGCCAGCGCCCGAAGGTTGTACACGGCCACATTCTCCCGGTCTAGTCGGCGCTGGGTGCGGATCACACCAGAAGTGGGCTCAATGTAGAAGTCCCCATCACCATCATCCCCGCCCTGGAAGGTATACAGCAGACGACCATTGGGGCCCGAGTCCCTGTCTGTGGCAGAGACCTGGAGGACGCTGGTAGACGGGGGAGCATCCTCAAAGACAGAGCCCTGGTAGAAATCCCGTAGGAACCTGGGCGCGTTGTCGTTGGCATCCAGGATAAGGATCTCCAAGGAGGTGGTGTCCGATTTCTGAGGGATGCCATTGTCCCGGGCCGTGATGGCCAGTGTGTAGGCAGCCTGATCCTCGTAGTCCAGCTCTGTCATAGTGTAGATGGTGCCGGTGTCAGGGTCAATGCGGAACTGCGGCACGGGGTCCTCCAGCACGTAGGTTATCCGGGCATTCTCACCCGTGTCCTCATCGGTGGCACTGATGGTGGCAATGGAGGTGCCCACAGGACGGTCCTCGCTGACACTGACGGTGTAGTGAGAGCTCTGGAAGACCGGCCGGTGGGTGTTGGCGTCAGTGACGTTGATGAAGACCTGCACGGTGTGTGAACGCGTGCCATCCGATGCGGTCACAGCCAGCACGTACTGCCGCTCCTGCTTGTAGTCCAGGGGCAGTGCCAGGGTAATCAGGCCACCGCCGCTCTGGCTGCTGAGTGCAAAGCGGTTCCGCGTGTTGCCACCGGTGAGCTGGTAGGTGATCACGCTGTTGGCATCCCGGTCACGGGCCCGCAGCGTCAGCACGCTGCTCCCCACGGCTGCGTCCTCATTGAGACGAAGCTCGTACAGGGGCTGGGTGAACACCGGGTCGTTGTCATTCACGTCCAGCACCGTGATGGACACGCTGGCCGAGGAGCTCATGGGTGGTGAGCCGTGGTCCACCGCCTCCACGCCAAAGCTGTAGTGCTCCACCTCCTCGCGGTCCAGCTCCGCACACACAGTGATCCAGCCCGAGTTGTTGTGGATCTGGAAGGGGAAGTCCAGGGTGGAGTCAGGGTCCTCGGGCCCAGCACTGCCGCCCCCAACGGCAGCCGAGCCCGTGTCGACCAGGCGGTAGCGCAGACGGGCATTCTCCCCCGCGTCCGCATCTACTGCCTGGATGTGCAGCACCGAGTGGCCCAGCGGCACGTTCTCCAGCACTGTGGCCTGGAAAGGGCTGCTCACGAAGATGGGCGCGTTGTCGTTCACATCCAGGACCTGCACAGATACCAGCCCAGAGGAGTTGATGAGTGGCGGCCGGCCGCCATCCTGGGCCTTGATGCGCAGCGTGTACTCCCGGATGGCCTCGAAGTCCAGCGGGTTGATCACGTCCAGGCTCCCGCTCAGTGAGTGCAGGTAGAACTGCCCCTTCAGGTTCCCGCTGACAATGCTGTAGTGTATGGCCGCGTTCTGACCCTGGTCGCGGTCGGTGGCTTGCACACGAAGCACGGGTGTGTTGACAGCCAGGTCCTCCGGCACCTGGACCACATAGCGTTTCTCGCTGAACTGAGGGTAGTTGTCGTTTTCGTCCTCCACCACAATGTGCACAGTGGCCGTGGCGCTGAGCGGCCCCGGGTTGCGGCCCTGGTCATTGGCCTCCACCAGCAGCTGGTACTCGGCGGCCTCCTCCCGGTCCACCACCGCCCGAGTGCGTACCACGCCTGAGCGCGCATCTATCTCGAAAACACCCCCGGCGCCCTCCAGCAGGCGGTAGCGCATGTTGGCGTTGGAGGGCGCATCGCCGTCGGTGGCGCGGATGGTCAGCACCTCATAGCCCACCTCGAGGTTCTCGCGCACGCGTTCACGGTACTCAGACTGCTCGAAGACCGGGCTGTGGTCGTTGGTGTCGCTGACCGTGACGGTGAGGTAGGTGGCGGCCGAGCGCCGCGGCGAGCCGTGGTCCACAGCGCTGACCTTGAGCACGTGCGTGTCCTTGGTCTCGCGGTCCAGCTCGCGGGCCGTGCTCACGGTGCCCGTGGCCGCGTTGATGAGGAAGTAGCCGTTGGAGCGCTCGTCGAATAGCGCCTCCATCTGGTAGCTCAGGCGCCCCGCCTCGCCTTCGTCGGGGTCGTGCGCGCGCAGTTCGATGACCTCGGTGCCCGCCGGCTCGTTCTCAGGCACCGACACCTGGTAGCTGGGCAGCGGGAACTGGGGGCTGGTGCTGCCACCCGCGCCCCGCCTGGCCCGCCGCGACATCCCCGATCGGGCCCGGGGCAAAATCGGCGACGATGACGACAGCGTCCCCGGGGGCGGGTCCAGCTCCAGCTCCCCCCGGACCGTACCCGGCGCGCGCCGAAGGGCGCACCGCAGGCGCAGGCGGACAGGGCCTCCCGGCGGCGGGCAGAGAGGGTGGGGGCGCGGGCAGCGGCGGGCGGGGACCAAGGCGAGGGCCGCAAGCGCCGAGTGCACCGTGGCCGCGGCGCCTCCAGGAGCCGGGGAGCGGAGCGCGCCGCCGATCCCGGGCCCCGATCGACGTCGCTGCCGGGCGCCCAACCGAGGATGCAGGCTCAGCGCCGTCGGGGCACCCCGGGCCGCCAGGAGGACTCGCATCGTTGGTGGGGGCGGCAGCGGGCGCCACCCCAGGAGCGCGCAGCCCCGGGGCCCCGCTCCCGGCCCGTGTCCCCGGCCCGCCAGCCGCCTGCCGTGGCTCACGTCCAGCAGTTCCCGCGGTGTTTGGGGCGAGCGCGCGACGTCCCACGCGTGGGTCCAGCCGGGCCCCGGGGCGAAGGCGCCGGCCCCGCCAGGCTCGCGCAGCTCCCGGGCGGTCGCGCATGGCCCCAGCGCGGGCAGGGCGGCGGCCGCGGCCAGGAGCACCAGCGCGGGCAGCACGGGCGGCGGCGACGGCGCCATGGCCCGCAGCCCGAGCCGGGCGCCCGCGCACAATCCATGCACCCGGCGCGCTCCCGCATCCACCCGGCGCGGTGGCCGGGGGGTGGCTCCCGCGCGTCCGGGGCCGGGCCCTCCGGGCGGCCCGCGCCCAGCCTCTCCGGGGGCCCTGGCGGGTACACCGGGGCCCACGAGCCCGGCTTCGCCCGCAGCTTCCACTTCGAGAGCACTTGGCGAAAGTTGGCGAAGTTGGTTTCAAGATGGCTCCTCCGCGCGTCCCGGGAGGGCGTCGCGCATCCACCTGCGGCGCGGCGGCTCCAGGTGGCTCTGGCGCGGGGCGGGCCGTGGGAAGCGGGACGGGCAGCAATCCCCGAGCGGCCGATCCCTCTCGCCGCAGCGCCGACGCGCATTCCCGGCGGTCGGCTGTGCCCGGGCGGTGCGCTTGGCCCGCGCCCCTGCGCGCTCTCCCCGCCCCCGGCCCCGCCCCGCCCGGCCCTGCAGCTTATTGTTCAGCCGGGGGGAGACAGCCTGGAGGTGCGCGCCCAGAGGGTCGCCATGGAGACGCGGGGGCGCGGCCGGGCGGGGGTTGGGGGCCGGGCCCACCCCCGCGGCCTCCCCACCAGGCTCCCCGGGGGGCGGGGCCGAGGGACCAAGGCGGAAAGGCGGGGCTGGGCCCCTGGCCGCGGCGACCAGGGGGTGGCGGCTCGGCTTGTTGGGGCCCCGGGCACGGTCCAGAGCCTAGTACCCCAGCCCACCCTGGCTGATCCGCGGAGATCCCCGGCTGGGCCCCCGAGGCGGGGGACAGGGACAGAGGTGGCCAGAGCTCCGTTAAGAGCCTGCGGCGGCTAGGAAGTCACTTACACATTTACAGCGAGGCGCACGGAGGCGAAAAGGGTTCCCAGGACTTTGAAATCCAGTGGGCAGCTAACTAGAGTCGCGCGCAGGTTTTAAACGAAAAGAAAACCTGGGTTGACGTTTGGGATTTGGAGAGGACGACGGAGGCGAGCTGTACCCCGCGCGCCTAGCTTGGCCTGCGCGTTCCCGGGCGCGGCGTCCGGTCCCCAGGTCGAACTACTGCCCAAGCGAGACGCCGAGGGTGCGGGCCCTGGAGGTGACCAGGGGCAGACGGCCACCAGGCAGAGGTGGGCAGAACTGTGGGAGAACAGGGTGGGGGGAGCCTTAGAGCTTAGAGACACCCCACCAGCCGCATGGGGAGCGCAGCTGGGGGAGGCTGTAGCACTTTGCAGTCCCCCCGAGGGCGGGCTTTGCCACATTCCCCTCCTGTTGGCTTTGGAACTGTGCCACCCCGGGGGGTGTGGGGAGCCACTGTGGCCCCTTAGGCCTCCAGCCGCAGGGGTTGGGGGAGGATCCTCCAGCCCGGGCACGCGGGTGGGGGAACAGACAGCCAGTCACCCCCACAGCGGGGCTTTCCAGCCAGCGACCATCGAGGGGCCCTTCCCGCAGCCCCAATTCCAGGCTGTGCGCAGGTGTGGTCGCACAGGCCGGGTGCAGCTTTAGGAACAGAGGATTTCTGACACTGTGTGAGATGTATAGATGTCACACACGCTCAACCAGTTTTGCTCAAAGCTGCTGAAAACGATGTCTTTTCTTCCCATTGGCGACAATTTGAAGGGGCTATATCGACTTGCTAGGCAGAGTTGCTTTGGGCCCTTGTGATTCTGGGAGTTTTCACTGGCAACCCTTTTGGGAAATGTGTGGAGGGAGGGAGCGGAGAGAAGCCCATCCCCAGATGTGACCTGTCCAGGACACCCAGCCGCCCTGGATTTGGACACGGACCTCACAGAGAGGACCTCAGGGTAGGAGTTCGGGTTCGAGAAGGCAGGGTGGACGCCTGAGCCCAGAGCCCCAGGCTGGAAGGTTGGGTTGGGGTAGGAAGGGTCCCGGAGGGAGGAAGGGGAGCTGCAGAACCCCTGGAGTGCATATTTTGCAACAGGACTTTAAACAGGGTGGGTTGGGTTTAAATAAACAGAATTGGCGCAGTACAAGTGGGTTCAGGTGTGGGCATGCTTTCCTGCAGCCAGACGCCTGCTGGCTGCACAGGAGCCACGGGGACTGCCCTGCACTGTTTCCTGGTCCGGGGGCCAGGCCAGGGCCTCGATGGCGGATGTCACTGATGGAGGCCTGTGAAGGACGAAGGGACAAGAAGAGCCTGTGCACAGCCAAGGCACAAGCAAGCCCAAGCCTACCAGGCTTCCTTGTGGGTTTGGGGGCACAAACAGGGACCAGGTGCAGACAGCACGGAGGAGATGACCAGCGAATTTAGGAAGGGCTGGGCTCAGGGAAGTCCGCTTCTGCACGCGAAGGTCACCACAGTGCTGGCTTCGTGATAGCACACTGAACCCACACACCTCTCTGTGCCCTCTCCTAAGCATGCATGCCCAGGCCACAGTGCTCAAGGGGGAACAGAGGAATTAGAAGATGGGCTGCCACTTGCGGCGGGGCTGCAGGGTGGTCCAGTCACATCCACGTGACGGGATGGGACAGAAATGTGGCTTGCAGGAGAGTGTGCACGAGGCCCTGGGTTCAACCCCAGGCACGGAAAACCAAAACTACCAGTCAGAAATGGCTGGTGCTACAAAGTGCTGAGTTCCATTTCTTCCACTAACTGCATGACCCCTTCCAAGCTCTAGCTCCTCCTCCAGATGTGACAATAGTGCTGGACTCCTGGCATTGGTGAGAGGTTAATAAAAAACAATGTGGAGGTTGGCACAGGCCTGGCTTGAGTGCAGACCCACCAGGCTGGCCTTTACTGTTAGCTCTGCTGCTGCCACCGATACCCAGCTCATCGGCACCTGTCACCACCTGCAGTGGGCACGTTCTAAACGGCTCTGCCGTGTGTCCCTGTTGGGGGGGGGGCTGTAGCTTTCATCTGATTTCCCGTGGGCCTGTGCTGAGAGCTGATCTGGTGCACACAGAGTGCTTGCAAGACGTGGAGCTGAGGGAGAGGGGACACACCTGGGGCTTCATCAAGAGAGATGGCCTGCGGGGTGGCCTCATGCTGCACTGCCTGAGGACCACTGTCCAGCCCCTTGCTCTGTGGGATGCTCCCTACCCCACGGGCCACCATCTCTGGGCACCAGGCCCAGCCCTACAGTGACTCCCAGGGGCCCCTCCTAGGGTGGGGAGGGGACACGAACAGCCCGGGCCATTCCTGTCCCCTCAGCCTCTGGTCCAGTGAGCCCTGCCACTTAAGGATGTTTGGTGCCACTCCCAGGGGTGCAGGGAACTGTAAGTGGTGTTTCTATTCTCATGTACCCCTAGGCATTTCACGTGAACTTGAGTATCGTTAAAAATAGAAGAAAAAATTTTTAAAAGAAAAGCCCGAAGTTATAGATTTCTAGTGTTGACTCTGTGCTCAAAATGTGTTTTGCCAGGGGCCCTAACCAGAGCCCACACAAATTCTGGAATCTGTTCTTAGTACATTCCTGGGCTGGTTTTCACACCCGGAGGAGCCCCACAAAACCACCCCAGCGGAGCGCGTCGGGGCCGCTCCACTCCATTCCGTTCCTTCTTTGGAATTTAGGGGAACAGGGCTCTGTCCCCCGGCCCCTCCCGAGTGCCCCCACATCTGCTCTGGTGGGATTTCAACTCATGGAAAATCAAAACCTGGAACAGAGACGGAGCCTTGTATTAATTAGGGACATTAATAGGGGCAGAGGACAAAGAGAATTTAGATCCTGATTAAACACGTTCTGGCACCAGGGCTGGCTTCCCTGGAAGACCGGGAAAACACTCATGACAAAAAAGGAAAATACTTTCCTGCTCAAAAGGTGCCAGAACCCGTCCAAATGCAAATGCTGCGCTTTCTGCCTCTGCACCGGGTGTGGCCACCCAGGGCCCCTGAGATGCCAGCCCTGGGCAGAGGTCTTGGGCCCAGAGCCATTCCATGTCCCTCAGGGTGGGAGGGGGGACAAGATGCCCTGTACCTCTGCATGCACCCAGCACCCAGCACCCAGCACCCGGCACTGAGCAGCAGTCTAGGCAGGTCCACCAAGCCCGGCTCGGGGCAGCACTGGCCCCTAGTGGCCAAGCACGATCTCTACTCCGATCTAAGCCTCCCGGCACTAGTGCCACGCAACCCCTCAGCCCCTGCCCACACCGCCCACTGCTCCCTGAGCCCCTCATCTGCAGGGGGAGGCGCCCGGCTCCTCCACAGACCCCACGACGTGACAGCTCGGCTGGATGGTGGGGGGGGTCGTCCTGGTCACGGTCACCAGACCCGGGAGGGAGAATGAAGGTTTTATCGAGGCTCCCACATGGGCAGTCTGGCTGTGCCTGCTGCAGCGGCTGGGTACGCAAGGGGCGCCCGGTCCTGAAGCCCAGTAGGGGAAGCGCTAAGGTCTTGCTTGATTATTTTTCTCCTTTAACTCCCACCCTCCCTTCCTCTCTCCCATTTTTTCCAAAAAAAATACACTCTCAGCGTACTGCAGTTTACCCTTCTTAAGGTATATAGCTTTAGCTTTCCTAGTATAGTCACGAAGTTGCACAACCATTACCATCTAATTCCAGAGCATTTGCACTACCCAAAAAGAAACTCAAGGCCGTCCCCAGTACCCCCATCCCATCCTCCAGTACCCAGATCCAAGTTCCAGCCTTCGATGTGCCTGTCCCTGAAGTTTCAGGTCCACTTCTGTGCCTGGCTTCTTTCACTTGGCATCAGCTTCAGGGTTCATCTGTGTTGGAGCTGAGTTCCTATATCCTCCCTCTTCAGGGCTGAGTAATGTTCCATGGTATAAGCGCACCACAGTTCCTTACACAGCTGCCAGCGGGTGGATTTGGGGTGGATTTCGCTTTTTTAACTGTTAGAATCACTTTCCTTTGTTTTGAGTGGGAAAAAGAGGGCAAGACATCATTCTCTCTGCAAAATTGCCCAAAAAATCTTTTTTGGAGTTATTCTTTCTTTTCATATTTTGACCCAGTAGCCACAACCACACTGTCATCAATGGCTCGCGGGGGACTTTCCTGGGGACCTTCCTCAGTCCTTGCCGGGCGCAGGGAGGGGCACAAAAGCAAGCTGCCCTGCAGTGGGCTGGCAGGAAGAGGGGGAAGTCAGCAGCATCTGCCTTCCCATCCCCTCGGTCACCCTGATGCTTACAGATGGACCAGGGCCACCAGCCCCCCAGCCGCATGACAGGGGATGCTCCACAGCCCGGGTACCCTCCCTGGACCAGGCTCCTGTCTTCCTGGAGTGGGCAGCCCCCTGCAAACCCCCGACCACGACTCCTGGCTTTCTCCTCCCTCTATACCCAAATGCATCCCTCCCCTCCGCATCCCTCAGTGCCAGGAGAGCAGGAGCAGCACCCTGTCCCCAGGGGAAGGTGCAGTGTCAGGTGGGGACATAAGGAGCATGAGAGGGGAGCGCAGTGACAGGGCCCTTGGGGGTGGTGACCTGGAGAGGCCTTCTCACAGGGGCAAGACTGGAGGGGAGCGCAGTCCAGGTGGCAGGCACGCAAAGGTCCTGGGGCAGGTGTGTGTGAGTGGAAAGGCCCTGTGGGGTCCCATGGACCACGACCGGGACACGTCCTTCCTGCGTGTCTGACTGGAAGGCAGAGTGTAGTTCAAGGGTCTCTGTGTCCAGCCTGGCACTCCGGTGGCAGGAAGTGGCTACAGAGGGCACGGGAGACCACACTCAGGCAGCCTTCTGGGGACAGATGGGGCCATGGACAGAGAAGCGCTCACATTTGTCCTGGAGTTTGGAGCAAGCCAGCAGGACTTGCCCTTGGAGTGGAAGTGGGGGTGAGAGAGACATTGAGGGGCCCCCAATGTCTGGGCCAGCCGACAGGGCGCCCGTGACCCAGGTAACCAGGTGGGCGATGCCTCCCTTCCCCCACCCCCAGAGTTGTCACCTGCCAGTGCTGCCACCACAAAGCCTCATCTCTGCAGGAGGCCGAGAGTGTCAGATCAAAGCTGAGCGGGGACACATCAAGAGAGCCCCACATGCGCATGCGGCACCTGGCAGGAGCGGGAGGAGGCTGGGCACGGGCACTGAGGTCTCCCTAGGGCGCTCCCACCTGCTCACTTCTGCCACCCACTCCCCCTGTGACCAACCCCCCACTGCGGATTTCTCTTGCTTTCCAGGGTACCGGGGGGACAGGCAGGTGCTCCTGGGGAAGAATAATCTTTCCAGTGATACGCAGAGGTCAGGGGAGACACAGACAGGGTAAAGTAGCACCCAGATCTAATTATATCTTAAAAACTAAAAAAAAAAATTGTACAGGGCCCCAACGCTAGGGTCACAAAGCTTGGGACCTGGTCCTGGTGCCTTGGCCTCCTGTCCTCTGTGAGTTCCCCTCCTGTGACTTCGCTGTCCACATCTGGAAGACAAGGGCGGATATGAGGTGTGGCCAAAACTACAGCGTGGGTCCAGGGATACATCTCAGCAGCACAGTGCCTGCCTGGCAAGCATGAGGTCCTGAGTTCAATTCCCAGTTCAAAAAAAAAAAACTACGGTGAGTATTTAAATTTTTTAAAATGTATTATGGTAAAAGACACATTACCGTGAATCCCCCTCAAAAGCCCCCACCTCGGGAATGGATAAGAAAGATGTGGTATTTTTATACAATGGAGTACTATTCAGCCATAAAGAAGGATAAACTGGAGACTTTTATAGGTAAATGGATGCAACTCGAGAAAATACTCATAAGTGAAATAAACCAGAAGCACATGTGTAAGCATCGTATTATCTCTCTAGTATGAGAAACTGAAAGAGTAAATAAGATCCAAAATGTACAATAGACATGGTGAATCAAAAAGAAACTGGTCAAAAGGAAAGAGAGACTGGAATAGGGAAAAGAAAGAAGGGAAAGGGAAAAAAACAATTGTATATATATATATATAAGATGGTTAAGATAGATACACTACCATTTTTACTTAGTTCATTGAAGAGTAAGGTTTGTGCCAATAATGTTTGGACAATTGAATGCTAATGTCTGGTGTCCTGAATAACTAACTTAAAGATAGTAATACGTAATGTATTAACCATTGTTACCCTCCTATTATGTTGGTTTGAAAATTTGTTCTTCTTTTGATTTGTTTTGTTTTTTTTCTTCTCTTTAAAAAAAAAAAAAAAAAAAAAAAGCCCCCACCTCGGGCCAGTGAGACAGCTCAGCGGCGTAAGCACCTGCCTTGCAAGCGCGAGGGCCCGAGTTCGACTCCCGGATCCCACATACGAAAAAGGGGCCGGTGATATCGCTCAGCGGCACGGGTGCTTGTTGGTGCGCGAGGTCCTGAGGTCGACCCCCCAATACCCACAAAAAAAAAAAAGCCCCCACCTCACTGGGAACACTCATCCCATCGCTCTTGACACTTCCTGCAGCAGCTCTGGAAGTGCTCTTTTCTGAGTGTCTGTAGTTGCGGCTGCCTCAATGTCCCAAATCGGTTCAGAATGTTAACCTTTTGCGGTCATTCTGACTTAGGGGAAAAGCCAGAAGTTGCACCGTGCCGGATCTGGTGAGTAAGGTGGGTAAGGACACAGCGCGGTGTTTTTATGGCCTTGCCTCTGCATTGCATAGCTCTCGGCAGCAGCGTCTGCTGTGGTTTTGATGCCGGCTTCTGCTGTGGGATGGGATGTCCCTCCCCCAGCTGCTGCTCCAGCACTCACTCCCAGAGCCCAGTGCATGGTGACGTGTTGGAGACAGAGCGCAGGCCTCCTGGCTCTGGTCGCCCTGAGGGAGGGGGACACCTGCCCAGAGGACAGGGAGGGTTAGGGGCAAGACATGGGATTAAGTCCTACAGGGGAGGCCTGGCCACCCCTGTGCTCACTCCAGACCTGGGACAGGAGTCCCTCCAAGCAGGGAGCCCAAGTTCTAGAAAGCATGAGAACTTTGTCCGTCCGGCAGCCGATGTGGCTTCCCAGCAAGAGGTGCCAGCCCTGAGGAGCCACCGATGCCAAGGGGCTCCCCCCAGCTGCAGGTCTTTGCAGGTGGAAGGGTGAGCTGAGGAGGCCTCTGCTTTGTGGGGTGAGCCGAGACTGCTGGGGACACGGCCTGAGGTCACCTGGAGTGTGCAGGCGGCTCCATCCACAGCCCTGGTGCTGGCTGCACCCCAGCAGAGAGGGAGCCCTGGGCCCTGCACCTCGCTGGCAGTGGAGGGCCCTCCTGAGGGCGGGAGCCGTGTGTCATGCCCGCTGGAATGTGCTGGGCATGCTGGGATCTGCCGCTCCTGCAGGGAGCTCAGCCCTGCCCGGATCAAAGGGAGGAAGACAGATGAGGACGTTAAAAATAGGCGATGCCACCGCAGGTCTCCAGTGCAGGAGGGGCACATGCTGTGTGCCACGAAGCTGGGATACTTTGCATCCAGGCTGACACTGTGGCACACTGCCACTTGCTTTGTGGGGACAAGGGAGGCTCCTGGCAGAGCATTCGGTTTCTGCATGTTCCGGCCTCTGCTGCATTGGCTGAGGGGTTTCTCTGCGTAACTCTGGACATGCGGCTTCCCTGTTCCTAAAATCTACGCACTCGCTTGCCGGGTACCACATGCCGGGACCTGGTTCTCGCCTTCCAGCTTCTCCTCTGCAGTGTCCCCTGGACCTCTGTCCCTGTCATCAGAAGAGGGTGTGCTGGCCAGTGGACACTGGGCAGCTGTCAGAGCACAGCAGTGGGCTCAGGCAAGTCCCTGATCCTCTCGGGACCTCAATCTCCTCCTCCATGAAATGGGGTGCATCTGTTCCCAGAGTTTGGGGTGACCAATCCCACACATGTCATAGCTCAGCACCATGGATGACAATCACCCCAGGTCAGAAGCCCACAGTGGGTCTCAATGCTGAGTGCTAAAGTCACCCCACTTCCCCCCTGAGGCTCCGAGGACCCCTTTCCTTCCCTTTGCTGGGGTCTTGAGGTCACCGTGTTCCTTGGCTTGTGACCACCTCCATCTGCAAACCGGGTGAGTCTCTGTTACCTCATCCCTCCCACCTAGAGGGCCCTGCCAACTACACTGGGCGCCGCCACACAATCCAGGGTCACCTCTGCCTTCAAGGTCAGCTGGGGAGCAATCTTAGCTCTACCTGCATCAGTGATTCTCCTGCCCTGGGCACGGGTTGGGGAGAGCAGGGCGCAGGTGTCACAGAGGGCCCTGGCTGCAGCAGAGCAGCCCAGGTCCATGCTGTGGGCCATGGTATACGCACCGGGCTGCACTGTCAGTGGAAGTCCCCTGGCCGGCTTGTCAGAGTATTGTAAGCAGTCTGGTATTGCTGCGAGTTAGAGGTGGAGGCAGTGGTTGGAGATGGGTCACAGGTGGGCGGGGCTGGGCTCTAAGCTGGGAAGGACACAGGCAGCCGTACAGTTAGAACAGACTGAGGCTGTGGCGGGGTGGGGAGTGGCGTGGACAGGTGCCGGGTGGTTCTCCGGTTTCCGGGGTCGGGGACAACTTCCTGGGTCAGTGATCCGGGACCTCTACAGCCATGCCTTGTGAGCCACTGGTGATGAACACTTGGCTGGGGTGGTTGCTGTGAGTTCCAGTCCGGCCACTCTAGCTGCGCCGGGGCAGGGTTTGAGCTCTCCGTTCCCCTCTCTGCAGACCAGGTAAGAGCCTGCCACCGGGAAAGGGGCTCAGAGGATCCAAAACAGGGGAGCTGGATGTCTGGGGGCTCCCAACCCAGAAACCCACCTTGAGCGATTCCAGGGCTCCTCCCACTGCCAGTACCCTCAACCCTGAGGACGCCCAGCACATGCATGGGCACCCCACCATTCTTTCTCTGAGCATCCAGCTGTTTTCTAGTCCCTCGAGTCCCTCTTGCTGTCACCAGCAGGGGGCGCTGCTGCAGCTCCCAGAGAAGCAGGATGGGCCACCCCCACACCATGAGCCTGCAGCTCAAATGTGCTGCCTTCCTTCCTGCTAAATGCCTACTCCGTCAGTGGCCAAGGACACCAGCCCGGAGTGAACGAGGAATTCGCTGATTAACTTCCGGCAGTGTGGTGACCACCCTGCGGTCTGGCTGTGGTCAGTGTCTGCCCATAGATCATCAACACATTGCCAAGCTCAGAATGCCAAGCAGTGGACAGCGGGAAAGTGAACCCAAGAGTTCCCCATCAAGCCAGGGTCCTCCAAGGCGGCCATGCCTTAAGAAGCAAGTCTGCCTGCCGGGAAATGTGGGTGGAAACAATACAGATTTCCCTTGAGGCTTTGTAGCCACGGGCCTGCTCACTCCCAGGGCTGAAATTCCCTGGGAGATAGGGAAATCTCAACTCAAGAAATTAAATAAAGATAGTCCTGGATTAGGGGCACCCCCTTCTAACCTGCAGAAGCAAACACAGGCCTTTCTGGAGGAACGCGCTCACCAAAATTCTCCACTAAACTAAGCCATCAATTAGGAAAGGGAAAGATGAAACACAAAGGAACAAGTCACTAGTTAATAGAAATCACAGATTTAGACCCCTAAGAATGTCAGATTTTTGCATATTTGAAAAAGATGAAGTAATATGGAATAAGAAACACCATGGTGGTGGTGCATACTTGTAATCCCAGCACTCAGGAGGCTGAGGCAGGAATTTGTCAGCCAGCCAGGACTACATAGTGAGTTCAAGGCCAGCTTGAACTATGTAGCAAGACCCTGGAGAGGGAGAGAGAGAGAGAGAGAGAGAGAGAGAGAGAGAGAGAGAGAGAGAGAGAGAGAGAGAGAAGGAGGGCTGGAGATGTAGCTTACTATCCTCAGTGCTGAAAAAAGAACAAGGAAGACTATCCAAATCCAAAGAGAAAAAGAATAAACTCCATGAATCAAACAGCTCAAGAGAGAATTGGTGAATTGGCGAATAGACCAGAAGACATTTCCTAGAGTGAAAAATAAGCAGACAGAAAATATGAAAGAAGAAAGGAGGCAGAGAGGACCGACTGAGGGAATCTGACGCAGAGAGCTCTCGAATCCCAGTCCTAAGGATGAGGGGCTGGGGAGGCAGGGAAGGAGCTCAGGGCTGTTCCAGGCAGAGGGAACGGCGTGTGCCACGGCCCTGGGGACCCAAGCTTGCGGGCAACACGGGAGCACGACTGTCCCTGCTGGAGGGAGAATCAAGTGGCTGTGTGAGGAGACAGCCACACGCAGGCAGCCAGCTGCATTGCTGCCCGCCCAGCCCCTCTCTAAAGAGGTTGGGGGCTCTTCAGCTCTAACCTCATCCTCCCTTACCCCACTCTCATGTGGCCCAGGCCTTGTTGCCCCAGCTTTTCATGCTTCCAGGGTGGATGCGTGACCTTGGCTGGCTCAACCCTAGCCAATGAGATTTAGTTCAGAAACCGGTTAAAACTCTTGGGCAGAGAAAATCTGGTTCCGCCCAGCCTTCAACACTGCCTGGGCCTGCCAGGAGATGGAACTAGTGCAAAAGCGGGCAGAGCCCTCTGCACCCTCCTGGATCCAGTCGCGCCTGAAGCACACCCTGGACTTAGCTGTGACGTGCACTCATAAGCTCCTCTTCTGCTGGAGCTGAGATGGGTTTTCTGCCTACACAACCCCTCCCTCCTTCCATGAAACGGCGGGAGGCCCCGGGTCTGATCCCTAGAGGACCTGGTGCTCCGGGGTCAGGGAGATTCTGGTAGGAAGGTATTGCGCGCCGGCGGGGCCTGGGTGGCTGTGTCAGGGCTCCCCAGGGAGGGCTGTGCCCGGGCAGGCTGGCGCAGGTGCTGGCTGTCTTCCCGGAGTCGGTTCAGCACCTGGCTCCCAGGCACAGGCTCTGCCCAGGCAGGCCTGGGAGCCCAGGTCATGCTCAGCAGCAGCTCCTGGTGTCCTCGGGCGCTGGCAGAGCTGGAGGCCCAAAGGGAGTGAAGTCTGAGAAGCGCTGTGTCATCGGGGTGCAGGTCACACCCCAAAGGCCTTGCTTCACGAGCCGTGTTGGGGTCCAGGCTGCCAACCGCAGCTCCACTGAGCAGTGCTGGGCCCTGACCCTGGCCCCCCACTTGGGTAGTGCCGTAGATAGCCCACACTGGTGATGATGCCTGGCTGGTGCGATGCCCAGGTCACCAAACCACATGGCTTAGGGATCCGCACTTTCAGCTCCACCACAAAGCTATTTCAGATACTGGGTCCTAGCAACTTGGCTCCCATCACTGTCCAGAGCTTGCGGATCATCCAGCCAATCAGCAGCCTGCACAGGCCCTCCAGTCAGCCACTCAGTGGTCTGTATAGATCCTCCAGTCAGCCAATCAGTCACCTGCACAGGGCCCCAGTCAGCCAATCTGTGGCCTGCAGAGGCCTTCTGCAAGATAGACTGCTCTGTTCTGACAGGGCAGGGCCCATGTCTGGGTGCTGCCTTGCTGATGGCAGAGCAGTAGGCAGTCATGTTTGACACCATGTGACCTTGTCTTGGCTCCAAGGCACCACTCCATAGGCCAGCCTGGGACCAATAGCTGATGGCAGGAAGCGAGGCTCCAACCAACGGGATCCACCCTTGGGGACCCCAGTATGGGCACCCCAGGACAGGAGGCAGCTGTAGAGAAGTCCCTGGAGGGCTCAGGATGCAGGGGAGGCTGGGGGTCACGGGAGCCTGGGAGTCTTGGGCCATGGAGGGCCTGGAGGACCTGGAGGATCTTGGGGGACCTTAAGGGGCCTGGAGTCCTTGAGAGGTCAAGAGGAGTGTTGGGGAATTATGGGGCCCTGAGGCATCTTGGGGGACTTTGAAGGACTTTAGGGGACTTGAGTGCTCTTTAGGGCTGTAGGGACCTTGGAGGACCTCGGGGGGACCTCTGCAGGCATGGGGCCTTGAGACACTGAAGGAGCTTGGGAGCTTGGGGGGTCTTGGGGGACCTTGGGAGTTTTAGGTGACTTAAGGATTCTGGGAGCTTCTAGGGGACCTCCGGAAGCAGGGAGCCTTGGGGGAGGGTACCCCCCAGCAGGGAGCCTGGGTCATGCTGTGGGAGCCTCAGCCTCCTCTCTCCGGTGGGGAAGTTCGGAGGCCTGGCTGAATCCCTGTGAGGCTGAGGTGACCCAGAGGTGACAAGCCGGCTTCCTCTGGGTCCCCCGACTCAGCTCCTAGGCTGGGACCACTCTGATGTCCCCTTCTGCAGAGGAGGATCCTCCTCCCCACCAGGGCCACACAGACCCCACCAAGGCTGCACATGGAGGGTGTGGAGAGCTGGCAGAGGAGTGGTGGCCCTGCACAGGGCAGTGCCCTGGCAGCGGTGGTGCCTTGGGAAGCCCTAGATTAGCTCAGCTGTCCCCAGCGTGGACAGTCACAGGCTGCGGGTGACAGGACACAGGCTGGAATGTGCTCTCTGGCTGCTGGGGCAGGGTGGGGAGCAGGGTCTTGGGGACTGGCTGGAGGAGCAGGGGAGCTGAATGGAGGTCCAGGCATCTGGCTGTGCCCTTGGGGTCCCCCTGCCAGGACCTGGGAATGGCCTTGGGGTTGGCTCCTCCTTGTCCCCTCCCTCACCTCTAGCAGTGGACAGTCAGCTCCACCTCGCCTATCCTAGAAAAGCCTCACCCTCCTTGTGGGAGTCTAACCTCACAGAGCTGGGAAATGGAGTGGCCCAAGCCCGGGTGTGCGTCACCCACCGCCTCCTTCCCTGCATCACCCTCTTGGGCAGCGTCAGCTGAGCAAGATGGAGGCTCGGGGATGAGGTGGCCTTGCACCCAACACAGTTCCCTTTCTTAAGACAGATCGGTGGCCTGCCAACCACACCTTGTCCCACAGGGCCCACCAGCTTTTGTGGTTCATTCCTCTGGCCTGTGATTTGTCAAGAGGGGATGTGGCCAAGGGTTTGGTCAATAAGACATGAGGAGAGTGGGCTGGGGTCCCCGCAGTCTCTCAGGGCAGACCAGTCGGGGCATCTCCTCTCCTCCCTGCTGGTTGCACCCTACGTGCATGCAGAAGCCCATGGCTGGTGCCTGCTCCGGGATGCCCAGGGCTGGTTGTGCTCCAGGGCCCTCATAGAGCCTGACTTGGTCTTGACCAGCAAGTGAGGCATGGCTGCTTTCCTTATGGCACAGACGGGCAAGCTGAGGCACAGGGGGTGTCTCCTGCCCTGATGGAGCCATACTCAGACTGAAGGGTCTGAATACCTTGTCTGCACATCAGTCGCCATATTGTGCAGCCTTCAGACCCCTGGAGGGGATGCTGCTCCCCATCACAGTGGCCCTGACTCTCTGTGGTAGCTTCTCTCCAGCCACCCCAGCTGTCCTTCAGCTCCTCAAACCTCTCACTGCCTCAGGGCCTTTGCACAGGCTCTCCCTTTTGCCTGTATCCTTTGTGACTGGTTAGCTCATGACAGGTCTCAGTTCAAATGTCCCCTCCCCTAGGGACCTGTGTGGCTGAGCCCAGTGAGGCATCACCAGATGAGCTCTGTGCCTTGGGGTCTGAAACATGAGGGCGTATCGTCCACCATCCCCCTGCTTGGCTGCCATAACAAAATACCACGAGCCGGTGGCCTAAGCAAAGGAAATTTATTTTCTCAGTTCTGGGGTCTGGGAAACATGGATCAAGGTGCTAGCCCATCTGGCTCCTGGTGAGGCCACTCCCTTGGGTGGCAGATGGCTGACTCCTCTAGCTCTTCACAGGGCCTCTCCTCAGTGAGTGGAGGAGCACGGGAAAGAGCTCACTCTTCCTCTCCTCCGAGGCCACAATCCCATCCCCGGGGCCACTTGCACAACCTCATCAATCCCTAATCAGCTTCCAGAGGCCTCACCCCCAAATGCCACACATGGGGACTGTGGTTTCAGCATATGAATTTGGGGACCCAAACATTCAGTCCTGAACACCTCAAAAATAATAAACATTTTAAAAAATTTTAAAGGCACACCACTTTGTGTCATTAGGATGTCTTAATCACTTTCTCATTGCTGAGACAAAATACCTGATACCACAAATTAAAAGAGAGATTTATTTTGCCCCAAGGATTTTAGAGGATTCCATCCACAGGTGGCTGGCTCCAAGGCAGGGAGGCATGGGAAAAGGACAAGGCAGAGGAGAAACAGTCCACGGCAGGCAGACAGGAGGCAGCAAGCATACAGCCTCCCTTTCCCTTTTATCCCATCCAGGCTACAAACCTATTGAATGATGTCACCCACACCCAGGGTGTGCCTTTTCAGTATCCACACTCAGAACTGTACAAAACCAACCAGTGGACTAATTTAGTTACCATATACCCTAGATCTACCCACCTCTGAAAAGCCCCACCTATGAATGCATGAGGCTTTGGGAGGACATCTAGCCACAGGGTATAACAAATAATAATAAGCAAATACAACATTCTGTTGGCGAGGATGTGGAGAAACTGGAATCCTTATGCACTGCTGCTGGAATGTATATGGTACCCCAGCCATGGAAAAGTGTTGGGCAGTCCTCAAAAAGTTAAACATGGAGTAACCAAGTGACCCAGCAGTTTCACTCCTAGGTGTGTACCCAAAAGAATGAATTTTGAAACTAAAACAAATACTTTCATACCCAAGTCCCAGCAGCACCATTCACAAGGCCAGAGCTGGAGACAACACAGATGTCTGATAGCAGACGTGCAAAAACGTGGTTTCTGCAATGGATTAGTGTTCAGCTGTAAGGAGAAAGGAAGTCCTGACACGGGGTGAACTTTTTTTTGTGTGTGTGGGTACCAGGAGTGGACCTGAGGACCTCGCGCGCCAGCGCCGCTGAGCGATATCACCGGCCCTTTTTTCGTATGTGGGTTCCGGGAGTCGAACTCGGGCCCCTGCGCTTGCCAGGCAGGTGCTTACACCGCTGAGGCATCTCACCGGCCCACAGGGTGAACTTTGAAGCCAGTCACAAATACACAAGTGCTGGGTGACTCCGCACAGAGGAGGGCCTCAGATTTCCAGGCGCAGAACGCAGAGCAGGGGCTGTGGGCTGAGGGGAGGGGAGCAGGGAGCTGGTGTTTCAAGGCTGGGGGTTTCAGTCTTACAAGAAGAAAAGCCTGGCGATGGATGGAGGGAGTGTAGCCAGGCCACAGAGATGTGTTTAAGGCTGCTGCAAAATGGTTAAAAGGTGAGTTTTATGATATATGTATTTTACCACAACACGAAAATATGTAAGTAAATCTAAGTAAATGTTGCTCTACAGCATTGTAAAATCAGCTAGGTCTGTCTGGTGGTGCACGCCTATCATCCACGCCAGCCCGCTGGGAAGCTGAAGCAGGAGGATGGCAAGTTCAAGGCCAACCTGGACAACTTAGTGACTTGGCGAGACCCTATCTCAAAATAAAAAATAGTCAAAGGGCTGGGGAGGTAGCTCAGTGTGAAGGCCCTGGCTCCAATCCCCAGGACCACAAATAAATATGAAACATAAATAAATATAAACAAATGAAAGTAATCTCCCATGGTGCTTTACATTTATAACCAATTTTTAAGTAGACAAGTGGTCCTGACAGAACCTCTGCGAGGTCACCCCAAGGTGGGAGGCGGTGCTGGTGACCTGTGGCCTTGAGGGGACGTGGGGTTGGCCTTGGCCTCTGCAGTCGTCCTCCCTGAAATTCTGCCCAGCACCCCTGAAACTGTCAAGGTCACAAAAACCAAGGCAGGTCTGAGAAGTGTCACAGTGAGGTGGAGGGTAAGGAGGTGGCTAAGTGTCGGGCGGGATCCTGGACTGGGTCCCAGGACAGCAAAATTAGGTGAGGTGACAACAGAGGACACGTGGCTCCCTGTGGGCTCTGGGTTAGTGTGCAGTACTCACCGCGTCCATTCACCCCTCTGCTCAGGGGGTCCGCATGGGTACTGGGTGTGGGGCAAGGGGAGCACTTTGAACTCTCTTCATCATTTTCCTAAAAATCCAAAACTTCTCTCAATTAAAAAGTTTATTTAAAACAAAAACCCATCCTCCAGCAGCCTTTCCTGGCCACTGGGAAGTGCCCCCTGCCACCAACTCTGGGTCGCAGCCCCCCACGGTGACCTGGGTCTTTGGCGGCTGGTCTGTCCATGTCCCTGTCCCCTTGGCAGTGAGCTGCACCCAGCATGGTGGCCACACCCAGGAGGCAGGAGGAGGTGAGGGCTGTGCTGGGGGCGGTGCTCACAGTGCACCAGTGGGCGTGGCCAGCTGCCTCTGGGGAGCAAGGGACTCTTCCAGGGAAAGGGGCCACCCACGTGACCCCCGACATCCCACCATCTTGTGGCCTCTGTCTGAGCGAACCGGTCCCTCTGCCCAGTCCCCCTCTGGGCCAAGCGAGGACAGAGGACTGCTCCAGCTGGCCTTTGAGGGCACTGCCGGGGGGGTGGAGGGTGCAGCCGAGGCTGGGGTGGTGGCCAGGCAAGGCCAAGGAGAGAGGCTGTCCCTGCCAGCGTTCATCCTGCGATAACATGGGAAGAGCCCAGCACATGACAGAGAGGACAGTAGAGTGCGCCCCCCACAGCCCCTGCCTGGTTTCTGCTTTGAATTATGCATTTTTTCCCAGGCTAGCAACGCGCAGGATGAAATCCTCAATGCCGGGCAGCCCCGCTCACCCCACGGTTACGGGGACACACAGTGCCATGATGGCCGAGCCAGGAGGGTGGGAAGAAGGGGTACTCAGGGACTGGGGATATTTTCAAGTGACAATGGGCTCATCAAGACGTGGCCCCCTCCTAGGTGGAGGTGCACGGGATCCCCGACGTCAGGTTAGCTCATCCGCAGACGCTCCGTACGCAGCACCGAAAGCCACGCTGTGATTTTGCAACAGCGCATGATGCTTGGCGCCTGCACCCAGGAGCCAGCAGTCGGTGGACACTGATGGCCCCGAAGCAGCACCTTACTGCGGCGCCACCGGTCAGGTTTCCCACCGCAGGCCCTCCGTGCGCCTCTGAGGTCTCTCACGCCCTAGGCTGTGCTCTCAAGCTCTGTGTATCATTTTTTATATTTTACCTTTCGCAGTTCTGAGGATTGAACCCAAGGCCTTCACACCGAGCCACATCCCCAGTCCTTCTTATTTATTTAATTTTGAGACAAGCTCTTTTAAGTTGCTAAACTGCTTGGGCTGGACTTGAACTTGTGAGCCTCTTGCTTCAGCCTCCGACTGTGCTAGGATTACAGGTGAGAGCCCCCAAGCCTGGCTTCTGGCTCTGTTTGTCTGGTTTGCTTATCTTCAAGAACCTGGGCCGTGGTGCCCTGCAAGATGCTGCTCTGTGTCCCGTCTGCTGTGAAGTGGGCCTTAACTGCAACGCGCTGCTGTCTTACACAACTTCTTGGAGCCTGGGCATGGGCCACATCTGGCAACTGAACGCTTGGAATGCAGCGAGGCCCTCGAGGAATGGAGTGCTTAACGTGGTTTAATTTTGACGAATTTTAATTTAAACTTAAATAGCTACATGGGGCAGTGGCCACTATATTGGACAGGGCAGGTTTCGAGTCTTGATCAGACTCGGGCTGATGTTTTTGATGAGACGACTTCCGGGGGCGGCAAGTCCTCTGTTAGGGGGAGCTCTACCTCTACATCGAGTTGTCTGACTTTTAGGGGAGCTTAGGGTCCTCGGATGCTCACTGGATTCCTAAATCCACTGGGAGGTGCAGAGTGGTGATATTCAGATTCTAGCACTCCTTCGTCCTTCACTGGCTAAAATAGCCCTCACAGTGTCCCGAATACTGCTCCTCGGCCACCCTGCGTGCTCATACCATCCCCTCCCCACCCCCACAGACCTCCAGCAGCCCCCCAACCCCTGCCTTCCTTCCCCACAGGTCACTATGTTTACATCTGTATGTGACGTGCCTCTCATACCACCGCTGCCCACACAGCTGGGGCCTGAGTGGAGGATTCAGGGAGGAAATAAGTGTTAGGAGAGAAGAAGGGAAGGAATAAGTGGATGGATGGGTGTACGGATGGATGGAAGGAAGGATGGATGGCAAGTGAGTGGATGAATGGATAGATTTATACTTGGGTGGATGGGTGGGAGGGTGGATGGACGGGTAGGTAGGTGGATGTATGGAGGGGTAGGTAGATGAAGATGGATAATTAATATGTGGATGGATGGATGGATGGATGGATGGATGGATGGATTCATGGATACATGGATGAGTGGGTAGATAGATGGATAGGTACTTATGCAGGTGGGTGGTGGATGGATGGATGGATGGATGGATGGGCAGGTAGGCGGATGGGTGGGTGGATGGATGGATGAGTGGGTGGGTGGATGCATGGATGGATGGATGGGCAAGTAGGCAGAGAAACATCCCTTTGTTGACTCTTAGGTTACCGTAAGTTACAGCTCATGTAGGAGAAGAAGTGCTTGATTTCTTCCCTCATGGACCAGTTTTGAAATTGTGAGCAGATTCCCTCGAATCCTATAAAGGATCCTTTCACATTCTGTGTGGATTCCTGGGTTTGAACACGCCTAATGGTCCAGTCCTCTGCAAGTGTAGCCCTTATCCGTGTCCACGCGGGAGCCCAGACTTCTGTGGGTCTGGGCCATTCTGGCTCTAGCCAGGGGTCCGTGATGGCGTCTCGGTTTTTGATGTGACAATATTCCAGGCCCGTCTGTGCATCCAGACCTGGCCATTTGTCCAAGCAGATCTGTTTGCTATAGGGGGTCATCTCTGGGGACCACAGTTGCTTCTCAGGGAGCTCACTGCTCCTGGGCTCGCCCCTGCATCCGGGCATCCCTGATGGACAGAGCAGGCAACCGTGCTTTGAGTTAAATACCCTAATAAGCCCACACGGATACGCCCTGTTCGCACCTGGGACTGCTGCATTTTTACTTAGGCCCATCACGCCAAACACCTCTGCTCCCAACAGCGCACTCGGAAAACAACTTCTTGGTGTCATTTCCGCACCTCACGCACTACAGTCTCAGAAAAACGACGCCTGCAGCAGCCCCACCAACGTGAGCACCGGAGGGCTTTGTTTCTTTCACTTCTTTTTGTTGCTGAGCTGCATTCGGCTGGGGATGCAAACAGAAATGACGGCATTTTTTTTGGGGGGGGTACCGGGGGTCGACCTCAGGACCTCGCGCGCCAGCAGGCGCCCGTGCCGCTGAGCGATATCACCGGCCCCTTTTCCGTATGTGGGTTCCGGGAGTCGAACTCGGGCCCTCGCGCTCGCCAGGCAGGCGCTTACGCCGCTGAGCCATCGCACCGGCCCAGAATGATGGCATTTTAAAGTCACCAGGAGAGTCTGTCCGTGTCACCACCTGGGAATGCACTGGATTCATTTGTTCACTTCATCTTTTTATTTTTAGGGATTGGAAAAAAATATCTGTGTATCAATTAATTGAACAAACAAGCCGTTTCCCAAAAAAGTGCCTTTTACCTATTCTCTTTCTTTAGAGGTAACTGTTCAAAAATGTATTTATCCTTTAATTTTTTACACTATGGAAACTAACATTTGTATCCCTTATTTAAAAAAAAAAACACTCTAGGTAGCCTGTACCCTCTTTTTATTCTACCTTTGGATTTGTGGTCACATTTATTTTACACTGATACATTTATTGAACACCCTTGCCCCCATCTTCCCATTTTCCTTTCTTCTTCCTCTTTCCCTCCCTTCCTGCTCCTCACATGCCTTACTTGCCTCTGCAGCCCCTGCTCTGAGAGCCCCCAACCCCAGGCTGGGCAGAGCCTCCCTTGGGCCCCACACGGGTGTCCGCAGGCCACATCTCCCAGCAGTGAATGGGGGACAGGCAGGAAGGATAGAAGCTGACCATCAGCCTGTAAAGTAAGGAAACTGAGGCTCAGAGCGGTACAGGGACTTGCAAGGGCACCCAGCAGGTAAGACCCCAAGACTAGACCAGAACCCGGGCTGGCATCTGTCCCCAAGGGAAGAAGGCAAGGCTGCATACGAGGAGGACACTGCCTGTGTCCCCAAATGGTGCTCTCCCACCAGGCAGTGGACAGAGCAGAGAGGCCAGGGATGGGACCCAGCAGCCAGCTGGCCCTGGGGTGTGGCATCTGACCCCCGTGCTGCGCTGTCATCTGCAGCCACAGGGTGGCGCACACATCAGGCTCAGAGGCCAGAACCCCAAGTCCACGCTGCAGCTCCCCTTTCCAGGCGGCAGGCTGGGGCCCGGCAAAGCCCTGCCCAGGACCCCATGCTCCGGCAGGGCACAGCCTGCCGGGCACAGTCCCCGAGTCACTGTGCAATCCACTTCTGCCCAGATGCCCGTGTGAGCTGCTCAGTGGGGCTCCAGGCTTCCTGAGGAGCAGTTGTGACCTTGGTGGGCACTTGCTCCGATGTCACCCTGAAGTCAAGGAGACATGTGAATTAGGGATCTGGTGTCATCCACTCACTCACTGTCCCACAGTGCCTGTGGCGGGCAAGGCCACCCAGCACTGGCTCCAGACACCTGCTGGTCTGTGTGGATTCCAGGCCCTGCCTGTCCCCTGACCTCCACAGTGGGCACAGACGCTGGGACACGGCTGGGGGAAGGGCATCTGGCTACGCACTTACAGAAGGGAAACTGAGGCTCAGAGGGTGAGGTGGTGTCCAAGGACACTCGGTCCCTGAGAACAGGCTCAGCGTTGCCCCTCAAGAGGCAAAGAGTGTGGCAGGGTGGCCGTTACCTCCCCTGGGCAGGACCTCGTGGTCAGAGCAGCCTGGAACAGTAGTGGGGTTGGGGGCACTGGCCCCCAATATAGACGCCAGGCTAGCAACAGTGCCAAGAGTCCAGGACAAGCAGAAGCTCAGAGGCCAGTGCCCAAGTCCTGAGGGTGGAGTGGACGGCAGTGTGGGGGCTAGAGGAGGGGCCTGTGGGCAGCCCAGGAGGGGCGGAGAGGCCCTGGAGGAGCTCAGAAGAAAGGGCAGCCTGGAAGGCTTCCTGGAGGAGAGGCCCAAGCATGTATGTGACACATCTGAGTCCGGGTGACATAGCCACAGAGCAGCCCACTGTGTATGGGCTCTGGAGTGAGACATGGCCTCTGCCGCGGGCAGGGCAGGAGTTGGCAGGAGACAGACAGGGTGGCAAAGTGTGGTCTGGATCATCCTGGGTTGTCCGGGGGTCTGAAAGAGTCAGGAAAGGGAGGCAGGGGCTGCCCAGGGACTGTCAGAGGAGGGTGCAGAGCCATGGGGGCGCAGGAGGGAGCAGAGGCCCTGCCCAGGGAGCCCCACAGGGAGTGGCCAGGGCCCTGCTGCGGCTGTGCTGGGTGACCCGGACTTGGTAGCTCCAAGAGCACAAATTTACTCTCATGGTACGGAGGCCAGAAGCCCGAAATGAAGCTCAGTGGGCTGCAGATAAGGCCAGCAGGACTGGCCCCTCATGGGGGCTGAGGGGACTGCTCAGTCCTTGTCCCTTCTCTGTCCTCATGGCTCTGTTCCCTCCCTCCTGTGATGACATTGGGGCCTGTGGATAACCCAGGGTCATCTCTCCACGTCAAGGTCCCTCCCACCTGGTGAGGTCATGCAGCTGGGGGAGGGGATAGGATTCATCTGCCCCGAGGATCACAGAACGCTCTGTCAGGAAAAAGTGGAAGTGACAAGGACAGGCGTGGTGGGCACAGGTGGCTGTCAAAGTGAAGGTGGCACTTCAGTAGGCCTGAAGATGGCGCCATCAGACATCCAGGGACAGCAGGCCAGGCGGGTAGGACAGCAGGTACACAATATCCCCAGGACACAGGGAGGCCATGGGCCTGGAGGTGGCCAGGCAGGGAGGTAAGTGGGGTCCCAGGGGAGACATGTGTGGCCATGCAGAGCACAGATGGGGCCCAGGGGCCAGATGTCACCTTGTCCGCTGGACCTGTCCCTTACCCTCTGCTCCTTCTGGAGGCTGCTGTGAGGCCTGCCATCCAGGCCTCGCTCCAATACGCAGGATCTTGGCTTTGCTCATTTGGACTAAGCGTGGAACTTGCTCCTCAGCGCTCTTCAAGGCCCCAGGGCTATCTTTTTGCCACATGACTGTGCCACTTTGTCCTTGTCCCTATCTGTCCTGGCAGGCAGAGTGTCAGGCTGTGGCTGCTGTGGACAACTAGGGCAGCCCTGATCTGGGCTTGGGCTAGTGGAGTGACACTGGTTCAAGCTCATCACATCACGGTCCTCTGTTTCTCCATCTGCCAGATGGGCACAGTTGTGCCCACGACCTACCTCCTTCCAGCTCAGTGTCCAGCACCCCAGCCCCAGTCAGGGCGCCTCAGTCCTCCACGCCACACCTCCAGGAAGCTTTCCACCTGTTGTGCTCCTTCCTGAGACCGGGCCTGGCTGGTCCAGCTTGCCCTGGGTCCCATGCTCACTCCTTGGGTACTGTGGGGAGAGCAGTCACCTCCTCCGGGAAGCCCTGCCTGCTTTCCAGGTGTCTCCTGTGACCACGTGGTGCTTCTCTGTCTGTCAGATAAGAAGCCCCCTGAGGGCAACGACAGTGTGGCTGTCCGGCCCCCCCACAGTCCGCAGCAGTGTGTGCTTGTCCTCTGGGTACTGTCAGCCCCGGCTCCCTCTGACAGAGCTGGGTCTGCCCTGGCTCCTTTCTCGTGGCCATGACTCTTTTGGGGTGCCTCCTGCCTGCCTGGAACAGGGAGACCCTGGGATTGGGGAGCCTAAGAGGCAGGGCCTTGTCTGGTGAGGGCCACAGGGGGAAGGACAGGAACTCCGGGAGTGAGCCAGGGGCGGTGGGGCTCACACTCTGTCAGGAGCCCACCGAGGGCAGAGCCCTGCAGACCCCAGCCCTGGACGCGGTTGTGTGGGGGATTAAGTTTGCAGCATGTGGGCTCTGGGGACACCTGAGCCCTGGCAGGAGGACACAGCCTCGAAGGATCTGGGCCCTTCCTTTCAGGAGCTGCCAGTTGCGTTGATGTGGAGAGCGTGGAGCAAAGACCGGAACGCAATTAACAGCAAAGAAAATGAGCCCAGTTGTGGTCCCCATGGCGGTGCCACACGGGGTCCCCTGAGAGCCCCGGGCCTGTGGGCGCCAGATTAGGGAAGGCACCCTGGGAGGATGTGGCCAGAAAGGAGAGCTTTGCTTGGGAAAATACAGTCCTGTTTGCTTGGGGGACAAAGAGATAAAGGAAGAGGAGCCCAGCAGGCAGGCAGCGAGGGCACAACTGGGCCAGGCAGAGCGCAGGGCACAACTGTGATACACAAGGCTCTGTTCCCATCTGAAAAGCACCAATCCTACTCATCCCAAGAGAGATCCAGCCCTGCGGGCAGCTCGCTGTCCACCCCACATGGCCACTGAGCCAAAGGCCACCCTGCACTGGCAATGCCCAGACGCCAGGCCCCTTCTGCCTGAGACCTTGCCTTCCTCTTTCTGTGGGCTGAAGGGAGCCTCCAGAGGTCCTAGCTCCCGTGGGGTGGGGTCCCCTGAAGGCTGCCCCCACCCGCATGCACCGGAAGGCAGGAGATGCCGGAGGAGGACAGCCCCTGGAGGCTCAGGAGTGCTTGGGACAGGGGGACACGGGGTTGTTCCAGATTCAGGGGACTGGAGGTGACCGTAGGATGCCCAGGGTCCGTGGGTCGGAGGTAGGAGAGAAGAAATTAAAAACTAGGTGAAAAAGAGACAAGGAAATGAGTTTTTAAAAATTGGACTTAACTGCAGCTTCAAGACACAAGAGTCACTCAAGCCTTTTCCCTTCCAGGAAACTACTAAAAAAAAAAAAGTCCTGAAGGTCTTAGAACAGTGAGCCGGTAAATCTGGGCTCTGAAGCCATCCTTTTCACCTGTAAACTACGCTTCCCGCACCCCCAAGAAGCAGCAATATTGGTGGGCAGCAGACACACACACACACACACACACACACACACACACACACACACAGAGAGAGGGGGAGAGAGAGAGAGAGAGAGAGAGAGAGAGAGAGAGAGAGAGAGAGAGAGACAGGCCCCGTGGGAAGTCCAGCTGAGGGCGAGCACAGGAGGGTAGGTCAGGCCTGCCTTCAGTCCCCCTCCTCCACTCCAGGGCCGCTAGTCAGACCTGCCTGGGCCACTCAGCACCCTCCTGCGAGCGTGAAGCCCCAAAGGGGGTGGGGTTTCTGCTTAGGACTCCAGATGCTAGGGGCAGGCGTTTCTGTCCCTGCCCTACATGCAGTGGCCAGGGCGTGGGACAGCGGTAGTGGGTTTCCTTGATCGACTCAGGAGAAATTGAGAGAAATGTGGGGAGTGGGCAGGGGCCCAGGTCCTGAGGACAGGCCCTTTCCAGCTGGTGACTCCGGCAGATCGGTGTCGTCTTCCTCTCCCTGGAGGCTCCGGGTCAAGTCCCGGTGGCGCTGGCTCCTGGGCCGGGCAGTGGCGATCGGGGACAGGTTGGGGACAGGTGAGTCGCGCAGTGAAGTCCCTGGCCCTGTGCGCGCCAGAGGCCCCGACTGGCGCGCGGCCGCGCGTGCGCGTGGGTGCGAACCGGGACCGAAGGCTCCACCCAAACAAAGGCGGCGCCGCGTGACCGTCGCGCGCGTGCCCGGGGCGGGCGCGTCCTCGCGGGGGCGGGGCGCGGCGGCGCGTGCGCAGCGGGCGGGGCGCAGACTCCGCGCGCGCTCGCGGCTAGGACGGGGCCGCCTCCTCGGGCTCCGGGCGGATGCGAGGTGGCCCCGATCTCCGCGCAGGGTAAGCGGCGCGCGGGGACCTCGGCGACCTGGGGGCGCGCGGCAGGCTCCGCGATCGGCCGTGTCTACGCCGGCCTCGGCCCCGCACACTCGCCTCTGGGTCCCGCGCGGCCGGGCGCGTCATGGGCTCGCGCGCGGCGTCGCGGGTCGGTCCTGCTGGGCAAGCCGAGTGCGTCCCGGGTATCCGGGGCCCAAACCGGGTGGGGATCGCCGAGGCTGGACCGCTGGAGGGGGACAGGCGCTGCAGATGTCCTGCTGACCTGCTCTGGGGGTACAGGAGAGCAGCACGGCGCCCCGGATCCGTGTGACCCCAGAGATGACCCGGCCGAAAGTTGTGCACGCTGGCTCCTCCCCGCGCCCCCTTCCTACCAGTCTCCCCTCCCTTTGTCTGGAGGTCAGCTGGGGGCTCTCTGGGGCCCATGTGGAGGCCCAGGCCTGTGTGTGCATGTCAGCCAGAAGATGGGGTGCAAGGTGGCAACCCCCGGCCTGAGGCCCTCACCTGTCCAGGGCAGGACCAGCACCTCTGCCCTGCCAGGGGAGGGGAGGGAGGAGAGCCTGCGGCCTGGGGCTGGGGGCTGGAGGTGCAGCAGGCCTGGGGAGGGCAAGGCCTCGGTGTGGCCCCCTCCCCTTGTCTATCCACAGTGCTGTCTCCACCCCCGCATTTCCAGAGGTGGGAAGGATTCAGTTTGGGGGAGACCTTTTGCAGGATGGGTTCCCTTCCTGCCTTCCTGTGTGGTTGAGGAAACGATTCAGAGTTCCCAGGTGGGGGGCTGGCAGATGGCGGGGGGCTGGCAGTCAGTTGGTCACCTCTGCTGGGGCAGAAGTAGCACCTGGGCTGTGACCTTGGGCAAGGCAGTGAGCCTCCTGTGCCTCGGTTTCCTCAGTAGCTGAAGGGGGAGGAGGCGGATAAGAGGGTTAAATGGGGTGCAGGTCAGGGGTCAGAACAAGCTGGAGAGGCCCGTGGTGCCTTGGCCTCCACGGGCGCCGTGGCTGCTCTGTGGGGCTCAGTGAGGAATCCTGCGTGGCTTCCCTGCCGCTGCCCTGTCTGGGGTGGGCCTGTGTGAGGACACAGTTCCGCGAGTGTGCTCTGTCTTACTTGGTGCTGGGAGGGACGCCACATCCCACACCCGCTCACAGGTCTCAGTAGGCCAGTCCTTTCCTCCTGCCTGAGCCCCTCTGGAGACCCCTGGTGGCTTCCTCCTGCTGCTTTGTGGGGCTGACCTCCTGCAGTGCTCTGTGACCCTGGGGCTTCAGAGCCCCCGTGGTCCGTTCAGAGCTGGTGACCAGAAAGCTGGGTGCCTGAGAGTGAGCCGCCACCCCGCCCTGTGGTCTTTGCCACAGGTGGTGGTGGGAGTGTGGCTGTCCCCCACCTGTCCCTGTGGTGTCTCTCGCCCGCTAGAGAGCCATTTCCTGGAAACAGCATGGGAAAGTCTCAGAGTCGAGGTCTGTTTCCACGCAGCCCTGGCTGCCTGTTTATCTGTGCCTCCTCCCGAGGAAGGACAGGTGGCCTTTCTCCGAGCGCCCTGGCGCCCCGCTTATCTCTAGAGTGCAGCCCTGAGTGGGCGCCAGGGGAGCGACCGCTTGGTCACCAGTGCGGGCAGTGGCTCTCCTTGGCCTTGCTGGTCTCACCTGCACCACCTAGAGAGCAGGAGGGGAACCAGACTGGGCTTTCCCATCACCGTTTTTATGGCACAGTAGAGTAGCGGTTCAGCCACAATGGAAAGAAAGTGGTATTAGATTCCGTGAGACGCTGTCGCCAGCGGGAGCCCGATGCTCTTTGTAAAGAGAGTATCGGAGATGTCAGAGACACATCGGTGGCCAGGTCTGCGTGGAGTCCACACAGGGAGACCTGAGGGCTGACGTCCCCGCAGCGTGGCCTTTGTTAGTGGTCATGGCATCCCTGGAGGGACACGTAGGGGTCCCTTCCAGCTGCCCACACTTTGCTGTTATGGCGTGTCTTCCTGGAAGGCTGGTCTGCTGAGCTCTGGGCAGGAATAGGGTGCCCGCTCTGGAGGGCTGTGGCCCGAGGCTCATTTCTGGGGGACAGGCCCCTCCCCCTCTTGGGAAGCTGGGCAGGTTTCCCCCGTGTGACCTCTGGTCTCTGGTGTTTGCTATCCGTGAGTGTCAGGATGGGCCTCCTTCCTGTGGCTCTGGTGGGGAGCACCCCTTAGTGCCAGGGAGACACTGGTGCCTGGCCGTGTGCCCGGGTCACCCCTCCTCCGAGTTTCTGCCTTCTTCCTTGAAGGACAGGCCTGGAGGCTGCTGTCGGCCCTGGTAGCAGTCAGGGACACCACTTCTGTCGAAAGCCCGGTGTGTGGTGCTGCCCAGTGGCAGCTGCTGACGGCGTTGGGGTATGTGGCACAGAGAGCATCCCTGCACCGAGGGAAATTAATAATGAATCGAGGGAGATGAGACGTGGGCCGCGCGGAGGGAGTAATAGGTGGAATACAGATGTGTTTGCAGCTTCAGTCTCCTGGGAAGCCACCAGGGCAGGGAGGCCACTTCCATAGGCAGCAGAAGGAAGGCCTTTGGCTGGGGCACCCATAAACCAGTTTGGGGGCCCTGTGGCACCGCAGTGGGTTCAGACCTGCTTTTTCCTTGGCACTCTCATTAAGGGGGTGAAAGTTCAAGGCCTGTGCAGTCGGTACCGGCTGGCTGGCATGGGCGGAGCCTGGCTCCCTGAAGGTAAGTGGTTTGTGCCCAGGCAGGTGGGGCCCAGGGCAGCTGGCACCTGCTTGGAGCAGCGGTGACCTGGAGAGGGTGCAGGCAGCCCCTCTGCCTCCTTCCAGCCTGCAGGGAGGAAGGAAGCCAGGGTGTCCCTAACTGGAGAGAGCCTCTCGCTCTGGTGCCTGCACGTGGCCATCCGGAAGGGCAGGGCGGGGATGTGGGCTGTCACTCACCGCTAATAACATCCCCCATCCAAGGCCATTGTTGGGATTGTTTGGTTGTGAGTTATAAGCAGGGTGGTGATTATGCTTAAGCCTGTGATTAAAGTCCCCCGCGGTTACACAGGAAATATTAGCCTATCAAAATAATAATAATAACAACAACAATAATAATAATAATAGAAATCACTCAGTCCACACGCCAGACAGCAAGCTGAGTGCTTTGCACGAAGTCTCCAGAGTCCTCACGGTAAACATTTTAACACCTCCCTCCAAGCTAGGAAACTGAGGCACAGAGCAGTGGACAGCTTGCCCCAAGTGCCTGTAGCAGAGCTGGGATTTGAACTCTGGGCAGGGAGACAAAATTTAACATTGGGCCAGGACATCTCTCTGCGGTCAGACTTGCGGCAGTGGCAGGATGTGGCAGCCCCCACCCAGGGCCCGATGGCCTTCTGAGTGCTTGGCAGGACTTATTTTCATGACTCCTGGGCTCCTCTTCTCAGAGGAGGGCGCCCCAGTCCAGGGAGGTCAGCGCTTCCCAGCAGCACTTGCTACTGTGTGGGTGGCAGAGTGGATTCGACCTGGGGGCTCCAGGCCAACGCAGGCCCCAGGCGCAGGGGCGAGCTGGGGGGAGGTCTCTTGTGGGTCTGAGTTCAGTCACCTGCAGGCAGGGCCTGTGTCCCTCTGTGGTGACCGCCTCCCTCTGTGGTGACCGCCCCAGGGGAAGAAGCTGGGGCTGGCGGGGGCCACCGTGTCTGCAGAATACCGGCCTTGGCTGGCGTTGAGGGGCATCGTGGGCTGTCTAGGAGTTGGAACTTCCGGGAGGTGCCTGTCATCAGCCACAGTGTCCCTGCCTCTTGGTGGTGAGTTGTCACTGCTCCCTTGAGAACAGTAAGAGAGGCTCCTCCCAGACCCCCAGGCCACGAAACTCAGGCTCAGCTGAAGCTGGGGGACGGGTAGGGCCGCCACAGGTTGGCTCAGGCCTGTTATCCCCGAGGTCTGGGAGGCTGAGGCTGGAGGAGCACAGGTCGGAGGGCAACTTGGTGACTTAGCGAGACCCTGTCTCAAAATCAAGATAAAAATAAGGGCTGGGGACATAGTTCAGTGGGAAGGTCCTGGTTCAATCCCAGTAACACACACACGCGTGCACACACACGCACACGGCCACTGCAGGTAGAGGACCCGTGGGAAGGGCCTCTGCCCCTACCTGTCCCCGTTCAGCAGGGGCCCGGGCTGGCTGGGGTGTGCACCGGGTGCCTCGGGGTGCAGAGTGAGGTGTGGTGTGCCAGAAACCCCAGCCCGTGCCCGCGTGCCCTCCCCAGGGGGCAGCGTCCCTTCTGCTGTGTGGTTGCCTGGTGGCGCTCGCTGCTGTCCCCTGCCAGGGAGCCCTGCTGCGGGCGCCCACCTGCTCTGCTTTCTCCACTTCCTCTTCCCCTGAGGCCTTCGCCCTCTTCCTCCCCTATCACCATTTCCCCATCCCAGTTTCTCTTTCTTTTTGAACACTTTCTTCCCGTTTTACAATATCTATTGTACATTTTGGATCTTATTTACTCTTTTAGCTTCTCACACTAGGGAGACAACACGATGTTTACACATGTGCATCTTCCTCCACTATCACTGCCCCTCTGCTGCCCCCCAAGTCTGGGGTCTCCACGCGTGTCCTCAGTGCCATTTCCATCGAGTCCAGAGCTGCCTCCGGTGACCTGCAGTGGCACTGTGAGGACACCGTGCTCTACCCTGGCTGGGTCATCTGCAGTCTGGTTTCCAGGGGCCCTGGGGCTGGGTCTACCGCAGCTATGGCTGCCTTAGCTTCCCGCACGCGCTGGGCTCCACACCCCACTGTGCGCTGCTAGCTTCGCTTTCCTGCTCTCCACTTGCGTTGCCTCATCCAGGAAGTCTTCCTGGCCTTCCCCTTCCTGTCCTGCGTCCTGTCAGCCTGGCCCCTGTACTTTGCTGATCTTCCCGGGGTGTGAGGCTGTCTTTACCTGGGGGAAGGCAGGGCCTGGAGTCTGGGGACAGTGCCTGGGAAGTGCGTGTGGGGTGAATGGCTCACATGGGTGCGGAGGGCTTGCAGAGCTGGGTGCCCTGAGTTTGTCCCTGCCCACTATTTCTGTCCCTTGCTCTTGACCTTCTGTGTCCTTGGGGTGCCTAGGACTCTGGATATTCAGGGCAGCCAGAGCCGGCCTGCCCCACACCACCCTGCTGCTGGGCACAGTGCTGGGGCTTTGTTTCTAATGTCTTTCTTTCTGTCTGTCTGTCTATCTTTTTGAGACAGGGTTTCACTAAGCAGTTCAGGCTGGCGTTGAAGTCATTTTGTAGCTTAGGCTGGCCTGGAACTCACAGCAATCCTCCTGCCTCAGCCTCCCAAGTTCTGTAATTACAGGTGTGCACCACCATGCCAGCCTCTAATATGTTTTTAGAACTGTTTCAGATTTACAGAATAATTACAAGGATGATACGAAGTTTCCATGTTACCCTGGCCCCCAGCTCATGGTTTGTTTTATTATTAACATTTAACAGTAGTGTACCTAACGGTAGTGTAGGTAACCGTAGTGCGTGTGACAGCAGTGTGTATCTAGCAGCAGTGTGTCACAGGAGTGGATCTAACATCAGTGTGGTTCATTCGTTACAGCTCGTGAGCCAGTATGGACTTACTGTTGCGATTAACAAAGTCCTGTCAGTATGCAGGTTTCTTTCTTGCTTTCCTGGTATCTTTTCTTTGTCCCAGGACCCCATCCAGGTCCCATTGATATTCAGTCATCGTGTCACCTTCGAGTCCCCTTGGCTGTGACCGTGTCCCCTTACTTCAGTGACCTTGACAGTCTTGAGGGTTGGGTCTGTGCCAGGACCGCTCCGTTGTTCTTTGCGTGTCGGACGATTGGAGTTCCCCTGTCGGAATTTGGATGCTGTCCTCCTGCTCTGTGTGTGGTGACGGGATTGGGAGGGCACTGCAGGGGGAGTCCCTTCTTACCACACGTGTCATGTCACCGACTGTCACCGTGACTTGTCTCTGTGGGTCCCGGGCTGGGGGGTGTCTGTGAGTGCCTGTGCTGGCCGGCCACTCTGTTCCCTCCCTTCCACATGCTTTGGACGGAAGTCGCTGTGTGTGACCACGGTGGAGGGGCGGGGAGCACCGCCGTACCCTGAGCGGCTGAGTTACGTGAAGTTCTGCATGAGATCAGCGTCCTCCCCTGCTGGTTTCCGTCATCCTGGGTGTTTTCTATGCACTTCCACTTTATCTGTGGCCCGACTGTTCTGCTCTGGCCACTGAGTCACCGTGGCTGCCTGAACTCCTCCCTCCAAGCTCCAAGCTTGGCCCTAGCGGCGGCCACTGCTCGGGAGCCCGGTTCCTCTGCCTGCTCAGCGGCGTCAGAATCCGCGGAAACCGCTCTGGGGGTGCGAAGTGCCCATTGTGGCAGGGCTTGGTGGCTTCTGGGAACCTCAGTTGTCACAGCAAAGAAACACACACGTGCACGCTGACCCACGGGCACCTGCATATGTCTGCAGAGCCTCCACGTGTGGCCATCTCTGTCCGCAGTGCGGGGACGTGGGTTCATGTGATGAAAAACTCCAATCTGTCACCCCACAGACCATTCTTGTCCCCTCCCCTCACTGATCAATGCATTTCCATCCCAGTAGAGGGGACCCTAGGGGTCATTCGATGCCAGTGTCCATGTAGCAGGATCAGAATTGTTAGCCCAAGTGCTATGGAAGCAGCTTTACCGACGGGTTCAGCATGGGCGCTGGTCTCTTTGCCCTAGGCCCCGAGATTCCTGGCACCCCAAGATATCAGGCCCTGCAGATCGTGGGGAGAGCTGCGGGCTGCTGCCTTGCTCAGTGGTTCTGTGATGGGAGGGAGAGGGAAGAGGAAAGAGGAGGCTATAGAGGCTGGGACTTCCCTGCTGCTCCAGCACAGGCTCGGCAGCCCTTTGAAATGTTACGGTGGGGCCGACTTCGAGCCTGGCCTCGTTGGCAGGAGGAGAAAGAAAGGCTGCATCTTTGACTCAAGTCCTTTGCTGGGTCTGGGCCCCTCTGCCTTTGAAGGTGCCACCTTAGCAGGGGGGTACTTTGAAACGCTCTACAGAGCAGCGAAGACTCCTGCTTGCCTTTCTGGGAAATGTCACTTGTGCCAGATGCTTTTGGAGGCTGTGTGGGAGGACAGACCAGTGGACACGCATCCTGCTGGCTTGGGCCCCATATCCCACTCCCGTTGCTGCACAGCAGGCTCCGGGTCCCTCACCTGGAATTTGGGGCAGAGCTGGCTTAGCCTGGAGTCCTGCAGTAGGGAGGTGAGCTGGGGTGCTGGGGCCAGAGGTGGGCTGAGGGTGTGCAGGAGAAAGGAGCAGCCTGGAAGACACCTGGATGGCGCCTGTCCTTGCTCCTGTCCCTGTTGAGATGAAGAGAGGCAGGCAGTGGGGCCGGCCCTCAACACAGCTCAGCCCTGGGCGTCTCAGGGTGATACCTGCTTGGGCCTGAGGTGGCAAGGTGGGGAGGGCGTGGTCTGTACCATCTCTGCAGTGTGGTGGGGCGCACTCACACTGCCCTGTCTGCACACAGCTTTTGGGGTCCCATAGGGGCCCATCTAATCCTCCCTCTGTGGCCCCCTGTGCCGTGGAGGCCTGGCTCCTGGCGCAGCCCTGCCTGTGTGCCCACTCGCGTTTCAGCTGCCTCGTCCCTGGGCCTCATCCTGTGTGTATCCAGGACCTGCTCTGTGTCTGCCCAGGAGAAAGCTGGATGTCCCCTCTGCTCTGGGATGGCCATGGTGGGAGGGAGACCCGACGGGGGCCCGGGTGGAGAAAGACCCTGGCTGTAGGGTCAGGGGGAGCTCCCTGGAGGGGTGCAGCACCCAGGACTGGGCCTGGCTAGGCTGGGGTGGCCTTGTGCCACCATGCCTGCCCTTCCTGGGATCAGGGGCCATGAGGCCAGCTTCTTAGGGGTCAGCTCCTCTCCCAGGTTCCTCCAGACCCAGCCAGCAAGTGCGTAGCTCCTCTGGGACAGGGTGTCACAGTGCTGAGGGACGCTGGCTCCCAGTGCGCCCCTGGCTTGGTGCAGCCCTGGCTGTGTCTCCTGCAGGCCCTTGCAAGCAAGGTCCTGAGTTCGATTCCCAGTACCCCCCCCCACACAAAAGCATGGAGCCTTTGGTGGCCCCACACTTCCCCCACCCTCTGGACTGTGTCTCCGGAAGTGGGTGGAGCTTCCAGGAGCCAGCTTTGGCACACTGGGGCTCAGGCTTGGGGCGCTCTTGTCTCTGTGGTCCTTCCTGGGGTGAGGCAGTGGGGGGGTGTCCTCATCCACTTGCCCTCACCCTGAGTTGGGCCGCCTGCTGTGGTCCTGTGGCCCTGGACTCCCCACTCACCCTGGCCTCCACCATGTGTCCCTGTCCTAGGCCTTGCTGGGCCACACTAGTCCTTCCTGCCCCCAGACTGAGATTTGTGAGCTTGCACATCCTGTACAGTGGTCAGAGGCAGTTGTGGGTGACGCAACTAGGGATGCCCTGTCCCCTTCTCTGGTTGGACAGATCATGACTAAGTCCTTAGGGTCCCAGCTTCCCAGGACAAAGCTGGTCACTATGCCAGGGCATCCAGAGCAGGGTGCCCTGCCCACCTGCCTGGGAAAGCAGCCCCAAAGTGAGTGTGGCCGGGATGGATGCCCCCTCTACTTGGTCCTCCTGCCCAGCAGCCCAGGGAGGGAGCTGAGGCCCGCAGCTCGGAGGCCTTGGGGTCAGGACCCACAGTGGCAGGCAGTGCTCTCTGGCTGTGACCCTTGGGGTGAACAGTTTGACATTTAAAATTCTGAAGCTAGGAGGATCACAAGTTCAAACCCAGCTTGGGTAGCTTAGTGACTTAGTGTTTGAACGTAAAAAAAATAAAGGGCTGGGCACGCAGTTCAGTGTGAAAGCCCTGGGTTGAATCTCCAGGACTGCCAAAAATAATTAAATAAAATAAATAAAGTAACATAAAATTCCAAAGCAACCTGAGTTGGTAAAAGAACACACAAACCTTCAACGTCACAAAGCCAGACTTTAAAACTAGAACCCGGCCGGCAGCCTGCCACCTGGAGTCCCCACACAGGCTGGGCGCAGCGGGAGGTGTTTCCTGGCCAGCTCTGGGATTGCACGGAGCCGAGGAGGGTGGGCAGGGCCTGGAGGGGCTGCTGATTGAGTGCACTGCCAGGTGGGCTGGCCGTGGTGGGCCAGGGACCCACCCCGGGTGCCCGAACCAGATGGTGATCTGTGTCCCCAGCCGCTGCTGGGAACAGCGAGGTGTGTGAATCATTTCACAAGTCCTTGTCCAAGAAGTGACACTGAGGTTTCTGTGTGTGGGCGTGGGCGGGGAGGTGCCTGGGAAGCTGGCTGTCTAGGGTGACCCTGGCCCACCAGCTTGGTCCCCCCAGAGCCCTGGGATGTGGGTGTGTCCTTCTGGCCCATGCTGGCTTTGGTGGCAGTTTCTGCAGCCCCTCACCTGTGCCGGGGTCTGACAGAGGGGAGGCAAAGGGCCATGCGCTGGGCAGGCAGCCAGGGACGAGGCAGGTGGTGGCATGGGGATAGCCGGGGCCACCGTGAGGCTCTACTCTGGCCTGTAGGAGCAGACCACCACTGCTGAAGAATGCAGGGGGTGTGTGAATCACCGCAGAGGCATCCTGGCCTCAGTTTGAATAGTGTGAGCGTGGAGTGAGGGAGGGGAGCACACAGAGGTGTGGAACGGGGTAGAATGTGTTTATTTTTTATTTTTTTTGAGACAGGGTCTTGCTACGTAGTTCAGGCTGGCCTCGTGCTTGCAGTGATTCTCCTGCCCCAGCCTCCTGAAAGTTGGGGTTGCAAGCACGTGCCACCACCAGAGTAGAATTTAAAGGAGGGACATTTCCTAGGGGCCGTGGCTGGTCCTTGGGGCCTAGCCTGGCCATCAGCAGGGGCGGCATCGTATGTGTGACTTTGCTGCCTTGGAGTCTGTTTTGTGGAAGGAAATGAAGTCTGAGTCAACTGCCAACGCTCAGGGTGGGGCTGTGTGGATGGGGCTGCACCCTGCAGGGAGCCCCACCAAGGCTGCAGGGTTGGGGGCCAGGGCGGGATGCAGTGGGTGGTGTCTAGTGGGCACCTCCTGGGTAGACAACTTGGACATCTATACTCAGGAGTGGCAGGGTGGCCCGGGCTGGGTGACCCCCTACAGCCCCCATCCCAGGAGGGCGGGGCAGGGCTGGGGTGTCCAGGTGGCTGCCCAGTGTTACCACCTGCTCTGGGTGGGTAAGGAGCCTGCAGTTGGCAGGTGGCAGAGCAGAGGCCCATCTATCTGGTACCCATTGGGTTGAAGCCTCAGCGCTGGGGACCCAAGAGGTGGGGCGGGGTCACAGCCCGGTGGGACAGCTGGCTGTGTTGATGTCAGGCAGGCCTTGGGCTCTAGGGGCAGTGATGGGTCAGCACCCTGGTCCTGCAATGCCTGTGGGTGGTGAGGTGGGCCAGGCCATCACAGAGGCCAGGAAAGGGGACAGTGGCCTTTGCCCAGCCACCCTGGAGACATCTGACCTCCTGCAACCCTTAGCTGCTGCTGCCACAAGACCTGGGCAAGGTGGCTGTGTTCCCTCTGGCCTCCTGCCCAGTGTTTTTGCAGGTACTTCCAGCCTCCGTCTCCACCCCTGCGGTGCGGTGCGGTCATCAGGCTCCCTCCGGCCCCGAGTTCCTGTCACTCGGGCCCAGTGTGGGCTATCCCAACAGGTATGGAGAAATCTGTGGACACTGGAGTTGGACAGGGCTGGGCAGAGCCCACTGTGGCCCAGGCCAGTTGGAGCCTAGACTTTACTGTGCCTGGGCCATGCGGGCTGGTAACCCGAGGCTTGCCCAGTGCCCCTCCCACCCCTCGAAAGTGAGGTCAGTGACTGCTGAGTGCTCACAGGTGCTCGAGATACCCTGGGTGAGGAGTTGACCTAGCAGTGACCGAAGCTGGTGGCTGGTTGCTGGCAGGGGGCCCAGGCTGCAGCACCTGCCCAGACAGGACCCGCGGGAGCAGCACCTGCGGGTCGTAGGCTGGGGCGAGACCCTGCCGGCAGGGCTCCAGGGCATCCCGTCCCTCCTCACTCCCTCTCTCCAGAGCCATGGAGCCTCCTTCCAGGAAGTGAGCCCTGGGTGGCGGAGGGGCGGGGGGAAGTGGAGGAGCCAGCCCGGGGTGCAGGAGGCTCTGGGTCCCGGGGTCTCTGACTTGGGCGACCCAAGGGCAGATGGTGTGGTGCAGGCCTGGGGAAGGCCGCAGGGGCGAGGGGGTGAGTCCCCTACTGTGCCACCTGCCAGGGCCAGAGGAGTTGTGGAGGCGGCGGCCATCCCCCTGTAGCAGACCGTGTGGCTCCCACTTTGTGGCAGAGGAAGTGGGCATCGAGAGGTCCCCACCCTGCTTCCTGCAGGTCCCCCACCCTGTCCTGTCCCCTGGGCCCACTCTTCAGTTTGTGCTTTCCACAAGGCCAGAGCTGAATTCCCTCAGGTTCTCACTCCTGGGCCCCCAGGGGTGGACCTGGGACACTTCTCCTTTGGTGGCTCTTTGGGGACCGGAGAGGGGAGCCACAGGGCCAGAACCAAGTGAGAGCCAGCACTGGAGGGTCATCGGGCCAGAGGCATCCCTGCTGCATGTCCCCCATCTTGCTGGTGGCCCAGCGTGAGATTGCTGCCTTCCTGTCTCGGAAACCGGGGGTTTGTTGGTTTAGACCACAAATCAGCCTGAGCAGAGCAGTGGGATGCAGACCGTTAGGGCCGCGTCCCTCAGACAGGCCGTGCTCCTGTCCTCTGCACTCTACCCTTAGCTGGGGACAGTCGGGAGTGTCTGGTGGCATTGACAGGACATTGGGCCAGCCCCATCTTTGAGGACTGATGTGCCTGTCACCACCTCCTCAGCTGCAGGGGCCTCTGCACTTCCTGTGTCCTCAGCTGTGATGTCAGATGTCAGGTGTCACACCATGACCCCTTGATGCCACCCACCTGTGTCCACATCCTGTCCCCAAGACCTGGCTGCATGTGGGCCGGGCTATGCAGCAGGCGGGTGCATCCTCGGTAGGATGACGTCCTGGGGGAAACCAGCCCTGCTCCCACTGCTGCCACCCTGGCTAACTTAATTGACAAATAAGTGTTGTTCCTGTAAACTGGGCGTGCGCAGTTTTAGATAATCGACTATTGTAGCATTAAAAATAGCTCAGTGAATTGCCTGCCCTGATGCACGGCAACGGAGATACTCGCCCAGTTGCTCTGGGCTGGGCTGTTCCATCAACAGCTGGGACTGGCTGTGTTCCGTTTCTCCATGCGGTGTTTACGCTTGCTGATTGCACCCGGCTGGCTGGGGGCAGCCGCTGCTTCTGCAGTGGCGGAGTGGCGCTCCATCTGGGGTCTCCATGCTGCGGCTGCCGGGGAGAGAATGAGCCCTGCGGTGGGCTTTCAAAACCTTAAGCATCGGGCCGGTGAGATAGCTCAGTGGCATAAGCGCCTGCATAAGTGGCAAGCGCCAGGTCCCGAGTTTGACTCCCAGTACCCACGTTAAAAAACAAACAAACAAACCTTAAGCATTGAGCTTGGCCAGTCCCACACCCCACGCCTCCAGGACAGCCGAGCCGGGGAAGGGCTCCTGTCTCCCCATCCCGCAGCTCGTTCTTCTAGACAGAGAAGTTGACTTCGTGGTGTTGGGTGTAAAGAATTTTGGCATGGAGAGATGGTTATGACCTATTTATAAAGTATTTCGGAATCACTTACGTGAATATTTTGTCCTAATTCTGTATAATTAGAAGCTAGAAACCCCACTCTGTGATTTTTTTTTTTTTTCACCAGCGTAACCTATATTAGAACTATCTCCATGTGGGTTTTCAAAAAAGAAAGCATTTGAACAAAAACACAAAAGGAATTGATTTTATCTGCACTGTTCTCAAATGCTTGGGAATTAAGCGATTGCGTAAGTAGTGGCGGAACCTGGCTAACTCTCGTACTCGACTGCAGGCGTTTCTTCAGCAGCAGCAGAGGGAGCATCATGCAGAAATGTAAATTCCTGCTTCAGGCTGCGGAGCCTGGAGTCTCCCCTGCCTGGTTCTTTCTCCTCGGCCTCAGGGGAGCGAGACCTTGTCCCTGCAGGTGACCCTCAGGACGTGGATTCAGCTAACCAGGGAGCCCTCTGTCCTTGGAGGCTTCTCACCGCTGGGCCTGCCCCACATGTGGGCAGATGCAACCCTACCGTGTCCGCCCGGAGCGCAGGGAGGGCAGCCGCATCGCTGGCGTGGCGGTGCAGGCTGTGAAGAGAGACTTGCAGACAAATCTTCCCTCTTTTCATGTTTTGGAGCTCAGGTGCACAGAATGACGTGCTGCCTTTGTGGGTCCAGCGTGGCCCTCTGTTGTGTGGCTGCTGAGTTACTATTAGTGTAATGGGCACCTGCAAGCTCTCCATTGGAACAAGAGCTGGGGCCTTGGTGATTCCCAGGGTCCACCCGGTGGTTCTCCAGCCTCCTGTACACCAAGGCCCTTGCTCCCCATGTCCTGGCTCTCTGTCCCTTGCCTTCTGTGGGTCCACCTTCCTCCGGCTGGTGCCATGCCATCCTACCTATGCAGCTTGTCCCGAAAGCCCGTGTCCTGCCTGCTCCTTCCAGCAGAGGGACTGGTTGGCGTGGTCCGGTCAGACTGGGCGGTAGGTAGGTGGGAGATGAGCACAGCGCAGAGGCCCCGGCAGGTATGAAAGCTCTTGGGTGCAGGAGTAAGGCGTGTTCGGGGCTGCACGGTGCGGGTTGCAGCAGGGGGGACTGGCCAGTGGCCAGGGGACAGCTGGGCTGGAGCTGAGCCCTGAGCAGAGGAAGGGGTGTCCCTGTGGGTGGGGAGGACCTCTTGGGGGGTTGCCCCAGGTAGGGCAGGAGGTATGGGGTGCAGCTGTCCAGGATGAAACTCGGAGCTTGGTCTCAGGACAGCTGGCCCTGGCCCGGGGCAGGAGCTCCTGGCCGCAAGGGGAGGCTGCGGCTGGCTGGGGCCCTCTGGAGACGGCATTGCCACGAAGTGGAGGCCCTGGAAGTGCAGGGGTGTCCGGGTCAGCACGGGGAGTGGCTGTGAGGGCCACCCCTCTCCGCAGCAGGCCAGTCCCCTGCCTTAGGTCTGGGAACTCCTGAGTGGCCCAGGCTTATTTCTGCTGCTGCCAGCGCAGTGCTGGGTGGGTACAGTGTTTCCTGTGTCCCCTCCTGCAGCCCATGGGGTCCAGCTGCCCAGAGGCAGAGGAAGGGGAGGGTGGGAAGCTGCACCCTAGCCCCAGCATCCGCCACACCAGACTGGGAACGGCAGCCCCTCCTCCCAGGGACGTGGAGCCAGGCACAGGCTCCGCGAGGGGCTTTCCCCTTGGCACGGGGTGGGCTTGCAAAACAACCAGAGATAGAGATGGGGCATCGCCAAGCTCGGGGGAGAGGCTGTCTCCCAGAGTGATTCAGGAAATTGGCAGTTGGGACTGGTTCAGTTTGGTTGCTTTTCTCCCCTTCGATACTGGAGGTTGAATCTACCCCCTTCACACTCAGCTACTTCCCTAGCCCTTTTTTAGTATTTGTTTTGAGACAGGGTCTCACAAAGTTACCAAGTTGCCCAGGCTCGGCTTGAATTTGTGATCTTCCTGCCTCAGCCTCCCAGAGTGCCAGGATTACAGAACAGCACCACCATGCCTAGCAGCTCAGCTGCTTTTGCAGTTAGATGCCTCTTCCTGTTTCGGTTTCCTGGTTCATGAACCTCTGCACGTGAAGGGCCCCCCACCCGTGCAGCCCCTATGTTGTAGCCCGGGGCTGGCTGTGCGTCTGGAGAAGTGAGGTGATGCCCCTGTTCTGGGCCCAGGGGAAGGAGGGTTCTGACTTCCGAGAGGAAAGTGGGCTCCCACAGGGGCAGCTCAGCCTTCATGGAGGGCCACCCCTGGACACAGCCATGGGAAGCCCCTCCTTCCGTGTGGTACCTTTGACCCCAACCAGTCATCCTCCGACTGTGGCCACCAGGGAACTATCTTCTCCCACTGGCCCCGCTCCAGCCCTTCCCTGTGCCCTTCCCTACCTGGCCACCCTCTCATGCACCCAGGAGGCTGAGCAGGCGAGTGGGCATCTGGAAGGGCAGGCGCACCTGGGCCAGTGTGTCGGGACGATTTCCTTTCTTGAAATTCCCTGTGGGCCGGTCTGTTCAGATCAGCACCATGAGGGAGGTCAGAGGCAGCCTGACTGTGCCGCTGGTCGCTGCTGCTGGGCGGATGGACCCCAGGACATGCTGGCCGTGCCTGGCTCCGGGCCCTGGTGAGAGGCACTTGAGCTGTGTCTGGTTAAATCACATTTATGAGGCAGATGGGCGTCAGCTTCCACAGGTATCACCTGGCCTTCCTGCAGAGCCAGACTGTGAGCTGGAAGTCACCCGGTCCCTGTCACCTGTGGGTGTCGGCAAGTGGCCAGGACTCCTGGGTGTGTGCACTTGGCCTGGTCCCTGTGTCTTCCTGTCTCAGGGCCAGGGCAGGTGAATTTGGAGACGAGGCCCTGGGACAGCATTCCTTTGTCGCTGGGGGCCCTTTCCCCTCTGGTCACTGAGAGCTGCGCCTCTTGATGGAACTTTGATGGCTCAGAACAAACAAGCCTCTGCCTCAGAACGGCGCCACCCGCTCGCGTTCCTGCCAACCTGTTGGGCTGGTTGAGCCAGGTGTCCATGCCTGCGTCCCTGCGTCCCTGCGTCCTGCCCTCTCTGGGGGGCCACGGCCCTGCCTTCAGGCTCCGGGCGGCCCAGTGCTGCTGGAGGCGAGTGGAGCAGCCCCTCAGCCTCGACGGTGCTGGTGCCGAGCCGGCTCGGGGCAGCGCTGAATCTGCCGGCCGGCAGTGGCCGCCCGGAGCGAGGCTGCTGGGGAGAGAAAATCTGCTCCACCTCCGCGTTCCAGAGTCTGGGTTTTCCTGAAGAGGACGTGGTCCGCTGCTCAAAGGCTTGCGGGCATGAGATGATGTGGTAAGCTTCCGCGATCTCTCTCTCTCTCTCTCTCTCTCTCCTGTTTCAGGTGATTTTTCTGGCATGGTTTTAATTAGGACAAAACAATTGCAGTTTTATCTGCAAGTTACTATTCTGGCCACGTTTTTATACAATGCAGCTTTCTGTTTTGTTTTGTTTTGTTTTTTGTTTTTTCTGTGATACTGGGGCCTGGACTCAGGGTGCACTGAGCTACATCCTCAACCCTTTTTATTTTATTCTGAGGCAGGGTCTCACTAAGTTGCCCAACCTGGACTCAAACTTGGTGATACTCCTGCCTCGGCCTCCTGGGTCACTGGAATGACAGGCGTGTATCACTGTTCCTGGCTAGATTTTATTTTGTTTTTGCTTTCACCTTTCGCTGCGTGTAGAGCTTGCCTTCAGAGGCGGTGGAAAGGAGCATGTTCTGGTTGGTTGCATGTTTTCTGCATTGGTGTTTGGCAGTGGCTGCCTCTTTCTGGTGAGGTAGGAAGGTTCTAGTGAGATGTATGGGTCTCTTGCTGTTCCTACGAGTAGAGTCAGCGTTATGACTGCTGCGTGGAGGAAGGAACGGGAGAGTGGATGGGCTGTCGGTTGGCACCTTGGCCTTTGTGCCCAAGGACCCAGTGGTGGATGGCACCAGTGGGTCCTGCCGGTGCCCATCAGTTGCCTCCTCTCCGTCTTTGTGAGCAGGGCAGTGAGGGCCGTGGGTTTGATTTGCTCTGATTTGCTGGCTACCCAACCTTGGCTCATCAGTGGTTCTGGTCTTGGCTTGTGTTGTGCCGAGCTTGTCCCTACAGCTGCCCTCAGCTGCAGGCCAGGGGGATGAGGACCCTGAGATGAGGTGGGGTTCGTGCAGCCCCAAGCTCTGGGTGGAAAGTGATACCTGAGATAGGAAAAAGGAGCTACCGCCGAAAGCCAGTTCCTGCAGCTGCGTGGGTGCAGTGGGCACTGAGTGGCCTTGTGGACGCTGTGCTGATCAGCTGAGGCCAAGTTCAGGCCTGACCTGAAAGAGCCAGCGGCTGGAGGCGTGAGCCAGGGGAGGCGCGTGTATGTGCGCACGAGTGAGTGTGCACGAGCGTGTGTGCTGGGAGCGCTGGGGCCAGGTGCAGTTTGAACTCGGCTGCACACCTGTGCTGCCCACAGAGAGGCATGCTGGGAACCGTGCCGAGGGGGCAGACACCGAGGTGTTGGGTCACATCAGGCCCCGAGACCTTGCAAAGCCCTGGCACAGCAGCAGAGTTTGGAACCTGGATCGCGGGCTGGCAGGGCAGGGGTGTGGGAGGGTTCTGCACGGGGCAGGGCAGAATTATTTGAGATGCAGTCCTTGCTGGTGCTTTCAAAGCATGCTACTGCAGATTAATTTTTAAGAATTAAAACCTCTCTGTGGGGCCAGGGATATAGCTCAGCGGCACAGAGCCTCCCTGGCAAGCGCAAGGTCGTGAGTTCAATTCCTGATACCAAAAAAAAAAAAAAAAAACCTCTCCGCTCAGAATCACCAGCAACCTGCACTTCTGGTGTGAACTCAGCTCTGTGGAGTGAGACTCTTAGTGTTCTAAAGGGGGAGATGAGAGCATCTCACAGGTCAGCCCCCCGGACCAGAGAGCCCCGCACGCTCGCGCGTTCTGCCCACTTTGTGAAGTAGAAGGAAACACAGTTTTTGGTGTACGATCGCCTCTGCAGCAGTGGCAGTCCAGGCTCCCCTGTGGGGTCCCAGCTGTGTCTTGCCACCTCTCTCCTTGTGGAATGGGCTGGAAAGTGGATGGTTACAGATCTCATCCTCCGAAGCCACCTGAGGCCTGCTGTTTACTGAACGAGTGGCCAGAGGGCGGATGGATCCTTTAGTCATAGAAAGTTCTTCCCACGGTATCTGCTTTAGAAATTGTTTTATGCCTTAATTTCTTTTTAAAAAATTGTATTTATTTTAGTTTTTTTTTGAGACAAGTTGCTGTGTTCCAGGCTGGCCTTGAACTTGCTATGTAGCCCAGGCTGGCCTCGAACTCACAGGGATCCTCCTGCCTCAGCCTCCTGAGTGCTGGGATGACAGGCCTGTGTCACCACTCCTGGCTCAGTGCTTAACTTCTTAAGGCCAGCGAGACTCGGGCTGTCCTCTGTAGGAGCCACCACCAGCTTATAGCTGATCCCGCAGTTGTCACCCAGAGCTGCCGCCCTCTTTTCCTGGTGGCAGGATGTTGGGCATTGGCCAGGTTTTCTCCAGGGCCCCAGTGGAGGGGAACGGGGAGAGGGGTCCACCGAGTCTTGCTAGAGCGAGGGGACATTTTCTGACTCGAGCGGGGCCTGGGGTTGTGGCCCTGTGGGGTGTCAGGGTGGTGTCTCTGTCTTCTGTCCTCCTGCTGGTGGCCTTTGTCCCCGTCCTATCTCCCTCTGTGTCACCCAAGTCTGCACCCCAGGCCACGCATTTCTGGGCGGCAGTGGTTTGTCCTGCAGTTACCCGGATGCTGTCCTTGCGGGGGCTGGTGATGGGTGGGTGGTGCAGGGGGAGTGGGGTGCAGGTGTGGGCCACGTGCACGGGGTCGTGGATGCGCGAGGAGGTTGTGGGCAGTGCAGCGGGCAGCAGGTCTTCTCTTCCATCACCGGTGCCTCAGGGCTGATGCAGCTGGGGACTGTGTGGCCAGGAGGGCTTCCTGGAGGAGGGGCCTCTCGTGGCCGGTGGAGGAAGCAGGGGAGGGCCCTGGTCCACGGAAGGGATCGGAAAGGTGAGCACCAGGGAGACCGAGGGTTTGCTGGGTGAGCGGCGGTGCCCGGTCATGGAGGGCTGTCGTGCATAAAGACGGTGACCCTGACCAGAAACTGCCTGAAGGAGGACAACGTGTGTCCTTCAGGGCCCCACCCCGACCTGAGCATGAGGCTGAGGTTGCGCGCCGTCTTTGTGCTGCTCCAGGCTGTCACTGGGGTGAGTTTGTGGTGCTGAGGCCTTTGTGGGGAGCCCTGGGTGCCCGGCAGGAGCGGGGCTGCCCTGTCTTGCCGCTAGGCTCCATGCCTTGGTTTTCTTGTTTGTCACAGGTGCGAGGATGAAGTCAGGTCACTGGGGACCCCGTGGTCACATCTCATGCCTGTGCACAGTGACCCCAGATCAGGGCCGCGTCCTCAGCCAGGGTGGGCTCCCCTGACCCCTCGTTTCTCAAATCACCTGCACCTGACCGTGGCCCTTGGTCCCTTGCTGGTCTCCTGGCCAGAGCCACCTTCGTGGGTGCCTGGCCCCGGGTACCCCACCCCTGCAGGCGCACGGAGCGGGTATTGTGGACCCTTAGGCCCACCTGCCACGCAGTGCCAAGCCGCACCCCGCTCCCTCTCGTGTGCCTGCCAGCGGGGTGTGCCAGGGCTCCGTGAGCTTTGGAGGAGGAGCCAGGCCCTGGGGGGCGGTGACTGGCCTGCTGGGTGCTGGTTGCGCTGGGCAGGTCAGGTGATGAGGGTGAGGTGGAGACAGACTGTTCGCAGCGAGTGGCTTAGAGATGGGTCAGAGCATGGGTGTGGGGGGTTGGGAGACAGTGGGTCCCCAGGCAGCCCCTTTTCTAGGAGGTGGCATTTTGGACTTTGCGGAGCTGTTGCTATGGGTGAATTTCTGTCTTTTTCTGCTCCCCCTTTTATGCTTTGGATCTCAGACGTTTCCAAGGCCTCCTCCCCAAACAGGAAAGCTTTGGGAACCTGCATGGATCAAGTAGACTCTGCCTGCATCCGTGGGTTTATCCGTGATTCATAACGTGGTGGCCTCGTTGAAGGGCATGGGCAGAGGCGTGGCCTTGGGGGTGACATCTTGTTCCCAGCCCCTTCCTCTTGGACTCTGTCTCTGCTTCCCAGCTGCCATGAGGTGAGCAGTTCTCCTCCACTGTGCTCTCTGCCGTGGGCCAGTGACCATGGACTGACACTGCTGACCCCGTGAGCCTAAAGAAACATTTGCTCCTGTAAGTTGATTTTCTCAGGTATTCCTCATGGTGATGGACAACTGGCCAATGCCTCCACTTCCTTCCTTCCTTCCTTCCTTCCTTCCTTCCTTCCTTCCTTCCTTCCTTCCTTCCTTCCTTCTTTCCTTCCTTCCAGTACCCAAATAGGGTGCTGGCTGGTGAGCCCAGGAGTCCTCACTTCCCCACCCTATGGCCCTCCTTGGTACAGGGGAGCTGGAGGGGCCTCTAGCCCTTTTCTGCCAGCATGAAAACCACGCTGTAGGAAGCCAACCTTGCATGGTCCTTCCTTGTGGGAGGAGGAGACCATCTAGGGGTGGAGTTGCGGTTTCACTGGGCACTGTCAGGCTGCCCCCCACACCCGTCCCCAGTGGGCAGGGCTGTTTCCCTGTCCCTGAATGCTGTGACTGTGGTCTGTTAGGGAACAGGGCCTCTTGGTGCAAGTGGAACTGGCATTTCGCTCCTTGTAAATGCAGGTTAATTTCACCTTTCCCAGGTTTAAGATCTGCTTGTATTTTTTGTTTTCTGCAAACTGGCTGTACCTTTTGTCCATTTTTCTACTGGCTGTTTATCAGCATTGGACACATTAATTCTTTGTGATAGGTGTTGAAATACTTTCCCCCGAATTATTTTGACTACTTATGAAAGATTTTGTCTCATAGGAAATTATTATTATTATTATTATTATTGTTTTTTTTCTTGAGGTGCTGGGGTTGTAGCCCAGGGCCTGGTGCGTGCCTGGCAAGCCGCCTGCTCCCGAGCTACACCTCCACCCAGGGAAATTGTCAACACGCGCTGTCTTGTACTGCTTCACGTCTCTCTCCGGAGGACCTGTGTGGCCCCAAGGTCACGGACAAGCCCTCTCCGCACCTCCATCCTTTAACACCTTCATTAATTTTCATGCAAATCCTCGGTCACTTTCCAGGTTATTTTGCACAGGTGTGAGGCATGGGTCTGACGTTGTCTTTTTCCAGATAGCTCCCCGGGTGTGCCAGCGTCAGTTGTTATAATTCAGTACTTTCCTTCCGGTTTAAGATGCCACCTGGGTCTGTTTCTGTGCCCTCTGGCCCAGCCCTGGCCCTGCTGCCCGCTCGAGGGGCTGCAGCCCTGTTGAGGTCTGTGATGTGCTAGGCCCAGGCTCCCCACAGCACTCTCACTGTTCACGCTTTTCCTGGCTCTTTAACGTACTGAATTTTCCTGATGAGCCTTAATCTCAGCCTGTCTTTCTTTCTCTAAAACCTTCACGTCGTTTATTTAGGGGATTATGTTAAATTCGTAGATAAAGCCGAGCATAGTGTGCAGACCGATGCTGGGTTGGTGCTGGCCTCCGGCGGTGTGAGCGTGGCATGCAGGTGTCCGTCTGAGCCCGGCCTTCAGTTCTTTTGGGGGTGGACCCAGGAGCGGGTTGCCGGCTCTTGGCTCGCCGTAATTCCACGTGGAAGTTCTGAGGGACCGCTGCTCTTCCCCTCCCCGCCCCCGCCCCGCTGTGGGTGCTGGAGGCCAGGCCGCAGCTCTGCTGCTCCGCACACAGCTCCCAGCTCCTGTCCCCGCTGGGGCCTGGTGTGTGACAGGAGCAGACCCTCCCCTTGAACAGCTATGGGCTATTCTCCTCTCTGAGCCCTGGTTTCCTCGGATGCCTTGAAAGGGGTCACGGTACTCAATATGGATTGAGACCTCGTCCTAGCGCTGCCAGGCCTGAGGCGGGCACTGCTGTGCAGGCGCTGAGTGGGTGCGGCTGGCATGCTGGAGTGGGTGCTGTCCCCAGGGCAGAGCGCTGTCATTGAGTCACCTGGGGGGTCCTGAGACCACAGCTGCCTGCCCCCTCACTCCCTACCTGGTACTCTGCTGCCCGCTGGGCTTTATCTCCACCACCTGTGCCTGGACCCGGCCACCACCCTCTCCTCTGCTGGGTCGCAGGTGCTTGGACCCACACTGAGCTGGGAGAGGGACCCAGCACCTCACTGAGGCCTCGCCTGTGCCTGCTGTTTCTGCTGTGGTTTGCTCTAGCAAGAGGATCCGAGTGGCTTTCTGCAGTGTGCAGGACAGCTTCTGTGTGCCATTAGCCCACCCTGTCAGTGTCACTCCTCCAGGTGGCCCCCCAGGCTGTCACCACCTGTCCCCAGGCACTGTGGTGCATTCTTCTCCCTGCTTAGAGCAATGCTTGCCCTGCAGCCAGGAGGCAGTGCCTAGGGTTGGTCTGCAAGCCACGCCTGTCTGCACAGGCACAGAATGCAGAGCGTGCCCAGCACGCAGTAGGTGCTCGTTAAACGCTACTTAGGTGACTCAGTCGTGTCATTCTGAATGTCCAGCGGGTGAGGCTCTGGGCCCTCGTCATTGCCGCCTGTCACCTCTTCCCTACTGGGTAGGGTGCTGCGCTGGCAGAAACGTGCCTGTGAGCGCCTGCAGGTGTGACCACAAGGGACAAGTTCCTGGTCCCTTGCAAGTCCAGCTGCAAGGTGACCCTCCTGCATCGCTGCTTCGGGTGGGGCTGCGCCGGGCATCCTGATCCTGGTTCTAGGTTTGTCTGTCTGAGACCTGCGGAATTGCCATCTTTGAGGCATTTACAGGCCTGGACAGGAGCATCACCCACAGCCTGGGACCACCTGGTCTCAATGCTGAGAGTGAGGAGCTATGATAAACCAACCTGCTGCCACCTGCTTCCTTCCTCCTGCCTGCCCAGCCAGCGCTGCGGTGGGGCTGGAGCTGGGCAGGAGCTACTGTGTGGCTCACGGGGAGGTTTCCTCCTGTGCCCCACGTGTCACGCTGAGTGTGGACGTCCTCCTGGAGGGGACCTACTTCCCGACTGGCGAGGGAGGACAGACCGGGGAGAGCAGCATTTTCCCAGTCCTGCTGCAGTGATGGGAAAATTGCAAAGTGAGTGCTTCTGCTAGGAGTTCTTGTGTGGGCTTCCTGTTGCTTAGCTTACCTGCGTATACAGCAGAGGTTTCTGGCTGCCTACCTGCTCCTAAGATGTAGGCTTTCCTGCTAGCTTTGTGTTGGTAAATGAACATCCTCGTGGTCACACTGCCAAGTCCCCCTCTCAGTGTCACGGGCAGAGGGGCCTGTGAGCTGTCGAACAGCACGATGGAACAGCATTAACGGAGGCATGTGCTGGGGAGGCCGTCCTGGGTGGAGCCTTGAAGTGCAGCAGTCAGCTTATGTTCCTGTTGTGCTACTTGGCTCTCGCCTTGCCTCCCCAAGCCTCAGTTTCCCTGTCTGTCAGTTGGTTTATCATAGCTCCTCACACTCAGCATTGAGACCGGGTGGTGTCATCATTGTGCCTGCAGTTTCCTGACATGGTACTCTGCTGTGGACCTAGATGAGGGCCATGCCCTCGGTCTTGTGGAGAATGGTTCTCCCTTGCTGCCAGGTGGTGCCCAGGCAGGCTTTGGGCTGGGGGAGGCCTGGGGACAGTGGGGGCACCATGCTGGGGTGCTGACACTCTGCTGGCCATGTAGGGCAAGCCTGGACCGTGGCCGGGTCCCCTAGGGACCATCCCGGTGGGTGGCACTAACACCTGCACCAGGTGCCTCCCCTGCTCACAGAACAGGAAACTGAGGCTGAGGCTGGGGCTGAGGCTGAGGGTGAGGTCAGGGGCAGAAGCTGTGCTGGGCATCCCTGCAGCGCCTGCTACTTCCTGGCCACAGGCTGAGCCCATTGCATTTTGGGCATCAGAGTCCTCGCTGCCCGCGGCCCCCTCCCACACGGCCCTCCCTGTCCTGTCCACCCCAGTACTGGGCTGGGTCCTGGCCGGGAAGCATGGGGTGGCACCAGCACCGTGTCGGGAGCATCTTGGGGCCTTTATCCTGGCTTCCCTTGCTGTGATGCGGCAATGTCACCACAGCCCCTAAACGCCCCATGATGGTGATGTAGGAAGCCGGATTCCGCATTTGCTGGTCACTGTTTTTGAGACTGAGTCTACATCTCCTTCACTGTCACCACAGCTGGCTAGATGTGGGCCTCTGGCACCATCCCACATCACCCAAAGCCTGCCTGGGCACCTCCTGGCACCAAGGGAGAACCATTCTCCACCAGACCGAGGGCACGGCCCTCATCTAGGTCCACAGCAAAGTACCTGTGTCAGGAAATTGTAGGCACAAGGATGATACCACCCAGTCTCAACGCTGAGCGTGAGGAGCTACTGATAAACCAACTGACAGACAGGGAAACTGAGGCTTGGGGAGGCAAGGCGAGAGCTGAGTAGCACAACAGGAACACAGCTTGACTCTGTTGCACTTCAAGGCTCCACCCAGGACGGCCTCCCCAGCACGCGCCCCAGCACCCTTGTAGTAGCTCTCCAAGTTGTGGCCCTGTTACCTCTCCAGGTCAGGCATGGGGTACGGAGAAGGTCACGTCACATGGCCGAGGTCACAGGCCAAGGCTACCAGGGTCTGACTCCCTGCTGCCCCACCCCTGTGGTGCCTGGGCTGTGGGACAGATGTGGCAGAGGCACAGGAGGGGAAGATGCAGCCCACCTTGGACAGGTAAGCACCTGACCCCCTTCAGCCATGTGACAGTGGCCATGGGTCCTTGGCAGAGTAACAGGTGGCAGATGGTGCTGAGCACAGCTGGGAAGAAATAGGAGGCCCCGGAAGGGATCAGGATGGGGCAACGGCCCAGGCAGGTCTTAGGGGTCTGGGGGGGTCCTGATTCCTCCTGTGGGGACCCGCTGCATCCACAAAGCAGCCTGCAGGTCAGGGACAGCCCCAAGCCCCAAAGCTTCGGTGGGGCCTTCTGCAGATGCCCCTGTGTCCTGAGGCCCCATGGGCCCTGGGCCAACCAGCCGGGCCGAGTGTCCCTGCCTCCCAGGGCTGCCTGGGCCTTGGGGGTGCCCGGGGTCACTCTGCAATCAAACCTTAGCTCCTCACTCCTGCATCTGCGCCCCAGGCCTGCAGGGTGGGAAGCGGATGCTGATGTCTACCGAGCCCCGCACTGTGCTGCTGTGACAGCTGGATTCGGAGGACCCTGCTCCTGCCGTTCGTAAGCGCGGATTGCTGGGCTGTCGGGAGTTTTATGAGCTCATTGGTAGAAGTGAAAGTTTATAAACGTAAAGTTAGATCAGTGAGACTGAAAACAAGCACAGGTACACACCACAGGCTCGTCATCCGGGTTACTCCCCGTGTTTTACTGTGGTGTGCGGGAGGGCATTGGGTCCCTTGTGTCCCGGTGGTGGATGTCCCAGGTGGTGACGGCTGCTGGCCAGGGCGAGGGTCACACCGGGGACGCCTGTCCAGACTCCTGGCGGTGACGGGGACGGTGTTAACACACAGTGTAGAGCTGGTGGGGAGGCTGGTGGGCACAGAGTTGAGGCTGCGTGACGTCCTGTGTTGATGGGGTTACAGAGGTCCCGCGGCGGCCCAGCCTTCAGGACTGTTGTGGAATTGGTGCGAGGGCAGTATCTCTGGGACAGCCTTGAGGTTGGGCAGACCTGCATGTGTCCTGAGGCTGGCATTGGGCAGACGGGGACAGCTAAGAGGACAGTGTCACACCACAGCCCCCTGGGGGCACAGGGATCCAGGGAGACAGGCTGGTAGCTGGGAGCTGTATCAGCATTTGGGTTCTTGGGTCCCTTATTGTGGGGAGTTAGAGAACAGTGAGGCCGGGGGGTCCTGGCCCTCCTTTCCCCTGCAGAATCTGCTGCATTTCATGCCCTCTCAGCTGCCCTCGTTGTCCTTGTCCATCCGTCTGCGGGGTCACTGCGATCCCAGGCCTTGCTGACTGTGAGGTTTGGGCCGTCTTCCCAAGAGCACCGAGCCTTGGCTGGGACGAAGGGGCCGGGTCGTGTCCAGCATCCTGGCGCCGTGGGGTGTTGTGGAGGGGAAGGTTGGCATCCGTGGGAGAGTGGGCGTGGTTTATCTGGGATCTGTTGGGTGTGAGGGGTGCAGCCGGGCAGGCTGCAGGGCTGCAGAAAGAAGCAGGGGCCAGGCGATGGCGTGGAAGAGGCCAGCGCCTGCTTGCTCTTGCCAGTCTTGGGTTGGGAAGGGAAATGAGGGCTTCTATGGTTCCCAAGCCTGGGCGCGGACACTGCCTCCTTTGTGCGTCCGGAAGCCATTCGGCGCTTTCACAGGCAGCATGCTCACACCCAGCGGGCGGCTGGACTCTGTCCCGCTTGCACAGAGAGGCCGGGGAGCCTGGGGTGCTGGGAGCCCCCACGGTCCTGCCCCGCAGGCGCCGCCCTCCCCAGGCCTTCTGTGTGGAGCCGGCTCCGAGAGACGTGCGGTTACAGGGTCCTCGACGTGTGCCCCCAAACAGCTGCAGCTGAGGCGTCCAAGCGTCCACTTCCAGGTGGAGGGACGGGCACAGGCTGGGTTACGCGGGGCGCGCCCTCCAGATGGTTGGTGGTCAGGCCAGAGCCCTGTGCTGCCCGGGGCGGGTCCGATGAGGGACAGCAGGGGCTCCCAGGAGCCATGAGGGCAGGGGCTGGGCCCTGCTGAGAGGGGCTGCGGAGTTTGGGCTCCGCGTCCTGTGGAGCTGGACGGGGGCAGGGGAAGAGTGCCTGGTGGGGTATTCCGGGGAGAGCAGCTGGGCCGCGGGCTGAGGAGTTTGCCTCCTCCCATGGATGGTGGGGAGTGGGGCTGGGCACTGGGTGTGGGGGCTGCAGGGGACCAGGGGCACAGGGCTGCAGCACCCAGGATAGCAGGTGCTGCCACATGGGCAGGAAGGCGTGGTGAGGACAGCTCTTGCTCTGGGCTCGCACGCAGGTCCGAGATCCAGCCCTGGGATACAGGCTGTCCTGGCCTCAGCCTCGGTTTCCCTGTGTGGAAGTGGGGGTGTTGTGGGTGGCACAGTGTCCCCTTCAAATGTGTGCCCCCTGGGACCTGCCATAGGACCTTACTGGACGCGGTCAGAGTGAGGTCATGGGGACAAGTTCGTCCTGGCATGGGTAGGATGCTGCTTGGCCTAGACAGGGTGCGGGCGTGGACTTGGAGGTCGCCCTTCCTGGGCCAGGCACGTGGAAGCACAGCCCGGTTGGTGCCCGGGCCTGATGGATTGGCACGAATTCTGACCTTCCAGCCCACAATGTGGACATTCGTACTTTTACAGGGGGTTTGGGCCGGAGGGTGGGGAGGGGCCTCCAGGACCCCCTGCTCCTGGACTGCATGTTGGGGCGCCTGCCTGGGGCGGGTGAGCAGGGCAGCAGGAGGACCGCGGGGAACTGAGCCCCGTAGGTGGCCAGCCTGTGTTCAGTGGACACCGGGCAACACTGGGTGCCTTTGTCCCTGTCCCAGTGCGGTGGCCTCTTTAGCTAGCTGAAGCTTAAGAGAGGAGGCGGGGCTGGCCTCGGGGAATTCAGAATAGCAGGGGAGGGGAGCTCAGCTGGAGCCGCCAGTGAGCCTGGCAGGGCGCAGGTAGGAGTGTAGGAGCCAGTGTCCGCCGCTCTGCTCAGGTGTGCGCGGCTCCACCCAGGTGTGTGCACCTCTGCTCAGGTGCATGTGGCTCCGCCCAGGGGTCCCTCTCCACTCGGGTGTGCACAGCCTTCTGGCAGCCCGGGGTCTCTCTGTGCGGCTGCTGTAGTAGGAGGAAGGGTGGCCGGAGCAGTCCTCCGGAAGCGCAGGAAGTAGGTTTTCTGTGGCACTAGGATTTCTGTATCTGTTCTTTTCCTGCCGTTTTATCCTCGCGTTCTGAGTTAGAGCCACAGCAGCCGCGGTGCTCGCACTGTCTGGGGAGGGGACTGTGGAGTCTGTGTTTAATGAGCGCAGTTTCGGCTTTACCAGATGAAGCGTTCTGGGCTGGATATGCAATGTTGGGAACTGCACCTTTTAAAATGAATAGGTTGGGAAGTCTTCTGTGTATTTTACCGTAATAAAATAATTTTTTCAAAAGAGCAACAGGAAAACATAGGGCCGACACTGGAGAGAGAACTGTTAAAATCCACCCTGAGCTGGCGGTGTGGTGCAGCGCCCTGCACGCCCTGTGTCTCCTCACTTGCCCCTTAGCATGACATGACTGCTGGGAAGTCACATTCCAAATTGGTGTGTCGCGGGAGGCCACAGTGGACGTCACAGAGCCCAGGCCCTGCACATGAGGGTTCACGGTGGGCGTGGTGGGCACGGTGCTATCTTCCCTTTTTCCTAGGAACCTTTCCGGGCACGAGAGGGGCTGCGCATGTTGCATTTGGCCCTAGACTGGCATCTCTGGGCAGATCCCCTGATCAGGGCATCCGCGTGCTTGGTCCTGACGCACACCCAGCCCCTGGTGAGTGCTGATTCCTGGTGGGCAGTGTAGGCAGCTTACGCAGGAGTTAGGAGGTGAGCTTGTAATTTTTCCCAGTTTATTCAAGCTGTCTCATAACCAGGATACTCATCTTCATATATCACATTAGCTACTCATACTTCCTGTTTTATTGCTTTTTTTTTTTTACTTTTTATTTTGAGACAGGGTTTCACTAAGTCACTGTGTTGCCCAGGCTGGGCTCAGACTTGTCATCCTCCTGTCTCAGCCTCCCAGAGTGCTGGAATGACAGGCGTGTGCCACCCTGTCTTGCTTTTCTTTTTACCAAGTGGAAGGTTTTTACATCTGTCCAGTTGTCTGTTAGACTTTTTTGCTTTGTGAAGTCATTTTTCAGTGTTTTTTTTTTTTTTTGTTTTGTTTGAGACAGGGTTTTGCTATTTAGTTCAGCTGATCTTGAACTCACTATGTGGCCCAGGTTGGCCTTGAACTCACAGCGATCCTCCTGCTTCAGCCTCCCGAGTGCTGGGATTACAGGTGTGGGCCACCACACCTGGCTCGGTCTCTTAATATCAATCACTGTCTCCTCTCTAGGGTTTGCCAAGTAGCAAGTTCTCTTTTCTTTCGTTTGGTCTGGTTTTCAGTTTACTGTTCCCTCAACCCCTCTGGAATTCACAGTTCCGGTATGCGATGTTTCTCCACATGGTAGCTGTCCCCCACCCTCGCCCGCTGCAGCACTGCCCACCCCTGGGCTCCTGCTAGCTCCCAGGGGATGCTGGCCACCAGAACCACCCATGTAGGTTCTGTGTGCCAGGGACCCAGATGAGAGCCTGGGCCAGGAGCACCCTTGGCCCCTCCCCTGGAAGCTCCCTGCCTCAGCTGCCCCGCAGCTAAGAGCCCACTCCCATACCTGCTGGCCAAGGTCTGGGGTCTCCACCAAGTCTGGTCCCAAGCTGCAGTGCCATCTGGAGCGGGCAGGTGGGTTGGGCCGATAGGCACCTCCTCCTGCCATTGTGCTGCCCTCTGGGCTCTGTGCTGCGGCCCCCAGCAAGAAGCCAAAGCCCTTCCACTCCACACCCTTTTCTCCTCCCACGGAAATGGTCCTATGGCTTCCTGGTTCCAGATCAAGGTCCAGCCCCTGCTGGGCCTGTGTCATCTCTGATTTCTAGAACACCTTCGCCTTGTCAGGATCATTCCTGCTTTGCAGGTGGAAAACCCAGCGGGGAGCCCATCTGCCCGTCCCGCTGTGGCCCTGGGCATGAGGTGCTGGATGTGGGGAGGGGCTGCTACTCCCCGGCCCCCTGGGAGTCTGGGGGCTGCCCTGGCTGTCCTGATGTAACTGGGGCATGTAAATCCCTTGGTGCACACAGGTGTGCATTTGCACATGACCTGCTGCCCAGGTTGGAGGAGGAGGCGGGCGGGCCTTGGCCCCACCCTGCAGGCCAGGGGTGTGGGGAGTGCGGTCCTACTGGGCTCCTGCTCTGTCCCTGAAGGGTGCTTTGCAGAAAGGGTGGGGCCTGGGCTGAGTCTGTGGCTAGGCTAAGCCAGGCTGGACCCCGAGGACAAAGCATGGTGCAGAGAACCTGGGCGCTATCCCTGGACGTGCGGAGCTGTACCTCTGCTGTGTTGGTGACAGCAGGACTTTTGGAGAGCGGTCAGCCCTCCAACCCACACTCCGTGATGTGTTCTTCCCTTACCCTTGAGTCTGAGTCACCGTGGTGAGCCAGGATGGCCCGCTGGGGACCTGGGTGTCCTTCTGCCCTGCTGGGGCTTGGGGAGCCTGCTCTGGCTGAGGAAGGAGGAGTCCATGGGTGGCCAGCCTGGCGGGGTGGGGCGATGGATGGTGGCCCAGCCTGGTGGGCAAAGGTGAAGTCTGTGGCCACTCCCTGCCGGCAGGAGCTTGGGGACAGGAGCCGTGTGTGGCAGGTGTCGAGTGGCGAGTGACTGAGCCCGCTCTCTTGTAGGGAGCCCGCCCGTCATGTCCAGGTGAGGCCCAGGAGCTCGGTGCTGAACATGCTGAGGAGGTTGGACAGGATCAGGTTCAGAGGCCCCAAGAGAGAGGACTGCCTGGACCTCGCGGAGTCGCCCAATGCCTCGGACACCGAGTGCACCGACGAGCTGCCCCTGAAGATACCTCGGACCTCGCCCCGAGACAGCGAGGAGCTCAGGGACCCTGTGAGTACGCTGACCCCGAGCGTCCCCACCGTCCCTGGTGTGTGCTGGGACTCCCCCAGGTCCTCGGTGGCTGAGTCGAATGTGGACGTGGGCAGATTGCTGTCCCCGTGGGCTGGCTACAAACGGGAACGGGCCTGGCACCCCTCCTTGCCTTGCTCCCCCATCACCTGCCCACCACCCCCTCCAGACTCCTCTTGTCCCTGGGTGACCCTTTCTGTGCCCACTGGCTGCATCTCTCTGCCTTCCTCTCTGGTTGGCAAACTTCTTGTGCGGAAGTGTCGCTGAGACCCTGGCTCGACCTTGGGAGCGTACCGGTGGGCAGGGCCTGTGTGTCTGACCTGCCAGGTGTGTGTCACTGATGTCACTGATCCCTGATGGCTGGCTGGGCATTGGGATCCATGGAGCACCTCAGCTGGGCTGTGCCGGGGTGGGCATGGATGGAGGGTGCCCGCCTTCCGGAAGTGCTGTTTCGTGGGGTTTGGATGAGCAGAGCAGGCGGGTAGGGTGCTGTGTGCCCGCCTCTTCTCAGGCTGGCTGTGGCGCCTCCTCCTCACTGATCAGAGCCGCCCGGCCCAGCTACGGGTGCCCCCCCCGTGCCCATCATTCTTGGCCATGGGGTTTTCTCCCTGCCTGAGCCAGGTTTTCATCCCAGATGTAGCTGAATCGCTCCCTCCCCCTGCTCCTGTATTATTAATGCTCCGTAATAGGGCCGTGAGTGTGCGCTGCTCCCTGCAGGAATTAATAATTTACTGGCTCTGCCCTTAACAGCCTGGCCCCCCGCCCTGTGCTGCCGCCTGGATGTGGGTGGGGCCGCTCAGCTTCCTGCACCGGGCCTACCTTGTGGTTTGACACTGTCCCCCGCGTTCAGAGGCGGCAGCTGGCCCTGTAGCTCCTGGCCTGTGTTGCCCTGTGCAGTGCTGTCCCAGGGTGTCAGGGCTCGTCCCTACGCCAGGGCTGTCTTGTCTGCCATGTGACCACCTCTTGTCCTGTGAGGTGCACTGGTTGGCCAGGGGAGTGGGCAGTGTGGTGGGCCTTCAAGCTCTCTTCCTGTCCATTGGTCCCTCGGAACTTGTCTTGCCCAGGCCGCCATGCTGGGAACAGGGTGGCACTGTCCAACCTGGTTTCCTCTGCCACCATGAAAATGCCCATTAGCTGCAGGCTCCGCAGAACCAGGGACCCAAAACTGGCCCTGTTTTGAGCTTTTGACCGCCCACCTTGCTTCTGGAGGGACACGCGGAGTGCCAGGGTGTCTGTGCCACCCCACAGCCTGGGCAGCTCCTTTCGGGGGCCATCGTTCCCACCTGACAGATGAGGAAACTGAGGCTCTGGGTGGTTTTTACAGCTGGGGTCATGTTCCCAGCCAGCGGCAGAGCCAGGCTGGACTGAGGCGTGGGTTCCAGACCCCAGAGCTGCTGCTTCTCTCCCCATCTCCTCCCCAGCCCCCCAGTCCTCCCCTTAGCACCTCCGTCTTCTGTCTTCTGATCTCAGTGGGCACAGTGACGTTTCTCGCGGGAACGGAGTTGTTTCAGGGGGGTCGCTCTCCTGTGCTCCCTGGGGAGCCCCCCACGTGGTACAGGCAGGGGCTTAGAATAGGGGGCCAGCTCCTGCCCCTTGTCTGCTTCCTCTCTCTGGGGATGGGTGTGGCCACATGGGGACTTCACGGGCGAAGGCCCTGCCAGCCCGCAGGCTCCGGCTGTCTGCTCCCTTTCCCCCCAAAGATGCAGGCCCAGGCCACTGGCTCCTGGGGCCCCTGGCCCTGCCTTGTCACTAGACGAGGGGGCCTTCCTTCTCCAGCCCCACCTGCAGGGCTCCCAGGGACCCGTCTTGGGTGGGCAGTGTCTGGCAGGCCTGGTGCATGGGGGGGCGACACACATGCGCTGTGTCCTTAGCGGGAGCTGTGCCGGGTTCCTGATTCTGTGCGAGGTGTCTCCTGTGTTGGGTGATGCCTGACATTCACCTAACACCTGCTGCCTCCCGGGCAGGGCAGGGCCCGATAATCCCGCGTGGCCCCTGCCCTCTCCTGGGCTGTCCTCCAGGCTGCCCACCTAGGTCTCTGCAGGTGGTGAGCCCAGGTGTGGCCCTTGGGCTGTGCACCTGCAGATTTCGGAACCAGGAAGAGCAGGTGGGATGACAAGGACATGTTCCCTGGCAGGCAGGGCTCATGGAGGGCAGGCTGAACTGGAGGGTGGCAGGGGTGTGCGGTGCTTCCGGGGTGGGGAGGGAGGCTGCGCGCTGCCTGGGCTGCTGGCTCCCATGTCCATTCAACATTGATGACCTCCTTCTCTAGACAGCCTTCCACACTGGGGGCAGGGTGGCTCCGTGTGACTCAACTGCAAAGGATTGGGGAGAAATCTCCAGAAGGTGTCCACCTGCTCAGGATGGAGTGGGTCACCCGCCAGCAGGCCTGGAGCTGCCCAGGGTGCACCAAGGGTTGAGTGGGTTGGACGTGGCCTGAAGTTTGCTTGGGGATTAAAACGTTTTTTTCATAGATGTCCCAAACACCCAGCATGCTTTAACCCGAGGGAGCGTCTGTGACCCGCGTGCCCTGTGTGGAGGACCGTGACCACCTCCCGGCCGTCCTGGCATCTGCGGCCTGTCCCCATGCCTGCTGGATGACTGTGGGGCAGATGCCAGGCGTCCAAGCATCTGACTTTTGTTTTCTTCTTCCTTTTTTCAGTCCTGGGGGTTGAACACAGGGCCTTTGCACTGAGCTACATCCTCGGCCCTTTTTTAAAATTTTTACTTTTGAGACAGGGTCTTGCTAGGTTACTAAGTTGCTCATCTTTAATATGTCAGGGACCTGCAGGTTCTGCAGCCCTACCCACCCTGCATGTGGGGGGCGGTGGGCGCTGCCCCTGCTGCCCGCTTGGGTCTCGGTGGCCTTTGCCAGGCGTTCCGTGTTGGGGCCACCTGTGGACAGATGTTTAGATGCTGATGTTTGCCGTGTGGTTCCCAGGTGACACCCGCCTGGCCTCAGCCCTGCATCCAGAGCTTTCTCCAGGTTAGGCTGGAACATGGACCAGGTCCGCTTCTGCGTGGGCCACAGTGTGTATGGGCTCACACGTCCCCCGCTCCTGGCCCTGTTGAGCTTTGGTTCTTGTGACAGTGGATAGGTGACCTGGGGTACTGGGGCACACTGGGCAAGTGCCCACATCTGGTCTTCCCCAGTTAGCAGTGAAGAGAATGACCGCAAGTGGCACCCAGGGGAGATGAAGTCACCTGCTTTCAGCCCACCCCACAGTATCTCCCTGCTGCTGGTGCCAGGCTCCAAGGAGGCAGCAGATAACATGCCTGGTCCCTGCCCCCAGGAATGTGTGTCCCGTAGCCAGAGGAGCTGACAGTGCAGAAGGGCAGGTCTCCAGGGCCTTGCCTGGAGTGGCTGGTTCCCATCAGCCCCTTCTCCAGGCCGTGGCCTCCGAGCAGGAGACAGTGTCGGGAGCATCCACCGTGCTACTTACAGCCACGCAGCCAGTGCAGGGATCCTGTTTCACTACCCCTACCACTGGAGGAGGAGGTCTGGGGCCCAGGTGGGGAGGTCAGGTCCCCGTCCCCGGCAGGGACTCCCATGCATTTTCTCGCCGGGCAGCAGCTGTGGAGGGTGACCGTGTGAGTGTCCTGCGTGGCCCTGCAGGCCTCTCTCCTTTCCCTCCAGTCAGCAGGGTATAGAGTGGCTGCTGTGCCTGCCCCTTGGGCGTGTGGCCTGTAACCGGAGCCTACGGGGACAGGACAGTGAGCCTCTGTGGAGAGGACAGGAGGTGGCTGTCCCTGACTCCTCTCTGCCTTGGGTGCCCAGGAGCCATCTCCTTTCCTGTGTGCTCTATGTGCTGTGGCTGCACCCTCGGCCCCTGGTCCATTTGTCAGGGTGGCTGTCACGCTCTGGCTGGGAGGCAACACCCTGGGCACACTGGCCAGAGCAGCCGCCCGCTGCCTTCCTTCTGCGACCATCCTGGCACTCAGCGCCTCGCTGAAGACTTTTAATTTCCGTTATTTCTTCACGTGGACCTCCCACTGGCGCCGAGGGTGTCCATCTGGCTCGAGATCCTGAGTGGGGCTGCTGGGAGTCTTACAGCAGAGCCGTGTCTTTTTCCTTCCAGGGGTTCAGGCAGGTGCAGCAGGGACTGGAGCCATCATGCCAACCTGCTGTCCCGGGCGTTGGATGCCATAGATTCACCTGGTAGGGACCCAGGCTGCTTCTCTGCAGCCGCCTCTGAGCTCTCGGTGTTCTTCTTCCAGGCTGGTCCAGGGACCCTCATCATGGCCACAGGCCCCCAGGACTTCAACCGCACAGAGTTCGATCGGCTGAACGAGATCAAGGGCCACCTGGAAATCGCCTTACTGGAGAAGCACTTCCTGCGTGAGTACCAGGAAGCACTTCTGGGGAAGGGACCTGCAGGAGTGGGGCTGAGGCGGGGACATCGTCTCACCCACACATGCCCAGGAGCTTTTCCGCTGGATGTGAGGTGGGGACAGACATGGGTCTGTGTGGCTCTTTGGGCTCAGAGCTCAGGAAGTCCCCCCATGCCCTGGGCCTCCTGCACCTGCGTCTCCCATCCGCTGCTCTCCAGGCCAGAGCAGGGCAGAAGGACTGAAGCCTATCCCCAAATTTCTGATTAGTTTAGCAAGTCTGGCATGCTGCATTTTTGACAGTTAACTTGGAATTTTGAAGGAGTCTGAAATTGTGTGTCTGTTCTTTGTGTACATGAGAGACACTGGGCCCCTGATCTGACAGCCCTGCCTCTTCTGCCCTCGGCCCCTGGGGGACGATGGACCCACGGGGCCTGGGAGGTCCCTGCGTGTGTGATCCCACGACATCTTGCCCTGATCCTCTCTCATCCTCTCCACATCCTCTGTTTCACAGGAGAGGAAACTGAGGCATGCAGGGCTGAAGTCACCTGCAGTTGGGTGATATCCTCTGACTAGTAAGGGGTGAAGCCAGGGAGCCCGGCAGGCGCCCATGGGGGACCCCGCTGTGTGACGCCCTAGTGGAGTGACGCTGTGAGGAAGATGGTTTGGGAGGAGGCTCCAGCCCTGTGTGCTGAGCAGGGAGCAGGGTCGGCCTGGGGAAGGGGCCTTTGGGTCTTGAAACCCTCGGCCTGGGGCCCACTGGCAGGTCACCTTCCTCTTGGCACTCTGCACAGCTGAGGTCCCCTCAATGCTCTGACCCAACAGCCTTGGCCTTTGCCCAAGGTTACTGGCCTGGGTTCTGTCCCTCTTCCTCCCAGCCCAGGCAGGCGCATCAGGACGCCGACTCGGCTTAGTGTGGGTGGTGTTTTCCATCTGGCATCGTGCAGGGGCTGGGAGGGCACAGCGGGCATCAGCTCTGGGGCGTCCACCGGCCACACCTGCAGGCTTGGGCCGGGCTGGCTCTTGCGTCTGCACCCTGACTGCTGCTCCAGGGCCAGGGTTGGCACCTGGCTCATGGGTTCACCTGGCAATAGACTGGAGGGCAGTGCCGAGGCCTGTTCATGTGTGCGTGAGCCCTTTGGGATGGGTCAGGACGAAGGTGCAGAAGCAAGACAGCCATGGGGGCCTCTCTGGGGTGGCGGGGTCCCTGAGGAGGACAGAGGGGGCCACCCACCCTGGGATGTCGTTACTGACATCCTGGGACCGCGCTCACCGCTCTGTCCTTGGTACCACAAAGGGGTGTCTCGTCCTGTTCTCCAGTAGCTCTTGAAGTGGGGTGTGGAGTTCAGCCCGATGCCATGTGGTGGCAGTTATGGGCAGTGTTTTGTTTTTGTTTTTTGCAGTGCTGGGGGTCAAACCCAGGGGTACCCTGCCATGGAGCTATACCCCCAGCCTTTGTATTTTATTTTGAGACAGGGTATCCCTAAGTTGCCCAGGCTGGACTTGACCTTGTGATCCTCTCGTCTCAGCCTCCCGAGTACTGGGATTCTAGGCAACACAGTAGTATTTTTAAATTATGGAATAATTTGCCCAGCAATCCAGCAAATAACTCCCCGAGCTCTCTTTTTGACGCACAGTGTCCGTTTCGACAGGAACTGACTTGGGCCAGGCTGGCTTCCTCTTCCCCTCCCTCCCTGGGCATTTTGGATGAGCCCCAGCCCACATCCTCTTGTTTCATCTGTGAATATTTTAGTAGGTAGCTCAGCGTGTCTTACAGACAAAAGGGCGAGTCTAACACCCTCTGAATCGCCCACCCTTCTATTCCCCCTTGAGGTGGGGATTTGGGTACATGGGTGGGTTCTCTCTGGGGTCCCGACCCAGACAGTGGTCACCAGGTCATCCTTTCATGGGGGTTGCAGGTTGGCCATCTCTTGCTCGTGCCATTGATCAGTCGAGAACGGGCCTCCCTATGCCAACTTCTTGGTGGCCCTGAGGTCTGGTCCCCACAGGAAAGGCGGGCTGCGCGCGTGAGCTTTTCCCCGCTGTTCTCTGGTTTAAGATAATGAGTTCACTCCTACACTGGAGCCAGTGGGGGTGCGGCCTTGTGGGTTTGTGATGTCATCAGGAGATCATGGATTTGAGCATATCTGATGTTTCTTAATCAAGGGGTTTTTATCTACTGGGCTTCCGAAAAGCTCGGCCTCTGGGCTGCGGAGGTCTCCAGCTGTGTTTCCAAGTCCCCATCCTGGTGTGACAAGATATTCAGGCCCATCACACACACACTCTGCCCAGACCTGGAGTGGGTCATTGGCAAGATAGCGCTGGCTCCTCCGGAGAGGAGCGGGGACCCGAGGCCCTCACTGCGCCTCCACCGTCTTGCCCGGCCTGCTTGGTGGGTGTGGCCAGGGCCTGCAGTGCCTCCGAGAGAGCACTGGACGGGAGGTCACATCCTGGCCCCAGCTTCTATTCAGCCTCAAAAGACTCCCATCCTCCCTTTCTCTCATGAAATCCTGGTTTGCAGGGAGTGACGCCAGCATTACTCATTGGTTGTGTCCCACAAAAACACACACGTCTCAGGATGAAATACCAAGACCGCTGCCAGCCGGGGATCGGAGGCGCAGCCGCTGTTTGCTCCTAGTTCTCTTATCCTTAGGGGGTGTCCTGCGAGCGGTAGGAATCCCTGCTTTAAAGTCACCGGGGAGCCTCTTCTTGCTTGTCAGTGAGAATTGAGTCAGTGCACGGCTGGCTTCTCTTTAGACTTTTTTTTTTGGGGGGGGGGGGTACCGGGGGGTCGACCTCAGGACCTCGCGCGCCAGCAGGCGCCCGTGCCGCTGAGCGATATCACCGGCCCCTTTTTCGTATGTGGGTACCGGGAGTCGACCTCAGGACCTGTGCTTGCCAGCAAGCGCTTGTGCTGCTGAACAGTATCACTGGCCCCTTTTTTTTCTTTACGTGGGTTCCGGGAGTCAAACTCAGGACCTTGCGCTTGCCAGGCAGGCGCTTACGCTGCTGAGCCATCTCACCGGCCCTGGGCTGGTTATCTTGAAGGATGTCCTCCATTTGCATTGTGTTCTGCTACCTCACAGAGAGACTTTGTCCACAGTGTCACCAATGTGGCAGCCTATCCTCAGTGCACCCTGTCAGGGTGCGTGATGTCATCTTATCCCATTTTGCATGTCAAGAGTTCTTTGTAAAGTTAGATGCTTTTTGATTTTTGGGGGTTTTTTTTGAGACAGGGTCTCGCTCTGTAGCTTAGGCTAACCTTAAACTCTTAGCAATTCTCCTGCCTCAGCTTCCCAGAGTGCTGGGATTACAGGTGGGCGCCACCACATCCAGTTTAAAATTAAATTCTTTGTTTTTCCTTTTTTTTTTGTACTGGGAATCGAACTCAGGACCTTGTGCTTGCCAGGCAGGCACTGTGCCACTGAGCTATACACCCGGCTAAAATTAAATTCTTATAGCTATCTAAATTGTTTACTGTGGTGTGCACCTGTAATCCTAGCTACTCAGGAGGCTGAGGCAGGAGAATCGCTTGAGCCCAGCAGCTCAAGAGCAGCCTGGGCAGCTTGGTAAGACCCCATGTCAAAGATAAATAAATAAAACAGAATTGTTCGCATGGTCCCAAGGTCAAGGTATATTCAGAGCACTCGAGTTGCTCTCCCTGCACCCCAGCACCTACTCCTTCCCTTCCTCTGTGGAGGACCAGTTTTCTTTTAATTTTACACTAATTCCTTCCACTGAATTTTAGATAGAAGCAGATGTGTACATTTTTTCCTGTTTTTCCCTACACAGTCACACTGTCCACACTTGCATTACATCCTGGTGGTCATGTCTCAGTGGTACCTGGTTTACACCTGTGTCCACAGGGTGGCCATGGTGTGACCTGACCTGCCGGCTCCCTGTCGATGGGCAGTGACACTGTCCCCAGCCTCTCCTGCCAGAGGTGGTACAGGTGGATCTCACCAGGCTCCCTGAGCTTTGAGGTCGTGGGTGGGACTTGGGCTGTGCCCGAGCGTGGCGTGGAGGACAGAGCAGGAGCTGGTGGGTGGAGGAGGGGTGTGACGAGCCACGAGAGGTGGCACTTGCCCAGCAGAGTCTGTGCCCGCAGCCAGGGGAGCGTGCTGCGTGGGAAAGGGGGTTATGTAACCTTGGGAGCCACACGTGAGTTCTGGCTGTCCCTGGGTCTGCAGCAGGTGCCGGTTTGGCTGTGTTTGTCGCCCCAGTCTGTAGGAGGGAGTGCGGGCGTGGGGTGTGGAGAGAGCACGGGTCTGACTGGGGACCCCAGCATCCGGCCTGTACCCTGCCCCCCGTGAGCATTAGTTATGAGCATTCCCTGCTCAGGGCCCTAGCCCGCCCTGCCATCAGCGCCTGAGTAGTCAGATTTAAAATCCTTTCTATTTTCTGCAGTCCCTTCTCTCAGAAAGTGGACTCATTCTCAGAGGAGAAGAAATAGCCCTGGTGTCCAGCAGCCTTCTCCAGTTATTAAAAATTGACGAGTACAAATGTTCTGTAAAGGAATGACACAGGATGGAGGAGGTGTGGCTGAAATGCGTTTCAGCCCCTGGCTGACGGCAGGAGCCTAAATTTGTTAAAGAAGTGCATAAATCAATAACAAGCCTCACACATTTTCAGTTAGCCGAAATGCATTTCAATTGCATATTACTTCTTGAGTGGAAATGTGCTCTATTCCGTGGTTTATATATATGAGTGTGTATTTATCGGTAGCCCGCAGGGAAGTAAGATTCTCCGATGTTGCAGTGTACACATGGCTTCTCCCCAAGAGAAACTGGGTGTGGTATTGGATTTTGGAGAGCAAGCAGTTCTGGGAACCCCAAGGGCCTGGGGGTTGCTGGTGCGAGGCACGTGGACCCCTCCCTGGACGGGCTGGAGGGGGCGCCCCTGGGTGCTGTGTGTCACACCTCTGGGCCACCAGCACCCATACCATGGCAGACACTGCAGATTTCCAGTGGGTACAGCCAGCTGGACGGGGGCACTGGAGTGCGTGACTCAGAGAAGGGGTGCGTTTCGCTCCCCAGACCCGATGCTCCTGGAAGCCCCTTCCTGCTCCCCTCCCTGCTTCTGGTCCAAGTGGCCGGCCCACCCCTTGAGGGAGGGCTTCCAGAAGATGAGCGGTGCTGGGCCAGAGGCTTGAGGGCCCTCTCAGGAGGAACGTACTTCCCGTACTTCCCCGAGGGGCCCTGCAGGGAGGGAGGTTTGGAGGTGGCCAGCCTGGGGGACCGGAGGCAAGGGTGCCCTCCTCACTGTCACTCTTCCTCAAATGGAAGGATCTTGGGAGCTGCCCAGGGCCACAGGTGCACAGCAGAGTGCAGCAGCCAGGGGCTTGCTGCTGGAGACGGAGTCGGGTGTGGGGTCGACCAGGTGTCTCTGCAGCCACCTTTTGGATCTCTGCCCACGGATGTCGTGCTGGGGCTCTGGCCTCGTCTCTGCTCTGTGGGACAGAGGCTGGGTGGGTCTGGCTCTGCCCCAGAGAGACAGGCAGTGAAGATGTTGTCCCCGATGGGAGCTTTGGATGATGACACAGTCGAATTCCACAGGAGCTGTGGTTCCCCTCTGTCATCTCTCATCAGCTCTTCGTCCAGCCCCACGGACACATCACCAGCTTGCGGGGCCTGGCATGTGTTATCCTTGCTCCCAGTGGCACAGCTGAGGCCCTGTGTGCAGTGGGCAGAGAACGCACCTGGGCAGCAGCCTTCCTCCTCGGTCACCTCCTGGAGGCCCTAGGTGCCCCCCTGAATCCCGTGTCTGCATGGTTGAGGCTGAACTGGCAGAGTCAGCCCTCCGTGGCATGCGGCAGTGCTGGAGCAGCGCTTGGCAGGTCCTGGTGTTCCTCTCTGGGGGACACCCTTCCCTGTCCACGCCCCTCCCCTCTACCGACTGTGCTCTCAGGAGGGAGTGAAGGTAACTGCTGCCTTATTTGAGTCCCAGCAACGTGGACCCAGAGCCTCACAGCTGCTGAGTGCTCAGTGCGCACTTGAGTGTACCTTTGCCCACGTGGACAGGTGGACAGGCAGCGACTGTGTGGACGGCTGGCTGTGAGCCCAGGCACAGACCAGATACGTGGGTGGGTGGGTGCGCCAGGGGTGGATGATGGGCGAGGGGATGGATGGCTGGATGGTTGGATGGAGTGGCTGCTCCCTCTACCAGGCACAGCCTCTGCACATTTTCATGGCCCCCCTGGGCCCCTGCAGAGGCCAGTTCTCTAGCAGCACCCTGCCTGGTATTGAGTCCTAGGCACGCATATCATCTGTGCCCCTTTGCTCCCTGGTGCGCTCACCCACTTGGAGGCTTGGGGCCCAGCCTCACTTTGCTGGAGATGGGGTGTCGCTGAGCAAGGAGCCTGTCGCTGTGGGAAAGGACTGTGGCATGCTGGGTTTAGCGGTTGGGTGCTGAGTGCTTGGTTAGAAAGATGAGACATGGGTGGGGAACAGAGCACACATTTTTGACACACGCATCTCCCAGCTTAGTGCTGAGCCAGGGCCCCACGTCCAGCCCACGGGCATCAGATGTAACATGCCATACTGCACTGAGAGGCTGTCATCGCTTCCTGAAAACCGTACTGGCTGGAAGCACTGGCTGGGAGCCCACTTCTTATTTTTACTTGGGAATAAATATCAACACACTGAGTGTCCATCCTACACGCCATCGGAGCAGCAGCTGGTCGTGTTAGGATGTGAGATGCCCAAAGCCTGGCCACCGCCTGTTCACCAAACGGTTTGCTTTTTGTCCTGTAAATGTCGCCTCTGCGCAGAGCAGTATCTAATGCAACAGTAATAGATGGAAGAAGGGAACGCAGGCCAGCGTTTATAAGAAGGTGGAGCATTTCCTGGGATGAGCTCTTTCCCCAAGCACAGTGGGTTCGGGAGGGAGGCGGTGGAAGCGGCCCTCGCTGGTGGCCGAAGATGAAGGTGTGCGATGGAGGGTGCGGCTCTGTGCTCTAGAAAGGTCCACGATGATGATGGGAGGTGCGCGTTGCGCCGGAGGAGCTCAGGTGCCAGTCTGGGTGCAGGTGCAGACAGAGCTTGGGGCCATGTGACCTGTGCTGCAGGTGTGCCAGCCACACCTGGCTGGGGCCAGCTTCCTGTTTCTGTCTGGGCAGCCCCTGGGTCCCTGCTCCTGGCCGGTGGGAAGTTTTATTTAAGGATTATCACTTGAGTTTTATTTCTGGCTGAAGCTGGGCCCGTGGAATTGTGTGCCAGGGAGACTCTTGCCAGAGAGCTCTACTTCTGCAGATGTAAAAATAGCCTTGAAGCTGCTTCTGCCTCCCGATAGCTTCCTGGGGGCCGGCAGCATGGTGCTGAGGCTGGGTGCTGGGGACCGAGGCCGCGCTGCCTGGGCCTGCGGTGGGCATGGGCACAGCGTCTCCTTTTCATCTCATCAGATCAGGGTGCTGTGGGGAGGGAGGTGAACCTGGAGTCACCCATCAGCTGGTCACCTGTCCTCCTGGGCCCTGGGGAGGTGTGAAATGGACCGTGGGAGGGTGGCAGCCGGGCTCTTCCAGGGCCTCCTTTAGCCTCTTTTGGGGTGAGTTCAGTGTGACTGTGCTGCCCCACTGGGTGCTTCAGCTGGGCATTCCTCCAGGTTTCAGGGGCTCCAAGTCTGTGGACTGAGTTTTGCTACATCCCTTTAGAAGCAGGGTCCAGTGATCTTCATAAATACGTGGGGAGGCTGAGGCAGAATGATTGCCGTGAATTCAAGGCCAGCCTATAGCAATTTCAAGGCTAGACCGAACTACATAGCAAGACCATGTCTCAAACAAAGAAAGAAAGAAATGGGGGTATGTGCAGGATGGATACCCCTTCTTAGAGTCCCTATACATCCTAGGGGAGCTTGGCCTGGCTTGTTCAGACCCTGGCTGCAAGACTCCTGTGAGCCTGAGGTGACCCTGGGCTCATGGCCCATCCCCTGGGCCTCCTTCTCCCTGTCCCACACCCCTCATATTTTGCTGCCCTGACTGCTCTTGTGGGGGTCAGGGTGGGGATGGCCTCATTGCCCTGGGGACCACCTGGTCTCCCTCTAGTGCCGCACACCTGAGCGCCCAGCTTGCTGTCCTGGAGATTGCTGTCCTTGGTTGCTGATTTGCTCACGTGGGTATGGAATTCCCTGAATTGTGGTGTCATTTTCCTCCGGAGTTTGCCCTTTGGACTTGGGAGATGTGGAGTCTAAGGCAGCCCCGGCAGGTGCGCTGCCTCTGCCCCACCCTCCTGTGGGCTGCCTGCGGTCCTGGCCGGCCGTCTAACCAGGTCGGCTGCATGCTCAGGCCCGGTGTGGGAGGGAAGCGGAGGTCACAGGGTGGGGAGCTGTGCCGTGCGACCTGGAGTACGGGGCGTCTCCAGTCCTGTGAAGCTGTGACCCCGTGGTCTCATGTGCCCGGCTGTGTCTGCCCTCAGGCCCCCACCTGAGACTTGGCTGCCTGTGGGTGTGGAATGAGGCCTTTGCGGTCCGGCTGGGCCCGTGGGAGCTTGAGGGGCAGGCAGCTGGCACAGCTCTGTGCTCTAGGACAAGAGCAGCTGTGAGCGTGCTGCGTGATTGCACGCCTGGAACGCGTGGTTGACCGGGGATCTCCCCTTCATTGGCGCTTCCATGGGGGAGGGGTGGTTAGAGATGAGTGTTTGTTGTCAGGGCAGCCTTGGGGGGACATGGGGACCCTGATTCAGGTGCGTTGGGAGCATAGCTGCAAGAGGGGAGGAGATGGGAGGAGGGGCCATTCAGCCTGCTAAAGGAGGGCGCCTTGTTTTGCGCCTGGGCCCTGGCCACTGAGGACTCCTTGTCCCAAGGGAGAGTAAGGTAGGCAGAGTCGAGGCCCCATAAAGCATCCCCATCTTATTCCGTGACACCTGTGGGTGTGTCCTTCCATGGCAAGAGGGATCCTACAGATGTGACTAAGTCACTGACCTACAATGGGGGACAAGCCCGGACTGTGCGCGGGCTGACTCATCACGTGAAGGAGGTGGAGTCAGAGGAGGGGAGGCGACGATGGAGTCAGAGGTCCTCGTGGAGTTGTGGCTGCCTTGGAACGCTTCTGGAAGGAGAAGGCGTCTCCCTGGGCCTGCAGAGGAACCTGCCTCACCATGCCTTGGTTTTCACCTTGTGAAACCTGCCCAGAGCTCTGACATCCGGGACATCAGGGTGGTCTTGAGCTACTACACTTGTGGTCATTTTTACAGCAGCTATAGCAAACCAACGTGGGTCACCTGCAGGTGACCTTGGCCCCGCATCAAGGAGCAGGAAGCACCTGTGTCCCCCTTGGGAGAACCCCGTGTCATGCGCATCCCTGAGCACGAGGCTGAGCAGCTGTGCCTTAATCTGCAGGGCCTGGGGTCCAGGGTGCTGGACACGGAGCTGGGGACAGCTGGCAGGACCTGAGGGGCTCTGAGCTTGCTGGACACCTCCACGGAGACCCGAGCATGGGCCCTGATGGCCCCGGTGGACGCAGGCTTGTAGGGATGCCTGGGGGACAGGCGGCTTCTGGAAGGACCAGCTCAGCACTTTCCACTTGGCAGGAAGCTAGCCCCGCTTCTTCCCTCACTCGGTGAGGAGAAAGAAAAACTGATGACGGGGGATTTGTGTCTCTTTTGTCCTGTGGAAGGCTATGCGCTGCATCTGACCTAAATGTGTCACCACGGGCAGAGGCCTCCAGTGCCCGCTCGAGGTCCGATCACCATTTCAGCTGCCATGACCCCAGGGGCTGAGAGAGGACGCCTGGGGATGAGTGGCCAGGATTCTGGCTGGCTTCGTTTCGTTAGCTCCCTTTGTACCACCAGCAAAGGGGGCACCGGGAAAAGGCGGGCAGCCTTCTCGGGCTCCGCTGGGGACGCACAGCAGATTTGCCAGGCTGGGTGGAGGAGCCTTTTCTGCAGGGCTAAGGATCCGCCTCCTGCCTGGGGCTGGGCCAGGAGGGCGTGTGCTTCGGAGAGACCCTGCGGAGCCTGGTGGCAGGAGGGTGGTGGCAGGGACGCTGTGTTGGTGCTGAGCCAAGTGTCCTGCCCTCGGGACGGAACAAGGCCTAGGGGCTTTTCTTGGGGAGATGCAGAATCAGAGGACCCCACATCTCTCTCCCACCCCACCCGCCAGGAGGCGCTGTGCGTCCCGCTGGTGCTGTAGAGGGGTCTCGGTGTGCACATCGTCCCTGGGGCTGGCACTGGCAGCCTTGGCTCAGGCTGGTGAATGCACTGACCTTTCACGGTTTGGCGACACTGGGTGGGAGTGGCGGGGGCATCCGCGTCAGGGAAGGTGTGGTTTCCTGTTTCTGAGCCAGGAGGGGTCGAAGGGCCTTCACTGGTGCCCGTGGGTGGGGAGGAGGCATCTGGGTGGCCTTGACCTTCAGCCGGGGCAGGATCAGGGAGGCGTTGGGTGTGTGTGGGTGCTGGGGATTTGGAGGAACAGACAGGAAAGTGTCAGCTCCTCTTCTGCCATCTCGTGCCCTGCCCCGGGCCTCCAGATGTCTGCCAAGCCAGCAGATGCCAGCACTCAGCAAGCCTAAATATTATCAGAGCCTGTGCCGACCTCCGTCCTCCCCAAGTCTGCCCATGTGTGTTTTGCCTGGACGAGGTCCCAGGCCATGCGATGCAGCTGCTCCCCGTGTCCGGCAGTTGTACCAAGATCTTGGGCTTGGCCCTGTGTTCCCAGGTTTGTGAGGTGGCTGAACAGGACAGGGACAGGAAAGGGAGCCTCTGGGTCCCCTGAACACCTCCCCGTCTATCCAGGAAGAAGATCCTGGGCTGGCGGGGGTCTTCCCTTGCATGTGGGCCATGAGTGCTGCCCCGGGGCCTGTCACCGGCTCTACTGCAGCCTTAGTGAATTCACTGGTCTGGTGCTGTGGCCTCGGAGTGGCTGGCAGGACAGAAGCAAGTGCGGCTTAGAAGCTTCTGTTCAGAAAGGGCTCAGCCTGTCACCCTGAGACTGGAGAGGTCAGTGGTCAGAACCGAAGCCAACTGACCACCTGGACCATGGCTGTCACCTGCCTGAGCCTGTTGGTCACCAGCCCTGCTCACCAGGAAGACAGTCGTCCCAGGAGTCCCAAGTGCCGCATGGGACACGCTCACCCTTCCGTGGCTGCGTGGGGACAGCTGTGCTGGCTGTGCTCCTGTCAGCATTGTCAGACCGCATGGTGCTCTGTCCAGTGGCTGCTCCCGTGTCTTTTCTGTGACCCTGGAAGTAGCCATGTGTCTGGGCTCCTGCTTTGTCCTGCTGTCCACACCACCCAGGTCCTTCCTGAGGCCTCCCCTGTTGTAGGATTCGTCACCTGTAGCTCTGAGCTGAGACCTGGTGGAAGGCGGCCCGTGTGACCCAGGGACTTAGGAGTTGCTCCCTGTGAAACAGGTCGGCCCCTGTGATGTGAATGCAGCTCTTTGGAGCTGGTCTGGGAGGGAAGGCTCTGGGCTGGTGTGGAGGGGCCTGGCCAAGCTCCAGAGCCCCTCAGTGGCGCATGGTGCTCCTGGGACACGGCCACCTTGGGGACAGGTGGCCTGCTTCTCTGGAGGACGCCCTCCTGATGGCTTCTCCTTCCTGGGCCTTCCCTGTGCCTGCGCCTGTGCCCGCTCAGCCTGGGCACCCCGGGACTCGCTCCTCACCTGGCTCTTCCTCCAGAGGGCCTGCCTTTGTTCCTGTCCCTTCTTAATCACAGGTGTCCAGGACATGCCAGGCACACGAGGCCACTTGGGGCTCCTTTGCAGGCCTGTTGTGGGGGTGACACTTCCCATGTGGTGGGGTGAGGGTGGCCTTGGGGCTATAGGAACAGGAAGGCGCTTGGACAGCTCTGCCTCTCTGGGCATCTCTGCTGGCATCTGACCCACTCCAGCTGCTGCCAGGGCCCCAGGTGTAAAGAACAGAGCATGCAGGCTGAGCACCGTTCCCACCGGGTCAGGTCAGATTGGGTCACAGCAGTGGCCTGGGGCTGCCCCCTCCGAGGGCCACACACAGAGGGCACAACTGCCAGGCAGGCTGGTGGAAATGAGCCCTTCTTGTGCACCATGGGCCCTGACCATCTCCCTGCCCAGATCAGGTCTGGCTCTGGCGGGCACTCGAGGGTCAGGGCTGGCAGTGTTTTGTAGGTTCCTGCAAGGCTGCTGGTTTGGCCACATGAGCTTATATCCACCCAGCGTGTGGCTCTTGCTTGCTGCCCAGGGCACATTGGGCAGAATCAAGTTCCCCACGGTCTCCCAGTAAGTCCCTGGGCCCCTGTTCCCCATGCTGGGCACCATCTGCACCAGGTGGCTCCCAACCTGCCTGAGGCACTGAGGCTTGAGAGGCAGTGTGGCAGCCTGGCCAGGGTGGGTGTGGCTGGAAGGACCCCATTTCTCTCGAGAGCGGCCAGTGAATGTTGTCAGGCTGACATGGCCCGGGCAGGACCTCAAGTGAGTGGGAGGGCGCGGCCCCCATGTCCACACCTGCAGCATCCCCGGGCTCATGGGCCGCTCCTCTGCCCGCCGCTGCAGTGGTCAGCTGCTCCCTCAGGGGACGCAGAGCTTTGGACTGTACCTGGTCCCCACTGCTGGGGGCAACTGAGCAAACCCTGGGGTTGTTTCAGCCCTGTGAGGAGGAAAAGAGGCCATGTGGAGTTCAAAGGCAATTCTGTTCTGACACCTGCATTGTTTTGCATCTCCGTTTCCAACAGCACCATCATGCCCAGCCATGGGGTGGGTGTCAGTCAGTGTCCCCAGACCCGGAGGGGATGGAATCACACAGGGAATGTCTGGATCCCGGGGCTGGGAGGTGGCGGAGCCTTCCGCCCACAGCAAGATGTCACCTGTCCTTGGAGGCTGCTCCTCCTGCAGCTGTGTCCAGCGGCGAGCCCGTCTGCACCCTCAATGGCATCCCTGGGGCATGTGGTGTGGGGGACGAGGTCACAGAGCCATCCCCAGCCCCACAGGCACCTGCCCCCCATGAGGCTACAGGCCCGGGCTTTCCCTGGTAGAATCTGGCCCTGGGCTGTATCCCTGCCCACTGGGCCAAAAGCTGGCCTGCTGGCCTTGGGGGCCCTGGAGCTGCTTCTTGGGCAGCTCTGGGCGTTTGACTCCGAGGCTGTCACTTTAGGAGCTGCTCCCTGAGAGCAGCTTCTGCATGAGTCCTGCCACCCAGCACAACCTCCCTCTCCGTCAGAGGATGGCAGAGCTGGGCCGAGCCACCCGTCTTGGGCTGCCGGGCTCTGCACTGGGTCCCCTGTGCCAGGAGTTGCATGGGTCCTCGCTTCCCTCCTGTCTACGGCCGCAGAGGAGAAGCAGAGGTGCTGGGATGTTTACTTCCCACCCATGCATCACTCCATCTGTCCATCCGTCCATCCTTTTCTCCCTCCCTCCTGCCTGGCAGCTGCATGCCAGGCCCCAGGCTGGACACCGCATGAGGCTGTGGTGGGGTGACCTGTGGTGTTGCCAGGCCCTCTCCCCGGCGACTTCTGGTTGTTCCCGCACCATGATGTGGTCCAGCGGGGTGGGGTGGGCAGTGTCCATGGGGTTTGTGAACGGCCCTGTGAGGCCTGAGCAGCAGAGAGGGAAGACACAGGACGGGGTGCTGGTCGGCTGTGGTATGAGGGGCAGAGGTGGCCCAGACAGAGGCCTCCAGCCACCTCACTGGCCTGCAGCGCTTGCTCCTTCCATGCCTGGCTGTTCCTCCACTACCTGTGGGAGCTCCAGGGCCCTTAAGTGGCCCTGAGGGCAGCAGCCACCCACCCTTCTGACCCCAACTGGCACCCACCTCTCCCTCTCGAGGCCCTGCTGCGGCCCTTCTGCTGCCTGTGCCCCAGCCTGCCCAGCTCGAGGATCCGTGTGGTCCATCTGGTTTCCTGCAGGGGTTCCCGAGGGCAGGGGCTTCTGCCCCCAAGGCAGGGTCGGGACTGAGCCTGGGCAGCCCCTGACCTGAATGCACAGCAGCTATTGCTGTGGGGAGGAGTCCTTCCCCATGACCAGGACTTAGGGTGCGGAAGTCTGTGAGAGAAGAGAGAGGCCAGCGGGTGTGCGGGGGGCTGCTCTGTGTGTGCCCTGGCTGCTGGCTGCAGAGGGGACAGGCGCTGTGTCACTGTGGGCCAGACGCCCGTGTTTCCTCTCTGAGGACTCGTGCTTTGACTGCTGCGCCTCCTGGTGGCCCCCACCTGCTCCTGCCCTGCTGCCTCCCAGGCTGATTTCCAACCCCGGCTCCCCTGCCCAGACAGCCTGCCCCAGACATTGTGTTTTACTAACACGTGCTCATGGTACACGTTTTATTAACATGTGTTCACAGTCTGTTTTATTAATGTGCACTTATGGCCCATGTTATTACATTGACAGTACTCATGCTGTGTATTATTTTGTTAACGTATAATGGTACCCACACCGGTGTTCCGTGTGATTCCTGGGCTCGCGCACGTGGCCTGCACTGACCGGATCAGAGTGATTCCCGCTGCGGCATTGGAGCCAGCGAGCTCTCTCCTGTTTTCCTAACACATGTGTTGGGTTGTGGCGGATGTCCTTGTCCCCCTGCCATGCAGACCCCAGGACTTCTGCCTTCCATTGAGCTGTCTTGGTACCCGCCACTCCTCATTTCCTCCAGGGCTTGACTCCGATCTCCCCTTCCCAGGGAGACCTTCCCGGGGCACACCCATCCCTGGGCCCTGGGTCATTCTCAGGCCCCTCCACAGCGGGGTGCCTCGAGCTCCACCAATGCGCCTCTGCCTGCCGTGACACCCTGGAACCAGCCTTGCAGGAGGCGTTGGGTCTGCGGGCCCAGGTGTCCCACGGACCAGACGCCTGGATAAAATGCTCGTGTTCAACTTTGCGCCCCCGTGGAGCACAGTAAAGAAATCCTCGGCCTTGCTTTCCCCCAGATCTTGTCCCAGCTGTGGAAGGGGAGCCCCAGGTTCCTTCTACAGTGTGTACCCCAGAGGAGGGGCCTGAGGGGCTGCTACTGCCCAGCAGGGGACAGATGGGGACAGGGGATGTGTGGCACAGAGCGGAGCCTCGCTCCATCTCTGAGTCAGAGGGGACAGCGTGAGTGTCACCTGGCTGTGTCTCCCACAGAGGAGGAGCTCCGGAAGCTACGGGAGGAAACCAACTCAGAGATGCTGAGGCAGGAGCTGGACCGGGAGCGGCAGCGGCGGATGGAGCTGGAGCAGAAGATGCAGGAGGTGCTGAAGGCCAGGTAAGGCGCGTCAGCTGTTTGCAGTCACGGTCAAGCAATCCCCAAGGCTGGTACTTACAAGGGAGAGAGGTTTGTCCAGCTCACAGTTCTGAGGGTCCACAGGCCTGACAAGGACCTCACAGAGGTCCTCACAGAGGATGGCACAGTGGTGGGGACGTGTATGGGAGGGAGCAGTGTGGGAGGGCGAGGTCTCATCTCAAGATGCAAGGCCAGCAAGGCCAGGAGTGGCCGGGCCTGTCCTGTAGCAGCCGGCTCTCGGGAACCAGCCAGAGTCCACAAGCATCGCGTTAATCCCTGCCTCTGGTGACCTGTGACCTCCTGCCAGACCCTCCCTACCATAGCTCCTCACCTCCGTAAGACCTCAGGAAGGACCCAGCATCCAGCGCATAGGCCCTTGGGGGACACAAGCCACATCATAGACATAGCCTGGGGCTGGGGGGCTGGAGCCCAGTCCTGCTTGGACCCCCACAGTGGGCCTGGCCCCATGAGTATGGCTCCATCTTCCCTGCTGGCACCTGGCATCCTGGGAACATTAGCCTAGTCCCCGAGGGCTCCAGGGTGAGACTCCCTGGCTTAAGTCCTGCCCGAGCCTGTGCACGTGTCAGCCTTGGAAAGTGGCTGTTTAGGAGGGGTGAGTCTAGCGTGAGGTTCCCATCAGCCCCCGGGCTTGGGAATCGCACCTCGACCCTGGGCACAGGGCTGGGACTAAGGGGCCTCAGAACCACCTCATGCCCTGTTCTGTGGGTCTTGCCCCTGGTGGGGGCAGGGTCTGGCCCTAGAGGCTGCCTGACCCTGCACTTTGCCTGTGCTCTGCCCCCCTCCTGCCCTCTCCAGCCCCCCAGGCTGGCTGCCCACTCAGGGCCTCCCTGCCCCTGTGGCTTCAGACCCCACTGCCAGCCCACCTGCCATGTCACACCCTCATCCTAGCAGGATCTTCCTCCTGGGGTGACAGTGCCACCCTGTGTCTGCAGGGGACGTTCCTAGGTGATGTCCGTCCTCATCCTCCAGGGCTGAGCTGCTCTGGGCATCACAACTTCCATCCCCCACCCCTCTGCCACCCGCTGGGCCAGCCTGGCTTCTGGGGACAGCAGCAGGAAGCAGGTCACTTCAGAGCTGTGTCCCAAGTTACACAACAGCATGCTCTGACCCAGCAAACCATGCAGCTCCTGTTCCTCTCTCTGCACAGCCTGGGCCCTCACCTGTGTCCCCAGCCTTCCTGCCTCAGCCTCCCTGGCTCCATCCTCACACCACTGCCCACCACACCTCAGCCCGAGGAAGTGGATTCCACAGTTCAGGGTACTGGCTACCCCCTGGGACCCCTGGCCAGGCCCTCGTCCATATGGGTGGCAGGCTCCTGTGTGTATGGTGCTGCACACCAGCTCCATTCTGGGCCTGCCAGTCACCATCCGAGGACGGTGCTGGGCAGGAAGCCCCGGGTGCCACCCTCCTGGTGACTCCTCTGTCAGCTGCGCTGTGTCCCGGTGCAGGTCCCCAGGGGCCTCCCACAAGGCCACATGCCCTGTGTGGGAGCAGTGACCGGTCACCCCCTCTCTGCCCCAGCTGGGCGTCTGGCCCCTCTCCAGACCACATGCACACGTGCACACACACACGCACGCACACACACAACTCACACCACACAGCGCCTCCTGGGGCTGACCTCTGCGAATCTGGATGAAGCTGGGGTTCGGTTACTTTCAATTATGCATCAGACGTGGTGCGGCAGAGACCTGACCTGTGCCAGGAGGGCCTAGGGTTGGACGGGCTGCTGCCTGCCCGGTGTCAGGGCAAAGTCTCAGCCTGGGGACGGTACTTCCCTGGGAGGCAGGGCATGCAGGTCCGGCCTCATCTGGACGCCGAGCGCCCTGTGGTGGTGCTGGCGCTGCCCCGTGTCCCTGCTCCCACCGCGGGGTCTGCATCGTTCACCAGCTCCCCTCCATGGGGACAGTGCCTGGCCCCGCGTCAGTTTTGAGGATGCAGAAGGACCAGCTGGGGTGGAAAGGGAAGGAACAGCTAGGACGTGACCCAGGAAGCAGAAGTGGAGGGACTCAGGAGCTCTAGGAACCCTGCCTTCCTCCCACGGGGCAGGATTGGGGTCGCAGGGAGGAGTGAGCCCCTCCTTCCTCATCACGGGTGCTGGTCTGGGTGGCAGTGGGCCATCAGGAACCCTCACACTCACACACAGACGTGCACATATCTGCACTCACACCACACAGGTGTACACATAGTACATGAGCACCTGTGAACACACGCACGCACACACAGGTGCACAGCCGCGAAGCTGAGGCGGGCATCAGGATTAAAGCACAGTAATTACAGTCATACAAACTGTTCTGGTTTTTTAGTAAAACCCTAGAGGATCCCCTCACCCTGGGGCTGCCTGTCCATAGACAAAGGTTCCTGCAGTCACAGGCACAAAGCCACCTGAAAACGTCGCCCTTTTGCTCCCAGCCTGGCCGTGCTCCGGTCGCACCTGGCATCTGCCCTGAGCATTTTTGGGGTTCTCTCCTCCCTCTGCCCGCAGCTAGGAGGGCTGGCACCAGAGGGCACACAGGGTATCATGCAGGAGGGCCGTGTGCAGGAAGAAAGCAGAGCTGGGTGGCCCTGGTGACCATCTGGGCAGATGACCTCAGAGGGGGTGACCCCAGGCCTGCATCGTGCCCTTGACCTGGCTGTGGCCCTGCCTCCAGTAACCGTGGATCAGGAGACTTCAGGCCCTACACAGAGACCGAGTCACACGCAGTGCAGGTCACTTGGGACTGTTCCGAAGACTCCTTAATTAGAAGCGCACAGTCCTTTTTCTGATCGGAGGGAGTGACATGGTGTTGACGTGGCCCGAGCTTGTGGGGAGCTGCACGGAGTGAGAACATCCCACACCTCCCTGCCCTGCTCCTCCCTTCTGTCTGACACTGTGCTGCCCTAGCACTGTCCCAAGCCAGCCCATCCTGTGTCCTGTGCGTGGGGACAGCCCCTTACTGTGTTCTATGCTTGTGTGAAGGAAGTAAGTCCCGGCCCCTGGACACCTGCCCCTGGGCTCCTCTTTTCCTTGAGACGGCAGCTCATTACCATCTAAGCGCCTGTTTGTCTCCAGCAGGTCTGTGCTGGGGACAGTTGCCCAGCTGGTGACCCTGCATTGTTATTAGAGGTGAGGCACACAGTAGCGGCCACTGCCTCTGTTGAGGTCATGTGTGTCTGTCCCTTGGTCCTCACAACACAGCCTGGCTGTGGCAGGAGCTGGCTTTCTTTTTTTTTTTTTTTTTTTTTTTTTTGTGGGTACCAGGGGGACGACCTCAGGACCTCGCACGCCAGCAGGCGCCCGTGCCGCTGAGCGATATCACCGGCCCCTTTTTCGTATGTGGGTTCCGGGAGTCGAACTCGGGCCCTCACGCTTGCCGGGCAGGCGCTTAAGCCGCTGAGCCATCTCACCGGCCCAGGAGCTGGCTTTCTAATGCCCCCGCGCAGTCGCTCCTGCTGGAACCCTCAGGCTCCTCAGGGAGCATCGTGGTCCATCTGCCCAGGAGCAAGGGAGACCCAGCCAGGGCCCGGGGCCTCCTGTGAGCCCTGGGCCTGAGTTTCTGTCCCCATAGTAAGTCCCCTTTGGTTGCTTGCTCCAGGCATGGACCGTCACATGCAGGCCCAGTCTGCTCTTGGGGACATGGACGTGGGCCTGGGCCCGGCCCCCTTCCATGACCGGGGCTCTTGCTCAGCCCTACCTGTGTCTTCCCCATTCTCTGCTCCATGAGGCTGCAGCACCCCCAGCCCCAGCCCTGCCCCACTGCCTGGACAGGAGTCCAGGTCATCTTGTCCCGTGCTACTGCACGATGTGGCAATTACAGGTCACGGTGGCAGGTTCCAAGCCCCCAAGTTGTTCATCGCACTGTTGGTGTGTGATTGTGTGATGTGGATGGAGCAGAAAGTGCCTCTCCCTATCACCTGGGCCCCGGGGACTGGGAGCTCTTGGCTGCAGGAGGGGGAGGGGAGAGGGCTGCGTAGACAGAGGCTCTGCAGGAGGGTAGAGCTACCGGAGAACTTGCAGAGAGACATGGTCCAAGGACAGGGCTGGGCCACCCAGAGCTCTACCCCCTGGGGCTTGCAGCTGAAAGTGGGGTGATGGTCAGGATCCTGCAGGTGGATGGGGACTCTGGAAAGAGGGAGAGCCCAGGAAGGCTCCAAGCCTGTGACAGCTGTGATCAGGATGCGGTGCACTCGGGACAGGAAGCCAGGCAGCGGCTGCCACGGCCCAGTGGGGACCCAGGGCTTCTTCGTGTAGTGCTTGATAAACAGGTGTATGAGGCGTGATCACAAAATACAGTTAGTGTTTACATTTTTAAGTATGCATTACAGTAAAAGACACATTGCCATGAATCCTCCTGAAAATCCTCCCCCTCGCTTTGAGCGCACTCATCCCATCCTCCTGGCCACTTTCTGCAGCAGCTCTGGAGTCCTCTTTCCTGAGTGTCTTTAGTTGCACTGTCGTGGCTGCCTCAATGTCTTGAATCAACTCAAAACTTTTCCCTTTTGTGGTCATTTTGGCTTCGGGGAAGAGCCATAAGTGGCATGGTACCAGATCCCGTGAATAAGGTGGAGGACACAGTGTAGTGTTTTTACGATCCTGATTTTCCGCTGGGTGGTGCTCGGCAGCAGCACGCGCTGTAGTTTTTTGTTGTTTTTTTTTTAACGTGGGTACCGGGAGTCGACCTCAGGACCTCATGCTTGCCAGCAAGCGCTTGTGCTGCTGAGCGATATCACTGGCCCTTTTTTTTCCTTTATGTGGGTTCCGGGAGTTGAACTCAGGACCTCGCGCTTGCCAGGCAGGCGCTTATGCCACTGAGCCATCTCACCGGCCCTGCGCTGTAGTTTTGATCCCATCTTGTAAATACCCCATCTCTTGATCAGCCCTCTCGTGCTGGAGTGCAGTATCTCTTCATTAGCAGAGCTGTTTATCCTGAGCCCGATGATGAAGAAGCAACTGTGCTGAAATTAACAGGAAAGAACAGCGTCGTGTGTTTGTGCGGCACTGTTTACTGATTACTGAGAAACAGAACCTGTGCTGGTGGGGAGTGTGGTTCCGTGTCACCTGGCCACTATCGTCCCCGGCCTTGGTGCCTTCCGGATTCCTGAGCCAGTGGATTTCCCGTGATTCCTGCACTTGGTTCCCAGCAGGCACCAGAGCGTGGCACAGTCTGCGCTGACAGACATCTTGCCTCTTCTCCCCTCTTTTTAAGAGTTGAGGAGCAGACTGCGCAGGCCCAGCAGCCGCCGAAGGGGCAGAGCCAGGCCAGCAACGGATCAGGTAGGCCCGCAGGCACAGCAGGTGCCGCTTCTGTCTCCTGAGTCCCTCTTGCATCTGGGACCCTCCTCCCGTCAGAACTGGGTTAGCATCTGTCCCTGCAAGCTGGTGGTCATCACAGCGACTCATATCACTGGATGAGACGGTGCCCACGCCTGCTCGCAGGAGTACAGGGCGCTGTCTCAGTTGCTCTGCGCTGGCCCTGCTTTCTGGGCTCATCATCCCAGCGAGGGGACTGTGCGGGCAGTGGGGAAGTGGTGGGCTGGTTCCCAGACCCCCAGGGAGGGGACCGAGCTCTTTTCTCTTCCCCTCCTCCCATCCTGCCTTGAACCCTTCCCCACTCCAAACCCTCTGCAGCCATCCTTCAGAAGATGGGGTGTCCGGCCCCCTCCCCACACACTGACCCTTCCCAAGGCCCTGCTTGCCTGTGCCAATGAGCAGGGTGGGACCAGATCTGAGGTCCTTTCAGCCCTGGGGGCCACAGAGGAGGCCCAGGAGGGAGGCCCCTCCAAGAGGTACTCCCAGTTCTGGGCCTGGCCATTCCGGAGAGAAAGGTGGTGTGCCCCCTACCCAGGGACAGCCCAGCTGTGCAGGCCAGCTCTGGGCAGACTTGGATGCTGAGTCCCCTGGGCAGTGACCTTTTGGGGCCCCTGGGCCCCACAGCCAGTGGCCCAGGCTTAGATGTAAAGTCCTTGGCCTGTCGTGTCGGCCGCCAAGCCAGGAGCAGCACAAGATCTCCAAGGTCCCTGACGCTTGGTGACCATGAGGGCCAGGGAAGCCAGGGTAGACAGACACGTCCCTGGGGTCCCCTTGCCTGTCTGGGCCAAGGTCCGTTCTGATCGTCAGGCTGGCTCTGTTGATGGGGAGCATAGGGAAGACGTGTACCTCCCCCCGCAGCCTTCAGGGAATAGTGTCCGCCCCGTGGGGGTCAGGTGGGACTCCAAGTTGGAGATAGACCTATCTGGGCTTTGCATTTTCCTTGGGAATTGGCCCTGAGGGGCCCAGCAGAAAGAGCCTCAGGGTCTTAGGGGTTAGGGGGATTGGTTAGGGGGATCAGGTTAGGTTAGGGGGTTAGGGGGATGAGGGGCTCGGTCTCACGCTGTTGTGGTGAGCCCACAGTCCTGGGCCTGGGGTCAGCAAACCACCCCCATCTGGCTTTACATTTTAAAATGCTGTTGACACTTTTAAATGATGCGGGGGGGATTAACAGGTGAGCCTTGATGAACCTGAAATTCCAGGGTCTGTCAGTGGTCCCCTGGGAACCCCTGACCCCCAGTCCTTGGCACACCCTCCCTCCCCTACCGGGGGCACAGACCTCAGCCCTGCAGGCCTTGGGCCTTCACTTCTGCCCCAAGCCTGAGGCTCTTGGGGTCTCCATTGCCTGTTGCCCACCTGCCCTGAGCCCGCAGCACACCTGGCTGGGTTTTCTTTAATTTTTAATTGACACACAATATTTGTGCGTGTTGACAGCACACGGGTGTCTGGTGACCACCTGCCCATCTTCCCACTGCCTTGAATTATGGCGGGACAGCGCCCCCTGCAGTCCGCCTGAGCCTGCTTTCTGAGAAACCTTCCAGTGGGCCCCATGGTGCGCAGGCTGGCAGGGCTCGGGCCCTGAGACCCCCGCCCCAGATCCCGAGACCCCAGAACAGTGAGCCAGGCGGACTCCTGGCCACCTCTGCCCCTCCCCACAGACCGCCGCAGCCAGGGGCTCTCCTCCCGCGTGCAGAAGTGGTTCTATGAGAGGTTTGGGGAGTACCTGGAGGATTTCCGCTTTCAGCCCGAGGAGAACACCGTGGAGACCGAGGAGCCCCTCAGTGCCCGCAGGTAGGGTGTCAGCCTGGGGGACAGCAGGCGGAGGGTGCAGCGTCAGAGCCTGGGCCCTGCATCGAAGTCACGTGGGCAGTGACGCTGAACGTGTAGCTACCACTGGCCCCTGGAGGCCCCCAGCCCGTCCTCCTGAGGGATGCACTGGGCAGGGGCCTGTGGAGCCACACCCCACCCACGCTGGGCTCGTGGTTTGTGACAGGCGTCACCTGGGACCATGTGCTGGGCACAGGGCCACTGCCCTGGGCCTTCTCACACCAGGTTGGCCTAGCGGTTCACATGCCTGGGCTGGCATCCTGTTTTGGATGTGCCCGCCTTCTAACTTAGGGAGCAGCGGTGGGGGCGACTCCTGCTGCAGCGCTGTCCCTGTGTGTGACGGTCCAGGCATCCGAGGGTCCTGGGCACCCAGTGTCCTCCCGTTCTGTGTGTGACAGTGCGGCGTGGGTCAGGGCTGTGGGTGAACTAACACTGCCCATCTCTCCTCTCTCTCAGGTTAACGGAGAACATGAGGCGGCTGAGTAAGCACAGCCCCCGGCACGGTGTGGGTGGGCGGGGGATGGAGCCCACCCTGGCCACCCCAGCATTTGGGGTGAAAAATGATGCTTTTCAGGCCCCAGGGAATCCCAGTGTGCCTCTCCCCATCTTTTCCCTTTTTCCCTTTTTCCTACCCACTGTGGGCCTGGGCGGGGGGGGGGGTGATTTCTCCCCATGGGGAGCACATTGGGGTGCTGTGCTGACCACTGCAACCTGCTCTGTTCCCAGAGCGTGGTGCCAAGCCTGTCACTAACTTCGTGAGGAATCTTTCCGCCTTATCTGACTGGTACTCCATCTACACCTCTGCCATCGCCTTCACGGTGAGTGGCTCCTCGGGGGGTGGGGGGTGACTGTGCCACACTTTGCTGGTGTCCTCCAGGTGGGGCAGCCCCCAGGTGGGCAGGACCTAGGGACCCTCTCTTCTATAAAGAGAGTGCACGGAAGTCTCAGGATCAGAGCACAGGCGAGTGGACAGGACCCCTGGATGGGATGTGGTCCCTGTGTCCCCGCATGGCCCCTGGCAGTGACCTCAGCCTCCTGGCGTGGTCACCTTTGGTTTGCCAGAGTCCTCGAGGTGGGCGGCAGCTGCACAGCATCTGTTCTCTGGGACCTGAGACCATAGGGCCTGAGAGCACCCCGAAGGGCACATGGTGGTGTGGGGGACCCAGCCTGGCCTCTGTGAGCCACCCATCTGGGGAGGGGTAAGGGGACATCGGGCTGGCATCAGCGGGGGCCCTGCCCTCCTGCCTGCCACAGGGAGACCCTCCCGCCTGTCTCGGTTTCCTCCAGTATGAGGAGGCTGAGGGGAGGGCGGCCACGGCCTGAGTGCCTGAAGGTAGCTCCGCCCGGCCGAGTGGGCCCTTGTCTGGACAGGGTGCCTAGTGGCCCCCGGAGAGGCCCAGTGGCTGTCCCAGGCCTCAGTGTCCACCTTGGAGATGGCACTTTGCACACTCACTGGTGAAGCTGCTCTGCTCTGTGAGGCCCCCCTGGCCGGGGCCCACACACCCCATCCCTCCTGTGCCTCAGCTCTAAGAGATGAGCCCCTTGGTTCCGATGCTCCATTCCGGCCCCTGCTCTATGCCTGCAGCTCTGGGGTCTGTCATCCTCCAGGGCGTGGGAGCCTTGGGGCAGGCGGGGACCCTACATGGGCCCACTGTCCCGTGTGTCCAGTGGCTGCGTGCTCAGGACGGTGGCGGCCTCCGTGTGCTACCACCCCCAAGTGCACCTCCCTCTCCACCTCCAGGGCAGCCCCTCCCCAGCCCCCTGCGCTGCCTCAGGCACCCTGTCTCCCCACTGAACGCTGCCTGACCCTTGGGGACCAGAAGGGACGCAGCTGCTCCAGCTCGGCTGCCTGACGCACCCCTGTCCCCGCAGGTGTACATGAACGCCGTGTGGCACGGCTGGGCCATCCCCATGTTTCTGTTTCTAGCAATTCTGAGGCTGTCTCTCAATTACCTCATTGCCAGGTAGGTGCCCGGGTTGTGTGGCCCTGCTGCGCTGTTGTCCTGCCTCATGCACCACTGTGACGCAGCGTGCCACACGCCGGCATCCAGGGGTGGGCGGGGGTCCTCCCTAGGCTCCAGAGATGGCAGGTGGCCGCCCTCCCTGCTTTGTGGCTTTCCCTGACCTAACCCTTTCCCCGACGGCCACAGTGCCCGCCATGGATCATCCCTCCCTCGTCACGTTGCCCGGGGGGGGGGGGTTGGTGAGGCCGCAGGGCCCTGGGCCTCGAGAAGCTCCCGCTGTTTGCTGCTGTTAGAAGAAAGTGTGGAGCAGGGGCTGGGATTTGGGGCGAGCGTGAGCAGCACCTGCCCACACAGCACACCTGAGCAGCAGGCGTTGTGCACCGGCACGCTGACTCCGCTGAGCCTGGGCTGTGCCTGCCACGTCTGCTGTGAGCACCCCAGGGGGACCCCCAGTGCCAGCCTCAGCCCTGCAAAAGATCCCACTTTGTACACCAGGCTCCTGCCTTCTTTCTACGCCTGCGTCAGTGTTGGTTTGTAGAAAGGAAGGCGTTACAAGACGAGGGGTGATCAAAATATGCAGTGAATGCTTACATTTAAAAAATATTTATTACAGTAGGAGGCACATTGCCATGAATCCCCTTCAAAATCTCCCCTCACTTTGAACACACTTAGGCTGTCATTCTTGCCACTTTCTGGAGCAGTTCTGGAAGTGCTCTTTCCTGAGTATCTTCACGAGGTGCGATCAAAAACAGTGAATGCTGCTGCCAAGCGCTGTCATTACATTGTGTCCTCCTCCAGCGTATTCACTGGATCTGACATCGTGCGACTTCTGATTCTTCTGGCTCTTCCCCAAAGTCAAAAGGACCTTGAAAGGGAAATGATTTAAATTGACTCAGGACATCGAGGCAGCCACAGTGACACAACTAAAGACACTCAGGAAAGAAGACTTCCAGAGCTACTTCAGAAAGTGACAAGAGGGCCGGTGAGATAGCTCAGCGGCATAAGCGCCTGCCTGGCAAGCGCGAGGTTCTGAGTTTGACTTCTGGTACCCACATATGAAAAAGGGGCTGGTGATATCGCTCAGCGGCACGGGTGCCTGCTGGCGTGCGAGGTCCTGAGTCTGACCCCCGGTACCCACAAAAAAAAAAAAAAAAAGAAAAGAAAGTGACAAGAATGGTGGGATAAAGGTGTTGGAAGCCAGGACAGGATTTTGAGGGAGATTCGTGGCAGTGTGTCTTTAACTGTAATAAATTTTTAAAACTTAAACATTCACTGTATTTTCAATCATACTGTCTACTTTTTTTTCTTTTTGCAGTGCTGGGGGTTGAATCTAGGGCCTTGACCATGCTAGGCGAGTGCTCTACCACTAAGCTACCTCCCCAGCCCATATTGTGTACCCTTGAAGCAGCCATTAGTCCCCGATGTGAGGGAGGATCCAGGACTGCTTCTGCCCACCAAGTTGTGGCTTCCCCTGCCCCTTGTCACTGGCTGCTGTTAAACAGGAGGGTGACTGGCGTGGCCTTGAGGAAAGAAGGTTGGGAGGCCTTCTTTCCTGTCTGGCCAAACCACAGGGTGAGAGGCCCCTAGCTAGACGTGCTGCCATGTTGTCCCCGAACTCAGCTACTCACAGGCAACACTGGGTTAAAGGTTGTGGTGGCTTCTCTTTGCCAGGGGCTGGCGGATACAATGGAGCATCGTGCCAGAAGTGTCTGAAGCCGTGGTGAGTCCTGGGGGGCAAAGGGCCCCTTCATCTGTCCCCACCAGGTCAGGCCTCCAACCAGATGAGCACCCTGCCCTGAGGGGCAGGTGCGGGAACAGGCCCGACACCCCAGCCCTGAGCTCTGGGGGCTGTCCACTCTGGCCCCAGCCTGTCCTGCCTGTACCTTCTCAGCTGCTGTAGCCCCCACCGTCCACCCCGGGTGGGGACGTAACAAAGGAGCCAGACAAGTAGACATGTACACTCCCGAGACTCTGGAACCTAGCTCTGACCTACTGCCTGGTTTGTCAATAAAGTTTTATTGACACTCAGCCATGCCTGCTCATGCACAGCCTGGTTTGTCAGTAAAGCTTTATTGATACTCATCTATGCCTGCTCATTTACATGCTGCTGTGGCTTCCTTTGCACTGTAGTGGAGAAGCTGTGACAGAGGCAACATGGTCCGAGCCAAAAATGCTTACAGAAGTTGGCTCCAGAGGGAGGCATGAACCTGTGGGGCTGAACTATTGGATGTGGCTAGAGGGAGACCAGGGTGCCTCCCTGGGCCTGTCTTGAGGAGGTGTCACGGGGACCAGGCCTGTATCTGCCCAGCCCTGGGACCCGGAAGCCTCAGGAGGGTCTCACTGAATGAGTGGGGAGACGTGTGAACTCAGACAAGCAGGACAAGCTGGGCCCCCAGGCAGGTGGTGAAGGGAGCCGTGAGAGAAGGTTGGGGTGTCGGCCCAGCAGGGTACCCTCCCCACCCAGGGCCCCCAAAGGATGTCCCTTCCCCTCTGGCTGTGCAAGGACAGCAGAGTGACTCACAGGTCCCTGGGGCTGGGAGCCTTCTTGCTGTTTTATCAGTAATTTCTCTAAACTGTTAACTTTCAGTGGAAAATTCTCTTTCCCCTTTGACTGAAGGAACCTCCGAAGGAAGACCTGACCGTGTCTGAGAAGTTCCAGCTGGTGCTGGATGTCGCCCAGAAAGCCCAGGTATGGCTTCAGGCTCCGCCAGCATTGGGGTGCAGGGAATCACCCTGCAGCCCCAGGCCAGGCTCCTGTGCCGGTGCTTAGCTGGGTATTCCCAGCCGCTCTGCCCGGGGCACGCCGTGTAGCAGGGCGCCTCCTGCTGGCCAGGGATGGGAGGATGTGGGGCTGTGAGCACCACGGCATTGAGGTAGACAAGAGCCCTAGGCCTGGGGATGGCTGGGGAGGACCATGGTGCTCTGGTGGCCACAGCTTCATGCACTCCTGGCCTGCCTGGACCCGGGGCCCTCTGGGTGTCTGGAGTGGCCAACAGGCACGTGAGTCTGTGGTCATTCTTCACACAGAACCTCTTTGGCAAGATGGCCGACATCCTGGAAAAGATCAAGAAGTGAGTGGCCACCCCCCAGCCCTACGCTGCGACAGCGCTGGGCCCCGCCTGACCCCCATCTCCCTTCCAGCCTGTTCATGTGGGTGCAACCTGAGATCACGCAGAAGCTGTACATCGCGCTCTGGGCCGCCTTCCTGGCCTCCTGCTTCTTCCCTTACCGCCTGGTGGGGCTCACCGTGGGTAAGGAGACGCCCTGGGCTTGGCAGGGTTGGGTCAGGAGCGGGACTGAGCAGAGCGCCTGTCCTACATCCGCCGCCTCCAGGAGTGAGGCCGGGCCTTCACTCATGTTTAGATTTGAGAGAAATGAGCACCACCAAATTCTAGAGACATAATGGACTCTCTTTCTTTCTGTTTTCCTTCCTTCCCTCTTTTCTTTTGTATTGGGGATTGAACCCAGGACCTTCACACTGAGCTAATAACCCTCCAGCCCTTTTCTCCATTTTTTATTGTGAGACAGAGTCTTCATTAAGTCACCAAGTCACCCAGGCAGGGCTCCAACTTGTGACCCTCCTGCCTCAGCCTCCCAGAGTGCAGGCTCTTGTCACCATACCTGGCTATGAAGACGGTTTCTCAAGTCGTGCGTGACCTTTGCCAGGAAGGGGCCCCAGCTTCCTGCTGTAAGAAGGGGCTGACCTGAGTGCAGGCAGCAGGCATCTGTCTTGCGGCTGGGGGGTGGATCACGGCTGTGGAAACCTGGGTGCCTGGTTTCGGGTGCCTCGAGCCCAGTGGCAGCCAAGGAGTTAGTGATGTGGCATGTGGTCAAGGGTCACGTCCACCTAAATGCTCCTTTCCTAGGTTCATCGTCAAGGACGGAGAGGGGCGTGGGTGTCCTTCCTCCTCTCCCTCTCTCGCCCAGGGGAACAGCGGTCAGCACGATGTGGCTGGGCTGCGGGCTCTGGCACACAGAGGTGCTTGGTGGGAGCCATGACAGCAGGGGAAGGGGAGGGAAGAGGGCGCCCTGCACGTGCACCAGGGCTCAGACCTGGTCCCCCACGCCGTCCAAGGCGAGCGGAGCTTTGTGGCACGCTTAGGTGGTCAGGGAGACAGTGCTGGCACCCACGAGGTTCTGCCCAGCCCTTCTGCTCCTCCTCTAGGCTGGGAGACCCTGGGGCTGGGTCTTTCCAGAAGCGGCAGCCTGGAACAGCCTACTGTCCAGAGCTCTGTGGGCTCAGTAGCTCCCTGGGGACATGTCCTTACTGTCCAGCAGGGTCTCTGTGCTGCTTCCTGTCCCATCACTGCGCATGTTCCTTTCACACCACTTAGGCTGTTTTTAACACTTCCCGGGTCAGCTCCCAAACTGTAGCCTGAGCAGGAATGGGTGTGGCCTGTGGTGAGAGAGGGTGTGGTCTATGATAGGGGTGGGCTGGCCTGGAGAAGTGGGCAGGGCCTAGGCAAGAGTGGGTGTGGCCTGAGGTGGGAGAGGGTGTGGTCTATGGTAGGGGTGGGCTGGCCTGGGGAAGTGGGTGTGGCCTGGGGGAGTGGGCAGGGCCTAGGCAAGAGTGGGTGTGGCCTGAGGTGGGAGAGGGTGTGGCCTGAGGTGGGAGAGGGTGTGGTCTATGGTAGGGATGGGCTGGCCTGGGGAAGTGGGTGTGGCCTGGGAGAAGTGGGCAGGGCCCTGGCAGGAGAGAGCAGGGCACTGGTGAGGGGCTCTGGGACTCCTTCGAAGGCAGTGCCCTGATGAGTGAGTGGGTGGGCTAGGTGCAGGCAGTGAGTGAGAGGCACGCTGAGGGCTTTCCCTGACCTGTGGGGCCGGTGATGGTTCCCAGGTTCAGGGCCTCAAGGTGGGCTGGCAGGGCATCGGTCATGTGATTCTGGGATGACAAGGTGTGTGGAGTGTGGTCACGGGGCCACAGGTCTGCGTCCATAGGACACAGGCAGGGTGTGAGTTCAGATTTGGGGCAGGTGAGCCTCCAGGAAAGTGAGGCTGGGTTGGGACGAGGCGCTGAGCAGGGAGTGAGTTCTCAGGTCTGGGAGCACCCGACCAGCGGGCTGCACCGGGCTGCCGTTGGGAGGGACAGGAGACAGAAGGGAGAGAGCCTGGGGTGACCTGCAGGGGGTGCGGGGCAGGCTTAGGAAGGAGGGGTCGCTAGAAGGAGTCTGAGGAGAGCGTTGGGAGGCTGGGGGGGTGAGACATCAGAGCCCTAAGGAGGGAGGGCACCCCCAAACCCAGGGCCCCACTTAAGGGGGCCAAGCATCAAGCCCGGGGAGTCTGACTGCAGGCGCTGGGGCCTCAGGACAGGAGGAAGAGGGCTGTGTCCAGACCTGTGGTGGCCTTGCTGAGATTAGGAAGGTGCAGAGAGGCCACCGTAAACCCAGGGCCATTGTCGTCTTATGGCTGCTGAGAGGGGGCCATGCAGCCCAGGGCCCTGACCATCTGGACACTGTGTCCCTCCACCTTGGCCTCAGTGCCCTGACTGGTCCTCAGTCTCTTTTTGGGCTCTTCCTCCACTCCTCACCAGGAAACCAGGGCTGGTGGGCAGTGTGGCTTTGGGGTGACAGGGCGGTGAGGTGCTATGGGGTCTCATCATCCTTCAGACCCCCTGTCCACTCGGGTCAGAGAAGGGCGTAGCCCCGAGTAGGTCGGGTCAGGTCCCCCAGAGGCTCCCGCGTGCCGCCCTCCGGGGTGGCAGCTCAGGGTGTTCCGTGGTCGCCTTTGTTTTCTGGGATGGTTTATATTTGAGTCTGAGCCCGCCTGGCTCCCCCACCCAGTGCCGACCCCACCAGGGCACACCAGGCCGGGATTAGGGTCCCTTGGTGGCGCCAGCCCCGCCGGCCCTGTGGGTTTGGGGGATTTCCCCCAGGGGTAGGTGCTGGAGCAGCCGGCCTGACCACGGGTCCACGTGGACGGACCCTCTTCTTGGGCCACAGAGTGCGGGCCTGAGACCCTCTGCCCCCGCAGGGCTCTACGCCGGGGTCAAGTTTTTCCTCATCGATTTCATCTTCAAACGCTGCCCGCGGCTGCGAGCCAAGTACGACACACCCTACATCATCTGGCGGAGCCTCCCCACGGACCCCCAGCTCAAGGAGCGCGCGGGTGCCACCGTGTCACGAAGGGTGAGCACCACGTGGTCCCCAACCTCGGGGCTCCTCGTGCCTGTGCTTGTTCCCAGGCCAATGCTTTTCCAACCTTGCGCGCCCCGGAGACCGCACTGCCAGCGCCCCTCTCACGGGCTCTCCTGCGTCCCCCATCTGCTGCGCCCCCTGCCCGAAGCCCTCACAGACCCTCTCGAATAGACCCGCTGGTCCCCTGAATCCTGCTGAGGGCGGCGACAGTGGGGGTGTAGCTGTGCCTGCTGATAGCCAGTGGCTGGGACAGGGAGGCCCTGGGAGTGATGGCCCATGAGCATGATGGTGGCACTTGGGGACTGAGGCCAGACAGCACATGAGCTGGTCCCAGGCCCTTAGTTCAGGTCCTTCTGAGCCAGGATTGCAGGATGGTTGGGCCTGGGGGCCCTCCTTGGGGTCCCTCAGATGAGTGGCAAGGGTCCCAGCCCAGCACCCACATTGGGGAAGTCTCAGAGGGCTTCCCAGAGGAGGTCCTGTGGGAATACATCTCCACGGGCCTGTCCTAAGGAGAAGGTGTCCCAGTGACCCCGTGATGCCTCTGTCAGTGGAACGAAGCTCTTGGTCAGGTGTGGGTCACACTCTCGGGTTCCTGGGCAGCAAAGCTTTCGGGAACCATGCGACTGCCCGGCCAGGAGGAGCTCCCAGGGCCAGCCCACAGCTCTGATCCTGCAGGTGGCATCACCCCGGGGGACACAGAGGTGCCTAGGCCCTTGGTCCTGAGGAGCTGGGGTGGGGACCTTCCTGGGGCTCCGGACTGCTTAGTGCTGGCTGCTCAATAGAGCAAGGGGGGTGAGCACGGGGCTGCGACCTGCTGGGTTGGAGGCCGCGCCCCTCGGATGTCCCGCAGGCCTGCGTGTCTCTGCCCGGCTCTGTTCAGGGTCCTGTGTTTATGACCTTGTGTCATGCACTCCCCATTTTCCTTTTGTGGTGGTCACACGTCTGTGGTCTCCTGGCCAGCTGTCAGGGCATAATAAGGTACAGTGACCATGTGGAGCCCCCTTGGCCTGCTGTGACCTAATGCTGTGCCATTGCTGTGTCGTGACTGGTTTTCTAAAGTTGCTGTTGTGGCCCGTGTAGTTTCTGAAATACTGATTTTCCTGCAGAACGCGTGCTGACAGCCCGATCCTCAGGCTGTGTGCCGGGGAGTTGCGGGGTGTCACTGGGGGAGAAGGTCCTCACCCAGGCCAGGGGACAGTGGGACTCCGCTTGGGGCCAGCTCAGCAGGGACTCAGAGGGAGCTGCACCCCCCATTTGGAGTGGAGCTTGCAGGAGTGGGTGGAGCCTCTTCACCATTCTGAGTCAGCAGCGGGGGTGGGCAAGGAGGCCCTTGTGTGTCCCCCAGCCTACTCCCCTGTCACCAGCGTGGCCAGCTGCTCCTCCCCCGAGTCTGACGACCCTGTGTGCGATTGGCAGCTGCAGACGGCCACGTCGCGGAGCTACGTCTCCAGTGCACCAGCCGGCTTGAACAAGGATGAGGACGCTGGTCGCTTCCACAGCACCAAGAAGGGCAATTTCCATGAAATCTTCAACTTGACCGAAAACGAGCGTCCACTGGCAGGTGTGTATGTGATGAATCTGTGACCCCGCTTGGCACAGGTACATAGGGTGACCTCACCCCCAAGACAGGTCAAGCAGCCCACGGGAGGGGTCTTCCCAAGGACAGTGCACAGAAACTGAGGCCTTGGGACAGCAGCAGGGGGGCGTCCCTGTGGGGAGGCGACGTCCCCACACCACCTGGTCCACAGCAGAGCCCGCCAGTGTCTGCTTCAAGCAGAAGCAGGCGATTGGAGCCCCGCTTTGGTGCTGTGGGCTGTGGGTGCAGGCCGGAAGTCTGTCCCACACGCTGGGTGCATCCTGGCCTCTGTACACATGAAGGCTGTCTGGTGACAGGGGTCTTGGGAGCTGGGTCTCCTTGCAGAAAGGAGGCTGCCGTGGACAGTGACCAGCTGTAGGGATTTCAGCTGGGCCTGGCTCTTTCTGGAGCCTCCTCCTGTGGGTCTGTGGTATCAGAATCCCTGGGCTGCGGTTCGTGTGCAAGCGAGCTTTCTGCCTGGCTCCCAGACACCCTCAGCTGCCCCTCGCTCCCTGCGGCCCACCCTCCTCTCATGGGCCCAGGGCCCTGTGCTGCTAGGTCAGCGCTCACTGCCGAGTCGCAGCCCCCCAGCGCTCGTCGTGTGCCTTTTCTGCTGGTCCCAGTGGACGTGGGTGTGTGATTGTCAGAGCTGAGGGGTGCCAGTGTCCATCAGGGATGGGTCTTCGCAGCAGGAGGAAATTTCAGGCCAGTTTTCTCCCCTCAGCGTGTGAGAACGGCTGGCGCTGCTGCCTGATAAACCGAGACCGGAAGATGCCCACGGACTACATCAGGAACGGGGTGCTCTATGTGACGGAGAAGTGAGTGAGGCGGGGGCCTCCGGGTGGACTGCGGTGGCAGGAGGCGCAAGAGGGTCCTCGCCCGGAGGGGGACAGTGTGCGGCCTGTGTGCGCTGAGGCCCCGAGTTCTTGCTTTTCAGATAGCTTTGCCTTTTCTCTGCTAGCCAGGCTGTGTGGCGCTGATCCTTGCTGCCCTCACCCCAGGGCTGGACGTGGGGTCTGTCTGTCCCACACCTGCAGCAGTGGTCGAGGCCCAAGCTCCCTCTGCTCGTGGAAGGGACTGGTCCGGGGACTCCCGCGTCTCCTGCCTGGGGTGACAGTCTTGGGCTGAGCATGGAGCAGGCCTTTCCAGCGCTTGGCGGTGCTGGGCCTCATGGGGAGGGTGTCACTGACCCCCCTGGGTCCGAGCAGGATGCCCACTGGACTCGGGGGTAGATCGTGCCCTGTGTTTCTTCCTCATCTAGCTACTTATGCTTTGAAAGCTCCAAATCTGGGTCTTCAAAGAGGAACAAAGTCATCAAGCTGGTAGACATCACAGACATCCAAAAGGTGGGTCCCTGTCCTCTTTGTTCCCATTACCCCTTTGGGTGGGGGGTTCTGTTTGGGGCCCCCGGACCTGTGGGGTGCTCTCACGCTTGCCTTTGGGAAGTCTCTGGGCTGAGCCTCTCAGCTCCGTCCTAGTCTCCATGGCCCTCGGCCACACCAGCTCAGCCTTAGCCTCCCTGACCCCCGTGGCCCGCACCTGCCCTGCTCCCCACCCCACGGTAGGCAGGGAAGGGGCCGCGAGGTCCACTTGCCCTGCAGTGCAACTGGAAGGGAACACCTTGCCTGCTCTGCCCACGCTGCTGCCAGCCCATCTCTGACACCCTGGAAAAGCAGACCCATGCCCTAGGCATGGATTCCAGGGGGACACATGGATGCTGTGTCCACTGAGCGCAGCTCCCTGGCTAGTTGCCTTGTGAGTCAGCAAGGACTTGTGCAGCTGGCATGGGCATGGGTGTGTACGGTGTCCAGGGTTGGGGGCTCACTGTCTGGGACAGAAGAGGGTCAGGGAGGAGCCAACAGTGCTGCCACCCGCTCCTTCCCAGCTCCAGGCACCTGGGCCAGGGACGCTGGCTGGGGGTGGGTCCCACCGTCTGCCAGGTGGGGCCCTCTCTTGTTGGTGTCTTTGGCTCCCAGCCCCATGGCTGTCATGGTCACTGTGGCCAGTGGAAAGCTGTACAGTCGAGACCAGGGCGTCAGGGTGACTGCCAATTGGGACTCAAGTCTGGGCCCGTTCCCCATGTGCGGTGCCTTAAGGACCAGCCTCCCTGGCTTCACGCAGGCCACCGGCCATTGCAGGTCCCATTTCTCAGGGGTCAGAAGACGCCTGTAGGTCCTTGTCCTCTGTGGTTAGGGCATGTCTGGCCCCCTGGGTCTCACCATCGGTGCACGTGGTGGAGAAGATGCCCTGGGCCCGTGGGGAGCTGGTGCAGCCCTGAGTGGGGGCTGTGGTGACACCGCTGTTGTCTTTCAGTACAAGGTCCTGTCCGTCCTCCCGGGCTCGGGCATGGGGATTGCTGTATCGACGCCATCAACCCAGAAAGTAAGTGGCAGGTGGGCGGCTGCACCGGTGCAGGTGGGTCGGGGGCTCAGCTCTGGCCGTGCCTGGGACCGGCTGTGGCATCAGCCTGGGCGGGGAGCTGCGCACTGTGCAGACCTGGCTGCCGCAGAGTCACAGGACAGATGGACACTCAGGAAAGGGGCGGCTGAGCCTGGAGCCCAGGTTCCCCATCTCTTGCCTCGGTTTCTCTGAGCCTTCGTGGCGGGACCCTGCCCAACTGCTTAGTGCTTGGCCCGGGGGTCACTGTCATGGCCCCAGCCTGGCCGGGGACCGAGCGCTCACAGACAGCGTCTCCCCCCAGCCGCTGGTGTTCGGAGCCATGGTGCACAGAGATGAGGCCTTCGAGACCATTTTCAGCCAGTATATGAAGATCACGTCCGCAGCAGCCTCAGGTGGGGACAGCTAGTACTGACCCCGGATGCCACCGGAGTCGTTTCAACATGGCGTGGGACAGAGCGGCCCTCCTCGCGACCTTTTGCAATAACTCCCTACCTGTGGTTTCTGTTGGTTTGGCTGCATTCACAGAGCCCCGTTGCCCAGGGGCTGGGGCCCACGAGGAGGTGCTGCTGCCCCTGGCGGGCACAGGTGGCACTTAGTGGACATGGCTGGGCAGAGGGTCCACAGGGCTCCCTGGGAGGATGACACGCGGGGCCTCGCTGACCTCAACCTGCCTGGGTACTGACTGGCATGGGCCACCCCGGGAGGCTCTTGTGACCCCACGACCCCTGCTTTGCAGAGGCCTGAAGCTCCCCACCAAAGCCATCGCCGAGTGCGTCCACGTCCCCTCCTGCTGGGGGCGGGAAGGAGTGGACCTGGGCCCCCACACCAGCTGCCCAGAAGTGGCCAGCGGGTCTCCCTCGAGCTGACCTGCAGCTGTGCTTGTCGTTGGAGCTCTAGGGCTCGGCCCAGGCTCAGGGGTGTCGACGTGGGAGTAGTGAGGCTGGGCGTTTGGGGGCCTCCCTCTCCCCGCCGTGGCAGCTGAAGCCTGGAGGCCTGGGGTTGGTGAGCAGGAAGGGTAAAAGCACATCTCCCTAACACTGCTCCTCGGAGAGGCCCTGGACAGCAGGAGGCTTCGGGGTGCTGAGCTGCGGCTGCTCTCAGGCGAAAATCAACAGTTGGGCCGGACTTGGCCTCCGGGCTGCAAACACAGGTAGGCGCAGGCCGGGGTGGCTGGGGCTTTGTGGCCCACAGAGGCCCGGGCTGCAGGTGCCCTCCCTGCCTGTGGGGCCGTCAGGAGCCCCTGGGAGGACCGCCTACCATAGAGGATAGCAGTGAGCACATCCCAGTGTGGGGACAGGGCCGCCCTGCACCTCTGATGTCCAACAGTATTCCCCCATCCCCGGGTGTCCAGCAGCACTAGGCTGGGCACAAACCGCCCCAGGCCACCCCGACCCAGGGCAGCACACACTGGCTCAGGTGAACCCTGGCTCTCGTGGAGGAGGCAGCGGGGTGTGTCTCCCAGGCTTGGTTTACCCTGGGACGTCGTCCGCCCATGGATTTGACGTGAAAAGCGGCTGACATCGAGTCCTGGGACAGGCTTGGCCTCTGAAGGCTGCAGCCACACGCGGTCTGCACGCTTTATGAGCGGCCTCTCTAATTCTTCAGCTTGTCCTAGGTCTTTCGGGTGTCACTGAGGTTGTTTTTTGAAGAAACAGATTATATTTTTTACAGAGAGCAAGCTGTTTTTCTTATTTTTGTATCATTTTTCAAATGTGATTTTTACCTCTGCTCTGAATCCTCATTGGCTGGCTCGGGAGTGAGGCCCGGAGTGTGGGCTGGTGACACCCCTTCCTGGGGGCTGCAGGGTTGCACCTGGTATGGGGACAGGGCACAGCCAGCCAGGTCAGGCACCCAGGCCATGCCAGGCTGCACGATGTTGAAAGCAGAGTGCCTTGGCATGGCTCGGCCAGGCGGTAGACCCGGCTTGCAAGTGCATGGGGTTGGGCAGGGTCAGGGAGGACCCCAAGGGGAGGCAGCATGGGCCCTGACCTGTCCCAGGGTGGCTGTGTGGGTGATGCCCACGGGTGATGGTCAGCCCTCTCCCCGGGCCCTGGCAGTGCCCAGGGCGGTGCTGGGAACATGTGGTCAAGGAGCATTTCCTGTGATGCACTGCGATGCTGTCCGCAAGCACCGTAGGGAGGGCCTGGGCGGACGGGGCTTCTTCGCAGACCGTGTGGTTTAGTTTGAGTCCCTTTCTCAGAGAAGGGCGATGAAGACTGGCCACGGCCTGCCGGGTGCAGCCACCTGGTGTGTGGGGGAGGCCAGAGTCACCCCAAGTTGCACAGGCAGGCAGTAGCAGGTCCTTCAGTGGAGCCCGGGGGCCGCGCCAAGTGGCTGGTGTCCTGCGCAGGTTCTGGGCCCGTCAGACTGCCATTCTGTGCAAGTGTAAATCTGGGCAGATATTTAATTTCTATGACTAATCACTGAACTAGAACGAATGTTAAATTTTGTATGTCTGAAGCTTGAGTCTATTTTGGATCTGTACATAATCGTTACTGGTGTAACTTTTGTTTAACAAGAGGATTGTATTGTATGGAGAACTGATGAAAAAAAACCCCGTCACATTTTTTAAGAAAACCTTGTTTAAAGAAAAAGTCTTGTATAAATTATAATTTTTATTTAAATAAACCTAAAATGCTTTGTGCTGCTCTGCTTTCTTGGCAGGCTGTGGGCAGCTGGAGCAGGCTGGGCAGCCCCCAGGCCCCGTGGGACCCCCACATCCCCTTGCTCCTGGGGTATCTGTGGCTACCTTGAGCCTGGATGGGTGAAGGTTCAGGGGGAGGTAGGTGCTGGGCAGCAGTGGAGGCCACATGGCAAGGGGGTGCTGGCAAAAGGGCAAGGCTGGCACTGGTGGGGTGTAAGAAGTTGGAAGCCAGCCAGTGCCATGGGGCTCAGACGGGTCGCCCCAGCAGTCATGGTGTCCTGCCTCTCAGGTCACTGGGCAGAGGGTTCCTGGTGACATTAGTAGCTTGGCTGATTAAGACACTGGACAGAGGGATGCAGGAACCCATCTGGCTTCCAAATCCACTGGGATCGAGCATAGGCCTGCGTGAGGCGCACTGATAGTACCTGGCTTCTGTGTTCCAACCCCTGTGAATCCCCAAGAGGCAGAGAACCACCCCACCCCAGGAAGGGTGCTGAAGCCAGGTGGAAACCTCAGGGGTGTAGCCAGGTAAGGCTAGACACTTGTGCATTCCGTCCGTCCGTCCGTCCATCTGGCATACATACGTCCACCCATCCTGTCCACTCATCCACCCACCCAGCGATGCACCCAGAGCAGGCGCTGTCTTCCTTGCCAGGATACAGCGGAGATGGGACAAAGGTGGCTGGGAAACTGGCAGACAACCCTCAGCCCCTCGAGTGCAGTCTTGCTGTGCCCGCACACCACTCCTCTCCTCTGCCCCTCGGGCATGCCTTCTCCCTATTTACTCTTAGCCTGGTGGTCTGCACAACTGCTGGGCACCACAGCCGGACCCAGGCCCAGTACTGCTCGACCCTGCACCCAGTTCCCAAGGGCAAAATGGGGTGGTGCGGAAGGGCACAACACAGGCCTTCGGTAGGTGCCCCTTGCCAGGTTCCCACACCTGACCCCCGGGGTTGCGCTGGTTGGAGACCAGCCACGCCAGGAAGGTGGCGCTCTACACTTGGCGGCTTCCCTCGGACAAGCCGCAGAACCTTCAGTGTCCCACTTGCCCTCGGGAAAATTTAACCCCAGAGAAAAGCAGCCGGGGCCTCAGATTTTACAATGGTGGCAACCAGCAAGGGGGAGACAGGAGTTCGGGTGTGAGGTGTAGTGATGTTTGTTCACTTTGTTCTTACTCTTTAAACTGTCCGTGTGTGTCTTCATGAACAACATTCTGCTTTGAAAATAATGTGGATTCATGAAAAAAAATGCCAAATTCTGCTCAAAGTAACTTTATTTTTGTCTTCTCAAACATATCACAGCAAATACATTATTTTCTAATCTTGAAACCAGCAAGATTAGAGAGAGACAGAGCCCCCCTCCCCAGCATTTCTGGTACAGGAGCCGGTGTCAGTGCCTCCCGCAGCCGCAGCCCAGCGACACGTGAGTGCCAGCCACACACACCAGCCCTCCAAATGACCCTGTCCCTTCACCGCCTTCTCCAAACCCCTAGCACAGGGTTGGGGTTGCCGCTCTCCAAGGCCTCAGGGAGACCCAGCCTCAGCACAGGAATGTCTGCACAACCCCCGCCCCAGGGCCTTCTGGTGTCAGATACTCAGGAGGAGGCGCCAGGCTGTCACCCCAGGTGGGACTCCAGAAGTGTGTGCCCTGAGCATGCGCCAGGCCTGCTGCCTGCTGGGCACAGACGTCCCTGCCCCCGCAAAGAACCTCCAGCCTGGCGCTAGGGTTTCTCCCAAGCAGGGACAGACGTGAATGGGAACAGCGTGCGTTTACTCTTTCTACCAAGACTTCACTCAACCATCACTTCTTAAACCATCCAACTCACACGATTACCTGTGAAAATGTGGTCCATTTAAAAGCCACCTTAAAAAAAAATAATAATACTAATGATAAAAGCTACCTTGAAAGCTGCTTTTGTCCAGGTGGGACTGCATGTCGAAACAGGAAATTTCATATATGCTTTTAAGATATAAATCGATGCAAGAAATTCTAAAAATAGCTGCTGTCTGTCAAGTGCTACGGTGACTAGGGGACTCTGTGTGGGCCCTCACCCTGCAGCGACCTGCGTAAGACGCCGATCGGTGTCAGCCTCTGCCCCGCACAGGTCCAGTTTAAGTGGCACATTCTTGTATTTCAAATAAAACTATTTTACGTACATCTTATCGGACACACAGCCTGAAAACAGAGTAAAGACGGGCAGCCCGCTGAGGGCCACCCACCATTGCGAGAAGCCTGCCAGGAAACCCTGGTCCCTACCCAAGGCTGAGCAGGAAGCAACTGTCCCCTGGAGTGCAGACGAAACAAAGCAAAGACACCGTTTATGCTCTTCGGATTGACAGGGACAAAACGTCCAATAAATAAACAGAAGTCAGAACTCTAGACTGGAGGAGAGAGGTCAGGGCCTGTGCCCAAGCAGCCCTGCTGGGACGGGGGCCCCACAAGGGCAGGGCCCTTCAGTATGAATTTCCTACCTGTCCACAGCCGGCTGCGTTCTGTTCCCCCACACAGCCCAGCGTGTTAACCACAGTCAACGGAGGCATCGGGATTCAGCCTGGCCGGACAGACAGCCCCTGTGCAGAGCCCCCGGCCTGCAGAGCAGAGCGCGCTGGGCTGCTCCCCGCTGGATTGTCGTGCAGATGCCACTGCTGCCGCTGCTGCTGCGGTGGAAGCCGGCACAGAGATTCTAAAGATCGCGGATCACCCTGTGCTTCTCAGTGGCAGCGGCTCTCGAAGTGCCGCTGTAAGCCAGTGTACACTGCATCGGGGCTGCACCATCCAGCGAGGGTCGCGTAGCGACATCCTGATCGCGGTGGAGGATGGATGTAAAGGTGAAGCCTGAGTCATTAACTTGCCAAAACGTGCTCACAAGCGGTTCCAGGAAAAAGTTCTGCAAAGTGGATCGAAATGACGCGGTAGTTAACTTGTGTCCAGATGGGGTGACCTGATTTTTGGATAGTGCTCATATTATGAGGTCTCTAAAATTATTGCAACAGGGCCACTAAAGGGCTGTTTTTGACCTGAATTGTTGGGATTGTTAAAACCTAAGAAGCCAATGCCCCCAAATCAGCAAGTGCTGTAGGCAGAGAGTAAGTACGTGAGACGCGGCTCAGATCCCCAGGCCCTTCAGGTGACAGGTATGTGCACAAAACTGTTGACAAGAGTATTTTCCTAAAACCAAGATTTACCTATCAAAAATAAATTTCTAAATGTAAATGTATATATCCACATAATTGGTCTGCAGTAACTTTCTGAGATAATTCTCACACTTCCCAGGTGTGAGGTGCACGGTGCGCAGCAGCCCCTCAGCTGTCCGATTCCTGCTTAGTGTTCTCCTCGATTCCTCGGGCAAAGAGTCGGACCAGCTGGCAGTGGACCCTGCAGAAACAAAGCGCCATGCGTCACCTCAAGGTGCACCCCGCTCAAAGCTGGCCTTGCCCCAGCCTCTCCAGGGCGTGGTGATCCCCTCCACGCCGGGGAGACCCAGGGCATCAGATTCAAGTGCACTGGCAAATGCCTTGTGCGTGCACCTGTCTGCCTCAGTTTCCCCCTCAGCACCAAGCCCACTGGGCCCTGGGGGAGTAACGGAGGACAACTCCACGCATGGAGGAGATGTGCAGGGAAGGTTCAGTCAAGAAGCACAACAGGCCTGATGCCAGCAGAAGCCCAGGGCAAAGGAGCAGGTCGGAGTCCTGGAGGTCCCTGCCCAGGGCTGTAGTCCTGGGTTGGAGCCGACAGTGCCCCCTGCCCATGCAGAATGGCCCCATTCATTTCACTTATTCAAGACAGCACAAGCTCCTCAAGAATGCCTTTCTTAATTCTAAAAGCATGCTCTCTCTTCAATAAATACATAAACTAGGGCCGGTGAGATGGCTCAGCGGCGTAAGTGCCTGCCTTGCAAGCGTGAGGGCCCGAATTCGACTCCCGGATCCCACATATGAAAAAGGGGCCGGTGATATCGCTCAGAGGCACGGGTGCCTGTTGGCGCGCGAGGTTCTGAGGTCGACCCCCCGGTACCCACACACAAAAAAATAAATAAATAAATAAATACATAAACTAATGTTAAAAAATAATTTTATGAGCCAGGTGTGGTGGTGCAGGTCTGTAATCCCAGCACTGAGTGAGGCTGAGGCAGGAGGATCACGAGTTCCAGTTCTGCCTGGGCAACTTAGCGAGACTATCTTGAAATAAGAAGGGGATGTAGCTCAGCTGAATAGCATCCCTGGGTTCAATCCCCGGTACCTCAAAATAATAATAACAAAAAACTGATTTCTCGAACTTGTAAAACGAGTTAAAAGGACCGGTCCCTGTGTGCACCACTGGCTGGCCTGGGGGGTTTCCTGGGGCCTCTGCAGGTCCGCAGACTTCAGAGAACACTGGGTGCTCGCTGCCATGTGGGCCAGAAGGAAAGGGAGTGCGTGGACCCCGGACTCGGGGAGCGTCGTTTGGGTGCTCATGGTGAAAGCCTCTAACCCGGAGCTGTGACCAGTCAGACACTTGAAGTGGAGGATGACACAGTGACGTGCCAGCAGCTGAGACAGCGAGGGTCCCCACCACTTCCTGTCGAGCTTCCTCGGCACGCACTCTCACCCAGGAGCGCCTGGATCTCAGACCCCGCCCACGGCACAGACCCTTCCAGAGCTGCACGCTGCTCCCCAGGCTCTGGGATCTCACGCCCACACCTGACTCAGAGCCACCGCTGCTGGTGTCTCTCCCCAGGGAGGGAACCCTTGCTGGGCACGAGTCCATCTGGGTGGGCAGCACACTTGGTGGTACCGCAGGTTGCCAAGGCCAAGCCCTGGTTCAGGGAAGAAAAGCTCCCATACTCCGTGGGCAGCCATGAGAGAGGGCCTGGCGCTGCAGGGTGCCTGGGGCTCGGGGTCCCACGTTAGCCCCATGTGCTGGACCAGAGGGGCTCTGAACCACCCTCCGACGTGTGAGGTGGCTGAGTGCGTGGGGCCCACTTCACCTGCCATGGGGCTCCCACCTCTTGGGGTGCCCACCTCTCAGGGCGCATCCCGACCGCGCCGCCCCAGCTCCTGAGGGCCCCAGGCTGCAGGGCCTTGGCACACCAAGCGTCCCCTCTGCCTCCAGGGGTCACCACCGTCCCCCATACCCCGGGCACGACCAGGCACCATGTCTGCTGTTGGGTTCAGTGGAACAGGGAGCCTGCATAGATGGGCTGTGTTTTCTTTGAACTTAGCAATAGAGAAGGAAGAGTGCCAGGGCGGAGACCTATGACAGCCCTGGGCATGAGGTGGCAAGGAAAAAGAACAGAATGGGGGGCTTCAAAGCCTGGGCATGGTATCTGGGAAACACAGTGCACCCCAAGTCCACACCCTGCCTCTTCCCAAACCTGAGAAAGACCATCTTCAACATCTGGCAAATGGGAGGAGGGCATTTACAGTGACACAGTGCGCTGGCTGTGACAGGGCATGGGGCGCAGGGTGGCATCTATGGCCTGCGGCACACTTTGGGGTCCCTGCTCACCTGACCTCGATGGACGGGCTGTGCAGCACCTCCCCATCGCAGTTCCAGGAGCTGCCGCTGGCTGGGCAGCAGCACGAGGGGCTGTGGGTGCAGATCTGCCTGAACCGCTGCTTGCCCCGTTCTGTGAGGTCGCTGTCCTCGTCCTCCGTGTGCTTTGAGGTGAAGTGGAATCCCTTGACTCGGTAAACTTCAACAAAAGTGAAGTCAAACTGCGGGGAGAGGGCACGAGGGGAAGCTGATCTCCGGAGGCCGACTGCCCACTCTGCCCGCTCTGTACCGGGGCGGCCAGGCCTCCTACCCCGAGAACCTGCAGCTGTCAGATACCGGGCAGCACCCAGAGCCACCCTGGCAGTGGCCAGAGGACGAGGGAGGGGGCACTGCCCTCCCAGGCCTCAGGCGACTTTGACACTGGCACCAGCACTTCTCGGGAGGCCTGGTGATTAGCAGGGATCTGCACAATTCTCTGTCCTTTTAAAAGCATTATTTTAAAAGCTACATAAAGACCCCAGGGCGAGGTCTTACATATTATCAAAGTTAAAAAATGTTTTGCTAAAAGTAGAGACTGTGATTGTTACGGTTTGTGTCTAGATGTCCCCCCAAAGCCTCATGCAGTCATGGGGGCAGCTGAATCTAGTTTGTGATTGATTCATTGTCTAGTGCTGGGATTATGGGCGTGAGTGCTACACCCACCCTGGGGCGGGCAGCCTGCATGTAATGTAAGGGAGGGAAAGAGGCTTGCTCTCTCTCGCGCGCGTTCGCTCTCCTCCCTTTTGCTCTTGCTTGTTTTTGCTGCCTTCTGCCGCCATGAACTGTTGCCCTCTGCCATGTGCCACTTTGCCTTGGAGCCAGCCAAGTATGGACTGAAACCTCCACAAACTATGAGCTAAATAAACCTTTCCGTCCTTAATTTTGTCGAGTATTTTGTCTCAGCAATGAGAGAAATGTAACTGAGACAGTGACCAAACATCCCAGCCTCCCAATCTGGTAAGACTCAGGTCCTCCCCGAGTGGAGAAAGGGATGACAGGGGGACCGGATGGAGTCCGAACAGAGCCCACTTCTGGGAGCCTAAAGATGGCATGACCTGCAAATGTGACAAAAACTCCACTGCCACTGTGCTGTCACCAAGCAGGAAGGGCCAGGGCAACGAGGAAGGTAAGTGGAAACATGCACAGCTCTTGCTCTCCACGCACAGGATTTCTATTTTTTTGTTGTTCTTTTTGAGACAGGGTCTCAGTGTGTAGTTGGGGCTAGCCTTCAACTCAAGGCAATCCTGCCTCAGCCTCCCAGTGCTGAGATTACAGGTGTGTACCACAACGCCTGGCAAGATTTATACTGTTTAATATATTTTGACAAGGAGGAAAACTGTGACCAGGAGTTTAATGCTAGTGACACAGAAACCAAGAGAGTTCTCCCTCCTTCCCTCCCTCTCTCCCCGAGAAACCACGGCTCCCTGTACCACCTAAGTGGGCAGTGCCCAAGCAGAAGAGACCGGGGGAGCACACCTGATCGCACTGGTTTGTGTGCCTGACGAGGAACCTCAGGAAGTCGAACCGGGAGCACTTCCGGATGAGGATGAGGTCAGAGGACCCGTCTCCTAGGTGGGCAGCTGGAGACAGGCCGCTGGGGCTCCGGGGACATGCACAGGACATGTTTGTAGCATTGATGGCCAGAAACTTCCCGCAGATGACCTGCCACTCCTCCACCTCCTCTGAAGCAGAGAGGAAGCAGGCAGTTGTTACAGCCGGGTGGACAGGGTCGCTGTGCTACCGAGATGGGTGGACGTCCCCTCCCTCGGTCTGCACACCCTCTCTCGGCTTTCTCTCTGGACCAACACTTGGCCAGCTTCCTGTGCAGTGCCCTTGGCAGCCCCAGCACATCTGCCCTGGAGCTGCCCCAGCCCAGGAAGGGGCACCGAGTGCTGCACCCAAGGGTCACCTCCCGGAAGGCCCAACTGTGCTCGCTGCTCCTCCCAGGGGATAGAGATTCAGAGCCGGGGTGGCCTCCCTTTGTGTGCAACAGCCTGTGAGCCTGGAACGGAGCCCACATTTTTAAATAGCTGGAGAAGATCAAAACAATATTTTGTGACAAGAAGATTGCATGAAATTCGAGTTTCATGTCCATAACTGAGGTTTGGTGGGCAGGCAGCCAGGCCCGCTCAGCTAGACACTGCCTGAGGGGATGGAGGCCCTGCACGGGGGCACGGCCTGGGTGCTCCCCAGACCAGCCCGAACAGGAGGTCAGCTGGGCCCTGCTCTACTGTAGGAGACCGGGACCCTGGCCGAGCCTCACAGCAGCGGCCGGAGCACGGGCTGCGGGGCTTTGCACAAATATCTGCCTTTGCCAGAGTCGCTAAGTGGCCATGACCTGCTGCTGCTCAGAGCTGGAGCGAAACTGGATGCACAGAGCAGCAGAGAAGGAGAGAAAGCAGAGACGGCGAGAAGCAGCAACGCACAGGAGGATCCCGCGATGAGCCCGGCTCACACGGAAATGTGTTCACGGGAATTACCGGTGTGTTCCAAGCCATACAGAGCCGCTTTCTGCTCCTCCTCCAGCTGGCGCTTGCTCTGCCTGCACACGAAGCATCTGGAAGACAAGAACTGCGTCACCTTCTCTCTGAGGAGTGGACTTGGCGATGAAGTCCCAGTCCTCAGCCTCTGTGAAAGTATTCCGATTCTTTTCGTAGACAGTTTCATTTCAAAGGCCAAGCTAAAGTATTTCTTTAGTCTACACATTTGAATTTTCAAACTTAGATCTACTTCAAAATTGCACCCATGAATCACCACGTCCTTCTCTGAAGTTTATAGACACTGTATGTGTCACACGAGGCCACCTGCACGGGACCTGGAGACCGATGGTGGGTGCTCACGTCCTCCTAGGTGACATGGAGTGAAGGAGTACCTGCTCCCAACAGTGACAAGCAAAGGACCAACTCGGGGCACTCAGAACTCGGCCACGAGCCAGGAGCGGGGATCCTGTGTGGGTCCCGCTGGAGTCACACCCGGAGCAGGACCAGCCTTGCACTAGCAAAATCGGCTCATCGATAACTGAGTATGCAGATGGATGCTCAGTGTTCTATTTATGGGCTCACGCGCTGCACTTGAAGGAGCGAGGACCCGGGACAAGGACAGGACAGGGTGAGTCCTTCAGAGTGCCGCACTTGTCTCCAGGCCACAAGCCAGCTGCAGGTGGCTGGGCAGACAGACTGTCACTGACGTGGCCACGCAGCCCGGATGACGCATGCAAGGCCGGTTGTGGCTGTTTTAATCGGACCGGCTATCACTGGCTGTGCTGTGTGTGTGAAGGGTACTCACGGAGGCACGTACACTTGCCTGTGTGTACACAGTGTGGGGGCCCGCAGCGCACCAGGCCTGGGAGGGGCCCAGCTCTGCCAGCTGCCCCAACTCTATCTCAGCCCCCTCCGTGTCCCCTTCCTGGCACTGCTCTGCCCTGTCTACTCGGACCTAGCGCTGCTGCTAACCGCGCCCGCCCGTCTTTCTGAGGGACTCAGGAGGCTGGGCCACAGCCCTCCTGACTGCAGGTGAGCCCTGCCTGGGCAGGGACAAAATGGGCAAGGGGCTGTGCTGGGGTGGGCGTGGGGGAGGGGGCTCTGCCGGCACGAGGACAGGGCTCCGGCCTTCCTGGCTCGGCCCCGACACACGCACTCAGCTGCTGACACAGCGTCCATCTCTCATCCTTTCCCCCGCGTCCAGCTGACCCAGGAGGGGTGGGGAAGCCCAGCAAGAGCCAGCGCTTCGGCTGCCAGCCTCACTCCAACGCTGACACGGGTCCCGCCTGCCCTGGCCCCACTCCACCACTGAGTCCTCGGGCTGGGCTGCCCTGCACATCACCGGCCTGGAGAGCGGGGTCGCTCTCCGCACGGTGCATGTGGTTCCTGCACCCTGCAGTGACCCAGCATCTGCAGCGCCATCAGCGCAGGAACAGAGCCCCAAGCGGTCCTGCCCCGGGTCCCACCATCTGTGACAGAAACACTAGAGAAGTGTACTTACCCTGCCCGGCAGGGTTTCCTGTCCCGCGGTGACCCCACAGTGTGCTGTGCTGGCAGGAAGGACACTGTCCCTTCATAATAGTGATGCGACAGAAAGGTCTTGACACCTGGGACAGAGTGCAGCCACGAGAAAAACACAGGGTCACTACGGGCCACAAACGATGGTACTTTCCGTGGCCAACGTCGCTGAGAGCGCAGGGAGCCTCGGCCTGCAAGTGGGGAGGGGCAGGGCCCTTTGGAGGGCGATGTCACTGCTGCTGCAAGAAGGGAGCTGCAGGGACTCAGCCCTCCCCACATGTGGTCACTTCCTGGTGTGGGAGGAACTGAGGGGGGGCAAGGCGTGGGTTCTGACACTCCCCGGGGACACTGATGGCCACCAAGGCTGACAGCCAGAGATGTCCAGCCAGGACGGGGTCTTCCCTGCTGTGCCATGGGGATGGAGCCCTGCACGGGATGCGAGGGGCGAGAGAATCAGACCCGTGGCCTCTAGAGGGCGCAGCGCGGCACACGCGGACACCGGCTCCGCCGCAGCCCTGCGCCGGGCCTGGAGCAGGCGCCCTGTGCACTGAGAGGAAGGGGCGCGCCGAGGGGCGCCGAGCGAGTAAGGGACAAAGTGCAGCCTCTCAACCTGGGGGACAGCTCTCACCACCCGCGCTACCAGCTCCGAGCGATCAGGAGACTGATTTCCCCACTGAAACGTCCACCTCTGATTCCCGTGCACTTTCTGGACGCCTCTCGGGGATTCTGTGAGGTGACTTAGGTTTGCGTCCCAGGAACAGGGTTTGGGTGACAGTACCACTGCCTGTGCAGGGGAGCAGGGCCTTTGTGGGTGAAGTCGGATGACATCTGCAACACAGTTAGCGCTGTCTACACGGCACGCCGTCCCGACTCACCTGAAAAGTCGTACCTGGCCAGACCCATCCACCGCTTCTTCTCGCTGTCCTTGATTAAGTCCCCGTAGAAGCCATAGCCCAGCAGGGACACCGAGTACCGCAGCAGTGTGCTGTTGTGGTGCACCGAGGACACGTCCATGGGCAGCGAGTCCCCTGTGGGACAGCACCACAGTGAGGGGCCACACGCCAGGAGTGCAGCCAGAGCGTAAACCTGACAACCACCCGCGCCTCGGCCCTCTCTGATTTTGATTCAAATGACAAACCGTGACTCAAACTTCCACAGCATTCTTGGGAAGCTGTTCCTGGGGACAGGACAAGAACGTACCCACGAGGTCATAATGTCGCTATGAAGGGAGGCGGCCTGGACAGTAAAGGAAAGGTCCAAGCATTTAAAAATACAAACTCCTGCAGGACGAGGTGCACACTTCTGTAACCCCAGCACTTGGGAGGCTGAGGCAGGAGGATTGATGCAAGTTTGAGGCCAACCTGAACTGCATAGCAAGACCCAGCTTCAGACAACCACAAAAAAATACAAACCCCTACGTGGCCACTTTTGAACATAACATTTCTGCAATGCCAGGTAAGACACGGTCCACTGCAAAGAGGGACGAGGATGGGGGTGGATGCTGGGGCGGCACCCAGGGACTCGAGAATTTCCACGGCCCCTTCTGTTGCCCTCTTGGGGCAGGGGTGCCTGTCGTCTGAGGGGTGGATTGTGCTGCAGCCTGGCAGGTGCTGCCCAGAGAGGAGGCCGACTGGAGTCAGCCGGGTCACAGGCCTGTCCCACAGCCATGGCCACCAAGTGGAGGGTGCGGGCTGCCTCCTGGCCACAGGGACAGCGGGCATCCAGTAGAGCCACCAGGTACACTAGGAAAGAGGGGGGATGATGCCAAGGGACAGAGTCCTCGGGGGAAATAACAGGGCAGGGGCCTGGCACACCCCGGGGATGCCATGGGGAGCCTATGGAGCGGGCAGTGGTGTGCCTGAGAAAGCAGGGGCTGCTGGGACATGGATGGAGCCCAGGTCTGCACTGGCGGCCCAAAGCTGACCGGGACTCACCAACAACGATGTGCAGAGCTGACGTCTCTGCGTCATTCGTGCCCACAGTGGAATAGCACACACAATCCGTCGAGCCTGCAAGGAAGGAAGGACCTCGGTGCCACTGAATAGCTTACAAGTGGAAAGTGTTCCCTGTTAAATGAGGGGCACCCTGTGCTCTCCTTCTACAGCTCTAGAGTAAATAAGAAGGAATAAACAGCCTGGTGGTGCACAACTGTAATCCCAGCACTTTGGGAGGCTGAGGCAGGAGGATCACTAATTCAAGCTCAGCATGGGCAACGCATAGACCTAATGGGACCCTGTCTCAAAATTTAAAAAAGGCTAGGGATGTAGCCAAGTGCAAAAGCACTGTGTTCAATCTCCAGAACCACACACACACACACACACACGGAATAAACAATTCATCTACAAAATGAATCCTGAGAATATGGAGATTGACCACGCAATGGTGTCCAGCAGCTGCGCACAGAGTGGCCACGGCACAGCCCTGCACATCACAGGCTGCCTGCAGCCCCCATGCAGTGGAGGCCCCCTAAAAAAACACCTGCAGTGTGGGCAGCTGCTTCCCACCTTGCAAGGCCCAGCCAGGTGTGCGGCCCTTGCCACCTCCGCAGGCCCAGCAACTGCACCTGACCACCCAGGGTTCCAGAGCATGGGTGAGGCCCTGGTTCAATCCCCAGTATACAAAAAAAAGAAAAGAAAAGAAGGAGCTGACGAACAGCAGCCTTTCCTCCGGACCTGCTAATACAGCTCTGTTAACATGGAATTGGGAAGTGACTTTGAATTGATTTTTTCACTGCTGGGGATGCAACCCAGGACCTCACAAATTCTAGGCAAGTGCTGTCTACTGAGCTACGCCCCAGCCCACGCTGGGGATCTGGACAGTGTTAGATCAGGTCTTGGTGTAGCCAGTCACGCTTTAGAAGCTGTTCCCAGGCAGCCTGGCCACCAAGGAACCACTGGCTCCCTGAGTTCCAGCTGCTTACTGTCCCATGTGCTGCAGGCCGCTGCTGCACTTCCATCACGACCTCTATCCCCCACCCCACCTCCTGGGCTGTCAAGGCTGAGATCACAGGGCCACCCTTGGCGCCTCCCTCACCCTCCTCCCTACTCCAAGTCACTGGCGAGTCAGAGACACTGTGCCCCGCTCGGTGTCCAGGCCGCCGGATTCTCCTGGGGCTGGACCGACACTTCCTTCCTGCTCCTGGGACCAAACGCGCAGAGAGGCCTGAGAGCAGTCAGACATCTCCCCAGTGAGATGTCCCCACTGCGCTGCAGGGTCTCACGGGGTCCTCCTGAGGGTCCCCTCCCCGATGCCCCAGACCCTGGGCACCAAAACCTCTTCCCTCCTGCCACCCTCTGCTCCAGCTGTCCCGGCTGGGCCCTCTGACCATGTGAATGCCTCGACCTCCCGACCACGATGATGCAGTGCTGTCCCCTCTGTTCCCCTACGTGTGGAGGCTGCTGTCAGCTTTACTGGCTCAGGGTTTTAGGTTCTGGCACTGCTACCTGCAAATTTCTTGTAAACAAGGTAAGAATCATACAGGAAAAATAATTAGAATACAGAAAAATTAAATTCATGTCGTCCAGGGCACACCACAGGCGGTGTTAACAGACAAATACCTAACTTGATCTTCTGGGCAAGATCAAGTGGTGGTACATGCCTATGTCCCTCGGGAGGCTGAGGCAGGAAGATCACTGCAAGTTTGAAGCCAGCCTGAGCTACACAGGAAGTTCAAGGCCAGCCTGGACTACGTAGTGAGACCCTGTCTCAAAAAAAAAAAAACAAAAAAAAACCCTAATTTGGAAGACAATTGTAAAACATAACCCACTTCCAGGGTGAAAGCTGTCCAAATAGTCCCAGGGTCAAACAGAAAGAGCAGCGCCCTCTCTGCCCAAGAGACTGGGCAGAGCAGGCTGGGGGAAGTTTACAGAAGCCTGGATGAAAACAAGTGATTTGTAAGGGCAGCTCGGGCTCCGGGAAGGGAGGGAAACACAAACAGAGATGGCCAGCGAGATAGCTGCCCTGCAGACCGGATGGAATCAAACACGGATGTGCGGGGCTGCTTCTGCACTCCACAGTCAGCCGGATGGATGTGGCCATCACAGGGGAAGCGAGTGGGCACTGAGACCCCAGGCCAGGGTGTCCATGTGGAAGTTACTACAGGCCTGGAGCCTCTGGGCACACGGGCACTGGCACCTAAGCTTCAGTAAGCGTGGATGCCACGCAGAGGGCGATGAAGGCGGGTGATGGAGCGAAGATGGCAGCGATGCCCGCTGTCCTCCAGGGGCACAGGGACCTACGGTGACACAGCGTCTGTGTCACTTGAAGAATTAGAACGTCCTCTGGACCAGCACCACCCAGCAGGGCAAGCCGGTGTGTGTAGACACCGAGTACACTCGGGGTGGGGGGGGGCTCTGTCCACCACAGGACAGCCGTGGGGTCTCCGTGCCAGGGACATGGACAGACGTCAGACAAGGCCCCACCCGCATTCCTGCGCTGGGCCAGGAGCCCTCGCTTGCCCCACCTGCTCCTAAAGCCGTATGTGAACCCAACAGCTCCTGCTCCACCCCCTCGGGACACTTTGATGGCCTCGGCTTTAATTGTAAGGGGTCTGTCTCGCCAGGGAACCGAATGCTTTTCCTCTACTACAACCAGGGCCCTGGGGCCACCAGCCAGGCTGTCCTCGATGGGACTGAGGCCCCATGAGTGGCGCGCATGCTCATATAGGTCAGTGACACGGATTCCTCAGTAACCATTCCGTCGAAACTTTCCCCAAAGCTAAAGGGACTTAGATTGTGGTTCTCCCACATACAATTAAAACCATGATCATTACCGACCTCCAGCCTGTAATTATTACGGACTCACAGGCTGCGATGCTACCAGAAATCCTCTTTCAAATAAGCCTACGTCCTGAGATCATCCCCGAGGCCACCGCCCAGTGGGCGGCGTGACAGCACCGTGACCCGCAGTATCTGTCGGCGGAGTTTAAAGGGTGACGTCCCTGTCCTAGAGACTCGGTAAGAAGCTGGTGTGGCAGTGACAGCAAAGTGCGGCGTCCCTCCTGCGACACTTCCTCCTCCTGTCCCCGTCCCCACCTGCCCGCCTCGACCTCACTGCAGTGCTTCCGGTCTGCACCACGAATGGGGACAGTCACGGACTGATCGTGGAAAGGTCGTCATGCCACGTCTGCGGGGGGCTTTGCCACAGTAGCCAAGCAACGGGGGGAATCGTGGGGTGGGGGGCTCATCTACAGAGTTAGGGACAGCAGCACACAGGGTTAACACTGAAACTGCCACAAGAACCAGGTGCTTCCTACAAGGACGGTGAACGCACTGCCAAGGGGACACCATCAGGACACAGCCCAGGCACCCACGTAGCCAGCGGGGTCCTGCCCTGGTCCCTGCTGCCTTCCCTCTCCAACCCCACTCACCCCTTCCCCCAGGACCCGTGTGTGCCGCCCCAGCCCGCTCCCTCAGGTCAGCTGAAGTCGCCTCTCCAGAGGGCCACCCTGGAACCACCACCTGCCCAGTCCGGGCACCAGGTGCCTGTGGACGCCAGGCCTGCAGCCTCACAGCCCCCACCAGCAATGCTGCTTCCGCCCCGTCCACTCCCAGGGGCTCGGCTGACGGGGCGGTGCTGGGGAGCAGGACACAGTTCCTGACAGACACACAGTAGCGTTCACCTCACTGGATGGTGACAAAATCCTACTTTCTATAAAGCAATGAAGCTGAAGGGGAAACGGAGCGGCCCGATTACAGGAAGCCTGTCCTGGTCAGCTGAGCCCCACGGTGAGCACATGTCCTCGCCGAGAACGGGAAAGCTGTGCGCTCCTTACCTGCGGGGATGATGCCGATCCTGAGGGGGCTGGGCACCAGCGCGGCGCGGGGGTGGTTCTGGTCCACGCCGGCGATCCGCTGTGTCCTCCCGATGAGCCCGTGCAGCACCTCGCTGAACATGCCGTCGCCGCCAACACAGACGAGGCTGCGGGAAACACAGGCTCATCAGGGCCCAGTGTGAGCTCGCACCGGGCGGCGGGGGCCTGGAGCACTGGGGGCGGCTTGCGAGGTCGGGCCTCGGCAGGCCTCTGGGAATGCGGCTCTTCAAAGTCCCGAGAGACAAGGTTGCCCAGACAGCCCCATGAGCAACAGGATTCACGCCACACTCAGTTTTCCTGCAGGGAGTGTGGGACATCAGGGGTTTCCAGGCAGAACACTTGTACCTGATAGCCCCTGGCCAGCTCCGTCAAAACCTTAATGCAGGCTGGAGTGTGGCTCAGGGACAAGGCCCCTGCCTAGCGTGCACGGGGTCCCGGGTCCTATCCCCAGCACTGTAAAAATTAACGTAAGTAAAAACTCCCAGCTGAGCAGAAATGCCAGACCTGTGCTGCTACGTTTTTGTCACTACAGTGAGGGCACCAGGGAGGTCCTCATGGGAAGAGAAGCTCGGGGACCCCACACACAGTGTCCTCCCCTTGCCCGACCCGGCACAGTGCACAGTGACCGACTTCAGCTGGGAGGACAGCTCTATGCTCAGAGTGATTCGCCAACCAAGGGCACAGCGTGCAGGCCTCAGAAACCAGGAGCTGGGGACCAAGTACGTGCTGGGGCCTGGGGTCATGAGGACCATCTGCGTGACGTGGAGGAGCGAGCCTGGTGGAGGGAGGGGTGGGCTGCAGGGAGAGCTGCCTGGGCTGGGCGTGACCACGGCACAGCGAAGAGGTCACGGAGGGAGGGTGGAGGATGAACGCTGAGCCCAGGGCAACCCAAGCGCGCTCACATGAAGCAGAGGCCCAGCCACCACTGAGGAGCTGGGTGCGACTGTGATTGGAAGAGCAGGGCTGTCTGGGAGGGGCAGTGCAGCCCATGCCCCCTTGGACCAAAGGGACAGTGGCTAGTGCGCCTGGCTGCTCTCCAGTGTGTCCTGTGCCTGGGTACAAGGACAGCCTCCAGGGCTGGGCCTTAAAGTGTACTTCCGTGTGTGCCCCTGACCACCTCGATGCCCTGCCTGTACCCACCACTGGGGCGGCTGTGGTTTCAAGGACAGGGACTGTGGCTCAGGTCTTTGAGCGTGCAATGATGCCTGCCACACCTGTGGTGGGCTCAGCAATGCTCATGGATCACGTCCAGGCCCTGGCCTCCAGGGCTCCAGACCCCCGGCCCCTTGGCCCCCTGGCCAAGGCACAGTGGCTGGGTGACCCAGCTCCTGCCAGTGACAATGCAGCTCTCATGATGTTCCTGATGTGGGGTGAACTCCGTGGATGAGGGGCTTGCTGAGCTCTCCTGCAGAACTCGGCAGGGAGGGCGGGAGAGGCCTTATCAGCACGCTGCAGGGCCGAGGGCCCCTTCATTCCTTTCTAACCTCAGCACCCACAGTACTGGGGGTTGGTAGATCTTCAACAAAGTCCATGGAATGAATCATGATTTTTGGAAATTCACTTTCAAAAATTGTGTTTATATATAAGATGGTTAATAGATACACTACTAATTTTGCTTAGTTCATTGAAGAGAAAGGTTTATGCCAGTAATGTTTAGACAATTGAATGCTGATATCTCGTACCCTGAGTAACTAATTTAAAGATAACAATACATAATGTATTAACCATTGATACCCTCCTATTATGCTGTTTTGAAATTTTGTTATTTTATTTTTTCTTCTCTTTAAAATTAAAAAAAAAATTCACTTTCAACTTATAATACATTGCTTACAAGTCTTGAGATCCGACAGAGAGATGAAACCACAAAGCCCTCCAATTACAAAGCAAGTGACTACAGGGCAGTATTTAAACCTGGGATGAAGGATGAATTTCTAAGCGCTAAGGACAGCTTAGAAAGAGATGGACAGATTTGAGTACAGTATGTAAACTTGGAAACTAAAAATAACATCATAAGCAAAATTAAAAGACAGTTTGAAAACCAGGAAAAATATTTGCAAAAAATATGACAATAGGTTATGAGTTGCCCGTGATTTGTTGGATAAAAGAGCAAACGACTAACTTACATGGCTAACAGAAGAAAATGAACTGAGAACATAAAAATCAATTCAAGGCAGAAAATCAGTTTGCAAATAAACAGATTTTTTAAAAAATTAAAGATTTTCACATCAAATTAAGCAGAAAATTTTTATAGTAATATCAGAATGCTGACACAGACAGCAGACAATGCAGTACGAGAATGAATGAAGCTGCAGCGATTGGGCCTCAGCTCAAGGGCAGAGTATGCACTCTAGCGCGGAGAAAAAAGAAACTAACTTCAAAGTCATTATACGAAGAGAGATTTATATACAAGAAGGCTGTCTTATTTTAAGAGAAAAACTGGAAGGAGCCTCAACATGTAGAGTGAATATTAAGAAATGAGTTAAATGTTATAGAACATCCAAATAACAGGACATGATATAAAACAGTATTCTCGGGAAGTCTTTATGACAAAGGAAACTGCTCAAAATATAACAGAAAAGCAGGATCTAAAACCATAAAAGCGACACATCTCCACTCTACGGGATCCTGCACTTGGCTGGTTTTCTCCTGCATCTACACAGGGCTACGTGAAGAAGTCCTGGAGGAAAAGGAAAAGGTGGCCGCTGCCCAGCAGGGGAGAAGCTGGGACCCGACGTCCCCGCCTTTTCTTGACTCTGCCAGGGAAGGGCGCTGTCACCACTCGGAGGGAGGGCACCGCGTGTGGTGGCGATGAGGGGCGCTTACTCACCCGTCGTACTTGTCTAAGCTGATCTCATACAACGTCTCCTTGGCTTGGTTGGCGTGCTCAGTGACTGCGGGGAAACAACAGGACGCTGTACGGCCTCCGTCCACACCTGCGGCTCCGGGTGAGACTCCGCTGCTGAGCGACGCGTCCCGAGGCCCCGGGAGGATTCCCGCCACTGGGGGAGACCTGACATTCTCGGCAGGTAACTGTCAACAGGTGATGTCTTCCAAAGCAGCGACAGCTGCCGTGCTACGCTTTCCCCTTATCCCACAGGTTACTTTCAAAATTGTAGAAAGTGTCGGAACGCTGACGGCCGGCCCCAAGTCCCTGTGCCCCCGTAAAGAGCAAAGCTCTCCTGAGGCTTCTGCACACACAGTTCCAGGTCCTCGAGTCCGTGGCGTCACAGTCACTCTCGCCGGAGGCTCCGCAAGGCCACAGGGCCCGCTTCAGACGCCCCGACCCCGGGGGATGTCCAGCAGGGCCGTGAGGGCGCCTCAGGCACCCCACCACTCTGCCGGCACAAAGCCTGGCAGGGACCTCTGTGTCCCTCAGGAAACAATTCAGGAAACATAGAATTGTGGGCAAAAGTTTTTATGATCTCGACCTACATGGCCAGTAGCTTTTTAATCAAATATACAAAAGCCCGAATGGCCCAGCAAAGGTGGCACCGTATGAGCGTGGGCTTGCGTTACGTTTCTTTTTCTTTTTTTTTTTTTTGTGGGTACCTGGGGGTCGACCTCAGGACCTCGTGCGCCAACAGGCACCCGTGCTGCTGAGCGATATCACCGGCCCCTTTTTCGTATGTGGGATCCGGGAGTCGAACTCGGGCCCTCACGCTTGCAAGGCAGGCGCTTAAGCCGCTGAGCCATCTCACCGGCCCTTGCGTTACGTTTCTTAAAGCGGCACCTAGGGCGAGTGCAGTTTCAAGGCATGGGTACCTTGAGCCTCTTCTTGCAAGAATTGTAGAAAGCTCTGCCCCTTATCTCTGTCCTTTTATCTTCTTAGTATTTTCCTTCAGTACTTTATATGCTAACACCTAGCTTTCGGTAGGAAAGATGGCATTATTCATTTTGTATTTTTCTCATTCTGATAGGTAAAAAATTCTGTATTGTTTAAAATAATCCTATAGGATAAAAATCTTCTCTAATATATATAAAGTCTTCCCTAACATACATACACTATATATACATATATGTACTTTTTTTTGTGTGTGTGTGGGTACCGGGGGTTGACCTCAGGACCTGGCGCGCCAGCAGGTGCCCGTGCCGCTGAGTGATATCACCAGCCCTTTTCTCGTATGTGGGCTACGAGAGTTGAACTCGGGCCCTCGCGCTTGCCAGGCAGGCGCTTACACCACTTGTTAGTTTTTTTGAGACAGGGTCTTGCTATGCAGCCCAGGCTGGTCTGGAACTCATGGCAATCCTCCTGCCTCAGCTTCCTGAGTGCTGGGATTACAGGCGTGCACCACCACGCCCGACTCTCTGGTGACTGTGTTTGAATCCCTCTCAGGTTTACTTCTGCCCGCTTCTGGGGAGGCCTTACCGATGATGTCGGTGGTGATGGAAGCCAGGGAGAACAGAGGCGCCACTTTCCTCTCGTATATCCGCTTGCCTTGTCCCTTGCCCCCGAAGGGGTTGATGAACACCAGCAAGTGCCTCGGTCTGCACGCTACAAACAACCACATTGGGGAGACCACAGTGAGTACCACAAATCCAAGATCTGGGCCTGTGCGCCAGACGGAATCAAACCATGAGGGCGTCACGAGTCCATTCACTGTGACTCCAGGAAGGTATTTTAAATGTTAAAGAACCATGATAAGGAGTTCCCCGCTCTGTGAGGAGAAAAGCGACAGTCTGTGGAGATGGCAGGGCCTTCACATGTCACCTGGGTGGAAGGCAGGCCCAGGCCTCCAGTGGGGACAGAGCTCTCCCCCAGGCCTGTGAGCCACGGGCCTGTGCGGCTCGGGCCCCCTGCTTGAGGGACCAGGGTGAGCTTTCAGGGAGCTGGAGGCAAGAACCGGGCATTCAGACAGGAGCTGGGGACAGTGCGACAGATGCAGGAGAAAGCCCGATGAGGGGGAGGGAGGGTAGGAGGGGTGCACAGCTTTGGCCTTGGCCTCTGTCCCTTCGGAGACCCCCCAGAAGTCTTTGCCTGGGTTTCCTGAGGTCCCCATCTTCTTAGGACAACTCCCACATTTCTGATCTGTTCAGTTCAAGTAGATTCTGGCACTTAGCAAATTTCACTAACAAATCAAAATAGCAGGAAAGTTAAAAGCACGCATCCATGCAGAGCCTGGACCCCCGTCCATCCCAGCACCAGTCTCCACAGGCAAAGAGCGGGACTGCCCCTGCCTGCCACGGACAGTGAGCACACGGGGGGACGGGGCAGTCCATGGGCTCCGCGGCCGGGACAGGGACAGATGGGACAGACGGCACAAGCCGCCAGCAGGCAGAGCGCCCAAGACGCTGCACTGGGCTGAGCCCTGGGATTTGGACCAAATGCTGCCCCCCGGCTAATGACACACGCGGGGGGGGGGGCTCACTTACTCGGAAAGTCAGCAAAAACTGTGACCCACTGGTGGACAGAGGGAGGGACGGCTAGACCGCGACAGGGCACGGACAGTAGGTTCTGCGTGGGCGAACCCGAGTGAGCGTCCACCGCACCATTCTCAGCGTCTCTGCGGTTCACAGCACTCGTGACGAATACGGGGGAAATTTACAAGGGAAAATCAGTACGGCCCAAAATTGGCTTTTTTGAAAACACTCATAAAATTGATAAGCCCCTAATAACACTGACAGCGAAAAAGGGAGAAAACACAAGTTACCATTCTTGGGAAGAGGAAGGGGAGACCACTGTGGAATCTACAGATATTAAAGAGAAAATGAAAGGACCTATCATCAATTCATGCTGGTAAATCTAAAATCTAAAATGGCACGCTTCTCAAAAGCCACAACTTACCAACAATGTCAGAGAACACAGAAAATCTGGTATCTAATAGAGAATCCGGAGCCATCAACAAAAACCTTCCCACCGAGAAAGCCTGGGCTGCAATGGGTTCACCGTGGAATTCCTCCAACCCCGCAGGAAAAACCGCCTCAACATCACGCGACTCCTCCAGGACGAGGACGGGGGACGCCGGGGCTTCGTGTGAGGCCGCTGTGACCCACAGCGCAAAGCAGACAAGGGCGCCCCACAAGTCGCAGTCTCATTTCGCCTAAATAAAGGCAGTGTCAGGAGGTGAACTTCCAGGGCTGTGTGAAGTAGGCTTTCTCCAGGCACTTGAGGGTTAACGGGGTGGGGGAGGGTAACCCGAGGAGTTAACACAAAACACAAAACACACAGGATCTCTCTAGTCCTGAAAGAGGCAAGAGAGGAGGAAAAAGCACTCATCAAATCCGGCACCATTCAAACCATCAGAAAACTAGGATTAGCAGGGAATTTATTTGTTTTTGTTTTTGTTTTTGTTTTGACAGGGTCTTGCTATGTAGTTTAGCCTGGCCTGAACTACACAGCAAACTCACTAGGTAGCCCAGGCTGACCTCAAACTCACGGCAATCCTCTTGCCTCAGCCTCCCGAGTGCTGGGATTACAGGCATGCACCACCACACCTGGCCTCTAATTAAAATATGTCAGAAAAACCTAAAAACACTTTTTTTTTCCCTTCAGTCCTAGGGATGGAACCCAGGGGCTCACGTGTGCTAGGCAAGTGCTGCACCACTGAGCTACATCCCTGGCCTTTTTATTTCTGAGACAGGCTCTTACTATGTTGCCCTGGCTGGCAACACAGAACTTGCAATCCTCCTGCCTCAGCCTCCTGAGAGTAATGTACATTGTTAATGGCAGGATGTTGGAAATTTTGCCTCTGAGTCAGGACTAAGACAAGTGTGCTACGGTTACATCGCTGGTCCACACCTGAGCAAAAACTAAGACGAAGGAAGAAGAGCTGAGGCAGAAGAAACACAGCTGTCACCATGCACAGACGGCTTGACTGCGACCAATGGAACTCCCAAAGAATCACCCGACCATCAGCATAAAGGAGCAAGGGCACTGAGTGCAAGGTGAGACGCGGAGTTGTGTTAAACTTCTACCAAAACAGCAGGGAGAGGACGGTCCTTCCCAGCAGATTTCTCCAAGGAAAATGAACCCTGATGGCTTCCCTGGTCCTGGGCACAAACACCAACTCCAGAAGGGCCGTGGCTCAGTGTGGGAAGGAGCAACAGGCCCTGCTGGCCAGGATCGAGGGGGCCAGGATGCCTAAGCAGGACCCAGCCTTACAGTTTAAAACCTAGAAAGACAGGCTCTACTAGGAATTCTGCTTATCGAGAGACTGAAGTCCAGCACGTTGGTGCACAGCTGGAATCCCAGTTCCCAGGGAGGCTGGCGAGGAGGATCGCAAATTTGACTCAGCAAGACCCTGTCCCAGAATGGAAAATACAAAGTGCTGGGCATGGGGCTCAGTCGCACGCACCCGGCCCTGAGTTCAATTCCTAGTACAGAAGAAAGGGGGAGAGAGAGGGATGGGGACGGGGACAGAGACAGAGACAGAAAAGGCGAGCCACAGAACGGGAGAAGACATCTGTAATTCATAAGCTCAATAAAGATTCAGGTCTACAGTGTGCAAAGAGTTTCTACCATCAAGGAAAGAATCACACAAAAATGCGGACAAAGACTTGGACAGAAACCCCGGGAGGGCAGGCAACCAATGACCCACAAATGGGGACCGCGCTCGACCTCGTCAACCATCAGGGAAACACTGATTGACACGGCTGCCGCCCCCACCCGGCCGCAACGTCAGCGATGCGGTGACCCGGGGGGGCAGTCAGGACTCACGGCCCACTCTGGAAAGCGCTCGGACCGGCTGACCCTGACGGTGCGCACACCGCACCACCAGCCACTCCAGCCCCGGGCAGCGCCCAAGAGGAGCTCGAGTGCGCACGCGCTGGCACGGTCACGGCACCACTGCCGGCGGCAGCCCGTAGGAAGCTGTCCAGGTGACCGTCCTCAGCGAACTGGGTCACTACTATGACAACCTAAACCACACCCGGGGAGCTGGAGGCAACTCACACACACAGATCCAGAGCTACTACTGCTCAGCCGGTTTGGAAGCCTGGGTCATGGGGCCCCTTGGGGAGAGAGGACCTTGGGGTGATGGGGCCTGGGGACGCGGTTACGGGGGTGTGCGCGCCGCGTGAATACTCAGCCAGCCACACACTCGGGGCACAAGCACTTCACTGAGTGTGTTTTACCTTGACAGCACACGAAAACACAGATTAGACAGAGGTGCAAGTTAGAGAAGCTGAAATAACAGAATCAGATGCTATTTTTAGATCCCAGCCGACTCTACTAAATGTGCAGACAGACGGGTATTTCTACGAACCGGAAGTAACAGACCCACGTCCCCCAGGGGCGTCCGAGGAACTGGTTCAAAGCAGGGCCTACAGACCCCAAGCCTCACGGGGACAGCGGGCACGCAGGAGGGCAGGGAGAGCAGGTGTGGGCGGAAGGAGCCCAGAGACAAAGGAGAAGCCGGGGAAACTGAGGCAGAAGCACTCATGCAGCAGTAGCAGCAGATGGTGGACCCTGGGCCCCACAGGGTAAAAGAGAAATGCAGAAACCAAATCCTCCAACCTCCCCCCGCTCCCGGCAGCTCCTTGAAGCTGACAGAAGAGGAGACCTTCCTCAAATACATTGCAATCCTCCGTCGGACGCACACCGAGGCCAGCCCCGCACAGGCCGCTGCCGTGCGCAGCTGAAGCACTGAGTCGTCACCACCCTGCCCTGCGGCTGTAACCACGCCACAGGACAGGGCTGCGGGTACAGGCCCACCGCCTGCCCTCGCGGTGACAGCACCTCGCCACTCAGCACACAGCAGCAGGCTCTGTCCCAGGGCACAGCTGGACACCCCAGCAGCTCGGAGGCGACCCCTCCTCGGCTGGGTCCGATCCCCCACTCAGCCTGAACCTGTCCGAGGCTCAAGGGGCGGAGAGACCTGCCTGCCTTGGGCCACCGCTGGGGGTGGGGGGCCCCCCACCATGCCTGGCTGTGCAGCTCACTACCCATTAATTAGGAAATTTATTTTTATTTATCGTTTACTTTGGGTTTTTTGAGACAGGGTCTCACTTTGTAGTCCAGGCTGGCCTTCAACTCACCGTGGAGCCCAGGCTGGCCTAGAATTTACAGCGATGCTCCTGTCTCAGCCTCCTGAGTGCTGGTAGTGTCACCAGGCCCAGTTTAGTAAATTCAGAAACAAGTAAAACAGACTCATCTCAGACCCCGGGCCCCTGGAGACTCGGAAGGCACGTACTCAGCCCCGCCAGCAGCTCCCGCAGCGTCTGCAGCCACCGGTGGCACAGCTGCTCATCTGAGCTCCAGAAGGTCACCTGCGCCCACTTCCAGCGGTGATGCCGGGCGCGCTTCACACAGTGCACTGCAAGGAGACCAGCGCATTAGTGAGGGGTGCGGCCACCACTCAACCCCAGGGTGGGCGCTCCGAGGCAGGCCAGCAGCCGCCTGCAGCCGCGTGCCTACCAGGATCCTCTCTCTCGCTCTCTCTGTGCGGTACTGGGGATTGAACCCAGGACCATGCACTGAGCTGCACCCCCAGACCTTATTTTATGTTTTTAAATTTTGAGAAAGGGTCTCGCTAAGTGGCTCTCAGGCCACACTCAAAATTTCAACTCTCCTGCTTCAGCTTCCCAGAGTGCTGGGGTTACAGCTATGCGCCACCACGCCTGGCTGAGTTCTCTCCTACAAAAGACATGCTATTTCTCAGCTCCTGTAGGCCGTATTTTAAAACTTAAGAAAAAAACAATCAACAAACAAAAACATTAACTGGAAGTAGATCTTAGAAAAATGGCCTTAGGAAGATTTTATAAAGGTAAACCAAACCAGCGAGGCTGTCATAGTGTGACGGAAAGTCCCTGTCTCTGCCATCTGAATGGAGCTATGGGAAAACGGGTGGGGGGCGTCACCTGTGAACGCGAACGGCTTCTCCATCCTCTGCCATCGGCCGCTGGTGTAGTGCTTCCCCTGCGCCTCGGTCTCCTCCACCGCGATGATCTCGGACACGGGCACTGAGCAGGCATCTGCAAGACCACAGCCGTGCGAGCTCATCAGAATCCACGCAGGGACACCCACGTCCAGAGGCTGAGAATGCGCCGCTTTAAAATTCTCACCAGACAACAGAGCCACAGAGCTCGTATTTCAGTGACCCACGCACACCCGTGTTTACAGCAGCGCAACTCACAAAAGCTAGATCTCAGAAGTGGCCTAGATGCCTAATGGGTGGATGGATGAAGAAAACGTGGTATTTACACACAACGGAGTACTGCTCTCCTGTAAAGAACGTAAACTAGTACAGGTACAAACTCCCTATGACAAATGTGATCACTGTGTTATCAAAAAAGAAGAAATCTGAGCTATCTGTAGGAAAACAGATGCACCTTGAGGCCACAATGGTAAGTGAAATAAATCAGACTCACAAGCTGAAATACCGCATGGCTTCTCTCACAGGACAAACGCAAAGTACGCGCAAAGAGCAAGATAAAAGACAGATGACAGGAAACGGGAGACAGATCATTCTCAGACGGGAAGGGGACCAAGAGATGGAGGGAGGGGGATGAGAAAAGAATTAAGATGCGCTCTGTGCACGTGCCAACTCCACACGAGGAATGCAGTCATTACGTACTGTAAGCATGCACTAATAAAGATTAAAATTAAAAAAGAAATGAGGTTTAAAGGCATCTTCTCAGTGGAAAGGAAGGTCACTCCCACCCCATCCGGTGCTACGGGACTGGGCCTTGCGCATGCTAGGAGAGTGTCCTGCCACTGAGCCCGTCGTCAGCCCGTCACTTCTTAATCCAGAGCTACGGCTTCTCAGTGGCTCCCTGGCTCCACACGGGCAGTCCGCCCTCTCTCGCCACTCGCCCGCAGCACTCCCTCAGCAGGTGCTGACTTTCCCGGTCCACCCACTGCGACATGTCTGAGACGCAGCACCTGTCCTGAGGGTCACGTTTGGCTCAGAAATTCAACTGAGATGGGACGCAAAACAGGACACAGGACACAGGACTCTAGGCCGCCAGGGCCACCTCGGCCAGGGTCACTGGGGTGTAAGGAGAGGGCCCGAGGAGGAGCATGCTGGGAAGGCTCAGGGATACAATCATGGGTGCAGGGGGAGAAAGCGCAGCCCTGGGTGGCCCTAGTGGTGACAGCGTGGACTCTCTCAACACCAAGACCAGGAGGAGCCCGCGCACGCCCAGGCACGCACTGATTGCAGAGCTTCAGGGCTGGGAGCGCAGTTCCGGCCGATTACAGGCCGTGACTGAGCTGGGGCCTCAAAGAATGTGCCCGGGGCAGGAGGGGGCAGAAGAACGAAGCAGCAGGGCCTCCTTGGAACAGGCTGAATTCCAAAAGCTTTGCTGAAAATTGGTTAAGGATTTACAATGTATTTTTACATAAAAGGATGTTATAATTTGTGGTTAGCTTCCTAGGTTGGCTACGAAACCTACAATCGAGCTAAAATACTGCATCCTCATGGAGCCAAATAGATGAAGCACGCTGCCGTAGCGTGAGCCGTTGTTCTGCATCTGTTTTAAAGCTGCTGCCTGTGGAAATCGAGTTGTAAGAACCCAGGAGGGGTTGAGCTGGGCTTCTGAAGCCTGGAGGCCCTGAAAGGCTGACAAGGTCCGGGGTTTCCCGGGAGTGTGCTTTGGGGGAGGAACTCAGGCACCCTCCGGCCCCACAGCTCTCGGCTCGGCTCTTCTCTTCCACAGCTCGCTTCTTAGCGCCCGCCTTCTGGAGCTACCGGCCTCGCCCTCTTTAAGCCCCTCCTAATCCCGCATCAACGCGATCCTGCACTCAAAACCTGTGACCGCCGAAGACCTCTGCACAACGTCTCCTCCGAGACCGGGAGCCAATGGGAGGCGCCTTTGTCTCAGTGCCAGGCACCGGCCAGGCTCACAGGAGGCCACCGTGTCCTCTTCCAGGTGTGTCCAACCCATGGCCTACAACTGCTTACCCCCCCCTTAATGTTATAACAAAGAACACAAAAAATAAAGGAAGCTTCGCCGCATAACAAACTATACTATACATTCTACACGTGACCAAGTCAATTCCTTTTCACTCAACACAGCCCAGGAAGCCAAGAGGCAGGACACTCCTGCGACTGAGGACAAACTTCAGGGTGTCCCAGCTTCTCTGTGTCATCATCACCAGGACTGTTCCCAGGGCACGGGACAGAGGCTCCCAGCGCCTAAGCACAAGACTGCAGCAACGCAAGTTTCTCCACATCCCAACGACTAACTGATTACAATGCCGTGAAACACACAAAAGAGGCCTTGGCTGTTAGCTAAGCACACGTTACCAGTGACTCGCAGGACGACCACGAAGATCTACAAATGCACACCTTCAGGTCTTGCGAAGAAGCCCGACAGACCTGGAGAGGCGAAGGAGGACCTGTCAGACGTCAAGATGCGCCACACGCTGCGCTGGCCTAGCCTGAAGGACACGCTGCCCGGAGCGTGAAGTTGCATGGCCCACTGGGCCTGGCCAGCTGCCACAGCCCAAGGGCTGCCCACCTCACCACTCAGCAGGACACAGCTCTGAAGACTGCGTTTCCCAGACGCCCACGGCGGTCAGAGGAGGGCAGAGAGGGGGTCCTGTGGTCAGGCAGGAGTGAAGAAAGTTCTGGGTGAGGTGGAGGCAGGAAGGAGGGAGCAAACCCGAGAGCAAAGCCAGGGAGGGGAGCGGACGTGGGGCTCCCCGGGAGTGCGGGGCACTCGGGAGGGCTGTGGCAGAGGAGAGCCGTGGGAGAGGTAGAGCTGGGTGACCAGGCACCACCGACTCTTCCGCCTGTGATCCAGGCCCCGAGCACTGCTCCGCTTCCATCTCTGTGACCCCTCCCCGTGCCCACTCCCAGGAGCACCCCCTGGCTGGATGTGTCAGTGGCCGTGTCCCACAGCCTTCAGGACCAAGCCAGGCCCCTCAGCATGGCTGCTGCCCATCCGCTCCTGGGCACTTCAGTGCCTGGCCCAGCCTGTGGGTCACCATGCAGAGCACACACCCTGATCTGGGGACCTGCGTCGCCAACACTGACGCCTGCGCCCACCCGTGGGGGACCAGCTCCGCACATGCCGCTATAGCCCTGACCACGGGGCCTGGACCCCCTGTGCCCCCAACCCAACACGGCTCCAGGGTCATCTCACCCAACCCCAGCTGCTGACAAGGCACGCACTCAGAGGTGGCCCTGCCTGCTCTGCTTAGAGCCACACAGTGTCCCCCGCATCCCCTCTTCAGGGCCTGGCCAGCCACAAGTCCAGCCTGGCCTCCTCACTGCTGCCACGCTGGTCTCACGCCATTCTGCTAGCCCTGCCCGAGGGCACGGTTGCCCCCAGGCCAGGTGTTTGAGCTTGGCGGAGCCTCCAAGGGTGGATGCCGCAGTCTTCATCTTACCAACCAGGAAACCCACAAAGAAGGGAAATAGCACGTCCAGGGCACCGGGAGCCCCAAGCCAGCTTCGGGAGAGTCCACCCAACACCTCTCCTTCCTCGGCAGAGTGGACAGCGCCCCTGGGCCTAGGGCACCGAGAACGGGCTTTAGCGCTGCAGCTGCCAACAGCTCAGACCTGGCTGAGGGACAGACGAGGACGGTGAACCGTGACTCGTTTTACTCCTGAAGCACCGGAGCCTGCACCCTAGAAGCCGTACATCTGAGGGTCACTTCACGGGGATCGCACGCTTCATAAAGCATGGTTTGTTAACAGTCTTCGTTTGCTGGAGAAGGTGGCCGCTGGTCCTCACTCTCCCTTCCGGATGACCAAGCAGACTTCAACACGCCTCTGTGTTTCAGTTTGTCATTCACTTTTCTCCCAATAGTAAAATAATCCATGTTAACAGCTAGGGGTCCGTGGCAGCGCACGCCTGTAATCCCAGCACTTGGGAGGCTGAGGCAGAAGGATCGCTGCAAGTAGGAGGCCAGCCTGGGCTACACAGCGAGACCCTATCTCAAAAAAACAAAATAAATAAATAATTGAGCAATTAGTGCAAACTCAAATACTACGACTGTTATGAATTTTTTAGAATGTTCTCATGCAATAGTCCTTCCCAAAAATGGACTACAAATGTGTGACCCAATCTTGGCTGAAAGTTTTGACACTTGCTGGCAACAGATACCCTCCTGTGCTTCCTTCCTACGGGGGTCTTCAGCTCCCTCTCCAATGAAGCAGCGATCCAACGGCTACCACACTCCAGAAAAATCAGACATCTGCTGGCGGGCAAGGTGGGGCCGCTGGCTCTCCGTCAGCCTGGTTTTCTGGAGGCCTCTGCACAGCTGTGCGTGACAGCCACCGGGGTGACGCCTGCACGATTCGGTGCAGCAGACGCTCACCTCTGCACCCGCCTGTCCAGCTCTTCTCTGTTCCTTAGCTCAGTGGTGACCACCACTCACCCTCACCGCTGTCATCAGCTCTGATGCAGAGGCTCCTGGACACACAGGTTCCCACATGCCTGAGGCAGCGAGGTGTGTCGTGACACAGGTGCCCATGTGCACGCACGCATGCACGCACAGCCGGGGTCAAGGTGCTGTGACGTGCCGCTCAGCCAGGCCTCCCACAGCCTCCGGCTTCTCGGGGATGTGTGATCGGCACAAAGTCCACAGCCAAGGGCACAACTGCCACTCAGTGCCCTCCACAGTGGCAAGTCCTGAGGGGAGAGGGCGCAAGGGGACGAGGCAGGAGAGCTGGCCCCACAGGACCTGCTGGCGAGGTCCCTGTGTCTCGCAAAGGCCGCAGCTTCCATCCCACAGAAGTGGGCGAGGAAGTGGCAGGGGCACCCTGACCTCCACATGCCCAACCCGCACGGTGTCCCAGCAACAATGGGCACCATCGGGACAAGGAGCCAGTCGCAATCTCCAGCAATTAAGAGGAGGCAAATGCATTTCCCTGGCAACACGGCAGGAACACCTGCCCTTTGCTGAAATTACAGGTGAGCGCTTGCCTCTGAAGAGCCAGGAAAGCCCACGGCTTCCCCTGGGAACCCCAAGCATCATCCAGGGAGGGGATGGGGCGTGGTCAGTCTGGCCCATCCTCCCCCACAGCTCTCCAGCCACTGCGCTGACACAGGAGGGACAGGCTAAAACCCCGTGGGGTGCAATGGTCCAGTCCGCTGCCACTGCTGTCTCCAGATGCCACCCTGCAGCCCTGTGTCCCCTCCTTCACGCTGAGCCTGGCCTTCGATGACCCCACTGTGAGGGTGAGAAGTAGCTTTTGATAGTGCCCCAGTGTGCCGGGGTGGCCTTGTTAAAGCCATTCCCTGTATGGGGCCTGGAACCCAGAGTCAGGAAGACAGTGCTGGTGATGCAAGGCACCTCCCGCACCATCACTCCCCAAGCTAAGCTGTGGCCACAGGGTTCGGTGCAGATGGCATCAGGCTCTGGGATGGGCCTGGCTGCAAGGAGCCTCACATCAGCTCAGAAGCCCCCACTGCATCCCGGAGATGATGTCTGGCTGTGACGTGTGGTGGCCCCCGGCAGGCACAACCTGGGGTCCCTGGGCTCTGGGTGTGTTTGCAGAGCACATGTGGTCAGCCGTGACCTCCTGGGTACCCTGTGTGAGCCTCCATGGCTTGTGTGGCTTGTGGGGAGGCACAGTTGTAACCCGGCAGGACAAACGGAGACAGACGAGGCACAAGAGAAAGAAGCCGCAGCCGGATGCAGCCCAACAAGGCTGGCCTCAAGGCCTCCACACACCATGGCCCTGCATTGCTGGTGACCCAGAAGGGCTCCGCTCCTAACCAGCCAGGGACCAAGGAAGGTGTCCCCAGCTGTCCCCAGTCCCCACCTGTCACCTGAACATCTGACAGCTCCTCTAAGCACCAGCATGCCAGCACCCACCAGACCCAGCTGAGTAAGAAGGCCGGGCAGGGCAGTCAGCAGCCCTGGCTTCCACCACAGACTGGTCCAGGCCCTAGGGGCTGGGCTAGGTGACGGCGCTTACAGCTGCAGTGTGAATTCAGAACAGAACAAAGGCCACAGGAGAGGGCTGACGGAAGTGGCCTTGAAGGAAGGAAGGACCTGCATTTGGGAACAAAGGGCAGTGTGGGCACAAACGCGTCCAGGCAGCAGGCTTTCCACGTTTCCTCCTACAGCATAGATGGCATCTAAGGTAATTTTCCACCCCTAAAAATGTACCCAGGAAGCTGGGCATGATGCCACATGCCTGTAATCCCAGCTAACCAGGATGCTGAGGCAGGAGGATTGAAAATTTGAGGGACAACACAGTGAAACCCTGTCTCAAAATAAAATGGGCTGCGGATGTAGCCCAGTGCTCCCTGAGTGTGGTCCCCCGTCCTGGGAAAAAAATGTAGTCGGGACTTTGACACATGAACAAAGCACACCCCACAGAGCGTCGGCATTCACCTCCTCCCTCCGCCAAGAGCTGACCGCATGGACAGGGAATCGGAGACCAGCACTGCGTGAGCACTGCTGCACACCCAAGTCGCTGTCCCAAGGGTGCAGGCCTGCAAGTCTGCTGTGTTGGGCTCCCCGCCAGCTGCAGATGGCACTCCAGGAGTTTTTCTTAAGAACCCGTCTTCACACTGCCTGATGTACACAGTTACCCATGCTGGGCCCATAAGTGCCCCAAAGCAGTGAAGCTGGTGCCAGGGTCTGCGTCTGCAGGTTGCATGAGCTCCAGGAGAAGGTGGCAGGCAGCACCAGGCCCCAGGGTGAGGCTAAGGGACCCCAGGACCAACACCACTCAAAGGCATCTGACCCGCCCCCTCAATGCACAGGGATGGCTCACACAGAGATGCGCCCCAGGCTCGGATCTGCATGTGAAATATCCTCATTGTTAATGCTGGCTACAATTTAAAATGGGAAAGAAAACCTCATCATGCAAGTCAGACAAAGAAATATCCCTGGTGCTAATTTAGTTGAGCACCGTATCCGCAGTCTCCGGTGAGCTGGTCCAAGGTGGTTCTGACCTAGGGATTATGGCAAAACCCTCAGTCTCCTCCTAATGGTCATTTGCTGGTGTAGTCTGCCACAAAGTTTAAAATGAGATCAGATTTCTATCACAGCAAACAAGCATGCATAGCTCCTTATCGCTTTGCCACGAGCCACGCGAGGTTACAGGGCTGCCACCACTGCGGCCCCAGGAAGAATGGTAAGCCCCATCACTGACCCGCTGCCCCACAGCACGATGATTCCTGCTGGGAAGCGGTTGCTTCTTATTTAAAATTCTATAGCCCGGTGTGATGGCCCACACCCATAATCTGGGCACTCTGGGAGGCTGAGGCAGGAGGATCACAAGTTCAAGGCCGGCGTGTGCAATTTAGCCAGATCCTATCTCAAAATAAAAAGGGAAAAAAGGACATTAAAGCCTGTGTGTCCAGCAGGCAAAAGGCTGGAGAGGCCGACCCTGGTCAAAGAGGCAGCTTGGGATGCTTCTTTTCCTCCTCTGTCTCTGGCTCTGGCCGGAGGGCAGGCTGGCCCGTGGATCAGCAGGTGTGGCAGGCGGAAACTCAAAGAGGACCCAGCCCCAGGTGGACCAGGCAGTGGGGACCGCAGCAACGCGAGGGCTGGACAAGGGTGGCCTGGCCCAAGTTGACAGACAGTCCCGGCCCACCCAGCTGCCCAGGTACAGAGCATGTCCAGAAATACCAAGTGCTGTCAGTATCCGAGGCTTGAACCCCAGGAGTTCCACAGCACACAGATCTGAGGGAGGGAGGCAGTGATGGAAGAACTAGGTCAGCAGAAATAATCTAGTCTGAGGGATGGGGAAAAATACATTTTAAGCACAGGGCCTCCTGCTTCTGAGAAGATGGACAGGATGTGCTTTTCCTGTCCCCTCTAGGTAAGGTCCAGGGCACCAATGTGAAACACCAGGCAACCAAGGAGGAGGAAGATGCGGAGGACTGGGGCGGAGGACCGAGGGAGGCCGCGGGAGGTTCCCATGCTATCCTTTCGCATCACTGATCTCATATCTGGAACTGAAGAGCCACAGATCAGAAATGCCAATGAGTGCAAACAAAAACACCCACAAAAGCCCCCTCTCGGCCAGGGCATGGGGATACACACCTATAATTCTAGCAGTCTGGGAGGCTGAGGCAGGAGGATCACAAGTTTGAGCCCAGCCTGGGCAACTCAGTAACTTAGCAAGACCCAATCTCAAAAAATGGACTAGGGACATAGCTCAGTGCAAAGGCCCTGGCTTTAATCCACAGTTATCACCACCAAAAACAAAAAACAAAAAAGCCTGCTCTCTCCAGATGAAGGACCAGGGAAGGGGCAGACTGGCAAGGAAGAGAACCTTAGATAGTAACCCCGGCCTCTAGCCAAACCCCAGGGAAAACATCGACCACCTCCTCTCACAAAGCCAGTGATGGCCAAATGCCCGGGACCCCAGATCCCACCCGAGGCTGCACTGAGGCAACCAACAGCCCCCTGGAGGCAGCAGCAGTCCTGGGGCAGCTCCTGGTGATGGTGGTGACAGAGGGTGGCCGGGCTCTCAGCGCCCCCAATGGTGATGGTGGCAGGGTACCCTCTTCCACTGCCATCCAGCAGTAAAGTGACTGAGCTCCCCACTGGGTGTCAGGGCAGATGAGGCAGCTGTGAGGGCACCCAGTCCCCAGCCCAGGAGGCCCGGTGGAGGTCTGGTGGGCAGCCGGGGCTCCCCTGCCCAGCAGTGCCCAGCAGCCCCGGCCTAAGCGCCAGCCAGGCCAGGGGACCCTGGGCTTCCACCCCCACCTGGTGGTACCCAGGTCCCCCATCCCCAGGGAGCAGTGTCTGAGAAAGGAGATGACGCAGGACTCGCCCTGAAGTGTCCAGATTTCCATCCAGGACCAGTGAGCACCCAAGAGTCTGATGGCATCACCCAGACGGCCGGGACGTCCCCTTCTCCGGCAAGGACTGAGAGTGGACATGGTGAAATCCTCCCCCGGTGATGACGAAGCCCTGACACGAATGAGTACCCAGCAAGCGTCAGCACAGGCGAAGGGCTGAACAGAGAAACAAGAGGTAAGGAGGAAGGAGGTGGAAACCCGAGCACTGAAAAATATAATAACCGCAACAAAAGACGGGGCTGCGCAGGAGGCGGGGCGACAGAAAGCATGCGGTCTGACAGGAGACACAGAGGTAAGGAAAAACAGGACACAAACGGAGCGTCAGGGACGAAAAAGGTAAGCAAAGATCTGCAAGAGGCAATCAACTTTCCTCCCTCCTCCAGGAGTTTTCCACATTATGCTCGAGGCTTGGAGATAAAATTGTAACAGTGATGTGCTTCTAAATGTATACAGAGGAAATAACGCAGACAATCGTATAAACTGGGGACGGAAACGGCGCCACCGAGGGAGACGGAGAGAGCTAGCCCGCAAGTCCGCACGGGTGCACTCGGAGACATGATGGCCAGGTGCCAGGGTAAGAAGCGACGAGAGTAATTAAAATTACACAGAAAAATCAAGATTAAAGTCTAGAAGACATATGTAAACAATGCACAGAGAGGCAAGGAAAAGAAAACAAGAAACAAAGAATTAACCCGATCCCTAACATATCAATATCCACATTGCAAAGATTTAGGTCGGCGCTCTTCCGAGGAACTCACTTCAAACTTCATGATGTGGGCAGACTGACAGCCAAAGAAAGCCGGTGGCCGTGTCGCTATGAGATAAATTAGGTAAGGTAGGCTTCAGACCAAGGGGAACTGCGTACAAGCAGGAGGCCAATGCGCCAGGAAGGCCAGGCGTCCCCAGCTGTGTGCATCCAAGAAAGAGCAGCTGCAAACTAGGAGGCGCGAGCAAAACCTACGGTGAACGTTTAGATTTTAAAAATGCATGACTGTAAAAGACACATTTCAATGAACTCCCCCTTAACGTGTGCCCCCTTTGTTTGCAACAATGACCCCATCGTCTTTGCCACTTTCTGCAGCAGCTCTGGAGTCCTCTTTCCTGAATGTTTTTAGTGCCGCTGTTGTGGCTGCCTTGATGTCCTGCATCTGCTCAAAACATTTCCCTTGAATGTTCATTCTGACTTCGGGAAAGAGCCAGAAGTCACATGTGCTGGGTCCCATGAACGTGGTGGATGAGGACACACCGAAATGTTTTTACAAGGCTGCTTTTCTGTTGAATGGCACAGGGCAGCAGCAGTCAGCACATTTTTTGTCACATCTCATAAAGCCACTCATGAAAGAGGACTCCAGAACTGCTTCAGAAACAAGAACATTGGGACCACTGTGCTCAAACCAAGGAGGAGTACTGCAAGGAGCAATTAATTGTAATGTGTCTTTTACTGTAGTAAAAATTTTTATTATGTACTGCAACCACGTACCAATAAAAACGAAGTAAGAATTGTTAATGTAAACACTACGCTGTACATTTTGGTCATCCCTCGTGTACAGAACAAAAACTGGTAGACTTGAAAGGAGGAACAAATAAACCCACAACTCCATTTGGAACAAAAACTTCTGACGGCCTCGACAACTGTCAGAAGAGCTGGACAGAGCACGAGCCAGGACGCCAGGACGCAGGACTCGGCACCAGCAACAGGCAGCAGCCCAGGGGCCCGGCAGAGCCGGGCCATGGCAGCAGGACGTGCGCTCTCTCCCGGAGCTCCCGACACACCCAGGCCGGGTGTACTGCTCCACCTCGCCGCTCTCGTCCTTCAGCCCAGGGCGCACTGTCGATGAGAGTGAATTTGTATGAAGCTGGTTTGAGAGAAATCCCCGAGGCCAGATACGAGACTCAAGTTTGGTCTGCAAATGTCCCTGTTCTTCCTGGGAGGTGGCGTCAATGCACCTGCTCTGACGCGCTTTCTGCTTGCAGCCATTGCCACAGCTGGACGGGAACCCCATCTGAGCAGGATCCCAAATAGCAGCAGCATTACCTCCTGATGACCACGATTTTTTAGCTTTTTTTACTTTCTGGAAAGTCAAAACGTTTTTAGCCACCTCGATTAGCAGCTTTTATAATCACGTTATTCTTTCCTCACAAATAATGATTTAGAGCAGTGGTTGGCAATTTCAATGCACAGCCTGAATCCAGGCAGCTGCCTGCTGCTGTAAATAAAGTTTTATTGGCACCCAGCCACGGCTGTCTGTTTACAGACTGTCCACAGCTGCTTGAACACTTAAACAGCAGGGTTGAATAACTATGACCCCAGCCCTCGAGGACTAAGACACTGTGAGGCCTTTTAAGAAAATGTGCACCTACTTTAGAGGAACCAAAGTTAACCCTGAAATCAAGGGAGGATAGTTACGAGTTTTACCATGATGTTCAACTACCGCTAAATCTTGCGATCTGACGATAACCAGGGAAATGCGTGCAGAGATGTCATGGGATGGGCTGCTGTCCCAGACCCCACCATCGTCACCTGCAGTCTGGATGGAGACTCTGGGCCTGGAACAGGTAGACAGGACTCCATTGTTTCCTCCACAGATGTACGGAGACGCCTCCATCTCAAAGTATGCAAGCTACAGACCACACTCTGTCCTCCGCTTCCTTGTAAGAATTCGCTTTTACACGAAAATCCTTACTCCACCTGACTCTGATTTCCAGAAGCTTTCTACTACGAATCAGTACAAAGTCATCTGATAAAACACGTCTCCAAACATACGCTCCCCATGACCCAGCTTCCTGCTTTACATATGCACGGAAGGGAAATGAAAGCCGATGTCCCTAAAGGACTACGGCCTCTTTATTCACACAGCCCCAAGGCCATCAACAGATGAACTGGTACACTGACACACCCACAACGCAATACTACTTAGTGACACACAAAAAGCGAGCCACTGACACATGGTGGGCCTTAATTAAAAACAGTAAGAGAGGCAAGGCAGCCAGGCACAGAGTGTGGACACAGGCGGGCCTGAAACCCACCCAGGGACCCAGCAGGGCAGGGACGACTACATTGGGGAGGCCCTGGGGTGCGACCACTGCTCTCCGTCTCAGCCTGGGTGATGCTTACACAGGTGTATGGGTATCTAGACCTACCCAACTACGCCCTTAAAATACGGAGATTTTACTGCACACAAATTAGGCCTCAGCAAAATTGCTCTTTAAAAAAATCATGATTTGGGCCGGTGAGATGGCTCAGCGGTGTAAGCACCTGCCTGGCAAGCGCAAGGGCCCGAGTTCGACTCCCGGAACCCACATACGCAAAAAGGGCCGGTGATATCGCTCAGCGGCACGGGCACCTGCTAGCGCGCAAGGTCCTGAGGTCGACCCCCGGTACCCACAAAAAAAAAAAAAAAAAAATTCATGATTTAAAAGAGTAAATAGTAATGGGGAAAACATTCTGTGGTGTATTTCCCTGGCTTTTCTTTCATATGTATTTACAGATACATAAATATCAAGTATTCATCACATCTCAAATGTAAGGCTAAAGATGACTTTTTTTTTTTTCCCGTGGGTACCGGGGGGTCGACCTCAGGACCTCGCGCGCCAGCAGGCGCCCGTGCCGCTGAGCGATATCACCGGCCCTAAAGATGACTTTTTTTATCTGTTTTCTAGATCTTATTAAATCTTTTTCTGTGTGTGTGGTACAGAGGATGGAGTCCAGGGCCTCATGCATGCCAGGCAAGTGAGCTACCACTGAGCTGCATATACCCTCAGCTCCAGCAATTATTTTGTAAGCAAAAAAACGTTTTTCAAAAATATCTTTGATTTAAACTGTGTGTGGTGGCCCATGCTATAATCCCAGCACTTGGGGGGCTGAAGCAGGAGGATCACTTGGAGTTTGAGGCCAGCCTGGGCTGTACAGTGAGTTCAAAGCCCATCTGAACTACGTAGTGAGACTCTGTCTCAAAACACCAAAAAAACCCAAAAAACAAAAAAAAAAAACCCAATATCTGTGGCATGCTTTCCCTTCGCTAAGCGCTTGGAATCCTGGGTACAAACTTTACAAAGACAGCAGCGATCTGCCCAGGAAGTTGGGGTACCCAGGCAGGGCTGGCAGAAGGCAGCAGAGGCTCCTCCCACAAAGGTGGAGCCTGGGCAGTGGCCCCATACCACTTTTTTTTTTTTTTTTTTTTGAGACAGGGTCTCACTATGTAGCCCAGGCTGGCCTCGAACTCCAAGTGATCTTCCTGCCTCAGCCTCCCGAGTGCCAGGATTATAGGCGTTTGCCACCATGCCTGGCTCCCCATACCACCCTTGAATACCCAATACACACACACACACACACACCCGGAGCCCAACTCTCAAAGAATGAATCCAGAGCCTATTTGTGTTTCACCGCAACCAGAGCAGAGCCCAGCTATCGCTTTGGCCTGTTTCAAGTTCAGTTCGTGACCCACTTCGAGGAGCCACCCCCACCCCCAGTTTCCTGTTTTCAGTCTGCCCTACTTCCGACAGACCGGGCCAGGCAGCGCTGCTGGCTCAGCTTCCTCAGCCCAGAAACTCGTCCCTCAGATACCTGGCCCCATCTCTGTGGCTGGGGTGCATGGTGATCCCCAAGGAAGGGTGCCTGCCTGGTTCATAGCTTGTACCCTGCAGTGCACCATGCGCCCCTAGAGCCAGCAGCTCACGGCTTCCAGGGGCTTTTCGAGGAGTTTCTGGTGGGTGCAGAGCACCCCCTGACCTGTCCTGGGAGCCCAGGGCTGCCCTCGGCTCCTCTCACAGTCCTCCCTGCCTCTGCCCCGGCCCTGGCCCATCCAGCTCCATCCAGACTCGCCCGGAGTGGGGACTGGAGATGCTACTGCTAACTGAGTTACACGTCCTGTGAGCTGGCTCCTAGTTGGACTCCACTGACCCCAAGCACGTGATAATAATCTAACTTGAGCCTGGTTCCCTTTGGGGCTGCAAAGTTAGGAGAAGAAAGCACAGCAGTGCTGCTGTCTGTCTGTTTTCCCAACCGTGTTTCCCAGCGGAGAGCTCAGGGCGGTTCGGGGGCGGCGCTCCGGCCAGGGCCCTGCAGCGCCAGCCCAGCCTGCGAGGGAGCCCTGCCCTGGCGCGCCAGTCCCACAGCACCCAGAGGGCCCACACGCTTCGCCACAGTGGAGTGAGGCGACAGCCCGGCCAGGCATTGGCGGCATCAGAGACAGCAAGAACAGGGAGGCAGACCCTGGCAGGAGGTGCTAGGAGGCCTGAGGGTGACGTCGGAGTGCGACATTCTCCCACAGGGGACATCAGGAAGACTGAGAGCGTGAAGTCTCCACCACTCGGCCACAGATGGGGTCTCAAATGCCAAAACCAGGTGCTGGGCACAGATCTGAGGCTACCCCTTGACCTGGGGGCCCAAATTCATCCAGCTCAGTCCTCGGAACCTCACAATCCAGCGGCGTGGAGCACCCATGGGCCCCAGGAGTCCAGCTGCATCTGGGGCCAGGGTGAAGCTCATGGTACGGCGCTTGTGCAGCATGTGTGAAGCCCTGGGTTCAATCCCCGGCACCTCACATGAAAGAAAAGGCCCCACAAACTGAGAATGCCCCCGAGAATCCCGACCTCCTCCACTCCCACCTCCAGTAATTACTTGCTTGTCCCACAGGGCGCCCTCTCGGCCCCCCGAACCCCCAGCTGTCTGTCCTCGCAGTGACCCTGGAAGCCTTTGAAAGGTTAAGCAGTACAGCCCCCCACGCCGGGCTGCCATCCCCCCCGCGGTGAGGGTGAACCCAGCACAGTCCGCAAGGCCCGTTTTCCTGCCTGCACGGACCCTGCTCCAGACACACGGGGCTCCTGGTGCTTTGCCACTCTTCCTGCCCACACGGATCTCTCCGACGTGCGCAGACGCGTCTCCTGGGCCCTGGTCACTGCCCGGATGCCCCCACCCTGAGGGGCTCTCCTCTCAGGGCCCGGCTCCATCAGACACACTCACCCCCGTGTGGAAAATGTTCCACTGCAGCAGGGACTTGGGCGCACACCCTGAACCAGGCCTAGGGCTCTGCCTGGCCCAACCCAACGGGCTCTCACTAAAAACTTCCAGCGCCTGGGGGCGTAGCTCAGTGGTAAAGCTTGGGCTTAGCCTGCTTGTAGGCCTGAGTTCCAACCCCAGCACTCAACCAGCAACCAACCCCCAAAACAAAAACAAAAATTACAAAATAGGGAATGAATGAAATCAAACACGCCCACACTGGCCAGGCTGGCTCCCTCTGCCTGGAACGCTCCCCGCTGTGTTCAAGCACCCTCTTCTGTAAGCCTCCCCTCCTTGGCAGGATCAGATGGCAGCTCTTTCATGCGACTCTGTCCACCCCTCCGCCATCAGACCGCTCTGCAGGGAGGCTCCGGGAGACAGCCCGTGTCCTGTCCCAACCCAGCCTCTGTGCCAGGCTGAGGTGTGTCTTTGCTATGTTTATCTAAATTGTGCTTCTCCAAATGCTGAAATCCTCCGGAGGGCACGGAGCTAACCTGTTGCCCCCATGTCACCCCCGAGCAGCAAGCACATCTCACAGGGCAGGCGCCCCCTCCTCAAGTTCTCTGCCATAGAAGTCCAGGGCTGCCAGGGCTTCTTCCAGGATGCCCGCTAAAGAGAAGCCTGCGTCCTTGGGGTAAACCGAGACTGGGGGTGGTTCCTGGCAGCCCCGCACCTCCGCCCATAACCAATCTGGTCCAGCTGTGCCCCTGGCTAGGAGACTCAGACCTGAGGCCGACCTCACACCAGTCCCCCGCCTGCCCGCCTGCCTGCCCGCCTGCCTGCCTGCCTGCCTGCCTGCGGGGCTGCGGTTGTCGGCCCTTCCCCTCCCCTCCCCCTCAGGCACCTCCTCCGGACTCTTTGTCACCCCAATCACCGATCAGATCACCGGAGTGCAGCGTGCCGAAGCACTGGGACCTGTCCCTGTCAGCTGCAGCTCCCAGCCCCGACCCCAACCCGGTCCTCCCCCACCCCACAGCCCCGGTCCTCATCCCCAGCCCGGCCGGTCCTCCTCCTCCTCAGCTCCCCCCGCCCTGCCCCCAGCCTGGTCCCCCACCCTCCTCCCCTCCTGGTCCCCCCGCCCCCATCACCCCTGCCCCCCAGCCGGGTGCCTTGTCCTCCCACCCCCGCCTCCTCAGCCTTCCGCCTCGCCGTCCCCTGTCCCCTTCACTCCGTCCCCGTCCCGGTCCCCGGGCTGCGCACTCACCCGCGCCGGGCCCCGGGCTCCGCCACCAGCGCAGCAGGGCGCGCGCGGGCTCCAGGCTCACGGCGCAGCGCTGCTGCTTCACCCACAGCTCGGAGCGCAGCGGCCCCGCCGAGCCCGGCGCCCCCATCGCGGGTCCTACGGGTCCCGCGGACCGGACCGTTACGGCCGCGGTGGGTCTGGCGCAGCGGGGCGGGGCGGCGTGCGTCACCCCGCACGCAGCGGGCGGGACGAGGGACAAAGGGAGGGGCGGGGGCGACGGGCGACGGGCGACGGGCGAGGGGGCGGGCTGGACGTGGGGAGCGGACGGGGCCGATGAGGGGCCCAGGGTGGGCGACCTGGGAGGGCACGGGAGGGGTCAGCGGGTGCCGGAGGGGGCCGAGGAGGGGCGGGGGCTCCAGGTGCGGCCGCAGCAGAGGGGTCAGAGGAGGGGATCGAGGGGTGCAGCTCTCAGCCAGGGCCGCAGGTGGAGGCTGCTGTCCTCTGCGTCCTCTCCCGCTGGCACCCGCAACTCGTAGGCCCTCCTGTAGTGGCGCCTGCCCAAAGGGCCAGAGCGACTGACGGAGTTGGGCGGTGCAGAAATGCAGCTGGGCTGCGGGGGGGGGCAGTGCCTGGAGGAGGGCACCCAAAGGTGCTTGACCTTGGGCGTTCTCGCCAGGCGGCTGGGGAGGGACCTGCAGGCTGGGAGGTTTGCTGGAGGGGGAGGTCTCCTGCTTAAGGGAGACATTGGAGGGGAGCTGGGGTCCCACAGCTAATCCGCACCCCCAGGCAGCTCAAGACCCCAAGTCCCTGAGCCTGAGCGCTTTGGAGAATCATCGCTTCTGTGTGTAGCTCGCCTTTCCGTCACCAGGCAGGCCCAACATCCACGCAGCTCAGGGAGGGCTTCTGATCAGACATACAGGGGCCAGCCCTCCCCTCAAAGCATGTGTCCCCTCCCTGCAGATCCCCTGAGGACGTGGGCCTGCCCACACTGGATCCTCGTATCTACAGTCTAATACGGTGTGGGCACATCGATCCCTAACCTAGTACTGAAAGGGGCTGGGGCTCGGGTGACTTGTCTAACAGCGCGGGCTTCCGAGGACAGAGCCAGAACACACCAGGCTCTGGCTCCAGGCTGGCCGGAACCGCCTGCCCTGGCTCTCTGCTTTCTCTGCCCAGCCCTGCTGCTGCAAAGAAGGCGGGGTGGGCCAGGTCCACGTGGCCTCGCTGCCGTGCCTGTGCCTGGCACCAGCAGCTACATGCACAGGTCCTACCTCACCAGCTCTCTGTGACCCCCGGCAGGGCAGGAGCCACTATGAATCACTGCTCCCTGGGAGCCCAGCCCCCACCTAAGGCTGCCTACCTCCTGCAGCTTCTGCTGGGGAAGTCAGAGTCCTGCCCCACCCTGTGCAAGCTAGACCTGATCTCCTCCCTCCCGTGGGCCCTGCACTGAGGCTTGGGAAATGTGGATATGAAACTTGTTTGGAAACCCCAGCATGGGCAGGGCTTGGGAATGCCAGCCTCCCTGCCGGGGCCAGGGGCCCTCTGTCCCTGTATTCATTCATCCAGTACAGATGCCCCACGTTAGCCATAAAATCCCTAGCCAGATTGGAGGGCCCAGAGAGGATTGCCTGCCTCAGCCCTCCATGGAGACAGCCATGTCAGTCACAGACCACTAATGGGGTCCTAAGTGGCAGCACGCTGAGGCCATGGGAGGTGGCGTCTGTGAGTGTTGAGGACAGCAGTCCTGCGGCCCCTCCATCTGGGACCCCAACCTGTGAGAACTGGAATGTGAGGCCAAGCAGCCGACGTGCTGCAGGGCCCACTGGGCAGGGACTTCCTGCCTGGGCACCTGTCTCCTGGGACTGGCTCGGGGGGGACCTGGGTGCAGGACTCAGGGGAGAGATGACCTGATGAAGGCCACGCTCTCCCAGGGCTCGATTTCTGCAGGTGCAATGGACAGAGTTGGACATGGACAGAGCGAGGCCCTTTGGGAGCCACGGGCCAGGCCTGAGCATAGGACTGGGAGGGACAGACGCAGGGCCTGCTGTTTACAGGGTTCCCTGGGGCCTGTCGGGAGGTGGGTGTTAGGGCGACTGGCAGAAGGGCCAACACGAGCCTCAGAAAAGCCCATGTGAGCCCGATGTGGTGGTGCATGCCTGTAATCCCAGCACTCAAGAGGCTGAGGCGAGAAGGTCACCGGGACAGACCCCAGGAGATCTGCCTGGGAGACTCTCACCTTTTCTTTCCTCACCCACTTCATGCCTTGCTGTCCTACCACACAGGGGTGCCTTCACTGCCTCTGGCCCAGCCGGAGCCCAGCCAGCCCCAGTGCCCTGCACTGCCAGGTGGGCCAGCGGCGTGTGAGTCAGGCCCCGCCCTGCATCTGCCTCTGTCATGTGCCTAGCCTGTAGGCTGGGACTGCTGCCCAGGGGCCTGATGCCCCAGGCATGCCAGGCTGGACATCCTGCCCCACCACTGCATCGAGCATCCTCTGTCGCAGTGTCCAGGCTCTTGCACGGGCACGGCTGGGACCCTGAGGTCCTGTCTGGGTACCACACTGCCACCTAACACCCAGTGCTCCCCGTACCAGGCCTTCCACACCCCCTCTTCCTGGAGCCCTGTTCTCCTGTGCTGGACAGTCCTGCCTCCTTATCTCCTGGCTTCCTGCCTGACAGGGCCAGCGCAACCATGTGACATCAGGAACTGGAATACTGCTGGGTGGGGGAGGGAGGACCCCGCTCACTGCACCCCGGCTGCCAGAAATGCTGCCCCCGCCTGGCACCCTCGAGGAGGAGCCTTCCAAGCACTGCCTGTCAAAGTCGACTGCCTGCGAGAAATGTCGTGGAAGCTGGGTCTAGTGGAGCATGCCTGTAATCCCAGCACTGGGGAGGCTGAGGCAGGGGAATCACCATGCATTTGAGGCCAGCTTGGGTTACATAGTGAGTTCAAGGTCAGCCTGGACTACATAGCAGGACCCTGTCTGAAATAACAAAACAACAAAACAAAAATGTGCATTCCCACCTTGCCAGTGTGACCCAGGCAATAACTGCTGGAAATGGGTTATTTACTTATTTTTACAGAAATAACTGTAAAAAACTGAGGCCCAGAGAACAAAACAGACCTGCACAAGTTACAGAGAAAGCAAAGGAGATGGGTGGACACTCCAGGCTCCCCCTTGGCTGCAGGGGTCCCACTGCCACGGAACAGTCTGAAATGATGAAAGCCAAAAGCTCCAGCCAGTGCCCTTCGTGGGCACTGCTCCTCGGGCTCCCGGGTGTGATAGGCACCCACCCTTAAGGGCACACAGGGCAGCCCCGCCTGACTCAACCTACCAGTCTGGGCAAGCTCAGGGTCCAGGCAGAAGGGCGGGCCGGCCCTCAGGGTATGGTACCAGGGGGCTGAGTCTGAGCTGGCAAAGGTAGTGAGGTGGGGCTGGGAGGGAAGGATGCCAAGGTGGTGCCAGGGGTCAGGCTGCTCCACACCTGGGGTGCAGAGGGAAGCACCATCCCAGGACGAGGGCCCCTGGCCAGGCTTGGTTTGGGTTAGTCTGAGCCTGCAAGTTCCCAGACCTGCTAAAGTGACCCGCTACCATGACAGGCCACCATGACCTGCTCTGGCTGGGCACAAGCATTTACTCCTGCAGTCCTCAGGCTGGGATTACCCGTCAGGGAGGAGGTGAGGCCCTCGAGCTCAAGGGAAGTGCCAGGGTTACCTGTGGGCAAGGCATAGAACTGAGAAGGAAGAGGACCCTTGGGTCTGAAGTTTGGGTTCCTCTCCACATGGGGAGCGTCCTACAGTGGCCCTGGCCTGCTGTCCCCAAAGAAGACATGGGCTGTGCAGCAGCCCCGTGAGAGAGAAGGCCAGCTCCTGGCGGAACTTAGGCACTCAGGGCGGGAGGAAGCATCCCTCCCGTCCCGATCCCTGCAGCTGTGTGGCCCAGGGCACACAGCTGCTGCCGTGTGAGGCAGACGGACAGATGGACAGACACAAGGATGGTGCTGGCCGGGAGGAGGCTCCTGGGAAGGGGCTGAGGGTGCCCACCTCACTATGAGGTCTTCAGTGAAGGGTCCCTGCGTGCCGAGACACTGTCACCTGGATTCTCTGTGGGGAGTGGAGCCTGCTGCGCTGTGCAGCCTCAGGAGGGAGGGGGAGGGTTACCCCAAGTGCTGCCCTCTGGTGAGCTCTGTGACCCAGCGCACGCTGCTGGTTGGGTGGGTGGGATCATTGTCGAGGAGCCTGAAGGCAAGACTGGGAGGACAGGGAGGCCATCGTTGCAAGGGATGGTCAGGAACCACCACTGAAGGTGGGGAAGGCAGGCAGGACAGCTCGCTGGGCATGTTTTATTTGCCTGTTTGTATGTGAGGCCTATAAAAAAATGAGTGAGGAAATAGCAGAAAGCTCAGGAGCCAGGTGAGCTGATTCAGAGGGCATGGGTGGAGGTGGGCCGCCTTAGAGTGGGAGGGTGCTGAGCCTGGAGCCGGATGCACCATCTGGAAGAGGAGAGCGCAGCGTCAAACAGACAGGGAACTTGAAAGTGGCCCCCTCGCCAAAGGACAAAGCTGTGACTGATGAGGCACAAACCTGTGTTCCACCAGCAAGCTTTGTGCACAGAGAATGAAGGACTTAATCCAAAAACAAAAGCAAACACAAGCCGAAAAGATGAGTAAAAGTCAATGGAAACCACGCGAATCCCAAAGTGACCTCAGCATGATTACTGCAATCGGCTTCCAAAAGACCAAAAAAGACACCATGGCCTCAAGAAAAACCGCACTAAATGTGGCTGGGCAGTGATGGTTGCCTGGGGGACACCATGCAAAACAGGACAGGCAGCCAGGACACCCAGGAATTGAAGGGCAAACTGCCCCTCTCCACCCCTGCTGCCACTGCAGTTTGCCAGCAACCAGGGGAGAAGGCGATGAGATTTGAATGTAAGGTGGGGAGCTGCACCCTGAGAATAACATCGGCCACATGAAATCGGGGAGCCCAGCTCCTTTGCACCACTATCCTTTACAGATGGGGAAACTGAGGCTGGGGCGGTAGCTTGTTTGTGTGTGGTGCTGGGGATCAAACCCCGGGTTTCTTGCGTAATGGGCAAGTGCTCTACCACAGAGCTGCCCCTGAGCCTTATCCTGGGCTGAAACTTCCAAGGACGGAAACAAAGTCATTTCTCCAAACCGTGCTGAGTTGGCCCTACTGTGCGCCAGTACTGTGACACCTGCAGAGAATGGAACAAGGGTGTCACAGCATGAAGCTCCCCGTGGAGAGAGACTTCTGCCCCCCCCCCAGGTAAACGGGGCAAGTCCATTACTTGCAGATGCCACACACCTGGGGCCAGAGCAGCCTGGGGCAGAAAGCACCAGCATTAGGTTGCCAAGCCTGGCACAGACAGGGGAGACCTATATGCAGCTGCGGGCTGTGAGGCCAGGGGACTTGTCTTTTTTCTTTTAGCTTTAGAAAGAAAGGAGGTTTACTTAGCTTATAGTTCCGGAGACCCAGAGCCCCCGGCACTGCATTGGCTTAGAGTTAGGGCTGCGCTACACCATGGTGGGAGTGTTCCTGTTAGGGAGATGTCATGTGGTAAAACAGGAAGCCAGCCACACCGTGGCCCCGCGTCTCTTTTTTAAAATTTTTATTGGTATGTATCTGCAGCACCTCACGGCCACATTGGTCACAGGGAGTTGGTCCACTCACAGAACCCACCCCAGTTCTTTCATTATCCTCTTCTCCTCCCCTCTTTCCCCCTCCGTCTCCTGGACCTCTTTGACCTCTTTGCCTCTGCAAAAGACCTATGTTCCTGTTTCCTGTTATCTCTTTTATTTTGCTCTTTATTTATCCTTTAGGTTTCTCTTCTAAGAGAAACCACGTGGCATTTATGCTTGTGTGTCTGATTTATTTCACTTAACAGTGTGGTCTCAAGGCGCATCAATTTTCCTGTAAATGACTCAAGCTTGTCCTTTGCTTTTTCATTTTTGTGTTCCTGGTGCCAGTGCAGAGCCTGGTGCATTGTGATACTCACTAAATGTTTGTTGAATGAGTGAAGAACATGCGAACACAGGAGAGCTGAGGAAACCATTTGAGACGACACTCATCTGAAGTGTACAGTTTACTGGCTGTCAGTGTGCCCAGAGAGTTACACAACCATCACCACAGTTTCAGAGCATTTTCGTCTCCCATCAAGGAACCCTGGGCCCATTAGCAGTCACTTGCCATCTCCCTCCATGCCCCGGGCCACTACGTATGTGCTTTCTGTGATCACACCAGGGGCTGTGTATGTAAACAAGAACCGGATGCACACGAGGGCCTGGTGGGGCGGGGCAGACCACACAGCTCCCACTGCGGAAAGGAGGCAGGGTTTCTCAGTTCCAGTCACTCGATGCCACACAGGAGCATGGGCCCTTGTTGCCAGTTTGCCAGGGCTTTCAAAAGAAGCTGGAAACCCACATTTTTGTGTGAAACCTTGAGATTTTTCTTTTTGAGATAGCTGGCCTCAAACTCACAGCAATCCTCCTGCCTCAGCCTCCTGAGTTAGAGCCAGTAAACTGTACACTTCAGATGAGTGTTGTCTCAAATGGTTTCCTCAGCTTTCCTGTGTTCACATATTCTTCATTCATTCAACAATGAGTGGGATTACAGGAGGGTGCCACCACGCCTGACGACCTTGTGATTTTTTAAATATTGGCAACTAATATGATCCTGAAATAGAAAACACTTCACAGGACAACAGTGTGGGATGACAAAGCCAGATGCAGGGCGGAGGCCTCTCTGTGACCTCTGGCTTAGAGCCAGGAGAGCTGTGCTAGACCTAACAGGTCATCGTGCAGTGACAGATCTGGTGAGTACGTGTACTTGCCTGAACAGCAAAGAAACAAAGCCACCAAGGAAAAGCTGCTGGAAGTCTAAGGAGACGATGGGCGTGAGTCCCGGGTGTGGCTGCACTGGGCCCTGGCACGGCTGGGCAGGGGCCAGAAGCAGCCTCTTGGAGACAGAGGCGCTCCTTAGGTTAGGACGCAGGGCTCACTCCAGAGGCCAGTGCAGGCTGCCCGCGTGGGAGCCACAGCCCAGGCGGAGGGGCCCGGGCACCGCTGGGCTGAGGGAGTCCAGGCTAACAGGGCCCCAGAGTAATCTGCTGGCCAGGGGTGGCCAGGTCGTCCTCCAGCCCACCTTTGTTTGGTTAATAACGACTTTATGAGCTGCAGTTCACATGCCACACGACTCATCTGCAGTGTACAGTTCACCGGCTGTCGGTGCGCTCACAGAGTTACACAACCATCACCACAGTTTCAGAGCATTTTCGTCTCCCATCAAGGAACCCTGGGCCCATTAGCAGTCACTCGCCATCCCCCTCCACGCCCCTGGGCCACTAGGAATCTGCTCTGTCTCTCCAGATTCACTTATTCTGACATTTCATGTAAATGGGTCGTAGCGATATGTGGCTTTTGGCGTCTGGCTTCTTCCACCAAGTGTCTTAGTCCGCTCATGGCTCTGGTGGCAGGGAGGTCCCAGAGAAAGGTGCTGGCAGGTTCTGTGTCTGGCGAGGGACATATCCCTCATAGATGACGCTGTCTGGGTATCCCATGTGGCAGAAAGGACAGAAGGTGGAAAGGATGAATGCTGTGTCCCCACGTGGCAGAACAGAAGAGTGACAGGATCTCATTTGGTTCCCCCAGCCCTGTTGCATCATGAAACCAAGTCTCCTAGGAAATCCCCGTCTTCTTCCCTCAAGGCCCTGCCCGCCTCTTAATGCCACCATGAAGGGGATTTCATTTCAACGGGAATTTTTGAGAGGCTCTATTGGGACCGTAATGTTCAGTGTAATGCAAGGGCCACCCATGGTGTGCACGTATCTGTACTATGTTTTTTATGGCTAAGTCCTATTCCATCGTGTGGCTTTGCCACATTTACATAGTCATATTACCAATCAGTGGGTTGTTTCCACTCTTTGGCTTCCACAAATATGATCACAGAAGTTTTCGTGTGAACATGTTTTCAGTTCTCGTGGGGGTACGTCCCCAGGGGGAAAGGCTGAGTCACGCGGTGACTCGGTTTAATTGCTCTCAAACAGCCCAGCTGTTTTCCAAAGCAGCTGCACCATGGACATTCCCACAGCAGGGCACAAGGGTTCCAGTGTCTGCCATCTCTGCCCACACTCACCGTTACCTGTTCGCTTTGCCAAAGCCATCCTGGTGGGTGCGGTGCGATGCCCCGCTGTGGCGTAGCTGAGCCTCGTCAGTAACAAAGCTGATCACTTGATCTGCGATGGACTTCGTGTCTTGTCTCTTGTGGTTCTGAACTAATGCATCCTGCTGGAGTCCCCTTCCCAAGTTGTAGACTTCTGCCACAGAAAGTCCATCTGCCTCTTTCCCTTCTCCGAATGAGCTGCTGAAGATCAGAAACTTGTCCAGTTGCCCATCCGTGGGGGTGGGGTAGATAAATCATGGATGGACTAGTGATGCCTGCTGTGGTAGGGGACTGGGAAGCCGCATGCATGGGGGCGGCTGTAGAACCGGCCCTGCAGACCGTGTGACACTCCAGGTCCAGAGTCTGACCTTCAGTGCTACGGGAATGCTTGCCCAAGGTGGCCGTAATCAGGATAGAAAACCTTTTTGCTTTATATTGTTGGTCCCCTGGCTGTCCTGATGGAGCCAGGCCTGGGCTGCTTAGCCGTCCTTCCTGGGCTCCATCTCCCTGGCACCAGGCAGGTGACCTCAATTAGGTCAGGAGCAGAAATAGAACAGCAGCACCACAGCACCAATTAGCAGCTGCTCAAGAGTGTGAGCCGGGCCTGCAAATGGGCCACGGCCTCTCTCTGACACCTGGGATATGGAAAATTCCACAGTGCGATCTTCTTCCATGGTGGGCAAGGCTCTGAGGATGGGCCCCTGCCTGGGAACACCCCAGCTTTGCCTCTTGCTTGTGTGGAGGGCAAGGGCGAGAGCGTTTGGGGCAGGAGGCAGAGACTCCCAGGACCAAGTGGGTTTGGCAGAGTGGGGACAGGCACCTGCACATGTCACACTTGCCCCAAGTGACCTGGGCACAGGAGGTGATCTGCCTGCCCACCGTCAAGGGTCCAGGCCCTGAAGCTGCTCTGCACCTGGGGCCTGGTGGCCACCTGCTCACTGCCCCAGCCCAGAGGACAGCTGAGTGGTAGATGACTCAACAAAGCCTGGTTGTGCTGTTGTTCTGCTGCGGGGTGGAGTTAGGGTGGAGCTCAGGGGTGCAACGATTGCCCAGCATGCACTAGGCCCTGGGTTCTAATCCCCTTCCCCAAAAAGCAACAGGAATGACTTTGGCTGGGAGTCAGGGGCCTGGGGCTGAGTCCAGCCTGCCCTAAACACATCACTGGTCTCTAGACCTCCTATGCCCCTCTGCACAGCGCGGGTGCAGAGGCCCAAATCTAAGTGCTCATCAGCTCTGACTGTCTGAGGGTCCAGGGCACACTCTGGGCCCCAGGCGTGGGGCTGACTGCCCACTGTTTCTGGGTACATCTTGTGATTTCCCTGGGAGCAACTTGTGGGAAGAGCCAAGGTTCAAGGTGCAAGGTACACAGAGCTTCGTCTCCTGCCTCAACTCTCGTGGCAAATAATTGCCCTTCTCTTTGTTTGCCCTCTTCCTCCCTGATAAGGCAGGTGTGAAGTGTGTCACTGTGTCAGCACAGGGCCGCAGGAGGAGCTAAAAGCCGCCGCGTGCCAGGGCCCCAGCCACCGGGGCCAGGCTCCACCAGGGCCAGGCGGCGGGAGCTGCAGGCTTTGCCTCTGAGGAAACACAGCGTGAGGCGGGCAGGAGCAGCTGAGGAGCGGGCCGGCTTCGGGCTGCATGGTCTGATTGCTTTGGTGTTCTCAGGGGAGCCCTGTGCGCTGGGATCCTCCAGGGCGGTGTGCCCTGTCCTGAGGCTGGCGTTGGAGGAGGCAGCAAGCTGTGTGTGGAGTCACCCCGCCCTGTGCTAAGTACCAGCCCCTGACATGGGGGACACTTGCATCCATCTCAGCCAAGCAGCTTCCTAAGCAGTGCCTCTTTTGATCTTTAGAAGAACCAGGGAAGTGCCCAGGATAGCGGCTTTTTTCCCCACTTTATGGATGGGGATGGTGAGGCCCAGAGAGGGGCTGGAACCTGCCTGGGTCAGCAGAGCTGGGGCCACTTCACCCCTGGCCTCTGGCTGCTCGTGATGTTTCCAGATTCACAGTGGGTGACACGATGCTGTGACTCCTGGGAGCAAGGATGCAGGTCAGTGTCCAGCAGGGTGCGATGTCAGGTCCCAGGACAGGTCCCTGAGAAGGTGGACAGCACGGGGCAGGGAGGCTCAGACATAGTCTGGTGCTGGGGACGGCACCCAGGCCCTCGGTAATATTTTCCCAGATCTGTCAGTTCCCAGCTCTCCTACCCACTGTCCCCGTCCACTCTGTCACCGTGGGTGTGATGACTCACTCCTGCCACAGCTCCCCAGGATGTCAGCAACCCCTACTGTTGGGAGGAGCCCTAGAGGGCTGAGCCTTGGAGGCTGGAGCTGGAAGTCTCTGGGGCTGCTGGCGTTTTGCCTACCTTTTTGTTGTTTATTTGGTGTTTTTTTTTTTTTTTTGAGACAGGGTCACACTATGTAGTTTAGTCCGGTCTTGAACTCACTATATAGCCCAGGCTGGCCTCAAACTCACTGTGACCCTCCTGCCTCAGCCTCCGAGTTCTGGGATTACAGAGGTGTGCCACCACACCCAGTGTTTGTGGGGTTTTAAAGGACTTGGAGAAGGCACGGGTTGTGGATGGCTCCTGAGCAGAGGGCGCCAGCTGTGGTTAAAAGCATCGGGAGTGTGCTGAGAAACAGAAAGTCCTGGGTGGTGAGGAAGAGGAGGCACCCAACTTGGAGAGCCTTGAGGACCGGAGCCGGGGGACTGTCCCCTCTGACACAGGGAACCATGGATGGCTCTTGAGCAGAGTACCGCACAGGGCCGCACACCTTGGTTCAGAGGGCAGTGATGGACAGAGAAGCATCCCTGGGGGAGGCCAGTGGGAGTCAGGGCCACGCCCTCGGCTTGGGTAGGATGGGTGTGCCCAAGGCAGGCAGCCAGCAGGGGTGTCTGGGGTCAGTGGCTGACAGGAGCCAACGAAGAAACCAGGAAACCGCAGGGCTGGCAGGGTGTGGCTCACAAGTGCCCTGTCTGCTGCACACCTGCACCCGTGGGCTTGGCCCGGTGCCCCGGAGCTGTCTCTGCTGGGACCTGGGACTACAGCCCTGGCCGAGAGCCCATGAATGCAGTCAGGAGCCCTGAGTCCAGGACTCAGCCCAGCTCAAAGAGCAAGAGGGCCACAGGCTTCTCCTCCCCTCCTCCCAGCTCCTTCTCCTTTATAAGAAGACTTCAGGTTCTTTTGGCAAGGCAGTGGCTTTAATCCCCATTTTACAGATGGGGAAGCTAAAGCCCAGAGAGGCTGGATGTGCCCAGGCCGCTTCCCCTCTCTTCCTCCCACCCCTCCCATCACCGCTGCACCAGGAACAGTGTGAGGTTGGACCTGGGGCCTTCACACAGGGAGCCACTTTTCCTACAACTGCAATTAACCTTTGCTGACTTATTGTGGTACTGGGGATCGAACCCAGGGCCTTCACGTTGAGCTGCATCCTCAGACCTTTTTATTTTTTATTTTTGAGATAGGGTCTTGCTAAGTTGTCAAGTTGCCCAGGCTAGGCTTGAACTTGCGATCCTCCTGCCTCAGCCTCCCACCACCCTGCTTGGCTGTCATGAACGGCAGGGCCTGGCTGGTTGCGCAGCCCTGCCTTTCACAATAACCCTGTCTCAGCGCCATCTGCACACTCTGCCCCAGGGAAGAGCTGAAAGGGTCCCAGACTTTGCAGCCGGGCTTCCCAGCCCTTCTCAGCCCTCTGCTGCCTAGCCTGCTGCTGCCGACCCAGAGGCCTAGAGGTGGCCGGGGGGAGGTAAAGGCAAATCCTCCTAGCCAGAGCAATGGGGACAAGAGTGGGGCTGGATCAGGGTCCCTGGCAGAAGCCACCCTTCTGCCTGCCACAGCTGACTGGGCACCCACCCCCGACTGACCAAGCCCTTCCCCAAAAGCCGGCGTGTTCTTGTGGACAGGCCACTGAGGACGCGGGGGTTTCCATGCAGGCAGCCAGAGCCCCAGGGCCAGGGCCAGGCTTCTGTCTCCTGAACACCATGCATCTTATTGCACGGAGGTCTTGGAGGACCAGGCTCCTCCTAGCAGCCCAGCAGCCCTTTGCTCGGGCCAGGGCTGCAGGTGACCCAGGGCTTTGCTCCACCTGCGCCACCTAGAGGCGGTTAGGAGACACAACAGCGAGGGAGAGCAGCCTGAGACCTGGCCCTGGCTGAGGCCACCCCACCCTTCAGCCACCCAGGGCTGCTGTCACCTTTACCACCTGCACAAGTGGGGACTTCACTGGCTACGGGTGAGGAGGATGTGAAGGGAGAGTGGTGTGGGCAGCCCAGGGAGAGCTGAGGCCCAAGCCTGTCCCTGGGGGTGCACTGTCCTCCCGGCCCCTGCCAAACCTGGCCCCAAACCTGGCCCTAAGCCTCCTCCCGACCCCTGTACCTCTCTAACCTGCCTCCCCTCTGCCCTCCACCTCCGGCCCTGTGTACCCCACCCAGCTGTGCCCAGCACCCACGCCCTTAGGCATGGGTGAAGCGGGTGAGCCTCCAAAGTGGCAGAGGGGACCACAGCCTCTAGGAGCCCCATGGACAGTGCCATCGGGTATCCCTCTGCAGGCTGGGTCCCTTTGGCTGGGTCAGGAGTCGTGGTGGGAGGGTGGCTACAGCTGACTTCCCAGTAGGGCGTGTGTCCCTCACCCCCTCGCCACGTCCCAGGGCGGTCTGCTTAGGCAGCCACCTTCCCTGCTTTAGAGGAACCAGTCACACTATGGTCACCAGAAGTAGGAGGGTGACACTGAGTGGAAGGGTTTGTTGCTGTGGCCTCGGAGCTAAGTGAGTCAAGACTGGGTTCTGGGGTTTTATTCTTGTGTGGTTTACTGGGCATCAGGATTGTAAAGAGCCACTCTGACTGGCAGCCCAACACCCACTGAATGTTACCCACCACGACCCTGAACCCCCGCCCAACAGGCAGGGAAACTGAGTTCTAGCAAAGGGAACGCCTACCCCAATCTGACAGCAGGACTGGGACCCAAAGTCTGGCTCCAGGGTAAGGACTCCAGTGCCTGCGCCTCAGGTTCATGGTTTCCCACTGAGGAAACTGAGGCCTGCAGAGGCATTTGCAGAGGAGAGGCATTTGCAGAAGAGAGGCATTTGGGGTGCCTCACAGGAGGACACCTACTCTCCATCCACGTCCGCCTGTGCTGGGCAGGCCATGCCAACACCCCTGGGATCCAGACTCAGGAGTGTCCTTCCCCTCACAGTGGCCCTCGGGAGCTGCAGGGACTTGACTCGGAAACCAGGCAAAATCCCAGCAGTCACGGCACTGCCACCTCCCTGCCCCCTTCCCGCCCCTGCGGGCTGTCCGGGCCTTGGCCAGTCTCCCCTGGGCCTCCATCAGGCTGTTCCCCCGGGCTCGTGCTCCAGGTCTGTGGTGCCCAAAGGTGCTGTCTGGGCTGCAGCCCAGGCTGTGTGTGCTACGGTTCCTCCCACGGGGTGCCCAGCCCACCCCCAGGGGGGATGTCCTCGCCCAGCCCACCCCCAGGGGGTATGTTCTCGCCGTGCGCACCTCCCACCGAGTACTGGGGATGGAACCAGAGCCGTTCTGCTGAGTTACATCCCCAGCCCTTCTACATATATATTTTTTTTGTTGTTGTTTTTTGTTTTTTTTCTTTTGAGGAGGTCTTGCTAAGTTGCCCAGGGTGAGGTCAAACTTGTGATCCCAGCTTCCCAGAGTGCTGGAATTACACCACTGTTCCGGACTTGCTTATGTATGTATGTACAGATGTATGTATTACACTGGGAATTGAATCCAGGAGCTTGCATAGGTGAGGCAAGGCTCTACTACTGAGCTTCACCCCGAGTTCATTTATTCGTTTATTTATTTTTTGAGACAGGGTCCTATTATGTATTCCAGGTTGGCCTTGAACTCACAGTGACCTTCCTGCCTCAGCCTCCCAAATACTGGGATTACTGGTGTGCACCACCATGCCTGGCTATCCCTATTTTGAGGCAGGACCTCACTAAATTGCACAGGCTGGCAATCCTCCTGCCTCAGCCTCCCGAGTGGCTGGGATTATAGGCATGTACCCCATGCTCAGCCACTTTCTCATCTTTAAAATGGAAATCCAGCCTCCTGCACATGACACGTTTCTCTTTGCCCTTGCTGGGGGCCCTTGCTGTTTTTGTCCCCAACTTGCTCTTTCACAAACCCACACCTCCCTCCCGGGCCTCCTGGTCCCTTTCCACTGTGAGTGGTGTCACTGTGACCCTCCTGCTTCTCTGAGCTCAGCATTGCCAGCAACCTCCTGACTCCTCCCTGCCGCTGGGTGGCACAGTGGGTACCGAGAGAAACCCAAAGGGCGGTCTGGGTCTCTTCATCCCCACATCCGACGAATCATCATGGGCTCTGGCTTATATCGTGAGCTGGACATGTCCTGCTTTCAGAGCTATGGCCTCTGAGTCCTCCTCCAGGCCAGGCTGCTGCTCTTCCCACAGCTACTGTCATGCGGTAATAGAATGGCATGTGTCATGTGAGAAGGGGGAGGGGACAGCTGGGGCTCAGGAACACTTGGATCCAGAGGCTTCTTTTGCTTTCAGTCCTGGGACTGAACTTCAGTCCACAACCTTTGCACTGAGCTACATCCCCATCCTTTAAAAAATTTCTTTTTATTTCAAGACGCGGTCTTAGCAAGTCACGCAAATTGGGCTCAGACTTGTGAAGTTCCTGCCTCAGCCGTCTGAGCCACAGGGTCTTAAAGCTATTGTCACTGGTGCTTTTCTTCTCCTTGCTGCTCTTTGTGGCTGGCTTTGTTCTCTGCCAATACGGATCCCGCCCCCACAACACACACAGGGACAGTGATCCACGACACACCCGGCCTCCTATCTGACAGCTTTTGCCCAGTGGCTGGTGGCCACTTTCTCATCCCTAAGTTGCCCTGGGGGAAGGCCCATCCCCTCAGGCACCCACCCACTCGGGGTGTGTCAAGCCCTCTCTTCTCAGTCCCAGGAGGAGGAGCACTTCAGCCCAAGGAGTTTGAGACCAGCTTGGGCAACACAGGAGATCCCACTGCCGAAAAAAGAAACTGCTGCATAAATGCACAAATAAGACTGCACTTATTTGTTATCTCTGCGATGTGGGCATCTGTCCTGTGATTCCTGCACAGGTCCCAGTCCTGCAGTCCACATCTGTATTACTTTAGCTTCCAAACCTGGCTTTATCCCAGACTCTCTTTGGATCTTGTCTGTCCCCTTTGTCCAAATCCATTTCCAGAGACCGTCTCTGTCTTGGCTTTGTCTTTGTAACTATGTTGCTCACGACACTGACCTGTTCTTCTTCATGTTTTCTGACTTCCCCCTGGCTTCCCATTTAGTTCCTATCTCTTTCGTGGATAAACATGTTCTCTAATGTAGTGCTGGCTGAGATCTAACATCTTTTTCCTCAAACCCAACATGTCCAAACCCATCATAAACTTACACTGCAGACAGGCTCTCTCCTCACGTCTGTGGATATCAGTTATCTTTCGCCTAGCCCATCTTCAAGATTTTGAGCCAATTCATCTTTGAGATAGTAGGTAGGGAAGCCACTGGTAAACTCTGAGGCACAACGAACTCTAAGACGGTATCACATCTAATCAGTCACTATGGCTGCCAATATTCCCTTTAAACTCGTTCAGCTTTCCCTTCCTTTCTGCTTCCAGTGTCTTAGCCCTGCCTGTGGCTCCTCACTCACTGATTCTTGCTATCACCCATACAGAGCTGGAGAGAACTCCCATGGTCCCTAATGATGCCTGTAGGGGATCTCTCAGGCTATTAGGAGCCTATGTCTGGGGAGGGGCTACAGTCCTTCCCAAGCTCTACTAGAATTCAGGACACACAGTTGCTGGCTATGTCAGGAAACGGTCCTGTAGATCCATTGTTATCAGGTCTCTGGAGATTCTGTCCTTGTGTAGGGACAGGATTCCAGGAGAGTTTCTGAAGCTACGTTGCAAAGGAGCCCCAAGGACCTAAAGGTCCCTTGAGGTTGCCCTGTGGAGATTCCTGGGGAGTTTCTATGGCTGTGGCAAAAGGGGATCCTTAGTATTCCTGTGGTTGTCATCTATATGACAAGCACTTGCAGAAGGCTCACCGTGTGAGGTGCTGGGGCTGCCCCTACAGATAGGTTAGAACGACACGAGTTCCACCTGGCAGCACCTCGCAAACTAAAAGTAGGTGCAGAGAAGAAAGATACAGTCAGGTAGATGCTGCGTGCATACAAGGAGCCGCAGAGGGACCTGTTCTTACCACTGAGGAGTTATGAGAGCCGAGAGTCATTCATTTTGCTCTGTGTATTGAGAACATGGTTAGCATATGACTAAGATAACACATACCAAGTAACTACAGCAAGTACTAAATCAATGTTACTTATCAGTAGATAAACAGGGAAAAACCTTAATTGGAATATAATCAGGTGCTGGGGTGCGGCTCTGCAGTGGGGCACTTGCCTAACATTCAGGAGGTCCAAGAAGGAAATAATTAAATTTTTGCTTTAAAAGCCGGTCCCTGACCTCTCAGTCTTCAGTCCAAGGCCATAGAAATATAATGCAAACCACATACGTATTTCAAGTCTTCTGGCAGCTATATTAACAAAGAATACCTGAAAAATTGTTGAAAGTACTCACATAGAAAGACTGTCAAACATCCTTAAGTTAAAAAAAAAAAAAAATGAAGGTGTTGTATTTTAGGAGGGAGGAATAAGAAAATAAATCCACGCTCATTTGTAAAAAAGTAAACAAAAATGTGGAACGTTTTAACACTATATTCTATTCAACCCAAGGCATTTACGGTATTATTCAACACGTAATCAATATAAAAATTCATACTTTCACCCAAGTCTTCGGCGTCCTGCACTTCCCGCGTGAAGCGCCTCTCAGTCCGGACTGGCCGCGTTTCCAGCGCGCGACCGCCCCAAGCGCACCCCTCCCGCCTCCGTGCTCGCCCCTCAGCGGGTGAAGCCTTCCGATGCCCTCGGACGTGCTCCACGTCACTGTGCGGCTGCGTCTCTAGCAGGCTGGGGCAGGACCCAGGACACCTACGCTCCCTCCGCCGCGCAGCCTAGAAACAAACAGTCTGGTGTCGCCCCCTAATGACGCCATGCCCGGGCGGAGGCGGGACTTCCGGTCCCACGGAGGCACAACTTCCGGAGGGAGGCGGAAGAGGCCCTGAGGTCTTCGCTTCAGAGTCCCGGGATCACCGAGGGGCCGCCCGGAAAGGGCAGCTGGGGCTGGCCGGCCGCACTCGGGCTGTCGGGGTCTTGGGTCTGAGGGATGAGGAGCTGCCATGGCCAGCGACGGGGCCAGGAAGCAGTTCTGGAAGCGCAGTACCAGCAAGGTCCCGGGCAGGTGGGTGTGACAGGGAGAGCCGGGTCAGGGTCAGGGGTCAGAGGTCACGTGGCCGCGTCGGCCAGCTGCGCTGCGGGTGCAGTCGGGGTCTGGGGGGGGGAGTCTGGGCTCGGAGGAGAGGAACCTGGGCGCGGAGGGGACTGCTGGGTGGAGTGAGGGCGCAGGGGGAGCTCAGGGGTCGGAGCGTGGGGTCTGGGAGGTGACAGTGGCCGCGCGTAGGAGCAAGGCTTGCAGGGAGGACGAGCGGTCACAAGTTTCCCCGGAGCTGGCCGGCTGCCTTCTGCCAACTCCTCGGCTCTCAGGGGAGGCTGAAGGAAACCGATTCGGGTTTGGAGAGTTTGGCGGAGTCAGGAGACCGGGCGAGGCTGCGCCTGCCGGGGACGTCACTTTTTGTAGAGGGCTTCTGAGCCGCTTGCCTTGCCTTCTTGTTGCCCTTGGTGGGCTGTAGCTTGTGCCCTGAGCGCGGAAGAGGGTTGGCTGCACCCTGTGAATTTCCATGTTCCCACTTTCTGGTTTCGAGACCAACTCCAATGTGTCAGCGGCAAGAAGCAAATTAAAATTTTTTTTTCTTTTTTTTTTTTTTAAATCAAATACCTGGGTGCACCCTGGAAGCTGTACAGCTCCAAAGCCCTTCTCTGATTGCTGTGGCACTGAGCCCTGCAGGGCCCTAGGGAATGAGGAGACATTACATGAAAAATACCTGGGTAAAATCAGCCGCTGGTGAGAGCCGACTAGAGACAAGCACACTCCGAGATTTCAAAACTTAGTTTTTTCTGTCCTGAAACTAAAGCCTGAGATTTTGAAAATGAAGAATTGTGAGGTTAAAGTCACTTATGTAGAATCATTCATAAGCATAGTACAGTGGTTTGTGCTCCTGTGTTTAGTAAGAGACACTTGTGTGAGTGGTAGGATTGTAAATTTTATAATTCACTACACACTCTTGAGAGTGGTCAGGAGTTAGCAGCAGTGAGTTACTGACAGCTCAGCACAGTGACTCAGAGGATGAGGGCATCATCCAAGGTGGCCAGAGAACCTATTTTTCTCTGCCAGGATGGGGCTTGCTTGAACAATAAGAGCTTTCATCAAAACCAATGTCAGGGTACCAGATGAGGTGAAGATTCTGGAGTGGAGGCGGATAAGAGGTCTGGAACGTGGAATCCAGGGAAAAGGAGCCATGTGGCACTGTAACTTTTTATGTGCTGCTTTCAGGTCTTGCGATTGTTGTTTCTCTTCAGTCTAAACCCTGATTAGATCTTAACAATCAGGTGAGATGTGAGAGCTGCTGTGTTGAGTTATAGCAATGAATAAACCTTTGAAGACTATGTCCCCTGGTAGTTTGTCTTTGTACTGGGTTAAACAGTCCCTAAATTCATGTCTGTCTGGCGCCTGCAAATGTGACCTTATTTAGAATTACGGTCTTTGCAGAAGTAATCAAGTTAAGATGAGTTCGTGTGGATTAGGGAAGGCCCTGCTCCGAAGCTTGGCATTCTCCTGGGGTGAGGGAAATTTGGGCACAGACACAGACACAGGGGAGGTGGCCATGGGAGGACAGAAGCAGAGACCGAAATAATGTGTTTACAAGTCCAGGGAAGCCAGAGCTTGCAGGCAACCGCCCGAAGCTAGAAGTGCCAAGGAAGGATCCTCCTCTTAGAGACTGCAAACTGCATGACCCTGCCAGTGTATTGATTTCACCGTTCTGTCCTCCAGAACCGAGAGGATAGTTTTATGTTGTGTTGAGTGGCTGTATTTGTGGGGCTTTGTTACGGCAGCCACAGGAAACTAGTACAGGCCCTGTTTCTGGTGTGAAAGCCTGCATTACCAAAGACAGACTTTCTTTTTCCTTGGAGTTTGGTGCTGTGCTGTGTCTTGTGAGAGCAGCTTCCATGTGACAGGTACTGATGGCATTGGAGCTTGAGATTTGTTAGAGGCTGTCACTGAGAGGGCAGGACACAGGGAGAGGCGGGCACACCAGAGAGGCCTGTGTAGCCCATGTGGTCCCCTTCCATCCTGTGGTCCTCACCCCGGCAGTGCTGCTGTTGCAGGTGACAGTCTGGCACTCGCTGAGGAGGATTCACAGCAGCGTGCCCCTTTCCTGCCAGTAGATGGTGACGACTGCCCATGTCCTGGGTCTTCACTTACAAGCCCAGTGTCAGCAGAGCTCCCAGCTTTGCCTGCTCTTTTGAGTGGTTCCATGGTCGCTTCTCTTTACTGAACGTTGATCTCACCCGGGGAAGCTCAGGAGGGAGACTGCACCCGCCACAGAATGCCAGGCTGTGAAGAATCTTTATACAGCACAGCCCATAACAAATCCTTGACAGTGCGGCTGACAGTCATGAAGCACTTACTGTTTGCCAAGCCTGGGCTTGGTGCCCCTCGAGTGTTACGTCTGTCAGGGATTTTGTGGTTTGCACAACACATACTTTGCCCTTCAGGCTACACTCACCGAGGCAGGCTTGGCTGAAATCCACACGATTGTTTTCCCCTGAGATGCTATGCCATGTGTAGACATTTTTGCATGGCATCTAGGTCCCTTTATAACCAGACCGCTGCACAGTTGCTTGGCCTCTCCTGCCTGTCCTTTCTTTGCAGTTTGTCCTCAGCAGTGCTGCTGGGCTTCTGGGTCCCCTACATGCTGTGCTGCTGTGTGCTCTGGGAGCTCAGCAGAGTGCTCCGTCCTCCCCTTTTGCCTACCTTACCTTTCTTCCTTTTCAGACTTCATCTCCCTTTATTTATTTAATTTATTTTTATTTTATGGAAAAAAGGTAAAATTTCATAACAAAATAATAGGAATCCTTGTATTTCCTTTTTCCTTTTTTTCTTTTTCTGAGACAGGGTCTCACTATATGTTTCAGGCTGGCGTCAAACTCACTATGTAGCCCAGGCTGGTCTTGAACTCATGGCGATCTTCCTGCCTCAGCCTCCCAAGTGCTGGGATTACAGGAGTGCTGGGATTACAGGCGTGCGCCACCATCTCTGGCTCACCTCCTTATAAAGTGTGGCCTGTTTATGTACACAAGATCTCCCACATCCCAAGCCCTTCCTACGGCCACAGGCCTGTTGACGTCCAGCTTGAACCCAGGTCCTCCTTTTTGTGCTTGCTGTCTTCACCAGGAGGTGAGCTCTGTACTTCAGGGAGTGCACCTCACTCACCTTACATCGTTCTGATTGCTATCATTGAGCAGCGGTGGTTGAACCAGACAGGTCCAGTCGATTCAGACTCACGTTAGTCTGGAGGAAATAAATGATTCGTCCAAGGTCACACGCTGTCCTGTGCACATCTTGGTATCTGGTTGATTATTTGGCTGAGGCTTTTAGCAGTTTCTTTTCTAGGTGAGCTAGCAAGCATGGTATGGTGGGAAGACCTCTGACTAGGAGTTGGATGGATTTTACCCCTTTCCCACCTCCCATCTGTGTGATACTAAGTCACATCAGCCCTGGGGCCATTGGTTTCTGCTTCTGTGCATTAGACCAAAGTGGCCTTAGCATCCAGGGGAAGCTTTATTCGTCCTAGCCTGATTCTCTTTGGTGAGGAAAGGAGAGTTGGGCCAGTCTTGAGAGTTTGGTCATTCACCCAGTAAATATTTATTTAACCTGTACTGTGTTCCAGGACGGGCTCCAGGTGTGAGGGTTACGTTAGTGAACAAACCAGACCAGGATCTCTGCTCTCACGGAACTCACGATGCATGGGAGAGCAGGGAATAGTACCTGCCTCGATAGAGAGCTAACTTGGGAGGCGATAGTGCGGGGGGGGGGATAGGGGACCCAGAGGCAGGTGATAAAGGAGCCGGGGCTCCCTCAGCGCAGGTGCTGTCTGTGAAAAGATTTGCAGGAAGCGGAGAAGAACCCGGGTAGCTGCGGGAAGAGTGGTGCAGGCAGAGGGGCCAGCAGGTGTGGAGGCACCGCTTTGGGGGTGAGGCTGGTGTGGCTGTAGCCGAGGGAGGTCAGAGCTGTGCTGTCCCATGAAGGTGGGGGCGGCCACTCCTGTGGAGAGCGCAGTCTGCGCTGGGTTTGGCTGCCGTGTGAGAGATGCGGAGGCACGTGAGGAGCAAGGGCAGGGGCAGGAGCCTGCTGCGGACACCCCGGTGAGAGCGGCGGGTAGAGGCAGTGTGTGGGTGACAAGAACGAGAGGGTCCAGTCTCTGGCTCTCTGGGCCTGGGCTTTCTTGGGCCGTTGACTCACTGGGCTCTCAACAGGATATTGCTTCCTGCAGTGGCAGTTGGAATTCCTGCTACTCTTTAAGTGCCAGGACTGATGCCCTCACACTGGGCTTGCAGACACAGGCAGCCTTTCAGCATGGCACTGAGGCTTGCTGTTTCAGCACAGCCCTGGCTGGCAGTGTGTGCTCGCTGGCAGGAGGGTATGCATGTGGCAGGGCGTGTGAGGTGTGATGTCTGCAAGTGCGACGGTGGCAAGGCCCTGGGTGCTCGAGATTAGGCTGCAGCAGGGGGCGTGCCGTGCTCTGATGGCGTTCAGCTCCCACGAGCACAGCCACAAGGAGTCTCCGCAGAGGCAAGAGTCGGCTCAGCAGGCCAGTGTGTCTCCAGGAATCGCTGGGGATAAATGAAGTCATTCAAAAGTCCCAGGGATTCAAAAGTCCCAGGGGCGGTGCTGAATGCAGGGTAGTGGACGTGGCCTGCAGAGGCCAGGGGAGGAGGAGCAGGGGACCTGTTCCGAGGAGGTCTGGAGGTGGTGATCAGGGCACCTTGGCAGAATAGCAGGGTCCTCCGTGGGTGGGATAGTCACACTCCCCTCAGGGACTCCCCGCCTTTGCTGAGACATGGAAGAGGAGGAGGAGCCAGGCTGCCTGGAGAGATGTGAGGTGGACGTTGCAGCCCTCCTGCTGGGGAGACTGCGGCCAGGGAGGGAGGAGGATATGAGCAGGCTGGGCCCTGGGGGCGTTGGAGAAATGAGAGTCTCCGTGTTTTTTTTTTTTTTTTTTTTTTTGGTACCGGGAATTAAACTCACGACCTTGCGCTTGCAGGTAGGCGCTATGCAGGCAGGCGCTATGCTGCTGAGCTGTATCCCTGGTGAGGGTCTCGGTGTGAGAGCCGTGAGAAAGCGTTGAAGGGAGTGGCGGGGAGTGGTGTGACACTGGGGTGCTACTTGGCAGCCTGGAAGAGAGGCAGGAGAGGAAGTGCAGTGGCAGTGAGGGTGAGGGAGAGGCTGCGGGTGGGGGAGTGGACAGGCTCAGTGCAGGTGGCAGGTGAAGCTCGAGGGTTCACTGATGGGTTGGAGATTGTGGGGGATCTGATCTCCAGGCTTCTGGCCTGAGGGAGGGGGTGTGGCAGGCAAAACCATAGCTCCCCAAGGGTGCCTGCCTCCTTGTCCCTGGAAGCGGGAATATGTTACATGACCAAAGGGAATTAAGGTTGCCAGTCCGCTGACCTGCACATGGGCATGTCCTGGATTACCTGGGGGCCAAGTGCAGCCACGCGGGCTCTTCAGAGTGATCAGAGGGACATGACCTCAGATGGACTTGGTTCTCAGTTGCTAGCCTTGTGTACAGAGGAGGGGCTAGGGAATATGGCGCAGTCTTTAGAAGCTGGGGGTGGCCTTCTGCTGACAGAGGGCAGTGGGGGTCTTGGTCCAACAACTGCAAAACCCTGAATTCTGCCCACGGCTGGCTTGAGCAGGAAACGCATTCTCCTCTGGAGCTTCCAGGAAGGAGTGCAGCTGCTGACCCCGAGACTTTAGTCTGGGGACACTGGCTGAACTTCTGACCTCCAGAACTCTAAGATAATAAATGTGCACGCTGTCTGGGAAGTGTGCCGAGGGATGTCTGGTGGAGAGGCGCTGCTGGCCCTCGGTGCCCCTCAGCAGAGCCCCGCCCTTGAGCGTGGGCAGCATGTGTTGGTCAGCAGTCTTGGAGGTCGCAGGGTGGCCTCTGCAAGGTGTGCTTATTCCTAGGAGATCAGAGGTGAATGTGGAGGTTTTGTCCTGCGTTCCGTGTCCTGTGTCCTGCTCGGGCCCAGGAACTCAGTGGAGGCCCTGCCTGTGCTGTCAGAAACTGCAAGCAGCGGCCTCTGCCAGCTTGCCGTCCTATGCTCTTATAAATGTCCATTTTCTTGCCTGTTCTGTTTATCTCATCAGGACCCTCCTTCTTTTTTTCCATGTTTTAGGAGCTCAGGAGTTTGTATCCTGGCAGGGAGTGTGTGTGTAGGGAGCTGGGGTTTCCCTCCTTCGCTGTTTGTCAGTGGAAGAAGTCACTGGGTGTTTCGAGGGCCGTGGGAGCACTAGTAGGTAGGTTTTTGCTAGCTACACAGTGCGTTTCACTTGTTTGTTTTCCCCCCCGGGGCACTTTTCAAGTTATTACATGTCTAATTTTGAAAAATAAATTAATGTGAATCATGGTTTTTTTCTTACATAGTCACCTTATATAACAAGTGTGGACTCTTTCGGGTTAATTTTGAGTGAAGAAAAAAATAATTTTAAAAAACTAAATCCCTGGGCCGGTGAGATGGCTCAGCAGCGTACGTGCCTGCCTGGCAAGAGTGAGGTCCCAAGTTCGTCTCCCAGAACCCACATATGAAGAAAAGGGCCGGTGATATCGCTCAGCCACACGGGCGCCTGCTGGCTCGCGAGGTCCTGAGGTTGACCCCTGGTATCCACACACACACAAAAAAAAAAAAAACAAAAAAAACCCTAAATCCCTGGCTGGGCATAGTGGTGCATACCTGTAATCTCAGCTACTTGGGAGGCTGAGGCAGGAGGATGATAAGTTGGAGGCCAGCCTAGGTAACTCAGTGAGACTCTGTCTCAAAAACGAGGGGCTGGGCTGGTGAGATAGCTCAGCGGCATAAGCGCCTGCCTGGCAAGCGCGAGGTCCTGAGTTCAACTCCCAGTACCCGCATATAAAAAAAAAAAACAAAAACGAGGGGCTGGGGGTATAGCTTAGTGTTAGAGCACCCGTGGGTTCATCTCCAGTACTGGAAAAAAAGAAAACTAAATTTCTGGTGATTGGGGTTCCTTTGAGTGTGTGTTTTAAACCCTAAGAGCAGCAGGCAGCGTCCTTTCTCCCTGCAGATGGTTAGGCAGGAAGGGACATGGTGGAAGCGAGGAGGGACTTGTCCCTGGTTTTCTTTTCTCTGCACTGCTGTGGTCAGGCCTGACCTCGGCTCTCCCTGTCCTGCAGGCCCCATTGTGACCCCCTCCACCTTGCTTGTCACTGTGGAGCCCTGGGTGTGTGTGTGCAGGCCGTCCTGGTGCCGAGGCAAGGGGGTGGGTGGGCAGAGTCCTTGTGCCGGCCCCGGAGCAGGAATCACCGAGCACACGGGGCTTTCTCATGAGGAGCACGGAGCAGTCCTGGAGCAGGTGCTCTGTGCTGGCCCGTGGGGTGGAGGCGGCACCCCAGGATGGGTGGCGCAGGGTGCTGAGGACACCTGGGGCTTGTTTGCTGAGTGCTTGCTTGGGCCCATCCTCCCTTCAACCATGGCCGGGCCGGGTGCTGTGCAGTTGTGTGCCGCAGACGAGGAAGCTGGCTTGGAGGCCGAGCCACTTGCAGCTGCACAGCTTGTGCGTGGAGAGCTGGGCTTGCATCGAGCACTTTGTGTCCGGAGTCTGCCTTGACTGCCGTAGCAGTCGCTTCTGCTCTCTACCCTGTGGCCTCCTCACTGCCTGTATCGGAGGAAGCCCGCTCCCCAGGGCCTCACTGGGCCTGCTGCCTGGGTGCCTGCTGACCTCAGCTGTAGGCCTGGCTGCTCTGGGCTGGGGGGCACTGGAGCCTGCAGTTGGCCTCCTCTCCCAAGGTCCTCCTAGGGCATGGTGAGCGGCTTCCTTGGGGGTCACCCTGGTGTTTACATGGCAGATGAGACGAGAGGCTGCAGGAGCCAGCGCTGTGCTCTTCCCATTTCTGGGGCTTTGTGGGGGCCCAGAGTTTTGTTCTGAGTGTCGCCAGCCATTTCGTTCTCTGTTTCTGAAGTGTGTTTCTTGGTTTTGGGAATCGGTGTGGAAGTTCCCCGCTGGGTGCTGAGGTCATCATGGGGCACACAGTCACGGCGACAAGAACGAGGGCTAGGGGTGCTTGTAAGACTGGGGTGGGGCAGGCAGAGGCTGGCATCGTGGTGAGCCCCTTACACAGCTGTCTGCCCTCCTGCGTGGGCCGCAGTGAGGACGCTGAGCCTCTGCCCAGATCCGCGGGCCCTCTGGATGGGCTGGGTCCCACCAGGTCCCTGGTCAGGGCAGAGCTCTTTCTGGCTCCACAGTCCCCAGTGTCCTGGGCCTCCACGGCCCTCCTGGTATTCCCGCTCGTGTCTAGGGTTTGCCCTCTGTGTGAGTGAGCTTTCTGTCTCTGTGATGATACGCACGACGGCCATCGCCCTCAAGGAGGAAAGGCTTGTTCTGGCTCACGGTTTCAGTCCATGGTCCTTGGGGCCCTGGGACCCGGGCTGCGGTGAGGCAGAGCTTCTTGGCCGGGAACATGGGGCAAGGAGAGTGGCCACCCCTTGGTGACCGGCACGTAGGTGGAGTGGGAAGGGTTGGACAGAATATCCCCTCAAGGACACGCCCCAGGGACCTCCTCCTCCTCCTTCTCGGCCCTGGCTGCTCCCATCACCCATTAAATATGAGTTCATCCGTGGGTTAATCTGCCAGTGAGGTCAGAGCCCTCCGGATCCAGTCACCTCCCCCAGCCCCACCTCTGAACACTGCCACACTGGGGACCAAGCCTCCAACACCTTGGCTTTTGGGGGACATTTAGGACCTAAAGTGTAAGCTTCTGCCCTTGGCCCCCCGAAAGCTCATGTCCATCTCACAATGCAAAAATGTCTCAGTCTGTCTCTGAGTCCCGATAGTCTTGATAGTTACAGCATGCTTAAAAATCCAACCAAGTTCCCTCTGAGACTCAGGGCACGCTCTTAGATGTGAGTCCCTGTAAAATCAAAAAGAAAGGCCCATACTTCCAAGATGTTATGGCTTGTGTCTAGATGTCCCCTCAGAGCCTCATGCGGTCATAGGGCTTTTTCAGAGGTGGCTGAATCTAGAGTATGTGATGCTGGGATTAAGGATGTGTGATTAGTAAATCAGTCCACTGATTGGTTTGGCATAGTTCTGGCTAGGGTTATGGGTGTGAGTGCTACACCCACCCTAGGGCCAGTAGGCTGCATATGATATAAGGGACAGAAAGAATCTTGTCTCTTTCTCCTTGTTGCTTTTGCTGCCTTGTGGGCTCCATGAACTATTCTCTGCCCAACTGCCTTGGAGACAGCTGATTATGGACTGAAATCTCCACAAACTGTAAGCTGCATAAACCTTTCCTCCCTTAACTTTGGATGTCTGATATTTTCCCCAGCAATGAGAAAAGTAACTAAGACACAAGATGTAGTGGCACAGGGGGAATGGAGGGTATTATGGTTTGTGTCTGGATGTCCCCCCAAAGCCTCATGCAGTCATAGGGGCAGGCTTCTAGAGTTTGTGATTGATTCATAGTCAAGTGCTGGGATTGGGGTGTGAGTGCTACACCCACCCAGGGGCGGGTAGCCTGCATACAGTATAAGGGAGGGAAAGAGGCTTGCTCTCTTGCTCTCCTCCCTTTTGGCTCTTGCTGCTTTTGCTGTCTTCAGGCTGCCATGAACTGTTGCTCCTCTGCCCCACCACCCTGCCTTGGAGCCAGCTGATTGTGGTCTGAAACCTCCACAAACTAGGAGCTAAATGAGCCTTTCCCTCTTTAACTTTGAGTGTCAGGTATTTTGTCTCCGCAATGAGAGAAAAGTAACCAAGACAGAATTTGGTACCAGAGAAGTGGGGTCGTTGCTGTGACTATACCTGACCATACGGTTCAAGAGCCTTTGAGGGGCCGGTGAGATGGCTCAGCAGCATAAGTGCCTGCCTGGCAAGTGCGAGGTCCTGAGTTCGACTCTCAGTACCCACATACGAAAAAAGGGCCGGTGATATTGCTCAGCGGCATGGGCGCCTGCTGGAGTGCAAGGTCCTGAGTTCGACCCCCCGTACCCACCAAAAAAAAAAAAAAAAAAAAAAAAAAGTCTTTGGGAATGGCTTGTGGGAAGAGTTCGGAAAGGTTTGGAGATGTCGCCTGAAAGAGTAGAGCTGGAACGCCTTAGGCTGTTCTGTATGGGAGATCCTAGTCAGAGCTCAGAAGACCAGAAGGCTGCCGGTAAAGACCAGGCTCGGGAGGTTTCTGCTGGGAAGAAGGACTGCATTGGCTGCTGGACTCCAGACGATGTGTGTTATGGCTTGGCAGAAACTTTGTCTGCATTTTGCTCGTGTCCAGAGACTCTGCCTGAGACTGAGATTAAGGGTGGTGGACTAGTTAAACTAGCAGAAAAAATTTCAAGGCTGTTGAATGTTGAGGCGGTGGCATGGCTATTGTTGGGGGCTTTTAGCCAGATTTATGTTGAGAATCAAGAGCAGAGAGCCCAGCAGAATGATTTAAAATGTTGTGAGTTTGGCCAGAAAAAATGCTCCAGTAAAGCTGTGGACTGCAAAGATAGAGCTGAGGAGATCTCGATTGCTGAAAAGGAACAGGAGAGTATAAAAGATGGCCTGAGGGCATCACAGGAAGCAGCAAGTCTCCACCCTTTGCAGCCTCAAAACTGCAAAAGTGAAAGACTTTGCTTTGAGGAGAAAGCTGTAGAGCACCATGTTCCAGAATGGCAGTGGCTGCACCAGGTTCCAAAATGGTGGCGGCATAGAGAATTTGTTCCTCAGAGTTGGATTCAGAGTGCCCAGCAATCCAGGCACTCGACCCCTACAGCCAAGAGAGAAGAAAGCCTGGCTACTGCTCCAGTTGGCAGTGGACCTTGGCATCATCCATGTGGCGCTGGTTTTAGGTGCATGCAGAATGCAAGAGTCCTGAGGTTAAGAAGGCTTCCACCCAGATTTCAGAAGAAGGCCCGGGAGGCCAGGCAGTGCGCTCCTGAGAGGGAAGTGTGTGAAGCTGTGAGTGTGAAGCCAAAGGTGCAGTTAAGACCCTAGAAGTTTGGAGGAGCCAGGAACGTGGATCATCCGAGGAAACCTGCGAGGAGGGAGCAGAGCAGGCCTAAGAGAGAAGCCACGGGAGCAGCAACCACTGGAAGTGCCATCAGGGTGGAGCCATGCAAGCCTTTTGGAGCTCACAACTTGCCACAGATTGCGTTGGATGTTCCACATGAACTATAGGACTTAATGTTTGCCCTCCTGGATTTTGGACTTGCTTTGGTACCAATCCTTTGTATCCCGGTTTGTACCTTTTGGAATGGTAATGTTTATCTTGTGTCATTGAACATTGCAAGTGTTCTACCCTGGGGCGGGCAGCCTGCATACAGTATAAGGGAGGGAAAGAGGCTTGCTCTCTTGCTCTCCTCCCTTTTTGCTCTTGCTGCTTTTGCCGTCTTCAGGCTGCCATGAGCTGTTGCTCTTCTGCCATATGCCACCCTGCCTTGGAGCCAGCTGATTATGGACTGAAACCTCCATAAACTGTGAGCTAAATAAACCTTTCCGTCCTTAATTTGGGTGTTGGGTATTTTTGTCTCAGCAACGAGAGAAAAGTAACTAAGACAGAGGGCTAGGAGCGTATCGGGGAAGAATTGGACCAGAGTAAGACCTAAACCCAGCAGGGCAAACGTTACCTCCTGTAGCTCCCTGTCCAGTGTCCGGGCCCATGTTGGCTGATGTGAGTTTGGGCAGCCTCGCTTCTGTGGCCTCGGTGTCACTGTGGACTGTAGAGGCAGGGGCAGCTCCCCAGTCCCCTCGCCTTCCTGAATGTGTTTGTGGGGTGAGGCAGTGAGTGTGTGGGACTCCTGCGTTATCTCTGCTGGGCAGAAGGGGTCCTGGCTTGGCAGGAGGAAGAAGGGTTAGGAGGGCACGAATCAAGTTTTTTTTTTTTTTTGTGGGTACTGGGGGTCGACCTCAGGACCTCGCGCACCAGCGGGCGCCTCTGCCGCTGAGCGATATCACCGGCCCTTTTCTCGTATGTGGGTTCCGGGAGTTGAACTTGGGCCCTCGCGCTTGCCAGGCAGGCGCTTATGCCGCTGAGCCATCTCACCAGCCCACGAATCAAGTTTTGCAGGATTTGTGACAGTGGTTTCGTCCTCTGGCCTGGGCCCCGGGACACTGACGCACCCCTTCTGTCTGGGAGCGGCCCCGCCTCGCTCGTTGGCCTTCTCAGGCGCCCCATGCTGTGGTTTGTTCTCCTGCAGTGATTGCGTCATCATGGACTGGTTTTTTAAGGAAGTGTTGGCTGTGGTCCCCATTTTATTTTCTTTGAGCATTAATCCCTATCTTGGGTTAATTTTCTGTCTAAGCCAGTCATGAGGGCCGTGGTGGCATTTTATGTGTTGGCCAGTTGTGCTTCACAGGCCAGCCTGGCTTCAGTGGCCGTGGGGGAGCAGGCCACGTAAAGGGGCACAAGACCTCTGAAGGGGTTACCTCCCTAGTTCCGTGCCTGGGATCCTCAGTAACTTATCTCCTTTGAAGAGAGGGTCTTCCTGCTTTCCCTCACAGTTCATGGTCATTTCAGGATTCGCATAATAAAGAGGAGCACTCTGGGTTTCTCAGATGCCTGCGTAGGCACCAGGGGCCCTGGGAGTACAGAGGGAGCTGTGTTACCGGTATTACTGAGGAGACAGGTGTCAGCCAGGGACTTGCACCCCAAGGAGTGTGTGACCATCACATGGCGGAGGACTAGGCGGTCACAGAGGTGGGCAAGGGAAGCTTCGTCTTGACTGAGATGCCATCAAGTCGCACCCGAAGGGAAGCGAGAGTCGGTTCCTCCAGGCACTTGAACAAGGATGTGGGGAGTTTTGCAGATGGACCCACGGGCCTGCCCGGCACTGGCAGTTTGAACCGCAGAGGGATTGAGGAAAAGCCCGGGGTGGGCCGAGCAGTGTCCAGGTCCGTGAAGGCAGAGGCGAGCTGGCTGGGGACTGGGTGAGGCCATGTGGGGGTGTGCAGCTGGGGCTGAGGCTGCACAGGGGGGTTAGGCTGGGGGCTGATGTGTGTTCAGAGTGGGGGCGACCTGTTCAGACTTCCCACCTCCGTTCATTGAGCTCTGCTGTGTGCACGCAGTGGCTCACTCAGGTCGCGAGTCGGACCTGAGACAGGGAGGACGAGGCCAAGCTGGGACTCCGTGACTGTCGTGCCGAAGGGCGGAGCGAAGCGGGAAGAGCAGGGGCAGCCGGGGAGGGCAGGGCAGGGCGGGGCAGACTGCTTTGGAGGCGCTTGCTGCATGGTGAGCCTGAGGTTTTAGCACGGACGCCCTTGTGTCCTGTGCCGGAGAGGCCTGCCGGAAGATGAGCCGCCTGCGCGGGAGGGAGCGCGCATCCTCAGGCAGGAGGGCTGAGTATGGGGCCTGGGAGCTCCCGAGAGGTGTTGGGTTCTTTCCTTAGGGCAACGGCAAGGCCCCAGGTGAGCGACCATCCCAGGGCTGGAGGTGGCTGGTGTTGCCAGGGCTACCAGGCTCCAGGCTGACCGAGTAGGGTGAGGTGTCCTGAAGGACGCTGGCAGTGACTGGCGATGTGCCTGGCAGGTGCTGGGATTGCTGTCACGTGGCTGAATTCACGAAAGGAGTAGACACATGGTCAGGGGAGGAGGTGCTGGCTTTGGTGCTGTGATGCTGTGGGGGGGGGTGTGCGGTAGAGGTGTGAGGAGGGACAGCACTTGCTCCTTCCAGCGGGACTGGGGGACGGTGCTGTCCTTGCCAGGGTGGGGTTCCCAAGCTGGTTTGTGCAGGGTCCCATGAGCGAGTGAACGAACGTGGGCTGCTGAGTTGGTGGCCGAGAGGCGGAGCATCTTCCCTAGGTCCTCCTGTCCAGGGAAGGGGTGGAGGAGGGCGGCGAGGAGGGGAGGGCAGGGCGCTAGGTGACTGCTGGCACAGGTTAGCAGAACTGGGCATGCTATTCAGTGTGGCACTTCCAACTTTTTCCTCACTCGCATTTTCTAGGTTTTCCGTAATAAACAGACATTGCTTTTTCACCTGGGGGAAAAATATAAAAATGCAGTTTCCAAGACCAACTTGAGAGCTGTCTGTGAAGCAGTTCTCGCTCCGGCTCAGTAATTGTCCTGGTCCCTGTGGGCTTTCAGTGCTTTGGGCCCACAAGGTGTGTAGCAGGAGACATGATCCAGGCCCTCACAGCCCACAGGAACATGGGTCCCTGGGAGCCCTGTTCGGTGTGGGTCCCAGGGGCCACCTCCCGCTGCAGTTGCCTCCTTGGGATGATGCTTAGATGATGCAGTGGGTGGAGGTGACTGTGGAATTTTTTACTGTTGCAATGATGGCTTTTTGCATATTTTTCTCCAAAGCCCTCTAAAGTTAATTTCCTTGGAAAAGTTACTTCTTTATGAACCTTTTTTATAAATCTGGGGAGCATCACTAGATGTTAGAGTGAGCTTAGTGGTGAATTCAGTTGCTAATTTAGTTCATAATTCAGAAAGCCACTGTTGAACCCGAAGGGGACATTAAGTGATGACTGCACCTGGGACGGAGGTTTATGGGTTGTAAATTGAAGCCAGTGAGGTGATTTGCCTGTTTACTTCACATGTCTGAGGTACAGGGAAGCGTTTCATCCTAAACGTGACTATAGAATTTTACACTTGTTCTATGATGCTTAGAAATTGCAGCTGGATTTACTTCTTTCCCACACTTTTATTTTCTCTCATTCTTCACTGTTTCACTCATCTCCATTTTCACCTACTGCAATTTAACCTTTAAGTAAAAAAAAACAAAAAAACAAAAAACAAAGCTGTGTGGTCTGTACCATGAGTTTTGTTTTCAAAGCAGGACCGTGGTGTAGGGGCTGCAGATGCAAACTAGACAGTCCCCAGGATCTGCAGGAAGAGCCACCTCTGGTCAGAACCCAGTGGCCTTGTGACACCTGCTGTTTCCTGCCTTCTCCTGCCGAGGGGTCACCTGTATCCTAAGGGATCATCCACTGTGTGGAAGCAAGTTGATGGCAGGGCCAGCGTGCCTTCACTGCCATGCTTCTGGCACCGGCGTGGAGTGCGGCAGGTGCGGTGTTTGTGGAGTGTCTTTAGTGAACGGTGTTGTAGGGAACGGCAGCGTCTCGTGGTGTGCTAGGAGTGAGGCCCGAGCTGGGGAACCTGCTGTGCTCACATAGACTGAGAAGGTACTTAATTTGGGGTGTTTGGCTGTTACTTTTTTTTTTTTTGTGGGTACCGGGGGGTCGACCTCAGGACCTCGCGCGCCAACAGGCACCCGTGCTGCTGAGCGATATCACCGGCCCCTTTTTCGTATGTGGGATCCGGGAGTCGAACTCGGGCCCTCGCGCTTGCAAGGCAGGCGCTTACGCCGCTGAGCCATCTTACCGGCCCTTGGCTGTTACTTTTAAACCTTCCCAACTCTGGGAAAGGCAGCCCCAGCCAGAGCCCTGAGATGGTATTGATCTTGGGGCCTTGTGGGCTTTTCTCCAAGCTGACCCTTGTCCTCCTGCTGTACCCCACTTCCCTAGAGGCGCCCTCCAGTACTTGCATTATGTTTTCTCTCCACGGTCTTTGTCCTCTTCCTGCCTTCCCCTCACTAGTGGTGGCATTTCAGTGGCCCTCCTGTTCTGGAAGGGTGAGTGTTGCTGAGACTCCTGGGGGCTGTCTGGAAGGTCCTCTGCAGGGCACAGCTCCCCGGGGCATCTCTCCTGTCCTTGTCCAGGTCCTTCCACCTCTACCTGGGCGGGAGCCTGTGCCACGTCACAGGTTGGAACCCACGGCCCTTCCTTTGTTTTCATCCCTTCTGGGCTGTGTCCTTTTAGTACCATCAGGATGTGCACAGATTGGAACCAGAAAACGCAGCTGATGGCCCTGCTGTTGCTTGCTGGTAACAGGTTAGTCCTGCCTGAGTTTTCCTTTCTTAGTTTGGAGGGTAAAGTTTCTTCATCTGCATGTGAGGAATGCTGAATGTTGGTATTACAAGCTTTTGTTGTTTGGAGTGGGAAGATTGGTTAGTTGGTGGTCAGGGCTGCCTCCCTTATCCAGCCTTCCCCCTCCGCAAGCCCGCCTGACTCTCCTGGGACGCAGTGTGGTCACAGAGGGATCTTTCCTCCCTCCTTCCTGCCTTTTCCATCCCTCCACTTTCCATACAGGATATCATTTGCATATCATACACTTCACCCATTTAAGATGTTCAGTTTTTTAGCATATTTACAGGGATATATAATCATACCATAGTCAATTTTAGTATAATTTCATCACTACAAAGAGAAACCCCGTATGAGTTAGGAGTCACTTCCTGTTCCTTCTTCCCTGGGAACCACTAATTTACTCTGTCTACACGGATTTACCTATACTGCACATTTCATGTAAATGGTCTGTGGAGTTCTATAATCTGTGTCTGGCCTCCTTTACCTAGCATGATATACATATATATATATTTTTTTTTTTGTGGGTACTGGGGGTCGACCTCAGAACCTTGCGTGCCAGCAGGTACCCGTGCCGCTGAGTGATATCACCAGCCATTTTTTTGTATGTGGGTTCCGGGAGTCAAACTCAGGACCTCACACTTGCCAGGCAGGCGCTTATGCCGCTGAGCCATCTCACCGGCCCTAGCATGATATTTTTAAGGTTCATCCATGTTCAGCCACACAGCACACTGGAATACCTAGTTTCCTCTCTTGATTGTGGGGATGGTTGGGAGCTGTGGCTTGGTGCTGCTGCCCAGCTTTGAGAAAAGGTACTGCACTGCATGGTGCTTGTATTAGTCCACTTTCCTATTGCTGGACATAATACCCAGCACCCACACCTAAAGGAGGAGAGGTTTAATTTGGCTCACAGTTCAGGGGATTCAGTCCATGGTAAGCTGGTTCCAGGACAGAAGTGGCATGGTGGAAGGTATGGTGGAGTAAAGCTGCTCACCTCATGGCAGCCAGGAAGCAGAGAGAGAAGGGGAGAAGGATCCTTCTTCTTTCCCTTTTTATTCCATCCAGGCTATAAGCCTGTTGGTTGGTGCCACCTACATCCAGGGTGGGTCTTCCCTCTTCACTAAGTAAATCATCCAGACACACCCAGAACTGTGCTTAGCTAACCCACTAGGCATTTCTTATGCAAGTTGGTGCCATAATTAACTATCACAAGTGTGAAGTAAACAGAGACTTCACAGTTTTCAGAAACGCATCCTCCAGGAAGCCTTCATGCCTTGACCCTTCTGGGTAAGTGGGGCTGTGCTTCAGGATGTGTCTTATGTCCAGCATCCCAAGCACCTTGCCTTTTGGTAAACAAAGAAGGTTCTAGAGTACTTATGTCTAGTGTCTTAAACCCTTTACCATCTGGGTGAATGAGACAGTGCTGTGGTGATGTGTCCCTGTCTAGTGTCCCAAGTCCCTCACCTTCTGGGTAGAGGAGGCAGTGCTCCGTGGCACATTTGTGTCTAATGCTCCAAACATCTCACTTTTATGGGGCCAGAGCAATCCTGAACAAAACTACAAGGCCTTTTAGACACTTAAAAAGTCTGTACAGGTTAATGTAACACACGGAGCACGTGTGTATCTCCTCCAGCATAAGAAGGGAGACGTTAAATTCACGCAGTTGAAGCTACTGCATTCTTTCCTGGACCCAGTTCCTTCCTCTTTGCTCTGGATCATCACCATTTTGAATTTTGCTTTCATTTCCATGCCTGCGGTAGGCATTTTTACCAATCATGTGTGTACTCCCAAATGGTATGTAGTATTTTACATTTAAAAACTTATACTAGTATGTATATTCAAGTTGGCTTCTCTCTTCAATGTTCTGTTTATGAAATTTATCTACATCAATTTTGGTAGCTATAGTTTGTTCATATTTATTGTGGTTAGTATTCCATTATATGTATATTATATCAGTTTGTTTATTAATTCTTCAGTTGATAGTGGACCTCTAGATTTTTATCAGAATTTTTTTTCCTCCTTCTTATTGCAAATGTTGTTGAACCCTTCCTTATGCACTTGTGCAAGGGTTTTTCTGGGCTTGTTTATCAGGAAGTGGGATTGTATTGTGTGTATCTGAACAGCGGCTTCTTTTTGTAAGGGATCACTGGGGTTTTCTTTAAAACAGAGGATTACTGCAGTTTTAAAGCAGTATGGTTTATTTACAAAGCTTATTATTAATGTACTTTGTTTGTTTGTTTTTTTGGTACCAGGAATCGAACTCAGGATCTTGCGCTTACCAGGCAGGCGCTGTGCCGCTGAGCTGTATCCCCGGCCCCTATTAATTACTTTTGAAAAGAAAGATTTCATTCTCTGCAATGAGGAGGGTTAGTTGCCACTTCTTTTCACATAGCTTTAGTTGAAGTCTGTTTTTTAATTTTTTTTAAAGCTTGCAGAACCAAATAAAAATGCAATTTTAATAAGATAAAATGTGCTCCTTTTTAGTCTACTCTTGATCTTTTTGGAACATTTTATGCTCAGTAAGCACAGTGGTTTTCCTGTGAAGAATGAATGCGTTTCCGGCTGTGCCGGGAGGGAAGGGCCTGAGGCCTGTGATAGCGCTGCAGAGACTTCTGTGGAGATGACAGGCACGGTGCGCTTGGGCCAGCCTGCCTGTTATTTTTGAGTCCTATAAATATATTGTGGAATGATAGGAAGACTATAAATACTCAAGGAAAGATAGATTGCTAGTAGTGGTAAATGCTACTGGTAGGTCACCTGATAGTATGATAGCACTGCTTTCATACGTGGTTATCTCATTTCATGCACTGTGTGTGTGTGTGTGTGTGTGTGTGTGTGTGTGTGTTTCTAAGGACTGAACCCAGGGCCTCATGCATGCAAAGCTCACACTCTACCAATGGTGCTACCTTCCTAGCTTTGTGTGCATTTTTATTCCCATTTCCTGGACTAGTATGCTAAAGCTTAAAGCAATTACTTGGTTAAAAGTCCACCAGTTAGTAAGCGTTGGAGCTGGAACTTGAACCTGGGCCTTTTGCTTCTTAAACCTAGAAACTTTCCACCAGGGTCAAAGAGGCCTCTGAGCAATTACAGGAAAAAGAATTGATCTGAATGGGCTATGCACGTGTTTTTATTTTGCACTATTAATAAAAAAAATTTGATCCTGCTCATGGATTCCTTGGGTCAGAAATTCAGGGGGGGCCCAGTGGGGACTGCAGGCTGCTGCTCCATGATGTCTTGGGTGTCACTGGGAGGACTTGAAGGGTGGCTGGAGTAAGAAGGCTGGGTCACTTGTGTAGAGCGTGGCATGGCTACCCCTGGGACTGCAGCTTGTGCTGGCCCTGACATGGGTGCACGTGGGTGCTCCTGTTGGCTGGTGTGGTTTCTTCACACAACCCCAGCTGGGTTTCAAGAGAACACAGAAAGCCTGGTGGAAGATGTGTTGCCTTTACAGTATCTTCATTGAGGTTCACCTGGAATGCAGTTTACCCGCTTAAATTCACACACCACAGCATGCACCATTTAAAGTGTGAAATTAGTCATTTTTAGTGTATTCAGAGTTGTGTCAATATAACCACAATTTTAGAAAATATTTATCATCTCAAAAAACAAAACAAAAACAACCCACCAGCAACAACAAAATGAAGAACAACCCGTGTCACCCCAGCCTCCTTTACCCTCAGCTCTAAGCAATCGCTGATCACTTTTGGTCTCTATAGAATTGCCTGTCTTAGACATTTCTGTTGAATGGAATCATGTGTATGTGTTCTCTGTCATTGGCTTCTTGCACTTGGCTAATCATTTCAGCGTCATTCTTGTAGGACAGTGGTGGCGAGCCCATGGCATGCGTGCCGCAGCTGGCTGTTATCACTGAAAGCGCTAAAAGGTTTGCCATCACTGTCATGGCCCGTGTCAGGACCTGACTTTACAGCTGGACGATATTCCCCTGACATCCGCATGGTTCCTACCACTGGCTGTTACGATGAAGCTGCTGTGGACATTTCTGTACGAGCTGTTGTGTGGAGATCTCTTTATTTCTCTTGGGTACCTAAGACTGGGAGTGGAATTACTGGGTTATAGGGAAGCTCTATATTTGATTGTTTGAGGAACTACCATTCTGTTTCCCAAGGCAGCTGCACCATTTTTCATTCCCACCAGCAATGGGTGAGGGTTCCAGTTTCTCTCCATCCTCACCAACGTGTTTTTATTTTGGCCGCCTACTGTGTGTAAAGTGGTGTGTCAGTGTAGTTTTGATTCCCTAATGATGTCGAGCCCTTTTTATATGCTTCCTATTCATTTACATATCTTCTTTGGAGAAATGTCTGTTCAAATCCTTTGTCCATTTTTAAATTGATTTGATTTGAGTTTTTATTCTTCAGTTTTAAGAGTTTGTTATCTGCTGTAGACATAATCCTTTATCAGACCTGTTATTTGCAAAGGATTTCTCCTCACGTTCGGTGGACCTCCCCTGGGGTCTCAGTGTGGTCCGGGCGGACGCTGCTTCTCTCTTTCTGCTGGTGGAAGCTGAGCTCTTGCTTCTCCCCCTTCACCAGAACAGCTCTGCTTCTGCATGTTTGGCATTTCCATGACAACTCGTTTGAAAAGTTGGTTTACTGCTGAAGCACTGCTTTTACACAAAGTTGGAGCTGTGTGCATTAAGGCTGATATATAACAATCTTGAGAGAAAAAAGTTGCAAAATGTACATAAATATAATGAGGATGCAAACTGTACAGATGTGCAGACTGATACTGTGTTGCAGAGATCCCTAACTCTTCAATGAAAGTGGAAACACTTGCTTGGAAATGACCAATGTCAAGTTCAGGTTGGCAGTTGCCTCTGAGAAGACAGGGAGGGAAGCCGGATTGGGTAGGCCTTCAGCTCTGTTGTCTACAATATGTTAGGATTCTGTGGAACCAACACTCTGGGTGGTGTTTGTGTGGTCATTTCTCATGTCCTGTCTGTCATTAAGCTGGCTTTGCAACCTGCAGGGTGTGTGTGACTTTGGGCAGGTCATTTATGCTTTCTAGACCATGGTTTTTCTATCTTTAAAATGGGTAAAGTCATACTTGCCTCATTGAGTTGGGCAGATTAAAGGAGTCAATGTGTTGAATTTAGAGTAAGCTAAATCTCTGTTAACTGCTGTCATTATTCCTGGTGTTTTATGGCTTGCGGTATTTTATATTGACAAAGAAATTGAAAAGTGGCATAAGTGTGGAGGCCACAAGAGTGGCTGAAGCTGAGTGGTGGTCATGGGGCTGTCTTTTCACTGTGCCAGGTATGTGTCACTCCTCTGGTACGAGCAGCCCCCGCCCCCGTGGACTGCCTGGGGTCCACACTGTGTGTGTGACTTCAGCACCCAGGACAGTGCCTGCTACAGAGTGGGTCCTTACTGGCTTCGTGGACAGATCCCAGTTTTGCTTTCTGGTTTCTTTTTGAGTGTGAGGTCTTACTGACCCTGATGCATGCAGAAATGAACGTGATGTTTCGGTTTGGAGTTGCTTTAGAATCTTCTTCTGAAGTCATTTAATCCTCCTTACTGACTTCGCTTGGGAAGGAGAAGTCGTAACAAAGCCTCCCAGGGCCAAATCTTTGAATTCCTTTGCCATCTTTGGGTCTTCGTCCTCCTGTGTGGAGCAAGGCTCGGCCTGGGCTCCAGGATCATCCGGGGAGGGCCTGGCTTGGGAATGTGTTTCTGCTCACTGTAGAGATGGTCCTGTGCCGACACTGCTTTTCCCAACTTTCACCTTCTCCCTTTCCCTCAGATCTCTTACGCTGCTCACTCTGCCTGGAATTTTCTACCTGCCCCACTTTTCTTGGGTCTGGGTATACTTTTTTCTCAAGAAAAAAACCCTAAATTCTGTGCTCCCATGGTGTGTTCTTGTAGGATTTATCACAGAACATTATGAATGGCTATTCACATTTCACTTTTATAAGTTGGACTAGTGTACTTATTTTTGCCTACCTAGTACTCCGTCACAGAATTGACATCTAACAAATGTTTGTTAAATTTTACTGAAAAATTTTAGGATATGAAAGTAAATGTTACAGCCGGAGGTGGCACATGCTTGTAATCCCAGCACTCAGGAGGCTGAGGCAGGAGGATCGCTGCGAGTTCGAGGCCAGCCTGCACTACATAGTGAGTCCAGGCCAGCCTGAAGTACATAGCAAGACCCTGTCTCAAAGCAAAGACCCTGTCTTCTGGGCATGGAAGCAAGTTTGAGCTCAGCCTGGGCAACTTAGCAGCTTAGCAAGACCCTGTCTCAAAACAGAAAAAATATAGAAGTGCGGGGATGCAGCTCAGTGCAGAGGCCCTAGGTTCAAACACCACACAAAAAGAGTAAGCATTTGATGTAATTAAACTATTATTCTCTAGACCTAGGAATGAATAAAGAATAGAACATTGAAAAAATGACTTAATATAATATATAATATTTTGCTTTATAAGACAGAGTCTTGTTACATAGTTGAGGCTGGCCTCAAACTCACAGCAGTGTTCCTGCCTCAGCCTCCTGAGTGCTACCATGCCTGGCTGTAATACAGTATTTTAACATATGTTAAACATGATATCTTAAAACATAGGGAAGGCGAAGTTATTTTAATAAATAGGATTAGGACAATTGATTTTTTTTTTTTTAAGGAAAGTCCTACTAAACACTATGTATTGGAATATAAGAAATTCTAGATGGATTGAAAAGATGAAATCATAGAAGTATAGAGCAAGCACTTAAGATATTTGTGTAGCGTCAGAAGAGCACTGTTCTCCTCAAAGCGAAATCATATGGCAAGGGTAAAGGAATGGCGGACCTAGCCTCTCATGGTCAGGATTGACCGAGCCTCCTGTTGCCAGAACTGACCTGGCCTTCCATGACCAGGAAAAAAGATTTGTCACTTGTATGTTTTCTGTTGCTGCTCAGACAGATCGCCACACCCTGACTGGCATAGAGCAGGACATTAACCTAGGGCTCTGGCGGTTGGAAGTCTGACCTAGGTTTCACCAGGCTGAAGTCAGGCTGTTGCAGGGCTGGCTCCTCCTTCAGGCCTGGGGGAGAACCCTTTCCTGCTCCGTCCAGCTTTGAGAGGTGCCTGCATCCCTTTCGCCGTCTCCAGAGCCCGTGGTGGTGTCTCTGATTGCTTTCAGTCATGTCTCCTCTGGTCCCTCTGACCATAGTCTGGGGCAGTTGCTGTGCTTCTTGGTCAGCGTTCTTGTGGCCAGTGTGGGCCCCTTTGGATAGCCCAGGTGACCCCTGTCTCAGGTTCGTTTTCTCAGTCACATCCGTGGAGTCCCCTTTGCCGTATATGGTGACACATTCCCAGGTTCCGGGCCCCGGGACCTGGCCGTCTTTGGTGAGGTTGCCGTTGCTGACCACATCATCTGAATTATCAAGATGTGAATTCTCTTTTTACGAAGTTTTACCCATCAGTGGGAGGGGGGAGACCCTGCTGGTCCACGGACAAAGGCATAAACAGTTTAGAGGACGAAGAGGAGCAAATGAGCAGAATTTACAAAAATTGTTCACTCTCACTTACAGTCAAGAGGACACGCACTCAGCACTGAGCCGCCCTTTCTTCGGTCAAGCTAGCAGCGATTGGCCGCCCGGCAGGCCCTGCTCGCTGGGCACAGGAGTTGCTTGCTGCCCCCTGGCAGCGAGGATCAGAGGCTCCTTAAGTGCCCGCCTCCCGTCGAAGGCAGCCAGGGAGCATCCCCAAGAGGGTGTTAGAGTGCGGTATTTGTCTCCAGAGGTGGTGTTGCTATTTTTGTAATCACAGACACTTTCAAATGAGTTAAATGTCTGCTGTCAGCGTTGGTTAAACTTGTTACATTGTAGCCGTGCGATGGCACAGGGTGAAATCAGGACGGGAATTGTCCCGGCAGGTGGCACGGGCTGTTGCTCATTCTATTCTTGTGGTTTAAAAACCTTTTTATTTTGAAATAACTACGTTTACAAAGAGTTGCAGAGAAATGTACAGGGAAGTCCATGTGCGCTCTGGTTTTAAATTTACTGCCTGTATTGTCTTTTTCAAGCAATACATAGAAGGTAAGTAGTTTTTTAAGTATACTGAAGAACAGTGAAATAATGATATGGATAATAGTCATAATCTATTACTAAGTAAGGAAGGTAGGGTTTCATTAAAAAACTAGAACGTTCACCTGCTATCTAAAATCATCACACACGCCCACGCTGCCAGGTACTGCCTCTGACGTCACGGTGGTTTCTCTGCTCTGTAACCTGTCTGTTAGGATGTCTCGGGACCAAGGCTTCAACAAACAAGGACTTTTGTCATGTGCCTGAAGTTGAGGGAAGGGACCGCTCAGCAAAGCCCCCGAGACGTTCTCTCTCCACCTTCTGCCCCACTGCCGCCTTGGTGGCTTAGCTTCTCGTGCTGTGAGGGGTGGGCACCCGTGCTCAGCCTCTCTGTTCCCGGCAGGGAGATGAAGAGAAGCTTGGGGCGAGGATGTCAGCTAAGGCTGTCTGCTTTTGTTGGAGAAGGAACAGCCTCCATTTCTTTCTCCCTGGCCTGGCTGAGGCCCGGAGTCACCCCGAGGGAAAGAGCTCCACTGACCAGCTGGGTCCGCCACGTGGGTGCTTTGTTTTCATGTGTTTTCCAAATGTACTGTGACAAACATAAAAGGTTTCAAATAGAACAATCAAATGTTTTAAAAAGTTATGTTGATCTTTTTTGTGATACTGCAGTTGCTCTTCAGATGGAACAGTCCCTGATGAGACTTCAGGACGGGCATTCCTCCCGGGTTTTAGTCCTGTCCATCAGATGCCATCCGTGAGCCGAGGCCGCATAACCCTCTGCTCCCCGCACCCTTGTCCCAGCCGTGGACCCCCAAGGTTCTTCGGTGGTGCCTGGAGGGCTGTGGCTCCGAGCTGGGCCTGCTCTCAGGAGGGGCCTGAATGCCTCACTTGTTGGTGTGCTCGGGCCTGTGTGGCGCCATTCATCCCTCTTTGACTAGCCCTGCAAACCCTGGGTGGCTGGAGGGGCAGCAGCTCATGGAACACTGCTTCTCCTGTCATGTGGGCTACTTGGAGCTGGCTCTCTCTTGAGTCAGCTGTGGGCTTTTGGCAGAGCCTAAGCAAAGCTGATGTGTCTTCTCATTCTTTCTCCTTAGCATCCAGCATGTGTACGGAGCCCAGCACCCCCCTTTTGACCCACTGGTACACGGCACGTAAGTGAAGTTTCCCATGAGGCCTTGGGGCTCTGAGTGGAGGAGGGCCGGGGCAGCCAGTGTCTTCCGCTTCCCTGAGGCTCCTAGCCATCGCATAGCTCATCCCACAGTGGGGAGGCAGATGTGGACTGCAGCCTGATGTGGGTGAGGGGTGGGACCCTGCAGGGGGGCATGGAGCTGGCACCTGAGCTGGTAGGCAGCCTGGTCCCTTTCTCTTCTGCACTCCCTGCCCTGGCCGCATCCTGGCTCCTCCCCTGGAGCAGGTGGCAGCATAGAGCGTGGGGCGCCTGCAGGACTGCATGTGTATGACATATTTCCTGATAAGCGGCATGTGGGCGTGTGTGGTCATGTTTGGGGGACTCTCCTGGAAATGATATATCTCCCCATCTGTGTACCAAAGTCCCGCCTGCCTAACCTCTAGCTTTGCTGAGATGCCAGGAGTGGATGTGTCGCAGGCCCTGCTCACAGTGACTTGGGGGTGTGGGTCTGCTCACCATCCCTGCAACCCTGTGCTTCTTCGCAGGGTTCTGTTGATGGCAGAGGCTGGTCACCCTGAAACACTCCTCTCACTGTCACTAAGTCCTCCTGCGCGCTGTCCAGTCTTACTTTGATGGCTGTATGAGCTGTGTTTGCTCTTCATGCCGCCCTCACTGAGACTGAAATGTTTCCTTGTCTGGGGATTCTTTCCTGGCCAATTTGGGGGAATACTATTAAGCTCTGAGTGTGTGCAGTAACAGTGTCCTTGCCTTGCAGCTTGCTCAAGTCCACACCCAAGGTGCCGACCACTCCAGGGAAGGCCAAGAGGGTCAGCACCTTCCAGGAGTTTGAGAGCAACACCAGCGACGCCTGGGACGCGGGGGAGGATGATGACGAGCTCCTGGCCATGGCGGCCCAGAGCTTGAACACGGAGGTGGTCATGGAGACGGCCCACCGTGTCCTGCGCAACCACAGCCAGCGGCAGGGCCAGCCCGAGCCACAGGAGGCACCCGCGCCCATGCCCACACCCGAACCGGAGCCAAAGCCTGTGGCAGAGCCGCCTGCAGCCCTGACCGGTGACATCCGGCTGGTGAAGTCTGTCAGTGAGAGCCACACGTCCTGTGCTGCAGGTAGGAGGAGCTCAGAGGAGGTGCTTTGTGGGTCCAGGAGAGCCCAAGAGGGCTGAGTGCCTCATCATGGAGGGTGAGGAGGGCTGTTCTTGCCTGTGGCAGGACTCCTGGCAGGGACAGACTGTGGCGGCCGCAGCACTGCGAGGTGGGTCAGCAGCCCGTGCTTTCCCTTGGGGTCTGCTGTGCATTTCTCTGCCCCTCCAAGCAGAGTGAATCTCCTCTACATGTGAGGGCAGGCCTGTGGCTCTTGAGGGTGGGCTGTGGGAGTGCAGGGTCTTGGGGGACCCTTCTTCTTCCCAGGGACACTTGCTGTGCCATAGGTCTCACATATACCTCTTCCCGGGGCTCCCTGGGCTTAGGGTGCTCTCCTCACGTTAACAGATGAGAAAACGGATCATTATAGGATCCTGAGTTCGCCCTGCGAGTAGGTTCAGGACTGGGTTTCGTACCTGCTCTGGTGTTCAGAACGCCTTCCGGGAATCGATGGACTCCTGACATGTTACAGGACTCTGGGTGTGGGTGTCATGAATTCTTTCATTTGATCAGTTTTTGTGTCAGAGTCTAACAAATTTAAAAGCACTTGAACTTGTAAATGGAAATCAGTTACAGCTTTTGCGTTGGTTGACGGTCCCAGCGCTGACGAAGGCGCACATTTCCCATCTCCTGCCTGCCCAGTCCCAGCTGTGGCAGGTGCTGGGTGTTGGCAAGAGCCTGGAGCTCACCTGCTCTCATGCTGTGCTGGTGCGATTTCCCAGCTGTGGAGATGTCTTGAGCCGTGGGGCTGGGGTGGGTGCTCTGTGACCCTTGCCATCCTCAGTACCCCCAAATGTAGGATCCGGGAGCAGGCTGGACTGCAGAGTGTGTGGGGGTCCTAACGGAGCTAAGCCCAGGCTGCGTCCAGCTGGGCGTGCAGTGCCCCTCCTGTTGTTCAAGGCAGCGTGCGCCCAGGAAAAGTGGTCCGTGACCTCATTCCTTGTGCATGCACCTTGTTGGGGTTGGCTTTCTTTCCTGTGTTTGCTTCCTGGGGATGCCTTTGGGTAATTCAAAGTAATAGTAATGATAGCATTTGATCTTTTACTGGTTGCAGCTATTATAGCCAGCCCTTTTGGTAATAAACTCATTAAACTTTGCAGCAGCTCCTTTACCTCATTAAACTTGTGGGAGGGAAGGTGAGGCACTGAGAGGGCCTGGAGCTGCTCCCTGAGTGTAGGCCTGAGATTCAAATCAGGGTGCCTGGCTGCAGAGCCTCTGCTGTTTGCACTGGCCTTACTGCATGATCTTGCCCCCGGGAGACAGGTGGCGAATCTGTGTCACCGCACGTGGTAGGTAAAGGCCGGGATGCTGCGTAACACCCGCAGTGCCCTGGGCAGCCCCTGCCACCATCAGAGATAGGTCCACCCCACACATCCATGGTGGTTATGCTGAGAAACCCTGCTCTGCAGTTGGAGGCCCTGGTCAGTGGTGACTAAGAGCGTGGAGACAGACAAGTACACGTGTGCACAGGGGCCAGAGTTCGCATTTTGTGTTGAACAGAAGGTAAGGGAGGGCTTCACAGAGGAGGGAGCTCTGTGGGGTCTCCTGGGTCAGAAAGTTTGGGCCGTCTGTTCTGTCTCCATCTCCTGAGGTGGGGAAGGTAGGGGCTGCATCTGTCTGACTGCGTACGATGCCTGCATGCAGTGTTAAGGCTTGTATCCAGATGTCCCCCCATATCCTCTGGTGCTCATAGATGGGGCTTTTGGGAGGTGGCTGCATCAAGGGTGTGTGATACTGGATCATAGGTGTATGTGACACTGAGATTAAGGGTGTCTGGTACTAACTTAGCCCACTGATTGGTTTAGCATAGTTCTGGGTATGGATAAGGGGATGACCCACTCTGGTGGGGGTTGGCACCACCCAAAAGGCTTATAGCCTGGATGGAATAAAAGAGAAAGGGAGGCTCCATGCTGCCGCTTCACTGCTTCCTGCATGCCCTGCCATGGACTGCCTCTTCTTTGCCATGCCCCCTGCCATGCTGCCCTGCCCCAGAGCACCTGACTATGGACTGAAACCTCTACAAACTGTGAGCTAAAATAAACCTTTCCTCTGACTTGTTGGGTATTTTGTCCCAGCAATGAGAAAAATAACTAAGACACTTTCAAGTTTGTGGAAGGGGGGACCATGCCTCAGTTGTGTTTTTCCTTGGGTCCTGTGGCTGCATCAGTGCTGGTGAAGTAAACACATCTGTCCACGGTCTGGTGTCCTTGCATCTCTTCCCTGTGCCTCGCCCCTGCAGCACTCTTACACCTCCCTGCTCAGGAGCCAGGGCCTCTGCCGGGTGATGGACACGCGAATGCCAGTGCGCTTTGTGCCCACATGCACAGCTTTGCTGTTCCAAGTGTCCTGGGGTGGTCTGTCTCCCAGGGCCAGTCTAGTTCGCTGGCCTTGTGCATGTGCCACTCCCTGCATTTGTGTGCATTTGAGCTTCTGTAGTGCTCCTGTCACATGTGCCACCCCGTGGGAAGCTGGACATCACTCTGCAAGTGCCCGTGGCCTGCATCCCGGGTAGGAGGTTGGGCTGAAACTTCACTGTGTGCAGTGTGGTCTCGGGCAGCCTGCCCCGTGCCTGTGCTCCCCTGCGCTGTCCTGCCTTTCTCCGTGGATACCTGGACATCCTCTCATCTCCATACCTGAGGCCAGGTGCGCCTTGCTCACTTAGTGACGTTGGGGTGGGGGACAGATGCCTGTCCTTGGTTGGCAGGGCTCTTGAGGTCCTTGCTGCATGGGCAGTGGCTGAATGAGAGCTGTCTCTGCAGCTGATGGTGACAGAGCTGTGACAGGTGTCCGGTGGACATCAGCTGATGGCGGTCCCTTTGCCCTACGATGGGACGTTGATGCGCTTTCTGGTCCCAGTTGTAAGGAGACCGGGTCCATGTTGATGTGCCTTCTGGCCACTGTTTCCTCCGGGGACATTGCCGTTGCTGTCAGGGATCCACCTGCTGAATCTTAGAGGGAGAGAGAAGTTCTGCTCAGGAGGGAGCTCAGCCCTTGGAGGCTGCAGGCATCAGGGTCCTCTTGTCTTCTCTCCTGATCCAGGCAAACACCCTGGAGGTGTGGCGCCATTCCTCTTGCTGAAAGCTTTCCCTCCAGAATCTCGAATGCGCTTGTTGTGAAGGAGGGACGAAGGGGCACTGAGTCCCTGTTCTCTCATTCTTCCAGGCTGGCTCTTAGGCCAGGGAGCACGCCGCCTCTGGATGCTGCCTGCTGGGGACACGGGCGGCGGGGTCTTCCGGAGGCTGTGCCCCGACTTGGGCTATTGTGGAGACTTGCCTGGGCCAGCTTCAGGCTGCCTCCTTCTGGGTGGCCTGAGGGCTGCCAGGTGCAGCCCCTGCACTGGGAGGGAGCCAGGCCGTGGGGAGAGGAGGAAACTGGTGGAGGGAGTGGTGCTCTCATCTGAGCTCCCTGCAGCTGCCGGGAGTGGATGTCAGCGGCTCCATGGCTTTGTTCTTGTTCCTTTTCCTGCAGTTCACATTGCTGGTTTTGGAAGATGAGCTGCTAGGTGTAATTCAGCTCTCAGAGCCTCTTGCCCATTGGCCCTGGGTGGCTCTGTGTTGGTGACCTGGGCACCTTTGGGTCTTTCTCTGCTCTCGCTGTCCTGGCTCCTGATGTAACATGTCTGCACCTGCCCTCCGTCCCTGTGGTCAGCTGGCCCTTTGTGTGCAGCAGCAGGAGACGCTCCAGGCCTGGTTAGCTGCCCTTCCTCACCTACCTGGCGGCCTTGATTTCCTCGCTCTCAGGGCTGTGGTGTGGTCCCAGGGGTTGGGACGCAGTGGTGTCAGGTGTGCTCTGGGTACAGCAGGTGGGTGCTCCGGGGGGGTCCTGGTCACCTGTCTTCACTGCACTGCCCTTGCGGTGTCATCCTCTCTTTGCAAGGTGACTCGACAGGCTTGGCCACCACATGCAGGCCTGGGGGGCCCACGCAGGCCCCTTCCTCAATGGATGTGTGGGTCATGTCACTCGGACAGCCTCATTTGCGGTCCAGGCACTGGGGGGTGGGACCACCGACAGCCCTGAGGTGGCCAGGACTTTTCTGGCTGTCACTGTTTGCTCTTATGCAGAGGTATTAACTTTATTGATGAGTGGCACAGGGAAGTGGGGGAATTTCACAGGTGACCCTTCACTGTTGTTGCTCAAGAACCCGAGGGCCCGTGTGCAGGATGATGGGAGGGTGAACTGAGATCCCATGACGGTCACAGGGATGAGGGGCTAGTAGCTGCAAGGCCTCACTCTCACCCTCATCCCTGTTCTCTCACCCCTTGCAGAAAATGCCAGTGACCCGGTCCCTCTGCAGAGGTCCCAGTCTCTCCCACCCTCGGCCACCGTCACTCTGGGTGGGACGTCCGACCAAGGCGCCCTGGCTGGCTCGGCGCTGAGTGAGAGAGAGGCCTCCCGGCTGGACAAGTTCAAGCAGCTGCTCTCGGAGCCCAACACCGACCTGGGTGAGTCCCTGCGTGGTGGCTGGTGCACGACACATGCATGTCCCCTTGTGTTCCCGCAGAGGAAGTCAATGTGCTGCTTTCATGCCGGAAAGTCCCCGAACTGCTAGATGTCTGGGCAGTTCCTCTAGACAAGCTTCCGTTGTCAGTGCACAGCATGCTTTCTGTTCCTCTTTCCTGGTGCCCCGTTTCTTGCTGCTGTCCTCAGTGCGCTCTGCCAGGCTGGCCAGGGCCTCCTGGGGAGGAGAAGACAGTGGCCATGGTGGGAGGTGCTGGTGGCCAGTCCCCTGCCGTGGGACTGGGGTTGGCGTGGAGGGTGACAGGCAAGGCCCCAGCAGAGGGACCGACTGCGAGAGGATGGGCCCCAGCACGAGTCTTCCTGTGTGAGGCCCACGGTGCCTTCGCGGAGTCTCCGTGGCCAAATGCTGAGGCCCTGCCTGAACTCCCACTCGAGTGCAGCGCCATTCTGCCACTTACTCAGCTCATCTGCGTCGAGGCCACTCTGCTCGGCGGAGGCCTGGGGGTGGTTGGGGGATAAACATGGGAACCTGAGTGGCACTCAGGGCCGAGCACTGGGAGTGCAGTGCCTGTCTCGGCCAGGAGGTGGCGGGCGGGGCACGTGGCCGGGCTGCCTGGATGAGCCCTATGTCGGGAGGCCCTGCGGCGCAGGCTTCCGGCAGAGGGCGGCAGGTGACTCCTCCCAGGATGGCCGCGCTCAGGGTTCCAGACGCTGCGTTCTCCCGTCTCTGCACGCGTACAGTGCAGTTGTGAGAGCAGTACAGGCAGAGACCCGCCGTGGTTTCTGTCTCCATCTCTGTGCGTGTGCGTGTGCGTGTGCGTGTGTGTTGTCGCTGAAGCACTTGAGAGTCCGCTGGACTCTCCCGTCCCTTAGGACCAGAACTCTTCACTCTGTGTTTCCCAGGAGTGGAGATGCTCTCTCCGGTAGTCACAGTAGTGCTGTGGAAATGCATTTGGCATTGATACAGCGCTATTTTAACAGTACCGTTGTATCGTGATCCGTGATTGCACCTTGCCCACATCCCTTCTTTATACCTCTTTCTTTCAGAGCGGGGTTGTGCGTTCCGTTCAGCCGCCGTGTCTCTCAGTCTCCATTAACCCGGAGCAGCGGAAGCTCAGTCCTTTGCCGTTTGTCTTTGATCTGGGCACGTGCAGAGTGCCAGCGGTCGTTCAGTTCCTGTTTGTCTGATGTTTCCTTGTGATGCGGTCTGCGTTAATCACTTCTGGCAGGAGTATCGTGTGAAGGGCGTGGGATCTTCTCAGTCCTAGCGGGAGGCGTGCGACGTACTTTTGTCCTAGCTCTGGCCCCTTGGCAGGTGGGTGCCAGCTCTTCCCACTGACCGGCTGTTCTGTTTCCCTTGGCGGTGAAGGAGTCCTCTAAAGGGGGCCTTGGGTGCGTACGGACAGTAGACTTCTTTCTGCTCGTGAGCGGCAGCACTGTCCGCACCTCCTTTATTGAGTTTTACTGTGTATTTTCCCGTGATGGTTCATGAGGGAATTGTGTGCTGTTCTATGGATGCCCTATAATTTATTCCACCCACCCCCTGCTGGTGGGCATGTAGGTTACTCCTCATTGTCCTTGTTACAAAAAACTTGGGAACTTTCCTTCGGCCATCTGAACCCGATTCCGTTCGTAGAGGAGCCCTTGGTGTGGTTGGGGAGAGAGGGAGGAGTACAGGACGACACTTGCGATTCTCAGGTAAGAACTGGATAGGAGAGAAAGGCAGGTTAGAGGAGCATGGTCTCCTGGCTTTAGCACTGACCTTAGTCCCTGCCTTTTCTAGCACCCGATGCCTTCTCCGCTGAATGCGCTTACTGCCGAGGCAGTACCATGTAGTGCCCAAAAGACTAGTTTTCAGAGTTGGGCACCTGTGGGGAGACCCTGAGCAAGCGGGGTAACTCGAGATCTGTGCCTCGGGGCCCTTGCTCATCTGAGAGATGTGACTGCAGGCTTCAGTCTGCAGCCTGAGATGATACAGGTGTGGCGCTCGGGAGAGTGCTAGCCTCGGATCAACACTCCGAGTAGTGCGTGCTCTTATTACTTTCATTTGCATTGTCCTGCTTGCACTCTGCCTTGATTTCTATAATATTGATTATTGCAGTGTGGTCATGCCAATGATTGATAATAGGTCAAGGTAGTTTTCAGATGTTTTCCTGGGTGTGTTCGGTGGCTTCCAGCTGCAGGCAGGTGACCAGGACAGAGCCGATGAAAACGCAGTGTCTTGTGGGGAAGAATCCTGTCCCATCAGGTGCTGAGCACCAGCCAGGATCCTCTTGTGAACTTTGTCATTGGGCCAACTTTTGGAAATTAAAACCACACAGGTAAAGCTCTTAGAACTTGTGGCAAAGTGTATGTAGGGGTAGATCAGAAAGTTAGCTTGTAAAAATCAAATTCTTCTGTAAGGTTATTGTGATTATGGGTTTTTTTCTTTCTGCCAAAACCAGAAAGCTAAAATAAAACCAGAACTTTCAGAGTTGGACAATTACTGGATTTGTGTTCAGCAGCAAGAGAGCACACAGCTGGTAAGTTGCCTGTTTTCCTAAGGCCTTTAAGGTAGCTCTGAGGATGGTGGAATACATCATCTTCACGTTACGTAAAAACCGAAGTGGCAAATATTTGCCGACCTTGGAGGAGGAGATTGCTGATGCGCAAAGTGCCCGCAAAAATGATTCTACCTGCTCAATATTATCGTCTGGTGGGGTGTTGCTTTCTTTGTTTAGCTTCTACTCTGTTGCGAGCACAGGGATGAAAGTTGCAAATAGAACTTTAGGGTTCATTCCCTTCCTAGCATCGACTCAGTGAAGACTGCCTGCCTTGAAGCCTACCCTCGGAGGCATAGCATTGCTCACATGTGCCTGGGGTGGGCGTGTGCTCTTGTGATCTGCAAAGAGCGCGGCTCCCTGCCAGCTGCTGGGTGACTGCTCTGCAGCAGTGGGCCTTGGAGGGCACCCTGTGCAGGAGCCCAGCCCTGCCACTCGGGCATTCAGACGGCGGAGCAAGAGGTGCTACCGTCCCTTCCAGAGTGGCCAGCGTGGATGGTGCTCCAGGTCCCCAAGGGAGCATCTGGCTGGGCTTTCAGATGAGAGCAAAGTCTGGGTGGAGGTGGGAGAAAGGCATGAGCAAGGCGCAGAGCTGTGCGCCTGGGAGGGCACAGCAGCAGCGGTGCTAGACTGGGAGAGGAGCTGAGGGCCTGGCTGCTGTGAGGTGATTGCTTCCCGTCGGGGTGGCCGGATGGGCCAGGGGGCTGGCTGGACACGAAGCCGGGTAGACTGGGAGAGAGCTGAGCCACCATAGCTTGGAGCCCAGGGGCTGCGAGGATGCAGGAACTGCTGGTGGACACAGAAGCCAGCCACACCCAAGAAATGTGCCGTTTCGCTGTGGAGACGAGGAGTCATGGCCTGTGAAGCTGGAACCAGGGAAAGCAGGATGCCCACATGCCTGGGGATTGCTGCCATCACACACTGTGCAGGTCATCTGCACCCTGCCCCCTGTCCCCTCTGTTAAGTCAGTGGCAGGCTCTGCAGCCTGCACTGGGCAGGGTGCCCGCCAGCCAGGTCTCGCTTGTTTCGGGGGGAGTGTAGACAGCGGGCATCTCTTCGGAGGTCTGAAGAAGTCATGTTCTCTCCTGTGGGTCTTGTCAGAGAGCTTGGCATCTGGTCCAGGCAGAGGCTTGCCCTGGGCATCCTGGGGTGATGGCTCTGGAGAGCTGTTCCTGTGATCCCGCGCCCAGTGTTGCCCTCTAGTGGCCATGCCCTGGCCTTGCCGCTGGTGCCGCAGCAGTGCAACAGCAAGATGCAGTGAGTTGCACTGTGTTGGTCGGTGCACGGCACAGGTGTGTTTCTGGACATGTTTGGCGTGTTTACAGAAAGGCGAGGGAGGGCTCAGAAGAGGTGAAAATGTGAGAGGGACAAAGAAAGCGCTGGCTGATTCAGTGTCCCGGAATCTCATTTGAGGGACTGCTTTGAGCTACCGGAGTGCAGAGTCCCCGGGACACAGAGGGAACGAAGACCCACCTGTCTTTGTGATTTCCCCGGCTCCTCTTTCAGCCACACCCAGCTGCCTGACAGAGAGTGGGAGGCTCGCTGCCCCCACCCCCGCGTGGCCGGCCGCTGCCTGTCCTCCCCGATCATCTGGGGTTTCAACCCGGTTCTAGCCAGAGGTGCGCACAGTTAGTCGCTGAGCCCGAGCCTGCTGGGCCAGCTCCGTGGCAGGGAGGCTTCCTTCTGCCAGTGCTGCAGATGGGTGCTGAGTGCCCGCAGATGCTGGGGCGTCCGTGTGAGATGTGCCTGGCCACCGACCGGCCGCACTCTGCTTCTGTGGTTTCAGAAACAAGAATTCAGGGGAAACGAAGCTTTAAAAAGAGGACCGTCCCAGTCCGTTTTCGTAGCAGTTCTCCGGTTCACATTTCCAAGGGCTCGGAGAGGGCATCTACGCAGCCCTGGTGAGGGCTCCCTGCTGCATTGTGACACCACAGAGGGCACCGCATGGCGAGACGGCAAGCGTGACAGCTTGGGTCTCTCCCCCTTCTTTACAGCCACTGATGCCATCACAGGGCCCCACCTTGACTTCCTTACCTAACTTCAATTACTTCCAGATGCCATCAGCGTGAATTAGGGGATTGAGTTTCCAACATGAAATGTGGGTGACACGTTGAACCCTTGGCCAAGGCTCATGAGTTCAGGAGACTACCCAGGAGCCTGCGATTCCTCGCCAGTACCTCATCATCTGAGACCTGGGCTGCGAGGGCCTCCAGGTCGGGCTGGCCCTCAGATTCCTTTCCACGGTCACCCGAGTGCGTGGGGCAGGACCTGGCCCATAGCTGGCACACAGCGTGCACTGTGGAATGAGCAAGCACTCAGGCAAGGGAAAGGATGCTTTTGCTGGTCCTAACTCTGTAGGCAGGATGCCAGGTAGTGACGAGTGTGGGGATCCCGGTGCTCCTGGCTCCACAGTGGCACGAGAGCCCTGTCTTCTCTCCCATCCCTTCGCCCAGCGCCAGGGAGCCGGTCACCCTGTGCTCCCCCCTCTGAGCACTCCCGCCCATCTCTTTCCTCTGGGCCATTTCCTCACCTGGGGGGTTCTGGGTGATCCTTAACAGGAATGTTAGTGAAAGCTAGAGAAATGGAAAAGATAATGAAACCAGCAAAGCAAAATTGCCACTGTTTGCACACGTGGTCTCTATTACACTGTGTGCCCTAAGTTTTCCTCTTACTTCTGAGCTCTTTATCAGCTCTTCCTGGGCCTCCAGACTCCTCAGGAGACACCACCCTGCGTGGTTATTTTATCCGCAGTCCGCTCTGGTGGGGCCTGGCAGGCAGTGTGAGGACTGCAGACAGACACACTGGCTCCTGACTCCTCCCGCGTCGCCAGTTCCCTTTTTTGGATGACATTTTCACTGCTAGCTGTGGTATTTGAACTGCATGTAGTATCACTCTGCACGTAGTAACCAAATTGAGTATGATTTGGTGAAAAGTTGAGCATTTCATTTCTATCTAGAGCAGAGTATATCTTTAGCGTAATGGGAAACCTTTCAAGTTCTTCTCAGATAACTTGTTTCTACCAAGTGATGAGTTTTAGTGTGTAATCTTAAAAGCAAATGTTAAAAAAGTTGGTGTCTCCTGTACAGCTTTAAAGCAGTCTTAAAAATCAGTCATGGGCCGCTGAGATGGCTCAGCGGCATAAGCGCCTGCCTGGCAAGCGCGAGGTCCTGAGTTTGACTCCCGGTACCCACATACGAAAGAAAAGGGCCAGTGATATTGCTCAGCGGCATGGGTGCCTGCTGGCAGGCGCGAGGTCCTGAGTTCGACCCCCGGTACCCACAAAAAGAAAAATCAGTCTTTACATGTTTGCTTTTTTTCTTTTATAATTTCTTTTGTACAGTAGGATATTAAATGATTAACTGAGCAATTATGAGACTGTGGTGTGTATTTTCTGTCTTTGAGGGGGAAGGGAGAAAAGTAGGAAAAAAACTGTGTAAGAATGTGCTGAATGCATTGCCCGCGGTCTCTGCAGCTCCTGCGATTTTTTGCCCCTGATGAGTATTTGAGTGTCCGTCTGTCTTCCCTGCGGCCTCTGAGCCTCGTGTGGGCCGTGGCAGCGCATCCCTGTCCTGTGTTCCAGTGTCCTCTTGGGAACACTGGTGGCATGAAGGAGCCACCAGCCGGCAGTTTTCTCCTCTCCTGCTCCGTGTTCTTCAGCGGTCACCAGTGTTCCTGGGTCACTGGTTGAGCCAGTACCTGTGTGTCAGGAGGTGTTGGGTCACATTTGTGTTGCAGGTGACAGAAAACCAGATGCAGAGGCTTTAAACAAATAGGGATTTAGTTTTCTCTGTGAGATGTCTGGAGGCATTGGCACTGGCTCATAGGCTCAGCGATGTCATCGAGAATCTTAGCTCCCAAGTCATTTGGCCTCTCATTCATGTCCACAAGATGGCAGTCATTATCTTGTAGTGTCACAAAAGGTGGTCACCTTGGGCTGCGTCTTTTTATCAGGTAAAGCAGGTTTTTTCATCAGAGCTAAGTCACATCACCACTCCTAGCTATAAGGGGTGACAATGGCAGTTGTGATGGTGATGGTGGTGATGGTGATGGTGGTGACGGTGGTGGTGGTGATGGTAATGGTGATGGTGACGGTGATGATAGTGGTGGTGGTGGTGGTGGTGGTGATGGTGACGGTGGTGACAGGGGTGGTGGTGGTGGTGGTGATGGTAATGATGGTGGTGAGGGTGCTGGTGATGGGGGTGATGAAATGATGGTGGTGATGGTGGTGATGGTGGTGGTGGTGGTGGTGGTGGTGATGTTGGTGATGGGGGTGATGAAATGGTGATGAGGATGGTGGTGGTGGTGGTGGTGATCATGGCAATGGTGATGACTGTGATACTGACTCCTGTTAAGTGTTCACTCTGTGGCAGGTCCTGTTCTGAGGGCTTCCAGAATTTCATTCAACCCTCAGCAGTTCGGTAGTATTGTCAGACTAATTTTTTTTTTTTTTTGTGGGTACTGGGGGGTCGACCTCAGGACCTTGCGCGCCAACAGGCACCCGTGCCGCTGAGCGATATCACCGGCCCCTTTTTCGTATGTGGGTTCCGGGAGTCGAACTCGGGCCCTCGCGCTTGCAAGGCAGGCGCTTACGCCACTGAGCCATCGCACCGGCCCTGTCAGACTATTTTATTGATGAAGAACAAGTTAACCTTGCTGGGACGGTCAGTGCACGGGAGCCATGGTAGTGCGTTGGCCTTCTAGTGAGCTGCCGTCGTGGCAGTGCCCTGAACGTCCCTATCTCTGCCCCCGTCATTGAACAGCTTTTCTGGTGGCCCACAGGGTGGCTCCTGTGCCATCTGCTTGCCAGAGGATGGCCCCTCCTCCTTGTCCTTCTGTCTGGCTCTCCTTCCTGGCAGAGCCTTGACAAGTGCCTTCTGTTCTGCTGCCACCTCGGGCAGGCAGTGACTCTACCTCTCCAAAGGGCGTGGGGAACAAGGTGGTGATGGATGGCTGGGGAAGGGAGCAGCAAGAAGGACCCAGCCAGGGCCTGAGGCACTGTGCTGTCTGGTGCCTGCTGCCACTCGTGTCCCTGTGGTCCTTGTTTCAGTTGCTTTCTGCTCAGGAGCCGGAGGCCCTGCTCGGTGTGGGGCTTGTTCTGCACAGCTCTGTTAGATTGCTCTCTCTCCTCAGAGAGCACACCGGGACCAGGGCCAGCCAGTTCCTGGCCGCAGTCCGTTCTTGTGCTGCTGGGCTCTGGGGCTCCTAGGCCTCACAAGTAGGAAGGGAAGTTGAATGTGTTAAAGATGAGAAGCAAGAGAATGGAGGAGAAGGAAGCTGCTGGGCTGTGTTTGGATTTTGCTGACCCTCAAGGACCTGCAGGAGCTCTGTGCCATGCCCTGCTGGGAGGAAGGACCCGGTGTCATGTGTGGTTGAGGGGGCCTGGCCCTGGGTGCCTGCTAGGCCTTGCAGCCCGGTCCCCACTCTTGAGCTGCCTGACAGTGGGGGCTCATCGCTTTGGGGGCTATCAGTAGTCGGGCAGCTGCCTGAGGGTGTGCCCAGGGCTGACCCAGGCCTGGCTGGCCACTGCTGCATGGAAGGAAGGTATGAAGGACAGTACCCGGCCATTGGCACTGTGCTGCAAGAACGAGTGGCAGCCTGCCTCCTCATGACGGCGACCAGCTCAGCCTGTGTTCTGCTGAACATTTCCCTCTCAGGAGCCCGGCGAGTGAGCGGTGCTACCACATGGTCACCTCCTTGCTGACAGTTCACCTGACTGCCTCTCCTGCAGGAGCTCTTGAAGATCACCGACCCTCCGTGCCCTGCAGAGGGCCTCTGTCAGGTGTAAATGGGTGTCATGTTCCAGCTGCTTTTCTCTGAGGCCCAGTGCTACCTCACCGTCCTCTGAGGCACTGTGGATTTCGTGTTCCCGAATATTAATGGGAAGAACATATGTCCATGTGCGTGTGTGTGTGTGTGTGTATGTGTGTGTGTGATGAAGCCATTTTGCTCAGTGACAGCCTGGCCACTGCACTGAACTTCCTGCCTTCTGCAGGTGTGCTGACTCGGGGTGTTTATCAAACCTCCTTGTGATCACCTCGTTTGTTTGGCATGGGCCCCACACAATGAGGGTGGCAGGAGCCCCATGACCCTCATTTTTCAGGTGAGGAAACCGAGACTCACAGAAGCTGAGGGACTAGCTGCTGAAGATTAGAAGCCAACAAGTAGCAGCCGGCTTTGGCTTAATCCAGGGTTCCTTATACAGCCGACTGCTTTGCTTACGTTACTAGGACATGAAAAATTCAGTTTTAGAAATTGGCCACGGGGTTCAGTCAGAGATGAACAAAATAAGAAAACAGCAGGGGGTGGAGGCTGAGAATTAGTCCATTTGCTCTTGCCACTGGACGTAATCTAGGGAACTCAACTTCAAAGCAGTTCGTGAGAAAAGGAAGATGAAACCGGCTTTTGTGTAGGAAGGTGAAGAAAGTCACCTCTTTCCTGAATTTATTGTGTAGGGTGTGATGGCCCTGGAAGAGGCGTTGGTGTTGGTTCTGAGCCAGTGCTTGAGATGTTAATTTGGAGTCGGAGCTTCCTGGTGAAGTCCTGGGCTGTGTTCGAATTGGTCATGAAAGGATGGAGTTCAAGTGTGCCTCAAATACTTAAAAACAGTATGTAATTTTTCTTAGGGTAAAATATTCTAAAAATAGGTTAGCGTACTAGTCTGCTTGGGCCACCATGGCAGAGTGCCACAGACTGGGTGTTTAGTTTCGGAGGCGGAAGTCCAGGGTCCAGGAGCTGGCTGATTCGGGTTCTGGTGAGGACTCTTCTCCTGGTTTGTAGGTGTCACTTCCTCCGTGTGCCCCCACATGGTCTTTCTTATGCACATGAGGTGAACGCGCGTGCACGCGCGCACACACACACAGAGCTTTGTGATGTCTCTGAGAAGGACACTAATTCTGTCAGATGGGGGACCCACCATCATGACCTCATTTAACCTCAGTTACTTTATGAGCCTTATCTCCAAATGCTACAGTCACATTCAGGTTTAGGGCTTCTTTGAATTTCGAAGAACACAATTCAGTCTGCAGCAGTTAGAATATCTTTTTTTTTAATTTTTAATTTTATTTTTACAGAGGAAAAAATAGAACAAAATTTCAAAACAACATAATAGGAGGGTAACAATGGTTAATACATTATGTATTGTTATCTTTAAATTAGTTACTCAGGGTACAAGATATCAGCATTCAATTGTCCAAACATTATTAGTACAAACCTTTCTCTTCAATGAACTAAGCAAAATTAATAGTGTATCTATCTTAACTATCTTATATATGTATATATAATTTTTTTCTTTTCTCTTCTTTCTTTTCCCCACTCCCCCATCCTAGTTTCTCTTTCCTTTTGACCAGTTTCTTCCTGATTTACCGTATCTATTGTACATTTTGGATCTTATTTACTCTTTCAGTTTCTCACACTAGGGAGACAATACGATGTTTACACATGTGGGTCCAGTTTATTTCACTTATGAGTATTTTCTTGAGTTGCATCCATTTACCTATAAAAGTCTCCAGTTTATCCTTCTTTATGACTGAATAGTACTCCATTGTATAAAAAGACCACATCTTTTTTATCCATTCCTCGGTTGATGGGCATTTGGGTTGTTTCCATGATCTAGCTATTACAAATTGTGCTGCTATAAACATGGGTGCACATATATCGCTGTGGTACGATGTTTTTAATTCTTCTGGGAAGATGCCCAGAAGGGGAATAGCTGGGTCAAATGGGACCTCCAACCCTAGTTTTTTGAGGAATCTCCACACTGATTTCCACAGTGGCTGCACCAGTCGACACTCCCACCAACAGTGAAGAAGGGTTCCTTTTTCCCCACAGCCCCTCCAGCATTTGTTATTAGTTGATTTCTTGAGGATAGCCACAGAATATCTTTTTAAACCTGTCTTTTAATCCAAGAGATAACCATGTAATTCCTTTAGGTTCTAGAAGTAAAAATAATACAATGAAGGAAGGCAGGAAGTAGTAACCTTCAGTCACCCTGGAACCCTCGTTCTTGGCATCCTGGGGGACAGGGCAGTGTGGGAAACAGACTCTGGGTTTTGGGGTGGGGTCTACTCAGGTCCTGGCCACGCTTTGCCCTTTATCAGCAAAGGGACCCCGGTGGTGTTCCTGTTGTTTAAAACTTGCTTTGTGGGGCTGGTGAGATAGCTCAGCGGCATAAGCTCCTGCCTGGCAAGCGCGAGGTCCCGAGTTCGACTCCCGGAACCCACATACGAAAAAAGGGCCGGTGATATTGCTCCATGGCACGGGCGCCTGCTGGTGCACAAGGTCCTGAGTTTGACCCCCGGTACCCACAAAAAACAAAACAAAACAAAACAAACTTGCTTTGTGCTGAGTTTTGTCACCTGTCAGGTGGGTGATGGTACTTGTGGCAGGGCTAGGAATTCTTAAGGCTTGTCACAGGGTCTGGGGACTGGCAGTGTTTATTTTTATTTACTAATTTTTTAATTGAAAAATCTACATTATAACACAAAATTTAAAGGATTGACATCATCCCTCAGGGTTTATGCAGAGACAAGTCTCTTTTCCTCCATAATCTAGCAGCAGCTGTGCTGTTTTTGGCCCCTTTCAGAAGTGTTCTGCACATATTCAAGTAAATAAGTGTGGGTGTGTGCAAATGTATTTCCCACTGCTCTCCATTCTTTTAAAAATGTAAATGGAACCTGTTACCATGATGTGCTCTTTTTCTCACTTGAGAAATATGTACCTAATACAAGAATGCCCGAGGACGGGAGTGCTTAGCACACACAGTCATCCTGATTTACATGCGAGTCCCAGAGTGGCACACAGATCACCAAGTGCTCGAGTGAGATACCCTTGTAGAAAAATCAGGTGGAACTCACACAACACAGAGTGAGCCACGGTTCAGTGACTGCTGCCTCAGTGTCTTTGGTGCAGAGGCGCTGGCACAAGTTCAGCCAGCAGAGGATTCTTTTTTTTCCCCCAGAGTAATTATGTAATTGGGGACATTCTTGCAGTCAAGTGGAGAGAGAGCCCTTTCTGCTGCCCTCCGACTGCCCCTGCTCTTCAGACGTGCCCCATGGTTATACACTGTTCCATTAAGGACCCATTACATCCTGCAAAATGCAGTACAGACACATCACATTTGTCTTTTTGTCCTCTTGTGGGTACCATGGGGCAGCTGAGATGCTTATAACTTGCACTACTGGGACAGGGTGAGTGTGAGCCGCGTGGCGATGTGCCATGGAAACAGGATGTGGTCCGGTGCTGGAGGGTCCTTTTTCCTTGGTCAGCAGGTGACCGAGCTTCTTGAGAGCTGACCCTGCTGGGTGTGCATTTCTGTAGCACCTGTCTGTGCTGAGCCTGGTGTGCTCCTAGTCCAGGGGGTGCTTGGAACTGCCCAAGGTAGGTGCTAGACTTCATTCCCTCAGGCAGAAGTGGCTGAGTGGGAATGGAAGCCATGTCCTACCCTGGCATGCCATCTCTCCTGTACAGGACTTGGGACTTAGGTGTGTCGAGTGTGCCAGCGTTCTGGAAATAGCTTGTTCACTTAGTTGTTATGGTGGGGGTGAGGCACCACCCAGTAACTCCTTTCAGATACTAAAAAGAACAAAGTTGAGAACCACCTTGGACTGGTCTTCAGCTGGCATCTGCAGCACGGTGCCACCTTGTCAGGCTACTGTGTTCCGTTTGTGAACTGGGGTCTTCCAGGCCCCCTGAGACAGCACCCCCATGTCAGGGCATGCCAGAAGCAAGGGTGCCTGCACTGGATAGGGCCACGCAGGCTGTGAGGATGGTGCATTATGGTGACTACATGCTCACAGGTTTTTCCACAGCAGAGTAGTAAATCTTTTGGAATGGGATGATTTCTTTGAAACAAAAGATCTTTTATGGCATCCTTCAGTTTGATAACATCCTTCAGTTCTTATATGGCCTGGTCATTCTTTGCTTTGGGGCTGCCATATAGTCTCCTTACGTTTTATGTTAGCTTTCTGTCATTACAACAGAATACCCATGGAAAACAAGTTAAAGGAGGGAAAGATTATTTTGGCTCATGGTTTCAGAGGCGTTAGTCCGTGGTTAGCTGGCCCTCAAGACAAAAATATCGTGGCGGAAGGGTGTAGTGGAGGAGAGCTGCTTACCTCCTGGTGGCCAGAAACAGAGAGAAAGAGGGGAGGAGCGAGGGACACCCCATGACCCATTCCCTTCTACCAGGGACCACCTCAAGTTTCCATGTCCACCCCAAGGCCCATCATATTGCGAACCCATCAATGGCTTAATCACCTGAGGTCAGTACGCTCGTGGTCCAGTCAGTTTCCGCAAGCCCCAGTTCCGCAGTGAACATTCCTGCACTGGGGATGAGGCTTTAACACATGAGCTTGGGGGCTTCTCAGGAACAAACCGAAGCACCTTGGGTCTGGTTACCCTCCTGAATGAACTCTGCCATACTGAGCGCGTGTGAGGGCGCTTGCTGGGTGAGACTGCTGTGTCTCAGGTGACAGGCACGCTGGGCTGCTTGCTCACTCACTGCTGTGTTCTCCTTCGGGTGCCCCTGGGACTGCCCCCCTGTGGCTCCTTGCTTGTCCTGTGGTCCAGAGGGCCAGCTTCTCAGGAAGAGAGGCTTTTATCCCAAATCTGCAGTCAAGAAGTGGGACTGGGTGCGGGTGTGATTGACCTGTATGATTTGACCTGTATGCAACCTGTGGCTTGTGGCGGGAAGCAGGCTGGTGGAGGCCAGGCTGTGTGTCAGAGTCCAGCCCCTCCACTGTGGCCAGGCGTCATTACCAAGCACCCCTGGGCTCCTGTGGGTGGGCGGGCAGTGAGCGGCATGTGCTCAGTGAGCTTGTTTTGGCCAGGTGCAGACACTGGGTGACAGCTAGGCCACCTGGAAAGGCTTCAGTGCCCAGCCCCGGTCAGGAAGGCCAGTTGGGATGGAGCAGAGCGCACACCTGGCTTGCTCATCTTTCACATGTGAGTAGGTGCTTGCCCAGCGTCCTGCCTGGCTGGAGGGTGGCACGTGTGAGTGTGCTGGGCAGGCTCCCGAGGGCTGGGGTTTGTGGGTGCGCCTTGTTCCATGGCGTGATTCCAGTAGTTGGGGACAGGGAAAGGTCCCAGGAAGGGGGCTGGCCAGGCAGATAGGTGGAGAGAGGACCGGAGACTGCAGAGGGAGTGGAAGGCAGTGGCGGGCAGCCCCAGCATGGCAGCTCTGGCGAGCGTGGTGTGTGCAGCGCCACTTGGCTCTTAGAGGTGCACGGAGAGCCTGGACTGCTCAGGGTGGGTTGGAGTGCGCCGGTCTTCATCTACTGTCTTGTAGGAGTGATGACTTTGTTGAGGAGGTGGTGGCAGCTACTAGCAGGTGACGTCTCAGGAGGGCTGGCTGCCATGCCACGCGTTTGTGTTGCAGCAGCTGTGGTGCTGTGAGAAAAGCCCAGTAGGGGGTGAGGAGGTGCTGAGGTCCTGGTCCAGTCCTGCCTCTGCCAGCCTCAGGCCATCTTGCAACCGTTTGCCTCAGTTTCCTTGTCAGTAAAAGCAAGGAATTGGCACAGATGGTAGCCAAGGTCTGAAAGTCTTTGACACTGGGCTTTGTTCTGTGGGTAGTTGGGAGCCATGCGGGTTTGGGCAGGGGAGTGGGATGATCAGAAGTGTGCTTTGGGGAGGTTAATCAGGCCTCTGTTCCTTTGTGATAATCCTGCTGCAGGGCTGGAAGTGACAATGTGTGGGTGACACTTTGAAATTCAGCTGCAGTGAATTAGCTGTGCTCTGAACTGTAGCTGCTTGGAACTCCCTGTGCCATTTTGGGGTCTGGTGGAAGCCATGGCTCCCCTGCCACTGCCTCCTCCTGCCCGCTCTCTCCCTGGCACCAGCCCTTTCTTCTCTGCACACCCTGTGGTCACAGCAGGCTCACGTCTAATGAGGCTGTTTGGAGCTGGCTTGTGGCAGTGAATAGACACGGGAATTGTTCATGAATCATGACGATCACAAGCAGCCAAACGGGAGGCTGGCATTTGAAGCGTGCAGGCCCTGTGGCTCACATCACTTGGTACCTGGGGGATGCTGGGCCCCAGAGCCTCCTCAGCCTTCTTCCCACTCAGCCAAGGGCCCCCACCTCTGCTCAGGGCCACCTGCTTGCTGCCTGTCCAGTGGCCAGCGCAGCTCGGAGGCCATTTAGAAACGGTTTCCAGGGAATTGGCTTACCGTGTTTGAATAAAAAGGTGCAGCTGGTAACTCAAGCCTTGGGACAACTTCATTATCTATGTCTTATTACAGTACTTGGCAGATTTGGGAACTACTATCTACCATCCAGTTTACTAGAACATCTTTCTGAATCCTCGTAAACCCAAATTTTCCTGTTAGGATTTAGTCTTAGCACCTGTGTGCTCTCGCGTCAGTCCTTTCCCAGCCATTCCCCACTTCTCTGGGCCCTTACCAGCTTGCAGTTTATCTCGCGGCTGTGTGTGCTCTTCCCCATCATGGATGGGCTCCTTCACATCCAGGCCGCCTGCCCACTGATTTATTGGCTGCCCCTGCTCGTCTGGCCACCATTCATCTCCCCCACTGGCCCCCACGGCTTTTCTGAGCGCAGTGCACCGGCTTCGCCCGCTTATCCCTTTTCTGTAATGACCTAGATCAGCCTATTAAATATGGCACCAAAGCACACTCTTTTCCTCCATTTATTCATGGTTATTTCCTCCATAAAGTGTCCATTGTGTTAGTAAGACATGAATTTCCTTGCATGTGCCAGTTCTATCAGGAGTCATTCAAACTTTTCTAAGTTTGAGCCTTCTGAGCTTGAAAACTCTGTCTCCATTACGTAAGCCAAATACTCAAGTATGACACCTATTTGGCAAAGTCATTTTTGATCTTTAGTATGCAGCATTTCATTTGCAGTTCTTTTCAGTGAGATTTTAAGTTTAATTTAGTTTGGCCAATATGGCTGACTTTTTGGGAGGCAGAGAAATCTTGTTTTCATTTCAACTTTTCTTGTCTGCTCTAGTTCCTTGGCATGGAAGGAAAATGCTTCTGTGAATGGTGAAGCTCCCTTCTGGTATTTTACTGGTTGCAGCGTAAGGCCAGGCACTGGTGCTGCGCAGAGCTGCTGAGATGGGGATGTGGCCGGCAGCACAGCTGTGCTGGGAAGGAAGGCCCACGGCACTTGCTCACGGGTGTGAGGTTCCGGAAACACAGGAGGACGAGCGAGCTGTTCCATGGAGGTCTTGGCTGGGGTGGGCCCCGGTGCCAGGATGGCCCCTGGGCCTGATTAAGCTGCCCCTGTGACTGGGGGTGATTGTCCACCTCGAGCAGGGTGAGCTCCCGCCCCAATCTGGTGGAGACTCGGCCTTGACCTTCACTGGGACTGGGGCGGGTGCTGCAGAGTGTGTGCTTCACAGACGAGGAGTGAGCTCGGAGGGCGCAGGGAGTGTGTGTGTGGCCTGGCTTGGGTGTCTGACTGTTGGGAGACAGGACAGGTCCTGGGCCTGGGTCCCTGTGCTTCTTAGGGAGCCATGTTGGTGCTGTCGCTTTGGGCAGTTGGGGACACTCTGTTCCCTTTTCCAAGTGCTGGAGCAGGATGAGCATAACCGTATCTTGTGGAAGATTTCAATTTGTTTATCTTTGCTGAGCTTTTTAAAATATTAATTTTAGATTAGGGTTTTGCTGTGTTATCCAGGGTGGTCTTGAACTCATGGGCTCAAGCAAGCCTCCTGCTTTAGCCTTCCGAGTTCTGGAATACAGGCATGTGCTATTCATAATTTGCTGTTCTTAATTTAAAATTATAAACATTTAACACTTAAAATTGAACAAATACTGGGGCCGGTGAGATGGCTCAGCGGCGTAAGCGCCTGCCTTGCAAGCGCGATGGCCCGAGTTTGACTCCTGGATCCCACATATGAAAAAGGGGCCGGTGATATCGCTCAGCGGCACGGGTGCCTGTTGGCGCACGAGGTCCTGAGGTCGACCCCCCCGGTACCCACAAAAAAAAAAAAAAAATTGAACAAATACTGAGAGAAATGATAATAAAAAAGCATTTAGTTGGGCGCAGTGGTGCACAGGTGCTTAGGAGGGTAAGGCAGGAGTATCACAGGTTTGAGGCCAGCCTGGGCAACTCAATGAGACACTATCTCAAAATAAAATTTACATAAGGGTTGCAGCTGTAGGTCAGTGTTAGACCACTTGCCTAGCATCAGCAAGGCCCTGGGTTCAATTCCAACCACAACAACGAAAAAGAAAAAGCATCTAATAGTTGTTCTTCTTGCTTATTGTGTGCGGGGTGCGGTGTTATCTCATGTGCATTTTCTCACCACACCCCCTGTGAACTGGACACTGTTACTGCCCTTGTCTGACAGATGGGATACTGAGGATCAGAAGGCTTAACCGTGCCCAAGATTGCACACGGGGCTGTCACAGCACCAGGGCTGTGAGTTCAGTGTGTCCAGGCTTCTGGGTCAGGCTTCCTTGTGGCTCTCTCCTGCCAGATGGGGGCTGGAAGGTGGAGACCCCCGAGAACCTCTGCTTAGTTGCTGGGAGGCTGAGCAAGCTCTCTTGTCTCTTTAGGGGGCCACACTTGTGTTTCCCTTGGTATGTGGGCTTGAGATCAAGAGGCCTGTCTACCTGTGTATCTGTCCATTTTTACTTATAAATCATGTCCTTTCCCATGGCACTAATTTTCTTGGAAAACATCACTGTCAGTGGTTTTGCAGTACGTTTTAAAATATAGTCATCTTGCATTTGCTGCTAGAGGAATCGTTTCTGAAGCCGTCCTGCTATGAATCTGGGCATTTTGGTTTTGTCCGGCTTTGTGTCCTCTGCGAGCTGCAGTCCTCACTTGGGGTGCCCCCTGCAGCTTAACTCCTGAGAGGCCTTCTGTGTTTCCCTGCGTGGCTTCCTGCGCGAGGACGTGGTGTTAAATGGAGGCGTGCCATTGGCCACTTGTGTACTTGTGCTGTCCTGCCCGACCCTGTGGCTGTCCTGTGCGGCTGGATAGCAACAGTGGACTTGATTACTCTTTGCCCTCCTGTTTCCCCCGTATCAGGTGTGTTGGAATTGCTTGCCCCCGGGCACACAGTGACGTATTTGGGCCCTCCAGTGCATCTTTTCTGAGCCTGTGGCCCTGCTTTCCCTGTGTGTGGTCTGCCACGGTTTCTCTGTATGAGACTTTCTTGGATTCCTTAAAGGTTGGTGGGCAGTTCTAACAAGATTGCAGCCATTTCTTACTCTAATTAATTAATTCACTTTTGCCAATTAATTCAGCCATTTGCTCATTGACTTCTCCACTCATTTATTCCGAAGACATTTCTTAAGTGTCCGCCTGGTGCTGGATGCTGAGGATGCGAATGTGTACGCATTAGTCATAGTCCCTGCCCCGGGGGAGCTTCCATGCTGAGCGTTGAGCCCAATTCCAGCTGGCGGGTGGACAGGGAAGGGAGGGACTGGCCTGGCCCTTGTGGGTGGGGCTTGTCTGAGGGGTGGCAGTTGGAGGAAGGAGGGTGCTGTACTGGGAGGCTGGCTGATGGGGTGCGTGAGGGGAGGGGTGCAGCGAGGGCTGTGTGTGCTCGCAGGTGCACAGTGGCTCTCGTGTGGCCCTGTGGGCAGGAGGTAGTTCGGATTTCTTCCGGCATTTCTGCGTGCAGGTCGGTCAGGCCCAGGCCGCCTCCCTCATCCTGGGGCTGAGGCTGTGTGCCTGGGGTCCCAGCCCTCACCCTTCTGGCTGCATTTTTGGCTGCTCCCCTCTTTTTTTTTTGTGGGTACCGGGGGGTCGACCTCAGGACCTCGCGCGCCAGGAGGCGCCCGTGCCGCTGAGCAATATCACCAGCCCCTTTTTTGTATGTGGGTTCTGGGAGTCGAACTTGGGCCCTCGCGCTTGCCGGGCAGGCACTTAAGCCTGCTGAGCCATCTCACCGGCCCTGGCTACTCCCCTCTTTACTCTGTCCCTTACCCTCTTGCAGCGCAAAGCCTCCCTTCCTGCTCCCTGTGTCCTGCTGTTCCCGTTTCTCTGCTTTCCTCTGCTGCCGCCCCTACCTTCCTCCTTATCTTTGGTGCTGTCCTCTGCCACCCTGGGAAACTCTTTGTGCCCCTCTGCTGTGGCTGGGAAGTGTTTTGGGAGGGACTGGGGCTGGCCACACCCATGGCTCCGCCTACTCTCTATTTGGTGAATTTTGCCTTGGGCTGTGTTTGGTTTTTCCTTTATTGTAGTCAAACACTGCAGTTTAAGGCGTTCACTGCCCCTCCCTTAGCACAGGGTCAGGTTGCTGTTTTTTGGTAAGATGGGGGACCTGACCTGCAGGACCAGCAGCTCCACTGCAGGCTGATCGAGGCAGTACTAGGTCTTCCTCAGGGCCCGGTGCCGCGGCAGCAGTGAGGTGGGAGTGTTACACCTGGCCCAGAGGATGCGCAGGTGAGTTAGCCAGCTGTGGCTGAAGGGGGCCTCATTTCTGTGTGTCCCCAGGGAGGTTTGGCTACTGTTGGCTATAGCTGAGCTGAGGAGGAAGGCAAACTGATCATGGGGGGCCTGGTGTGGCCCTGGAGGGTGGGTGGGGCTCTGGGCTCCTCTCATTGAGCAGAGATCCTAGGTTCAGGGGTGTTAGCTCCTGCATGCTAGAGAATCATCTTGCTCCTGGGAGTGCCCCTGCCTTAGTCACTTTCCTCATCTCTGGGACGCAGTGCCCCACACCCACAGCTTAAAGGAGGAGGGCTCATAGTTTTTAGAGGTTTCAGGGCATAGTCCGCTGGTTTCAGGCAGAAACAGGGTGGCAGAGGGGCCTGGCGCAGGAAAAAGTGCTCACCCCATGGCAGCCAGGAAGCCAAGAGAGCAGGGAGGAGCTGGGGACAAGAATACACCGTCCCGGGGGTGAGGTGGGGACCGGAGTGGCTCGGTGACTCTCGCCCTTCATCCCCTTTCCCTAGTGCTGACCTCTGGGTCCCCACATTTTATGTGCTCAGAAATTGGGCATTAAGACAAGGCTTGCATGTGTGCAGCTGCCCTTATTGCAGTTTTGGGGTCCCAGGGGTTATGACCTAATAGCTATGGAATAGCTTAAAATTGACTGTTGAACATTTATGTTAAAAAAAAAAAATTCCTTTGCCCCCAGGGACTTTTCCAAGCATCCTTCTCTCCGTGGGTCTGCTCCTCACAACATCACTGTCGTGGTGGGGGTCCTGGGAGCCCTGCTTCTCTCCCGGAACCATGCAGAGTGGGATTGGCCCCCGCCAGGCTCCTGCCTCGCCCTGTGAAGCCAGGGGCACTGGAGCACTACGGTGGCTTTGCTGTGAGAATCCGTCCCTGTCCTTTGCCATGGGTGTGGGGAGTCACCCGGAGATGTAGAGAACTTTGTTCCCCCCATTGGTATGAATTTTGTAATACCTACCTTGCAGAAAGATCATGGTGAACTGTTTTAAATAAAATTGCCTTCACATATTAAATTTGTAATATGAAAAAATATTTTTCAAACAGGAGTTCATCTATGCTTTGAGACACTTTAGAGTTCTTTCTTCATTTAACAGTAAGCCACGCTCTGCCCATGGCTGAGTGCTCTGTGAGCCAGCGTTTAATGACCGGAGAGCTCCGTCACTTGGTGCACCATCATTATGTGGCTTCCTCTATTGTTACACGTTTGCTGTTGTCCAGTTTTGCCCACTAGACACTGCCTTAATCCCAGTGTCACCCACTCTTCAGCAAGCACCTCAGCAGGTCTTGGTTCTTTACCTGTTGAGGTGACCCATACCTTCAGTCCTGAAGGTTCTGGACCATTTGTCATTCTGCCTGGATTGTGTTGTTGTAGTTTCCCATGGACCTTAATAACACGGGCATGGTAACACTAGGAGGCACCCTAAGGGATCTCCTATACTCACAAGTATTTTCTTCCTTTCCCTCGTAGTGGGGTAATAGTCCAATTTCCCCTTGACACTCTGGGTCAGTCACTCGTGCCAACACTGTAACTCCCTTTTTGACTTGTTTCCTCAGAGGCGTGAGGAGACCAAAATGACCAAGGGGAAGTCTTAGCTTCCAGTTCAGTGGTATCACTGTTGTGCTTCCTGGAGCAAGCCTTCCCGCCTCTGGAACTAAGACCTCTAAGCCAGCAGAGCATAAGGTCGTGGGAACCGGAAGCAAAAATTTTGCTAGTGGATCATAGGGGTAATGGTCAGTGGTACCATTCCTATTTCCACCCCTTGATTCCTGGACCCATGAATGCTGGCTGTGGGAGACACCGTACCATATAGTGGACACTAATTCAAAGCATACACAGCCTTTTGAAGAACCTTACCCCAGCCCTCCAAGCTACTGCCACCTAGCTGGTGCTGTAACTGTGTCTTCAAGAGACCATTCCACCTTTCTATCAATCCAGCTGCTTCTGGATGGTGAGGAACATGGTAAGACCAGTGAATTCCATGAGCATGAGTCCGTTGCCTCACTTCTTTGGCTGCAAAATGTGTTCCTTGGTCAGAGGCAATGCTGTGTGGAATTCCATGACAGTGGATAAGGCATTCTGTGAGTCCATGGATGGTAGCTTTGGCAGAAGCATTATGTGCAGGGAAGGCAAAGGCATGTTCAGAATAAGTGTCTGTGCCAGTAAGGACAAAGCACAGTCCCTTCCATGGTGGGAGTGGTCCAGTATAATCTACCTGCCACCAGGTCATAGGCTAATCACCCCAGCGAATGGTGCCATACTGGGGACTCAGTGCTGGTCTCTGCTGCTGGCATATTGGGCATTCAGCAGTGGCAGTAGGCAGATCAGCCTTACTGAGTGGAGTACATGTTGCTGAGCCCATGCATAACCTCCATCCCTGCCACCATGGCCGCTCTGTTTATAAGCCTATTGTGCAATGACAGGGGTAGCTGAAGAAAGAGGTTGACTGCTATCTACAGAACAGGTCACCCTATCCACTTGATTGTTAAAGTCCTCTTCTGCTGAGGTCCCTTTCTTGGTGAATGTTTAACATGGGACACAAATGTTTTTACATCCTTTGCCTGCATGGATAGGTCTGTCCACATACCTCTTCGCCAAACACCTTTCTCATGTTCTTTCCAAGTTTCTGACCACTGGGCAGACCATTGGCTACAGCCCACGAGTCAGTATACAGTTGCACATCTGGCCACTTTTCCTTCAGGCAAAATGTTCTGCCAGGTGCACTGCCTGAAGTCCTGCCCACTGTGAAGACCTCCCTTCGCCACTGTCCTTCAGGGGTGTCCTACAGGGGGGCTGTAATGCTGCCGCTGTCCCCTGGTGGGCGGTGCCTGCATAGCGTGCAGAGCCATCCATAAACCAGGCCCTCGCCTTTCCTTCCTCTGGCAGCTGATCATATGGTGCACCCCATGAGGCCATTAGTGCATGCTGGGAGACAGAAGGCAGTGTAGCAGGAGCGGGAGCCACGGACTTGGGGCAACTTCGTCATGTAACTTACCTTTTGGACTTGCTCAGGCTCAGTCAGGGATGTACCATTTCCACTTAGTGCTGGACTGCTGCTGTGCACGTCCAGCCTCATGTCTCAGTGGATCGGGTGATACCCAGCTCACGATGGGCAGCTCAGGTCGCGTGGTGACCTGGCGTTCCATGGTCAAGCGTTCATATTCCACTAAGGCCCAGTAGCAGGCCAAGAGCTGTTTTTCTAAGGGAAAGTAGTTGTCTGCAGATGATGGCAGAGCTTTGCTCCAAAATCCTAAAGGCCTCTGCTGTGACTCACCTGTCGGGGCCTGCCAGAGACTCCAGACAGCACCTCTACCTGCCTCTGACACTTCAGGTACCACTGGATCTGCTGGATCACATGGCCCCAGTGGGAGAGCAGCCTGCAACAGCAGCCTGCAGCTGTTGCAGAGCCTTTTCCTGTTCTGGGCCCCACTCAAAACTAGTAGCTTTCTGAGTCACTGGGTAAATGGGTTAGAGTAAAACACTTAATTGAGCAATTTGTTGCCTCCAAATTCCCAACAGGCCCACTAAGCATTGTGCCTTTTTTTGGTTGTAGGGGAAGCCAGATGCAACAACGTATCTTTTACCTTAGAAGGGCTATCTCTACATGCCCCACACCACTGGAGTCAGGAATTCCGCTGAGGTAGAAGGACTTTGAATTTTAGTTGGATTTATTTCCCATTCTCTGGTTCTCCAATGCTTTGCTGACAGATCCAGAGTGGTTGCTACCTCCGGCTCACTTGGCCCAGTCGATATAACATCGTCAATGTAATGGACCACTGTGCTACTTTGTGGGGGAGAAAGACGATCAAGATCCCTACGAACTAAAGTGTAACACAGGGCTGGAGAGGTAATAGAGCTCTGAGGCAGGGCAGTGAAGGTGTACTGCTGGCCGTGCCAGCTGAAGGCAAGTTGTTTCTGATGGGCCTTTTGGATAGCTATGCAGAAGGCATTTGCGAATCACTAGCTGCGTACCAAGAACCAGGAGATGTATTTCTCTGCTCAAGCAAGGAAACCACATCTGGTACAGCAGCTGCAGTCAGTCACCACTTGATTCAGTTTATGGTGATCTACCTTCATTCCCCAAGAGCCATCTGTCTTCTGCACAGGCCAAATGGGGGAATTAAACGGAGACGTGGTGGGGACCACCACCCCTGCATCCTTCAAGTCCTTGGTAGTGGCACTAATCTCTGCAAGGATGTGATACTGCTTTTGGTTTACCGTTTTACTAGGCAAAGGCTGCTCTAATGACTTCTGTTGGCCTTTTTAACCATAATAGCCGTCACACTGCAAGTTAAGGAACCAGTGTGAGGATTCTGCCAAGTACTAAGTATATCGATCCCAATTATGCATTCTGGAACAGGGGAAATGACTACAGGATGAATTTGAGGACCTACTGGACCCACTGTGAGGCGGACCTTTGCTAAAACTGTTGATCACCTGACCTCCATAGCCCCCTGCTCTTACTGGAGGGCCGCAGTGATGTTTTGAACTAATCAGCATTACTTCAGAACCAGTGTCCAGTGGTCCCCGAAATGTCTACCCTTCCCCCAGTGTACAGTCACTTGGGCAAAAGGCCTTCGGTCCCCCTGGGGAAGGACGGCGGAAAGATTGTATAAATTTTTGTGGCGCACCAGGGTCCTTCCTCCTTGCTTAGGCCTTCCCTTTACTCAAGGGGTTCTGGACCTGTAAACTGGCTCAAATCTGGGAACTGGTTGAGGGGCTGTGAGTCCCCGTTACTACAATTTGAAGTAGGTTTCTGTTTATTTGCCCTTAAAATTTTTGGATTATATAAATCTAGGAAAAACTCTGTAGACTTCCTGCCTGTGTCACTTTTGGGAACACCATGGCGAGTCAGCTAACGCCATAGATTTACGTGTGTCAGACCATTCTGGTCATTGTCCTGCTTCTGCCGTCCATTACGGTAAGTGCGTGGACCTTGCCTTTGGCGATTAAGTGCTGCCGCTTGACCCCTGACACACTGGGATCCAGTCAGACCCCCTGCCCTTAGGTTTCCCAGTTGAGTAACTGTGGTCCCCACCGGAAGGTCTGGCATACAGGGGAGAGCAGTGACGGGGCTCTTCAGATTCGTGAGGGAGCACCAGCACCCCTGTTTCTCAGGGTGTTGGTGAAGGGTACATTTTCTGTACCATCATCCCAGTGTGGTAGATTAGGTTTGACATGACGAATCCACTTCAGTGTTCCCGTTTGCCTAAGCCTCTGAATCCCCTCATCCACAGTAAACCACAGAATATCAGGCATCTCCAGCTCATTCACAGTGGGCCATCTTTTGATCCATGCTTCTGCCAGCCAGCCAAATAAACTGTTAACACCTTTCTTTACTCCACGAGCTGCAACATTAAATTCAGAATCTCTGCTTAACAGGCTCATATTGACAAACTCAGCCTGGTCCAGGTGTATGTTTTTGCCACCATTATCCCACACCTGTAAAATCCATTTTACACTTGCTCATCAGGCCTCTGCTTATAACAGAAAACCCAAGTTCTTTGAGAGAATAGAGGACTTCCTCACGGGTCACACTGTGCACCTTTCCCTTAGGAGCCTTCTGCGATTCGAGCCCGGTTGTGGGCCTAGAGGCAGAAGTGGGTGGTGAGGGTAGGTCCTGAGAAGGGTCAGAGTCATCATGCTTGGTCAACACAGGATTAGTTTCCTCAGGTATACTAGAAGAGGCCAACACCACGGGGTGGGTGTGGGGATGGTACTGTTATTGGAATCTACTGGCTCTTGATTCTTCTGGATGGCTATGCCAAAATGTTATTGGGTAGCCTGCTTCTAAAAGTGGCTTGCCAAATAAATATTATTGGATTCTGTTTTTTTTTTTTTTTTTTTTCTTTTTGAGACAGGGTCTTGCTTTGTAGTTCAGGCTGGCCTGGTCTCACTATGGCCTGGTCTTGCTATGTAGTTCAGGCTGGCCTCGAGCTCTTGGCGATCCTCCTGCCTCAGCCTCCCAAGTGCTGGGATAACAGGCATGTGCCACCACACCCGGCCCCATTTACTGGATTCTGGGTTGCTCACCTCTCCTTCTGGAGTTGGATTCCAGGTTCTTCTTGTCTTGCACAGTGAATTGAATGAAAATGAGCAAAAAGCAGTGGCAAAGTTATTTGAAAAAGTAGAAGTGAACAGTGAGGGAGAAACTGGCTTTGTAGAATGAGCTTGCGCCAAGTAAAAGAGGAAAAAGCAAGATAAAAGAGCGCCGTGGAGAAAGCAGAGGGGGCTGTCATGAGGAAAGCCCTGATAGCAAGCTCTTCTTGGCATCTGTCCTTTTATATTGTACACATCTTGAGGAAACCCACAAGAACTTCTGCATACAAGTCCTGAGAGGCAGTACTGGGATCCCTGAGGCTGAGGTCAGGCATAGGCCATTTGTGGGGATCCACTCAGACTGCTTCAAAGCTCAGCGTGTCTAAGGACACCTGAGGACGTGACCCCCGTTGTCTAGGGAAGGTGCACAGCGGGATACAGTTATGTAACCATACCAACACAGGTAAACACACACGTACTGGTTACGGCACTATGTAAAAATGTAAACATGAGATAACAACCTGTATAAGAATTATACAATAAAGCTGCAGGCTGCTTTTGCACTCTTGCGCTCTGCTCTGCTGCCTGCCGTTGTTGCTGATGTCTTGCACACGTGCATTCTTTAACCTGGGGACCTCACCCTCGAAAATCTTCCTTGGTCCGCCTGTGCGGGCCAACACCATCCTATTGAAAACCTGCTCAAGTTTTCTGGAGAGGTCCACGTGCAGGGCTTTGGAAACTGTTCTGCACATGTGTCCAGGATCTTGTAATTAACAGGTCACGCCTACTTTCCCAGGCAGCTTTGCCATGCCCTAATCTCCTACATCAGTACCACTGCCCATTACCCCTAGTGATCCACTAGCAAAATTTTTGCTTCCGGTTCCCACGACCTTATGCTCTGCTGCTTAGAAGTCTTAGTTCCAGAGGCGGGAAGGCTTGCTCCAGGAAGCACAACAGTGATACCGTTGAAATGGAAGCCAAGGCTCCCCCTGGTCATTTTGGTCTCCTCATGCTTAGTTACTTTTCTTGTCACTGGGCCAAAATACCCGACACCCACAAGTTTAAAGAAGGAAAGATTTATTTCGGCTTACAGTCTGTAGAGGTTTTAGTCCATAGTGGGCTGGCTCCGAGGCAGGGTGGTATGGCAGAGGAGCGTCTCAAAGACAATCCATGCCATGGCTGGGAACCTTGACCCCGCCCTCCCTCCCTCTCCCTTTATACTCCATCCGTACTCCCCGCCTTTTGGGTGGTGCCACTCACAACTACGCTAATTCCAATCAGTGGACTAATTTACTACCACACACCCACAGTCCTAGCATCACACTCTTTTTTTTTTTTTTTTTTTTTAATGTGGGTACCGGGAAGTCGACCTCAGGACCTCACACTTGCCAGCAAGTGCTTGTGCTGCTGAGCGATATCACCGGCCCTTTTTTTCCTTTATGTGGGTTCCGGGAGTCGAACTCAGGGCCTCGTGCCTGCCGGGCAGGTGCTTATGCCGCTGAGCTCTCTCACCGGCCCATAGCATCACACTCTTAATCTCCATCCACACACCCTAGACCCAGCCGCCTCTGAAAAGTCCCACCTGTGAGCACGTGAGGCTTTGGGGACGTCTAGATCCAAGCCATAATGTGCTTTTTCTGTTTTTGGACATTGAGTCTACGCTTTTGTAAAGCATTCCAGAAGCCCCGGACGTGCTCTTAGCTTATGCTGCTCCATGTAAAAAGTGGCACCTGGAAGCCAGCATTTGCATAAGTGCCTGGGTTAATTCATGCCTCCGCCCAGCTGCCCTTCTGGGGTGAAGGGTTGGCTTGAGCCCTGCTCTGCCGTCCTCCTGCTATAGCCTTTGTAAGCTTCATTTTCTGCAGTGGGGTTAATGACACACACCTTGCAGAGTCCTGGGAGGCTTAAGTGAGATAGATGCTGTATTCCTTTGGTTCTCAGATGCTAGAAACAGGTGGCATTGGCCTATTAAATCTGCTCGCTGATTGTAAAGTATATGCATTTTGATTTTTGAAAAATTAAAATGGTAATCAATGTCATTTTAGGGCTGAAGCAGTAAAATAATAAAGCATCTTTTATAACGGAGTTCGTAGGAATGGCTCAGCTCTTGATCGCCTGCTTGGTTGATTTCTCCTGCATTCTGGGTACTCAGTAGATGTATTAAAAAATACCAAACCACTCCAGCACGAAAGCAGCCGTCTCTGAGGTGGGGTTTCCATTCCGAGGAGCTTCCTTCAATCATTAGATGTGTGGATCTGTCCTCCTGCACTTTCTCTCACGTGACTGCTCAGCAGTTTCTAACTGCGGAAGCCTCTGCCGCTCAGGCTCCTCTAGCAGTTGTCGCTGCGAGGAGGAGGGGTGGCGGTGTCTCAAGTCCTCAGCGCCGTGCCGCGCGGCCATCCTCTGTGTGAGACTGTAGCTTACTGGGCCACAGCTGCTGTGCTCTCACTACCCTGACGGTTTACAGTGAGCACCAAAAGTGCCAGTTTACCCAGAGCCCACGTCAGCCACGTCACCTTTGCTGCTGTCGTGCATCCTCGGGACGACCCGATGGTCAGCAGGGAAGTCGCAGAAACCAAGTTAGGGGCTGTGCAGCTGAGGACACCTGGGATGTGGCTCTGTGTTTGTCTGATTGCAGAGTACAGCTCGGGGCCACTTTGTCCAGGATAGCTCCTGGCTCCTGGTTAGCACTCAGTTGTTGAATGAATATGTGAAAACACAAATCCAGTTTCTTCCATTTTTTTTTTTTTTTAATTGGAAAGATAGATTAGCTCATGGTAAAATCTGTTTTTCTTCCTTTGCCAGAAAGCCGTCAACAGAGACTCTTTCCTCTGTCGGGGTGTAGAGTTGATTGACATGGTTCTTTGTGCCTGGAAAGCAAATTATGTTAAAATGTTCTTCACGATCTATTTATAAGTTGCACCTCTCAGCAGCACTATTTGGTTGTAATCTGTGTCCTGTGACATTCCTGACATACAGCCGCTGTCACTCAGGTGAGTAGGGACACCCAGGGCCCAGTGACCTTCCCCTGCTGGAATTGAGCTCCTCCTCAGGACTCCTGGCCAGCACGTGGCACCTGCCTGGGTGGAGTTGGCATGGTCAGCCTGTGTCACCTGGCTTCGGACAGGCTTCTGAGCATGACCAGCGTGGCTCTCCCTCTGTGAGAGCAGCTATGAGAGTCCCAGGATGCCAGGCCACTTCCTGCTGAGCAGTGGTGAAGACTTGGAGCAGTGTGGAGTTGTCTCACCTGTGATGCGGGCACAGTAGACCTGGAGGATAGCAGTTAACATTGCTTCGCAGTCTCTGTGCACATTGGAGGGCGTCAGCACCCCCTCTCGTGCCCCCACAGAGCACCCCCACAGTTGTGGGCCCATACCTGTTCAGAGTTCTTGGCCGGGAAGAGGTCCCTGCAGACCATCCTTGGGGTTTTCACCTCCTAAGGCTTCCGCGGGCCTCAGCAAGGTTAGAAGCCAGGGCGAGGGCTCTCTGTGCTTCGCTGCCCTTGCATGCCCGGCACAGGGCCTTGTTTATGGGCAGGACTCCAGTCATATTTTTATTTTATGTTTGAGGATGAATGGAAGTGGGATACATTTGTTCAGCATGGTTTCTCCCCATGGACTAATAATATATGTAAATGTGATAAAGTTAAAGAAATGGAAGCCTTGTAATTCTCCAGGAAGAAAGGCAAAGGAATAAGATATTAAGACAGGAAGCCTCTAAACGGCCCGTTGTCCTCTCAGTAGCTCATGCTCTGGTTCTAACAGCATGTCTGCTCTCAGCGCTGTGAAAAACCCGTGTGGCTCTGAATGTCACTGTCCATTCCCGTGGTCTCTGGCCTGGCGCATCTGGGAGCCTCCTGTCTGGGCTGACAGTGCACACTTTTCTCCCTCCTGCCCACCTCCTGGGGACCTTCTCAGCACACCGGGCTGCGGGACTGAGCTCCTGGTGAAGGCCTTTGGTTGGCTCCTCCGTGGGGGTCTCAGTCCCGGACGGAGCTCAGGCCTCTTGCCACTCTGCCTCCACCTGCCCTCTTCATTTCTGGCTGTTCTCTGCCCATCAGCTTCCCTCTAGCCACGTGGACTTGTCTTTGAATGGGCTACACACACACACCCGTGTGCACACATGGCTACACCTGGTGCACGTTTCCTACGTCCTGAGCACTGTGTGTGGTGGGTACTGTCATGCCTGTCCCACACGGGGAGCTGGCGGAACTGAGAGGGTAAGCAGAGCCTCCCAGATCCTGTGTTCACCAAGGTCACACACATGCCTGGGAGGACAGCCGAGCTGCTCTGGCCTGGGGGCTCCTGTCCTGTGTTGTTTCTCTCTGTCCCCCGCCTCCTTGCATCTGTCCATGCTGCCTTCCCTCCATTGCTACCTCAACGCTGCCTCTTCCTAGCTTTTATTTCATTTATTTATATATTTTATAATTTCTCTCTTTGTTGGTAGAATCATTTGTGCTGCCACATGGCAAATTGCTTTATAGTCCTTGCAGCCTGGCCCGGGAGCCCCTGATGTTAGGGGCGTGTCTTACTCACCCGTACATTCCACATCCGTGATCTGGAACTTAAGTAGGAATGTAGGGAGCTTGTGGGCGTCTCGACTTTCTTGACAGTCTGTGTCTCGCAGCCCAGCCTCCTTGGTGGCCTGCGAGTGGGGCTGTGGTGCTGAGCTGCCTGTCATAGCGCCTCTCTTCCTGTGTCTCGTGGGTCATCTCTGGTTTTGCTGCTGCTGCTGTGAGACGGACCTCTTCTAATGGACTTACCGACCTGCAGAGGATACATGTACTTAACATCACTGCCAAATTAATGCTGCATCTGGAAGGCCCGAGAAGAGCCAAGTTAAGAGAATCTTACTGCATAATTTATGAAAGCCTGAGTCATAAAATAAGCATTTACAATGGCCTGTTTGCCCAAGGTAGGGAATGATAATGCAGCTATTATTCATTGCGATGGGGCAGTGGTATTTCTGTGCCTCCAAAGGTCTTCTGGCTCACAGTCCCCTAATAGATTCCCGAGGTTATCTCTCACTTTTCTTTCCAAAATTGGCTCTCTTCTTTTTTGGGGACCAGAGCTTTGAAGCTCAGTGTTAAGGAAATGATTTTATGAGAGCTGATTGTGTCAATATTTCTAAACAAAGGAAGTCTTTTAAAAAACCACCAATAGCAGATTTAGTGCCAGCTCAGGGCTAGGCACAGTGAAAGGAGCAGGGGCAGCTGGCTGGATGGAGAGAGGTTGTATGCCTGGCAGTGTGAATGCAGGCCTGGGAGGGTCCAAGATGGACAGGGCCAGAAGGACGTGCTGCTGGGCATTGGTACTGCGGGTGCCAGGCAACTGCATCAACAGCGGGAACATGTGGGCTGGCCAGGGGGTGCCTGGTCCCTTTATGCAGGCCCTTGGTTGCCAGCTCTGAGAATCGGCGCATCCTGCTCATCACGTGTGACTTCCTGTCTCTGCCCAGCTGCTGACCATTGGCCCAAGAGCTAGGGTCCCCAACCTCCCTCGGATCTCCCAGGGCTCCGTGTTATGTGCAGACTGAGTGGGGCTGTGGCCCTGCTCGAGGCTGGGATAGCTCAGTGCGTCTCCACACTCGGGGCCCAAGTTTGAAGGTGCAGTCTGTGTCCCGGACTGTGTCCATCGCAGAGGAGAAGCCGGGGCAGAGAGAGGCTTGTGGTGCCTCTGAAAGCTGTGCCAAGACACAGTGTATGTCACGTCCACTTACGTTCCTCTGGCCCGCCGATGGCGTCTAGCCATTGCCAGCATCGACGGACAGAATGCATAATCCTTTTATAGTGCAGCGTGCCGCAGGAGCAGTGGTGTGAGCTGCCACCTGGGTGTCAGGGCTGTAATCTGAGGTGATGATTTTTAGAAGGCTCACTCTGGTGTAGCAGGGAAGGAGTCATGGAAGGGTGAGCTTGGCAGCTGCAGGTGAGTGGGTGCTGAGTGTGGTGGGTGACACAGGCAGGGAGGCTTTGAGGGGTGTCAGGGAGGCGGATCAGCGGGACTTGGAAGTTGTGGGTGAGAGCAGCAGGGTCAGCAGGAAGTTCATGTTGCTGGGTCTGGCAGCAGGGTAGATGACAGTGACTGCTTCCGCCAGAGACCAGAGGAGAGGAACAGACCAGGCAGGCCCAGGGCATTTGGTCTTGGGCCCTTGGGCTTGTGGCACCATGGCACATAAAGTGCTCCAGTGGGCGGGTGCAGGAGGGGCTGCCCTGACACCTGGAGGGAGGCAGGACCTAGAGCTGATGACCTGTGTGCGTCCAGCACTGCTCCTGTGCTCATCCGATTAGCAGCAGCTCTCCGGGGTGAATTCTCTTTGGCTCCGTTGGAATGGCTGAGGGAACCGAGGCTTCCAGAGGTCAAGACGCTCGCTCAAGGTCATCCAGTGAAGGAGACTGCTGCATTTAGGCTCCTGGTCTTGGAGTGTGCAGCGTGTGCCCCCCTCCCCTGTGCCAGTTCCTGCACAAGGGGGGCCATTCCTGGTGTCCTTTGCTTCAAGATCATATCTAGTATATGATGAAGTTCTGTTTTACGCAGTTTTCCGAGGGAGTTCACACCCGTGGTCTGATTGAAAAAGTAATTAGTATTCATATTAGAGCTTACCAAACAATTCCCTGATATTTGAGCATCAACAGAGGAACAAAGCAGCGCTGTGTCTGTGATCTTTGATTTACAGCTGCCTGTGCCCAACGGGCTCCAGGCAGAAGGCTATAAATAAAATTAAAATAAATGGAAACAATGCACCTATAAATTGTGTTGCAGGAACCTCCAATTGCCTTTTAGAGGAAATCCCCAATAAAATGCTGTTTGGCAATCCATTTGAAAGAGAAGGGCTGTAGATCATTTCGGCAAAGTCAGTAAAGTGAAGGACAGGCTACTGTGCTGGAATATTTTAAACCCCAAATTAGCTGATTCCAGTGCATCTTCCTTTTTGGTGTTAGCTATGTGGGAAGGTCTTTTTTTTTTCTTTTTTCTTTTTGCCTCTCATTATTATTTTATCTTTTCATGTGGGGTAAGACTGTCCGTTGAAACTAGGATTTTAGGGAAACAAGTCAGTATTTCCATCATTTCTTTTTTTTGAGTCGACTCCTGGGCTTCATGTTAGGGAAGATGCTGAAGGCACAGAGAGGCCGCACTGGGCAGGCTGTCCTACGTGGTGCTCCTGTGTCACCGAGGGGCAGTCTGTGCACTGTGGCAGGGCTGGAGACCAGCTGGCCATCCTGGTGGACCCCACGGAGCTGTGACTCAGGGAGAGAGCAGTTTCCTTGTCTGTCTTAGAAGTCTTGTTGTGTTCTTAATTCTTATGCTCTACGCAAGAGGCTAAATTCTTCTTAAAAATACGTTGTTCATTTTAATACAGTATTTTAATAAAAGGATTTACTTACAGAAGTCGTCTTTGTTCTTACTCTGCTGAAATATATAAATAACCATTTTGCTGACCTCCAGATATTTGGTGCTAACAAGTTACTGAAATAATTGGAAAACTCTTTTCTTAATGGATAGAGACTTTCACAAGGAAGCATTTTAATGCCCCTTTCTTTCGTTTGGCTTCTGTGGGGCTCTGTGGGGCATGAGGAAGAAGGAAGTGATAGGACAGGGCCAGAGAAGGGTGAATGGTGCGTGTCTTTGGCCAAGTTGCATGGAGCTGCTTTGCACGGATGCATGTGTGAATGGAAGCTGAGGAGAACTGAACACCCGTGTGCTTTGAGATCCAGTCCAGCTGAGAGGGGTCCTGGAGGCTTGGTCTGGTCCGGGAAGAGGGAGGGCCAGCTCTCAGGGAAGCCCAGCCTCAGTTTAGGCTGTGATGTGAAACTGTCAGGCGGATAGGAGAGCCTCACTCAGTTGTGTGTCTTCATTTTAGATGTGTGATGAGTAGACAGGCCTTCCCATTTGCAATGTGTAAAAAGCACAAGTGTGACTTTTTTTATTTTGCTGGTGCTGAGGATTGACTCCAAGGCCTTCACATTGAGCTGTATCTCCAGGCCTTATTAAACAGTTTTTTATTTTGACACAGGGTCACTAAGTTGTCCAGGCTGGGCTTGAACTTGCAATCCTCCTTCTTTAGTCTCCCTAAATGCTGGGGTTACAGGCTAGTACTACCATGCCTGGGTACCACTGTGACTTTTAAACTCCATTGACTAGGGCTGGCCCTGGGTTCGATCCCCAGCACCACAAAAACAAAAAACAAAAAACAAAACAAAACAAAACAAAAAAACAAACAAAAAAAACCCCTGACTATAAACTCCATTGACTGTAGGCATGGGAAGCTTCAGTTGTTTGGACCGAAGGTCATATCTCAGACCCCATCTTAAATGTACTGGGATTGTAGGTGGTGGATTCATGATTGGACCAGCTCCAGGAGGACCTGGAAATGAGTCATGGCAGCTGCTCGGCTACCTTTGGCCACTCGAGGGCCTTTCAAGTATGAAGTCAGCATGGATCATCAGCTCCTTACATGTGGGCACAGTATCCTCTTGCTGAGGCCCCTGCTCATTCTTGGAATGGGCCCCTGCTACCTTGCCAGATGGGCTCTGTGCTACTTGTCCCTGTCTTCAAGGACTTTATGACTTGTGTGGGTGATATGACGCAAGGCAGTCATTGGGAAAGCCAGCATTGAAAGGATGGAGGAGCATGTCGAGCTGGAGTGATCCTGATCAGGAACGTTGTTCAGTGAGAAGGTAGCACCTGGGCAGGGAGTGAGGGCTTCAGTAGGTAGAGAGACTGGGGTTACATTTCAGAAGAAGCAGTGAGTGCGGATGTGATGGTGGCTACAGAGTCTCAAATGATCTGGTTTCTCGACCTGGTTTAGGGTGCGAGAGCAGCTGCATGTCAGCCAGTTGAGTGCACCAGATCCAGGCACTTCTTCCATGGGTCAAAGTGGCCATGAGCCAGCATGCAGGGAGCTGCCCGCAGAGAGGACTTGGGTTTCACCCCTACTTGGCCCCTTTGACAGGTTCCTTAATGTTTTCTTTTTAGTAGCGTTTTATTACTTAAATTGCATTTAGACCCTCTGCATCTCTACTCTCTGAAATAGGCTCAGGCCTAGCCAAAGGGAGCAGGTGCAAAGCTCAAATCCTAATTAACAAGAATGAAGAGAGACTACTGGGCTGAACAACATAGGGAAGAGACCAGGAGGTATAAGGAAATACCAGGATACAAAAGCACAAAGAGGAGAATGACATCGGCACATGATGAAATAGGGGTTTTGTGCCCTTATGCTTCCACAGAAGCACTGAGTTTGACAGACCCCCAAAGAGAACAGTACCTTTGTGGGAGCATGGGAATCCAGGGGAGCAGTCGCAGCTCCCTGCTGGAGCCAAATGTTCAAGAGCAGATACATTGCAGATGGTAAGATCAGCCTCACTTTACCACACTGACTCCTGCCCCTAAGGAAGCACAGCCCAGTTCCAGGAGACACCCCCTCTGCCTTCAGTTCCTGCCACGAGTAAAAGTGAGAACATAGTGAACCCCCAGCTTCCCCAGCCATGTGGGATGCTGTCCCAGAAGCTTACTTCCTTTTCACCCTGCCACCCCAGAACACAGGCTCCTGGTGGAGGAATAGGGAAAAGGGGCAGGGCCTTACAGTGGTTGGGGCATGGGACTCAACAAAGGGCTGTGGATTCTCCTGACTGCTTCATGAGCCTGGTAGGATGTGTCCCTTATGGTAGCCCACACGTACCTCCAGCACATCCTGCCCCTCAATCCAGCACCCTGTGCAGTCTTCCCCCAGCCCCTTGCAGGCAGCACAGCCTCTGCACATTGTGCAAGAGCACACAGACAGGTGGCTGGACTCTAATGAGGTGGGAGGAACCTTGGACACTTCTGAGCATGGCCCTAGGGAAAATGGAGCCTCTCAGCATCTGTGCAGCTTTGCAGGATCGAGATCAAGCATGTGATCTTCAGACTTAATCCTCAACAGGGGCAGGATGAGAGGAGTGGGCGCACTGATAGGAGTCTTCAGAGAGACTCCTAGAATCCCTAGCCAGCTGACTGGTAAAGATCTTTCTCCCCTAAAGCCAGTATGTAATGACTGAGGTTGGCAAATGTTGTTTCCAATGCAACGCAATGCCAGACTTTAAGGAAAATGAAAACAACAACAAATCCCCCAACCCTCCCTCAAAGAAAGGCAAGAAAACATGACACGACCAAAAGAACACAGTAATTTTCCAACAATCAATCTCATGAAGTGGAGATCTACAAATTTCCTGACAGAGAATTCGAAGTAATTTTTTTTTATGAAAGCTGAGTGAGCTATAAAAGTTTATAGACAATTAAAATAGGAAAAGAATTTAGGAATGAAGCAAGCATTTTAACAAAGAGAGATCATAAAATTAACCAAGCAGAAATTGTGGAGCTGATGAGTACAATGACTGAACTAAAAGATGCAAGAGAGAGCTCTGCCAGCAGACTGTCAAGCAGAAGAAAGAACCAGTGCACTTGAAAACAGGTTTCCAAATTGGAATTATACATGCCGTATATAGATGAGTTCATCTAGCAGTTGAAGACACTTTTCTCAAGTGTACATGGAACATTTTCCAGAATAGATCATATTTTGAGCATAAAACAAGTCTTAACAAATTCAAGAGGAGTGAAGTCAAGTATCTTTTCTCTGCACAGTGTTGTGAAGCTAGAAATCAGCAATAGGAGGAAAATCCCCAAATGCATGGAAATTAAATAAAAACCAGTGAGTTAAGAAATCAGAATGGAAATTAAAAAATGTCCTGAGACAAATAAAAATGGATGAACAACATATTGATACTTACGAGATGCAGCCAAAACAGTTCTAAGAGGCAGGTTTATAGTGGTAAGTGCTTTGTTAAGAAAAAAAAAAAAAAAAAAAAAAAAGATGTGCAATAAATAACCTAACTTATACTTAAAGTAACCAGAAAAAGAAAAACAGTAAACTAAGCTCTAAGATCAGAAATAAATGAAATAGAGCCTACAAATTAATAGAAAAGCTCAACCAAACTAAGAATTTTTTTTTTTACAAAGATATGCAAAGTTGACAGATCTTTAGTTGGACTAACCAAGACAAAATTATAAATGGAAGAGAAAACATTACAACTCATTGTACAAATACGAAGGATGAGAAGAGAATGTTATGAAAAATTATACCCCCTCAAAATAGGATAACCTAGAAGAAATAGATAAATTCCTAGAGATGTGCAGTTTATGAAGACTGAATCATGAAGGAATGGAAAATTGGAACAGACCAATAATGAGAAGGAGATTGAAAGTGGATGTGGTGGTGCATGTCTGTAATCTCAGGTGCTTGGGAGGTGGGAGGGTCTCAAGTTTAAGGCCAGCCTTGGTAACTTAGACCTTGTCTCAAAATAATTAAAAAGGGCTGGGGTGTGGCTCAGAGGGGAGTGCTTGCTTAGCGTGCAGGAGGCCCCAGTTCTGCCAACAAACAAACAAACCCAAAACAAAAAGACAAAAAACCACAGAGAAGGGATTTGGATGTAGCTCAGTGGTAGAGTGCCCTAGGTTTAATCCCAAGTACTGTGCCACTCCCCAAACAGATTGAACTAGTAATAAAAAATCTCCCAACAAAGATGACCCAGGAGTAGGTGACTTCAGCAGTGATTTTTATCAAATTTTTAAAGAATTAACTCCATTTCTTCTCAAATTCTTTGAAAAAAGTGAAGTGAAGGAAACACCTCTAGACTTCTGTTGCAATGAAATACTGTACACTGATTTTTTTTTTTTTTTGTGGGTACCGGGGGTCGACCTCAGGACCTCGCACGCCAGGAGGCGCCTGTGCCGCTGAGCGATATCACTGGCCCCTTTTTCGTATGTGGGTTCCGGGAGTCGAACTCGGGTCCTCGCGCTTGCCGGGCAGGCGCTTAAGCCGCTGAGCCATCTCACCGGCCCTGTACACTGATTTTTAAAAAAGCCATGCAAAGATACTACAAGAAGTTGCAGTGCAGCGTCTCTGAAACAGCTGGACAAATCCTAAATAGAACACTGTAAGGTAAATTCAGCAGCACAATAAAAGGATCATACACCATGAGCAAGTGGAATTTAGCCTTGGGATGCAAGGGCGGCTCCGCATACACAAGCCTGTAAATGTGATAAACCTTGTAACAGTGAAGGAGGAAAAAACCACAGGATTGTCTCAATAGATGCAGAAAAGCGTCTGATAAAACTCGGTGTCTTTGTATGACAAAAAACCTTCAACAAATTTGGCGTAGAAGGATTGTATACTGACACAGTAAAGGCTGTGTATGAGAAGACTACTGTTAACGCATATTCAGCGGGAAGAATGGAAAGCTTTTCCTCTGAGGCCAAGAACAGGACAAGGATGCCTGAGTTCACAACTTCTCTTCAGCATAAGCTTTGAAGCCTTAGCCAGAACAATTAAGAAAAGAAAAAGAAATACAAGACATCAAAATCAGAAAGGAAGAATTAAAATTGACTCTTGTTTGCAATTGACATGCATTTCTGTAACTAGCAATGAACCATCCAAAAAGGAAAGTCAGAAAAACTGCTCACAATAGAATCAGAGAGAATGAAAGACCTACTTGTAAACTTAATCAAGGAGCTGAAAGATTCAAACACTGACAGCTGTAAACATTGATGAAAGAAATTAAAGGAGGCACAAATAAACGGAAAGATATCCCATGTTCATGGATTGGAAGAATTAATACAGTGGACCCTTGAGTTACAACTGGCCTGACATTTGAACAACTTGGGTGATAACAGGAATTTTAGTTTTAACTTACAACCAAAGTCTAGAGTTATGACCTGAATGCCGGCCGCTTGTGCTTCCAGATGGTCTCAGATACAGATTGAGCCCTTAAAGAGTTCTGGAAGGAGCATCACAACATCGTTTCCTGTGTGGGGTTAATTGAGAAACCCAGGGCCAATGTGTCTAAGGACACTGAGGTCTGCCTGTATACAGGAGAGAGACTTTGAAGGCTGTGTAGAGGAGCCTGAGCTTCCAACTGACAACTTGAGTTAGAACCAGCCCTTGGGAATGAATTGAGTTCCTAAGTCAAGGGTCCATTGTGTGTATATACATATATATATATATATATATATATATTTTTTTTTTTTTTTTGGTACTGGGACTTGAACTCAGGACCTTGCGCTTGCCAGGCAGGCGCTTGTGCCACTGGGCTATATCCCTGCACGAGGGTCCACTATATTGTTAAAATGTCTATACTCCCTAAAGTAATCCATGTCAAAATTCTCATGACAGTTTTTACAGAAAAAGGAAAAACAATTCTGAAATTCATGAGGAGCCATGAAAGACCCTGACCAGCCAAAGTAATTTTCAGTTAAGAATAGAGCTGAAGAAGGTATCACAGTTTATGATTTCAAAATATGTTACAAGGCTACCATGATCAAAACAAGATAATACCGGCATAAAAACATACAGACCAGTAGACTAGAACAAAGAACCCAGAAGTAGATCTATGCATTTATGGTCATCTCGTCTTTAACAAGCGTGCCAAGAACGAACACATAGTAGGAAAAGAGTAATCTACTCAAGAAGTTGTGTTGGGGAAAGTGGATATCTACATTCTGAAGAATGGATTTGTACCCTATCTCACACCATATGCAAAAATCAACTTAAAATGGATTAAAGACTTAAATCTAAGACCTGAAACTGTGAAACTACTAGAAGAACGTTAGGAAAAAATCTTTTTAATGTTGCTGTCTTGACTTTGGTCCAGGCAGTGGTATTTTTGATATAACGTCCAAAGCACAAACAAAAGCAAAAATAGACATGATTGTATCAAGTTACATGTCCACAAAGTGAAGGGAAAAAAGTACAGAATGGGAGAAAATATTTGCAAACCATACATCTGGTAAATGGTTAACATCTAAAATATATAAAGAACACAAGTCAGTAACAAAGACAAAAACCAATCAAAAAGCCCCCAAAATCCCAAACCCAAACAAAGCAATAACAATTAAAAAGTAGCAAAGAACTGGGGATGGTTGCATTAGACTGTAATCCTACCTACTTGGGAGCTTGAGGCAGGAGGTCCCAAGTTTGAGGCCAGACTGGGCAGCTTGGTGAGATACTGTCTCAAAATAAAAAAAGGACTGGGAATGTAGTTCAGTGCTTCCTGGGTTCAGCCTCCAGTACCCTCACCTCCCGCCCCGCAGGTGGCAAAACACCTGATGGACATTTCACCAAACTGGACACACAAATGGCAACAGATTTATGAACAGGTGCTCAGCACCACTCATCGTCAGAGAAGTGCCGATGAGAACCACAATGAGGTATCATCTCATGCAGTTAGAATGGCTTTTATCAGAAAGACAAAGGATAACAGTGTGGGTGAAGAAGTGGGAAAAAAGGAGCCTTTGTGTAGTGTTGATGGGAATGTAAATGAACACAGCCATTATAACAGCACAGAGATTCCTCAGGAAGTTAAGTAGAGCCACCATCTGATGTGGTAATCCCAGTCCTGAGTGTTCCTCCAAAGGAAACGAAATGGGCCTCACAGAGATCGCTGCACCCCGCGTTCACTGCAGCGGCATCCTCAGCAGTGAGGATGTGAGGTATCTGTTGTTGGATGAATGGGTAAAGAAAATGGGTGGGATTGTTGTGTCCTAATTGTCCTCCCAAATCCACATGCTGAAGCTTAATTGCTAATGTGATAGTATTAAGAGGCAGGGCTTTTAGGGTGTGTAGGTCACAGACCCAGAGCTCTTGTGGATGGGATTAGGGCCCTTAGAAAAGGTCCTGAGAGAGTGGGGTTGCTCTCCAGGCTCTTCCATCGTGTGAAGATGCAGCGTTTGTCCCTTTTGTACCCCCCACCCCTGGCCATGGGAGCATGCAGCTAGAGGCCCCTCTTTACACACTGCACCTGCCAGCACCTCAGTCTTGGGACTTCCAGCCTCCACAACTGTGAGGGAAAAAATGCATTCTTCATAAATAACTCTGTGTCAGGTGTTGTGTTAGAGCAGCAGGAATGGACTGAGGCAGGAATGTCATTCACCCTTAAAAAAGAAGTGAGCTCTGCCTTTACAACACGTGTGAAGCTGGCATATTCTAAGTGAAGTGAGCCAGACACAGCAAGACAGATCCTCTATGGTCACACTTACATGTGGAATCTAATAGCCGGAGCTCAGGGAAGCAGCAGCAGCTGGGGCAGGGGATGGAGAGCTGTTGGTCAAATGGTACAAACTGCGAAGCATAAGTTGCGGGGAATCTGATGTACGGCTTGGGGACTGCGGTTGGCAATACCGTGTTGTGTACTTGTGGTTGCTAAGAGAGCAGTTCTTGAGTGTGCTTACTGTGCACACACAAACACACACGTGAAAATGTAACTGTGAGGTGCAGGATGCTAAAAAGCTTGATCATGGTAATCATTTTGTAATGTGTACATGTATAAAAATGTCACGGTTTACGCCTTAGATAGATGCAATTCCTGTTCGTCAATTATACTTCAATAAAGCTGGGAAATTGCACTGATATTCCCAGCATCCTAATTGTAATGTCCCATGGTGTAATTTGGCCCAGTCTACATAACACAAGCACAGAGAGATGTGTGAGTTATAAGTAGAGATAGTTTCACTGCTGCTTTTAATCTTTTCCTTGATTGAAAGCATGCACCGATTTTGCATTTCTTGGCAGAGGCGTGAGGAACCCAGAGAGGAGACACTGAGTTCCTTCACCTAGATTGCAGCAGGGAGAGGGTGCTGCCTCGTGGCTGTCATTTGGCCAGAACACAAAGAGTCTGGCCAGGCGCTGGGCCTGGGTTTTGGGTCCAAGCGTGTAACTTAGTTTTTAGCATTTTAGTGTGAAATACTTTGAACACAGAGAGGAGTTGAGGGACCGGTCAGTGACCAGCCGTATCAGCCACTCTGTTGATAATGTTGTGTCTATCTGTCCACCACCACCTGTCCGATTTTGTTTTGTTTTTGGGGGTACATTTCAAAGTAGCCACAGTTCATCCCCAAGCGCTTAAATATACATGTCATCAACTAGGTTTGGGATTTTGGAGGTGGTAAAACTTACCCCATGAAATGCATAGATTTCCCTGACAAAGCTCAGCTGGATGAGTTTTGACAAAGCCATGGTCTGCAGCACAAACTCTGCTCAAGGCACGGACATCAGCTGCACTGCAACACGCGCTCAGCTGCCCCTCTGCAGGCGTGAACAGGGGACAGCTGTGGTGGCTGGGCGTGGCAAGGAGGGCTGGGTGCCTTGATGGCTTGGGTGTGGGATGTTGGCATTGGATGCGAGTGTGGTGGTGGGGCTGCTATTACTGCGTCCCCAGGCCTTGGTCCTCTCCTAGTGTCCTAGTGCCCGCCTGAGGTGTTTGGTGGGAAATGCGTCAGTCAGGTGACTCTGGATTTCACATCTCTCTCTCTGACGCTCATTCTGGGGCTTTGAGTCAGCTGTCCACCTCTCCAAGTGTCCTCCTTGGTAAGACAGTGTGGTGCAGGCTGGGGATAAGGGGCAGCTTCCCAGCAGAGAGGGCCGGGCAAGCTCGGTGACTTCTCTGTGCCTCGGCGTCCTCGCTTGCCGAGGTGTGCAGTAGAAGCTCTCAGGGCAGCGGCCCCGCGGTGCTGCGTCGAGCACGTGCTGCCCTCTGTGTGGCCGTGGTTGCCACTGCATATGTGCTTTATAACAGGAACGGTGATTTCCTCCCAGAGATGAGCGCAGCTGTGGCCATGACGCGACTGTCCCAGACGGTGCTCTCTGGGCTGGTCCCCCTGGGGTGCCGAGTGATGGAGAGACTCCCGGTTTTATTGCAGAGCCACCTCAGCGCTGATCCTCTGCAGTTTTGAGCCACCCGAAGGTTCCCCTTTGCAGTCTGCACAGAAGGGTGCTGTGTGGCCCCGGGACGCCATGGGGATGAACGGGGATGGTTGGCGTCCCAGCTTCCTGCGATGCCGCAGGTCAAGCTTCTGCTCTGTTAATGGAAGTGAACTGTGCCTCATTTGCAGCCGTTCACCTGTGAGAATAACACGGTGGCGGCCGCCCCTAGCACCACCCAACGTTCTCACGTTACCCGTCACGCAGACAGGTGCATTCGCCTGCTGCGCGGGGCAGAAAGATTGGGACGGGGTCAGGCAGTCTGAAGCCAGATGTTTGTGGGGTGGTTCATTCTGATGTGGTCTCTCTGTAGCATTGGCTGTCGCTTGCAGGACAGCATGGTCACTGTGGTGTGGATGGGGACGGGGTGTGGTGGCCGCTGGGGCCTCGACGCTGCTGCCAGCAGTTTCCTGACCCCATGGGGTCATACACCCACATCAGCCGTGCTCCCTGATGGGTAGACCATGGAGCAGTCTACCGCTTGCTGCCTCCTTCTCTGCCCACTCCCGTCTTTGGAGAAGGTGATGAACTTACCTGTGGTGACAAAGCGTGTCCCCTCAGTGCCCAGCCGTGGGCCTTCCTGGGCACCTACCAGCTAATCATCAGGTGGGCCCTGGCCACTGGCAGTGACATGGAGGCAGGACAGAAGTGAGTTTTGAAGCTGGCCAGGTACGAGAACTGAGGGAGCTGCCGGTGGGTTAGGGTACAGAAGTGAGTTTTGAAGCTGGCCAGGTACGAGAACTGAGGGAGCTGCCGGTGGGTTAGGGTTAGACCAGGCGGAGGTGTGGTTGGGAAGTCCCGGATGGAGTTGAGCTGGCATGGATGCTCCTGCTGGGCTGCAGTGGGCTCTGTGGCCTCTGCGCCTGTTGTAGGCATCAAAGCAGGTGGTGGCTTGAACATGGCGCAGCTGGCTCGTGGCCCACGGTGGCTCCTGAGTGCCCTGGTTGGAGATGCTGCGCTCTCCTCCTCCACAGCAGGCCCAGCCCAGGTGCTCCCAAAGGTCCCTTCCTACAGCCAGACCCCAGTTCTGGGTGCTTCAGCTCTGGAGTCCTGGAGAGACAGCCCTGTCTGTGCTGCCGCGTGACAGCCCGGGCTCCAGTTCCTGTCTATCGTCTGTAGGAGGCTACCCAGGTCAGGAGAGACTCACTTCGCTGAGAAGGAATGGCCTTAACTTGTTGATTAGTGGAGAAAAGAATTTAACAATGGAGATTGAGGTTTTTAATTAATTGTTTCCAGATAAATACCCTACTTTCTCTCATCTTAGCAGATTAGATTCCATCTTTCTGTGTGCCTCAGACTGAAGGATGTCTGCTCTCGGGCACACGGTTGTATCTGACGTTATTTTCAGTCTTGTACATGTGTTCTGAATAAGCCTTTTGTTCCATTGAGAAGATTAAGGGCAGTATTTGGTTGGAAAAATTTTAATGAAGCACCTAACAGAGCTATTATTCATTTTTGAAACAAGTTGCTCCGGTTACCATGGTAATATTAAACCTTTTATTAAATATTTTTCCTTTCAGTCTTGAGTAAGTTTTTGTTAAATGCTGATGGGGGAGCTGCGGATCCATGAATCTGGCATCTGAAAAGAATTTTCTAGCTCTGTTGAGTTAAATCATTCAAGGAATTTATGTTATAGGAACATAAAGCTTATAAATCTAGTTTATCATATCTATCATTTAATTGTTCATGCAAGCGAGCTCTTCATGTAGCGATTTACAGTAATCTCAGTGAAATAACAGTTTTGTGTCACAAAATGAATAATGCATGCAAAGAAATTGTTGAGCTCCTTAAAATCATTATGCTCAAAATATTAGGCTCTTTTATTTGAAAGTGATAGAATGATGATCATGGAGTAGTGGCAGGCCCGGGACTCGAGAGCTGGTCGCTCTTGTTTGTGTTGGGTCCTTAGTTCCCAGAAGGCAGTGGCGGCCAGGCGTCTCCGGGAGGACCAAGGCCCTTCCGCAGTTCTGCAGGCAGCAGCCAGCCTGAGTACTGGCAGTAGCGAGGCCCTACGGGAGGGCTGGGAAGTGTGTGTGGGGGGATGCTTTTTAGACGTCCGTCTGTCTGGGACAAGAAGTGGGTATCTTACCGTTAGTGTTGTTGCCAGGCAAAAGCCGTGGAGTTTGCCACGGTGAATCTGGAAGGCAGCAATGTGCTGGGCGGTCTTCTCTCTCCTCTCCTGTTACTCTTCTCTCACGGCAGCATGCATGGGCCACAGTGTGGTTGTTTTTAAATGATGAGGTTAACGGGCAGCAGCTACTGAATTTTCAGAGAATGATGCAGGTCGTTGGTTAGGCTTGTTAGCAGCATTTATCCTGTGCTTCTCGCTGGGCGTCGTGACAGCTCCTTGCCAGCCCTTTAGACCGCTGAATGGCCCCCCTGCAGGAGCTGTGGAGGTCCAGGAGGCTGTCCCCTGGGCCCTGGGTTCCCAGGGGCAAGAGGGGAGCAGCTACTTGCCCAGCAGGGGGAGGCTCTTTGTCTTGGGAAACAGAGTTTCCGGGATGGGAACGTCATCAGTCATTCTCAGAAGGTCTGCGCTGCCTTTGCCTTCTCTCATACTTCAAAAAACTGTGTTATGAAAAATTTCAAACACACACAGAGGTCAAGAGAACAGTGCTGTGGAGCCAGGACACCTGTCCCCGAGATGCGACAGTGATCAGGATGCTGCCACGGTCGTCTCCTCTGTCCCTTTTTTTCTTTTCCTTTTCCTTTGTTGAAGTATTTCAAAGCAAATCCCAGACATCATGTCATTTCACCTTTCTGTACTTCAGTATGCATTCCAAAAAATCCCCTAAACCTCCTGCTATTTTCAGAATGCGGTGCTGACGAGCGCCCCGGGCTGGGCGTCTCCCTAGTGGGGATGTGTGTGATGCTGCCATCCAGGCTGGACCCCAGTGGCCCTGGCCTTCTGGCCGCCAGTGACTCTCGTGGTCTGCAGCTAATTGGGCGTGGGCTGAGGACTTCGCAGTGGAGGAAAGCGATGCTGCAGGGAGCCCGCCCTCATTGTCCGTGCTGTGGGGCTGGGTGACCGACCTGGAGGTGTTGGTATGGTCTGCGGCTTTAGGAAGACACCTAGAGTCGCACATGTGACAAGTGCTGTGGAGGAGATGCCACCATGGGAGACCAGGAGGCAGGACACGCTGGCAGGGGGAGGCAGAGAGGCAGAGGAGCCTCTCTCAGGAGCTGTGCCATGCACTTGGTGGGCACAGTACGCGCCCACCAGACTCTGCTGGGCACACTGGAGAGGTCCTAAGGTCCTGAGGCAGCTGGCTTTCCTTCCTCCACCCCCACCTCCGGGCTCCTCCCTGCCCACTCTGCACATGACTGCCGACTACGGGAAGGTGTGTGGGGCTTTGGGTTTTTTCTCTTGATCTTAGGTCATGCTTGCCAGGCTTGCTGATAGTGCCCGAGGCCAGTGCCTTTCCCAAATTAGGGCTTTTGGTTCCTTTATTACAGGTGTACAAACTCACCCTGCACCAGAGGCTGCCAGGCTTGGTGGTTCTTTTTGTTTGGAAGTGAGGGCCCCACTCATCCTGGGAAGGGAAAACAGGGTTTGAAATGAAAAACAGTTTCAGTTCCAAATGGGTGTTTATGTATAAAACATCTGAAAAAATATATAAAGACCCAGTCTGGTGTCGGCTGGAGACATAGTCAAATACCATAAGTAGGGCGTGTGTGTGTGTGCATGTGTGTGTTTAGGGGGATCCACACAGAAAACACCCAAAGGCAGGATCCCAGACATTTCCTGAGCAGTAGCCCTTCTTCCTGGGTGACAGTCCTGACTTAGAGTGGGGAGATGAGCAAGTATTTGGGAGAGAGGACTTAACCATGTTGCTTTGAAAATTGCTCTGTAGCAGCAAGCTTTTGCTCCGGAAGTAGCTTTGAAACATTTCATTTGTATTCATTTCTGCGGTTGTGTTTGCTTCCCCAAGTGGCGTGGTGGAGGGGCTTTCAGAAGAGCCGGTGAAGCGCCCCAGGTGAGCGCGGAGCCCGCCCCGTGCAGGTGTAACTCTCCTGCTAGAAGGCTTCTGTCGGGGGCCGTGGGAACAGCGAGGGAGGCTGGTGGTGGGAAGGCAGTGTGTGTAGAGCCAGCTGGAATTGACTGTGGGCCCATAAATTGGCCGGTGACTAACTGCAGTGAGATTTTAAAGCAGATTGCTTGCGAATTGTAAGTGATGCCTCATTGAGGCAGCTACTTCGGTGCAGTTGGTGGGGTTCTCTGAGCCAGGAGGGAGGCTCGGGCCATGGGGGGCTGACCAACGGTTCACAGCCTCTCTCTCAGCACCTCAGCCAGAAATCCAGGTGTGCTCTCTGGTACAAATATTTATCACCTTGCTGGGTAACAAGGGCTTTCGGTTGGTGTTGCTGAAGCTGTATGATGATGTTTATGCTGTTACTGTGTATTACCTTTTTATCGCATACTATTTCTGTTGCAAATAGTCATAAATATGGTAACAGTTTTGACTGCATTGTGACATGTTGCTCTGAGTAGTCTCGCGTACACTGTAGGTTGTAGGGCTGAGCAGTTGGAATTCTTTCTTTGGTTTCTTTGCGGTGTGTGTCAGCCTGCAGTTACAGCACCTCATTACTTCCTTCCTGGACTCAGGCCTTTACCACGTGGCGCCTTCACTCCCGGAACTGCACTGCCAGGGAGGTCCTTGGGGGAGCCTTAACCAGCGCAGCCTCTGTCATCACCGCCATTCTCTGAACCTTTTCGGGGATGCAGGGTACCTGGACTGACCTCAGGCCCTAGAATTGCCACTGGACACACCACTGAACCTCCCCTGTGCAGCGGGGCAGGAGGGCCACCTCGCATGGTGGACAAGGGCACCAGACACTGATTTGTGGACCACTGTGGGAGGCCTGGCTGTGTGCGGACTGTTTCAGAGTGGACGGTTCTTTCCTCTGTGGAGATGCAGTTTGCCTGCGGGCTGTCCCCACGGGCCTGGCTCTGGCTGCTGGAGCAGTTGCCTCTCTTGACTCAGCGAGGATCCAAATGGCAGATTGCTCTGTCAGTGCTCTGCCCTCCTCTTCCAGGGCAGCGCCGACCTGACACCGAGGCTTTCGCCAGCAGACTTCCTCCCCGGACATGTTTCTTTTGGTCAGTGCTTCTCTGAAATACTGGAACTCACTAGTGGCGGCAGGGGCCTCCCTCCTCCCTGCCGAGGCCTCGGCCTTGGATCCCCTTACTTTTTGGAATTGCTACCACCTGTTTTTGGTCTTTACCGTACCCGCTGTTGACTAGGACGCAGTCTCCATTGTCTTTGTTACAGAACAGCAGAGTCAGGTCGCCTGTCCTCAGCTAGAGAGTTGACCCAGATTCATCTGCCGCCTTATTCTGCAAGGACTGCGGCAGGCAGCAGGCAGAGGAAACCAGATATATGGCTCATGCTGTCCAATTCATTTGTTTTCTCTGCTTCTTGCTAATGGAGCGGTCTTGGATTGGCTTTGGAACTTCGGCAGGGGTGTGCGTGCCGCTTCCTCATACGAGACTTGCTCTGTAACTGTCACCTGGTCCCATAGCTTCTCTTGCTTGGTTATCGGCACTCTCTACACCATGAGGCCCAGGGATTGCTGGACGTGGCCTCTGTCCTCGTCGAAGTTATTCTTGTTGAGCCCATGTTTGGCCAGGTTGGTTTGGGTGAACTTGGGTAAGGGACCTCGCTGTGGCCACCATCCCAGGACCATCTGGAGGAGCCAGTCACCCAGGAGCAGCTGCTGCCCTTCCTGCCTTGGCTGTGTCTGCGCTCTGCCACACGCCTGCTGTGCAGCAGAGCCCACGATGGGTGGCAGCTGTGTCCATACCTCCTGGCTCACAGACCGGCAGGGTCAGGGATGAGTGCAGGCGGCGGGAGGGTGGGAGGCGAGTGTGTAGGTGAGGAGTGCCTAGGAGGGCTCTGCCTGAGCGTGTCCTGCCCTCTCAGGACACAGCTGCTAGTGCTGAGGGGGCCTGCACGGTCACTGTAAGTTATGGGTTTGATGCGTCAGGGGTGATGCCAGTGTGGGGAGTGTGCAGGTGTGTGCATGTGTGCACACGTGCTTGAGAAATTCACACATGCACATGTGGTGTGCGGAGATTTTTGGAGAGGAGTTAAAAACTTGATCCCAAAGTTTTGGAAATAACTATTATCCCTTTCAATAACTACCTATTGCAGCCACTAGGATGGTTGCAATAAAAAAAGACAGACACTAACAAGTGTTGGGGAGGGTGTGAGAAATCTGAACCCTCTCGCCTCCTGGTGCGAATGTGAAATGGTTCGGCCCCATGGCAGGCAGTCTGACACATTCTCGGCATTGAAACCCAGAGCTGCCATGTGAGCTGGCAGTCGCACTCTGGGGTATATCCCCCAGAGAGATGAAAACGTGTCCACGTGGAAGCTGGACGTCAGTGCTCATGGTGTCATTACTGTAATAGCTAAGAAATGGAAGCAGCCCAAATGTCCCTCAGTGGTGGAGGGAGAGACAAGTGGTGGCCTGCCCATCCAGGGAGCGCCCTTGGGCACGCTGTGAGCGGTGAAGCACTCACACATCCGTCTCTGTGAATGAGTCAGACGCTGTGCCGAGTGAAATAGTCCAGTCACGTGCGACTCTGTGTTGTGTGGCTCCTTTTATACAAAACATCCAGAAGAGACAACTCCATAGCAACAGAAAGTGGGCTAGTAGTTGCCAAGGCCTGGGGGGGGGGGTGAGGGGAGTGGTGGGTGATTGCTAACAGGTGTTTGGTTTCCATTCTAGGTGATGACTGTGTTCTGGAACGAGGTAGTGGTGATGGTTGTACAGCTCTTGAATATACTGAAAACCACTGACTTGCGCTCGGAGTTGTGTGGCGTGTGAATTATGCCTGTGCCGTGGGCCTCTCTGAGGTGCAGCAGAGGCTTTGCCATCAGAGGTTCCAGTCTGCTGGGCGGTGACTGTAAGCTGGACAGGTAGACAGGTTCCTACCTGGTGTTACCTTATAGTCCAGAGCTGGCTGGACGGTGTCTCCATGGGGCTTTCTCCTGTGTCTCTGCAGGTCACAGAGCACTTCTGGCTTCCCCACTCTTCTGCAGAGCTTCCATCCAGTGTGAGAGGCTGTGCCTGGCTCAGGCCAGGTGCCTGCTGCTGCCCAATTGGGCCCTGAGGGCAGGTGAGCTGATGACCTAAGACAGCTCCGCCTCAGGCTGTTTGCAACCCATCATGCCTTGGTTGAACCCAGTGCTCCATCACGACCTGGCATCTCTGCCCTGCGTGGCACAGGGTGGGAATCTCATGAACGTCCCTCTGTGGCCCCGTGTGCTGTCCGGGTCTAGCCAGTAGTTAGACGTCCGCAGCTTATCTTTAGAGGGGAAGAGATGCCTCTCGCACACATTAGAAATGGCATTTCACATGTCCTTGCGGCCTCTGAGCTCTTCGTTGATGATGCCAGGATGGGGGCTGGTGGGGAGAGGTGGGCGGCTCAGGGGGAGCAGCAGCTGGGATCCGGCCCCTCGCAGGTGCGCACACTTGAAGTCTTCCTGCCTGGATGTAGTAGGGAGCTGCGGGGTCTTCTCAGAGGCCCTCACTTTGCGCATTGCATCTGTTATTTGCTAAAGACAGAGTCTTGCTTGGACGAGCAGGTCCTAAAGGGTTCCCGTGGCACTGTGGTGGGAGTCTGGTGGCCCTGAGGGTTGTCAGTAGCTGGCTGCGCTTTCTGTTTGTGCTTTATGTGCTTAGCCATTCCCATTGCAAGTCTGGCGTGTGCTGCTGGCCTGGCCTGCCGAAAGCAGGGAGGAGTAGAGTCAGGGTGCCTGCAGCTCTTGGGAGTCTCCATCCCCTCACACCCCAGGGTGACAGCTGGGGCTGCCATGTCTGTCCCTTGTCTCTGGGCCAGCCCTTTTCTAGTATGCTGAGCCCTTGTTGCCCATTTCTCTGAGGCTCAGCAGAAGGTCGTGGGGCTCCTGGGGTTGTGTGTGGGAGGTTGGGATCCTTAGTGGCATTTGTTCAGCAGAACAAATTTGTTCATATTTCCAGTCATGTGGGGTCCTGGCTTCTTCATGTATCAGCAAATGTGCTGCTGAAATGTCATCCTGGGTCAAAGTCCAAGGGGCCGGCTCTGCTAGGCCCTTGCATGGCCCCGTACATTCACTGGCACCCTTGGTGATGCACTGGAGCACTGACACTCAGATTCCTCACACCAGACCCACCACGTCTCACTCTCACGCCTGTGCTCTCTGCTCCCCCTTGCACCTCTGTTCAGGCTCATTCTGTCTCATCCTGGCTCTGCTCTCAGTTCCTGCATGTACCTGGGAGAACCGCCCCATAGGCCATCTCCCATCCTCAGACCCTTCCTGTCCTGGAGCTCCACGTCACTGGCACTGTCTACATCTCTGCCAGCTGACATCCATCCCTGGCACTGGTGCTCAGCAGCCCACTTGGCTGGCACTGGAACCCCCAGTGCTGCTCCTGTTGGAGATGAGACCCCTTTGCGGCCCCTTCTTGCTGGGGGCAACACTTTGAAGGGCCGCTGAAGACCGTGGTCTCAGCAGACACATGTCTGAAGAAGGCTGGAGGCACATGAGGGATGCCTTGGCTCTTCCTGAGCATCCTTTTGTTCCAGAGCTCTTGTACCTCTCGATCTGTCTTTATTTCCATCTCACCTGCTCCTTTTGCAACTGCTCCAACCCACTTCACATTTCTAACTGCTTGGGACAGTAAACAGGGACAATAAAGGCACCTCTGGAACCGAGCAGAGACCCAGGAATGGCAAAAGCAGGTGAGGGCGCATGGAGATGCCTATTTCCAGAGTGCACTAATCCTTGCTGTGAGAGGGTAGCACAAGGAGTTATGAGCATGTGAACAGTGCCCATTGTAGGCTGTGCCTGCACTGTGCCATGTGGTCAGCATCACCTACTTTCAGGCTCTTCCACCGGCTGGAGCAGAGGATCCTGATGCCATGCCTCATCTGAGGGTTTTAGGGTTTCACTTGCTGCTGACTAAAATGTCCCTCAAAGCCTAGTGTGTTTAGAGGTGGGACCTATGGAAGTTGATTGGATCATGGCAGCACTATACTCCTCAGTGGATTCATGCACTAATGAATTCATAGCTGAATATGCTTTTAGAAAGTGGGGCCTGGTTGGAGGTGGTAACTGGGGTGTGACCTGGAAGGGTACATTCTTATTCCCAGCTCTTCCCTTCTTTTTCTCTCTCTTTGCTTCCTGGCTGCCATGGGGTGAGCAGCTGTCCTCTGCCACATCCTTCTACCGTGCTGCTTCTGCCTTGGAACCAGCCAACCAGGGACTGAACCCACTGAAACCATGAGCCAAGTGAACCTCCCCTCCTTTAGATTGTGGGCATTGGGTATTTTTTTCCAGTGACTGGGAAGTGACTCATACAGAAAGTCTAATGCAGATGGTTTGACACACGTAAGTATACTGGGCCATTTCCCACAGGTCTGATTTTTACTCCCCACTTTACAGAAATGGGTCTTTTGGAGGTCACCAAAGATATCACAGTTGCTCAGTTGTGCTTGAGAGGTGAATGGAAGCCAAGAAGGCTGTTAATTCAGTTTCCTGTTTTATAGATGAATAAACTGCCCCTTGAGAAATTCAGTGACTCAACAGATCCTCACTGAGCATTCACTGGAGACCCAGCAGCAGATGGTGGTGACCGGGATGCCTGGGCTCAGTGCTGGCCAAGGTGGTTCCAGAGGCGCTGTGCTCGCGCTCTGCTGAGGGAGGGCTTCTTGGCTGTTCTCTCTGCCCGTGCAGGCATTCTACACCAGCGATCAGGCCCTGGGAGGCCCTCTCTGTGGATTTCTGTGACCTCTTGCTCTGGAGTGTCCCCACACTTCTGACTGTCCTGAGACTGCTCCACTCTCTCCCACCTTCACACCTGTGTTTCTAATGTGCATTTCCAGCTTTGCTTGGCTTGGAGTCCTCTACATCTTCGCGCCCCTGGCTTTCTCCAGACTCCCATCTTCTACAGCCTGCTGCCTTGTCTTCTTTCTCTGAAACATGTCAGGTGAAGTGGAAAGACCATGAGCTTTGCTTGAGCCCCAGGCCACTGAGTCTCCTTCCCTCATCTGTAAAGTGCGGATGAGAACGACCATTCGCGTCAAAAACCATCTCATGGAAACCATGCCTGGCACGGACACTGCTGTGCAGGGCGAGCATGGACCTTTCTCTGTCCTCTCCCTGCCTCTCTCCTCCTCTTCCACTAAGCTGGCTGCCCTCCTCACTTCCTGGTTCAACTGGATGCCATTGATCTCTCTTACCAGGCTAAAACCTGGGGATCTCAATCAGATTCTGCCTCTTTGTCTCCATCTTGTCACTGAGAAAGCCTCTCTGCTCTTGCTCTTTCCTGGAGCCCTTTGTTGGTTGCACCCGGGTTCTTTCCCTCTGCCTCGGGCAGGCTCCCCTGGTTCAGACCTTCTCTATCCCTGCTGGGCCTGGAGGCAGTGTCCCAGCCAGTCTCCTGTCCCCTGTGCCCCATTATGTGTTCCCGGCCTCTGCAGCAGGTGAGCCACAGTGAAACACATTTTCTCCACCACCTTAACAGCTCCCTGACGCTTCCAGGACAGAGTTCAGACTCCTGGTATTTAATGCCCTTCTCCATTGGACTCCTAATTACTTGTTCCTCCTTCTGTTCCCACCACACACAGGAACCCACTGATCCCGGCCTCTTCGTTGTTAATCTCTACCAGGTACTCGTGAATAGTAACTATTAAGATATGTGCTAAAACATACATTGCTCTGATGACACAATAGATAGCAACACTGTGACCATTATAATAGTAATAAAAGCAGCAAGAGTTCGTGTGTTTCTCCTTGCCTGGAATGTGTCTTTCTATCCATTTTCGTTATCAGGAAGCTTCCTCAACCTCATGCAACCCAGAGTGGCTTGGCAGTGCCCTGGACCCAGGCTGGGCACAGTCCGGGTGCTAGAAATGCTGGGGTGCCCCTACTGTCCTGGTGTGATTATTATTGTGCCCAGGGTGTCTGCTTTTAACTCCATGTCATGTGGCGGCACATGTAATGCAGGTGTGAATGGCGACCTTCCCAGGGCAGGCTAACCTGGAGCCTATGTTTTCACCCATTGCGTAGACAGGAGAAGGGGACGGTTGTACCTGACCTTGTTGTACTCATCCCCAGCGCCTGTCTGCAGCGATCCGCCAGGAGTGAGCAGTGCAGGGCTTGGGAGATGCATTCCCTGTGCTCCTGGAGCTCTGTGCTCAGGGTGCAGGTGGGCCTGGATACAGGTCCAGCTGATGCTGGTGTGAAGGGAAGTGTGCAGAAGGCATTGGCTTCACACAGAGAAGGGGGTTGCTTCATGGCATGGGCCAGCCTGGAGCCATGGTGGGACTCCGGGTTGAGCTCTGGATCCACAGTGGAAACAAGGGCAAGGACAGTGCGTTCCTGATGAAGCGAGCCAGGCTGTGGCATGTGGGTTGTGGGCCAGTGGGTGGGGGGATGGTCAGTGCTTGGCTGTCCCAGGGTCTTCTGTTGCCTTTGAGCCTTCCCTCAGTGGATTGCAAGTGAAATTATATGCAAGGGACTGTGGGATTATGTTGCTTTGCCTTTGTAATTACATTGCATACTTATCTAAAATTAATTGAGCTTATCATGGGCAAGACTGTCTCCAGCCTCTGTGTGCCCAGCATCCCGTCTTGTGGATTCCACCGGCACATGTGGCACCTAGGTGTGTGCTTGGTGGCCCTTTGAGCCACAGAAGGACAGTGGTCAGAGGAAGCCCCCCGGAGTGCTGCAAGACAGCTCCTCTCTCCCTATTTTCTCTGAAGGCTTTGTCTGGGGGGCTTCTGCCACCGAGCAGGTGCGTGGGAGGGACGTGGAGGTGAGCGGATGCAGGAGGGTGGTGATGGCACCTGGGGCTGAAGCCTGCGTGGCTCTGGCGAAAGCTGTGTTGGGAGCAGGCGTGGCGCCGTTCACATTTGCTGGTTGGATCACAGCATCAGGACAGCACTTGCTGCAGCCCCTCGGGGAGTGGAGGAGCCTGCTGCCAGGTGCTGCTGTCGGCAGACTGCTGACTCGGGGGCGGGAGGTGTCGAGCGCTGGGCCCCGTGCGCTTGCTCTACACACACGCAGACGCACACACACGCACACACACAGGCAGATATATAAATGCAGCTTCTTTTCATGCTGAAATATACAAGGCTCAGGTCTATCTTTAATGGTTCCTGCTGAAAAGTAAAAAATGTGAACCTCAAACTTCTAATTTGTCTGAAAGGATTTAGATTTTTAACATGAAATAGCAGTAGCCTTTCCTTTAATTAAATGCCATGCAACATTGGCTGTGGGATCAATGTATCGAAGGGAAAACCAGTGTAATTAGACCTTGTGAAGTGGCTAACAGATGATTAGGGCTCTCTTCCCAGGGTGGGGCGGGGTGGCTTCAGGAGGTGCAGATTAGTTGCGCTTGGCTTTTCCCTGCTGTAGACTTTGAAAGGCCGAAGTTTCCCTTGAAACATTTTGGGTGTGACAGAGCCCTGCTGGTGAGACATTGCAACGTGTATTCAGAGTGGACACTAAAGCAACAGGAAATTATTCACTACAGCAACGAATGGATATTACTCTCATCAGTTCTATGTTATTAGACATTTAGATCATATCTTTTAAAAATATATAAATAATGCTGCAATTACCATCTTTCTGCATAAACATTTGTTTGAATTTTGGTTAATTCCCTGGGCCGGATTCCCAGAAATGAAATCACCAGTTCCTGGGGTGAGAGGCTGGGACGTGAGCGGTAGACCCGTTTCTGTCTCATGAGGGGTGGTGCCAGGAGTGCCTCCAACCTTGTTTCTGGGCTGGGGGAAGGCTCCAGTGTTCGCCCAGCTTCTGTGCCCGCCTGGGGTGCCATGCGAGGGCGCCCTTGGCATTGCTGGGTCCTGGTGTGCTCTTTAATGGTTTGGTTTGTGTGAGGCCAACCTAAAGCCCTCACCAGTTAACACCAACAACAAAAACACATCGGCCTACTGTTTTCTGTCAGGCCTTTGGGAGGTTTAGTTAGTGTAATGAAGACCTGGGGGTCTTGAGGAGGGCTGTCATTGCCCTGGGCCCTTTCTCCATTGGGGGCCAGTCCTCTTCAGATCCAGCCCCCTCCTTCTGTGCAGGGCTGTGCAGCCCTCCTCAGTTCGGAGCAGAGTTCCATGCCGGAGCCCACCATCGTTATACCCGCCGTTCTCCATGGTTCCATTGGGGTTGTAGGTGTCCTTTAACATTGCCTTATCTGGGCTGGGGGTGTAGCTCAGCGGTAGAGTATGTGTGTAGCATGTGCAGAGCCCTGGCTTTGATACTCAGCACCCCACCCTCAAATCCTTATCCAAGACTCTTAACGCATCTTTATTGAGATATAATTTACGTATCACTCAGTCCACCATTTAAAGTGTAGAATTCATCGATTTTTAGTAAGTTTGTTGTGTTGTGCAGTTATGACTAAAGATAATTGTAGAACTTTTTCATCATCTCAGAAAGAAACCATGTACCCACTGGCATTCATTTCCATTCCCACTCTGCTTCCTCCGGCCCTAGGTGGCCACTGTTCTGCTTTCCGTCTGTATGGATTCGCCTATTGGGGGCATTTCTTATGAATGGAACCAACGGTTGATGGTCCCTTGAGACTGGCTTCTCTCGCCTCGCGTACTGTTTTCAAGGTTTGTCCATGTAGTGACATGCATCTTTCATTGTGTTTTTGGTCAGATAACACTGCATTGTGCTTTGGTTTGGATAAATGTCTTCCAAGGCTACCTGTGTTGAAGGCTTGGTCCCAGCCTGTGGCCCTTTGTGGGAGGCGATGGAACCTTTAACAGGTGAACCTAGTGGGAATCTCGAGGTCGTGCCATGGAGCAGGACTTCAGGACTCCAGCCCCTTCCTCTTCCTCCTTCTCATTCTAGCCATAGGTGAGTGGTTTTACCTTAGGTGGCCACCTTGACATGCTGCTCACCCCAGGCCCCAAAGCAAGGGCCAAGCAGGCACGGGCTGAAGCCTCAGCATTTGAGCCAGAGCAGACCTTTCTTTTTATAGCTGATTGCCTGGTGGAGAGTTGCTGGGCTCCACCCCAGCCCCCCCAGACTGCCCCGGGGATGGCACAGTCTGTCATTGTCACAGCAGTGTGTGAGGTTTCAGTTTTCCTACATTTGAAAAGCATGAGGTGGCATATACTTCTGGGTGTGATTTCTTTGGTGGCTGATGATTTTGCATGGCTTTCACCTGTTTGTTGGCTATCTGTATATCTTCTTGGAAGAAATGCCTATTTATAGCCTTTGCTCACATTTAATTAGATTATTTGTCTTTTGATAATTGATAAACCCTCATGCATGCCCAGTGCTATTCTACCACTGAGTGACACCCCTAGTCCTTACCCAAGACTCTTGATGCTTAGTACCATTCGTGTTTTTGGTTGGTTGCTGTGAGGACCAGGCGGGAGGTAGGGCCATGGAGAGGCTGACTTCAGGCTGGCAGGGTCCATTTCCTGTGGTGCTTGCCTCCCATCCCCTGGCTGTGATCCATGTGAATCTCAGGTAGAACTGAGCTGGGCCTGAGCACCATGTCACAGGTTCGTGGTAAAGCAGCAACAGCAGGCACACTACTGGGTTCTTCTGAGATCTTCCCCATGGATTGGGGGAGGAGTCACTGCTGGAGAAGACCACTTGGACAGAGAGGAATATTGCGTGGAGGGACACTTTCAGGGCTTCTTGGAAGGGTGGCCTGGAATGTCCCAGATGGAGGGCCAAGGAGGGGAACACCCAGCCTGGAGAGAGAGGGCCGAAGAGTTGTTTCTTTGGACTGGCGACTGAGCTGGTGGGCGCTGGCTGCGCTTGCGAGCTTTCCTCCGGACGCTGGAGTGATGGGGTTGGTGCTCCGTGTGTGCCGACAGCTGAGTAGCTGTGTGGACAGACTCGGGGAGCTTCAGTGGCTGTGCCTGGTGGAGGGGACACCAGGGCGTCAGGAGCCGCAGGGCGCGGGGGCTGCTGCAGGAGGCTCCTCTCTGCGGCTCTGGGTGTTGAGATGCTCTGCCTTCGCAGACCTGTCATGCGGGAGGTCCCACCTTTGAGTCTGGACCACGGAAGCCTGTGGCCGGGCTGATGTGTATCTCTCCTCTTGTCTCAGAGTTTTTCCTGGAGTTTATTGCTACACAAGTTTCTAAAAAGTCAGAATTAAAACAAGCTGAAAGGGGACCAATGCTAGGGGGAAAGATAGCTTAAATGATGGGTTATTCTTGTTCTGTTATTCTTGGCTTTCCCGAAGAAAGGTGCTGATCATTACGAGCTCTCTGCATCTACTCTTTCGTGATGGATTTCTGGTTCAGTCTCAGATGTGATATTTTACATGCAATTAGAACGGATGAGTCCCTGTTGCTGTGTGGATCAGGTTCACCGAGCTTGCTGGATGATCATGTCCGACAGCTGGCAGCGTTGTGCTCGTACATGTGTATAGTATGTCACAGTTTACAACACTTTCCCGTGTGTTGTCTCTGTGACTCCCGAGAGGCAGTATTTCCCGTTGTGTAGTGTGTCAGTGGAGGGGAATGAAGCTTGGGAGAAATGAGGGGAGTCCGTGGCCTCACAGGTACTGCTGGTAAAGTAAAGTCCTCTGGTGTGAGTGAGCTTGGAATTGTGGTTTGGATAAAAACTTGCAAGTTTTATTTTTCAGCAAGCAAATCCCCTGTTGTAGAAGAAAGAAATGTTATTTCTCATTCATTTTCTGCATATTTAGCTTTTCCTTGTTTCAGTTTTCTCTTAGAGCACTAGTGATTTTATCGTCTGATGCCAAATTTAGAGACAGGAGGGCTGCTTTGAGCTGCTATCGCGGAGCACCACAGATTGAGTGGTTTCTAAAGCAGAGAAAGGAAGACGGGTGTGGGTATGTGGGCATGTCTATAATCCCCGCTTTGTGGGAGGCCAAGGCCACCTGGGCAACTTAGACTCTGTCTCCAAATAAAGTACAAAGGACTGGGGATGCAGCTCAGGGCTAAAGTGCCTGTCTAGCAAGTACCAGGCCCTGGGTTCAAATGCCAGGACACGAAAAGCGAAAACCAAAACAGAAGAGAAAGGCAGTTCTGGAGGCTGGGAAGTCCAAAATCAAGTGCCAGTGCCGGGTGAGGGACTTCTCGCTTCACTCTCAGGTGTACAAAGAGGAAGGGCAGAGGAGACGAGCGCTGTGTTCACGGAGCCGAGCAGCAGGAGGGAGCACGCCCGCTCCTGGGTGCCCTTTCTTTTTTTTTTTTTTTTTTTTTTGTGGGTACCAGGGGGACGACCTCAGGACCTCACGCGCCAACAGGCACCCGTGCCGCTGAGCGATATCACCGGCCCCTTTTTCGTATGTGGGTTCCGGGAGTCGAACTTGGGCCTTCGCGCTTGCAAGGCAGGCGCTTAAGCCGCTGAGCCGTCTCACTGGCCCTAGGTGCCCTTTCTTGATGTCATCAATGTACCCAGAGGGCGGAGCCCTTGAGACCTGAGCATCTCCTGAGGTCCTGCCTCCCAGCAGTGCTCAGTTTCCCACACATGAAGTTTTGGAGGAGACAAAAGACTTCAGACCACAGCAAAAGCAAATCAAGCTTTAAACATAAAGGTGTAGGTAGTTAAAATAAAAGAGTAGAAAATGATATGCCATGCAAACAGTAATCATAAGAAAACTAATTATAATTACATCAGAAAAGTAGACTTCAACACAGTGAATTTTATTAGCGACAAAGGGATGTTTCATGATGATAGAAGGATCAGTTCATTAAGTAAATATGTGAGTCCCACCTGTGTACGCACTTCGTACAGCTTCGCGCTGCACAGAGCAAACATTAACTGAAATAGAGAAATAGACGAGTTTACAACCACAGACAGATTTTGACACCCTTCCCCGAGCAATTGCTAGAACAGGTAAAGGAACGATTATTGAAGATATGGAAGATGTTAATAACAGTGTCAACCAGCTGTATCCAGCTGATTTGTAGAACGCTGTGTCTGTGGACCGAAAATGCACATCCTTCTCAAGGACGCAGGGCACATTCACCGCGTGGAGCACCTGCTGGCCAGGAGAAGTCACAGAAGAGGCTAAAGGTGGAAGCAGCTCTAAGTTCGCCTGGCCACATGCTTTAAATTAGAGATCAGTAACAATAAGATACCAGGAAATACACACCGATTTTGATATTTATTTGTGTACTTCCAAATAACTCATGAATCAGAGAAATCACAAGGAAAATCCGAAAATATTTTGAGCTCAATGATAATGATAGCACATACCAAAATCGTGTGATGCAGCTAAAATAGTACTTTCAGGGGAAATTTAACAGCTTGAAATGCCTTTCAGAAGAGAGAAAAAGTTTCAAATTAATGATCAAAATTTCTACTTTAAGAAACGAACCAAAACCAAGTAAAAGGAGGGAAACAACTTAAAGGTGAAAATCAACAGAAAAAAGAGAAGACACAAATTACCAGTTTCAAAAATGGAAGAGGGGACACCACTACAGATCCAGTAGACATTAAAAAGATAGTAAAGAGTGTTATTTACAAGTTTATGCCAATGCATTCTAGAACCTACACGGAAAGGATGCAGTCCTTGAAAGACACAACTTAATAAAACCAATACAAGAAGAAACAGAACACTTCAATATCCCTTATTGACTTTAGAAATAAAATTTGCAATAAAAAAGCCTTCACACAAGGAAAATGTCAGGGTGAGATGGCTTTTGTTACTGTGAGCTCTACCAAACGTCGAAAGAAGAAATAATACCAGTCTTCTAAGAACTCTTTTAAAAGCAAAGAGGAGTGAACACTTCTCCAGTTATTTTTTGTAAAGTAGCATAACCCATAAGGGAATCAGAGACCAATATTCCTGAAGAATATAGACAAAAGTTGTTTTAAAATGTTGACAAATGGACTTCTGCTTCAACCCAAGAAGGATTAACTGCTAAATGAGTAGCTCTTCTGTTGAAAACAGCTAGAGGGCCGGTGAGATAGCTCAGCGGCATAAGCACCTGCCTGGCAAGTGCGAGGTCCTGAGTTCGACTCCCAGTACCCACATATGAAAAAAGGGCTGGTGATATTGCTCAGCGGCATGGGCGCCTGCTGGTGCGTGAGGTCCTGAGTTCGACCCCCGCTACCCACAAAAAGACAAAACAAAACAAAACAAAACAGCTAGAAAACCGGACCAAATATGTGAAACAAGTATGCTTAGACATTGGACAACAGGCAGTGCAGGGCTGTGGCCTGAGAGAAGGGCCATAAGCAAGAGGAACCTTGCTGTCACTCAGGTTGCATTTGGAGACAGTTTCCGGGCTGCTGCACAGTTAGAGGGAACCTGAATGAACCTGGCGTCTTGTTGAGTTAAGGAACTGGGGAAGGGAGTTTGGGAGGCTGGAGAAAAGGGAGTTATTTAAAGAGCCCTAGGTGCCTGTTGAGGCTGCCATCAAGTTCTTGGCTGAATACACATCTGCCATGAACTGGGGAAAGTCACCAGAAGGCAATATATATGACAGTTTCCAGAGCCGTGGGAACTGAACACTGGAGAGAGACAGAGCACACGTGGGAACCTTGCAAATGAGCTGAGTGAGAACCTGGAAGCAAAAGCCTCTTCTCTGCCGTGCCCTCCAGCAAGCTCTGCTGGAAAGGATAGCATCACACTGGCTGGCAAAGGAGAAACAGTCAGAAGACTTGGCTGTTATTAGAGAGGCGATCAGTGCACACTTGGAACGTCTCTAGCCTTCAACAAAAAAGCAACCAGCGTGCAGTGAAACAGGAAAACATGACCCATAGTCAGAAAGAAGATAAGTCTGTCATTAGAAACAGACTCACAAATCAACAACAACAAAACTGTGAACAACTCAGTAAACGGTAGGTACCCGTAAAGGATGAGTATTTCAATATACGCTTCACAGATGGTCAGATGTGGCTGATACGTTCAAGGAGCAACCTCGTGGTCGCCACAGAATAACTAACTCACATCACTCTGCAGTTCCAAGTAATAAAGAGTGGGACAGACCAGCAACACTGAATTTTCACCTGGTTGTGTAACCCTTGAAACTTCGGTGCATTGCTGGTGGGTGGAGTAAAATGGTACCACCTTTTTCTTCTACGCATAAAGATAAACATACATGAACCCTCTGATCCATCTATTCCACTCCTTAATATTTGCCGAAGAGAAATGGAAACATATCCACACGAATGTCTGGAGCAGCTTCTTGGTGGCGAAAGCTTGTAACTATCTGAGATGCGCATGAATGGGTGGCTATATAAATGAATTGTGTTATGCTCACAGAATAGAATACTGTTTCTTCTTGTGATGAATGAAATACTGGTTCCTGCAACACATGTGACTTTTATAGACAAGTTTTGAACAAAAGTAGTAGTGTACAGGAAAGTATTACTGCATGTAGTGTTTATATGAATTGTAAGGACAGGGAAAACTCATCTGTAATGACAGGTGTCAGCAGGTATCAGAAGGTAGTTAGTTCAGGGCATAGGCAGAATTACTAGAAAAGAGTGGTACAAATGTCTAGATTTTGTTGGAGGGGCTATGTTAATATTTTTTATATAAAAAGTACACTTAAAATATTATTACCACCCCCAAACAAACAACCAACCAGCCAACTGGCCAGCTAAATGGCCAATAAGCCAACTAACCAACCAGCCAGCCAGCCAGCCACCCAGCCAACAGGCCGTCCATCCATCCATCCATCCATCCATCCATCCATCCATCCAACCAGTCAGCTAACTATGCAGGTAACCAATCAACCATCCATCCATCTGCCCATCCATCATCCATCCATCCATCCATCCATCCCCACCTGCCAGCCAAACAGCCAGCCCTCCAGCAATCTAGCCATATGCTCATCTAGCCAGCTAACCAGCCCCGCTCCCTAACAGCAAGCGAGCTTCAGGTCCTGTCCTCTTCCCAACCCCTACCTACGAGCCCGTGATGCTCTTGGGGGACATTCTTGATGCAAACCATGACAGTGAACATGGGAGTTCTTTTCTCTTGCGCATTTCTTCAAGAGAAGCCTGATAGTGTTTTCATGTGGCACTGCATGTTCTTGTGAAGCCTGCGGCACTTTCTGGTTCTCTTCTTGCCAGTTGAAAACCTGCTGATTTTGGAAAGTTCTTGTACCTGGCCGTCCTGCTTGGTAGCTCAGACCTCCATTTCCGGGCTGGTCTTCCTCTCATAGTTGGCTTCTTCCTCAGGCTGGTGCAGCACTGGATGGTTGCTGTGGGCCTAGCCTCCTCTCTGATCGTGGCACTCGCACAGGAAGGAAGAGAAGGTCGCCTACCGGTGGTTTCCCAGGAGCAAGAGTGTTCTCAGAAGCCTGGGGAGTGTGTGGCCTGCTCAGTGGCTCGGGTGGTGTCCCCGGTCCACTGAGTCTCAGCCACTCTGAGGCTTGCTTAGCTCTGCAGAGGGTGCCCCCCAGGCACACGTTGGGGTGGGGCGAGGTGGGCTCAGTTTCCCCCGCCCAGGCTGCAGGGGGAGGTGTGGTCACTGCGCACAGTTGGGGTCCTGCAGAAAGGGGTGAATGGGCCCTGGGTGAAAGTCTATCCTGGCACCTGTCATGATGGCTTTTCCCCATCAACCTGATTCAACACATGGTGCAGTGACGAGATTTCCTACCTTGGACCATTCCCTCACTCCTGCAGGAAATCCTGCCTGTGCGTATTGTTCTTTGGCTCTCCCGCTGTGTTTGATGGGCTAAGGTTTTAGATCGGATCTCTCCGCGTTCGTGAGATTGTCTATTACAGAGTTCTTTTAAGAACCAGCGGTAACACAGTGGGAAGACCCTCATGTTGCAGGCAGCTTAGCTCCCTTGTGGCCTTGGTCGAGTCCCCCAGCCTCCCTTAGACCACATCTCATCTGCATGGCAGCGCTCACAGCCCTGATGAGCTCAGGCTGTTGTCAGGACCGAGTAAGGTCATTCACGTCGAAAGCTCTCTTTAAACAGAGAGAACTGTGTCTCCTGCTGTGTGTTCAAGATTTTTGACTTTTTGAGAGTTCTTTTAATGAGGAGACAGGTTCAAAGAACATCAACAAGCCAGTTTTCTCTGCTCTTCTTTTCTGAAACCATAATCAGAGAACCAGAGCTGTGCAGAGGAGAGGGCGAGGCGCTGGGAGTGTGCCTGGTAAACATTACCTTATTGGTGTTCAGATATTAGGTTCCTGCTTTTCATAATATCCTTAGGGAGCTGGGGAAGATTTGATATTTTTCTGAGATTGCTGTAAAATGCAAGTTATTGCTGGTACCATCACCCAATTATTCTGTACTTACTTTACTTAGACTTTAGTAATTGGAAAAAGATTAGATGTCAGGTCTGTATTTTGTTGATTATATTACCAAAGTCTTCTCTTTAATCATTTCTTTTATTCTTAGTATGAATCACTAACTCTGAGCTGTTAGGAGAACAACCTAATGGTGGATTCTCACTCAGGGAAGGAAATAATTTGGTTTGGTGGCACTGGGCAAGTGTAGATGCACCTGCATGGGGACCCGGTTCTGCGGCTGTCCAGGGCATGTGCACGGGGCACAGAGGCAGATAGAATGCAGGGCCTTTGCCCTTGCTCCGCACCCCCTGTGGTGCCGGGTCCTGCCTCTGTCTCTGGCCAGGCCCTCCTGCCCCTGCCTCTTCCCACCTGTTGGCTTTGTAAAAGCACTTCTGACTTGTGCTTTTCCACCCCGAAGTCCTGGCTGTGCACAACATGCTACATCCCTAGTTAACGCTGTGCAAAGACGAGCTTATCTCCAGAGAGCAGCTGCTTCCAGAGCCACACTGAGAAAACCGCAGCCTGTAGGTATCCCACTGTAAATGATGAGAGTGAGACAGGGTGAGGGGGAAAGGGGAAACCAATTAAGGTGGCTGGGCTGGGGACTGGGGACGCGTGTTGGGGGCTGGGAGAGGGACAGACAGAGAAAAGTGGTGGGAGGGAAGGAGGCTGTGCTCTGGGCTTCACTGCAGAAGGAGGGATGGAGGAAGGGGCCTCACTGTCCCCAGTGGCTCCAGGGACATTTGGGTGCATCTTGCAAATGCATGCTAAGACTTAAATGCAAGCAGGTAACATTTAGCTTTGTTTGAACAGAGTGGTGATTTACCTTCCCTCATACATTAAGAGCAGTCAGCTGGGTTTAGTAGTGCACGCCTGTCATCCCAGCACTCAGTCAGCTGAGGCAGGAGGATCTCTATGAGTTCAAGGCCAGCCTGGGCTACATAGTGAGTTCGTGGCCAGCCTGAACTGCGCAGTGAGGCTTTGTCTCAAAAGCCCCTCCCACCTGAACAGTCAGTCTCTGAAACATTTATCATTTAGGTTTATTCTGGTTTCGTTTGTGGGGCCCCCTCGTAACCCTGGTGGAATAAGTTGGGGGGCCAGGGAAGCGGCTAACCTTTGTAAACTGTTTCTCCCTCTTCCCTTTTTCTTGTCCACAGAGGAGTTGCGGAAGCTGAGCTGGTCCGGAATCCCTAAGCCAGTTCGTCCGATGACATGGAAGCTTCTCTCAGTAAGTCTCTCCTCAGTACGCTGCCTTCCTCCCACAAGCACAGCTGCCCAGCTGCTGAGGGGCAGCCGCCAGCTGTGCCCCATGCTGCCTGTCACAGTCACACGGGGACTCAGGATCAAGACGGCATTGCTGTTCTTTGCCTAATTTTGGGATTGATTTTATGAGGCTGGAAGAAAGTGAGGATCCGAAATACTTTTTGATAGCTGTATTCTTCTTATCGGGTTTTTAGTGTCTAAAAAATCATTATAGGCTGGCCAAACCTGTCATGTAGAAAGTGTAGCATAGAAGGTCACTCCACTCTGAGAAGGTGAAATATGGATGTGTGATTCATCGGGGTGTGTGTGTGTGTGTGTGTGTGTGTGTGTTATTAGTAATACTGCTAGGCAAGAGAGAGATAGAGAGAGAGACACACACACACAGAGAAGAGACAGAGAGAGGGAGAGAAAGACAGAGAGAGACAGAGGAAGAGAGAGAAAGAGAGAGACAGACAAAGACAGAGGGAGAGAGAAGGAGAGAGAAAGAGAGACAGGAAGAGAGAGAAAGAGACAGGAAGAGAGAGAAAGAGGCAGACAAAGACAGAGGGAGAGAGAAGGAGAGAGAAAGAGAGACAGGAAGAGAGAGAAAGAGACAGGAAGAGAGAGAAAGAGACAGACAAAGACAGAGGGAGAGAGAAGGAGAGAGAAAGAGAGACAGGAAGGGAGAGAAAGAGACAGGAAGAGAGAGAAAGACAGGAAGAGAGAGAGAAAGACAGAGGGGATGAGGAAGAGAAAGACGAGAGAAGAGACAGAGACAGAGAGGAAGAGAGAGAAAGAGAGGAGAGAGAGAGAGAAGAAACAGAGAAAGAAGAGAGAGACAGAAAGAGAGAGAAGAGAGAGACAGAGAAAGAGAAGAGACAAAGACGGAAAGAGAGAGGAGAGACAGAGGAAGAAAGACGAGAGAGAGAGAGGAAGAGAGAGAGAAGACAGACACAGAGGTAGAGAGATAGAAGAGAGAGTCAGAGAGAGGAAGAGAGAAAGAGAAGAGAGAAAGAGAGAGAGGAAGAGAGAAAGAGAAGAGTGAAAGACAGAAGAAGAGAAAGACAGAGAGAAGAGACCGAGACGGGAAGAGAGAGGGAGACAGAGAAGAAAAGAGACAGACAGACAGGAAGAGCGACACAGAAAGAGAGAAGAGACAGAGGCAGAGAGAAAAGACACAGAGAGAGAGACAGAAAAGAGACGGAGACAGGAAGAGATAAAGACAGGAAGAGAGAGAGAGAAGACAGACAGGAAGAGAGAAAGACAGAGAAGAAACAGAGAGGAAGGGGGGGAGAGAGAGAGAGGAGAGACAGTGCGAGGAAGAGAGAAAGAGGGCGGGAGAGAAGGTGCACGTACAGCTGTGAGAGTGGTTTGTCTCGGGTGGGGAGTGGGGTCCTGCTGCTCGGTCCTCGCACTGAGCTGCTGCCTGGAAGCCCTTCCGGAAGAGTCCGGCGGGCGTGCTGGTCACTCTCATGCCCCCGTGTACTTCTTTGCAAGTCTGGGGGTCCTCAGGACCTATTGAAGAATGGTGGGGAGAGCCCAGCAGACAATTCAAAGCTGTGGGGTGCAGAGAAGGGGTCTCCCGGGTTGTCCCCGCCTCTGGGTAGCTCTATTGAGTTCAGGGGAGTCCAGCTCGACTCCCCTGGGGGCAGTCCCTGGTCTGGTGCCTGGGCAGGTTGGAATCTGAGTTGGACATGGGTGCCAGCTCTGGGGTGCTGTGAGCAGGGGGTCCATGGAGTGCCTGCCCTGTGGAGGGAAGGGCAGGCTGGGAACCACAAAGACATGGGGGCTCTTGACTGGGGCTTTCCCAGCTGGGTTGCACATTGGTGCCAACCAGGAATGGAGGAAATACTCAGCCATGGCTCCTGGTAGGGCTCCTGGTCCAGGGTTGGAGGTCGTTGTTTGGGGACACCTGACCCCACGCAGGACAGGACTAGGGCACGCACAAGTTGGCTGGGAAGGTGGTCACTGACAATCGCGTACCCCATGATGGCAGAGCACAGGGGGCTGGGGTGCCTGTGGGGGCTGGGCTGGGTGCTGGAGGGGTGCAGGATGGCAGGAAGCCAGGGCAGGTTGTTAGGGCGACTCCATGAGTAGGAAGTCAGCTGTGGTCCACCCAGGTCTGCAAGGTGGAGAGAGAGGTACACGGGGCTGGGAGGTGCTTATCATGGTGACACGTAACCAAAGCCACCCCCGTTCGGCATTAGCTTTGCCAGGGGTTTGTGGAGGAGCCTTATTGTGCTGCGTGACCCTGCCATTGCTGAAGAAATATCAGGCGTCCTCTATCCCGAACATACCAGTAAACCACCAGTAATGCCACTTAACATTTAAATTCCACACAACCACTGTAGTACCTTTTTAAAAAATGAGTGCTGTAGAGAACCATATTTTTGGCTCTCTTTTTGATAACTATTTCAGCAACAACAAAAACTAATTAAACATTTAACATTTATGCCCATGAGTATGATGATGAAGAGTGATATGCGCCACTCCAGGCTCTCCTCACCCTCTTCTGGCACGGTGAGGGGGGTGAGGGGTTTGCACACAAGCGCGGTGGGAGGGATGGTCGGGTTTCATGTCACCAGGACAATTTAGATGTAAGTATATGCATGCATTGTTTTACATTTATGATTAGTGTTTTTATAGCATGCTAATACAGCAATTAAGTTTTCTGTAGTTCTGTCATTTAAAATTCATTGCATACTTGAGTATATTTCATTTGCATAATTTCTAGTCTTGCTTAATTATTGCAAGGCCTCAACTTGCATATATGTGTTTTCCTTTAGGAATGGAATGTCAGGGGTATGTGTGGGGCTTTTTCTTGCTTGTGTCCTGATGATGATGATGTACTTGCCTTTTAGCATTTGGGCTGCAGTAGGCTAAGTTAAAATGTGGGTAATGGAACATTTCTAAGAGTGCTTACTCTTTTGGCCCTATTTGCGCACCGGGGTCTGCTTGCTCCCTCCGACAGCCTGCTGTCCTGCATGGCAGCCAGGCCCTGGCCTGGCACACTGGCACTGCTTTCCGGCTGCTGCACATGGCTCCACGCTGTGGTCTGCCTGGCTGCCTCGGCCCTGGCCCGACCTGGATGTGCTTTTGCCCACCCCATGCCTTGTCTCTCCCACACTCCCTCCTCTTCCTCAACATCAAAACCAAACCAAAGCAGGAAAGTGTGGTAACCCAGCTTGCTGTTGGTCGGCTCAGGAGCATTCCAAGCCCTGGGGGATAGCTATAGGCCAAAGGGAGGAGCTTCCACTGTGGTGGGAGGAGACAGGGAAACTGAGTCAGCGAGGTTGAGAACCCTGGGGCAGGGCACGGGCGAGGCGCTGTTCTTGTGGACGGTCCAGAGGGCCTCACGGACTGGTGGCCTCTGAGCTGGGACTTGCAGGCGGGGGGCCTTGCAGGGTCCGGGGGCGCGGTCCGGTTTCCTTCTGTGAAGAGGTCTTGTCTGTTTCAGCCCAGTGTCTGTCGCCTGTGCGCCTCAGAGCAGACAGCGTCCCTGTCCGGGTGAGATGGCACAGATGATGAAGGGGGATGTCACAAAAGCAGTGCCACTCGGATCTTGAGACAAGAGCGGGGGACACTAAAGAGCAAAATGTGATGGTGGCAGGGCTGGTGGCCAAGAACCGTGGTGGTAACCTCGTCCCTGTGCACCCCGCTCGCCTGTATCATCGTCTCCGTGAGGCCCCCCATTCCTGGTGCCAAGCGGAGACCTGGAATGAGCGCTATTTGTGTCTGCGGTGACTGCTCAGCGTGGCTGTCCTTGGCCGTTACCCAGGTCGCTCTGGTCACCGGGGACTGTGGACGCCCAGCTGGGCAAGGCACAACAGCACGTGTGTGCCAGGCAGCTGGGACGCGCCCGGCACTGCGGATCGGGCTGTTGCTGTTGCCCTTGCTCGGCACAGTTAACCTCTGCCTCATCAGAAAGCACAGTGCTGGAGTGGGGCGGCCGCGCCCCTCCTCAGCAGTGTTTGAGAGTCACCCTTACTGTCGGCCAGGAGACTCTGTGGTGGGGGCTGCCTTCCAAGGTAGTGCAGTTAATTGACGTCACTGTGTGTGGCGAGGCTGCTGGGTGTCAGGTGCTACCTCTTCTATCGGGGCTTCTTGGGAATAAGGCGCCAGGCGCCTTGAGGACCTATGTGGTGTGATTGTGACATAAGATTAATGTTTACATTTTAAAAATTTATTATAATAAAAAACACAATGCCGTGAATCCCCCTCAAAATATCAGCCCTCCCCACTTTGAACACACTCATCTCATCTTCTTGCCACTTTCTGAAGCAGTTCTGGACGTCCTCTTTCGGGAGTGTCTTTGGGAGGTGTGATCGAAACTATGGTGAACTCTGCTGTCGAGTGCCATCCCGTGGAAAGGCAGGCTCCTAAAAATGTTACGTTCACTGGATCTGGTAATGTACGACTTTTGGCTCTTCCTCAAAGTCAAAATGACCATGAAAGGGAAACGTTTTAGGACATTGAGGCAACCATGACAGGGCAACTAAAGACACTCATGGAAGAGGACTCCAGAGCTGTGTAGAAGGCGGCAAGAAGGATGGATAAGTGTGTTTGAAGCAAGGGGGAGGATTCTGAGGGCAATTCATGGCAGTGTATCTTTTATTGTTTAATTTAAAATAAATATTCACCATATTTTTCAATCACGCCTGCTAGGTATCCCTTTGAGCTAACAATTCACTTGTGGGAATCTGATCTCAGGAAATAATGGACAATCCTGGCTGACATGTTCTTTAGAATATGGACTAGTGCAAAGCGTGAAAATATTTTGAAACAGCAGACAGATTACATACACTTGCACGTTACGTACCATGACGGGAGCCCTGCAGCCTTCAGGGCTCACGTGTGAGCAGGGGTTGGCCCACTGGTTCTGTGAGGGTCTGGGTAGGAGATACTCCAGCCGCTGCTCACAGGGTTTCATCTGCAGCCACGCCCAGGCCGTTGCTGTGGTGTGGAGCAGACACGAAGGGTCTGTTGACACCTAGGCTCAGTGCGTTCCAGCAAAATCGCACCTACGCAGGAGGCGGTGGGCGGTAGCTCGCTGAGCCCTGCTGTGGGACTGGTCAGTAACACTGCGGACGAGCTCATGATTTAAATGAAATATGTCAGCATGGAATGTGGGATAAGGGAAAGTTTCCTGAGAAGTACAGG